>CM060445.1:156487130-158967130 GCA_030545235.1 Helianthus tuberosus | reverse complement strand
TGATCTGCGGCCTCCTGAACTGTTCGCATCGCTCTCTTCGGTTCAAGCGAAGGCTATAATTACAGTTTAGATCGACTTCCTAGCGTACGGAATACGGAATGGATTCCAAAGCCCCTCTGTTTTAGCTTAGGCTAACGGCACCGATTCCTAGTGCTATAACAGAAACTGCCCTTAACGCGCAAATCAAAGCCCTCACAACACTCGATACCTGCTCCCGCTTATTGATTAGGGTGAGCCACTCAAGTCCCTTGTCACTCGTCCCTCTTTTACGTTTACGAAAATACCGGGCTTTATGCTTTTTTCAGAAACTAAACTAAAGTAGCTCGTCAACCTAAAAACAGAGGACTTCCCTCACTACGAAAGGTGTCCCGTGGATGCCGTACTGATATATCTCCTATTTGTTTTGGATCCAGCTGAAAAAGCCCTTTGCTTTATATTAGCGCGTTAGCGCCCCTACAATTGAAAAGACATTCTAGCACTCCTTTTATAATATAAGGAATTGCATGGCTTCGGTTGGTCACTTGCGGGAAATGAAGTCTTTGATGCGCGAGAAAGGGGGCTGCCTTCGCAAGGCTTGCTTGAAAGTCCCAACTGAAAGGACGGTTAATAATTAGTAGTTGGCCCGGCTCTCCCTGCCTGCGCTTTGGTTCTCATGCCTCGTTTTGTTGACGTCGTGCGTAGGATAAAGGATTTGCACCGGATAAGCATTTGTTACAGTCGCGAAATACGGGCTTTTGTAAAAGTTTTCATTTTCTGATCTACCTTTAGCTAAGAAAATGCCATTGTCCTATGGCTGCACTAAACTTTGAACTGGACTAAACGAAGACAAAGTGAAGTCGAAGAACAAAGTTTAGTCTAAACAATTTAAGAATTCTTTTTTTTACTTTCTAAACAATGGTTAGGCGGAAAGGGTACCCTTAGACCATAAGCCAGTGAAAAAGAAAACCTAGCTAGCCTATAAGCTTCCCTCTCCGGTCATTGCTTGACTCGCCATAACCCTTACACCACACCGCCCCTCGTCTTCAAGCTACGGCTACCTGCATGAAAGCCAACCGCTACAAACCTGCTGCAATAATAACTCGTTATTTTAGCTTGGAAGGACAATAGACTGGCATATCCCATATCTTTTTATTGGATGAGATTAGGGGTCTGTGAGAGCCCTTTCTCTAACTAAAAAAATGCGCTCGCCTCTTTCTTCTCGGAATCCTACGTACCAATGTTGCAACAACCGGCTCTTCCCCAATCAACTCAAGGTATGCAGGTATCTTTTGCTCCACCACCTCAGGCAACCTTACCACAGTCTCAGCGGGTTCGCCCGTCTCCACCAAATCAAGGCCAACATGGCTATATGCCAAGGCAAAGGCCTAGTCAACCGCCTAGGCAGTTCACTCAGCTTAACCAACCCATGAGTTTGATTTTACCGCTCCGTGTTCTTTGATTTTTTAAGCCTCTCGAAGACTAATCGGGGGGACTTCTTTGTGATTGACCCTTGTCTTGGATTTGACTACTATGTCATCCACATAGTCTATACATCATCTCATGGAAGATGGCCGTCATAGCCCTCTGGTAGGTTGCTCCGGCATTCTTTAGGCCGAGCCGAATGGCATGACCTTTGCACAGAAGGTTTCCCGCCCCGTGATGAAGGAAGTCTTCTTTTGGTCTTTCTCGGCCAACCGTCTTTGGTTGTATCCTGAGAAACCTTCCATAAATGACAGCGTTTTGTACCCCGACATCTAAATTTAGGAGTGGGAAATCGTCCTTGGGGCAGGCTTTATTTAGTTTAGCTTTCTAAAAGAAAAGTCCTTCCCATCCTTTTTCGGTACGGGGACGGTTAGAGATCCAATCAGAATAATCCAAGTCCTAATTCAGCGGGCCACTTTTCATTTTTTCTTTGAAAACTCCAAGTCGGGATGGAGCTTGGAGACTTTCTTTTTAGACCTATATTAAAGTTATGCTCTACTAGGACTGGATCTAAGCCTGGCATATCGTTATATAACCAAGCAAAGACGTCCCGGTATCGGCTAAGAAATTGGGCAAACCTTGCCCTTTCTTCGGGACCTAATGATGCGCCGATCATAATGAGATTTGGATTCTCCTCGGACCAAGGACCTCTTTCTATGCTTTCTTCGCTCTTTCGGCTCTCTGGGTGGAGTTCTATTATAGGAATGAATTGGCCGATATCCTCTGTCATCCGATAGCTTAGGCTTTTGAGCGAGACTACGATATGAAGGGCTATCCCTTTTCCCGCTCGTTAGGCCCCCTTCTCCTCTCCCTCTCCGGTATAGTCGACTGGCCTCGCTCCTATCCTATTTCTCTTGAATCTCGACATTTCATCCAAAGAATAGAAAATGGTTAACACATGCCGATTGGAGAACGTACTCCCTTCCCAGCTATTAGTGAAACAGGGGCCATCACTCTAATACGAATCGAAAGAATCACTATCGGGTTTGGTACCAACCAAGATTATCGTGGTTGAAATACCATCAATTTTGAATAGTTATTAGAGCTTCTAATTAAGTCGATTAAAATAATCTTCTGATTCAATCAGTATTATCTCGTTCATGCTCCTCACCTGAGAAGCATTTCACTAACTACCTGAGGAGCAGTAACAAGTACCTCCCTTGGGGTCGGGTAGCTACAGTCACACACAGTTCCTGTACACAGTAAGACAGTAGCAGCAGTAGCTACACTGTACCTCCTTAGCCGGTAGCCAGTAGCCGGTGGGTAGGAAACCTTGCCCGCCAACTAAAAAGAGCGATTGAGAGTGGATTTCAGGTTCGATAGTGTCGAGAAAGTATTAGCCACCGGTGATCGTACTTTCGTAAAAGCACCATTGGGCGGTCATTCCTCTTCTCTTCTTCCTCTGAACCTCGAACAAAAAAAGATCTCGGCATCAGCTCGACTAAGAGTTCCGAATAAAAAAAGGAAACTTCACTTTACTTAAGACGAAGGAACCGAGTGCAAAAAAACCGGTTTCGCTTCAAACTACTAGTAATTAAGACTAAAAGTAAGGAAGTCCTTTTCTTGACTTGGCCTGCGTTCATTATACCTACCCCCTTTTTAAAAAAAACTTGATTTCAATCTCAACAAAGAAATGAAAGCATAACTCTTTGCTTGTTGTCCTCTTACTTACTCAATTGTGGAGGTCTCTCGGGTGTCTGATCCGATCAGTCTCGTGATGAAGAGAATTCCGATCTTCCACTAAGAAAGGTCTCGTCACGACAACTCAATTTGTCCGGTAAACTACTAGGGGCTCCCCATGGTTTATTAAAAGGGAGGGGAGATTTGCTCCTCATCCGGGGGTTCATTTCATTCATTATGCACTCAAAAGTGAAGGTCTTAAAAACTTCATAGAATTCATGATCGGCCATTCCATTTGTGCTTTCAGCAAGTAGGCGACGCGAATCTATTTCTATGCTTCAATCGGATACCAATTGCTTGGATGCGTTTGAAGCCTCGAGATGACTTGCAGAAAAAAGCTTTCTAGGTTTGTCTTCTGTCTCCGTAACAAATGGTCCATTGATTGATGACATTTTTTACCGAAATACCGGTACCGTACCGGTACCATACCGGTACCGTACCGATCATAAACGGTACCGGTATCGGTAATAGATTTTTCGAAATTCGGTATCGGTAAAAAACGGTATCGGCACCGGTATTTTTCGGTAAATACCGGTATTAATACCGAATTTAATAATCATCGGTAAAAGGCATGGAATCCATTGAAGTAAGTTAAATTTTTAATGGTTTGGTTATAAATTATCAATATATCTTTTCTTATTTTTAGAATTTTAATATCTTTGTGTTTGGTTGTGTAAGGAGACGACACTATTGTCGAAGAAACCCTTTTTGTCGAACTTGATGGTGACTCGGAATTGGGTAAAAGTCGAACCTATTGATGTTTAATATGTTTACCTTTTTTTTACATTCCTCTATATATTAGTGTAGTTCAGTTAATAATGGATGAATGGGTCGCAGTGTCGCACATGATATTTTTTTAGGTAAAACAATGGATGACACCAAAGCGGTACCAATGTGGTAAAGTACCGAAATACCGGTACCGATACCGGTACCATACCGGTACCGAATCTATAAATACGGTACGGTAATCGGTATCCACATTTCCTCAATTTCGGTAACGGTATTTACGGTATCGGTACCGGTACGGTACCGGTATCGTACCGATCTCATCCCTAAGTTAGGGTGATTGAGTTTTCTCTACCCAATGATATAAAGTCATGTCAACTCCCCCCTTCACTCCTCATTTTCTACTCAAACACTAGGTATGGTTCAAACACCCACTCCATTAAAAAATAAAAAATTTTGATTGGTTCCTCTCTTATCTCTCCTCTCTCTCTCTCCTCCCTTTGTTCTTCTTCACCTTCGGTGAGTATACACCGAAAAAACACTCTCTCTCCTATCCCCACTCCCCATTCAAACACCCGGTGTGATTCACCGATCGGTGAATTCACTCTCCGAAGGAAGCCCCCGCAACCACATCGTGCTCCCTTAAAGAGTAAACCGCTAAAATGGTCATGAGGTTTGGTTACTTTTTTCACTTTAGTTCAAAACTCAAATCTTTTGAATCTGGTCCATGTGGTTTCAATTTTGTTGGCGTTTTCATCCAAAATCAAAATCTGATCAGGTTTTTCAGTTAAAATCCAGTTTTTTTCCTTCCTTTTAACGAAGGGCAAAATGGTCTTTTAACATTTTATTACAACAAATTAAAAAAAATCTGACCATTTTTCCCTTCATTAAAAGGGAGTAAAAAGATAAAAAAAACTGAATGTTAACTGAAAAATCTGACCAGATTTAGCTTTTGGATTAAAATGGCAACAAAATTGAAACCACAGGGACACAGATTCAAAAAGTTTGAGTTTTGGACTAAAGTGCCAAAAGTGATCAAAACTCAGGGACCATTTTGGCAGTTTACTCTTGATTAATAAGGGAAGAGATCATATACAAGTCGTTTGAAGCACCGTTTTGGCAGTTTACTCTTGATTAATTTTATATTTTTAGATTATTTTGTTCCTTTCATTTGAACTATATATATAATTATTATTAATAGGGGAAGATATCATATACAAGATGGAATTAGCGTGCGAAGTGTAAGAGACAATTTCAGGGTGAAACATATCATTTTTATTTTAAGGGAGGAAAGGTATTACATTTTTTTTCTCGAGTGACCTACTTCACCTCTAATTTTCAAATACGATATTTTTTTAAAAAAAAATACGCATTTCAATATCTTTAATTTGTCACACCGTCAAATTCCACCTGCGGATTATACATTAACTCAATTGTTTTTATGCTAGTACGTGATTAGATTTGTAATATAAGTTGTTACGTGATTATAGATGTAGTGTTACCGCTTGCACATATGGTATGTAATTACATTCTAGAACATGATCAAGTTCTAGAACATAATTGCGTACCATATGTGCAAGCAGTAACAAATGCTCAATGTGACGCTACATCTATATTGCTCGTTAAAACGGGTAATGCTTATTAAAATATTATCGTATGAAAAAGTCGTAGTTGTTTGAAAATCATGGGGGAAGTGAGGTTATAAGTCAACAATATTAGACTTTTTTATCTTTGCCCTTTTACCCACTTGTTCCCATTGATTTTAGTTACATGAAATTTAAATTTATGGAGCACTTAATCTCAACCATTGATCTTGCAAATCGACAGCCCAGACTGTCTCCTGCGTTTTGTACACTAAGATTGTCTTGTACAATAACTTTCCCCTTATTAATAAATAGTAGACGAGTTTAGGTCAAGCTTGGAAAAGTATCCACGAGCCAAGTTTGAGCTTTAAACGTGCTAATCACAAGCCCAAACTCTCTCGAGTTGAACGAGCCGTTCTTGGGCTTGGCTCAGCTTGTTTACACCCTAATCGTTGATAGATAACCAATTTTGTTATACCTGATTTAAACTCATTACTTTACCGTTGAACAAAAAAATGTTTAGAACAACTAAACAAGATCTATTATAACAAACGTATTTCACAACAAATACAGATCAATACAACAAACATGTTACAAACCATGGTTCCCAATTCTTTCAGCGCCTTTCTAACCCGTTTTCTCAGCTTCTACATTTGTTCTTTTGATCCCCTTTGCGATATTGGCCATCCAGCAGAAAAACCAGCACTGTTCTCGAGAAATCAGTTACTCATCGTCTATCATGGGCCTTTTTCAGTGAATAGGGTGGTACGGCGTGACCGCTCGCTTAGATGGCAATTTCCTTAAAATGATGAGAACGAGAGACGACGGTAGTATCTCCACCAGCTATCGCACGGAAAATAGTTAGAAAATATTAATATTGAGAACCCGATATAGTAAGTATAAGTTATATATTTCTGTTCTAAAAGCAATTTTATTATACATTTCCTTACCAAGTAGTATATGAAGTTGAGGACAGGATGCTCCATCAAATCCAGGTTAGCAGCTTCATCAAACGCGTTAAAGCACATCTAATATCCCAGTCCGGAGATTAAAACATAATACAAAAATTAGAAAGAAAAAAAAACCATAAACACCAAAAAGAAAATTATTTTGACATGTCCTAGAAAACGAACCAACGAACCATTTCTGACCCGTTACCCAACCCACATGAGACGCCCATCTTGTCACCTATAATAATTTCACAATCTATAGAAGGCCAATCATCACATTATGGAATATGGAGATGAGGAACTCACCATGATACATCTTACAAGGAAACACGCAAAGCAGATTGTTGTCACATAGCCGACCTACAGGAGCAATATATAAATAAATACTTATAGTTAAAATAATGGTAAATTAAAAATATATGTGATATATACCTCATGCAGCTTCTTTCGTCGGCCTTTTGACTCCACAGGGAAGCGCTTCAACATTAAAAAGAGCCTGAAAAAAATCAAACAACACCCTCATAAGATTTTTGAAGAATTTGTTAACTATCAACGTGATTTTATATATATAATTAATTTATACACACACACATATAATAGCTTTTAAAAAATTGGAAAAAGTATAACAATGTATTTTATGTACCTTCCTCCATAAAGAAGAAAACCTAGGGCTGCAAACAAGGACACACCTGGGAAATAATACATATATGAGGTGACTCTAATGATAAAAAGAATTAAAAAAAATATCTAGTTATTAAAATCGGTTATAAAGAGTAGAAGACCTGCAAAGAACATCTTGGAGAGGACCACCATTGCAGTGATAGGCTTCCACCAAGTTATTAACCATAAAACTATCTGTAAACAAGTAATTAAATCAATTAAACAGTTCATAGTCCATATAAATATAAATAAAAAATAAACATATCTATTACGTTGTACAAAAATGACTATTTACAAAAGTAACCTTCTCACCTGAATTGCATAGATGATTCCGTTGATTGCATAGAAAGTTGGCCGGAGACCATCAGTTGAGACTGCCCGCGCCTGTCAAATGTGTAAATATTTAAAAAAAAATACGAACTAATTAACATTTTTAAACGAGCCAATGATGCCTAAAACATATGGGTATACATAGAAATAAAAAAAAAGATAAAAACCTGATAGTAAATTTCTGCCCAGAACAACACTAAGAGAGCATAAGTAGTAAAAAATGCAAGACTTGGCACATCAAGTAATACATGTTGGATAATCTGACAACAAAAAATATTAAAAAATAACTGTTTAAAAATTAATTATACATTTCAATAAATGATGATCTAAAGTACATTGCTAACCTCGGGCTTTAACTGTTGAACATCATGATGGAATACAAAGATGAAACATCTAACTGCAGTAATGATATATATTTACGGTTAGTGAACTTGAGACAGTTTGATAAACTATACTTTTGTAAAGAAGTGTATAACAGTATATACGGACCCCCGTTAACCAATACATTGAGCAAATGGAACACCTTCTGAGTGGTCCAACCATACTCTGGAGCTCGAAGTTGTATCCTGATTAGTTGCACCTGCAATTTTTGGAAATGATCGAAAAAATCAACATTCCGAGCCTTTTTTAATGCAAATTATGCGTACATTGTACTTCTTTTCTGAAGAAGGCGATGATAATCAACGACAACATGCAAACCATACTGCTAGTGTTGGTTAAATTGGTTAGATACAGTTAGAAAAAAAGCCACTAGTCTTAACACAAGTTACGTCAATCACCATCATCATCATCATACTCGGTAAATCCCACCAATAGCAAAGCTAAGGTAAGGTCTGAGGAGGGTAAGATGTAGACAGCTTTACCTCTACCCCATAGGAATAGAGAGGTTGCTTCCAGTGAGACCCCCGGCTCGATAGTAGTTTTGCATCAAGCCTTGGACATAAGGCACATAACACTCAGCAACTGGGACAAAAGCCGATTAGCGCATGTACCCCCTTGTCTTTCGGCTATCAACGCCACCACATGATGCATATTAACCGTCCCTCGCTTTTTAACGTTATTTTCATGAAATTAGTAAAATAACGTTAAAGTTAGTGCTCTTTCAATTTTGCCCCCTGAGGGCCCACACATATATACATTAACACAAGTTACATCAATGTTGGTGCCAAAACTAGCAATTTATATCAATCTTGAAGTTGCAACCAAATTTTTAATATCTGTGAAGCACTACATGAAGTTTGGATACGTGTTTTTGAAAAGGATTGCTTAATTAACGATAAAGATAGATAATATTACATTCATCTCAATAATCAGTTTTCTTTACAACTCACAGAAGCTCTACATACCAGATTATTTGACCCTAACTATTCAGATGACTTAAATCAGACTAAGTGTTGGCAAAACACCCAAATCTCATTTCTGCCTTAGCCCACAAAGCTCACCTGCCCCGTGTAAGCTGCACTTGGTGCCACTGGTTTGTAGAGTATTGGTGGACCCAGAAAGAACATCTTTGGACGCTTGGCGGGTTCTCACGATTACTAAAAAGCAAGGTTGGAGAACTCGCTAGTCGCTAGCGGGTCGGTGAGGTAGGGACTAGCGACTACTCGGGATTACTCGGGATTAATCGTGATTAATCGGATCGGACTTTTTATGTATAATTTTAAGTTTTTATACATATATACATATATTTTTATACGTAATTTTTTTAAGTGGACAAGTTTTGACCGGAATCTGAGAGGTTTTGGCCGGAATATGTGTTTTTTTCCGATTTTTTTCCGATTTTTTCTGATTTTTTTTGTTTTTTCCCAATTTTTCCGATTTTTCCCGACCGACTAGTCGCGATTAGGGCCGACTAGGGCCGACTAGCGATTTTTTTACTGATTAGCTGAAAATTACTCAGTTGATGGGCGACTAGCGACTAGTCAGCGATTAATCGCCGGCTAGTCGCGATTTTTGCAACCATGCTAAAAAGATACTCATAAGTTATTTCTAATCATTTTAGCATTTTTAAGGATTGCTAACAAAACAACCCCCCCCCCCCCCTAAATAGCGCACACCAAAGAACCTTTCATATCATATGGCCCATAGCCCCATACAACCCATCGATGTAGTTAATATCCCGATATTGGTGCAAAATATCGATTATCGGTCCCATGTCGAGATATTGGTGCAAAATATCGGTCAGAATATCGGTACCGATAATATCAGCGATATTGGCCAATATTTGACCGATATTGGACCAACATTTGACCGATATTGGACCAACATTTGACCGATATATCACCGATATCAGTACCTTTCTTCTTAGTTCTACCATCGTCTTTTTTTCTTATTGTTGCTATTAGTGTTTTAAGTCTTAATTGTTAGTTGTTAATGTTAAATATTAGTGTTTTAAGTCTTAGACCTCAGTAAGTTCCTACTTACTACCATTTTTAGTGTTTTGCAAGTCGTAAAAGGTTAATTCGTTAATGGTAGGAAAGTATACTGAATTGTTAGTGTTATGTTGCTATATATATATAAATTTAGCATGATATTAAAATTACTGATATCTCACCAATATCGGAGATTTTACCGCATTAACTGCTTAGCAACCCATATGACAAATTTCTCCAGTCATATGATCACTTATAATCTTAAATCATCAAAACTTGAAATTTCTTTAACTTAACAGCATAAACAAGTTCAAACACAACATTATACACATCTAAAAAAAACCCTAACAATCACTCCACAAACATCAACCAAAACCAATACAAACATTCAAACAAAAACCCATCACAAATCATCATAAACAAAGTCAATTTCAAACTCACCAAAGCCACAACCGATACGACGCCGTACAGAGCAGCAAGAGCACAAAAAATCCAATCTTGCGAAATTTCAGAATTATTAACCTCATCCCACCAATCATACGCGTTCTTCAAAGCATACGTCAACACTTGATCGTTATAAAGATCGATTGAAACCCTACCCATCACCAGAGACACCGTTTTCCGACCGGTGAACCGCCGGCCGGTGAAATATTTTCAAGAACGAAAAAGGGGTTGAAAGGGGGGAAATTTTGGATCTTTTTTGGGAATTGTGGGTTTGGATTTTGGATAGCCGGCAAACGTGCGAACAAGGGGAGGGAGAAGGATATTTGATTTTCAAAGCTGAATCTTTAGCCTCTGTTGATTCCTAACTTATTCAATTTTGTATAAAGAGTTAAATGCTAAGATGGTCCCTAAAGTTTGGCTATTTTTACCATTTTAATCTAAAATTGAAACCTTTTGAATCTAAGTACTTGTGGTTTCAATTATGTTGTCATTTCTATCCAAAATCCAAATTAGGTCTTATTTTTCAGTTAACCAGATGCCTTTTTGCCATTTACCTCACTTTTAATGAAGGGCAAAATGATCCTTTAACGTATTATTATAACAATTTTCTATTCAAAAAGGGATGGCGGCGCAGTTTGTTGCTCGTCTACCTGCTATCCTTATGTAATTTGCCCTGATAATTGGAATGGAAAACCTGAATTCGAAAAAAAAAAAAAAAAAAATGTCATTTAACTCTTGTATAAAAAACAACTTTCTAAAATGTCATCCAAGCTACATATTTTTTTTTGTTTTTATACAATTTGTATTACTAGTAAGGGAAAGGTTGTTGATGTTGATTTTAAAGATTTTAATGGCATTTAGAAAACGGCAAGGCGGAATATGTTTAACAACTTTGTTTAAGATAATATTCAAACTTATGGTCATACAGACAAGTGAAGTGAATAATATCACCGTGGTTCCGATATTTGTTACATACCAAACAAGAGAACCCAACCTAAAAGACTAGCCCACGGAGTGGTGGTCTGGAGAGAGCCAGTCATGACCAATGAGGTTCGGAGTGGTGGCCTGAAAAGAGCCAGTCGTGACCAACAAGGACGTTAGCCCTTAAGGAGAATCGATTGTTATGGACTGAAACTATTGCAAGGTATGAGACTTGTCCCACATCAGTTGTATAGACAACCAATGTAAGGTTTATATACCAAATGAGGTTGATTTCTTTTATTTGGTATGTAACATTGGTCTTTTTTGGGGTTAACATACAAACATGGAATTTTAGCTTCTATGCTTTAAGACAATATTTTAAGGTTATTTTGTTTGCCTTTAGGAACAAAATGAAACGTTAAAGTTTTATTCATTGTATTCATGTTAAATTAAAGGATATGCATATTTTGGACACATTTTCAACAATCTAGGGTTTAAATCATTTCAAATCATATTTTTCCTTAAAAAATTAACCAAATTCGACAAATTCTGATAACCGACGGGCTTGGGGACGCTCTTGAACCTCATGCAAGATCATATCCAATGTAGTACAAAAATAGATAGTCTATTGAGGCCTATTTATTTACTTAGGAGCACAAAATATGATTGAAAATCAATAAATATATAAAAAAATGATATGTAATACTTGATTATCCCCATATGGGTTGGTTTAGTTTACTTTAACTGGATCCGAAGGTGTTTTGATTATTAATATTGGACATATGAAGTAAGATCAATTGTGAACCGACAAAAGAATTGAAGTGGGAAGTGTATATTAATATAAAGTAAGAGGTAGTAAGTGAAAATTGATCCAAAATATTATAAGAGGTTCAAATGGTTCACATGTGACGGGTGTGTTGGAATGAGTTGAAAATTGTCTGGAATGGACCAGACCAGCACAAAGTGCAGGCCCCCACTACTTATATAATTCCAATTAAAATGTTAAATAACTTCATATATAGAATATTAAAACACTATTATAGTTTATAAAAACTTTTATGGTCATTTTTTGTTGAAGATTTTTAACTATGATATTTAAAAGAAATGTAGTAATTAACCGTTTAGGCTAGCAAAACTTCACTTTAAAGTTCCGAGTATTTTCATTTTGTGAATTTTGTGACAAATATCTAGTCAAATTGACATAGACAAAACCAGATTAATAGTTGGACTATCTTTTCAAATTAGGCAAATTGGATTTAAATAATCCCAACTCACTGTTATTGGCCAATAATAATCCCAACTCATTTAATCACCAATAATAATCCGAACTATTCACTTTTGTTTGTAAAATACTCCCAGTTAAAAAAACACTAACTAGGTTAAAAAATTGCTGACGTGGCAGGTGACGTGGCATGCCACATCAGCAATTTTGCTGACGTGGCAGTTGATGTGGCATTTTTGATGACGTGGCAGCTGATGTGGAAGTCTACGTGGCATTTTTGATGACGTGGCAGCTGATGTGGCAGGTGACGTGGCATGCCACATCATCAATTTTTTAACCTAGTTAGTGTTTTTTTAACTGGGAGTATTTTACAAACAAAAGTGAATAGTTCGGATTATTATTGGTGATTAAATGAGTTGGGATTATTATTGGCCAATAACAGTGAGTTGGGATTATTTAAATCCAATTTGCCTTCAAATTATGGCTTTAAGGTAATCTTTGAATAATTGAATGTGTAAATGTGGAATCTTCGTTGCCTATTGTAATCTTTTATTACGATTTCTAATAAAATGTTTTGTTAAGTTTGTTCAAGCGATCAATATGATTTATATAAATCAGAAAAGATCTTAATATGTTATGGTTAAATGTGTTTCACTCGTTCTATTCTTGCTAAAAAAATATCTTAATATGTTATGATTAAATGTGTTTCACTCGTTCTATTCTTGCTAAAATTAAAAAGCATACAACCATAACAACACGATTTTAACGAAATTGAATCCGCGTATTAACTTTGGATCAAATATGTAACTTAGAAAACTACTAGCATCCTTTTAGAAACGACTTGTGCAAAAATAAGGCCAAGGGGTATAGGGGCATGAGATGTGCTACACCGCCCCCCCTTAGGGAACCATCATGATTCGCATGGATGGCAACCATGCACCTCCCTTTCCTTAATTAGTTAGATGCATTTTATACAAAATAAATTTAAAGACAAATGGGGATGATGGTTTGAGTCATGACCATACCATATAGGATAGTGGATTTGGGTGATGGATGAGAGTGAGGTGAAATGACGCTGACGTAGAGGGAAATGGTGGTCATAAGGGACATGGTCACACCCTATAGCCTAAAAGGTTCTTTAATGTCCCAACTCATTACCAACTTCAACTACAAGATCCTTCGTCTTTGTGACCGAACCATGTAAAAATAAGGATTAATTTCCCTTTGTCTTTGATACCTTTGGTTTCATTGCTCCTGAAGTCATTGGTTTTTTGGACAGAGTGCAGAGGGTCGTGAACAACAATTTCTCGACGCTAAGGAACCAGAGTTTTATTTTAGGTAGAAATGAATTTGCAATTCAAAAGGGGGTTGCAGCGCAGTTTGTTGCCCGTTTACCTGTCATTCTTATGTATTTTTTCTATCGAGTTAGAGTTAATGTAAAGGAATTTCATATATACCCTTGTAAACTTATGAAATATCATAGAGTAAACTTCCGTTTTGCTCCCTGTGGTTTGGTCATTATAACGGTTTTGCTCCAATAGTTTAAAAATAGCCATTTTCCTCCCTGATTTTTCTAACTTATCTTCATTTTGCTCCCAGCCTCTAACTCCATCAGGGAGGAAAATGGCGACAAACTCGAAAGATTAGGGAGCAAACTGGCGACAAACTCGAAAGATCAGGGAGGAAAATGACAATTTTTAAACTATTGGAGCAAAACCGTTAAAATGACCAAACCACAGGGAGCAAAACGAAAGTTTACTCAATATCATATATAGCCGACTACCTTACCCTTATCAAATAAAAGTTGAAGGAAATCAAATCTATACATATAATAAAAGAAACCAACTTTGGGACACTTGTCATCATATTATGCTATGTCTTATGGATAATTATAATTTTAATTTAATCTTTTCTAATTAATTATAGATAATCCTCCTACTAAATATTGTTTAGTTTAATTATTAATTTTATATTTATCTATTTACTTCAAATTCAAACTTAGTTATCTAATTTGATATTAGAGTAAATTACGATTTTGGCCCATGTGGTTATATCACTTTTATCCTTTTAGCCCAAAAAGGAATTTTTTTTAACATCTGAGCACTCAACGTCTTTTTTTCTAACCCTTTTGGACCTCAACATCTTTTTTTTATGATTTTCTCGCCTCATTTCCAAACTTATCTTATATTAATTAAATAAATAAATGAATAATCTATACATATAATAAAAGAAACTACTTTGAGGACACTTATCATCATATTAGGTCATGTCTTATGGATAATTATAATTTTAGTTTAATCTCTTCTAATTAATTATAGATAATCCTCCTACTAAATATTTATTTAATTTAATTATTACTTTTATATTTATTTATTTACTTCAAATTCAAACTTAGTTATCTAATTTGATATTAGAGTAAATTACAATTTTGGCGCCTGTGGTTATATCACTTTTACCCTTTTAGCCCAAAAAGGAATTTTTTAACATCTGAGCCCTCAACGTCTTTTTTCTAACCCTTTTGGACCTCAACGTCTTTTTTTCTAACCCTTTCGGTAGGGGCCAAAAGGGTTAGAAAAAAAGACGTTGTGGGCTCATATGTTAAAAGATACGTTTTTTTGGCTAAAAGGGTAAAAGAGATATCACCACAGGGGCCAAAATCGTAATCTACTCTTGATATCTATTATATATAATAAACAAAAACAATTTGGGACACGTGTCGCAAGATTAGGGCTTCTAAATTTGGGTTTTGGCGGGAAAGTGGCTGCAGCTGAAAAGTCACGCGGATCCTTTCTTTGTGGTGATCCGACCCTATGAATTCGGATCATATAAAATAAGATAATTTATCAAATGTAGTTAGGGTTTTTTACTGCTACTCTTCCATTGCTCTCTGCCGCTCTTTTATTTGTGAGTGAATCCGATCGTCATCTTCATCATAAAGGTTAGATTTCGAAAATTAATCAACTATCATCCTTCATTTCCTTAGGTTTTCTGACTATTATTTTCTTTGTTTTGTATATCTCATACTTTTTGATGGATTATCATCTGTGTTGTTATCGATTCCATCAAAATAGGTACGTTATTCATTTGTTTTTCTGATTTGAGTTTTCTTTCAATAGGAGTTCAATTGTTGTTTACGGTTCATCAGTTTGTTTTCTTTTTTAGGATTTCGTTGATTGTTGAAATCGATAAAGATTCACTCTGTTCTTGGTTCGATCTAAACAGGTATGCTATACGGTTCCTTTGTTAGTGTTATTTCTTTCAATCGGCATCTCAATCTCCTTTTAGGGTTGTATTTATTTCTTTCACTTTGGTTTTAGGGTTTCATTGATTGACATGAGGATCTTGATTTGCATATTTGTTATTATTTGTTTTACCTATTATTTTTCTCGATGATGTAGGTGGAAGAAAATGATGAAATCAATGGTCGTTCAAGATGGGATTGTTTTCAAGATTTAAGGTGATTCTATGGGTTATTCTTGCTTTTTTTGATTGTTTCTACATAAAAAGATTACGCCTTTATTTGGGGATTTGATCTTTATTCTTGATATTTTCTTGAAAACCTTTGTTTGTTTAAAATCTGGACTGAGGAGAAGAAAAAAAAAGAGAGTGAGGGTGATATTGGGGGTTCTATAATTTTAATTTGGGATTGTGGGTTTGGTTGGGATTGTGTGATTTTGTTGCGAGATTAGTGTACCCAAGTTGTTTGATCAAATGACTCTGTGAAGGAAGGCATGTTGATGAGTTTGGTTGTGTTGGTTTTAGTGTGAAATCATGGGGAACTTGCTCTGTTTGGTTCAAGTAGATCAATCTACTGTTGCTATAAAGGAAAATTTTGGGAAGTTTGATGATGTTCTTGAAATCTGCTAATAACATAGGGTTAGTAAAATTTTGGGAAAATTTTGGTTGTGTTGGTTTTAGGTGTAGAAGATAAGATTAATTTGCTAATAACATTATTGAAATCTGCTATCTGCTATAATTTGATTGAATTAGATACAAACTGGATTTGTGCTTTTAGATACATGAGATTTGCAACCCAATTGGTAGCGACTATTAGTTCATACTTCATAGGGTTAGTAATCTGTATCTATGGTTTTCCGGAAATGGTCAAAACCCAAATTAGTTTGAAGCGCATTATTTGCTTGACATTTGAGATCCGAAGTGAAATAATGTTGGGATTGAGAGTTGTCATTACTTTTGGATCCAATATGTGGGTTTTTTTATAGATTATGTTTTAGTGCAAATGTTTTATAAAGTAGTAGTTATTTCATTATATTTTGTTTAGATTATTTTGTAAAGGCTTAACTTTTTCTACTTGCTTACTGTAGTGGTTTTGTTACCTATGAAAACAAAGCATCAACTTTCAGTGTAGTTGATAATACTGCAACGGTCCATCTTCCTAGGTTTCAATCTGCCTGGTTGTGTGCACCTGATCAAAAGTCAATAGCTGACTGTGAAAATAGCAAACCACAAAACAAGGTTTATAGCACCCTGGTTTCAACTTAGCCAGCCACCATCAACAAATATTGAGCTGAATTCCTATGAGGACAATGCTTATAAAGGCTGCAGAGATGCATCGATGAATGATTTCTTTTTAACAATACAAAGTATTTATTTGTTGTCTTTTTTTAACAACATTTTGATTAAATGCTCCTCATCTTTATTCATGAATTTTATAATATAAACAAAAAAATAGCTTTCTCTATGCATCCGTCCTCTGCCGAAACCCTAACCATATCTCCGCCCGCTCATTCTCGCCGATTCAGCACCACAATCTTGCACTGATTCATTCTGTTAAAGGTATGTTAACTATTCTGATGTCTCATTGATTTGTTGATCTTAGATCTTAACGATTTTGTTTTCTTATGTTTCGGGTGAGCATGCTCCCATTGAAGACGCCAATAAGGTGAGCCATCTTTCTATGTGATTTCTTCTTCCTTCTCAATCATTCGATGTGATTTTTTCTTCCTTCTTAATCATTAATTACTTTTTATTGTTATTGGGTCTCCTAAGTCTAAAAGGTTTAGATATCTTTTACTACGCAGGTCATTCTATTTGATTATAAGAAGTGGGCAATCCCAAATTTGCTTCCCTTTTTGAAATCATACATGGAGGTACACTAATCTTCATTCATATGAAAAAATTCATCCTTTAATGAGATACGGAGATGCATCTAGATTTTCTCAAGTAGAACTAAGACCAACGCTATCCTCATTTGTGAACCAGTTGTTAGAAAGCCTGCAATTCCTGACGGGTAAGCCACTAATATAATGTTTTATGTATCCAACATGTAATCCACATTTCATTTTCGTATACCGCTAATCAGTAGGCTCAAGACCTGAATAGATGTGGCAAACCCGCATTAAGGTGCCTATATATTTAACAAGAGTCTTTATCTTTTGCAATATTTTTAAACTATTTTTTGTAGTTTAATATTTTGTTCTTCTAAAAAGTGATTAAGACATGTTTATGCATGATTTCTAATTAAGAAAAATAGGCGAAGTTTGGATTAGATTGTAACCCGACTTACAGGGTTCGTTTAGGGGTGTTAAAAATGAATGGTCCCAAGCCAAGAAAACCGAAAATTCGGCCTGGTACCCTTTTTTGCATCTTGGTTTGTTTCTTAGTGCTAGAGTTCTAAAAAAGCATTTTTCCGGTTGCAGATCCGTTTCAACTTTTGTACCCTTTAATTTTGAATTTTGACTCGATGCTGATGGCGATGGGTGCAAACTCGATGATGTTGTATCTGTCACTGATGGTCTGGTTTTATCTGTACATTTGTATCCTTACAAAACATCAAGTAAATTGTTTTTGTAACTTTTTAAAGTTTATCTAATGTTATCTTTCTTTTTTTGTAGTGGCTGGAACTATGGTAGTAAGCTCAAGTAAGAAATATATAAGTCAAGGAAAAGGGTACAAAAGTTATCATGATTTAGCTTCCGTTTATTAATCCGAAACAATTAATGGACCTGTGAAAATTTATCAATGATGTTTGTGTTATACTCTTTTAATACAAAATCTATATCTGTCTTTTTTAATCCAGGTTCACTAGGTGCCTTTTTATTTAATTTTACAGTTGCTTTTAAATGGTTCAAACCCGTGAAGTTCACGGGTTATTATTATTATTATTATTATTATTTTATGGTTGTTAAATTCAACCTTATTATTTTTTAATATTTAATTTGGCTTTGACAGGTTGATTAGATAAAATCTAATAACAACTTAGCCGAAAACAGGACGGGTCAAATGGGTTAAAATTAATCAAGTCTGTACAACCTTCTAAGTTGGTTTATTTAGAAGAAAAGTTATATTATAGTTTTGTATCTAATGCATATTATTATAAAAATGACACTTAAAAACAATGCTAGCTGACAACTAACATGGCTAAAGCTTTTTAATCAAATTGGCAGGTTCAACTGTCATTTGGCTGGATGATAAGTTGGAAGCAGCAATCAAGCTTGACTCAATTATCACTGTAAGTATGTTGTTCCAATGCAAGGTTCATAAGAAGGGAATTGGTATATGGTCTGTGGTTGAAAAAGAAGAAGTTGAATGGTCTGATGCAGATGGCAGTGGTATGCCTGTAAAGTCAACTTCTGTCTCTGATGATGATAAGTTAGAGGTGAAACCAATATGGTTGTTGGGATACAGCTTTTGGCGGGTCAGATGATGAATATAGTAGTAACCTTTTTTCATCAGTGTTTAAACTTTCTGTAGATTTTTGTAATGCATACTGCTTTTCAAGTTTGTTTCTAATGTGTTACTTATACATATATGCATGTATAATGTCACAAGGTTGATTATGCATTACGAGGGGTTTGCCTGATTCATGGATCGAAAATTTGAACCATAGCACTTATAAGGACATGTAAACTTTTTCTTCTTGAGTTTTTTTGTTGCTCTCTGTTTAGTTATGTGGCCTAGATTTTAGTGAGTAGATAGGTTAAGTCGTCGCTAAGGGTGCGTTTGAATGTGCATCTAAACTAATTATTCATATTTAAAGTTGCAATAATCAGTTTTGAGTGTTTTTCGAATTATAATTGTAATTTCATTTTTCACTATTATATGTAATAAACATTATCATTATAACACTTATGATTTTAAATTAATTTTTTAGCTCGTGAAGCTCACAGATTATGGTACGAAGTAATTTCAACCTGTTTTTTCATAAGTGGTTTGACTTAACCGGTATCGTATCGCACAGGGGTGCTCCCACAATTATTCAATGTCGTGTAAAAATTTAATGAAATAATATGTTACATTTTAATAAAAATACATGTTTATTAACTAATAAAATTAAACTACCCGGGAAGCAGTCCCGGGTGATAACCTAGTTAACTATATATCTGAACGTTTTGTTTAATTTGGTATCAAATAGATTTTACGAAACTTAAAATAAAATTAACTAATATTATTTGTCATTTCTACATTTACAAGTTTTAAATAGATGGTTAAATTTATTGAGACTTCGTTTCATTTACAAGTTTTAAATAAATTGTTAAATTTATTGAGACTTCGTTTCATTTACAAGTTTTAAATAAATGGTTAAATTTATTGAGACTTTGTTATCAAATTTTACTACAATATAATAATCTATTTATATCAATATAAATATATATTTATACTATACTATATAATAAAACATTAATGTGTAACACCTATCATTCATTGTAAGCGTTTATTTTATGATTTTTTTCGCCTCACTTCCAAACTTATCTTATATTAATTAAATAAATAAATGAATAATGAGCTAATATTAAATTTCATCCTACTTTAAATTTTGAATACCATTTTTTGATTTTTCTAATAAAATATTATTCTAAAATTTAAATTGTTAATTTAAGATATTTTTAAATAAAACAAATTATTTATCACGAAAACCAAACTTTGTATTAATATATGAAATATTTTTATTTTCATTACTAAAAAAATTATTATATCAATTTTATTACATAATTTATAAATTAATTTGTCGGAATTGATACCAACATTTTATCACTCAAATAGATTTTGATTTGCTTCTTGAATGACATATCTTCTTTTCAAGAACTATCTTCACAATCACTATATCCATCGCGTATCGAGTATTATCCATTAGTATATTGAAAGATATGACTTTTTTATTATTGGTATATAAAATTAGATTTATTAAACCCGTGTAATACACGTGGTTTTTTTTATAGATATACCTTTTTATTATTTAGTATATAAAATTCATTTATTCGACCCGTGTAATACACGGGGTTATAACCTAGTAAAAATAAAAACAATCCCCACTTATTTCTTTGTCGACCTAAACTCGTATCTCCAGTAATCCTCTACCTAACCTTTTCTCCATAACTACTTAGGAGTTGTTCAGCAACTTTTGAATTGTTAAGTGCTAAACCACTAAGAGTTCTGAATTATTAAGTGTTGAATCAGTAAGATGTGTAAGATGTCTAAACCATTAAGAGCCATTATAATGCTTAACCGTTTAATATCTAACCAATTCATAATAGAGGTCTTAACCATTCAGACTTAGTATAATGCTTATTGCTTAACCATCCAGAGGCAATTGTCTGAACCATTCAGACATCTGCTTGCGAAACAAACAGTCTGAATCATTAATTGCGAAATCAAACTGACTCTGATGCACACAATTGGAGGTGGCAAAACAGTCGTCCCTAGGTCAAATCAGACGATTATTTAATTCAAGTGAAAATGGATTGGGCCAGGCTGTGTGCAATAAATTAAGAGTATATACAGAGCTAATTACTAACTAGTAGTCTTGAAAGATATATAGAGCCTCTTAAACTGATGTAAGAGCCCGAATTTGAAGTTAGGTGGACACTAGACCCAAGCCCAACTGCGATAGGCAAACACTAATCCACAGCCCAATTTCCTCACTAATCCACAGCCCAATGGCCCCACTAGACCCAAGCCCAACTGAGAAATGGGTCAGCCTAGTCCAACTGGAAGCTCCAAAGTCCTAATCGCATACCATCAGTCTTTTATGCCCCTACGTTTTATTCCACAACATGTTTTAGTTTGTTATTTTATTTTAGAGTAAATTTCCGTTTTGCTCCCTGTGATTTGGTCACTTTAACGGTTTTGCCTCAAACCTTTCAAAATAGCCATTTTACTCCCTGATCTATGAAGGTCTTCATGATTTTGCTCCCCGCCCCTAAACGTCATCCATTTTAACAGTTAGGGTTTTAAGCTGGAATTGTAAAGGAAGGGTTGGGAAAGACATAATTGCCCCTCAGGTGTTTTGCACGTGACAGACTATAATTGTTAAAGTGGATGACGTTTAGGGGTGGGGAGCAAAATCATGAAGACCTTCACAGATCAGGGAGTAAAATGGCTATTTTGAAAGGTTTGAGGCAAAACCGTTAAAGTGACCAAACCACAGGGAGCAAAACGGAAGTTTACTCTTTATTTTAATTAATTAGTTTTCAAGTTTCTTTTTTTTTTTTTTTTGTAATGGTTAAAGTAGTTGTTTGAGTATTCCAGGAAACATGGGTGGTAGTGCTTTGTTAGTTTTCTTTGTTTCACAATGTGTACTGGAACAATTCAAAATGAAAGCAGATTTGAGTTTCCTAATTTTCTTATTCTCTGTAGCTAGAGGGTAATTTTAGTCCACTGCTATTCTAAAATTTGGCAAGTTATTTAGTGATCTTGGATGGCTAATTTTCGTTCTCGTGGTGTGTATATTGAGAATCCGGATTACTTTTGATTCTGCTCAACTAGACTTGCGGATGGTGGAACTCGCAAATTCCAAACTCGCAGGAGGTTATGAATAAGAGAATAAGCGAATCATCACACTAGCAGATTCCACGTCGTTGTTTTCGTTGCCAGAGCACATCGCCTCTGAGTGCCCAAATAAGCGAATCATCACACTAGCAGATTCCGAACTCGCAGGAGGCTATGAATTTAACCTAGATCGAATTGTAGCTCCAACACCACCAATTGAAGTAGATGAAGTGGTGATCGGTCCCGATGAATGTGCGTGCTTATTTGTTCGACAGGCATTGAGTGCTACACCAATTCAAGAAGAAAATCTTCAGCGGGAATCAATTTTCCACACCCGGTGTACAGTGTACAATTGCGGAGAAGGTTTGTACCGTGATCATTGACGGAGGGAGTTACACGAATGTCGCCTCCTAAACTCCAGTCTCTAAATTAGATCTCCCTACACAACCATACCCTTCCCCGTACGTGATTCACTAGCCCAATCAGGGAAAAGGAATTCGTATGTCTCAGCAAGTACTATTGTCACTAAGCATTGGTATGTTTTATACTAATGAGTTGTGGTGTGATGCGGTGCCAATGGACGCATGTCATGTGTTGCTTGGACGTCCCTGGCAGTTTGATCAACGTGTGGTCCATGATGGATATCAGAACACGTACTCTTTCCTTCACAACAACCACAAAATAGTCCTTACTCCCATCGCCTCGTTAACACCTTCTCCAAACACTACAACAACCTTAAGTACACTATTATAGTCTGAACGTCATAAGTATCATTCCTTCAAAGAGTTCGTCTTGTTGGGACTTGATGCAGAGAATGACAGACCCCAACCATTACCACATTCCTTCGTAAAATGACTACTAAAATACTATGACCAAGTTTTCCCAACTGAAAATCCCCATGGCTTACCTCCTAAATGTTCCATTCAACACAAAATTGAGCTAATCCTACGTTCTCCTCTACCTAATAAACCACCCAGTTTTGGCGCTGCCTTGTTTCACAGAATTATTTTAGGTGGAGTGCGATGCATTTGGTGTTGGGATAGGGGTTGTTTTATCACAGTTAGGTCGCCCGATTGCTTATTTTAGTGAGAAACTTAATGATGCCAAGAAGTGATACTCGATGTATGATAAAGAGTTTTATGTTATCATTAGAGCCTTGGACCATTGACAACATTATTTGGTTTCTAATGAGTTCATTCTACACCTGGACCATGAGGCACTAAAAATATATTGAGGGTCAACACAAGTTACAGCCTCGACCCGCTAAGTGGGTAGAGCTCCTACAGGCGTTTAACTTCACTAACAAACACAAGTCTGGAAAATTCAAGGCTGATTTGTGAGTCTCTTAGCACTATCACGTAGGTACTCACTTCTTACTTCCCTTAAACCGAAAGTTCTTAGGTTTGATCTTTTGAAGAATGAATACCCACCAGATCCTGATTTTGGGGAGCTTAATGCGATTTTCCAGTCTCATGCGGGAATAATGTTCTTAGTGGGGTTTTTATTTAAGAGGCAACAACTATGTGTTCCACACCATAACATTCAGTTGGTGTTAATACAAGAAGCTCATGAGGGGGGGGGGGGGTTAGCGAGCCATTTGGGTGTTGATAAAACTGTTCACATCTTACGTAGTCATTTCTTTTGGCCTAAACTAAACTATGATGTTGATCATTTCATCAAACATTGCCTACCATGTCTCTGAGCCAAGAGTCAGTTTTCCCCGCACGGGTTATACATGCCTCTACCTATACTGGTTGCCCCTTGGGAAGACGTTAGCCTTGATTTCATTACCGGGTTACCACACACTCAACGCTAAAAGGATTCGGTTATGGTGGTGGATAAATTCTCTAAGATGACCCATTTTATCGCTTGCCATACTACTTATGACGCCGTCAAATAACCAATCTCTATTTCAAAGAAGCAGTCCATCACATTCTCTGTCACACCTCAACCGATGGCGGAAACATCGGAGTGAGACGGAAACGAGATTGCAAGAGACTTCATAACAACTAATAGTGACAATATTTAGATAATTCAAATTTCATTGATACTAATATCCAAATACATTGTTTGAAAGGAAAGTACAATAAGTTACAAATAACGAAACAACATGAAACAAAATACATAAGTTTAAATCTAGGTGTGTTTCCAATCCACCCTAAGTGATATTCTTCATCGTCATCAACTAGTTTCCTGCAACATGTATTAAAATAATGATCAACAAAAAGCTGGCGAGTATACAAGTTTAGATACATAGCATAATGGTTTTCAAAAGTTGTCTCATATCCAACATGGTAAATTGCATACAATGTTATTAACATACTAGCATGTGTTATCTATAAGTCAAACCAAAGTGTACGGCAATCGTGCATACCATTGTCGCCGAAGTGACAAGGTTGTAAAATAGTTTACTTAAAAATACCACAAAAATACTGGTGGTGCGTTAATCCTATAGCGTTATAATTGTTAAGGTAGGATTGCAAAGTTAATTAGCATATAGAACACAAGTATAACATAGCATGCAATTAACATGGAGAATACAAGTATCATGTTATTAATGGATAGAGCATGTGCGTAAACAAGTCTAGTCATGATTCGTGATTTTTGTAAAAGTGTACATGTTGCACCCAAAGTGTTTAAAACGGATAACGGGATCGAGTATACTCACGATTTTGCGTAGTAATCCGGCGTACGTGAGTTGAAGCGTTTGAGCGTGCGAATATGTAACACCCCAAAAACGGGTTTGGTAATCAAACCACGCTAATAGTGATGCCGGGTAAAATACCGTTGGTGGTGAAAATTAACCCAGTAAATATTAGGATTTTAAATAAATAAACTTGATGTTAATTAAAAGGAGGATAAATACTTCGAGAAAAACAAAGTATATAGAAGGCCCGAGTTAATGGGACATAAAATAAAACGGGTTATCACTTCCCGAACCCATTGAGTTAACTATGAATAATTAACCTAGTTAGTAATATCTGATTAACTGATGAATAATGAATTATAGCTTCTTTCGAAACAAAACTAAACATGAGGGGCCAAAAGGGTTAACTTGAAAGTTAACTAAATAAAAAAAAGAAACACACACAGTGTGTGTGTTCGTGTGAGCGACCAGGAGCAAGAGCAGGGGGCTCAAAACCCTAGTTCAACAAAATCAACAAATTGAAGCACAATCCAAGCCCCAAATCAATGTATGAACACTTTTAAACGATCACCTAATCAAGGGGATCACAAGGTATGTCGAATTTTTGATATTTATGAAGTTGAGATTCTTGATGAACTCATGAAAATCGAAGTTCAAGCTTGAATGATTGATGTTTGGGAGAAACTAGGATGAATCCATGTTTAGGAACGAACCCTAGTCAATAAATTTCTGAATTTGTGTTCAGAATTATGAACTTCCTAATCACCCACATAGGTGTTAAATGGGTTTTGTAGGAAAAGAAGAACACTAGAAAATTTGATTATGAAATGGGTGTTGTTAGAATTCCATGAAGTGAATTTAGGGTTGTTATGCATGCTAGATATAGTGAATTTGAGAATGATGTTAAACTTGGTAGAAATAACTAGTTATGAACTAGTTTATAAATGTGTAAAAATTATGCCCACTAGGTGTTTGTTAAAATGCCTAAGTGAAATCGTGCGTCTACTCGGTTGTAAGTAGAACTTGATTTGATTAGGTATCCGTAGGAATGCCTAATAACATGATAAAAAGGGGTTTCATTTATAGATGAAAACCCTTAGACTTGCGTAATGAAAGAATAATGTGACGTTGATAATCGAGAGCTAAGTTAACTTAGTATTAAAAATAGCATGAACTCGGATTAAATATTAGTTAAAATGGTGGCCTAAGAATAGTGCTACCAAGTAAAGGGCGGAATGCCAACATGAGTTTGTCAGACTTAGTTGCTTAATTTCATATGCTATAAGGCGGTTTGACTTTTAAAAGTCAAACCGACCTATGATAGAGTTCGGTAAGAAAAGTAGTATAAAGGTTCATAAGGCGCAAAGGTTATGATCTAGAACGACTAACCTAACCACCTTGTGAATAATGATGATAGTTTGACGCTCAACGAGCTAGGTGGAAGCTTGGGAAAGAAGCGAGTGAAACGGATCGAATACGCGGAAAAAGAGCAAAATCGGATGCAAGGTAAGTAAGGCTTACACCCTTTATAGAATTCCTACTTGTGTGTATTGAAAATGAATAAAGGAAAATTAGTAATTGAAATATGATGTTCCGATGTAAATAATATAGGTCGGAATAAGTGAAAATGGTGAGAAACCATAAACGGGATTAAAGTGGTAAAATGGTAATCCGGACATGAGTTGACGGATTAATAAAGAGATTTAAATAGACATCACAAGACGCAAGTCGTAACGGGTTAACTAAATAAGAAATGACCTTTAAGTAATATGAATTCAAGGGGTAAACCGGAGTAGGTTAAAGGAGTAAGACGGTAATTAAATACCATCTCGTAGTGATAAATGGTCATTCGATTAAACGGGTCAAATGGTGTTGTTAACACCATTTGACAATAATGACTAATGATCGCTTGTTGAGTTTTGTAATCACAGGTAATAACATATGGTTCGCGCTACTATTAACTAGTGATTAATAGCGAAAGGTATTTAAACGGGTCAATCCTATGATCTGAGCCAGGTACGCACAAAAATGTTTATAGTTAAGAGTGAGTTTTTGGTCAAGTAATTAGTGAGTTCTTCATAGTAAAACGAGGGACTAAAAGATTGACCAAAAAGCCCTTGATGGGTGAACCGGATAAACGACCCTTAGAGGTGGTTTAGGAACTTGTATATTGATTTTGAAATCCTTAGATTCATATAAAATTTATAGGCAAAAATATTTGTGGGTCGGATGCCTAAAAGTAGTCATTTGCAAAAAAAAAAAAAAAAAAAAGGACTAGTCGAAGGGTAAAATTTGGGATTTTGGGTTCCTTATGCTAAATCCACCACAAAAATAGTTGTGGTGGAAGGTAAGTAGTTAATTAGCATGGAAAGACGAGGTGCGAAAAGAAAATAGCGAGTTTGATGCTTAGATGCTTAAAAGTCCCCTAAATGGGTCAAAATAAATTAAGAAGTTAAATGTTGGTTTTAGTGTAATAAAGTTACAAAATAAACCGGTAAACGTAGATGCATGTGCGAATCATGTAATGGAAGCAAACTGCTAATGTTGACAAGCCTGGGGATGGGTAAAAAGGGATTAGAAACCATCATTTTTGAAAAACAAGTAATATGTAGATAATTGAAACGGGTCGAATAATGGCATGAAGAATTTATAAGCCTTTTGCTTATAATTTAGCTTTTGATGTGAATTAAGATGGTAAACAGATCCGTATTTAAATTGCGGACACGTAGGAAAAAGAATTACGTAAAACGGATATGTAGAGCTAAAGTTATGAGACTTTAAAGTTTAAATTTTGGTTAAAAATTGAGCTAGGTAAGTGCAGCATCCGCCAAGTGAACATTCTGCCAAAATCGTATTCCACTTTAGACTTTAAAGTTTAAAAAGGGGTTAAAAATTGCCTTGCTTGTCATCTTTGGGTGTTCCACTTCATCTCCGAGCACTTTAATTCCACCGATTTTAGCAATTAACCTGCAAAACCACAATTTCTCGTAGTTATGACATTCAAACACTATAATCACTTAAAACACAATGAAAACCCATAAGATAAATACATTAATGCTCGGGTTTTACCCTCTCCATCAGTCCTAAAGTACCCATTAGAATAAAAAAACGATGAATAAAGAACAAAGATATTATAGGCTAAGTCCATAACATTTAACCATAATCCGGTTAGTATCATGGATTCGGCTAAATATATATATTTTTTAGAGTAAAATGCACGGATAGTCCCTGTGATTTTGTAAAATAACACATATAGTCCCTAACTTTTTGGAAATTACACCGGTGCTCCCTGTGGTTTGACAGTTTGTTACTCGGATAGTCCCTGAAATGGATGGAGGTTAGTTTTTTCAGTTAAGTGGATGTGAAATGGCAAAACTATTAAATATAATAACTTAAACATTAAAAGAAATACATATATTTTTATTATTTATTTAATCAAGTGGGCTAGACAATACACAGATCTCGAACAAATATATGATATCTGTTAACCCACCCCCTTTCTACACTCTCTCTTTCTACTCTCCCTATCTCTCTAAACCACAGCTGCCACCACCTCCCACCACCACTACCACCGCCATGATTTCGAAGACAATCCACTCGCCATAGAAATCTACGATATCCAGTCACACACTTGGATCAAATCGGATCTGATTCCTAGGATTTTCAACCACTCCACTTCACCGATCTTAGTGTGATGCAGGTTGGTGGTGTGACGGTAACAAAGGAGGTTGCAGGTTCGGGTGGTTATTGTGAAGATGATGACGGTGAACGATGGGAAACAATGGTGGTTAGGGTCAATAACGACGGTGGAATGATGGTTGTGGTACGACAGAGATGATGAAGAGGAGGGTGACCTGAGATGACAATGGTGAGGTAGAGGAAATACGAAGAAGATGAAGCAGGTTTTGGTGGTATTTCACGGTTACGGCAGAGACTGGTGGTGGTGTAGTGGTTAACGGTGGTGCGATGATGGCTCGTGATGGAGATGATGATGATAGTGTGAGGTGCTTGTGATGATAAGCTGACAGAGGTGCGGTGATGATGATCGTCAACTCAAAAACAGAATTCTAAAGCAATCGGAGGTGCGATGGTGGTTATGGAGGATGAAGGTGTAGCGGTGACCGAAGACGATATCGTGGTGATGATGAACGGATCCGAAAACTCTAACTTGAAAACTTTGATTGGTGAGGGTTCTATTGGGGGTGGGGTTACTTGGTTAAATAACTAATAAAAGATATATATTTCTTTTAATTTTTAAGTTACTATATTTAATAGTAAGGGTAGTTTTGTTATTTCACATCCACTTAACTGAGAAAACTAACCTTCATCCACTCTAGGGACTATCCGAGTAACAAACTATCAAACCACAGGGAGCACCAGTGTAATTTCCAAAAGTTGGGGACTATAGGTGTTATTTTACAAAACCATAGGGACTATCCGTGCATTTTACTCTGTTTTTTATTATATAGTAATAGTCCATCATATAATATCATAGAATTCATGTTAGTCAAGCATGGAGGTATGTATACCTCATTGTATGATTCACCAAAGAACAAAGTTATCAACGTAATTGATAACCCGATTGATCATGAATGAAAATAAAATAAAGACTAACTAACTAGTTCATCAAGTAGCCAAGTAAGATCAATCCGGGTGTTTCATACCCATCATGAAAAATGTTGGAGGTGCGGCGGGGTTGTGTTACTTTGAGTCTTGGAAGCTAGTTGGATGAATATAGTAAAACGTCAAGTGAAGTGGAGGAACAAGTTTAGAAATCCAAGGCTTCCATGGTTGACACCTTCACCAAAACACAAGTCTTACCATATTGAAGATGGTGAGCTTGGTTGGTCTCAACACTTGTAGGTTGTCTAAACCTTTGTCAAAACAGAAAGTTTAGAGGTTCTTAGACCTTAAACTTGATGGAGAACAACCACACACAAGCCCTGCAATCATGGGTTTGATTGAGAACAATGTGGGTACAAGTTCTTTACAAGAAGTGAAGTAGAAGGGGAACATCCATAATAGTGAAAGCAGAAAATTAAACCCACTTTAGACACCAAAATCGGAGTTGTACCACCTTGTTACACCTTAGTGAACATTGGGTAACAAACCTTAATGTTGTCCAAGTGTTTTGAAACAGGAAAACTCAAAAAATAAGTAGTTGAAGTGAGTTAGAACTCACTTTGAACTCCAAAGACATTCTTCCCAAAATTAGAACTTTCTTGCACTTTGAGAGAGTCTTGAGAGAGTTTGTAAAGTGTGGAGGAGTTGTGGAAGTGATGTATATATAGTTGGGGATTAGGGTTTGGGTCAAACAGAGGCTGGAAGGTGATTGGAGGAGAAGGGAGGTGGAAACAAGGTGGATTTCGTGCTTCTTTTAACATTTTGTCCTCCTAGATTCGTAGGCTATGGCTTGCAGGCCGTAGGCTACGAATTGGTTTGTTTCAAAATTTTTGTTTTGGGCATCTTAAGGGATATATAAGTCTGTGATTATCAAGAATGTATATGAGTATGATTCCAAATATAATTTAAACATCAAGTATAATTCGGTTTTGTATATAAAGCACGTATTCGAGATTGATTAAGTATCATGTATTTGTGTATAAATAAGTGTGAATAAAAATGTATTTCCATTATGATCAAAGTCTTGGATTACAAGTTTGGCAAAATGAAATACGAATTACAACACGATTACAAGTTTCCAAAAATAGAAATATACGAACTACACTTTATAAATAAGGAAAGTACAAAATGCGAAGCGTTACATTCTTCTAAGGAGATTTTCAGAGATCTTTCGCCCCTTGCATTCCGTTTCTTCATGTTTAATCATACTGAATCAAGAATCGAAGCTGTGATGACTACCATGCGAGGCTAAACATCTTGTGACTTTCCCCAGATGATTGATTGTTATGTTTTACCCAATTGAACTTTGTTTTTGATTCTTATTAACCAGTAACTTTGACCACTTGTGTTGATTTCTTGGTAAACGTTTATTATATTTGAATTGTTTGTCATTTATCAAGCGTGTTGGTGATTTCCTTGTATCGTTAGCGGGTTGGTAAATTGGTATAATCAAATGGATTGTTAGGTTGTTATAGTTTATTTAAAAACTGTCCCTAATAATTAGTCAAAGTCATTAATTCCAAGGCCATATCTATGTGGTGTTTTGAATCAGTAATAGGTTTTTGTGTTAAATGGGCAATCAGGATTCTGGGTGGAGGTTACTTCTTCTAATTCCTGATAACACTTTTCGTGACAAATTGTGTTTTTTCTAAAACAAACAAGCACATTGACCACGACAGTATTGGTATTTAAGTTAAAATAAATACTTTTGATTAGCCCACGACAGCTACATTAGTAATGATTATATATTTTGTTATGATATTGTATTTTTGATGCAGGCCCAAGTGTAAAAGATCAAGCCATGACATTTCTGAAAGTCCATGATCGTGCTACCAAGGGTGATTTACGAAAACGACCATAACTTTGGCTACGACCTACGAGTCTCCGTTTTAGGCGTTCGATCGGTCAAATCGAAGCTTGAAACAAGGAGCAAATATATATATATATATAGGGAGGAGCTCATGCAAGAACCACTCTTATTGTGAGAACCGCGAGAACCAATGTGAACACAACCTAAAATAGCTAAAAAAAACCTAACCCCCACCCCCTCCCCCCCAAAAAAACCTAACCCCCCCCCAAGCTAAATGCTAAAAACTAAAACCCCCAAAAAACCTAAAAAAACCCTAACCCCCCACCCCCCCTCCCCCCCCCAAAAAAAAAAAAACCTAAACCCCCCTCCCCCACCCCCCCAAGCTAAAATGCTAAAAACTAAACCCCCAAAAAACCTAAAAAAATCTAATTTTTTTAATATTTTTTATGTTAAAATCGCTACTTTTAGAAGCAAAAAAAAAAAAAAATTAAAAAAAAAATCTAAATATTTTTTTTTTGCTTCGAAAAGTAGCGATTTTTTATAAAAAATATTAAAAAAAAATTTTGTGTGATTTTTAGTTATTTTTAGGCATTTTTGGTTGTGTTCACATTGGTTCTCGCAATAAGAGGTGGTTCGCGCATGATCTTCTCCCTATATATATATATATATATATATATATATATATATGTACGGGATCCGGAGAAAATGCCCAAAAGTGTGAGAACGGTGAGAGCGGATTCTTGCATAACACGTGTCACACGACATAGTGAAGGGAGGACTATGGCTTTGATTGTTGTGCCAAGTAGGATGCAGACCCATAATGTAAAAAACATCAGTAATTTTCTTGATGTTTATTTTTTTTTCTATCAATTGTTGTACCATGTAGGATGGGGGCCTATAATGTGACAGACAATTATGGCGTTTTGAAAAGATAAACAAATTCAATTTTCCATGTAGTGACTTTTAATATAATAAATGTTTGGCAATAATGTTACCATCTCTTCATTTTACTGTTTTGCAATTACTGTTTCGTTCAGTTTCATCTGTCAATTAGTGTTGTTTTTTCCAGTAATACTTTGTTTGGCATTTTTTGGCTTTTTATATAGCAACAACATGCTTTGCTAGCATCCGTTCTCACAATTTTCATACTAGCAGACGTTTAGGTGTTTGTAGTTTTTGGCGTTTTATGCTCAATTTTTTTATTAGTAGAGAATTAGATAATAAACAACAGAGAATTAGATAACAAACAATAGAAAATGAAAAAATAAAATAAAAATTCTAATCTAATTTCTCATCCAAATCTTCACTGTCATCAGCCTCTTCTACTTTAACTTTTTTTGCGTTTTGAACCTGTTTTGAATACCTTATCTAGATCTTATTTTCCTACATAATCCCCGTCTTTAGAAGATGCTTATTTTTAGTGGCATCCTGTATTGTGGTTTGATATATACTTGTTTGGTGACATGTTGAAGATCAACGCCTACTCGAATGTATTGATCCTTTCATGCCATCCATATATCCATCAAGAACAAAGTGACATGATGACATATTAGTGTCATCAGTCTCTTTTTCATTAATATTTGTCCATCTCATTCAGCAAAAGCTTATAGAGATACCCACCTCAGAGAAGAATCCATTCAGTGAAACTTCATTCAGAACAATATTCAATATAGAAGAAACGAGGTTTCCCATCTGTGCCTTTTTTAACTATTTTTTTGCGTTTTAAAGTGATTGGTTTCTAGGAAACATGACGTTGTTTTTGGGTGTGATCAATTGATTGTGCAGAGACGTCTCTCTTATAGGATGTTTTTGGCGCGTAGTTTAGGCAGGATTTTATTTATAATAAATGATATTAATAAAGTAGCCGTCTTTTCAGTTATTGTGTGTATTTTTACTGTTTTTGTTCAGATTTTTATGAGTTTTTAGGGTGATAGACGTGCCATCTTCCAAGTTTGGCGTTTTTTAATGGCTTTAAGTAGTTTTTGGCGTTTTTTTTTTTCATTTTTAGCTTTTAATAATACTTGTCCAAATTACTTTTATTATAGTTTGGGAGTTTTTGGCTTTTTATTGCATTATGACGTTTCACAATCATTATGCCTGTTTGACGTTTGTATTAAAATAATGTATTTTTTGTTCTTAGCTGAAAAATACATAACAAACAACAGAAAAAGAAAATTAAAAAAATAAAAATAAAAATAGAAACAATTCATCTTCCAAATCTTCACTGTCATCAGTTTCTTTCTTCTTTGAAACATGTTCACTGGCGGTTTTACTTTGGCATACGTGAGTTTTTGTTGTTGAAGTAGGCTTTTTTGTGGTCGTTTGGAAAGACAAAATGTCGCGAGTTTTTGTTTGAATATTTATCTTCAAACCACCCATCAGTGTCATTCGTCTCTCCATGCCATTATAATATTCATCAAGAACAAAACACAAAAAATGACATAAGTCTGACACCATCATCTTTTTATTGAAGATTTGTCCATCTCATGAAGCAAAATGTTATTGAGTCACAGCACCTCAGGGAAGAATGCATTCTACGAAAATTCGCGTAGAACAATAATGAATATACAAGAAACAATGTTTGCCATTTTGGCGTTTTACTGAGGAAATAATGTATCTAAAAGAAATGTCGGTTTTTTGGAATCTTTGATGTTTGAGTGTTTTGCCGTTTTCTAAGATGATTGGTATTTAGTAAAATATGGCGTTTTGAGTTGGTGTGTTTGATGTTTTGGGTTTTTTGGCGTTTCTAAGATGAATGGTATATAGTACTAAATATGGCGTTTTCGGTTCGGGGGGGGGGGGTGTTTAATGAATGTCTGAGATGTTTGGTTTATATAGGGATATGTTTTGGCCCATAATGACGTTTTATTCATTAGTTTGGCGTTTTTGGTAGAGAAGTCTAAAGACCCTTTTACCCTTAATGAAGCGCGTCCACTTAATAGAATTCGTGTTATTTACGAAAATGCCACCGCGCCAATCTAGTCCATAGATTATTTTGATCGGACGATCCATAAGTGTTCTCACCGTTCTCACGCTTTCCACCGTTTTCTCTAAATCCTTTTCTCTAAAACCTGATCCTATATATATATATAGGACAAAGATCCGTTAGGAACCACCCCTTATTGCGAGAACCGCGAGAACCAATGTGAATACAACCAAAAATGCCTAAAAATAGCTAAAAAACACACAATTTTTTTTAATATTTTTTATGTTAAAATCGCTACTTTTAGTAGCAAAAAAAAAGTTTAAAAACTTAAAAAAAAAAAAAATTTTTTGCTACTAAAAGTAGCGATTTTAACATAAAAAATATTAAAAAAAATAAATTTTTAGATTTTTTTAGGTTTTTTGGGGGTTTAGTTTTTAGCATTTTAGCTTTTTTTTTTGAGGGGGGGGGGGGGTTAGGTTTTTTTTTAGCTATTTTAGGTTGTGTTCACATTGGTTCTCGCAATAAAGGTGGTTCATGCAAGAACCACCTTTATTGCGAGAACCAATGTGAACACAACAAAAAATACCTAAAAAAAAACCCTAACCCCCCACCCCCTCCCCCCCCCCCCCCCCCCCCCAAGCTAAAATGCTAAAAAATAAATCCCCAAAAAATCTAAAAAACACACAATTTTTTTTAGTTATTTTTTACATTAAAATCGCTACTTTTAGTAGCAAAAAAATTTTTTTTGGCTACTAAAAGTAGCGATTTTTTTATAAAAAATATTAAAAAAAATTGTGTGTTTATTTAGGTATTTTTGGTTGTGTACACATTGGTTCTCGCAGTTCTCGCAATAAAGGGTGGTTACTAACGGAACCTTCCCCTATATATATATATATAGGGGAAGGTTATCTTGAGAACGCTAAATATTGAGAGAACCCTGAGAACGAATGAAAAAAACAATGAAAACCAATTTTTTTTGTACAAACCTCATTGTAATTAAAGTACAATATCAAAAAAAGTATTTACAACATCAAATAATTTATTTCTTCTCTTAAAATCACTCTTATTATATTTTTTATACATGTGTATATATAACAAATTTACACTTGTGTAAACGACAAACTTACACATGTGTAAATTTTCTTCATATACGAATTTACGTAAATTTAAACGTGTAAATGAAATTTCTAACATTATACTCGAATAATAATGATAAGTGTAAAAAAATTTTGAATTTAATTGTTTTTGAGCAAGTTCTTGCGGTTTTTTCATTTGTTCTCACTGTTCTCACAATATTTAGTGTTCTCACCATATATATATATATATGTATATAGGATTAGGTTCAAACGTGAACAAAATCCCAAGAGTGAACTGCGTAAACAGATCTGGGCCCTTGATTTTTATGATCTTGAGATTAAAGTGAGTGGCATGATGGTAATTATTTGGTTAATTTTTTTTTCATTTAATTAAATACAAAAATGGTATATGTGTAATTTCAATCATAAATTGATTGCATAAATCTCTCACAAATCAAGTAATCATTTATCCTCTTAAATTGATTGCATAAATCTCTCACAAATCAAATCAAGGATTAGGAAAAATGTAACTTAATTCAATTATTAAAATAAATATTTGTTTAAATGCGATGTACACATGTGTATTCTGATTTTGCCCTCTTTTTAATGCGATGTACACATGTGTATATCGTCTGTTTTGTGATATCTCAGAATTTTTTTTGTATTGAATGTTGATGTATACCTGTAAATTATTGTACACATATGTATGATGCTGAGTAGACATGTGTACTGTTCTATTTATATCCAAGTACACATGTGTATACCGTTGAAATATGAAGGTTACGTGGATCTTAAAAATCAAAATTTGAATTCTGGTGATGAAATATCTGAAATAAAAATTAAAATTGAAATCTGGTGATTTGTTGTTTGTTTTGATAATTATCTTATTAATAAGTAAACATAATGTGGATAATGAATTTAAATTAGGAAAGGTGTAACTTAATTCAATTATTAAAATAATGATTTAAATCTAATTTTTTTTATATAATTACAATCCTACCCTTAACAACTAAAAAGGAAATCAAGGGTCCATATCTGTTCACGCAGTTCACTCTTGTGAGGTTGTTCACGCTGGAACCCTACCCTATGTATATATATATATATATATATATATATATATATATATATATATATTAATCAAATGTAGTTCAAAGGTAATGTTATGTTTATATAAAGTTTTCAGAGTGCTTTTAATATCTAGAGAAAGCAATGAGAAAATTAAAAACATACACTTCTAGAACCTCAAAACTTAGAACCATAAAAATGTCACATGTGAAGATTACAATCACCTAATCAGCACATAAGTGCCTTAAAAATTTGGTTTTGCGTGGACTTTCAAGAAATAGTTTCCTTCACACTCTTGTTCTTTCTGAATTTCCACTGCAGATTTATAAGCAGAAAGGCTGCATCCGTTTACCTCAATCACCTCCAATGTAAAGATCTTCCCAAGAGTTGCTGGGATGTTTTCGAGTTGTAAGCAACGACGAACCACCAAACGTTGTAGTCTTGGGAAATTATCCCTCAAACAAACCCATTTCTTTACGTCCAGATCATGCAATTTCAAGACCTTGAGTCTCCCGAACTCTGCATCCCCTGTCTCCCATCTTTCTCCAATGCATGATTGAAATTTCAACTTTAGAACCTCCAGGTTAGGCAGCCATGCAAAGGTCCACATCTCTTTCCAATCCATGCCCGTATTTGACAAAGTCAATTTCTTAAGCTTTTCGGGAAACATAATAGCATTGCAGGGCCTCGTTGCATTAGGGTATGGAAATGTATTAAGTAACTTCAATTTTTGAAGATGCGCCAAAGAGCCTAAATTTGGAAATTCCAGATCGCCTAGCGATGATATTAAGGGTCCACAAAACCAAAGCTTCCTAAGATTGGGGGTCCTTGAAAGGATACTGTGGCAAGATTGAGGACTTACTTGGGATAGGGTTTGAAAGCTAGCCAACACACTGGGACAAGGACAACCTGTCACTTGTAGATCCCCAGGCTCCTCCATAAGGTTTTCCCCAGATTTGATATATAGGTGCCTTAGATTTACCATATTCCATATGGTTTTTGGTACAACTATATTCTTCCTTGAGGATATTATGAGCATTTGTAGGTAGACAAGGTTTGATATTGATGCATGCGGACTCCCATCATTTGCTTGAATGGCCAGGTATCTCAGATTAACCATCTGGACTGCCTCTAAAGGGAACACGGAGATATGGATCGACTCGACATCCAAAATCTTAAGGAATTTGTATGTGTTGATACGAAAGAACCCACCATCTTGAAGAAATCTTTCTACCTCCAGTGGAAAGCAGAGCATGGATGAGAACATGACGTCCCTGCAAATTTGTTGATTAGTAATTCTTTATAGGTAAGTTTATGCAAAACCATGTTCATACCTATACAGAAAGTTTTCTTCCTCAGCTTTTCTCAAGCAAAAATCACGCAATAAGTCATGGATGCGGCATGTTTTAACTTGGTTGTCAGACTTTCTTCTGGACGTCATCAGCAGGCTTCTCTTGATTAAATCCATCAAGCACTCCTCAGCAACATCCTCCAACATTCTGCTTCCGGTTTCATGTATCAATCCTTGAGCAATCCATAGCCAAATCAGCTTTGTGACAGGGACTTCATAGTCCTCAGGAAATGCTCCCAAAAAGAGAAAACAAGGTCTTAAGTGAGGCGGCAAATGGTTGTAGCTTAAAGCTAGGGAGTCTATGTACTGTCTTGAATCACTAACCATAAACGAGCGTAGACTTGCAGCAATTTGCTCCCACCAAGTAGTAGAAAGATTAATTTTTAGTAAACCAGCAGCCATAACAATTGCAAGAGGCAAACCTTGACATTTTTTGTTTATCACCCGTCCTGTTTCCTCCAATCCAACTGGGCATAATCCAGTTCTAAACACCTTCTTCTTAAAAATATTCCAACTTTCAACTTCAGTACGAAGACGTAACACATGAGCAGGTCTTGCTGACCCGTAAACTCACGTCTATGTCACGGCTAGTAAATAGAACCCGGCTTCCAGTTTTGTCATCGGGAAAATAGATTTGGAGATCGCTCCAAACCCTACAATCCCAGATATCATCCAAGACCACCAGATATTTACGACCCTTTAATTTTCTATACAACATTTCTCCCAGTTGTTGCTGGCTCAGTTGATGATATTCATTTGTAAGATCATCCATAAAACAACTTAATATGCCAATTAACAAGTCCTTATTTATATATGACTGAGAAACACAAGTCCATGCTCGAAAGTCGAACATATACTTGATTAACCCGTGGTCGTATAGTTTTCTAGCCAAAGATGTTTTTCCAAGCCCAGCCATTCCGGTTATTGAGATAATCTGGAGCTGCTTTGTCGAAGTTCCAGTGAGTTGATCAAGTAGTATTTCTACTTCTTCATCAAATCCCACCACAGCTTCTTCCTCCTCTACATCTGAGTGATATCTGATGTTACAGAGTTGTTCACAAATAACTATCATCTTATCCAACCTTGTATTTAATTCACTACCCCAAAATTCACTACCCTGGTTCCTCGTCATAAGAGCCTGCCTATCTCCGATATGCATATACCAAGCTTTGCTAGCCACAACGCCTTCCATTTCATTCAGTAAAGCCATCACTTCATCGTTTTCATACCCAACCATCATCTCTCTGAGTTGATTCATGAGACCATCGAAAGATTCAGTCATCATTCTCTTGCAATCTAGTGCTTTTTGGCCACAGGAGAGGTTAAATGTCACATAGTGTTTGATTGATTGCTCTATGCATGGACCAAGAGCATCAGCCATGGTTCTTTCCTTATCTGAGGAACATGTCAAAATTAAGTATTTTAATACTTTGGAATGTGATTGGATGTAGAACTTGTTCAAGTACTCATATACATAAAAATTCGTTTCTATCGGTGAAAAAGTGAAATTATTTTATCTATACTAAAATCCTATAGATACAACAAGTCGTCTCTATAGGTCAAAATCTGTTTTTTTTTATTTTTTTTATAAAGAAAAAACTCTCTCTATAGGGCTTAAATGTTTTTTTTTTTATTTTTTTTAAAGAGAACCTATAGAGACGTCATATCGTCTCTATAGGGTTTAAAAAATATTAGAATAAACATTTCTTTTATTTAGTAAATATTAAGTTTGATTTTTTTTTTTTGCACAAACTTGTAGGGACAACATGTCCTCTACAAACTATTCTTTAGCAACGACACCTTTATAGACGACTTTTGTAGCCTATAGGGACGAGGCTGTAGAGACAAATTTTATAGAGACGATATGTCGTCTCTATAGGTGAAAAAGGCCTATAGAGACAACATGTCCTCCCTATAAGCTGAAAAAATGTCCCCCTCTGTAAGGTTTTTTTCTTGTAGTGCTACCTGGTACTAAGCAATTGTTAAAACTTCTTAAATCAAGCAGTAACATATCCAGGATTGAATTACATAAATGATACTAGTTACAACTCTAGAAGAAAAACGCTACTAGAAAACAGACTTTCACTTTTTCACGGACCGTTACTTCCAGTTTTATCCATCGTTGATCAGTAGTAAAGTCTATACCAAATCACGATGGACAAGGGACCGATGTGTTCGTGGTCCTCTCATTTGTAGAAATATCTTACTTTTAAAAGCATATTTTGTTTAGAATCTTAGTATTTATTTTACATGATTTTGGTGTTCCGAGTTCAAGAATATATGATGATTTTTTTTTAAAACTGGGATTGTAAAATCAAACATGAAGAAAAAATGACGATGGAACCTGATTGTTGCTTTGGAGCCAGCGAAGTGACGATCGAGCCAGCGAAGGCAGAAGACTTCTGTCTGGCCACATATATTACTATCACTAATATCTATATGCGCTTACAAAGTTCTATTTTCATCAACATGAACATGATGTGACGTATGTTTTATTTTTATTTTTTTCGCTTTTTTAAATTTATATATGCTTTTTCATGACTTAATCGTATATAATATTGTGTATATAACATGCATAATACATAGTTTCTATTTATTATAATATATAGGGGTACAATCAAATAAAAAGTTTGTTTTGTCTAAGTAGGATGAGAAAAAATCTTAATAATTTATTTTTCAAATTAATTGTTAAGATGAAAATGTAGCAAAAAGGAAGAGTGTAAGTGTATCTTTGTAAAATCCTATTTATTGACTTTCTCTCTCCACGTGCAAGCACATGCATAATCCACCCTCATTTTTAAACGTTCATAATTTTTTATACGAAATTATTTTTTCACAAAAACATCACCATTAAATCGAACGTATTTTTATGTTTAATTTGAGTACCATATTCTTATACAAAATATGACAACTAAAAAAAATCCAGTATTGTATTTCTATGTTGTATACATTTTTGAGTTGGATTTTTGTACTATATTTTTGTGTTAAATTTTTTTGCTAGATTTTTTTGTCTTAATCTTTTTTGCTGGATTTTTTGTACTAGGTTTTTTTGTGCTATATTTTTCATACTACAGTTTTTTTGGGGTTTCTATTCTCACATACCTATTTTCGTATTTTCACATCCCTAGATGTTACATGCCGTATAAGGTTATACGGTCCGTATGGAATGTGATTGCACAGAAATACATGCATTTGAATGTTTTTTGTTTTGCCTGTATACGGGTCGTATAACATTATACGAGCCATATACAATTGTATACGAGCAAGATAATGTTATACGACCTGAGGGGTTTTTTTTGGTGAGGTTTTATGAGGTTTTGGGTTTTTAACATTTGTATACGGGCCGTATAATGTTATACGACCCGTATATAAGCTTTTTTTTTTAACCGAACAACCGTTTAATAAGTTCTAGTAATTGTTTAGATAGCGTTTGCCGTATTATTAAGATATATCGGATTATGTTATAAGTTTGTAAAACGTCTATGTTACAATAGTATTTGCCGTATTATTTTTTTATATATATCAGATAAGCAAAACATGTGTATATGATAAACAAAACCATAACAATTTTTAAACAAACATGATAATAAACAATACGATAACAATTATTAAACAAACAAGATAAATTGTAAACATAAGATTAATATTTCCAATGTTTTACATCTAAAACAACAAAAGATAAATATTTACAGTGTTTAAATGTAAAACAACAAAACCACAATAAAATAAGCAGCTACGGTGGTGGTGGTGGTGGTGGTGCAGCGCCAGCTCGTGGAGGTAGAGGCGCACAAGAATGCATAGCAATAATCGCCTCCACCACCCACTGCATGTCGACCCGTAGAGCAGCTACATCTGATTCGAGCTGAGCCAGTCCCTCATTCGCCCCCTGTGGAGGTGTCACACGTGGTCTCACGCTCCGTCGCTCGTACGGGCGATCACCCCATGCATCCTACACATCCTGCTGCGATCTGTTGATGCAGCATCAACTCCATCACCTCCTTCTCCCCCGTCACCCTCACCATCACCCTCATCTCCCTCGCCCCCGTGGCCTGTCGCCACCATCTCCATCTGCAGTGGCTGGCCCTCGTACCACTCGGTACGATCGTCGTCAAGCGACCAAAAAATACGGCCCCCGTCCTGGTGGGCAATCCCCATCGAGCATGTTGTGTCCCTGCCTATCGGATCAAACTGACGTGTGATGGTCATATCCCGAGCCATCGCGGGGACAAGAGGCGACCCTAGTGCTTCGCCAGATCGGTGACGAAGCCGCCACAGCTGATGTGGTTCGAGTACGCTTAAAAGCGTACTCGGCGAAGTATGTGGCCAACCTGTATGCCAAGTTGGCCCCCCAACCGGAAGTAGGTCGTGCAAGAAGAACAGGTCATTTTAGGTGACCCACTCTTTACTATCAAGATGACCCGCAATCGTCACCACGATACACCAATGTAGGTATCGGTGCAACGGGTCGTAAATGCGCGACACCCGTGCCTTCGGGGATCATGAACGCGTTGTCGCGAAGTACCCGAAACCAATAGTGCTCCACCAGGGCCACAATACGTCAACGGACGTGGTGGTCAGCGCATCCAAAAATGCCTGGGATACTGACTCATCATGTGAGTACAGTCCCATGCCAACAACAAACTGTGGGAGCGTCATCAAGCGAGACGCCCTGCAAAGAGTAAACGAGACCGCTGGAGTCTCCAAAAAATACTGTAAGCCCCTACCTTGGGTCTCGGTAAACGCAAACGTACACAAAAACTCTAATGTAATCTCCCCGTGGGCCCGCTCTCGGCCGGCCTCAAATAAACGGGCCCACGGGGAGGTAGCTAGCATGAACTCCAGGACCCGACCGATCGATCCAATGTCGGTAAAAAAACTTATATCAATGGTCCGGGGCGAATCCAGCTCCATCTGTTGTAATCTACCTAAACACCTGTGGGCAACCGTACCGTTGTGCTTGTAGACAAACTATAAGAAAGGAAATGTAGGGTAGAAAAGTTGTGCTTGACGGTTCATGCTTGTGTTCATATATGTTTTGTTAGTGCATATTCCGTGTGTCCGTACCGTCTCTGTGCGAATAAGTTAGGTAGAGCGTGTGTTGAATATTGTACAACTGAGATTGAAAAGTTCGATTTTGTAACGAAAAGTTCCATTCGCACGAAGAAGCCCTTCGTGCGAAGGGACACTGGTCACTCGCACGGATAGAGATAGCCCAATGCACGAATGGATGAGATCCATTCGTTCTAAGCCCACTTGCACGGAGGGTTCAACCTATATATAGGAGTTGTGAGTGAGAACTTAGGAGAAGTTTTGGTTCCTAGAGGGGAAATGCTGGAGAAATTTTATCTCAAACTTGTAAATGATGTAAACTCTATCGGTATGAATGAAGCATTCAACTTATGACAAGATTCCTTTTTCTATTCCATTCTTAGTAATAATATTCTACCGAATTAGTTCTATCCCGTCTAAACTTCCGTCTAAACCCGCCGGATCCTGGACTCTCACTTGGTATCAGAGCTACGATACCGATTCAATCGATCTAACAGTTGATTGAATCACCTACGCTGATGAATTATGGGTTTTTAGGGGGGCTTTAGACGTAAAACATCAAATTGAAGGTTAATTCACGGATGGAATTTGAAATTGAAGACATCATTACATTCGGAATTTATTTTCGTTCATATATGTGAAGTATCATCATGAAATTCCCAGAAATAAAGATTTTGGATCGAAAAATGTGATCGGGAACGTTCGTGAGAATGATCCCTTCGCACGAAGGGATTACACCATTCGCACGAAGGGATCAATCCCATTCGCACGAAGACACCTTATCTGTTCAAAATCATCTCATTCGCACGAATGAGCCAAATGCCTAAAAAAAGAATTTTTTGATCGCGGTGATGAGACAATTGTCCAAAAAAAATTTGGTGATTGATAAATTTTTTCGAGTTTTTAACAATAAATATGGGCTGTTCGGGGACACCGTCTGGAGCTTCAGAGAACAAATATGATGATGCGATCAAAGAGTAGCGAAGATAGTGGGGTAGTCATGATACCTATGCTGAATGTTTATTATTGGGTAATCTGACTATTAATCGGCCAAATCGAAAAATCCACAATGATGAAAAACGCACTTTTGTGGATCAAAATGAGAAATTTTCCGCATAGTGGAGTTTTTCAATAAAAATAGTGGACTGAATTTGCTAAGTTTGAGGGGGAAATTCAGTGATATGTTTTACGGTGGTCAGAATTTGCAAAAATGAGAGGGAATAAAAATTTCATCAGAATATATTGAAATTCCGACATTTTTGAATTTGTGACATGCAACAGCATTCGGGTGGTTCCAACTTTAGATTATCCGGGGATGCATTGGATTTGGATTCGTTAGTTCATGATCATAGGAAGTTCGAATTCTATAGATTATGGTCAGACTGATGTCTGAGGGTTTGAGTCCTGGGTCTTGGTCAAGCCGGTTAGCAGGATTAGTGTCAGGAGATGCATTAGTATAGTCGATACTTAAAAGATATCACAACTTTGTGATAGTCTAAAGTGTCAGAATGGTTAATCTTCGAGCAGATGAATTGTTTTTCGGACTAACCGCCGGGGAATGATGATGTTTGTTGATTAAGTTGCTGCCGGAACTAACAGAGAAGACTATACATCTGTTATCGTGACTAAAGAGGAAGACTGTGAATTTGATCGTGGAAGAATGTTTCTGAGATCTGAATGTGTTACCAGATGATTTGTTATCCGATGAAGATTTTCTGACTGTGGAGATTATCGTTTACACTGATCAATCATTCAGGAGTGTGCTTAAAGGTGATTACCAAAAACAGGATTTTAGATTTGCATAGACTTGAAGTTTACCAGTGTGGTAATTCGAAGTTTCTATCAATTGCGGATTGGGTTTTTGAAGATTAAGAGATTGAGCTGAAGTGGTAAATCAAAAACCGAACGGGGATGTGGTTAAAGTCGAAACAGAGAAGCTGCATTGATTAGTTTCAAGTTGGTGATTATTTGTGAAGATTGCAGTACAACAAATCAGAGGAGGTCGGGAACCGTGCAAGCAAAGACCTGAAGATTCATTTCAGGTGGAATTTGTGTATAATGAAGATAATGCAAGCCCGAATCATCAATCAAGGGGGAACTATTTGAAGATATTAAGATGCCTGATTGAAGTTGCAAATATTCAAACACGACCCTCGTTTTCAAAGATCAAGCTTCGACAGTGACGTACAAGGGGGAAATTGTTAGTGCATATTCCGGGTGTCCGTCACTGTGCGAATAAGTTAGGTAGAGTGTGTGTGTTGAATATTGTATAGCTGAGATTGAAAAGTTCGGTTTTGCAATGAAAAGTTCCCTTTGCATGAAGGATCCCTTCGTACGAAGGGACACTAGTCACTCGCACGGATGAAGATAGCCCATTGCACGAATGGATGAGATCCATTCGTTCCAAGCCCACTCGCACGGAAGGTTCAGCCTATATATAGGAGTTGTGAGTGAGAGCTTGGGAGAAGTTTTGGTTCCCAGAGGGGAAATACTGGAGAAATTTTTTCTCCAGCTTGTAAATGATGTAAACTCTTTCGGTATGAATGAAGCATTCAACTTATGACAAGATTTCTGCTTCTACTCCATTCTTAGTAACAATTGTGACAACTGCCAAATTTGCATGCATCCGTACAAATAATTAAACAATAATTAATGATTAATGACTGTGCTGATTTACAATTTATGACTTGAATTACCTTCTGATTACTGCATTACCTTCTCATTACTGCATTACCTTCTCAATAGCGAAGCTAGGGAAGCATGCCAGAATCCAAACAAGGTTATCCATATGTTCCATATTAGTCAACATTATGCATCTGTGCTACTTGATATTAATACAAATTTTAGCTTCGCATCTCTAGAGTTTGAGAGTATACTTGGCTAGTAGCAAGTAGGTAAGATAACCCGTACTCTATAGAACTAGTTAAAGGGAAACTTCGACGTGGGAATTGGGATGGATTGATTGTCGAGCAATCGAGCGGAGATTGATATCCGCATCCCGATGGCGAACAAAGAAACGATCATGACTCATGAAGCAGGATACGCCTCTACAAATTGCTAATTGCTTGAAGGCACGAAAGTTGTTGCGTAAAGGATGTGTTGTTTTTCTTGGCTCATGTCGTGGACAAGGGAGCCGAAAAATCAAAACTCGAAAATATCCCTGTGATAAGGGAATATCCCGAAGTCTTCCCCGAAGACTTGCCAGAATCATCTCCTCAATAACAAGTCGAATCTCGCATCGATTTAATTCTAGGCGCCGTGCCTGCAGTCAATACACCTTAGCGACTTACACCTTCGGAGATGCAAGGATTATCAGTGTAGCTTCAATAGATGATAGAGAAGGAAACTAACATTCCAAGTTTCCCGTTTTGAGTAACCCCATTTCTGCTCGTCAAGTAGAAGGACGATGATTTTCAAATGAGCATCAACAAGAGTCGGCAACTCTTGCTGAGGATTAACGAATTATTTAACTAACTGTGAGGATCCAACTACTATTTCACGATTGATCGATGATCGAGTATCATTAGCTGTGAATCCAGGAAGAAAGTATACCGGGGAAATTGTGGGACAATAACTTGTTTTAAACGTACACAAAAAATGGTGTTTCCTACACGATGCACAAAACAGATTTACACAGAATACGAGACTTTGAGAATCTAGAAAACATGTACTTAGGACCTTTGGGAACCCAGGTCCAAACTCGTAAAGGTTGCTTAGGAACCACACCTGTTAACTCAAGAAAACCCCATTATCCTGAAATATATGCTATTTCAGTTAACCAAACAGAAAGTACTCAAACTTCTTTTGTTGAAATCTCCACATTTGCTTCTAGCGAGTAGATGTTTGCATCTCTACTCCCCTTAATGGTAGTTGGATCACGTTAATTTTCTTCGCTGAGAGCGAACACACATTTGCTTCGATACTTGGTCATTTCGTCATTTTAGCAATTACTTATTGTTTCATTACTTGGAAACTTATATGTTACACATGCACCATTTGCTACACATGTGGTTTCGTTTCGAATAAACGCCTCATTGAAGTTCAAATATTATTTGCTAAAGCTGATTATTTATTTATGATTCAAATGACCTACATTATTGTAATTGTTGGCTCCTTTGTTAACAAGTCGACACACTTTCTTGAGACTTCTTTTCTTTCAAGTTACATTCATGGTTTATCTTTGTAACCATGCTGAGATTCCCTTGTTGATACATACGTTTATTGTCGGGTTACGCTAAAACTAAGATCAATTGCTTGAAGTTATCCACTTCGCATATTCAATTTAACACGCCATATGATGTATTGGGAGCATCATATTCAAATATTTTTGCAAAGGTTCTTTTGTTTCGAGTCGTAGTAGACTTAATTGGTCTACGACTCCACTAAATCGTTTATTGGTTTCGATACCTTGCGGTGATACTTTCACAGAATTGAAGCTTGCGCTAATTTGGTTACGGACCTCATACACAGATTTAATTGTCCATTTGTTCTAAATCCGTTTTGTTTATCACAATTAAAGCGATCTCAACACAATTGTGTGTTGAGACAATGGTACCTAGAATCATTTCATATCACGGTGTACCTCCTAACGATTCTTTCGTTGTAAATTGAATACCTTGCAGTGTTTATTGCTTACCATCTTCAATCAGAAACGGTAGTTCTTTGGTGTCCTATATTCAATTGAAAGGCCCTATGATGTCGTTGAATCAAATTTTCAGGCGTGCTTCAGTACACTTTCATTGTTTTCAAACACGGTGAACTTGTTCAGTTACCGCTACTATGGAAATATGTCAATTACGACACCTTGTGGTGTCATTACAAAATTTGTAGCTTGTGCTAAGCATGGTCAACTGTTTCAAACAAAACTACACATACTTTTGTTTGACTTGTCATTTAAACATTCCGAATGCAACTACGAACTAAGACAATAATACACCAGATTCGCTTGTGTTCCATTCGGTGTATTTTCGCAATCCAAGAATATCAACACACTATTTTATCTATGTATTTGTTCGGAAGTTGACATATCATTTTCATGCTACTACCACATTTGAGTTGTTAATTTTAAGTTCATATAGCGGATACTATGGTTTGTGAAAAACTCGTTTGCATATTGTGACCGATTGTTTGAGAATCCATTAGTCAAAACTCCTTTGTTACACCCCTGTTAACTGAGTTACACTAGATTATACATCTATACATCTCATGTCCTTTGACATCAAATGCTAGAACACATACCTTTTTAACCATTGGATTCTTGTTGTTGTAATGTATCCTTGGATTCACTTGATGGGAATGAGATTTGGTTCTGTTTTGTGGTTAACTACCTCAGTACTATTCATATACATACACGCATAATGTAACCCTAAGGAGTTAAGGTAGTATAAATTTCGAGGACGAAATTTTCTTAACATGGGGAGAATGTTATAACTGCCAAATTTGCATGCATCCGTACAAATAATTAAACAATAATTAATGATTAATGACTGTGCTGATTTACAATTTATGACTTGAATTACCTTCTGATTACTGCATTATACTTACATGTGCATCACATATTGAAAATGACATATCATTTACTGCATGCAAACATACCGACATAAATGATGCACAAAGCACCGTTAGCACAATCAACAGACAAACCAAGAAAATGCTGACAGAGTTCAGTACATAGACAGACGTTGTTTTGAGACACAGTATGAGCCAGAAACTAAGTATTACACTAGTGTAATGTGTAGGAAAGTAAGGACCACCAAACTGTTCCTAGAGATATTTTAAGTGCCGGAAAGTTCATAAAACTCAATTAAAATGCCGAATTTAACAAAATTCAGCAATAAATCAGCATTTGAACACAATCAGATCATGCAGAAATATGCTCAAATGGCCCCGAATACTTTCCTAAGTGTTGGAAATTAAAAGTGTCACAAAAGGGTACTTAAAGAACACTAAACGAAATAGTTGGAAACTTTAACGAACTGGTATCTAACCAAACAACCGGACACTACTCGAAACATCAAAATTATACTAGAAGTATTGTTTTAATATTTCTGAGCTAGTTATGATCCCCGAACACCCTAGCACACTATACAACACCATATTAACTTAAACACTAAACACTACATTAGATTTCAACTAGATTACTTAACTATCCATCACCACACAACTAGTACCCCCCCCCCATTCTCACGGTTACAAGGTGGGCCACCCCACCTTGATTCTCTTGATCTTCTTGATTTGTTTTGAGATCTTAATTGATCTTGTTTGGTACTTTAGGGGACATATTACCCAAAGGTTAAACACATGTTGGGTATAAGCTTATATTAACCTCTAGTTCCTTCCATAAATTCATTTCACCACTAACCACCTCCACACTTCTCCCTCCTTCTCCCTTGGTCTTGGCCAAGAACACCACATCACCACCATCACTTTCAAGCTTCCATTCATCCATTCTAATGTGCTACAAAGATGTAAGGAGCTAAGTTAGGAAGCTTGGAGCTTTCGGAAGTTGATAGTCGTAAGTCGAATAGTTCGCGCGTAACATACGTCGATTATTGTAATTATTGACACTTACTCCACATAATACAACTAAAATAAACATCCAAAAGAAATCTACTACAAGTCAAATTGCGCAAATCGGTCGTTGACTTTGACCTTGACTTTGACTTTGACTTCCCTGAAAACACGGGGTGTTACAGCCTCCCCTAGTTTAGGGAATTTCGTCCCGAAATTAGGCTGGAAGTTGTACAACACCGTGAATCACGTTTGCAAACTTTCTCTATCTAGACTTTCTCTTTAAATAACTGCGGGTACTTTGCCTTCATGTCGCTTTCGAGTTCCCAAGTGAACTCTGCGCCTCGTTTTCCTTTCCATCGGACTTTCACGATAGGAATGCGCGAGCGTCTGAGCTGCTTGGTTTGGCGATCCATGATTTCGACAGGATTTTCCACGAAGTGTAGTGTTTCGTTTACTTGAAGGTCATCGAGAGGTACAATTAGATCATGCTCAGCCAGGCATTTTCGGAGGTTCGAAACGTGGAAAGTCGGGTGGACGTTACTAAGTTCCTCCGGTAGTTCGAGTCTGTAGGCGACTTTTCCGATCCTTTCCAGAATCTTAAAAGGTCCAACATATCGAGGCGCGAGCTTTCCTTTCTTGCCGAATCGGACCACACCCTTCCAAGGTGATACCTTTAGGAGTACGTAGTCACCAACGTCAAATTCAAAGGGCTTGCGTCGTCTATCGGCATAACTTTTCTGTCGATTCCGAGCTTTTACCAGGTTGTCTCGAATTTGGAAAATTCTGTCTGTCGTTTCTTGTAATAGCTCAGGACCGGTTAACTGCGAATGCCCGATTGGCAAAAAGTGAGCAGATTTAGTCAATCGGGCTAATCGTTCTACCTTGTAGTCTTCCCGTATTGGCAAAAAGTGAGCAGATTTAGTCAATCGGTCAACCACAATCCAAATGCTATCGTGACCTGATGACGTGTGTGGTAGCTTAGTTATGAAGTCCATAGCTATACTCTCCCACTTCCACATGGGGATCGGTGGTTGTTCGAGTAAGCCAGAGGGTCTTTGATGTTCGGCCTTTACTCTTGCACATGTTAGGCATTTTCCAACGTAGAGGGCAATATCCCTTTTCATGTCGGGCCACCAGTACTTGTAGCGAAGATCCTGGTACATTTTGTCGGCACCGGGATAAATAGAATACCGGGATTTGTGGGCTTCGTCCATCAAGATTTGTCGTAAATCGGTCCGTTTAGGAATCCAAATTCGGTCCAGAAAGTGGAATATCCCATTTGATTTTCTCACAAGCTGGGCTCCATCGTGGTAGATTCTTTCCTTCTTCAGTGTGCGTTCATTAAAACATGCATGCTGAGCTTCGCGAATGAGGGTTTCGAGATCATATTGGGCTTGAACATTACGAGTGCTAAGCAGATAGCTCCGTCAGCTGAGTGCGTTGGCAACAACATTTGCTTTGCCTGGGTGATAACGAATCTCACAGTCGTAGTCGTTGAGAAGTTCTACCCATCGGCGTTGACGCATGTTAAGTTCCTTCTGATTAAAGATATGTTGTAGGCTCCTATGATCGGTGAAGATCGTACACTTGGTACCATATAGGTAGTGTCGCCAAATCTTTAATGCAAAAACAACTACGCCTAGCTCGAGATCATGGGTTGTATAGTTCTTCTCGTGGGTTTTGAGCTGACGAGATGCATAAGCTATAACCTTGTCCCACTGCATAAGGACACAACCAAGACCGAGGTTGGAAGCATCACAATAGACAATGAAATCGTTGTTTCCGTCGGGCAATGTGAGAACAGGAGCGTTGCATAGCTTATGCTTGAGGGTTCGAAAGGCAGACTCTTGTTAAGTTCCCCAAACAAAAGGCTTGTCTTTATGCGTGAGAGCGGTAAGCGGCATAGCGATCTTTGAAAATCCTTCGATATATCGTCGATAATAGCCCGCTAGTCTGAGAAAAGAACGGACTTCAGACGGGTTCTTAGGCGTAATCCAACTCTTAACAGCTTCAATCTTCACAGGATCGACGTGAATACCTTGACTATTAACAATGTTACCCAGAAACTGAACTTCCTCCAACCAGAATTCACACTTGGAGAACTTGGCATAGAGTTGGTTCCCCTGGAATTGCTCGAGAACCAAACGTAGATGTTGCGCGTGTTCGGCTTTCGATTTGGAATAGATAAAGACATCGTCGATGAATACGATGACGAAACGGTCGAGATATGGTTTACACACGCGATTCATCAGATCCATGAAAACCGCAGGTGCGTTGGTTAAACCAAAGGGCATAACAACGAATTCGTAGTTGCCGTATCGAGTGCGAAACGCGGTTTTGGGTATGTCCTCCTCTTGGATGCGTAGTTGGTGATAGCCTGAACGTAGATCGATCTTCGAGAAACACGTAGCACCTTGTAATTGATCAAACAAATCATCAATACGAGGTAGAGGGTAGCGGTTCTTGATAGTTAACTTATTCAACTCCTGATAGTCGATACACATCCTGAACGACCCATCCTTCTTTTTGACGAAAAGGACTGGCGCGCCCCAAGGAGAGGTGCTCGGGCGAATGAAGCCTTTCTCGAGTAATTCCTGGAGTTGGTTTGAAAGTTCAAGCATTTCAGACGGTGCGAGTCGATAAGGAGGTTTGGCAATACGGTTGGCTCCAGGAATGAGGTCGATACGAAAGTCGATATCACGATTTGGCGGTAGTCCGGGAAGATCCTCTGGAAAAACATTAGGAAACTCTCGAACCACTGGAACGTCTTTTACTTCCTTCTTCTCTTTCTTTTCCTTCTCCGCTACTACAATGTTAGCCAAGAAAGCCCTGTATTCCTTGCGGAGATACTTGCTAGCTTGAACACATGACATGAGCTTGAGACCTTTCGAAGTAGTATCACCGTAAACACACAATAGATCGCCATTCGCGAGCGAGAATCGAATCATCTTGTCGAAGCACACAACTTCAGCATGGTTTTCACGAAGAAAGTCCATGCCTACTATGACGTCAAAACTTCCGAGTTTCATTGGAATAAGGTCGATTGGATAGATGTGATTGTTGAGCTCAAGAGTACAATCACGAAGTACAGAATTGACGGCGACAGTTCTTCCGGTAGCGACTTCAACATCGAATGTCGAGGAGAGATGAGAGCGTTTAAGACTAAGGAGTTTCTCAAATTCGAACGACACAAAGCAATTATCGGCTCCAGTATCAAACAATCATGAAGCATAAATACCATTTACAAGGAACGTACCATTGACCACGTTGTTGTCGGCTTGCGCTTGACGCACGTCGATGTTGAAAGTTCGTGCGCGTGCTGCTTGTTGTTGTTGTTGCTGCTGGTGCTGCTGCTGCTGTTGAGGCTGCTGCTACTGGGGCTCTTGCTTCACAACCCTGTTTGGGCACATGTTGGCGAAATGGTTAGGATCACCACATGCGAAGCAGGCTCTGGCTTTGACCGCGGGTTCCGGAGGAGCTTGTTGACCCTGAGGGGCGGTGAGTACAGCTTGATGAGCAGAACTTGTCGAACACGGCAGCTGGTAGTGAAATGGTCGTACATATTGCAATGAGCACAAAAACGGCAAGCAATGGTTGTCGGGTGGTGGTAGGTACAAGTAGGGCAGAGCGGGTGTGGCCCAGCGGGTGTGGCCCAGCGTATGCACGCTTTGCAGGCGGTGCATTAGCCACGGGCGCCGCTACTTGACGCTGTTGGGCTGGTACAGCTTGAATCGGTGCAGCAGTGATCGCACAGTTCTTGTTGCTGGAGCTGTTCTTTCTCTTGTTCTTCCTTTTGTTACTCGATGAGGTGGTGGTTTCAGCAGTTGGTGCGGCGGTGGTAGCTTGATGCAGGTGCTTTGAAGTTTTATCCCAGACACCAGCCTTGACCCGCTTGTCGTTGATCTCAGCGGCCAGTAGATAAGTCTCTTCGATCGTCGTAGTCTTAGCCGATTGCACGAAATCAGCAACACAGTCAGGCAGGGCTAGGATATACTTCTTGATTGCCATGTCTGGAGTCTTGACCTGATCGGGACAAATAATGCTGAGCTGTTTGAAGCGAGCAGTGAGTGCAACATTTTCACCATCCTTTTGTTGTATGTGCCAAAATTCATCCTCTAGCTTTTGACGTTCATGAGGAGGGCCGAATTCTTCCAGTATGACTTCCTTGAGCTCGTCCCATGACAGACCGTAGGCTGCATCGTTCCCTCGCTTGTTTCTCTCGGCCGTCCACCAGTCTAGTGCACGGGACTGGAAAACGCCGGTAGCGTTCAGAGTTCGGAGGTCATCGGGGCAACCACTCTGCCGTAGAGTGACCTCAATGGAATCAAACCATTGGAATAGTGCAGTAGGACCTCCCTCGCCAGTGAATTCTTTTGGCCCACACGACTTGAATTGCTTGAAATTGAAAGCCTTGGTGGCAGCTTTAGGAGCTTCGGTTCTTGATTCCTCAGACGATTTGCTGACGTTCTCGTAAACACCACTCACAGCCTTTGCTACACTTTTAGCGATGATGGCAGCAAGGCGTTTGTCTCTCTTTTCTTGACGAGAAAGTAGGGAATGACGGGATCCAGATGACATTGTCTGCAACAGACATCGTCACAGGACTCAACACATTGTATTCGAATCTCACCTCACACGTCTACTATTTACTAAAACCCAGGAACACACATATCATGTAAACACATAGACACATAAGCACGTAGGCACATAGGCACATAGGCACATAACTTACTTAAACACATATTTTGCATGTATCCACCTCCTTATGATTATACGTGTTCCTTTATCATTTAAGAGGTAGTCAGAATACAAAAACCTATCATTTAAAGTCTGTGATTTGTTCGAATATAACAGCCTCATCTAGTATATCGATTAGCGTAGTATAAGCGTATATTATAGCATAGGGTCGTCCACAATTCAACTATTTGTTAACGTTTTGGGATAGAATGCAGTGCGAGTCGTATGTGTCGATCGATGTGAAAGCAAAAATCGAGTGAATTTCCAAAATTTAAACACATAAACTGGTAAACACACATATAGCACATAAAATCGACGAATCATCAGAGTCGGCAGTTGCGGGCTCAGAATCGATATACATAAAAATCGAGAAATAGATTGTCTGCGGCTAGTAGACTTTGACTAACCAAAGTGATTCGACTATTCGCAAGGATCCGTTGTGCACATTTGACCTTCAGGACTATGCCTTTACCTCGATTCTTGGGCTTTTGGCACACATCCCGTTAGTCGTATTGTGACTTCAGGTCGTTGGAGTCCGTCGAGACTTTGGTGAGAGTTTGTAAAATGAGCGGAACAAGTCGTCAAGGTTAGGGTCTCACCCCTAGCTCAACAACTTCATCCCTGTTTTAATAAAATAGAGATTATTCATCAAAATATGGATTTCGCTCCTGATTTGGCATAATTCTCCTTGTTTGTAGATAAAATGCAGGCCAATTAAGCAACTTTAGTCGAGAGTTTGCGGTTTTCACACCTAATCTCGTCTTAATTGCTTATTGATGGTTGAAAATTCGCATGCAGTGATAGTGTAGCGTGTGCGAGAATAGCGAGAAAATAGCTCGTACTTAATCCTTACTGGATATGCACAAGTTGGTCTGTTGGTTCCTAACTATAGACTAGGTATCTAAGACACCGACCCGGACTAGGTCGTGTCTTGCCTAATTCCCTATAGTTATGGCTCTGATACCAATATGTCACACCCCAACCGATGGCGGAATCATCGAGGCATGGCACTAAGCGAAATAGATTGTCCAGAAGTTTCCATAACAATTATCATTACTATTCAATTTAAAATAACATGTCCCATACCATGTCTCAAACAGTAAACAAATTATGACAGACAAAATCCAGGCAAATATTCTATTCCGACAACTCAGATTTCAAAATAGAGCAATTGTTTATTTGCCTCTAGAGACCCTTGATTCATTTACTACAGACAACTATTTGTTGGGCTCTAAAGCTTTATTCTAGCTTCAACTTCCTACCAGGTGTGCATCCTAAGCACCTGTCACATACGTTAAAATAAAGTCAATACATATAATGTAACGGTGAGCATACAAGTTTGATAATAGCATATAGAGTTGGAATTCGTTTACGCATAACCAGCACGTACACATAGAGAAATGAAGCACGTTAGTTATCGACATAGATCCATCGATACCAATGACTACGAGTTGACTGCCCGGGGCAGTTCGCAATACATGATTACCACCGTAATCCATGCAAGTGATTGTCCTTAACAACCCCCGTGTGAACGGGTGCTGAGTCCAAACTATAGTACTATCGTTGCTAAGGCAGGTAGACAGCATTCCATGTGTAAACATAACAAACAAGCATTCATAAGCCACGTATAATATGCATTAACGGTTAGCGTTCAAATAGTATTGAGTAGTGTGTTTGATGTGATTTGAATAGTTGTAACGTATGTAATACCCAAAAGTGCATAAAGCAAAAAGGGATCGAGTATACTCACAACGATTGATGGATTGAAGGGAGCGCTTAGCGAGTAGGGTTAGCCTGAATAGTTTGATAGCACAATAATAAGCGACGTGTAAAACGGAAACAAGTGTTGGAGAGTCGGACAGCTGGTCGATCGAACGGTAGTTCGATCGGACGGCTGACCGTTCGGTTGACAGTCCGTTCGGACCGCTGTCCGGTCGGTCGGTAGGCTGATCGGATGGCTGTTCGAGTGGATTGTTTCTTCCTTTGAGAAGGATGTGTTTGTGTATGATGGCTTGACTTTTGAAGTTTTTGTTGTAGCATTTGAAAACATTGAAGTACCTTTACCCTTCAGGTCGGTCGATCGGACGGCTGTTCGATCCGCCGGCAACCCGATCGGTTAAGTATTTTAATGAATTGTAGTGATTTGCCTTGGATCGGACATGTGTTCGATCAGACAGGTCAACAAGTCAAAAACTTAATGATTTGCTGACCGATCGGTTGGCAAGTCAACAATAGTCAACCACTTTAAATGAAATGCAAGGTATGGTGCAGTGGATCAGATAACTGATCGATCGAACACTGATGTTGTTCGATCGGACAACATGCATGAACAACCATGACAAATTCTTAGCAAGGTGTCACCTGATCGGATGGCTGTTCGATCGGGTGGCACTCCTAGTGCATCGAACATGTTGAAAAATCGATTAAGTGTTGAAGTATAGTATCTCATGATTCGAAGAGTAATCCGATCGGACAGTAGTCCGATCGAACAATAGTTCGTTCAATACAAGTCTTCAAAATAAGTTGATTAAGTGTGGGACCATATGTTAACCGATCGGCTGGCCAGTCGATCGGCTAACTGTCCGTTCGGATAGCAGTCCGATCGGTCAGCATCCTGACCTGATCAGCCTATTCGTCTAACACTTGGTTATTCTGATTGTTTATCGTTTTATTTAGGTATTTTGACAATGAGTCGAACCATTGATCCCTCGTCCTTACTTGGTTCCCCTGGTCGGACAGGAATCACCCAAATCCGGCTGGTGAACTATTCGGAACGGAGTTTATCGTTTAACCCAAAATCGGTTAACCTCGTGGATAGAACCCGGATCTTGAGCCATGCAACCACCGGAGTGATTTGTAAGTCGGCACAGGCTCCGTTTCTATCGGTTTGTAGGCATTGAGTGAAAAAGAGTTGAAAGAAAGTTGGAAAATCCATCTTTCAATCCTTTTCACCGTGTATATGTTTAGATCTCTGAAAGATCTTTGTTTATTTATGTTGAAATCGGCTAGATCCAAGTTATTCTTGGTGGATTGAGGCCAAAACATGAAGTTCTCCAAGAACCCATGATGACATCATCCTAGAACACTTGAATCTTGGTGATTTCACGGTTAAAAGTTAGGATTTGAAAGATAGAAAGGTGTAGGAGTGCGTGTAGATCAAGAAAGTACAAGATTTAGGACGAAATCTTACCGGGATCGGGAGGAATCTGAGAAAAGGTTGAGTTAGGCGTGCTGGTCGAACAGAGGTTTCCAAAAGTGGAAAGGATGATAATGACTGGGGTGTTTATAGGATGCCAAATGAGGAAAGTGCTGGCCGATCGGCCAGGCAGCTCGATCGGACAGCCTGTCCTATCGTACAGCAGTCCATTCGTCTGGTAGCCTGATCGGTCGGCTGCATGTTTCGAGTGTTCGGTGCGACGATTTTTGATATTTCGATTTTGGTTGCGAGCGGTTCGATACGATAGGGTTTCCTAGTCAAATTACTATCAGTCCCAACCACTCATATCTTGCGCTATCCTTTCTCCACTAACTATCATAGTTCGATTGTGATTCGAGTTCGATGTCGATTGAGTTCGATTGCATTTCGAGTTCGATTGCGTTTCGATTGATTACCACAACACAACATAAATAAACATGCACAGATAACACGTAAGGCACACACACACGTATAACAGTATTCCCAAATGCGTATTTCGAGTTGAGATTTGATTCGATGTCGGTTGGATTAGTTAGCTTTATCGCCTTGTTGCTTCCTATAGTTCATACTCGTAAGTCGAATAGTTCGCGCGTAACATACGTCGATTATTGTAATTATTGACACTTACTCCACATAATACAACTAAAATAAACATCCAAAAGAAATCTACTACAAGTCAAATTGCGCAAATCGGTCGTTGACTTTGACCTTGACTTTGACTTTGACTTCCCTGAAAACACGGGGTGTTACAGCCTCCCCTAGTTTAGGGAATTTCGTCCCGAAATTAGGCTGGAAGTTGTACAACACCGTGAATCACGTTTGCGAACTTTCTCTATCTAGACTTTCTCTTTAAATAACTGCGGGTACTTTGCCTTCATGTCGCTTTCGAGTTCCCAAGTGAACTCTGCGCCTCGTTTGCCTTCCCATCGGACTTTCACGATAGGAATGCGCGAGCGTCTGAGCTGCTTGGTTTGGCGATCCGTGATTTCGACAGGCTTTTCCATGAAGTGTAGTGTTTCGTTTACTTGAAGGTCATCGAGAGGTACAATTAGATCATGCTCAGCCAGGCACTTTCGGAGGTTCGAAACGTGGAAAGTCGGGCGGACGTTACTAAGTTCCTCCGGTAGTTCGAGTCTGTAGGCGACTTTTCCGATCCTTTCCAGAATCTTAAAAGGTCCAACATATCGAGGCGCGAGCTTTCCTTTCTTGCCGAATCGGACCACACCCTTCCAAGGTGATACCTTTAGGAGTACGTAGTCACCAACGTCAAATTCAAAGGGCTTGCATCGTCTATCGGCTTAACTTTTCTGTCGATTCCGAGCTTTTACCAGGTTGTCTCGAATTTGGAAAATTCTGTCTGTCGTTTCTTGTAATAGCTCAGGACCGGTTAATTGCGAATGCCCGATCTCGTGCCACACAATAGGCGATCGACATCTTCTTCCTTATAAAGCCTCGAGTGGTGCCATTTGAATGCTTGCATGATAGCTGTTGTTATTCGAGAATTCGACTAACGGGAGGTATTTATCCCAATTACCACCGAAGTCTATGACACACGAACGGAGCATGTCTTCAAGAGTACGAATCGTTCTTTCAGTCTGACCGTCGGTTTGAGGGTGGAAAGCGTTACTTAGATTGAGCGATGTACCGAGTGCCGTTTGAAACGTTTCCCACAGTCGCGAGGTAGACCGAGCATCATGATCAGAGATGATGTCGCGAGGCGTACCATGATTACAAATGATCTCGTCGGTGTAGATTCGGGCTAATCGTTCTACCTTGTAGTCTTCCCGTATTGGCAAAAAGTGAGCAGATTTAGTCAATCGGTCAACCACAACCCAAATGCTGTCGTGACCTGATGACGTGTGTGGTAGCTTAGTTATGAAGTCCATAGCTATACTCTCCCACTTCCACATGGGGGTCGGTGGTTGTTCGAGTAAGGCAGAGGGTCTTTGATGTTCAGCCTTTACTCTTGCACATGTTAGGCATTTTCCAACGTAGAGGGCAATATCCCTTTTCATGCCGGGCCACCAGTACTTGTAGCGAAGATCCTGGTACATTTTGTCGGCACCGGGATGAATAGAATACCGGGATTTGTGGGCTTCGTCCATCAAGATTTGTCGTAAATCGGTCCATTTGGGAATCCAAATTCGGTCCAGAAAGTGGAATATCCCATTTGATTTGCTCACAAGCTGGGCTCCATCGTGGTAGATTCTTTCCTTCTTCAGTGTGTGTTCATTAAAACATGCATGCTGAGCTTCGCGAATGAGGGTTTCGAGATCATATTGGGCTTGAACATTACGAGTGCTAAGCAGATAGCTCCGTCAGCTGAGTGCGTCGGCAACAACATTTGCTTTGCCTGGGTGATAACGAATCTCACAGTCGTAGTCGTTGAGAAGTTCTACCCATCGGCGTTGACGCATGTTAAGTTCCTTCTGATTAAAGATATGTTGTAGGCTCCTATGATCGGTGAAGATCGTACACTTGGTACCATATATGTAGTGTCGCCAAATCTTTAATGCAAAAACAACTGCGCCTAGGTTGAGATCATGGGTTGTATAGTTCTTCTCGTGGGTTTTGAGCTGACGAGATGCGTAAGCTATAACCTTGTCCCGCTGCATAAGGACACAACCAAGACCGAGGTTGGAAGCATCACAATAGACAATGAAATCGTTGTTTCCGTCGGGCAATGTGAGAACAGGAGCTTTGCATAGCTTATGCTTGAGGGTTCGAAAGGCAGACTCTTGTTCAGTTCCCCAAACAAAAGGCTTGTCTTTATGCGTGAGAGCGGTAAGCGACACAGCGATCTTTGAAAATCCTTCGATAAATCGTCGATAATAGCCCGCTAGTATGAGAAAAGAACGGACTTCAGACGGGTTCTTAGGCGTAATCCAACTCTTAACAGCTTCAATCTTCACAGGATCGACGTGAATACCTTAACTATTAACAATGTGACCCAGAAACTGAACTTCCTCCAACCAGAATTCACACTTGGAGAACTTGGCATAGAGTTGGTTCCCCTGGAGTAGCTCGAGAACCAAACGTAGATGTTGCGCGTGTTCGGCTTTCGATTTGGAATAGATCAAGACATCGTCGATGAATACGATGACGAAACGGTCGAGATATGGTTTACACACGCGATTCATCAGATCCATGAAAACCGCAGGTGCGTTGGTTAAACCAAAGGGCATAACAACGAATTCGTAGTGGCCATATCGAGTGCGAAACGCGGTTTTGGGTATGTCCTCCTCTTGGATGCGTAGTTGGTGATAGCCTGAACGTAGATCGATCTTCGAGAAACACGTAGCACCTTGTAATTGATCAAATAAATCATCGATACGAGGTAGAGGGTAGCGGTTCTTGATAGTTAACTTATTCAACTCCTGATAGTCGATACACATCCTGAACGACCCATCCTTCTTTTTGACGAAAAGGACTGGCGCGCCCCAAGGAGAGGTGCTCGGGCGAATGAAGCCTTTCTCGAGTAATTCCTAGAGTTGGTTTGAAATTTCACGCATTTCAAACGGTGCGAGTCGATAAGGAGGTTTGGCAATACGGTTGGCTCCAGGAATGAGGTCGATACGAAAGTCGATATCACAATTTGGTGGTAGTCCGGGAAGATCCTCTGGAAAAACATTAGGAAACTCTCGAACCACTGGAACGTCTTTTACTTCCTTCTTCTCTTTCTTTTCCTTCTCCGCTACTACAATGTTAGCCAAGAAAGCCCTGTATTCCTTGCGGAGATACTTGCTAGCTTGAACACATGACATGAGCTTGAGACCTTTCGAAGTAGTATCACCGTAAACACACAATAGATCGCCATTCGCGAGCGAGAATCGAATCATCTTGTCGAAGGACACAACTTCAGCATGGTTTTCGCGAAGAAAGTCCATGCCTACAATGACGTCAAAACTTCCGAGTTGCATTGGAATAAGGTCGATTGGATAGATGTGATTGTTGAGCTCAAGAGTACAATCATGAAGTACAGAATTGACGGCGACAGTTCTTCCGGTAGCGACTTCAACATCGAATGTCAAGGAGAGATGAGAGCGTTTACGACTAAGGAGTTTCTCAAATTCGAACGACACAAAGCAATTATCGGCTCCAGTATCAAACAAACATGAAGCATAAATACCATTCACAAGGAACGTACCATTGACCACGTTGTTGTCGGCTTGGGCTTGACGCACGTTGATGTTGAAAGTTCGTGCGCCTGCTGCTTGTTGTTGTTGTTGCTGCTGGTGGTGCTGGTGCTGCTGTTGAGGCTGCTGCTACTGGGGCTCTTCCTTCACAACCCTGTTTGGGCACATGTTGGCGAAATGGTTAGGATCACCACATGCGAAGCAGGCTCTGGCTTTGACCGCGGGTGCCGGAGGAGCTTGTTGACCCTGAGGGGCGGTGAGTACAGCTTGATGAGCAGGAGCTTGTCGAACACGGCAGCTGGTAGTGAAATGGTCGTACATATTGCAATGAGCACAAAAACGGCAAGCAATGGCAGTCGGGTGGTGGTAGGTACAAGTAGGGCAGAGCGGGTGTGGCCCAGTGTATGCACGCTTTGCAGGCGGTGCATTAGCCACGGGCGCCGCTACTTGACGCTGTTGGGCTGGTACAGCTTGAATCGGTGCAGCAGTGATCGCATAGTTCTTGTTGCTGGAGCTAATCTTTCTCTTGTTCTTCCTCTTGTTGCTCGATGAGATGGTGGTTTCAGCAGTTGGTGCGGCGGTGGTAGCTTGATGCAGGTGCTTTGAAGTTTTATCCCAGACACCAGCCTTGACCCGCTTGTCGTTGATTTCAGCGGCCAGTAGATAAGTCTCTTCGATCGTCGTAGTCTTAGCCGCTTGCACGAAATCAGCAACACAGTCAGGCAGGGCTAGGATATACTTCTTGATTGCCATGTCTGGAGTCTTGACCTGATCGGGACAAATAATGCTGAGCTGTTTGAAGCGAGCAGTGAGTGCAGCATTTTCACCATCCTTTTGTTGTATGTGCCAAAATTCATCCTCTAGCTTTTGACGTTCATGAGGAGGGTATAATTTTTCCAGCATGACTTCCTTGAGCTCGTCCCACGACAGACCGTAGGCTGCATCGTTCCCTCGCTTGTTTCTCTCGGCCGTCCACCAGTCTAGTGCATGGGACTGGAAAACGCCGGTAGCGTTCAGAGTTCGGAGATCATCGGGGCAACCACTCTGCCGTAGAGTGACCTCAATGGAATCAAACAATTGGAATAGTGCAGTTGGACCTCCCTCGCCAGTGAATTCTTTTGGCCCACACGACTTGAATTGCTTGAAATTGAAAGCCTTGGTGGCAGCTTTAGGAGCTTCGGTTCTCGATTCCTCAGACGATTTATTGACGTTCTCGTAAACATCACTCACAGCCTTTGCTACACTTTTAGCGATGATGGCAGCAAGGCGTTTGTCTCTCTTTTCTTGACGAGAAAGTAGGGAATGACGGGATCCAGATGACATTGTCTGCAACAGACATCGTCACAGGACTCAACACATTATATTCGAATCTCACCTCACATGTCTACTACTTACTAAAACTCAGGAACACACATATCAGGTAAACACATAGACACATAAGCACGTAGGCACATAGGCACATAACTTACTTAAACACATATTTTGCGTGTATCCACCTCCTTATGATTATACGTGTTCCTTTATCATTTAAGAGGTAGTCAGAATACAAAAACCTATCATTTAAAGTATGCGATTTGTTCGAATATAACAGCCTCGTCTAGTATATCGATTAGCGTAGTATAAGCGTATATTATAGCATAGGGTCGTCCACAATTCAACGATTTGTTAACGTTTTGGGATAGAATGCAGTGCGAGTCGTATGTGTCGATCGATGTGAAAGCAAAAATCGAGTGAATTTCCAAAATTTAAACACATAAACTGGTAAACACACATATAGCACATAAAATCGACGAATCATCAGAGTCGGCAGTTGCGGGCTCAGAATCGATATACATAAAAATCGAGAAATAGATTGTCTGCGGCTAGTAGACTTTGACTAACCAAAGTGATTCGACTATTCGCAAGGATCCGTTGTGCACATTTGACCTTCAGGACTATGCCTTTACCTCGATTCTTGGGCTTTTGGCACACATCCCGTTAGTCGTATTGTGACTTCAGGTCGTTGGAGTCCGTCGAGACTTTGGTGAGAGTTTGTAAAATGAGCGGAACAAGTCGTCAAGGTTAGGGTCTCACCCCTAGCTCAACAACTTCGTCCCTGTTTTAATAAAATAGAGGAGATTATTCATCAAAATATGGATTTCACTCCTGATTTGGCATAATTCTCCTTGTTTGTAGATAAAATGCGGGCCGATTAAGCAACTTTAGTCGAGAGTTTGCGGTTTTCACACCTAATCTCGTCTTAATTGCTTATTTATGGTTGAAAATTCGAGTGCAGTGATAGTGTAGCGTGTGCGAGAATAGCGAGAAAATAGCTCGTACTTAATCCTTACTGGATATGCACAAGTTGGTCTGTTGGTTCCTAACTATAGACTAGGTATCTAAGACACCGACCCAGACTAGGTCGTGTCTTGCCTAATTCCCTATAGTTATGGCTCTGATACCAATCTGTCACACCCCAACCGATGGCGGAATCATCGGGGCATGGCTCTGAGCGAAACAGATTGTCCAGAAGTTTCCATAACAATTATCATTACTATTCAATTTAAAATAACATGTCCCATACCATGTCTCAAACAGTAAACAAATTCTGACAGACAAAATCCAGGCAAATATTCTATTCCGACAACTCAGATTTCAAAATTGAGTAATTGTTTATCTGCTTCTAGAGACCCTTGATTCATTTACTACAGACAACTATTTGTTGGGCTCTAAAGCTTTATTCTAGCTTCAACTTCCTACCAGGTGTGCATCCTAAGCACCTGTCACATAAGTTAAAATAAAGTCAATACATATAATGTAAAGGTGAGCATACAAGTTTGATAATAGCATATAGAGTTCGAATTCGTTTACGCATAACCAGCACGTACACATAGAGAAATGAAGCACGCTAGTTATCGACATAGATCCATCGATACCAATGACTACGAGTTGACTGCCCGGGGCAGTTCGCAATACATGATTACTACCGTAATCCATGCAAGTAATTGTCCTTAACAACCCCCGTGTGAACGGGTGCTGAGTCCAAACTATAGTACTATCGTTGCTAAGGCAGGTAGACAACATTCCATGTGTAAACATAACAAACAAGCATTCATAAGCCACGTATAACATGCATTAACGGTTAGCGTTCAAATAGTATTGAGTAGTGTGTTTGATGTGATTTGAATAGTTGTAACGTATGTAATACCCAAAAGTGCATAAAGCAAAAAGGGATCGAGTATACTCACAGCGGTTGATGGATTGAAGGGAGCGCTTAGCGAGTAGGGTTAGCCTGAATAGTTTGATAGCACAATAATAAGCGACGCGTATAACGGAAACAAGTGTTGGAGAGTCGGACAGCTGTTCGATCGAACGGTAGTTCGATCGGAAGGCTGACCGTTCGGTTGACAGTCCGTTCGGACCGCTGTCCGGTCTGTCGGTAGGCCGATCGGATGGCTGTTCGAGTGGATTGTTTCTTCCTTTGAGAAGGATGTGTTTGTGTATGATGGCTTGACTTTTGAAGTTTTCGTTGTAGCATTTGAAAACATTGAAGTACCTTTACCCTTCAGGTCGGTCGATCGGACGGCTGTTCGATCGGCCGGCAACCCGATCGGTTAGGTATTTTAATGAATTGTAGTGATTTGCCTTGGATCAGACATGTGTTCGATCGGACACGTCAACAAGTAAATAACTTAATGATTTGCTGACCGATCGGTTGGCAAGTCAACAATAGTCAATGATATTCACTAATTTATACATATTTTAGTCCCCTATTTTATCCCCATTTTATGCGTTTTTGGCCGTAAAACCGTCATTCGGATACTTAATCAAGTATACTTTTGTTTACAGGCCTAAAACAGCATACCAGACAAGATGATAGTGAAAACGAGGATTTTCCGGGCGAAACGGCTGAACTGCGAACATTCTGTGGAAAATTCTGACCTGGGCCAGTCGCACCCCCGTGCGACTGGTGGCACCCCCGTGCGGGTGCGACAATAAAGCTCAGCTCGGCGTTGCACACCCAGTGCGATCAGGAGTGCAACGAAATCTCGGGAACGCACCCCCGTGCGGATGCGATGACCAGCCCCAGCTCGGTGATGCACGCCCGTGCACCCCATGGCACTCCCGTGCGAGATCGAATCTGGTCAAGATCTGATGACGTCATGCAGTATGGTGCACCATACCTACAATAATTCATAAAGTGAACGGTCGTGCAACAGGACGCACGACCGTGCGAGATCGAAATTATATAAAAACTTGCAGAAACATTCTGCTTGGAACTCTGGACATTTTGGAAGCGATTCGGGCGATTTTCAGGCTCCAGAGGCTTCTGCTTTCACCCGGATTCAAGCCACATTGTGCCGATTAACTTCGTTATCTTCCAGATTCTTAATCTTATGCTTGTTTATGGTTTGGTTTTCTAATCTTTCCATGATTTTGTTAATCTTTCAAGCATTTAGATTAATGTTTATGTATTATTGTAGCCTTTAGGCAAAAACACAACAATCCCTTGCTTGATTATAACCATTAGTATGTTAATCTTTGTTTGTAATGACATTTGGAAGTATTTTCTATGTTAATCTTTGATGATTAGTTTGCAACCTTGTTATTGATATTGATTTCTTGATTATAAGTAATTGTGTTGGATGATTGGTATTTGGTTAGTTAAGATAGTTGAAAAATGAAGCTTAATTAATATTGTATTAGTAAACTTTAAACTTGGTTAACTAGTTTAGCTTGGTTAAAATGTGTGCACCATGATACTAGAAATGGTTAGTGGTTTAATAAAATGTAATTATTGTTAATCAAGAAAGCTTGCCATCACGTAAGGACCTTAACGGGTTAAATGGTGTCGTTATAAATTCTTGTCATGATTTGTTAGCTTAGTTAGTAGTTTAGGCCAAAATTGCTATCTTGGTGAATTTATGTGCAAGATTTGTAAAATGAACTCGGTTGTGATTTAATCTAGTTTATGCTTGTCTCGGTGGTTGCATTGTGTTTATCGGTGTCGCTTTTCTTGTTTAAGTGAGGTTAGAAAACTCCTAACGGATGACTAACTTATTTTTAAGAGATTTTGATAGACAATTATCAATTGCACGTTAAAGAACAATTTTAGGTGGTTAAAGTGTGTTTATCGTTTAAACTTTCCGAATGATTGTCATGTTAGGATTCCCGAAAGGGATACTAATTGTCTTAAAATGGAAAATTGATCAAATACTTTTAGTGCTAAAACTGACTTAGTTGACATGCTTTGGTTGTGTATTAAGCAAGGCTATTTATCTATTATCATATTTGAAATCTATTATGTTTTTATAAGTAGTTGTTTATGCTTACTTTAGTTTATTATAAATCAAACAACTTATGTTTTTACCGGTAGTTTAGTGACAAAGGTCTAGTATTATTTCTCCGCCCATTTCCTTGGATCGATACTTGGTTCTTACCGATACTTTACTACATATATGACGGGGTACACTTGCCTCTTTCGTGTGTGTTTTGATGTAAAAGTAATAATCACTTTTATAAATTTAAAACCAAATCGTGTGTAATTTCATTGCAAAATTATGTATATATACGCACACGTCAAGTTTTTGGCGCCGTTGCCGGGGACATGGCGAGTTTTAGGAACGACCCGAGTCATTGCGTTATCGGTGTATATACTTGTTAATATTTGTGTATACTTTCTTGATTATTTATTTATTTGTTAATATTTCTTGCTTTTATTTCATTTATTCGTTTTCCAAGTCATTTTTTTGTACACTTGTAAATTTTTGTTCCATTTATTTATTTAATCCGGATTTATTATTTATTTATTCTTTGGGTTTCGGCTCCTAAAAATCATTTTTATACTAGCCGAATCGATTATTTTTATTGTGTTGATTTTTATAAAATTTCGGGCCAATTTTTGAATTTTTATAAAATTTTCAGCTCATTTAAAATAATATTCTGTTTCTTTTCAGCAAAAAAAAAAGGGCGTGGTAATGACCCGCACATGTAACAAGTGTGGGGACATGAGTCTTGCTATCGACTCGCCGACAAAAATTTAGCATGAGTCTTGCTATCGACTCGCCGACAAAAATTTAGCATGAGTCTTGCTATCGACTCGCCGACAAAAATTTAGCATGAGTCTACGCTACTGACTCGCGGATTAAAAATATAGCAAGAGCGTCTTTGGCGTTTTAAGGGTAAATTCGTCTTTTGTTTGTGTTTTTTGTAGTTTTAGCGTAATTTAGGTGTGTTTGTTAGTTTCCGTTAGTTTGTACAATTTTTATACGTGCCGAGCGAAGGTTCTATGTTGGGATATTGTTAAAACAGTTTGCGTGTTGAAAAAATGGCGAAAACGGCCAAAACAGTTGCTGGAAATGGTTTCTGCAGAAAAAAAACTGATCTGCAGCTGTTGCACGACCGTGCCATGGGACCGCACGTACGTGCGGTTGCGAGCTGACCGGCACCATGAGCTGTACCCCAGTGCAGTTCCAAGACCGGTGTGCAGGGTTAAACGATGTCGGTGATGCACGACCGTGCGAGCTGTCGCACGACCGTGCGTGAGGCTAGGGGCATTTCTGTCATTTGGCAGTATAAATACCCTCATCTGCTGCCCCCATTCACAATTCGCGAACCCTAACCGCACACAGCCGTTCCAGTGCGATTTTGCCTCAAATCGCACGATATTTCGCACGGTTTCTCAGATCCTCTCGCACGGTATGTTTTCTCTCTTCGATTTTAAGTTTTAATCCTGTTCTAGGCCTATGCATTTCAGATTTCTTCAAGGATTTTAGGGTTCTCTTCATAAATACAAACGAAACCCTAATCCTTGCAAGAATGATGCAAATTATTTAGATCATGTTTTGTGTTGCAACTAGATTGTTTCGCCTGCTGTTTTGTTTTTTTCTTTGCTTTGTGGCATCCATACAGGTCTTTGAAGCATATCTTGGACCGAAAAGACATGGCAGAATCGGCTGTGAAGCCTCGTTTCGTCTTCAATCATCTTCAGGGGAGTGTTATTATCCTCCTTTTCTCTTTATATTTTCGGATTTCGCATTGAGGACAATGCGAAGTTCAAGTGTGGGGAGGGGTTAACACTATGACTTTACTTTGTTTGTCCTCTAAAAAAATCAGAAAATCATTCAAAAATATCTGTATTCTGTATATATTTTAGTAAATAAACCGGTTAGTTGTGTTTTAGAAAGCTTCGGACTTGATAAAAACTCGACAAGCAAAATAAATTTTGAAAAAGAAAACAGGAAAGCGTGACAAACAAAGAAAGACTTGCATGATAGTTTTCACACTTTTACCCATTCCTTCCGTTACGTGAGCATGTTTGAACCTTGATATTGTTATATATTTGTTCATTTCGGAGTAGGAGTGAGCCGGATGTCATGTGTAATTTAGAACTTGTCACTAGTATGCTTGTTAAGACCATGAACTTGCGGAATTGTGTAGAAGTGATAGAGGCACTTAGATTACCCCTTTGTTGTTAACCTTGTTCCTTGTGTTGTATTTCCCGTAAACCTTACATTACCCTTTAGGATTAACCACGTCGAGCCTTCCCGTTCAGCTTTGTTTACCCAACATAATCGCCCACTTAGCCAAATTTAGCCTTTTTATGTTTTAACCCTTTTAGTGTTGAAACTCGGTCTAAATAATCGTTTAACTAGCGCTTGTTATAGTTTATTTTTCATTGTATAAATCCATTAGTTTGCCATTAAAAAAAACAGAAAATAAAACACCCTAAAATAGGGTGAAGTAGACAAAATTCGAGCAATTTTGAACGATAAAATGATGAAATCTTGTTTATGAGCTCGTTGTCGCATAAGTCGCCTTTTTAAGGCGTTTATATGTATAGTTTTGTTGTATTGCGCTTGTTAAACGTAAAAACCGAGTTTTAACCATTTCGCCACTTTAAATTTCCATTTCCATACCCTTCGCCCAAGCCTAACGTTAAAACCCGTAAAGACCTCTTGATTTACACTTTTTCGCATGTTAGTTGGTGGAGAAGAGATCTTATGACAAGCTTATGATATTACACATTTCATTGACGAGGCATTGAGTGTTTGCACATACACATTTTATGTATGTTTCATAAATAAAACCGAGTGTGTGTGAACATTGTGAGTTGTGTGAAGATTAGCATGTTAAGTCAATTGAAAGTGAAGTCACGGCTTTTTGGTTATTGCCACATATTTGCATATGCTTGTTTGGGTTTGATTCATTTGATGATTGTCTTTCGAAAAACCGGCTAACCGTTTGTAGGTGTTTCAATAAATAGTTTGTAAATTATCATTCTTGTCAGTTTTTATCTTTTATTGCATTTTAGTTTAGCTTGCTTGAGGACAAGCAAGGTGCAAGTGTGGGGAGATTTGACAACTCAGATTTCAAAATAGAGCAATTGTTTATCTGCTTCTAGAGACCCTTGATTCATTTACTACAGACAACTATTTGTTGGGCTCTAAAGCTTTATTCTAGCTTCAACTTCCTACCAGGTGTGCATCCTAAGCACCTGTCACATACATTAAAATAAAGTCAATACATATAATGTAAATGTGAGCATACAAGTTTGATAATAGCATATAGAGTTCGAATTCATTTACGCATAACCAGCACGTACACATAGAGAAATGAAGCACGTTAGTTATCGACATAGATCCATCGATACCAATGACTACGAGTTGACTGCCCGGGGCAGTTCGCAATACATGATCACCACCGTAATCCATGCAAGTAATTTTCCTTAACAACCCCGTGTGAACGGGTGCTGAGTCCAAACTATAGTATTATCGTTGCTAAGGCAGGTAGACAACATTCCATGTGTAAACATAACAAACAAGCATTCATAAGCCACGTATAACATGCATTAACGGTTAGGGTTCAAATAGTATTGAGTAGTGTGTTTGATGTGATTTGAATAGTTGTAACGTATGTAATACCCAAAAGTGCATAAAACAAAAAGGGATCGAGTGTACTCCAGCGGTTGATGGATTGAAGGGAGCGCTTAGCGAGTAGGCTTAGCCTGAATAGTTTGATAGCACAATAATAAGCGACGCGTAAAACGGAAACAAGTGTTGGAGAGTCGGACAGCTGGTCGATCGAACGGTAGTTCGATCGGACGGCTGACCATTCGGTTGACTGTCCATTCGGACCGCTGTCTGGTCGGTAGGCCGATCGGATGGCTGTTCGAGTGGATTGTTTCTTCCTTTGAGAAGGATGTGTTTGTGTATGATGGCTTGACTTTTGAAGTTTTCGTTGTAGCATTTGAAAACATTGTAGTACCTTTACCCTTCAGGTCGGTCGATCGGACGGTTGTTCGATCGGCCGGCAACCCGATCGGTTAGGTATTTTAATGAATTGTAGTGATTTGCCTTGGATTGGACATGTGTTCGATCGGACAGGTCAACAAGTCAAAAACTTAATGATTTGCTAACCGATCGGTTGGCAAGTCAACAATAGTCAACCACTTTAAATGAAATGCAAGGTATGGTGCAGTGGATCGGATAACAGATCGATCGAACACTGATGCTGTTCGATCGGACAACATGCATGACCAACCATGACAAATTCTTAGCAAGGTGTCACCTGATCGGACGGCTGTTCGATCGGGTGGCACTCCTAGTGCATCGAACATGTTGAAAAATCGATTAAGTGTTGAAGTATAGTATCTCATGATTCGAAGAGTAATCCAATCGGACAGTAGTCCGATCGAACAACAGTTCGTTCAATACTAGTCTTCAAAATAAGTTGATTAAGTGTGGGACCATGTGTTAACCGATCGGCTGGCCAGTCGATCGGTTGGCCAGTCGATCGGCTGAATGTCCGATCGGCTGACTGTCCGTTCGGACAACAGTCCGATCGGTCAGCATCCTGACCTGATCAGCCTATTCTTCTAACACTTGGTTATTCTGATTGTTTGTCATTTTATTGAGGTATTTTGACAACGAGTCGAACCATAGATCCCTCGTCCTTACTTGGTTCCCCTGGTCGGATAGGAATCACCCAAATCCGGCTGGTGAACTATTCGGAACGGAGTTTATCATTTAACCCGAAATCGGTTAACCTCATGGATAGAACCCGGATCTTGAGCCATGCAACCACCGGAGTGATTTGTAAGTCGGCACAGGCTCCGTTTCTATCGGTTTGATGGCATTGAGTGAAAACGAGTTGAAAGAAAGTTGGAAAATGCATCTTTCAATCCTTTTCACCGTGTATATGTTTAGATCTATGAAAGATCTTTGTTTGTTTATGTTGAAATCGGCTAGATCCAAGTTATTCTTGGTGGATTGAGGCCAAAACATGAAGTTCTTCAAGAACCCATGATGACATCATCCTAGAACACTTGAATCTTGGTGATTTCACGGTTAAAAGTTAAGATTTGAAAGATAGAAAGGTGTAGGAGTGCGTGTAGATCAAGAAAGTACAAGATTTAGGACGAAATCTTACCGGAATCGGGAGGAATCTGAGAAAATGTTGAGTTAGGCGTGCTGGTCGAACAGAGGTTTCCAAAAGTGGAAAGGATGACAATGACAGGGGTATTTATAGGATGCCAAATGAGGAAAGTGCTGGCCGATCGGCCAGGCAGCTCGATCGGACATCCTGTCCGATTGGACAGCAGTCCATTCGGCTGGCTGTTCGATCGGCAGGTAGCCTGATCGATCAGCTGCACGTTTCGAGTGTTCGGTGCGACGATTTTTGATATTTCGATTTCGGTTGCGAGCGGTTCGATACGATAGGGTTTCCTAGTCAAATTACTATCAGTCCCAACCACTCATATCTTGCGCTATCCTTTCTCCACTAACTATCATAGTTCGATTGTGATTCGAGTTCGATGTCGATTGAGTTCGATTGCATTTCGAGTTCGATTGCGTTTCGATTGATTACCACAACACAACATAAATAAACATGCACAAATAACACGTAAGGCACACACACACGTATAACAGTATTCCCAAATGCGTATTTCGAGTTGAGATTTGATTCAATGTCGGTTGGATTAGTTAGCTTTATCGCATTGTTGCTTCCTATAGTTCATAGTCGTAAGTCGAATAGTTCGCGCGTAACATACGTCGATTATTGTAATTATTGACATTTACTCCACATAATACAACTAAAATAACATCCAAAAGAAATCTACTACAAGTCAAATTGCGCAAATCGGTCGTTGACTTTGACCTTGACTTTGACTTCCCTGAAAACACGAGGTGTTACATTAATCCTCATAGTAGGACCGAGGGACATGAGTAATAGATCTATTTGGGTGTAGCGAGCCCCATCCATGAGTTCGCCGAATGGGCCATGTGGTGACTATGTCTTACAGCCGGAGGCCTGGTACAAAGTCTGCTAGGTTTGAGTCTTCCTGCACCATGTCACGTATATTAATGTATTAGCTACACATTAATTGATCTGTTTCCTTGTTGCTTTCATACCGGATTTCAATTACATACAAACATACTTACAAAGGTTTCAAAGGTTTATACATACACACAAACGAATACATGAACTCGCTCAACTTTTGTTGATGTTTTCAAACTACATGTATTTTAGGGAATTAGTAAGTGGATCTGGCCGGCGTTGGAAGTTTTATGCTGCGATAGGAATAAAGATGTCATCCATGGTCTTTGGGTTTGGTTAGTGTGTCTTATTCCTGGACGAGACCCGTCTTCCAAACCTTGGTTATTTTTAAATATCTTTTGACGAGCTCTTAATTGTGACAACCCTCACCAAACCAGGTATCCGTATGAATTAATTAATATTTAATTACCGCTTAATTACTGTGCTTGCTTACAGTTGTGATTAAACTGCTTACTGATTTCTGATACATACACATACATGCATCACATTTTATACTGTCACTCCATTATTTAGACAAAACTTCAGTGACAACCTTGATGCACAAAAGCACAGTGAGCACACTATACGGGATACCCAGTAAACATGCTGACATAGCCAGCATCAGACAGTTACTGTCTCTAAGGCCAGTATGAGCCGAGAATAGATTACTACACTAGTAGGGAGTGTAGGGAGGTGAGGATTGTAGAACTGCGTCACTAGGTGATAATTATAGTGACCGGATGTGCCTAAAACGTACTTTGAGTACAAAATTCTGCACTTTAAATAAAAATTCAGCATTAAGCTAACTAGTAAAGTGCTAAAACATGAGAAAAATAATACTAGACACTTTCCAAAGTGTCGGGAACTCTTTGTGTCACTAAAAGAAATATTAACGACACTTTAAATACTTATTTAGCACTTTAACGGAGTAATATCCAACCGTACAACGGGACTTAACCCGGGACATAAAAATATTGACAACAATATTGTTTTTCTTTTTCTGAGCCAGTTAGGGTCCCCGAGTACCCTAACACCCGTTACAATTTACAACACACATAACAACTAAATCTCTAACTAACTTAACTAATACTTAATCTTTTAGTTAGAATCCAACCCCAACCCCTCCCCCCCCATGTAACCGATCGATTACCACAAAAGGGGACACCCTTGTCCTTTATTGAGTATTATAATCACTATGCTAAATATCTTGATAACCCAAGAACCTTGGGGCAATTAGAATAAATGGGTTATATAAAGGACTAGTAGGCCACCCAATTACTTCACACCACACTTAACCAAAAATCAACTTTTTTTCCTCCCCTCCTTTCTTTTGCCTACTGCCGAGAGCATTCACTTCCATCCATCTTTTTTTTTTCCATTTTGATCAAGGCTTTTTACTTATATACAAGTGTGAAGGGTCGCGTACAAGGAAGCTTGGTGCTTACGGATCGTCAAGGACCTCACTACGTTGCTATTAACCACCCGTTTTTCGACTAGTTTCTTCCCTAGCCTTGAGCTAGTAGTAAGTGACTCTAAACACCTTCTTGATCTATTCTAAAGTGGTTAATAAGAGTTTTGTCGGTTAAAATTCATGATCATGTAAGAACAAAGTTTAAAGTCTACAAAAAAATATATAAACAAAGTGGTTAATGGATGAATAATGGTGTAAAACTTATAAAACTAGTATTGTTATGATTATTTTTGGTTATTGATTGCTAGTATGGGAATGGATCGTCATCAAACCCGCTAGATCATGTTCACAAAACATGAACTAGCCTTATGTTTAGTTGTAAAGTTTCTAGATGACGAACCCTTTCCAACATAAACATGAACTTGTGTAAAAACAGTTTTTCTTATAAAATGGAGTTCTAAACTAGTAGATCTATGGATCTACAAGTGGTATTTTCAAAGGACCAAGTGTCAAAAGAAATCATATTTTTAAAGCCGGATCTTTCCTAAACAAAGGTGATTTTTGTAAACACACAAGTGTGTAGACACTTGTGTGACAAAAAGTTTTAACAAAGAATAGTTTTTGTAATATTTGACAAGAAGATGTACAAATGCATTTTCTGAAAGAACAAGATTCGTGAGAAACCGATTTTATTTATAGAAAGATCTACTAAAATGTGGGGAAAGTTACTATATATTTTGCACAAACCACAAGTTCATGTGTTTTGCGATTTATATTTATTTTGACTATTTTGATGATGAAACTTTGTTGATTGATGTTGGGAACATTGTTGAATTGAAATTTTAAAAGAAAATGATACGCTAGAAAGCGTGGCCACCTCCAGTTACAGAGGAAACTCTGGCGAAATTTTTCAAAAAATCTAACACTTGTAAATATTTTTATCACAAGTGTTATGGATATATTTTTAATTTGTTTTCCCAAATAACTTTCGCCACGATTTTTATTACGAAACTTCCAAGTGTCGGAGGTGTGATTTTCACAATAAATATTTAAGTTACACCGGTATTATTAATACCGCCCGATCCTTATCCGTAACTTACGTATTTTCAGAAAATACTCATAAGTGTGTATTTTGACAAGGATATTATTTTGGATAATTATATGGAATAAAATATAATATTTTTGGGAAAGATATTTATATTTTGGAAATAAAGTAATTTGGACAAATGAAATAAAATATATTTTAAGTGAGACTTAATAATATATTTCGAAGTTATACGGACGCACATGTATTAAAAACCCCCATCCTTGGGAAGGTATATATTTACAAAATAATTACGAAGTGTAATTACGAAATAGTTTCCTAACTATTTCCCAAAGACATTAAACCTTAAGCTAAGGCACGACCGTCCGTCTAATAGAAGTTAGTACGTGTAGGTCGTCGCACAGCAGGTTGACTGGGAGATACTTTTTAGAGACGCACTTCGGTGAGTTCATGTCCCCCTTTTCTCTTAACTGTTTTCAGTTTTAAACTGCGGGGGTGAAATACATGTTACTATGATTACGAATACTTTTTACATGGTATGGTTAGCTTAAGGAGGGTTAGGACGTACAGATCATGTGGGTGAGTAGGCGCAACTTGAGGCCATTAATCCTCGTTATAGGACCGAGGGACATTAGTGATAGATCTATTTGGGTGTAGCGAGCCCCACTCCTGAGCCCGCTTAATGGACCAGGTGGTGACTAAGTGCCCGACGCACAAATCCGCTAGGTTTGAGTCTTCCTACTGCACTTCACACATATCAATGGCCTTGTAAACCATTGGTGATCTCTTTATTTCCTTATTGCTACATACCAGGGACATTTTTACATCGGGACGTACTTAAACCTTTTTACATTGGGACGTACCTTAAAGGTTTTACATACTCACTACACATGAACTCGCTCAACAAATTTTTTTGATTTTTCCAACTTACATGAATTTCAGGGAACTAAGGATCTGGCACCGTATGCTACGTTTTCACGCTGCGTTAGAGTTATGGGATCATCCGAGTTTAGGGGTTGTGGCTTTTACCTGGACGAGTCACAGTTCTTAAACTACGTCTATCTTAAGTTGTGGTTGTGTCTTTCAAACAATGTTTTTATGTTATCAGGTTGTAATTTCCGTTGCATGTGTCAACGCCTTAAGACAATGTTGTGGTATTTTACTTTTCAAACTTAAATCAATGGATGATCTGCATGGTTTTATTTTCATATAGCTTTGTTGTGATTAAGCTATGGTATTAAGAAGTCACACCAAATTAACCCACGCTTCCGCAAAGCCAGGGTGTGACATTAATGAACTCATAAACACTTTGTATGGTTGTAAAAACTTGAATTTGAAGTCTATGTTTTAAAACAATGTTGTTATGTTATAAACTTATTTAATGGATGACAAATCTATGGTCTTATCATATAGTTGTTGTTATGATTGAATGCAATGATATTAGGAAAGTCACACCATAATCACGCTTCCGCAAAAGTCAGGGTGTGACAAAAATATTCTACCGAATTAGTTTTATCCTGTCCAAACTTACGTCTAAACCCGCCGTATCCTGGACTCTTTTTGCCAGTACCGATAATAATATTATAACTATTATAAAATAATCATTCTTTTAGGAAATCACAAAATCATGTTTAGGAAACACAGATTCCATGCTCACACTCATACCCACAGCTGCAAAAACAATTGTAAAGTTATCCTCCTCTCCACTCTGTACGCATAAGCAAGCAATTCACTGGCAAATTTATTTAATTAACATACAAAAATATTCAAAGATACAACATTTACTTGGAATTACCAACAGTAAAATAGGGTCTCCAGAAGTTATCAATTTTTCCAAGCGCTTGACCAAACCAGCTTAACAACGGTTACCAAGCGCTTGACCAAAGCAGCTTAACAACAGATTTGTGAAACAAAATTAGAACGGTGAATCACATGTGTAATGAAATTCAATGGCTTAGCTAATTTCCTTGTTATTAGCCAGAATCCATGATTCACCATGGTTCTTTTTGTCTTCCCATGTAGATGGGTCGATGTTTGTTCCACTAAAACTTGCAGCCTAAATCATTAAAACCAAATTCCATGTGAAATTGAAATTCAGTTTAAGAAATGCTAACATTAGGCAAATTCATATCAGTATCACACTTGAATCTTACATGATAAAACGGTTTCCAATAGCATTCATAAATCATTAATCTTTAACAAATTGTACACAGACACTGGCTTAATTGTATCCTTATAGTTTTGCGATTAACCAAGATAAAATAAAATTTAAGAAAAAAACTTTTGTTCATCAAAAAATGTGTACTCAAATTGTAAAATCTTCCTGATAACTAAAATTGAAGATATGGAAGGTGAATTTTGACCTTAAGTTTCAACCTAAAAACACACCTAACAGTTTACCATTGATTTTGATCTAGAAGATTCAGTTATTTTAATTGTATAATATAACATTTTAGATGATTGAATAGTTACTGCAGCGACTCACCTATGCACCGGAGCTAAACCGCTAGTCGCCGGAAAACCAAGCTCTTGGCCGGACTGCCAGAGTAGTCGTGAGGCACTGAAACAGAACCCAAACGTCCTTGACGTTACCGATCTAAAGAAAAATAGAAACATGAAATTGAAAAGGCTTACCTGAGTACTCGCAAGAACCCTGGCCTTGACTGGAATATGATATGTCGCTGCAGTATGGGTTTAACCCCACCAAATCAGGCACCGATCAGTGCCGAAATTCCATCTCTACCGGAAAAACTTGCCATTGATGCAGACCTAACCGTAGATGAGACATACAAACCTGTTCTTGAAAAACATCCAACCATAGATCACTAATGGAAACCCTATCCGTCTCTGATTTAATTTCACTCTAAAATGAAGATGAAAAGTCACGCATTTATGTGTTCATGCATTCATGGTAAATAAGAGAGAAAGAGAGAGAGAGAGAGAGAGAGAGAGAGTTTTAGCTTTTAAATTTTGAATTTTGAATTTTGAATTTTGGGATGAGGTGAAGGAGTTGTGAATTGCAGATTACTTTTTGATTCGGGAACTTGCAGAACTCTTTGCTGTTGCAATAGGACATGGATTTTCAGATTCCAAGGGATGTAAACTTATATAATAATAATAATATAAATAAAAATGAAAAAGCTAACAAAATTACACCTAGGATTAGATAACATCATGGGTTAGAATCTTGACACATGATATTTATAAACATTGCTTTATTATATAGAAAGGCTAGGTTATTACCCGAGATTATTTCCCGGGCTCGGGAAACTTAGTTATATTAATTATTATTTGTTATTAGTACGACCTCATTACATCAAGCATCTCATTGGATTCAACAACAATGTCTTCAAATCACTAGATTAGATCATGAACCCATATTAGAGGTCAAACAAAAGCACAACAGGACCACATGAATAACATCATTTCCACTTTTACTTCAATGCACTTACATGATCGGGTGATTTGGGATTTTGTAAAAAATGTTTGTTATTGTACTTCTTTACAAAATTACATAGAATTCAAGAAAACGAAACAACGAATTAAACAGATGTTGAGTTATTCAAAGTTCTGTTGAATACTAAATGAGATGTTGACCAAAATTTAAACAGATGTTGACCAAAAGTCAAACATATGTTGACCAATAGTCAAACAGATGTTGACCTTAAACAGATGTTTGGTTTAAGGCCAAACATCTGTTTATGGCCAAACATCTGTTTAAGGTCAAACATCTGTTTATGGCCAAACATCTTTTTAAGGTCAAACAACTGTTTACGTCCAAACATCTGATATAGAAGGCCAAATATCTGTTTAAGGCCAAACATCTGTTTAAGCCTGAACTAATGTTTAACTTAATCAGATCTACTGTCTTCTCACACTGTTTTCCTCTTCAAAACACTGTTCAACCTAACATGGATTTCCATCAACTATTGACCAAAAGGCAAACAGATGTTCAAACCACTGTTTGTTATTGTACTTCTTTACGAAATTACATAGAATTCAAGAAAACGAAACAATGACTTAAAGAACTATAATTTAACACCCAATCTAATCGGGCAAAGCAATCTATTATCTGACAATTCCCTGGTTTTTACAACATGAAACACAACATCATCATGCCAAACACAGTCATATATATCCATCCATTATTCTGAATTCATAAACCCATAAATGCAGAAGAATGTCACATTTGCGATTAATAAACCAAGTTTCTACTAATTGCAGTTACTATTAGCAAAAAGAAGCATGATATCATCTATATATAACACAAAGTGCTAATAACAGTGTTTTATCATGTTAGCTATACATATCAACAAAACATCAAGTTAATAAGTTAAAAAAAATGCAACATCACCATCAAAAAATTCATAGTTATAATATCTGATATCAGAACATACTTAAAGGTCGTTGTTAAACTGAAGTAACGTCATTTAATACGATCTTCTGCTGCGAAGACACATATGTGAAGTGCAACATATCACCAAACCTCAAGTTATTCTCAGTCATAAACTTCCGCCAACCATCCAACGCATAACGTGGCTTGCATTCATTTAACTCCGTCTTCACATCATAAACATCCACAACTCCAACCATGTTTTGAACTTTCAAAGGATGAAGATCAACAGAAAGACCTGCTCATCTGGAAACTTCAGCAGGAAGACGCTTCATGTATTGTGTGGAAAAAAAATAATAGTCAGACAAATAAACATAAATCATTAGTTTGTTATAAAAAAATGGTATACCAGCCTATAGTCTCCTTTGTGAACAAAATGAAAGAACTCAGGGTCGAGAAGATGTCCAGAATGTTCTTTTGCAGTCTTTGTACTCTAATTTCTACGGTTACGCTTTTTCTGAACGTTGTCGGCTCCCTTCCCCTTGATGAAAAAGTAAACATATACATGTGAATTAAAGGAATGTTGAATATATGCACACAAAAAAATAGTTTATATAACATATACTAATTAAGTGGCGAGTATAGATACATTAACCTTATGAGCAGATGAAGAACATCCAATATGATCAATTGTGTCGATAGGTAAGGCATCATTTCCCTTAATCGTATTCTTGACCGTCTCCTTTCTCTCAGAAGTAACTTTATCTTTCTTCTTAACCTGTTGTCATAGAATAACTTTAATAACCATAGTAATATAACAATCTTTAAGATGGTACACTTACATCTTGTGTTTTGTTCAATCATGAAGACATGCGTCTCTTCGACGTGCATTCAGCATTGGTTGGTAACTTCTTCTAAATATTACATTGTTGGATAAATATAACATCAGTAAACAACATTACTAATAGTAGTAAAAACATTAAATTCTTATATGTGTTAAATTAAAAATAAATAATTTTAATAATTTAGTAAGTACCTAAGTAACGATTTTTCCTTCACCTACAGACACAACTTTACATCCTCATAGATGTCCTGGTCAACATTAATGGAATAATTAATAAAATGCTAAAATAATTAAATCTTTTACTGCTAGTGCTAAATACATACGTACCTTGAATACATTCTCAACATAATCAGCCTTGGATATCTCAAGTACACTATCATCGTCAGATTCAGGTTTCTTCGACAAGCAAATCTCAGTCTCATTTCGATAAACTAATAACTTAAAAACAACATCATCAATTCTCCTAAAGATGAGCAAATCATCCTCCAGTATCCCAACATCGTTGCACATATCCGGCCATCCTCTAGCAAATACAAAGTTGGTATCAAACTTAGACGCCTCAACATTCCAATAAGAACCCTTATAACAGATTTGATATTTGCCACTTGGTGGGCTGTTTACGTAAAATTGTTTAATGAAACAATCTTCGATTACCTGCATAAAATTAAAAATAATGAATACTATACGTGAAGTATGTAACTTATGAGAATAAGTGTTGACACGTTTAAGGTGCAAAAGAATTGAAGTTAAGATCAATAGTCATACCGTAAAACCAAATCTTGCATAACGATTAAACGTGAAATAAGATTCACCACACATGCCATCCACAAAACATGAAAGTTCAAGCCCAAAATCACCTGACGGTCTGAAAACCAACAAAGTATCCCTTGGCAGATTAAGAACTTTAACAACACTATCCCAACCATCAGTTATTACTAGCGTTGAATTTTGTGTTCTAACCCTCACAACCCATTTTTTACCAGACTCATGATAAATTCGCAACTTATTTTTTTCCCAACAGTCTCCCCACTTTTGATTAGCAAAGGCTACAGGTACATCCTGTATATAATTTTTAAGTAGTGTAAAAAAATATAAACCATAACAACTGTTAAATATATATATTTCAATAAAAATAAATTATGTATATAAAAACATGTCATACCAGTTTCAATGATTCTGGGTTATCAAGAAACTTCACAAATGTAGTATACATGATAAAACCTGAATCAGTAAAGATGATAAAAGATTGAAATTAAAAAGTTGGCTTCGAAGATGAACATGAACTTTTTGTATTAACAGAGTATCTACTGAAATTAATCATAGAAACAGAGTATGAGTTAAAAAATTTCTGCAAATAATGACTATTTTAACATGTTCCAACAAATGATTCAAACACCTAACTAAACCCTTCTTCAATGTATAGCAATAAACGTTTAAAATCGTATTTGTAGCAAGATAGGATTTGAATTAAGATCGGTTAAACACTACAAAGTTCATTACAATATGAATGTACATACCAGTTACTCAAGAAAAAAACTGTAAAACCTCCGGTGATTGAAGTGTAGAAGTCGGAGAATATGAAACTTGAAACCCTAGAAAATGACGGGGAAGAAGAGATTTTTAAAAGAAGAGATGATAGATGTTTGATGTGTAATGATGCTAAAGATTAATGACGGTTGTGTTTTCGTTTTCCCATATTTTCAAGTGATGAAAAATATTTACACATACACCCCTTATTGAATTTGTTATTTACATTTACATTGAGATACAAGAGTAAAGTGGATGAATAGTTGAATTCATTTGGTATTCACATTAACAAAGAAAAATATTTTTTCTTATAGCAAAGCCATTAATATGTCATATTTTTTGTATGCTTTTAATCATGTATTAATCATAATTAGCTTTTAACATAAGTAAGTTTCTCGAGCTCGGGAAGCAATCCCGGGTGAAAATCTAGTTTTATTATATATACACATCGATTATCGATCTATTCCAAACAGTCTTCCGGTATAATTTTCTTCCATATTGACAGTGAACACGGGGATCTTCAGAATTGTCTGTGTTGTAAATTACTTACGAATAAATTTATCTCACATGGTTCTGAGATGCAAAACACAATAGAGTTTATAAAGTTAAACTAAATAAAGTATAAACAAAATAGTAATTAAGAAAATATATATACAACTATACTTAGAACGGTGGAAGTTAAAACTAAGAAAAAACAATGATTACAAGCTAGTAAAAACTTCTTTGTAAATGACATTAGAAGTATTATTTGTTGGTTTTCTATCAGCGTCGAATATTAGTATTTTAACGTCTTTTCTGGTCTTGATCCTTGATAATGCAACGTACAACTAACCATGAGTGAAGACAAGATCTTTCAAATAAAGACCAACCTTTGATAACGATTGTCCTTGACTCTTGTTAATTGTCATGGCAAAACAAACTGATAAAGGAAATTGTCTTCGTTGAAATTGAAAAGGTATTTTTTTGTCAGACGGGATCATATTAATCCTTGGAATAAAAACTCTCGTGCCAATGTTACCACCAGATATTACTTCAGCTTCTATAACTCGTTTACCAAGAAAAGCAATTTGAAGCCTTGTACCGTTACATAATCCTTTCTGTTGATCAATGTTTTGAAGAAGCATCACAGGAACACCAACTTTAAGAACTAATCTGTGATTAGGCAAGCCAGAAATCTTAAGAGCATTCAAATTTTCTGTTGAGTATAAGCTTTCTTGAAAAGAATCAAGAATTTGTTCAGTTTGACATATACTATCAGAACTTAGATACTCTTTCGCATCACCAGGAAATAACGAAAGCAATCGATCATTAATTTCATGAACTACCTCATTTTTGGGAGCTAGAATTGCTCGCTCAGAAAAAAATCCAGGAATCCTAAATTGTTTGATAATTGAAGGATATACGAAGTCAGTTAAACTTTGTATCAGGACACAAATATCGGTGATTAGTAGATCATCTGGTATCTCTATAATTGCTTCACCATCATTATCATCTCCAACGTTTCCTTCACCAATATCAATAAGCAATTTTGCAAATTCTCTTATAGACTCCGTATTTGAACTTCCAGCTCCAATAGTTAGACACATGTTTTTAGTCAGCCGTAACAGTCTGCATTTTGACCATATATATGAAGAGCTTAAAGATGCGCTAACAATTTCTTGTCTAGTACCATTAGGAATAACAGGTAGGATTTGTCTAAAGTCACCACCAAATACAATAACTTTACCTCCAAAAGGAATATCCGAACGAATACTCCTACCTTCCGAAAATACGTCGGTCATCGTCCTATCTAAAGCTTCAAAGGCATGTTTGTGTACCATCGGTGCTTCGTCCCATATGATTAATTGGGTTTCCTTTAATAATTTGGCAATATCACTATTTGGCTTAATATTGCACATTGAATCCTCTGTTAGATTAATGGGGATATGGAACCGAGAATGAGTTGTCCTTCCACGGGAAAGTAATAACGAAGCAATACCACTTGAAGCCACATTTAAAACTATTCCGTTTCTACATCGAACAGCTGAAGCCAAAGTCTTCCATAAGAAGGTTTTTCCAGTTCCACCGTAACCATAGACAAAAAAAGGCCTCCTTTATGGCCCACAACTGCTTCCATTATTTCGTCAAAAACCGATCGTTGTTCATTTGTAAGAGATTGATGCAACCTGTTAAACCCAGCTTGTACTTCATCTACGTCATGTGACAGCTCTTCATTGATCAGACGATTAGTAACATCACGTAAGGAATCGTCATTGGGGTACGACATAGTGAGAAACCTTCGTAATGATGAACCATTGGAAATTAAATAGTTTTCAATTTTCAACAAAGTAAGGTTCTTAATCTGATATTCAGGAATCACTAAACCTAACAAATAAAAAAATTAACATTATGAATTAAAATATCGAAATGTAGTATGTGAAATAAAAAAAGATAGATCAGAACCTGAAATATTTGTTTCTTTTTTACGTCTATAAACAATATCATCAGCTAAGTACTTCCACGTGTTCTCCCAAACAAACTCTGGCCGTGAAAGAGTATTTGACAAAAGCAGGGTAGCAAATAACGCTCGGAGATACCCAGCATGTCCTTCAAAACTTGCTTCTTTAATGGCCTCAACGTATTCATTGCCATCATCTAATAGTCCCATCGCATAGCAAGCATCTCTAAAAGTCGGGAATTATTGGCCGTTAACTGTACGTATCTCCTCGAATGATCTAGGCCCTTTAACTTTATTAAGTAGTATCCTCAAAAAATAAGGTTCGCCCAATGTAGGAGATACAGAATGAATCCGGCCAACACACTGGTACGTCTTACGTACCTGCCAACATCTATCTTTAAGTATCCAAACAAATTTGGAAGGAAACTCAACATAATCAGCTTTCTAGCATTTTCATTTGTCTCGTTCAACTTCATCCATTGCACAAATATTGAAGAAGCAACAGAAGGCTTGCTTAAAACATTATCAATATCGTCATCCACACCATACACAACATTCTGTTGGCCTGACAAATGAAAGGGAAGCCTCATAACAGCAGGATACCTATAATGAACCTCATTAGAGAATATTCTCCAGGATGCCTCACACGTTGAAATATATCTACAATCATAATACTCCTTGATCTAGTCTTTTGGCTTTTCCTTAATGGTTGAATTTGTATCACCAGAAACAACCGCAATAGCCATATCAGGGCCTTTGTTAATGTACTTGAACAAATATTTCACTGAACCGACTTGATTACACCATTCAACATTAATGTGTGCCTGATATCTTTTCAAAAGCCTTTTGTTATAAGGAACAACACTTCTGTTGTCTAATCTAATACTAGATTTTATAACTGTATGACCTGAATCTCTTCTTCTATATACAGGAAAACCACTTGAATCAATAGTTGTATGTGGTGTGAATTTCTTCGAAAAGTTTTTTGAACATCTTTTATCAACCATGCAAGGACAATTCAAATAAGCATTCCCACACGGACCATGAATCATATAATCAGTCACAAGAGAATAAAGTTCAGGATCTTCTTTTTTATCGGGAATCCCAGCAGAAATAAATGGATCTATGTGATCTATGGTTGGAAGTTTGTGATCGACCTTCATGAATAAGCATATATGTGCATGAGGAAGACCACGCTTTTGAAATTCTACTGTATAAACAACTAAATAAAAAGGAAAAATAAATAGATTTAGTAGTTGATAACCTTGATTACAAAATATATATCAGAGGATAAGATGTGAAAACGAAATAACATACCAGCGTTAATCTCACCGAAATACTTAGAATCCTTCAAATCTTTGAGTAAGGAATCAAGCTTCATTTTAAACAATCGAGACAATATATCAGGCCTGTCTTCGGCTTTGATGGTTGAATCTTTTAGAAATCTTTTTACTTCTGGCCACTTAGGATTACACGTTATAGTTATGAAGAAATAAGGGTACCCATACCACTTACATAAGGCCATTGCATCGAGGTAATTTTGTTGCATGAATCTTGCACCACCAGTAAATGAAGAAGGAAGTATAACAGGCTTTCTAGTATCTGTTAAAACTTCCTTACCTTTAGATTTATGCTTTTGAAGATTCTCAAATGTTTCAGAGCGAAGGTTCGCTTGTTGCCTCCGGATGTACTTTAGTCTTTCGCTCTCAATCATTGTGTACGCATCAACCAAAAACTGTTGTAACAACCTTCGCCCATTTAAAATTAAGGAAAATCCATAAGTTCTATCCAGGATCCTATATGAAAAAAATTCTCTCATTGTGCACTTTGGTTTTATTTTCTTTTGTGTGGACATAAAATCTCTATGAGGAATATCAACTATATAACCATCATCACCATATGGGAAAAGTAACGGATATTGCAGAGCAAGATACGATGGGTGTAATTCGCTAATACGCTGGAGCATTCCCGACTGAGTCTCGACAACAATATCACGATGGTCTATAGCTTTATCTATGTCTCCGACAACTAAAGCAGCAACTTCAGATATGGTGGGTAAGTTATATGTCCTGCTGTCACACCCCAACCGATGGCGGAATCATCGGGGCGCGGCACTAAGCGAAACAGATTGTCCAGAAGTTTCCATAACAACTATCATCACCATTTAAGTAAACATTACGTCCCATACCGTAACATAAATAGTCAAACAAGTTATTACAGACAACATCAAAACAAATATTCTGTTCCGACAACTCAGATTCAAATAAGTAGCAATTGTTTATCTGCTTCTAGAGACCCCTAATAAGTTATCTACAGACAACTATTTGTTGGGCTCTAAAGCTTTATTCTAGCTTCCATTTCCTACCACATATGCGTCCTAAGCACCTGTCACATACGTTAAAATAATGTCAATACATAAAATGTAAAGGTGAGCATACAAGTTTGATAATAGCATATAGAGTTCGAATTCGTTTACGCATAACCAGCACGTACACATAGTGAAATGAAGCACGTTAGTTATCGACACAGATCCATCGATACCAATGACTGCGGATTGACTGCCCGAGGCAGTTCGCAATACACGATTACCACTGTAATCCATGCAAGTAAAAGATCCTTAACAACCCCCGTGTGAACGGGTGCTGAGTCCAAACTATAGTACTATCGTTGCTAAGGCAGGTAGACAGCATTCCATGTGTAAACCTAACAAACAAGCATTCATAAGCCACGTATAACATGCATTAATGGTTAAGCGTTAAAATAGCTTGAGTAGTGTGTTAGATGTAGTTTGAATAGTTGTAACGTATGTAACACCCAAAAGTGCTAAAGCAAAAAGGGTTCGAGTATACTCACAGCGATAGTGGATTGAAGGGAGCGCTTTACAGCGAGTACGGTTAGCCTGAATAGATTCGATAACGTAACGGTAAGTGTCGCGTAAAACAGTACAGGTGAGAGTGGGCTGAATGACTGACCGTGCGGATCAGTCATCCGTGCGCATGACCTATCCGTGTGGATGGTGGTGCGTGCGGATGGTGTTCCATCCGGGTAAGTTGTCCGTGCGGGTGGCAACCCGTGCGGATTAGTTGTGCGTGCGGACGACTTATCCGTACGGTTAGGTTGCTTGTGTGGATGAATGTTCAAGTGGATTGTTTCTTCCTAAGATGTGTTTGTGTATGATGGCTTGTGCTTTGAAGTTTTCGTTGTAGCATTTTGAAAACACCAAAGTGTTTCTACCTTTCAAGCCGGCCGCGCGGACGGCGGTCCGTGCGTATGGTAGTCCGTGCGGACAGCCTGTGCGCGCGGGCGGAGACAATCCGTCCGGATAGTCTGTCCGTGCGTACGGCTTGGCCGTGCGGATGAAAATTGTTTGGTTTTCGTTTTAAGGCCTTAGTATCTCATGATCCGAAGAGTAATCCATTCCGAGGTTGTCCGTCCGGATTGCTCGTTCGTCGATACTCAAACCTTGTTTGGAAAGTGGGTCCCAAGGGTAGTCCGTGCGGATCACCACTCGTGCGTATGACCTGTACGTGCGTATGGCTTGTACGCGCGTACGGCTAGTACGTGCGGACAGCTAGTCCGTGCGGATAGCTTGTCCGTGCGGACAACGAGTCTGGTTGTTCCGTTCGTCTACACTTGGTTTCTGTTGTCGTTTATCGAGACGTTCTGATCACGTAGCAACCACTTGGAGTTGTGTTCCCACCCGCGTGACTAGACCGGCCAGGAACCACCCTAACTCAGCCTGTCGGCGACTCGGAACAGCTCTCCCGGTTACCCCGAAATCAGTTGTCTACGGGTAGAATTCCAGATCTGGAACTAGGGCATTACTATTGATGAGTAAAACACAAGGACTGATCGGATTTGTACCGGTTTCAAGGGTAAATGTGGGAAAGAACTTTGGTTTATTTCTTTCAACTCTTTTATCCTTAGAAAAGTGTAGATCTAGGTGAATTTATTGTAAAAACTTGTAGAAATCGTTTAGATCTGAGATATTCTAGGTGGAATGACGTCAAGCTTGAAGTTCTTATGAACTTCATGATGACGTCACTAGAGAATACCTCATATCCGGATGATTTCATGGTTAAAATCGAAGATCTGAAAGATAGAAATGTGTAGAATTGTGTAGAGATCAAAGATGTACAAGAATCAGTGCAAGATCTTACCTGGATTGGAAGAAATCTGGGAAAAGGCGAAGAATGCGTATGGTTCGGACGTCACTTGCCAAAAGTGGAAAAAGTGGAGAGTGACCCGTGTATTTATAGGATGCCAAAAGAGGAAAGGATGGGCCGTGCGCATGGCACGCACCCGGGTAGGTTATCCGCGCGGACTGGCCATCCGTGCGGACTGGCGATCCGTGCGGACTGGCGATCCGTGCGGATTGGCCATCCGTGCGGATGCCGCCTCCCTTGGTGGATTCGGCGCGATGTTGACTTGGTTTCGGCTTACGAGCGATTCGATAGGGTTCCTAGTCAAATTACTTTCAGTCCCAACTACTTCTTATATGGTTCGATTCGGGGTTCGGGTTCGGGTTCGTTTGTATTCGGGTTAGACTTTGAGTTTGGTTGAGTTCGCTTGATTATCTCAACATGTACCATATAAAATAAAACATGCACAGGTAACACATAAGGCACACACACACGTATAACGGCAAGTAAAAATACATAGTTCGAGTTACGATTTGATGTCGATTCGATTTGCATAGCTTGATTAACTTTATCGCATTGTTACTTCCTATCGTTCACAGTCGTAGGTCGATTGAAATATGGCTAACATGCTTCGATTATAGCAATGTACGACAATTACTCCACATAATCTAAATATCATACAAACAATTCTACGAGTCGAGTTGCGCGAAATCGGTCGTTGACTTTGACCTTGACTTTGACTTTCACTCGTGAAAACACGGGGTGTTACAGCCTCCCCTTGTTTAGGAAATTTCGTCCCGAAATTAAGCTGGAAGCTGTAACTAATTCGTGAATCACGCATGAGAGTCCTTTGTTTGGATCATTGAAAATTGTCAAATCAACCAGGATTTTACGGTTACAAGTTCGCTCATATGATGTGCGAATATACTTGATCTAAAAGCCTATAAAATTTCGGATTTCAATTCGAAGTCGTTTTAGAGAAATCTTTTTCAATTTTTAATTTTTCATTTTCAAAATCTCGATCGTTGCAGGTTCTGATTTATTTCCGATTCGATTGCGTATCAACACGTTCGACGTGCGGAATCCGTGAACGATCGTGTCCAAACACACAAATAGTAATATAAACTGTGATTCTATTGGTTAGGTTCCGGTTTGATCCGTTTTGATTGCGATCCGACTCGTACGACGTGCGGAATCGGTGCATGAGTGAGATCGAACAGACAAAAACGTACAATTTTAACGTGATTCAATAGATCCGTATGACGTGTACAAGCTTTCTCTCTCTAGACTTTCTCTCTCTAAGATTATCTCTCTAGTTAAACAACTGCGGGTACTTGGCCTTCATGTCGCTTTCGAGTTCCCACGTGAACTCCGCGCCTTGTTTGCCTTCCCACCGGACTTTCACAATAGGAATGCGTGAGCGCCTGAGTTCTTTGGTTTGGCGATCCATGATTTCGACAGGCTTTTCCACGAAGTGTAATGTTTCGTTCACTTGAAGATCGTCTAGAGGAACATGCAAGTCGGGGTCGTAGATGCACTTTCGGAGGTTTGACACGTGGAAGATCGGATGGACATTGCTAAGTTCTTCCGGTAATTCGAGTCTGTAGGCGACTTTTCCGATCCTTTCCAGAATCTTAAAAGGTCCCACATATCGAGGCGCGAGTTTCCCCTTTTTGCCGAATCGGACTACACCCTTCCAAGGTGATACCTTTAGGAGTACGTAGCCACCAACGTCATACTCACGGTGCTTGCGCTTTTTATCGGCGAGTAGCTTCTGTCTATCCCGAGCCTTCGCTAGATTGTCTCGAATTTGGAAAATTTTGTCTGTCGTTTCTTGTAGCAGCTCTGGACCGGTTAGTTGCGAGTGACCGACCTCGTGCCACACAATAGGCGATCGACATCTTCTTCCGTATAAGGCCTCGAAAGGTGCCATCTGGATACTAGCCTGATAGCTGTTATTGTACGAGAATTCGACTAACGGGAGGTGTCTATCCCAATTACCTCCGAAGTCTAGTACACACGAACGGAGCATGTCTTCAAGAGTACGAATCGTTCTTTCAGTCTGACCGTCGGTTTGTGGGTGGAACGCAGTACTTAGATTAAGCGTTGTACCGAGTGCCGTTTGGAATGTTCCCCACAATCGTGAAGTGAACCGAGCATCGCGATCAGAGATGATGTCCCGAGGCGTCCCATGTCGACAAATGATCTCGTCGGTGTAGATTCGGGCTAATCGTTCCACCTTGTAGTCTTCTCGTATCGGGAGAAAGTGAGCTGATTTAGTCAAACGGTCAATTACAACCCAAATGCTGTCGTGACCTGATGACGTGGTTGGAAGCTTGGTTACGAAATCCATAGCTATGCTCTCCCACTTCCACATGGGGATTGGAGGTTATTCGAGCAAGCCAGAGGGTCGTTGATGTTCAGCCTTGATCCTAGCACAGGTTAGGCATTTTCCGACGTAAAGAGCGATATCCCGTTTCATACCCGGCCACCAGTACCTGTATCGAAGGTCGTGGTACATTTTGTCGGCACCAGGATGAATAGAGTATCGGGACTTGTGGGCTTCATCCATGATAATCTGTCGCAGGTTGGTTCGCTTGGGGATCCAGATTTTGTCTAAGAAGTGGAATATCCCGTTCGATTTGCTCACAAGCTGGGCTCCATCGTGGTAGATTCTTTCTTTCTTCAAGGTGCGCTCGTTGAAACATGCATGCTGGGCGTCGCGAATAAGAGCTTCGAGATTGTGCTGGGCTTGAACATTACGAGTACTAAGCAAATAGCTCCGTCTGCTAAGTGCGTCGGCAACAACATTTGCTTTGCCTGGGTGATAACGAATCTCACAGTCGTAATCGTTGAGAAGTTCTACCCATCGGCGTTGACGCATATTCAGTTCCCTCTGATTAAAGATGTGTTGTAGGCTCTTATGATCGGTGAAGATCGTACACTTGGTACCATACAGGTAGTGTCGCCAAATCTTTAATGCAAAAACAACTGCGCCTAGCTCGAGATCGTGGGTTGCATAGTTCTTCTCATGGATTTTGAGCTGACGAGATGCGTAAGCTATAACCTTGTCTCGTTGCATTAGGACGCAACCGAGACTGAGGTTAGAAGCATCACAGTAGACAATGAAATTATCGTTTCCGTCGGGTAGTGTGAGAACAGGAGCATTGCACAGCATGTATTTGAGGGTTCGAAAGGCAGACTCTTGTTTGGTTCCCCAGACAAAAGGTTGGTCCTTATGAGTGAGAGAAGTAAGGGGTACAGCAATCTTCGAGAATCCTTCGATGAACCGTCGATAATAGCCCGCTAGCCCGAGAAAAGAGCGGACTTCAGTCGGGTTCCTAGGCGTAACCCAGCTCTTAACAGCTTCAATCTTTGCTGGATCGACATGAATACCCTGACTATTTACGATGTGACCCAGAAACTGAACCTCCCCTAACCAAAATTCGCATTTGGAGAACTTGGCATAGAGTTGGTTCCCCTGGAGTAACTCGAGAACCAAACGTAGATGTTGCGCGTGTTCGGCTCTTGTTTTTTAATAGATCAAGACATCGTCGATGAACACAATGACGAAACGGTCAAGATACGGCTTACACACCCGGTTCATCAAATCCATGAAAACTGCTGGTGCGTTGGTTAGGCCAAAAGGCATGACAACAAATTCGTAATGGCCGTAACGAGTGCGAAACGCGGTTTTGTGTATATCCTCCTCCTGAATACGCAGCTGATGGTATCCTGAACGTAGATCGATCTTCGAGAAACATGTAGCGCCTTGCAGTTGGTCAAACAAATCGTCGATTCGAGGTAGAGGATAGCGGTTCTTGATAGTCAACTTATTCAATTCCCGGTAGTCGATGCACATCCGGAATGACCCGTCCTTCTTTTTGACGAAGAGAACTGGTGCGCCCCAAGGAGAGGTGCTCGGGCGAATAAAGCCTTTATCAAGCAATTCCTGGAGTTGGGTTGAGAGTTCGCGCATTTCGGACGGCGCGAGTCGATAAGGAGCTCCGGCGACAGGATTGGCTCCAGGAATGAGATCAATGCGAAAATCAATATCACGCTTCGGAGGTAGTCCGGGAAGATCCTCTGGAAAAACTTGAGGAAATTCTCGAACCACTGGAACGTCTTTCACCTTCTTCTTTTCTTTCTTTTCCTTCTCCGCTGCTACGACATGAGCCAAGAAAGCCCTGTATTCCTTACGGAGATACTTGCTAGCTTGTAGGCATGACATAAGCTTGAGACCCTTCGAAGTAGTATCACCATAGACGCACAATGAATCACCGTTGGCGAGCGAAAAACGAATCATTTTATCGAAGCATACAACTTCGGCGTGGTTTTCGCGAAGAAAGTCCATGCCTACTATGACATCAAAGCTTCCTAATTGCATCGGAATGAGATCGATCGAGAAGATGTGATTGTTGAGCTCGAGTGTGCAATCACGAATAACAGAATTTACAGCGACGGTTCTTCCGGTAGCGACTTCAACATCGAATGTAGAGGAGAGTCGGGAACGTTTACGACTAAGGAGTTTCTCGAATTCGAGTGACACAAAGCAATTATCGGCTCCAGTATCAAACAAACAGGAAGCATAAATACCATTCACAAGGAACGTACCATTGACCACGTTGTTGTCGGCCTGGGCTTGACGCACATTGAGATTGAAGGTTCTGGCTCGTGCGACCTGTTGTTGCTGCTGCTGCTGTTGTTGCTGCTGTGGCTGCTGCTGGGGTTCTTGTTTCACTACCCTGTTCGGGCACACGTTGGCGAAATGATTCAGATCACCACACGTGAAGCATGCTCTGGCTTTGACTGCGGGTGCCGGAGGAGCTTGTTGGCCCTGTGGGGCAGCGAGTAGAGCTTGATTGGCAGGGGCTTGACGAATACGGCAGTTGGCAGTAAAGTGGCCGTAGACGTTGCAATGGGCACAGAAGCGGCATTGAATAGCAGTCGGGTGATGATAGGTGCAAGTAGGGCAGAGTGGATGTGGTCCAGTATATGCACGCTTTGCAGGCGGTGCATTGGCCACAGGCGCCGCTACTTGACGCTGTTGGGCAGGTACGGCTTGGATCGGTGCAGCAGTAATCGCACAGTTCTTGTTCTTTCTCTTGTTCTTGCGCTTGTTGCTTGATGGCGTGGGTTCAACAGTTGGTGCAGCAGTGGTAGCTTGATGCAGATGCTTGGAGGTCTTATCCCACATCCCAGCCTTGACCCTTTTGTCATTGATCTCAGCGGCCAGCAGATAGGTTTCTTCGATCGTGGTAGTCTTAGCCGCTTGCACGAAATCAGCGACGCAGTCGGGCAACGCTCGGATGTACTTTTTGATGGTCATCTCGGGGGTCTTGACTTGGTCAGGACAGATGATGCTGAGCTGTTTGAAGCGAGCAGTAAGACCAGCATTGTCTCCATCCTTTTGATGTATGTGCCAGAATTCGTCTTCAAGCTTTTGACGCTCGTGAGGAGGGCAGAATTCCTCCAGCATGACTTCTTTGAGCTCTTCCCACGACAAACCGTAAGCTGCATCATTCCCTCTCTTGTTCCTCTCGGCCGTCCACCAGTCCAAAGCACAGGACTGAAAGACGCCGGTAGCTTTCAGAGTTCGAAGGTCATCAGGGCAACCACTTTGTCGCAGAGTAACCTCGATAGAGTCAAACCAGTGGAATAGAGCAGTAGGACCTCCTTCGCCTGTGAATTCTTTCGGCCCACATGATTTGAATTGTTTGAAGCTGAAAGGTCTCGCGACAGCTTTAGGACCTTCAGTTCTCGACTCCTCAGATGATTTGCTGGCGTTCTCATAGGCATCGCTCACAGCTTTTGCAACGCTTTTCGCAATAATGGAGGCGAGACGTCTGTCCCTCTTTTCCTGGCGAGAGAGCGTATGACGAGATCCAGACGACATTTTCTGCAATAGACATCGCCACGGAACTCAACACAAGTATTCGAATCTCACCTCACACGTTTACTACTACTAAAGCTCAGTAACACGTATCATTTAAACGCATATAGTCACAAATTCACAGAATTGCACCAAATCACATAAGCATATAAAGCACATAATCACAACCCTTCCTAATCACGTAATCACACAGCAAGAAATCACATATACTTAGCCACTAAAAGCACCTACGAGCATACGAGGCATTCTAACTGCTCCTATTGTCGATTTGCTAGTGACGAGTTGTGTGGGTTTTGTGTTTTAGCAGAAGCAATAGTGTTGGGTCGAAACCAATAGTATCTCAAAACGTTAACAAATAACAGAAATACATTAAAATCTTCATAAAGATCGACAAATCAAAGGTGGATTGTCTGCGGCTAACAGACTTCGACTAACCAAAGTAGCTCGACTATTCACAAGGATCCTGCACAACGACCTCCAGGACTATGCCTTTGCCTCGATTCTTGGACATTGGCGCAATTCCCATTGGTTAGGTTGTGTCTTTCGACCGTTGGAGTCCATCGATCCTTGGTGGAGTTTTGTATAAAAGCGGGACGAGTCGTCAAGGTTAGGGTTTCACCCCTATCTTGCAACTTCCGTCCTCATTTTTGATAAAAAAAAATTGAGGAGATTATTCATCAAAATATGGATTTCACTCCTGATTTGGTATAATTCTCCTCGTTCGTAGCTAAAATGCAAGCTGATTAGGCAACCTTGGCCGTGAGTTTTGGGTTTTCACACCTATTCTCGACCTTATTGTCTGTTCACAACTTGAAAATTTCGAGTGCAATAAGAGTGAGTGATAACAACGAATTTACGCATACGCGTGAGTTGGTCTGTTGGTTCTTAACTATAGACTAGGTCTCTAAGACTTCGACCCGGACTAGGTCGAGTCTTGCCTAATTCCCTATAGTTATGGCTCTGATACCAATCTGTCACACCCCAACCGATGGCGGAATCATCGGGGCGCGGCACTGAGCGAAACAGATTGTCCAGAAGTTTCCATAACAACTATCATCACCATTTAAGTAAACATTACGTCCCATACCGTAACATAAATAGTCAAACAAGTTATTACAGACAACATCAAAACAAATATTCTGTTCCGACAACTCAGATTCAAATAAGTAGCAATTGTTTATCTGCTTCTAGAGACCCCTAATAAGTTATCTACAGACAACTATTTGTTGGGCTCTAAAGCTTTATTCTAGCTTCCATTTCCTACCACATATGCGTCCTAAGCACCTGTCACATACGTTAAAATAATGTCAATACATAAAATGTAAAGGTGAGCATACAAGTTTGATAATAGCATATAGAGTTCGAATTCGTTTACGCATAACCAGCACGTACACATAGTGAAATGAAGCACGTTAGTTATCGACACAGATCCATCGATACCAATGACTGCGGATTGACTGCCCGAGGCAGTTCGCAATACACGATTACCACTGTAATCCATGCAAGTAAAAGATCCTTAACAACCCCCGTGTGAACGGGTGCTGAGTCCAAACTATAGTACTATCGTTGCTAAGGCAGGTAGACAGCATTCCATGTGTAAACCTAACAAACAAGCATTCATAAGCCACGTATAACATGCATTAATGGTTAAGCGTTAAAATATCTTGAGTAGTGTGTTAGATGTAGTTTGAATAGTTGTAACGTATGTAACACCCAAAAGTGCTAAAGCAAAAAGGGTTCGAGTATACTCACAGCGATAGTGGATTGAAGGGAGCGCTTTACAGCGAGTACGGTTAGCCTGAATAGATTCGATAACGTAACGGTAAGTGTCGCGTAAAACAGTACAGGTGAGAGTGGGCTGAATGACTGACCGTGCGGATCAGTCATCCGTGCGCATGACCTATCCGTGCGGATGGTGGTGCGTGCGGATGGTGTTCCATCCGGGTAAGTTGTCCGTGCGTGTGACTGTCCGTGCGGGTGGCAACCCGTGCGGACTAGTTGTGCGTGCGGACGACTTATCCGTACGGTTAGGTTGCTTGTGTGGATGAATATTCAAGTGGATTGTTTCTTCCTAAGATGTGTTTGTGTATGATGGCTTGTGCTTTGAAGTTTTCGTTGTAGCATTTTGAAAACACCAAAGTGTTTCTACCTTTCAAGCCGGCCGCGCGGACGGCGGTCCGTGCGTATGGTAGTCCGTGCGGACAGCCTGTGCGCGCGGGCGGAGACAATCCGTCCGGATAGTCTGTCCGTGCGTACGGCTTGGCCGTGCGGATGAAAATTGTTTGGTTTTCGTTTTAAGGCCTTAGTATCTCATGATCCGAAGAGTAATCCATTCCGAGGTTGTCCGTCCGGATTGCTCGTTCGTCGATACTCAAACCTTGTTTGGAAAGTGGGTCCCAAGGGTAGTCCGTGCGGATCACCACTCGTGCGTATGACCTGTACGTGCGTATGGCTTGTACGCGCGTACGGCTAGTACGTGCGGACAGCTAGTCCGTGCGGATAGCTTGTCCGTGCGGACAACGAGTCTGGTTGTTCCGTTCGTCTACACTTGGTTTCTGTTGTCGTTTATCGAGACGTTCTGATCACGTAGCAACCACTTGGAGTTGTGTTCCCACCCGCGTGACTAGACCGGCCAGGAACCACCCTAACTCAGCCTGTCGGCGACTCGGAACAGCTCTCCCGGTTACCCCGAAATCAGTTGTCTACGGGTAGAATTCCAGATCTGGAACTAGGGCATTACTATTGATGAGTAAAACACAAGGACTGATCGGATTTGTACCGGTTTCAAGGGTAAATGTGGGAAAGAACTTTGGTTTATTTCTTTCAACTCTTTTATCCTTAGAAAAGTGTAGATCTAGGTGAATTTATTGTAAAAACTTGTAGAAATCGTTTAGATCTGAGATATTCTAGGTGGAATGAGGTCAAGCTTGAAGTTCTTATGAACTTCATGATGACGTCACTAGAGAATACCTCATATCCGGATGATTTCATGGTTAAAATCGAAGATCTGAAAGATAGAAATGTGTAGAATTGTGTAGAGATCAAAGATGTACAAGAATCAGTGCAAGATCTTACCTGGATTGGAAGAAATCTGGGAAAAGGCGAAGAATGCGTATGGTTCGGACGTCACTTGCCAAAAGTGGAAAAAGTGGAGAGTGACCCGTGTATTTATAGGATGGCAAAAGAGGAAAGGATGGGCCGTGCGCATGGCACGCACCCGGGTAGGTTATCCGCGCGGACTGGCCATCCGTGCGGACTGGCCATCCGTGCGGACTGGCGATCCGTGCGGATTGGCCATCCGTGCGGATTGGCCATCCGTGCGGATGCCGCCTCCCTTGGTGGATTCGGCGCGATGTTGACTTGGTTTCGGCTTACGAGCGATTCGACAGGGTTCCTAGTCAAATTACTTTCAGTCCCAACTACTTCTTATATGGTTCGATTCGGGGTTCGGGTTCGGGTTCGTTTGTATTCGGGTTAGACTTCGAGTTTGGTTGAGTTCGCTTGATTATCTCAACATGTACCATATAAAATAAAACATGCACAGGTAACACATAAGGCACACACACACGTATAACGGCAAGTAAAAATACATAGTTCGAGTTACGATTTGATGTCGATTCGATTTGCATAGCTTGATTAACTTTATCGCATTGTTACTTCCTATCGTTCACAGTCGTAGGTCGATTGAAATATGGCTAACATGCTTCGATTATAGCATTGTACGACAATTACTCCACATAATCTAAATATCATACAAACAATTCTACGAGTCGAGTTGCGCGAAATCGGTCGTTGACTTTGACCTTGACTTTGACTTTCACTCGTGAAAACACGGGGTGTTACACCTGCCGTCTTTTTCTCTTCTATAAATAAGTCGCAGACTAAGGTTGGCCTCTGGAGATTGGTGAAAATGGTCTCTGACCATCCTATATGTCTTAACCAACATATTTTGTGAATCTAATAAAGCCCTCAAATACTCTATCATTTCGACATCAAGTTCTTTATCAGTAGGCGATGAAGATTTGGTTCTTTTGCTGTTAAAAGAAAAAAACAACAAAACATTAACATAACATAACTATAATAGTATCTCGTTTTATAAAAACTTATAGAATATGTTGAGAAAAAGTAAGATTTCAGTTTACTTACAACCACTGATGAGTTTAGAATGAATAAACCAAACTACTGTTTAGTACTAAGTCAAACAGCTGATGGAAACCTTGTAAGCACTGCTAGTGATTAAAACACCGATGGTACTTAACAATTGATAGTGAACTACTGATGGTTAATAACTTCTGTTGTAGTAAGAGTGGATATAGAATCAGTAATTAAGGATTAAGTGTTAAGGAAGAGCAGTGGTTAAAAACTGCTGATAACAGCCCAAAACTTATAGAATATGTTGAGAAAAAGTAACATTTCAGTTTACCTACAACCACTGATGAATTTAGAATGAATAAAGCAAACTACTGTTAAGTCAAACAGCTGATGGAAACCTTGTAAGCACTGCTAGTGATTAAAACACTGATGATACTTAACAACTGATAGTGAACTACAGATGGTTAGCAACTGCTGTTGTGGTAAGTAGTGGATAGAGAATCAGAGATTAAGGATTAAGTGTTAAGGAAGAGCAGTGGTTAACAACTACTGATACCATCCCAAAACTTATAGAATATGTTGAGAAAAAGTAACATTTTAGTTTACCTACAACCACTGATGAATTTAGAATGAATAAAGCAAACTACTGTTAAGTCAAACAGCTGATGGAAACCTTGTAAGCACTGCTAGTGATTAAAACACTGATGGTACTTAACAACTGATAGTGAACTACTAATGGTTAACAATTGCTGTTGTAGTAATCAGTGGATAGAGAATCAGTGATTAAGGATTAAGTGATGGTACTTAACAACTGATAGTGAACTACTAATGGTTCAATTTCTAGCTGTTCTTTAACAGAATAAAAATGGAACTTAGGAATCACTCGTACCTGAATAATGCCTGTCTGTTTGTTATTTCATTTTCGGTATCATGTATGTATAGCTGGCAAAACTTAGCTTCATTTCCATCTAGAGGTTTGAGACTACCCATGCAATGATACTTTTGGCCACTGATACGATATATAAATGGAGCATTGCCCTTATTGATATTAGAATCAACCTTTTCATCCATAGATGTAAAAGAGAACATAGAATTGTATCGTCTTATGTTCTTCTGGAAGAACTTGCTTTTTGCATTTGAGGAAGAAAACAAATTTTGATAAGACGGATGTGCATCCTTTAAAGGCGGTAGCTGAACTTTACCATACCCACAATACATACTATAACATAGCTTATTAATAGTTAAACAACCTTTTCCACCTTCTGATGTCCATAACTTTGCACTACAAACCTGACATGTAAGCACTTGGTCACCGTGGTCCAAATAATCTGTTAAAAATGATTGATAGTTATATTACAGGTGGCATACAACAAATGTCATAAAACAGTAAAATAGATTAAAACCTTTAGATATCCCTTTATAAGGATCTTCATCAGTGCACAAAAACACATCGTCTTCATCTGAATCCAAATTCAGCATAGGTACAGGAGTATTATCACGTTTCTTGCGCTTGAGGTTACGTTTACCAGAAGACAGCCGTGTAAGGATAGAGGTACTACCCAATATCGGCTGATTGTTACTGCTAATGATGCTAGAAGTAATGGAATATCAACGGTTGCTATCTAACGATGTACCTATGTTTATGCCGTTATCTGAACATTAAATATTTAAACATACATGTTAGTACAGGTATGTTGTTTAGTGACGTATTTATCAAAAGAAATAATAAAGAAACAAAATACAAACCTTGTGTAGTTGAAATTAAAGAACTAGTAGCATTTCTAACAGCTCGACGTGCAATGGAGTACATATGCTGGTCTGTAGTATCAGAACATTCCAGCAAATTTGCATTGTCAGAAAAGATGTTACGAACATTTGTTGATGATGACGATGCATTCTTTGATTTCTTATTATCAAGTATTAATTTTCGAAGCTTACGCCTTTCATCCGGTGAAGTAACTGAATAACAGAGAAAGTATAATATGTACGAAACACAAGAATCAGTCCCCTTGAAAACATAAGACGGAAAAAAATATACTTATAATCAAATTCAAGAGCTAGATATTACCATTTGTGATATCTGAAAGAGGAGATCTATTTGAGATATCTGAAAGAGGAGTTCTCATAAGAGAACCTACAAAAAAACCAAGTAGAATTATCATTCCAATCTGAAATATGATTTTGTTTTGGCAAATGATGAGTTAAGAAGTTAGCATTTCACTTACAGTGTAAATTTCGTTGAGATGAATTAGCAGCCGTAGAAGATGAACGTGAATTCCTTAACATTACATACGTGAGAGAAGGAGAAGGATTCAAAAGAAAAAAGAGTAAAAGATCAGGAACATTAAAAAAATAGAACCAAACAGTGTTTTTTAAATTTTGAATTATAATATTTCATACATAGGGATTCAAATATCCTCAATAAATTATAATATTCCATTTTATCATTTTCTAATTAAAAATCATTTCATGAAAAGCAAAATAGAATTGTTTCAAATTATTGAATTAATTATTTCAAGGAATCTATTAAATTGAGAAGACATTAACAACAAATTTTGTAATCTTTGTAGAATGTAAATCGGGTGTTCATCGGTTAGGTTTATGGTTTATTTGTATATGATTTATAAAATATTATTATCTTTATTTAATAAATAATTAAGTTAAACGGTTTATTTTTCAGTTATCCAAATAAACCAAACAAAACAAATAAAATAAAACGTGGATCCATAAACCGAATAAAACGTGTTTCAGTTTACGCTTCTTACTTGGTTACGGTTTTTCTGAACACCCTACTTTGAATCACTTAGACAAAATTTGAAGTATATAAATAAGCTATTGAATGAGATGACTTAAATAAATTAATGGGAGAAACAGGCACAAATTAAATATTTTTTAAAAACTGTAATATATGACGGATACTTATTAAACCTTAGTGGCCAGGGATAACAGTAAAAACCAATAAAGAACAACCACATCCACTGATAATCCTATATAAATTATGAGATAAGATGATAAGATTAGAAATGCTTAAAGATTACAAATGTTTGTAGATAAAAAAGTTGTTATTTGGGTTTATACAATATATATTATAAATTGTTGCTTCTCTTCATACACATAACTTTTAAACATAAATATTGAATATTGAACATCTCAATATTTATTTAACATATACATTATAATATGCAAAGAAAGGTCATACTCATTATAATAGTAGAACAAAATAGTATAATAAGCAGATAAGTTTTAGTGAATTCAAAACCACACAGTCAGTCCAAAACATAACAACACCAAACACCCAAAACCAACAAAACGAAAACCATAAGTTCAACGTGGCAAAAGCATATGAAATCAACACGTAAATGTTTTTGAAAATACAGAGAAAACTATTTCTCAATCTTGGGAATCAAAAGCTTCGAAACACCAGCATCTTCATCCTGAGACAGTTCATCACTCATGCGGCGCTTTGTCGAGGAACAACCTAATGCATCATCTACGTCGCACACTTCACGAATATTACGTTTTGTTTCGTCAGAAGAGGGATTCTTATTGCCTACGAGTGCTTTGGATACAAGTGTAACATTGTCACCGCTGCATGACATCTCATCCTGATATAAAAAGACAATAAGTATTAATGTTTCGAAAAATTTAGTACAAATAACCAAATTCTTATATTACCTACATAAGTTCAAAAGGAGTAGACAAACTGCAGGAATCCGGAACATCAAACGATTCGGACTGCTCATGCTTTAAGTACACAATACACAGTAACATAAACTACACACAATGGTATAAATCTATTTCAAAACGATATGACTATGAAATGAAAAGAATGACATAATGAAGATTTAAACCTGGTTAAGATTGAATTTGGCGTAGAGCGCGGCAAGGATCTCATCATCGTTAGTAGCCATTGCAATACCATAGTTTTCAACCTGATGCTCAATGTTATAGTCTTTAACATTTATGATGAACGCATACTTCTTTCCAATCAATGTGTCAAAAATATCAGGATATAGGTTCAGTATCTCTCCAGAATTAACAACATATGATTTTATAAAAATTAATATAAATTACTATGAGCACAATAATTCCATAATTGAGAACCTACAATTTTATAAAAATTAATATTAAATTATATTTACTACATTAACAAATAACTGAATGCATGTATTTATTACCTGATCTTCGATTGCAAGTAACTCTTTGGCAGATTTCTTAAGAATCTTGTAAGCTTCGTAATCAAAGAGTGTCAAAGACACAGTACCGGAAGAGTCTTGCACCCTGATAGGTATCTTGAATCTATTAAAGTTAAAAACAAATGAAAACATTAGTATTACTAATAACATAAGTGTGGTTCATATTAGTATTTAGTATAAGGAAATAAAACTGTAATCTCAAACCGCGGAATAGAATAAATGTCGACTCCTTCACATTTATCATTTGTACACACCAAAGCTTTTGTATGATCAACATCACATGAACCATCCACATTCTCTTTCATTACAAATCTTTCCTCCACACTGAACTTACAGTGGTTACAACCATTGTAATACCAAAAGCTTATCAGTGTATATGGCTGTGATTGTGCCGAGAACCAAAACCTTCTTTGTCTATCGATATCAAACAAAAATAATAATCCTTAGAAAAGACTATAAAAAAACTCAGCATGTAAAATACTTATAAGAAAATACAAAAAATAAACGCACACCTTTATTATGGTTCCAAGGAAACCAATAAGCATGAAATCAGGGTTATTAAGGAACTCATCTTCAACACTTGAGATAACCTAAGAACCAACATGTTCATTTGATGAAGATGAAGCAGAAATTTTCTCTACATACCTAAACAGATTCATGTGATCAAATTAAAACGTAAAAAGTAAATGTAAAATCAAAATAATACTGTTTAATGTTTATATGCATATTACTAACTATACCTCTTCCTAAAAGAGGATATCTCTTCAATGTCAGTGTCGATAAAAAGTCTGCTAAGCTCAACCCCGTTTGCAACTCCATGCTTGCCTGAATTTAAAAATAAAACCAAATGTAGATCAATATAAACAGTGTCAAAATTAAAACATATAAATAAATATAAATATAAATTACTAAATAAATAAATAAAAATTAAACTAATTAAGTTTAAATTGTACCTTTGTAAAGGTTGACCATACCAAAATGACAAAGGATAACAACATGTTTCTCTCGTTTCTTATCATTCATGTAAGCAAACATGTCAATAGCAAAAGCATCCCACAAAGTAACCGGACACTTTTGACTTCTAAAATATTAACATAAAACATAGTAACATCAAGCAACCTTGTAATGCTTTAAACGTCAAAATGCAACAACTTAATAAAGAGTACTCACTCAAGGTCTTCAACTCTAAGATTAAGTCTCTTGCCCTTGCTCCCATCCTTCTTTGTTGTATCCTCTAGATTGAAACATACTTCCACATAACCAATCCAATCTATAAACAAAAATATATTGTTAAAAGAAAACAACATTAAGAAGCGATAACATGAAAAAAAAAAAACAATAAGACAAAACAGTACATATATATCATGTAGTGATTTACATACCAATAACTGTATTAACTTCAATTTTATTTTGAACAACATCCTTGAGGTTAACGAAATTAAAACGGTATTTCGGTCCAGACCAGTCAAGGCATTTCTCAACAGAAGTATAGAAATACAGAGATATTTTGTCATTTCTGTTGGTATACTTAGCAGAGGATTTATTAGCAGCAAGAGACGGTTTGGTGATAAGAAGACATTGATCCAGCTGAAGGAAGTCTTTAAATTTTCCTAGCATCTTATGCAGACAGTTGGCTTGTATCATAGTTCCCTAACAATATGAAACATCCGATTAAATAAAAAACGTGTTATATAACATTTGTGTATTCAAATGTCCAAAAAAATTATAAGACAAATATATACGGTACCATCTCATCCATGAAGATCATATCAAGGCGATATATTTCATTTTTGTTTTGATTCATCATCTTCCTCGACATGCTAACAATCTTCACTATGATCGAATAGTTATTTGAGAATGTATTAAGATCATTAAGCATGCTAACCTTTGCAACCTCCATTTGAAGACTGTACATAAAAAAAAGAATAAGTAAAATATATCTATTGATAAACGTAATATGATAATACAATTAGCATGGATATTCATAAAAAAAATACCAAGGTTGGAATACAAGCTTACCGATTCTCCATTCACAATTTAGATTGATTGCAATAGCAAATGTAATTTGAAAGGTAAGTAGTGCATATCCTTATATCTTGCTTTATTAAAGTAATTAAATATTAGAAATGATATGCAACGTAGGGAAAAAAAAGAGAGAGAGAACGTCAATTTTAAATTACCATTTTGCATATTTTGAATTTCAAAAGTTATTGATATTATCAGTAATTACTGATTTGATTTGAAAGCAATTGTCATGATAACTTTTCTAATTTTTATTTTAACTTTAATTAAGAGATAATAACCGTCAATTTGAAATTCACATTTTGCATATTTTCAATGTCCAAAGATCAAGAAATTAGCATTAATTACTGATTTGATTTGTAACAAATTGTCATCAAGAGTTTTTTTTATTTTTTATTTTAACTTTAATTTTTATCATGAAAACAATGTTGGAGGAACTCTTATCTCATTGGAATGTAACAATTAGGTAAAATGGTAATTTCATTGTAATTCTAGTTTTCATTTGATAATTTCAATCTATCACTAATTAACCCCATCAACAATAAAAATATGAGCAGTGACTGTTTTTTAGGGAAACCGTTGATGGTCAATATCAGTGGATGTCAACAATAAAAATGTGAGCAGTGGCTGTGTTTTAACTATCAGTGGATAGCCAACAGTGATTGAAACACTGATGTTTGGTCAGTCAGTGGTCAACATGAAGAATGAAGAAACAGAGGTTGTCTTTCAGCAGTGGATAACTTTTAACAATAAGATGTTTAAACCAACACGGTGGTTGTAATAGACTTTTAAGGATTAATGAAAACTATCATTTTTAACTATTTTGAAGAGTGTTAAAATATGAGAAGACAGTGGATCTGGTTAAACATCTGTTTAGACTTAAACAGATGTTGGGGCTTAAACAAATGTTTGGCCTTATATATCAGTTGTTTGGACTTAAACAGAAGTTTGACCTTAAACAGATGTTTGACCTTAAACAAATGTTTTCCCATAAACATTTGTTTGCAAAAAAAAGACTAATTTCAAGAATACTATACCTAAACAATCAAAATGAGGAGCTTAATAATCATCCAAGTGTACTACATTTTTATTTATTAGTATAAAGATAAAAAAACTGTTCTATTTATAGTACAGATCAAACCACTGAGGTGATGTGATAAATACTGTTACATATAAACACTGTTGTGATATATAAACACTGATGTCATAAATACTGTTACATATAAACACTGAGGTGATGACATCTAACAACCTAACAGACTATAAAACACTGATTTGATAAATATTGTTACATATAAACAGTGTTAACATAAACAAAGGTAGAATATCTGCTGTTAATGCTGAACCACTGTTGTTGGGAAGTGGTTCACCTTTGGTTGATCAGGACTTTGGTTCATCAGTGCTTGTCTTCAACAGGGCTTTGGTCTTCATCAGTGCTTTGGTCTTCAACAGTGGATGATCTTCATCAGTCTTTGTGTACAACAGTCTTTATATCCAACAGTTGTTAGGCAGATCAGTGCTTTGCCTTATTAACTTGTTATAACCACTGTCATTGGAGGAAACTTAGATGGGTAATGCTTATTGTGGACCAACGTGATGCTTCAACAGCCAAATCAATATCATCTTTATCTCCTTCAGCAATATCCGCTATCTTTTCTTCCGTTCTTGGATCAATCGTCTCGAACGTTTTCCCGTTTCATCAAAACAAAACCAATATATATATATAGCAACAATTAATCTTAAAAAAACACGTGGAACTAACAGCAAAAAGTATACCTAAAACAGGATCGACGATTAAGAATAAAAAAAACACGTGGAATTAACAATGCATAGATTAGTGAAGGAAACATACGGTGCTGATTAAGAAAACTCCATTTAATTGCTGAAATTGAAATGAAGGGTGATCTGCAAGGGATTACAAATGAATCAAAAGCATCAATAAACGGTAAATCAATTATTATTTGTTAATCAAAAAATAAATCAGAACAAATAAGGTTACCTTGGTGTTGTGCGATGAAGAAGGAAAAGATGATGCCACAATTATATGGCAAAATAAAAGATTTAAACATCAGTATTGTTGAATCATTGGAGATGCATCGATGATATGCAAAAACAAAAAATGAAACTTCGTTAACAAAAATCCTAAAGAATGAAAGAACAAAAAACCAAGTGAGTGGTTCCTGTAGTACCCTAAAAGATTAACAATGGATAGATTAGTGAAGGAAACTTACGGTGCTGATTAACAAAACTCCCTTTAATTGCTGAAATTCAGACGACGGGTGATCTGCAAGTGATTACAAATGAATCAATGCATCAACAAAAGGTAAATCAAAATGTTACGAATCCTAAAAAATAAATCAGACCAAATGTAAAGAAAATGGCAAAAATCAAATACATGACTAAAACAACCTCATTGAAAGTGGGACTGTAAATGAGTACCATACCGAATAACAAAAAGCGATGAAGCCTAAACTTTTGGGCTGGTGTCACCTATCAACAGACCTGAAAACAAAATCAGTTTCTAAACAATGACTTCATGAAACTGAAAATCCTTGAAGTAAACACAAATTAAGTAACAACCAACCTAAATTCACAAGCCTGCAAATTTAAAGTTGCCACATGAATAATGAAGTGGAACTTACTGCAAGAATAATAAAGTGTGAAAACAACCATCCTTATCCTTCTCCTTCACATTTCTATCTCCCCAACAACCATCCGGCAGAGGTTACTTCTAATCAACAAAGTCTATAAAATAATAATAATAATAAAAATAAAAATAAGCATAAAATCTATACATTCTTCTTGGATTGCTAGAATAATAGTGTGAAAGTTGGAATAAAAACAGAGGATCAAGAAACATAGGAGCATCCAACATTACTAACATGGGTGAATAAACCAACAAAACAGATTGTGAAAAAACAAAAACTACAAACATATCAAAATCAATCTACTCGTAATCACATGGTACAACAATGCAAGCATCTGAACAAACAATAAACAATAACAAATGAAAGACAAAATCAAAAGCTACAAACAAAGTTATTCATATATATATATATATATACACACACACACAATAATAAAAACATTATTACAACATACCAGTGTCACCGATTAACAAGAGCTTGTACAAAAGGGTTCATCGTGTACGATAAGAAACCCTAGGAGAGCTTCTTCTTCTTCTGAGTGTACAAAAGGGTTCATCGTGTTCAGAATGAGAAAATAGATAAAACCAAATAAAATTTCTGAATGAGAAAATAGATTTTACATGAATATTCTGTTGTTCAACTACTCGACGGTACATGATTTAGGGTTTCAAACGCAGATGTATCCAATAGAAGTAACCTCTGCCGGACGTTGTTGAGGAGATGGAAATGTAAAGAAGGAGAAGGATGAACAACAGAAAGAAAGGGGATCTTGTATGGAAAGGTGAAGGAGAAGAATGAAGTAAGGTTTGTGAAAAAGTGAGAATAAAGGGGAGTGGTACTGTTGGGCGGGAAAATGAAAAAAACGATGCCCTAATCTACTGACACGTGGCCCAAATAACTTTCATTTATTATATATAATAGATTTATTGCTCTGGAAAGTTCTTAACAAGTTAATTATAAACAATCCCTTTTCCTTTCTTGAATATTTGATTCATTTCTGGTAACCTTACTTGATTGCAACTTGAATTCGTTTTGGAGTGGAAACTAATATATTGTTTCACTTCTCATAATTCAGTATCACATATATCTCTATAGACAAATTTAATAAATTGTTAGTGTAGTATTTTATCATCGCTATACTCTTTTGGTAAACATGTTAATTGTAAAGTTAAATGTTGCACGTTACTACAGCCAAGATACAATCATATGCAAAATAAAAATAAAAAAGCCAAAAGGATGCATAATGTCTAGTAATGGTTCAGTATGTGATGCAACTACATCAATTTGCTTCTTATTATGGTGTGGTTTCAATCATCTAAAAAACTAGAATTCTGCATTTTGCATATTTGTTGTTATTGATCGAAGGAATCATAGTCTGAGTTTAACGCATTCTACAGATCTTAACGGTTTCAGTTATGTCTAGATGTTTATTCTGGTTTCCTTTAAAAAACCCGCTAGAATCCTTATGAACATGACTTTCATATTATTTTTTTAAGTTTCTAATATCTTTGCCCTAACATATTTAGGCTCAAGCTTTGCAAACACAATTGGAAGACATTCATGCTCGTCTTGAAAAAGAGACGAAGGCGAGAGAAGATCTTATGGCTCGTCTTGAAGTTGAGAGAAAAGCGAGAGAAGATCTTCAACAACACATAAATGAAGCGGTGAAAAGAGAGCTACAAGACTTCATGAAGAATTGGCGTTCTAGTAATTAGTTATAAGTTGGTATCGTTTTAAAAATATATGCATGCGAAGAGTTTGTTTTGTGGTTTAGACATACTAGATATTGCGTTATGGATGTTACAAGTTGGTTAGCTTTATTGTGGATTTTAAAACATGTTTTATAATTTTCTAGTGATTTCGTTTTGCATTTTCTTAGTAAAATAAGATCTAAATGCTTTTAGTTTTTTTTTAAATGTTTTGTTACAAATGTGTTGCAATCAAAGATCTGTTTTGTTGCAAATGTGTTGCAAGCATTAAAACATAACAAGTATGAAATGTGTAGGAAATGCGTAGCAAATTTTGTGACAACATTTTCGTAGGAATTATGTTAAAATTTGCGTAGCAAATGCGTAGTAATTAGTTTCCGACGAGGCTTTTTCCAACATCAAGCTTTTGTTGCAAATGTGTAGCATATCTAAGCATGTGATATCATTATTCCATTTAATTATTACAGACTTAAGAAAACATATTTTATAAAATGTGAACCTGAATAATAGTGCTTATCTCCCTTCTCTTTACCCCATATGCAACAGAACTTAACTTGAATGATACAAGGTGCTTGCTAATCTGTTCAGATAATATGCTATAAAAAAAAGTAGAAAACTGAAATTCCAAAAAAATAAATAAATAAATAAAAATCGGGGAAGTAAATGGAACCTTCGTGAATGCAAACATGTCTCCAAAATAGCCCAAATCCAGCTGTAACCGAAAGTGCATCCCCTAAACCCCAATGAAGACAAAAGAATGACCGAATGAAGCACATGTTGGAAAAATGTGGAGCATATGCTGAATAAATTTTACAGCAGCCAATCCGGGACAAACAATTTGAAACAAGGTAAATGCCATTTAAGGTCCTGCAAGATGGGTAAATCCATAAATTGCAGTATAAGTTTAACATGCATAACAAAAACTACAAATTATGTTACTGTTGCATCCAGATTTACATAAGATGAAATCTTGGGTGTAAATTTAGCCAACAAACTCACTACTAGACGACTTTGCAGCAAACGATAGGCAGCACATTACAAGGAGATCTTCCATCAAGCTTGTCTTTTTATTCCAAACTGAGTAATTAAAATTCTTGCAGTACGTAATGTGTCTATTGATGAGGGCCTGTTTACAGTAATAACTTTTAAGCTCTATCACCAACCATGTAACACAATCCCATCTCATATTTGGGGTGGTGCTTTATGGGTTCGGTTATCATTGGTTATATGGGTCGGTGTCGGTTGCGGTTATTTCCAAAGCCTGGAACCAAATCATCAGTTATTTCTGTTTTCAGCCATATTTGGACTGGCTTGTCGGTTATGGGTCCATTATCTTTGCTCAGCTTGCACATGTAATGTCTATTTCATATTTGTAGCCTTTTTCGCTTCTGCCTAGCGTTGTAGTCTTCGGGTGTAATTCCATCATGGATCAAGTAATTGCATAAATCATTTTCTTTTGCATGGACTTTCAAGAAAGAATTTCCTTCCCTCTCTTGTTCTTTCTCAATCCCCACTGCAGAATTATAAGCAGAAAGGCTGCATCCATTTACCTCGATCACCTCCAATGTAAAAATCCTCCCAAATGACGTTGGAATGCTGTCGAGTTCTAAACACCGATGAACCACCAAACGTTGTAGTCTTGGAAAATTATCACTTGAACAAACCCATTGTTTTATGTCTAGATCATGCAATTTCAAGACCTTGAGTTTCCTAAACTCTGCATCCCCTGTCTCCCATCTTTCTCCAACGCATGCTTGAAATTTCAACTTTAAAACCTCCAAGTTAGTCAGCCATGCAAAGGACCACATCTCTTTCCAATCCATGCCGGTATTTGACAAAGTCAACTTCTTAAGCTTTTCAGGAAACATAATAGGATTGCAGGACCTTGTTGCATTAGGGTATGGAAATGTATTAAGTAACTTCAATTTTTGAAGGTGCACCAAAGAGCCTAAGTTTGGAAATTCCAGATCGCCTATGCTTGATATTAAGGGTCCACAAAAGCCAAGCTTCCTAAGATTGGGTGTCCTTGAAAATATATTGCGGCAAGATCGAGGACTTACTTGTGATAAGGTTTGAAAGCTAGCCAACGCATTGGGTCCATCATTCCCTGTCACTTGCAGAAAACTAGCGTCCTCTATAATATTTTCCCCAGATTTGATATACAGGTGCCTTAGATTTACGATACTCCATATGGTTTTTGGTACAACTACATTCTTCCTTGAGGATATTATGAGCATTTGGAGGTTTACAAGGTCTGATATTGATGCATGGGGACTTCCATCATGCGCTTGAATCGCCAGGTATCTCAGATTAACCATCTGCACTGCAACTAAAGGGAATAAGGAGATAAGCATCGACTCTACATCCAAGATCCTAAGGAATTTGTATAGGTCAATAGAAATTGATCTTCCCTCTTGAAGAAATTTTCCCAAGTCCAATGGAAAGCAGAGCATTGACGAGGCCTTGCCATACCTGCAAATTTTGGTTAGTCATTCTTAATTTTAAATGTTCTTTCGCAAAAACATGTGCATACCTATAATGGTTTGAAAGAAAATTTTCTTCCTGAGCTTTTCTCAAGCAAAAATCATGTAATAAGTCATGGATGCGGCATGTTTTAACTTGGCCGTCAACCTTTATTCTTTGAGTCATCACCAGACTTCTCTTGATTAAATCCATCAAAAGTTCCTCTGCAACATCCTCCAACATTTTGCTTCTGGTTTCATGTATGAAACCTTGAGCAATCCATAGCCAAATCAGCTTCGTCACAGGAACTTCATAGTCCTGAGGAAATGCTCCAAAAAAGAGAAAACACGGTCTTAGTTGAGGAGGCAAATGGTTGTAGCTTAAAGCCAATGTGTCTACGTATTGTCTTGGATCACTAACAATATATGAACATAGACTTTCCGCAATTTGCTCCCATAAGGTGACTGAAAGATTATTTTTCAGCAAACCAGCAGCTATAACAATTGCAAGAGGCAAACCTTGACATTTGCTACTTATTACCCGTCCTATGTCCTCCAAACCACCAGGGCATATTCCCATTCTAAACACCTTCTTTTCAAAAATGCCCCAACTTTCTACTTCAGTACGAAGACGTAAAACATGAGCAGGTTTTGCTGACCGGACATGTAAACTCGGGTCTATGTCACGGCTAGTAAATAAAACCCTGCTTCCAGTTTTGTCATCTGGAAAATACATTTTGAGATCTTCCCAGACCCTGCAATCCCATATATCATCCAAGACCACCAAATATTTACGACGCTTTAATTTTCTGTATAACTTTTCCCCCAGTTCATGCTCGCTCATTTTGTAAAAGTCATCTGTAAGATCATCAATAAAAGAGCTTAATATGCCGAGTAACAAATCCTTCTTCATGTATGCTTGAGAAACACAAGTCCACGCTCGAAAGTCGAACATATACTTAACTAATTCATGGTTATACAGTGTTCTAGCCAAAGTCGTCTTTCCAAGCCCAGCCATTCCTGTATTTGAGATAATCTGGAACTGCTTTGTAGAGGTTCCCGTAAGTTGATCAAGTAGTATTTCTACTTCATTATCAAACCCCACCACAGTTCCTTCTTTATCTACATCTGAGTTATATCTGAGGTTACAGAGTTTTTCACAAATAACTATCATCTTATCCAATCTTGATTCCAAATTACCACCCCAAACTTCATTAAGCAGCCACGGCACAAAATTCTGCATACGCATATCTCTAATAGGCCTATACCAAGCTTCACTAGCTACCAGGCCTTCCATTTCTATAAGTAAAGCCAGCACTTCCTCATTTTCATACCCTACCATCATGTCTCTGAGGTGATTCATGAGACCATCAAACGATTCCGTCATCATTCTCTTGGCGTTTTCTCCACTTGAGAGATTAAATGTGACATAATGTGCAATTGATTGCTTTATTCTAAGACCAAGAGCTTCTGCCATGGCTATATCAGGTTCTGAGAAATATGTCAAAGTACTTTAGAAGTTTATTAATGATCTGTATTTAAAAAACAAAAACTAGCCAGGAGCTAGCTATGCAAGGAAAGTATATTATAAAGGGAAATTAAAAAAATTAAATCAAGTTAGCCTACCATTCCATAGTCGGGATTTTGGCTCTACTTTTGACCCAAAGAAACAAGTTTGTTTTTGGGCTGTTCATGAGCCGAGCTGAGCTAGGGCAAGCTCGGGCTCGGCTCGATTATAAACCGAGCTGACTCGGCTCGGCTCGGATTTGAAACCGAGCTGAAAATCTAAGCTCGGGCTCGGCATGTTTTAATCCGAGCTGGCTTGGCTCGGCTTGGTTTGGCTCGATTTTAAAAATAAAAATTAATACATAGCTCTCTAAATTCAATATTCTGAAATATTATTCAATACTTTAAAAGAACATATTCAAAATAAGTTCAACCTAATACACTACAAGCCAAAATCACTTTCAACAACGCAAAATAAGTTTTATATTTCAAGTAGATACAGTATTTGTTCATTAGCACGGCAATCAACCTTTAAATACATCATAGATATCAAACTACAAGCCTAAATACATGTAAATAATAATCACATTTTTGTAATATATTATATGTATATAAAAATAAAATATATTATAAGTAAAATAATTCGAGCTAAGCCGAGTCGAGCTACCAAGCGAGCCAAACCGAGCCAATTTGGCTCGTCACGAGCCGAGCCGAGCTAGGCTCACTTTCAAACCGAGCCATATTGAGCGAGCTTTTTCCAAGCTAAATCCGAGCGTGCTCCGAGCCGCAAGCTTTTTGAACAGCCCTACTTTTAACCTCCTCTAACAACTTAGAAGAAGCAAAAACCGGTTGGTTGTTGGAATATTAAATCAAGCAGTAACACTTGCAGGTCTAGACTAATAATACATCACACCCGAACATGAAAGCAGAAAATACTTGTTTACGGCAATCCAGTTTTACGATTCAAAATTAGAGATTCAGGTAATTGAATTTCATTACTAGCACTTATATGGATTGTAACATCCTACGTAAACACAAAATGTTTGTTCAAAATCATAAGAACTCACCTCCAATCCAATGATGATTATCAGAACCTCTCGTTGTTGTGGAAGATAATACTTACCAGCATTCAAGTCAAGAACTCTTTGATATCTAAATACGGCACCAATGTCAACATATCATGTGGAGCGCACCGCACAGGGTCCACTATTACGTGTGGCTCAAAATTTCTAAAAAACTATATATAACTTGTATGTATGTGATTAACTTTGAAAATTTTCATAAAACTCTAGATGTGATATTGGTTTGCTTACACTTTACTCATAAAAAGTACCCGCGTTCAACTCCCTGTTGGGAGTTTTCGCTTCCCGATTTCTTTTATATTTTCCACTATTTAATAATATTTTCATCTTGGCACTTCACTTGAGGTGGTCTCTACTATTTAACTTAATAGAAATTTTCATCTTTTAGTTTTCCCAATACAAATAAAATCAAACTTTTAATAAATCAAATATGTCTATTATAAGGCCCAAGGGTGTACCATAGGATCCCATACATTAAAATGACATGTCATTAACGAGCCATACAAACCACTTCCTCTTGGTGTTAAGGGGCGTCAAAGCTTCCATTGCTTAACATGTTAACTACTCTTTTAAAGCTTTGAAATTTTTAACCAAGGACGGCTAGTATTTATAAGTCAAACACTTATTATAAGAATAAATAATAATATTGTTGATACACTTTTGTCTACCGTGTATCTTATGAAATGTATTTGTTTCGGTCTTAATTTAACGTAGTTGACAATCGTAGTTAATGCGTTTTGATGTAAGTTGACCAAGTCAATGATATCCTCCTATCATTGACTTGGCAACGGTTTTGATGTTTAATATATCAAACCACAGTAGATATAAAACGATAGTGAGTAATGTAAAATGATAGTTGACTGTCGTTTAACATCAACCCTATTATGTTTTGTCATCAAACGACAGTGGACTATCGTTTGAGGTTAGGGACTCTCGTTTGGTTTGTTAGACTGTCGTTTGAAGACCTGCAGGTATGTGGTATAAATACCTACAGTGTCATTTGCAATCAAGTAGTGAACACAGAACGGAGAGGGAGAGCATTTCTTGTAAACTTTGTGTCGAAACTCGGTTCAAATCAATACAACGTGAATCTTTAAGTATATCTTTGTGTGTTGATTGTGTTTATGCTCGGTTTGGTGTATTAACTTGGATTTCCGCACTTGTCAATATATTTCCAAAAAGAAATTCATTGTGTTCAAGATCATTTTGGGCCTACAAATGGTATCAGAGCTTTAGGCTCGATTTCTTGTTGAAAACCAAGCATTTTGAGTTATTTGTGAGGTTTTTAAATGGTTTTTGAAGTTTCCTTGGACAAGAACCCCCTGCATATTGGTTGATAATATGGATTAAAACAGATTAATATAGTAATATTTGATGAAAGTATTGGTTAAAACTTACTAAAATTGATGGAAACAATCAAAAACATGATTTTTGTTATGTCTGGAGCTTAAGAAGCATATCACCATTGTTTTTGGCAATTAAGCTAGCCAGAATTCTAACCGGAATAGCACAAATTTGTGCTGAAATTCTATTAGCTGACATACATGATTATAGTGGTGCAGAGTGTACTATATGTCTTCACGTCGTTTAAATTTTTTGTCTATTGTTACACACTATCGTTTGGACTCCTCCCCAAACGTATAACAACCCTTCTAAAACCCTTAAAAACACTCTAAAATGTTCCTATTATACCCCGTATATAAGAAATCGCCTTAAATAACATTTATATTAATAAAAACAAATATATATATATATATAGGCTAATTATAAGGAGAAAACCCACTTCAGTTGACTAAACCCTGAAAACTCACACATGTGGCTAAGATTGATCCACGTTTTAATTTAGGTTGAGAGGAAATAAGGGCATGATAGTCATTTTCTTTCTTACCTTTTGACTTTTGAGGTTATGTGATGTGTCTGCACAAGCAGACTTTTGAACTTTGCTTTTACTTGACATCCTTTTCATTAATGCATTTGTACTTGTGTAGACTTTTCAACTTTGCTTTTTCTCTCACATCTTTCTAATATCTTCTCTTTTGTTCTTTTTAGATATTCATATCTCTCATTTCACCTCTCATTTATTCGAACCAGAGAGTGGAGTGAAAGAAATAAACCTTACTCACCATTGAAGAGTTTTTGCATTTAAGATGGCTGATTCGAACAGCCAACAACCTCGGACTGTTGCCGGTGGTATGGGGACACTCAATGATGATTCTGGTTCACCCTTAAATGTTGTCCCACATAATCTTTCACCTCATTTTGCATTTAATGAAGATGAAGATGCATTGGGTGAGAGTAGAGTTACACAAGATCCTGAACCTATTTCTTCAGAGTTTCCAGGTGAGTGATAATTTTTTTTTCTGTTTTATTAAATGTACAACTTTAAATGCTTGTTTAGATTTTCGTTGGATTCTTCTTGCTTCATTTTCTTTGTTTTTTTTTTTTTTTTTTTTCTGTTGTGTAATCTAAGGATTTCTTGTTTAGATGTTCACATTGGATTCTCCTTGCATATTTTTTTTTTGTTTTTTTATGTGTAGCCTCACTTCTGAATCAAAATGACACAAATGATGATGAAGATGGTGTTCAGAATTGTACTTTTACACAGTTGCTATCCACAGGTCATTGTTTATGTGAAACCATGAAATTTTTATCTATAGGGTTATTGTATCACCCCTAGTTTTAATGTTTGTAGTTTGTTATTATTATTATTATTATTATTAATGTGGTAATCTTTTACAAGGTAAAAACAAGTGTAACCATTTTTATTTTTATGAAACAAGCTTTTATATTTTGTAGAAGGTAAAAACATGTCGTTACACTTGTATTAAGTTTTTATATTTTTTGGAAGGGAAAACATTCGAGATTACATTTTTGGTTCATATAAAAAAAATGCACCAGCATCTACACTTTTTGGCGACATCAAAAAAATGTACCACCACGTTTTTTTTTTGCATTTTAGGAAAACGTGTTAAAGTTGTATTTGAGAATACAGTAATATGCATCAGTTTGTTAGGTTTCATGTTACAAGTAAATTTGTTTTTTAACCTATACGTGTTAAAATTTATTAAACAATACATTTTTTTGTAGGTGTTCATGCGGACGAGGAATTTTATGACCACCACACACCCAATGGCACTAGAACGTGGTATCTCGTGGGTTGATGATGTCTCGTGGATGAGTGAAATTGAGTGGGATTCATATTTCCCAATAAACATATCAGTTTCCCCCGTGCCACCAAACCCATGCAAGTGCAAAAAGTGGTTCACATGAAGAAGCACATGAAGAAGCTCAAGTAAAAATCAGGTGTTGTTGTTGTGTTTTTCTAATTATGTTGTTTTTGAAGATGTATGTATGTTTTTAGGTTAATTAGAAATTAGGTGTAGTATCAGGTTATCAACATTAACTAAGGAGTAATTTATGTGTCTAATGATTTTGTAATTTTTTGTGTTGTAATATCTAATGAAAAAAAAACTATCTAGTTTGTGTGTTGTTACTTCTTTGTTGGGATTTTTTTTTTTTTTTTTGTGTGTGTTTTTGGTTATACAAGTACAAATGTGGTAGTAAAACTTTTTCCAGGGGTAGGCCCCATGTTAAAAAAAAAGTAATAAAAAGTAAAGGCTTATACTGAGACCCACAAAAGAATAGGCTTCTAACTATCTCCGTCTCCAACGACCCAAACTATATTCAAATATATGATTTTCTTATCTGGCTGCCCTTTCTTATCTCTATTTTTTCTTTACAATTCATCTACCTCTCAAAAAAGATGAAAAGGTATTCATGTGGGAGGATTGCTACCATCCGGACATCATGGACATATAATAACCCATGAAGAAGGTTCTATTCATGTCCGTTTAAGGTAAAAAAAATTCGAACCCAGATTTAATAAGTAAATGTATGTTCTAATCGTGTTTTATCCCCATTATTTTAATGTAGCCCAGCAACTGCCCTTTCATTGGTTGGGTCGACCCACCGATGTGCTTACGGTCAACTAGGATCATACCAGGTCTTTTGAGGAACATCAACAACCTGCAAGCTGAACTGTTTACCTGTAAGCAAGAAATTCGGAAGAAGAAGAGGGTTATATGGTTACTGATATTAGCGTTAGTGATTGGCAGCTTACTTGTTAGCATTGTTTGTTGTGATTAAGAAATAGGTGGTACTTAGTTGGATTATCCTTGTTAGTATGTTAATGACATTTTCGGTAGTATGTACTTGTTGATGTTTGGTTGAATATGAGAATTTTCTATATTATGGATTTTTTGGTTTTGTTTTTACCATGTTACATTTTATTTTTGCCTCAGATTTTTGTACATTTTTGTTGTACGCGTGTTACATTTTTTTTTTCACTGAGATTTTTGTACATTTTTGCTCTATGTGTGTTTGATCATGTGCTTTTGTTGATGGTTACATTTTATTTTTGCCTCAGATTTTTGTACATTTTTGTTGTATGCGTGTTACATTTTTTTTTCACTGAGATTTTTGTACATTTTTGCTGTGTTGAATCTGAGAATTTTATATGTTACGGATTTTTTGGTTGTTTTTACCATGTTACATTTTATTTTTGCCTCAGATTTTTGTACATTTTTGCTGTACGCGTGTTACATTTTTTTTTCACTGAGATTTTTGTACATTTTTGCTCTATGTGTGTTTGATCATGTGCTTTTGTTGATGGTTGCTTGAATATCTTTTTTTTTTTATGACAACGTTGTATGCTTTTTAGATTTCATCACGTGACTCTTTTTTATTTATTATTTTTTCCTAAAGTGTGTAACTTATGTAAGCTTTTTTTAAGATATCAACTTTTTTTTTTAGTTTTTCGTTATGTTAGAAGTCAGTATTTGTTTGAATCATATAATAACGACACGATTTTTTGAATAACATAGATTGGAAAAACATAGATTCAACACAATAGTTGAGTACATAATAACTTTAACACTAGATATGGTAAACAACATAGGATAAGGAAAGTAGCCCCTATATTGCATGAGAGAGGGAAAATTGGGGCACATTTTTTTCACACACATACTAGTAACTTCACGTAAACACCACTTTTTAGTCAAGAAACGATCTTGGAGTGCCATATTCAATTTCAGTGCTGAGTGGTTCTGGGCTAAGCTCACTCTCCCACGGGTTGTGGTTGGCCCACGAGACAAGAGTGTTTGGAGAGTAACAAGGGTAATCATCATCTATAGGATCATCTTCGGGATCATCGGTAGTCTTTGGATCAACTGCTGGGGGGTTCTCTTGGGTGGCATTGACTGGTTTAGCTTGGTCAGCGAGCACCACAGATGAAGAGTTCTTGACAGGGGGTTCTCTTGGGTGGCATTGACTGGTTTATCTTTTTTTGTTGAAACTGAGACAACAAGTTTGTTTTATTATTTATTCAAAACATAATTGTAAGACAAGTGAAAGAAAAAAAAATGCTTGTACGTACTTATTAGCTTCCTTTTTCGCAACTTCTTATCATGATGCGCTTGCTTACCTACATTTATACAAGTTTTATATAAATCACAAACTATTAACAACCTACAAAATATATCTCTTAAGAATAAAAAAAAAAGACTAATTTTAAATCCTTTTTACCTCCTGTTGTTCGTGTTGCTTGACTGCTCGTGTTAGCATCCGCTGTCACTATTTAGAAAGGTTATGTACATTAGACATATACATGACAACAAACATGTAATGAATTCAAAGTAGTTACGTACATCTTAGTTGCCTGTTTATGCGCTTATCGACAACCGGCGTACGTCAAGTCTTTTTAGCTGCATTTTGTTAATTGTAAACAACATTAATAAACTAACATCTAATTTAATGCGTAAGCATAATTTATCACAGGTTTTGTAATTATAAACACCTGGGCTCATTTTTTCCTTGGATCTTTAGTTGTAACAGCGGATGTCCGCAAATTATCACGTAATCCAACAAAGCATCAGTTTAAGAGGCTAACTATGTATACTCCAGTTCACTTTTATAACCCAGAAAAACGTCCAATAGGTAATAAATACCGGACCACATTCACTAATAGATCACTATGGCCCATTTCAATTTATAGCAAGCAAAGATTTTTTCCCCAGACGAACATTCTTTGGACAATATTTATGCTATTTAGTTTTTATTATCCCCAAAATTCTTGATATTTTATTTATGGTTTCTCATTTATGTATTGAAAAACCGTGAATAGCCGTTTTTTTTCTAATTACAGACTATTAGTGTAATTTATTCTCAATCAAATAAAAGCAAGAAACACATACTACAAAAAAATGTAATGTTCAGTACTTACAAACATAAACCCGAAAAAGTCCATTCCTTTTTACATCGTTCAGTGTTATGACATATATCCACACCATCCACACCACAATTAAATGTTTTTTTTTCCTTTTGTTTCCAATCGAAATCCATTATGAACAAAAGCAAAATCTTTTTTTCAATAGAATATTTTCTTGTAACACCTTTAAAACCACACACAAACACTTTTTGTTATTCAACATTAACAACAAATCATAACCCTTATAAAAAATACACAAACAACAAATCTATAGTTTTATCTACAACTGTATGTAATTTTTTTAAACCCAAATGTGTATGAAACAACACCCAAACCTGTATATAAAAGCCCGGATTCTACATAAACAAAGCCCCAAAAACTATAAAAAAACCTTCTTTTTACCCCCAAAACAAACCAGTTTAGTCGACACACAGGCTATGCAAATGGTAGAAATCTTTGGGAAGGAACCCTATCATTAAGAAAACCCAGATGTTATTTCCAGAACATAAACCCGAAAAAGTCCATTCCTTTTACATCGTTCAGTGTTATGACGCACCAGACTAAAAAAACTAGGGCAAACTGTAACTCTAATTTACCCTTAGATAATCAAAAGAAAGTAAAAACCCTAACTTAATTCAATTGCACCAGATGAGGTGAAGACATTATTGAAAACTAACTATTTTGAGATTATTGATAAGAAAGTAAACACCCTAACTTAACTGATTAAAGGAACGGAGCGACGCACCTGAACCGACGCACCGGAGCCCTAAAATTTCCGGCGACTGTTGATTTCTTCGGTGATTGTTGAAAATCTGCGTCGATTGTTCAATATCTTAACAGCTTTTTCACTCGATTTATGCTTTTTGTCTGCATATTGAGGGGGTTTGATGAAGATTATGAGAGAGTGAGAGTTCGGTGATTGTTGAATCAGGATCAGCCGATGAAGATTACGAGAGAGAGTCAGTGTTTCGGTGGTTATTGAAGTTATCCGTTTGATGAAGATGATGAGAGAGAGTGACTCTCCGGTGATTTTGGGGTTAATTTGAGAGGGGTTGTTGAAGACTATGAGAGAGTTTTAGGAAATTTTGAAGACTATGAGGGTCTGTGAGTCTCTGGTGATTTTTGTGTTTTTTGAAATTTTGTAGACTGATGTAGGGTTTTAGGATTAGGGGTAATGATGCAGCTGATGTAAAGTTTCTTACACCCATGCAGAGTTTTGTCTCTTCTAAGAGATTATATTAAACATTTCCCATATTGCCCTCTACGTACATCAAATATATTAAAAAAATAGACACAAAGGGATTCAAAATCCATTAATGGCCCAAAATGAATCTCAGCCACCCATCAAGCTTAATCAATGGTGGTTAATGGGTTTTCAGGGTTTAGTCAACTCAAACGGGTTTTCAATTTATCCTTGCCCTATATATATATATATAGGATAAGGATCATTACAGAACACTAATTATTGCGAGAACAAAAAGAACAACTCTAAATCACTAAATTTTTGGATTTAAGGTTCATATTTCTTAAATTTTATGTTTCTTGCATTCATATGTGTATTATATATACATAAAGAAATCATATATTTTTTCCTACACATAGTCCACATACATGTAGGTAATTTAGCCTACACATAACCTACATGGGTGTAGGTTATTTAAAAACTGAAGATTTTTCATATTTTTATTTAAATTCTAGTGTGAGAAACAATAAATCTTACATTTATAACATTTTCATTTACTTTTTAGGTTTTTAGGATTGAAAAAAATGAGTGATTCATTTTGTTCTGCGTGTTCTCGCAATATTTAGTGTTCTGCATAGAACCTTCCCCTAAAATAAATCACTCATTTTTTCAATCCTAAAAACTAAATGTAAATGTAAATGTTATAAATGTAATAGTTATTGTTTCTCACACTAGAATTTAAAACAAAATATGAAAAATCTTCAGTTTTTAAATAACCTACACACATGTAGGTTATGTGTAGGCTAAATTACCTACATGTATGTAGACTATGTGTAGGGAAAAATATATGATTTTTTATGTGTATATAATGCACTTATGAATGTAAGAAACATAAAAATTAAGAAATATGAACTTTAAATTCCAAAATTTAGTGATTTAGAGTTGTTCTTTTTGTTCTCACAATAATTAGTGTTCTGATGATCCTTATCCTATATATATATATATATATATAGAATAAGTATAATGTACAAAAAGCCTTATCCTACATTATCGTACGCGACAAACTATAGAACTTGCGTAATTATGTTCCATGCGTTATTATCAGCAAGGTTTGACAAAATGAACATGCGTAATAATGTTCCAATGCGTGATTAGGTCAAAAAAAAGGATCCCATGCGTTATTTTGTGTCTCATGCGTGATTAGTGCCTGATCGGACGGTTACGCGCGTCGCGTACATGATGTATGATAAGGGTTTTTGTATGATAACCTTTCCCTATATATATATATATATGGTCTCACGGGCCGCGACCCGGTCCCCCAGGTCTGTCGTGGGGCGCGACGGGTTGACACCAGGCGACACCCGCTTGAGCCACGTGTCCTCATGCGTGTTAAGTCTAGACCAATGTGTGACAAACCGAACTTTCAAGGTCAGTATCTCTTCGTCACGTGACCCTGTTTCTTGTATTCCCCTTTCACATTCCGTACGATGATAAAAATAAATAAACGATAGTGACGGTATTATAATTATTAAATGTTTAATATACTCGGGTATATGTCTTTAATTGGGCCAGCCAAACTTGTGACAACATTAGGATTAGGCAGCCGCCCCCTTTGGGCCACATAAATCTCGGTATTATTTGTTGGGCATGAGCCCATTATCGGCCAAGTAGGAAGAACCGCCAATCATGTGATATTAATGTGCACGCAACATCAATATTCATTATCTCATAATCAAAAACTTAACCCTACCTTCCCTAAGATTCCTTACGGCAGTAGACCCTACTCTCCTCCATAATTTACATACGGTAGTGGAGACCCCCCCCTCCACCGAGGCATCACCCAAATTAGTCAAGCTCTCCGGTTAGTAAATTCATATTCATGTTTTTTTTTGTTTCGTAATGATGTGATCTAGGTAGTGGCATACTTTCTTGTATTAGTATGATACGTGTAAAACAAGATCATGAAGTAGGGTTTCCCTTATGTATGAATAATGGATATTACAAGTCTGTTTTTGTGATGTACTTGTTAAGGTGTGTATGTTAATTAATATGAACTAGTATTAAGTAGCCCTTGCGTTGCGGCAGGGGCGAGCATTAATGTCACACTACTGTCAGCGACCACCGACACTGAAGTTGCGGTGTGTTAATGCGAAGAAATTAAACCGAAACGTAAAACATAGAATAAAATAACTAAGTTCATCTAGCACTCGCGCGTTACGATGAACCCGCGTCTATTTTTTCCCGTTTGACAGGTCCATCGTAATCTATATATAATATATATCATCACCACTGTAACAACCATAATGCATACATTACAACAACCATTGCATCAATATGTTGCAAATTATATTTATACAAGATTTTGGCTAAATTAATTAGATTATTATAAATAATAATAATTTACAAATAAAACAACACAACTTTGAATGGATCAAACTGATTGAATATGGTAAGATAATGAAACAATTATTTGATTAGGGTACAACCACTTAAGCACAATTTACAACCATACATGCATACAAAACAGATTGAATTTGGCAAGGTAATGAAACCATTATTTGATTAAGGTATAACCACTTAAGCACAATTTACAACCAAACATGCATACAAATGTTCCAAATTAATAATATATAAATTTATAAATAATGTACAAATAACCAAAGAAATGGTACAACTAAAAATAGCATAAACCACAATTAAAGCCACACTTACAACTCCACCTTGCACTAACATTTTGCAAAATAATAGTATATAAATATGTTAAAGAATTCGATGGGATGATGATCGTGCTGTATAATATTATGTTTGCGTGACTTTGTTTTATATGTATAGGAAATTAATGAAGGTGGTGCATAGTGTTAGCATGTGAAAAAGGGAACATAAGTCGGTATGTTAATTACAAACTTCTGAAATCTTGCATGCAAAAGATTAATATTGTCGGCCATCATGTTCTTAATTACATGTGATTGTGTATATGTGAATGGTCGGCCATATTGTTCATGTGCTTGGAAAGTTGTCAGTAGGCATGTGTTGGTTATGTGTGTCAATTGTAAATGTCTTACATATATATTTAGGAATAGATATAATCTAGTGCTCTCATTAGTCAAGGATGTGATTTAGTTAATGTTTGTCTGATCCATGCCATGTGAGTCCATGAGCTTTACTCGGTCCAATCATGTGTGATATAACAACAGTTTTGGCGGCCCAGTGAATGTAACATGAGTTGATTTAAGTGTCAAGATTTAAAGCAAACAACCCACTAACAATCGGTCCAATCAGTTGGACTAAAAATTGTGTGGCCCATGTGATGATAGTAGAAAACAATGATGATATTAAATCAGTCATGTGCATGTATTCATATTGTTGCTAGTTAGGGAATGTATGGACTGTTTTGAATTGTAACTATTGGGTATAATGACTGGGCTTGCACCTTAATCAAAATTGCACATTAATTGTTTGGGTCAGGAGTCATGTTGCGTATGAATATTAAATTGTTGTTAGTCCAAGATGCTTGTAATTCGAAGGTGCTTGTAATCCCAATGTTTATTGGGTATTAATTGTATTTGAATGTATATTTGAGTATAAGATGGACCCTCCGATATGCGTTATACTTGCTCCTTACTTGTGATATATGTGCAAAGAATATGTGAATAATGGGCGTATAAAAACTGACTATCATTGGAACCATATTAGGGTTTGGGGTGTCCAACGATAAAACAAGTAACTAATCTATACCGAGCAAACCAAGGTGAGTTCACACACTTTCTAAGGCATGGGATTCCCGGTGGTTGGGAATGGGTTAAAGAATTTGAATTGGTACCTACATATCCTCCTTGGGTAGGATATGTACGGCCATCCTCCATGGGTAGGATGCCAATATTAATCATGCGTATTCTCCTTGGGTAGAATACGTACGTTCGTCCTCCTTGGGTAGGACAACAACCTTAAACTTACTAGACAAAACTCTATCATTAAGTCCCTCATTTTATATCGACTTAATCGCCGAGGCCGATGGCGAGCGGGTCATTAGTTAATAGCGCTATTAGGTTTGACAAACCTCACACCGTGCCGGTCGGACGGGCGTGTATTAATGGATCATGGCAAACTGTCAATGAGGATAGACATTGATGTAGGGCACAACAATTGTTCGTCAGTTATCGATATGGTAACGGTCTAGTGGTTCACATGGGGAAGCCCCCACTGATTATGAATATGGGTTGGGAAACAAGGATACTGGTTAATTCGTGGTTTATGAAACAACTTATGGTTTTCAAAACAAACTACTAAAACTAAACAACCAACTGTGAACTCGCTCAACTTTGTTGTTGACTCGTTGTTACATGCCTTGCAGGTCGTTAGGTGCTTATGGAGCTTGCACAGGAAGGAGTGATCGTTGTGGGACATGGACTGTTGAGTTCCATGTCAAACATTTAAACTTTATAAACTTATTGATTATGTTTGGGTTTTACATTCTATGCTTCCGCTGTTAACTTAAAGTTGGTTACTTTCTTTTGGACACCAATTATATTGTGTTTGGTTTTATTTACTTAATTATGTTGTTCAATATGATTGGTGGCTTGATCCTGGTCAGTCACGCCTCCAAGCGGTGATACTCCGCGCGTGGATTTTGGGGGTGTGACACAATGACTAACCAAGGCTAAGCCCTAGCCAGCCTAGCTCGCGGGCCGCGAAGGAAAGAGATGAGGGACTCACGGGGCGCGAGCCGCCTCTCGATCAGGCTATATAAGGAGGCTTCGGCCTCATTCTGCAAACCGTTCATTTTCTTTTTCTCTCTCAAATCTCTAGTGCTATAATACTCGGGTATTATACCCCTAAAAAGCGAAGCTCTGCCTCGTTGTAAGTATTATAACCCCCGATCACGTATTTGTTACCCCACTGATATATAGGGATCCGTAACGCATGTCAAGGCTCTGCCTGACTCAGTTCGTTGGAGTTCTGTCTCGGTAGTATGGCTAATGTGAATTGGGTTATCTTACTAATACGTGTGCATTGTTTAATTTTAATAGATAATAACTAGGAGAATCACCAGGAAGCTATAATATTATCTAAGTTAACAATGTGAGTGCATTCTCTTTTTGTAAACCCTTTTTGTGAATCATTGTTTTAAATATTTTACAAAACCATAAATGTTCATCAAGATACTTACAATGATTAAGTTTTTGTAATTCTACAATTATCATAAGTATGTGGGGTTTAGTATACATTACTTGGCACTCATTACTATTGCGAATAGTAGCATGACCGCAAGCACGGGGGACAAAGGTTGCCCAGTAGCAATGCTGTTTTGAACAAGGAACATTATGAGGGGCAGGTCACTTGGTCGAATGGTCATTCGATCGAATGGTTATTCGATCGGATGGCTATTCGAATGGGCGATCTGATTGTTTGAAAACTTTTGTAAAATTTCTTAAGTTAAAAAGTTTTGAGTTTATTGGAGACGACGTGTCAAACAACGGAAACCACCCAGGTTCAGCTCATTCGATCGGATAGGAATCACCCCATTCGATCAGTATAACTGTTCTTGTTGGAGCTTCATGTTTAACTCGTTAATCGGTCATCTCTCCGGTGGAAATTTGTTTTCAAGCCGTCTCTAGACTAAGGAACGAGTCTAAAGTCAGTTTGAGTCCAAATCCCATCGGTTTTGAGTAAAAAGTGAAGAAAGTTGAACAAAAGTTGAAAACAATTGAAAAATGTTGAAATCTTGTTGAGATTCATGTTAAAATGTGTAGAAATCCTTTAGATCTGAACAAATCTTGATAAGATGATGTCACACAACAACTTGCATAAGCAACTGAGTGAGAACCACCTTCAAGGAGTCCAAATCAGGTGATTTCGAGATGGAAAAGTGTGATTTTGATGGAGAAGATGATGAAGAAGTGTGTAGTGATGATGGAAGTACAATTTAGGGAGAAACACTTACGAAATAGCTTTGAATCGAGGGAAATAGTGCTTGAAAGTGACCTGAGTGCGTGCTAGTCGAATGGAGCTGTCACATTAGTGAACAGTAGTGTACGGCGGGTATTTTGAGGGTGAGAGAGGAGATAAGGCGGTGGAGGGTGCGAGGTGTCGGATGGCCTGCCGGTCGAATGACCATCCGATCGGATGGCCATCCGAGCGGATGGTCATCCGGACGATAGTCCATTCGATCGGTTGTTTATCATGACAGCCTAGTTGTGCGAGTTAGTTTTCCAACTTTCATTTTGTGCGTTAAGCGTTGAGTTGCGTTTAAGCAAGTTGCGAGTAAGCGTTGCATTGAGATAACCACATAACATTAAACAAGTAATCGCACAAATAACACAAATAACACATAAATGCATAAAAGTAAATCTGCGTTTCGAGTTTGCATTGAGATTGCGTTGCGATAGCGTTTAGTATAAACATGCGATGTGATGATGCGATAAAATGCGTGTAAATAGTATGCGTTGTAAATAGCGTTAAAATGCGATAACTGCGTTTTAATTAAGCGTTGTGAACGCGTTGTAAAACATATTTTAAAAATGTAGCGAAACCCTTAGCGATAATCGAAATCTCGAGAGTACAAGTTAATTAAGCAAGAAATGATAGATACAAGTAATAACCCGAAGAGTCAGGTTGTTACAGGTTCGGGTACTTCCACCATATTGCTTGAGAATTTTTCTCCAAAAACTGTTTGATTTTTGTTGAATTCCTTTTCGCTTGTTTAAAGAACGTTCCATCTTTTTTTTTGTTTTTTCGTCCAATTTTGGCGTTCCATCTTTCCTCCCTCGCCTTTCGGTTCACTTGCTTCACAAAAATCTTCGTCTTCGTCTTCATTTTCATATTCTTTTTCATCTTCGCCAAGATCTTCATCATCATCCAAATTTTTCATTTCGGGGGCAATATCTTCATCTTCATGGTCATCGTAGATTGCAAGCGAGCGTTCGACATTCACTCTTGGTGATGGAGTAGGTAGGCTCCTAAATGCAAACAGGTCGAATGCGTTTTGCGCTTCCATTGAATATTTGTACCGGCAGGGTGCGACCATTGTTGGACCGTGTGGGTGTGAATATAATTGTGGGAGTTAATTGCCAAAATCGTCCCTGAGGTTTGGGCAGTTCTGCCATTTTCGTCCAAAATCACATTTTTGTACCAAATTGCCCCCAACGTTTGTAACATTTTTTCATTTTCATCTAAACCACTAACTTAGTTTATTTTTTTCTGTTAAGTTGAGGATATTTGGATGAAACTGGCAAATATAAAACCACAAAGACGATTTTGGCAATTTACTCAAACTCTTTTAAATTTATTTTATTTAATTAATTTTGTTACATATATAATAAAAAAGAATATACATGCAATTTTTATATGAAAAAATTATTATCTTTGTCATATAATTTTTATAAATTTTCATCCAACCACTAAATAAGTTAATTTTTTTATTAAGGCGAAGGATGTTTATAAACTAAGACAAAAATTAATTTCTAATTCTTTATATAGATCAGTTTTATAAAAATAAAATATACTTAAACCTCAAGATTTTATAAAATTAAAATGTTGGTGACCTTATTGAAAAAAGTCAAATAAAAAAATCTTATCATATGTACCAAGTTTGTAATTCATTTTCTACTCTTTTAAATTCGCTCCTAAGGAAAAACAAAAGCCAGTGCCCCCCCCCCCCCCCCCCCATCAACCAACGTATCATTATCAAACCTTAAAATTACCCACCAAATTGTAATTATAATGCTATGAACCAAAAGTTTCTTTACTCAAGCCACTCAGAATAAGTATTAGTTAGCTACCCTCATAATCTTAATTAAATAAACATTTTATTTCTACCAACATATTTCCTAGGTGCTCAACACTTTTAAAAAATATTTAACGTTTTACAATTTTTTTTCTATATCTAAAACTGATAATACTAAAAGTTGTAATCGATTGTTATGTGTTGCACACCAATGACGTTTTCTCTTTATAAAAGTGATTTATATAAAGAAGCTGTAAATTAATTTCTGACTTAATTTATAAAATTTAAAACATCCTTCACCTTAACAGAAAAAAATAAACTGAGTTAGTGATTTGGATGAAAATTTATAAAAATTATGTGACAAAACTATTAATTTATTTTCTTCTAAAAACTCCATGTATATTTTTTTATTATATATGTAACCAAAATATTTAAATAAAAGAAATTAAAAAGGGTTTATGTAAATTGCCAAAATCCTCCCTGTGGTTTTATATTTGCCAGTTTCATCCAAATATCCTCAACTTAACAGAAAAAATAAATTAAGTTAGTGGTTTGGATGAAAATGGCAAAAAGTTATAAATGTTTGGGGCAATTTGGTACAAAAGTGTCATTTTGGACGAAAATGGCAAACGTGCCCAAACTTCAGGGACGATTTTGGCAATTCACTCTAATTGTGGTGGAAAATTAGGTTAGGGTGGGGTGTTGTAAAAAGTCAGTTGTGAAGCTTGGGAGTAAAAAAGTTAAGGTTGAGAGTGTGGTGAATACCTTAGTGGGGGTTGAAATGGTGCACTCAGACCACTCAAACCGCCTCGCCTCGTTTGCGAGACGCGTCCCCTCGGGTTCGAACCCGATCCTCGACTAGCCGAACCTTTTTTCTTGGCATCACCCTAGTTTTGTTTATCCATGATGTGTCAATGTTTTTGAGTTGTGAGAAAATGAAATGTGAAAGCTGTTTTTAAATACAGAAAACAAATTATTTTTTTTAATTAAAGTAAACGGCTATGTAGCCATTGGACATTAACAACAGTTGAAAAAAACATGCATCTTCCATCGGTGACTACTCCTCGATTCAACAACTTCACTGTGTGTGTATAGGGGACGGCGTCGGTATTCCCGAGCAGTGAAAGGGTCATCGCGCACCGTCCCCGAGTGCACCCTGTTCACTCTAAGTTTTAGGTGGTATATGATATTTCATAAGTTTATAAGGGTATATATGAAATTGTCTCTAAAAATAAAGTCAGAGAATTATATATGAATTCATCGAAAGTCTGGATTTTTATGACATTCGCCCTATCTCTGTATGATAATTATACATATTAATAGGAACTGGTGATGAACAGTTATTCAATATTTTTTTAATATTATAGCTTTTTAAGTTTTCATTATTTTATTACTTTAATTTATTATTTTATTGTTTCCTTATTTTATTATTTTACGTTTTCTCATATAACATTTAAGATAATGTCTTAGCAACATTGATGCCCTGGCGATCTCGACTGTATAACATCAGTATCAGTATCTTATTGTCAGAACCGTTACTGATATTCATATTTATGGTTTTTGACCAATTTAAAACACATATTGATATTATTCTGGTCATATCATGACTTTATTTTTTGAGTTTTATTTTTCGATTGATATACCGAGTGGTGATATCGTATCGATGTCGTAATGAATCGAACCCATACCGAATGATACCCGCCGCAACGTGCGGAGGAATTTAACTAGTTAAATATAATCCAAGTTTTATTTTTCAAGTGCCAAATCTAACTGATTCTGATGCAAACAATTGGAGGTGGCAAAACAGTCGTCTCTAGGTCAAATCAGACGATTATTTAATTCAAGTGAAAATGGATTGGGCCAGGCTGTGAGTATATACAGAGCTAATTACTAACTAGTAGTCTTGAAAGATATAGAGCCTCTTAAACTGATGTAAGAGCCCGAATTTGGAGTTAGGTGGACACTAGACCCAAGCCCAACTGTGATAGGCAAACACTAATCCACAGCCCAATGGCCCCACTAGACCCAAGCCCAACGGCGAAATGGGTCAGTCTAGTCCAATTGGAAGCTCCAAAGTCCTGATCGCATACCATCAGTCTTTTATGCCCCTACGTTTTATTTTAGTTTGTTATTTTATTTTAACTAGGGTTAAGACCCGCCCGAGTTGCGGCGCGGGTACATCGTAAATATTGAATGGATTAGTCCAAACGTTATATGATGCATTAACCATATGAAAACACATATTTCGACGTATCCAGTTGAACTCAGTGTAACCTGTATAAGCATTGTGATTGGATCAAACGTAAAGAAAATGGAATTCATATCGAACAATCATAACGTATTATATGTGACCCAACTCATACATAGAAAACGTAACAGGTATGAAGGAAAATATGCACATGTAATCGAAGGAGATTAATTAGAGCTTTCAAAAAAAAGGGAGAAAAAGAAACCATAATTTGACTCCACTCGGTTCGAAACAAACTTTACGAAACATACATAAAATAAACACGAAAACATATTATATTGACTTAAATCATTTTCGAAAAAAGTTTACGTCAAAACGTAGAACAGCTTGAATTTATACCAAAACGTACGTAAAAATATGCACGTAAAAATGGTTTCTTTAAACGAAAATGTATTATATTTGATCTGACTCATCTATAAAAAAGTTTACATCGGAATATAGAACAAATCATATTTATACATACCCGTACATAAAATATGCACGTAAAAAATAGTTTTTAAGTAAAGGAAGAATAGGGGTAAACCGAAAGAAAATATTAGTAAAAAATTTAATAGGTTAAAAACGTTCGTAAAACCGTGCCAAGTAGCACCAATGCCACAACGACATCGACTCTCAACATCGTAAAAATAAAATAGATAAAATGGTAAAAATTACACAGAACGTAAACGTAAAGGAGACTAAAATCGTTGAACCATGTACACCCGTTACAGTGTCTTAATGCGAAAAAATTAAGAAGAAACGTAAAACGTATAAAATAATAACTTATTTGATCTACGACCCGCCCGTTACGGCGAACTTTTCAAAAGGGGAAAAATGGACGCATTGCGACAGGTCTGTCAAATATGAATAAATAGAGCAAAAACGTTGAACCTCACATGCACGCTACGACATGTTAACTCGCAAATTTAGAACGAAACGTAAAACGAAAAAGTTGCAAAAGATAAAAAGTATGGGGGACCAAAGTTGTAAATAACAAAGTGTTGTGTTAAATTATAAAAGATGGAAAACTTAGAGTTAAAAGTAAAAAAAATTAAAAGAGCTTAAAATGTAAAAGATAAAACTTTTAGGTTGAAAGTGGAAAACTAAGTTTTTTTTTTTTGGAAATTAGAGTTAAAAGTAAAAAAAATTAAAAGAGGTTAAAATGTAAAAGATAAAACTTTGAGTTAATTGCCAAAATCACCCCTAAGATTTGGACACATTTGCCATTTTCGTCCAAAATGAACTTTTTGTACCATTTTGCCCCTCACGTTTGTAACTTGTTGCCATTTTCATCCAAATGTCTAACCAAGTTACTTTATACCGTCTGATTGGGTATTTTTGAAATTTCTCAATTATAAAAGGGTAACTTGTAAATTATCTTTTAGATATTATATCAGTCATTTATAACATACCTTCTTCATAAAACTCATTTACACATGACATAAAAAAACCCTAGTTTCAACGAATCGGTTTAGGAATGGGCAGAAAGGCAGTGAGTTTTACTTTACTTCATTGTGATGGTTGAATTCTTACGCTGAACTAGTAAATTTGTTGTATAAGACTATAACCCTCCCTGATGTAGTTCATGATGGAAAAATCTATATACACTTACTAATGAATAATGATTACATCTCAAGGTATCACTAAAGAATAAATATCAGCAAATACTATAAAGAATTATCAGAAAAATCAATTAGTGCCGAATGTAAACTAGATTAGGATGAAAACCAACAATGTTAACGACACGAGTTCATCATCATATCCTCCACCAACCTAACTCTTTCTCTCAGGCAATTCATCAAACACTATCAATGCAATATCAAGTTATCAACCAACGAAACAATTACATGCTGAAGGGTATGGAGAGCCTCATCCCCAAGGGATGGGCCGCCACGTCACCGCCACGTAAGCGGGGCCTAAAGGGGATGGATCTAGGGGGTGGGGGATGAACCCCTTTATATATATATATATATATGTATGTATATGTATATATATGTATGTATAGCTGTATGTGTGTGAGAAGAGAGAACACAACACGTCGTTGGGGAGCCGGAGTCGCCGGGACGCGCCTATGGGGGGCGGCGCTGGGCCTAAGCCGGCCCCCATACCCTCCAGTCTAAAGCTAATCACCAGTTATCTGAAACTCAAATGGATTTTAAAACGTCAAAAGAAAGTCAAACAACCGAATTTAACGAATACCCATTTATCAAATAGGAGTAGAAACTGATGGGTATTGCCAGAATCGAAGCAAGCTTCAATCTTTTATTGAAATTAACGAGAACCCATGAGAAAATATCTAGAAGATAATTTACAAGTTACCCCTTTGTAATTGAGAAATTTCAAAAATACCCAATCAGACGACATAAAGTAACTTGGTTAGGCATTTGGATGAAAATGGCAACAAGTTACAAACGTGAGGGGCAAAATGGTACAAAAAGTTCATTTTGGACGAAAATGGCAAATGTGCCCAAACCTCAGGGGCGATTTTGGCAATTAACTCTAAAACTTTTAGGTTGAAAGTGGAAAATTAAGTTTTTTTTTTGGAAAACTCCCCAAGCACAAGTTACAAGTGCTAATGCACAAAAAACTTACTAATTTATAGATGGAATAATTAGTTTTCATTTTTCAAGGTTTTTTAGAGTTAAATGTCATTTTAATCCCTGTGGTTTGGACTATTTTTCCAGTTAGTTCAAAGGTTTCATTTTTCGTCTGTGGGTCCAAAAATGTTTCACTGTTGTCATTTTAGTCCACTGGGTTAACTTCATCCATATTTTCTGTTAACAAGAAGGGCAATTCGGTCATTTTATATGTACGTCTATTAACTAGAAGGGCTATTCGGTCATATAATATAAAATGACCGAATTGCCCTTCTCGTACACATAAAAAATGGATGAAGTTAACCTAGTGGACTAAAATGGCAACGGTAAAACCTTTTTGGACCCACAGACGAAAAATGAAACCTTTGGACTAAACTGTCAAAATAGCCCAAACCATATGAACTAAAATGACATTTTACTTTTTTTTATATAGTGGTCAAAGTAGTTGTTTGAGTATTCCACAAGGGTAGGAAACATGGGTGGTAGTGCTTTGTTAGTTTTCTTTCTTTCACAATATGTACTGGAACAATTGGAAATGAAAGCAAATTTGAGTTTCCTAATTTTCTTATTCTATGTAGTCAGAGGGTAATTTTCGTGCACTGTTATTCTAATTTGGCAGGTTTTAGAAGGTGATCTTGGACGGCTAATTCTCGTTCTTGTGGTGTGTCTGTATCGAGAATCTGGATTAGTTTTGATTCTGCTCAACGAGACTTGCGGGTGGTGCGACTGTATCTCATCAGATCTGTTGCTGTTATTTTTGTTCGTCGGGCATTTTTTCGGTCCAAAGTTAAAAGTTAAACTGATTGCCATCATTTGGTATCACAACCATGGATACCCGAAAGAGTAATGAATAAAAAAGAAATTTGGAGGCTACAAAAGCCGATAAGAAGGAGATGGCACAAAGGATACAGGTAATGCAAGAGCAAATTCAAGAACTGGTTGTTTCTCAGAGCCATGGTGAAGGGTCTCCGTCCAGCGGGTCAGTTAACAAAGGAGGCTTGGGTGGGTGGCACCCGAATGAGATCAAGGTTGAGATCCCGGAGTATGATGGTAAGTTGGACCCTGATGAGTTCATTGAATGGCTGCGAACTGTGGAACAGGTTTTTGACTATAAACGAACAACGGAGGATAACAAGGTTAAAATTATGGCCCTTAAACTCCGTAAATACGTACCAGCATGGTGGTCTAATACATGCCTGTAGCGAGAATGAGCAGGAAAAGAAAAGATTCAAACATGGCCAAAGATGAAAACGAAGATGAAGCAGAACTGCAGAAGTTCCTTCCTTGGTACTATATTCATAATAGCTTTTTCGCAGTTACACTTGTTGAAACAAGCATCAGGTACGAATGAGGATACTCTCGTGAATTTGAACATCTATTGATGAAGTGTGATATTCCTGAGGATGATCCTCAGACTCTTGTTTGTTTTCTGGGAGGCCTAGAACCACGTATAGTAAATGTTGTAGAACTCCACTCCTATCAAACCCTAGCAGAATTAACACTATTGGCCCATAGAGTAGACTTGCAACAGCGGACCAAAGGAAAGATTGAGCCTAACTGGTCTCCTAGTAAGCCCGATTCGTACCAAAAACCTAACCCAACCCTCAAATCACCCAACTTACCCAATACCAAACATGCGTCTTCCTCAAGTACCTCCATTGAACCCCCAAAAGCTCCACGTCATTGTTTTCCTTGCCAAGGGTTAGGGCACATCGACTCTGGGTCTGGGTGCCCAAATAAGCGAATCATCAGGAGGCTATGAATTTGAGCTAATTGTAGCCCCGGCACCACCAATTGAAGTAGATGAAGTGGTGACCGGTCCCGATGAAGGTCTGTGCTTAGTTGTTCGACAGACACTGAGTGCTACACCAATTCAAGAAGAAAATTTTCAGCGTGAATCAATTTTCCACACACGATCTACAATTGCTGAGAAGGTTTGTACCGTGATCATTGACGGAGGGATTTGCACTGATGCCGCCTCCAAAACTTTGGTCTCTAAATTAGATCTCCCTACACAACCATACCCTTCCCCGTATGTGATTCACTAGCCCAATTAGGGAAAAGGAATTCCTGTGTAAAAGCAAGGTAGGAATATGGTTTCCAATTTTAATCGTTAGGGTAATAAATTAAATAATATAAATGTACAAAAATCTTTCATAAACAATACAAACTAAAATGAATGATCGTAAATGAACGGATGTTTATGAACACAATTGAACAAACGAGAGCTTTGTTCATGTTCGTTCATATTTACTAATCAAACAAAATTTCTTGTTCATCTTCATTCATTTATTAAAAGAACGAATGTAAACGAACTTCCCGCCGAACAGTTTATGAACTGTTTACTGAATGTTTGGTTCATTTACAACCCTAGCAATGATTATATATATATATATAGGATTAGGTTCAAACGTGAACAAAATCCCAAGAGTGAACTGCGTGAACTGATCTGGGCCTTTGATTTTTATGATCTTGAGATTAAAATGAGTGGCATGATGGTAATCATTTGGTTAATTTTTTCCATTTAATTAAATACAAAAAGGGTATATGTGTAATTTTCATATTGCATTGATTGCATAAATCCTGTTTCTCTCTCACAAATCATCATATTCAAACTTTTATTCCCAACTTTCTCTCTCACCATCAACTAAGATATCGAACTAACTTTCTTCAACAATCTTCTCTTTCACTTTTACAGCCGGCATCGAGGAAAAGAAAGGGGTTGTTCTCCATTTTATCGCCGACGTCGAAGGAAAAAAAACAGGGGTGCCAACTAAGGTGGAGGTGGTTGAACGGAATGGTTTTCCGGATGGGGTTCGTCGATGGTCCGATGGTGGTGGTCGACGACGGCCATGGCGGTGCGTGGCGGTCAACAGCGGAAACAACAACGACGCACCAGGGAACCGACGACCGGAGGTCTCTCTGGAGACGGCTGAGTTAGATCGGTGAGAAGTGCGGCGGTGGTCGTGGCACCGGCTAAGTGGAGATCGGTGATGATAACGCCGGAGATGACAACGAAGGTGGCGGTTCTGAATCACGGCAGCGGTGGTTCAGAGTTCTTTCCCGGTAATCGTCTCTGTCCTTTCTTCTTCTTCATCTTTCAGATTTGTTTAGATCCACTTTTCTCAGAATCGTTGCAAAGTGTTCATCTCTAAATGACTAATCTACAAGTTTTTATCTAATGCATTAAATATGTTAAAATAGGACTCATCACTGAGGAAGTCTGCAAGTGTGGGTGAGTGGATATACGATTCAAATAAAATGGTTTGTATAATTGTATCCCATTCAACTTCCTCTTCATATAACTTCATAAAGTTTTTTTTTATTCTAATTTCCTTTTTTTGTTTCCGTTTACGGTTAACCAGCCTATCCCTAGGGAGAACAATAGCAGTTCTGTACATAGCAATTTACTTGCATCATTCCTAATGCCACACCTTCAAAACCTTTTTCAACAGACATCACTTCAACAAGTAATTAATTACACCATATTTACTTCTAATACAATATTACAAACATGATTACATTACACCGTATTTACTTCTAATACAATATTACTGATTGTTTATTTTAATCGATGATATGGATTTATTAACATTATGGTTATTAATTTGATTGAATAATGTTTGTAACAGGGCTGATCTGTTTTCCAAGAAGGATTGGTACGATATCAAGGCTCCATCGCTGTTTAACACCAGAAATGTTGGAAAAACACTTGTTACCCGTACTCAGGGTATGAAGGTAAAGTTTAATCTGTAATTTTGTATTTGCAAAGTATTAGTTGCTGAGTTTTTTTGTTCAATTTTTTTATTTTGCTGTGTTTTTAATGCGATGTACACATGTGTATTCTGATTTTGCTTTGTTTTTAATGCGATGTACATATGTGTATAGCGTCTGTTTTTGTGATATCTCAGATTTTTTTTTGTGTATTTGAATGTGTAAAGTTGTTGATGTACACTTGTGAATTATGCAAAGTATTAGTTGCTAAGTTTTTTGTGCTATTATAGGAGATGTCGTTAACGAGAAAAGTGGAGATGGAAGGTCGATAAGGATGATTCACGTATGAGGTCGTTAAGGATGATTCACGTATGAGGTCGTTAAGGATGGCTCGCGTATGTTTGTTTGCTTGGTCGATAAGGATGATTCAGCATACAATGTGGCGAATAGTTGTAAAAGACTATGTTTTTTGTTTTTCCGATTAAGTTGGGTTTATTGTTTTTACGAAACTGGAACTTGTAATTGTATTTTTTTGCTTGGTTTGCCAAACATTATGGAACTTGTAATTTGTTAAATATAAAATAGTTTTACAGTTATTGTTTCTATGTATGTATTATGTAGCTAATTACACATATGCACGATGCTTAGTACACATGCGTACTGTTCTATTCATATCCAAGTACACATGTGTATACCGTTGAAATATAAAGGTTACGTGGATCTTAAAAATCAAAATTTGAATTCTGGTGATGAAATCTGAAAGTTACTGTTGATCTTAAAAATTAAAATTGAAATTTGGTGATTTGTTGTTTGTTATGATAATTATCTTCTTAAAAAATAAAAGATATTGTGGATAATGAATTTAAAATAGGAAAGATGTAACTTAATTCAATTATTAAAATAATGATTTAAATCTAATTTTTTTATATAATTACAATCTTACCCTTAACAACTAAAAAGGAAATTAGATTGTCCACATCTGTTCACGCAGTTCACTCTTGGGAGGTTGTTCACGCTGGAACCCTACCCTATATATATATATATAGGGGACCGCTAAAATGAGAACCACCTCCAGTTGTAAGAACCGTGAGAACTACATCGTACGGGGCGAGGTGGACCAAATTTTTTTTCATAAACGTTGATCCATGTATTATAAACACATTTGTAAAAAAATTCAAAAAAAAAAAATGTCGGTGTGTAGTTTTGAGCACCCCAAGTTTGTGTTTACGGTTGGGGTGCTCAAAACTACACACACGACATTTTTTTTTTTGATTTTTTTTTACAAATGTGTTTATAATACAAGCATCTACGTTTATGAAAAAAAAAATTTGGCCCAACTCGCCCCAGATCAAAAAGTTCTCACGGTTCTTACAACCGGAGGTGGTTCTCATTTTAGCGGTCCCCTATATATATATATATATATATATATAGAGGGTAAGGTTCATGCGAGAACCACCTTTATTGCGAGAACCGCGAGAACCAATGTGAACACAACCTAAAATAGCTAAAAAAACCTAACCCCCACCCCCCTCCCCCAAAACCTAAACCCCCATCCCCCACCACCCAAAAACCTAATCCCCCCCCCCCCCCCCACAAGCTAAAATGCTAAAAACTAAACCCCCAAAAAACCTAAAAAAAATAAAAAAAAAAACAAATTTGTGTGTTTTTTAGCTATTTTTAGGCATTTTTGGTTGTGTTCACATTGGTTCTCGCGGTTCTCGCAATAAAAGGTGGTTCCTAACGGATCTTTGTCCTATATATATATATATATTGTTATGATATTGTATTTTTTACATTCCTCGCCCGTATCCAACCATATATTTTGTGAAAAATCTGAACACCGAAGAAAAATAATGGCCATTAAAAAAAACTTATTTCATCACTAGCTATGATCAAATTTCTCATGTCATACAACCTATATACACCAGCTAGTGTTGTAGTGGTAGTTGTTTAGACTGTCCCATTATTTAATCTTTTATCATTAAAATCTGATTTTTTTAGGTTAACAACATAAACAAGTTCAACCACATTACCACAACATCCTTGGCTAGAAAAAACCCTAACAATCATTCCCACAACATCAACCATCAACCAAAATCCATAAAAACATTCAAACAAAACCCCATCATAAAACATAAATCATCCAAAAAAAACCCCAACAAATCATAAGAAACAAAGTCAATTCCAAACTCACCAAAGCCACAACAGATACGATGCCGTACAGAGCACAGAGCACAGAGCAGCAAGCTTGAACACAAAAAAGTCCAGTCTTGCGAAATTATAGAATCATTAACCTCATCCCACCACGAAATCCTCGTTGTGTTTTATTGCGGTTTCTAACAAAATGATTCGTTCAGTTTATTCAAGCGATCAATGATCTATGTAAATTGTAAAACATATATTATGGTTAAAGGGAAAAGATCAAATAGGAAGTTTATTTTGGCTAGGAAGGATAGGAAGCAATAAGATTATGACATGTGGCAAATTTTAAAATAAAGAAAAAGGGTATTTTAGTCAATCCCATCCTTTCTTCTTCATTCTTCTCCCCAGTTACTTCAAAACCCACCATTTTCAAAACTCACCTTCTCCAACCTTTTCTTCACTTACTATCTCAATAATCACTACATTATAGTGCGATTTTCGTCATCAATCAATGATTCAAACACCCGATCAACGTGTTCTTCAGCTTTTTTTTTTTGAAGAAAACCCAGTTTAATTTCATTCAAAATCTCGTTTTTCCCGTGATTTTGAAGATAATCACTCGATCCTTTCGATTCAATCGCTGATAAGTGTTTCTATCATTCAATTTTCGTCAATCGATGAAGAAATCGGCTTCGATCCATGTAAGAAATTCTTTAATTTCATTTTCACGATCTGGGTTTTTGATTTAGTCATTGCGTTTTACGATCTTGGCGGGGGGTCCGGGGGCGGCAGCCCCTGGTAGCAGGGTCCCAGGGGCGGCAGCCCCTGGCGGGGTCCAAGGGGCAGAGCCCCCTGGCTGGGGTTGAGCTGCATTCCTGGTTCAGACAATTCACAGACAACTATTGTCCTGGTTCAATACGTTTTAGAGAGAACACTTTCTTTGGTGTTTTTATGCCATTGCGTTTTAAAACTAATACATTTTTATGCGTTTTCTGGCCATTGCGTTTTAGAAAAACACATTTTTGAAGTGTTTTTAGTCATTGCGTTTTAGGTAAAACACATTTTTAGGTGTTTTCATTCCATTGCGTTTTACAGAGAACACTTTCTTTTGTTTTTTTAGGCCATTGCGTTTTAGAAATGAGACATTTTTAAGTGTTTTATGGCCAATGCGTTTTATAAATAAGACATTTCTTTGTGTTTTATGTGCATTGTGTTTTAGGTAAAACACATTTTTATGTGTTTTTAGTCCATTGCGTTTTAGAAAACAGACATTTTAAGTGTTTTCTGGTCATTGCGTTTTAGAAATAAGACATGTGTTTGTGTTTTTGGTGCATTGTGTTTTAGGTAAAACACATTTTTATGTGTTTTCAGTCAATTGCGTTTTACAAACTACACTTTCTTTTGAGTTTTTAGGCTATTGCGTTTTAGAAATAACACATTTCTTTGTGTTTTCTGGTCATTGCGTTTTACAAATAAGACATTTCTTTGTGTTTTTTGTGCATTGCGTTTTAGAAAAAATGTCATTTTTTAGGTTTTTTTTTTTCATTGCGTTTTACGCAACTGGGTTTTTTCCATTGCGTTTTACGCAACTGGGTTTTCAAAAAAAAATTCCGAAAATATAGCAATAGTATACTCGTTTTAAAGATAAAAAAAACGCTCGTTTTTTTGGTGCAATTTTTATAAAAAAATAAAGTCGTATGAAAGAGTTATTAACGTTTAAAAAATGGGGGGGAATTGGAGGAGAGAGAAACTATTGCCTTTGATTGACTAGAATGCCCCTAAACAAACTCACGCGCCTCTTTTCTCCCCTTCAATTTCCATCATTTAATCTTAGCCCTTGATCAACTAAATGGATGGTCAAGATCACTTCCTAGCCTTCTTAACCAAATAAACTTCCTATTGTATCTCCACCCTATGGTTAGAAGTCAAAATGTTTAGTTCGTTTTACTTTTTGCTCAAATTAAGATGCCTAGGACCATAACGAGATGGATCAAATATGTAACTTAGTAAACTACTAGCATCATTTTAGCTAACCACTTGTGCAAAAATAAAAAGTTCTTGAATGTCCCAACAACTTCAACTATATGAAAATCAACAAGATCTTTCATCTTTGTAACTGAACCATGTAAAAATGAAGTCAACAGAATTATATATGAATTCATCGAAAGTCCGGAGCCTTTTCATGACATTCGCCCTATCGCTGCATGCATGATAAGTAAATACTTCAAAGTTTTATTATCAAGTGCTAAAGGCAACTGATTTTGATTTTTGATCAAGGAATTTGAGTGGCAAATGAGGCGTGTCTATGTCAAAATAGACAATCAAATAATGCAGCTGAAAACGGGCCGGGCCGGGCCTGGCTGTGTGCAGTTAATTAAGAGTACACTCAGAGCTAAATTTAACTAGTATATTATTTTAGCTAACAAATGGTCGGGAGTCGTGACTGAGGAGTTCATGACAAGACGAAACTAATGACTGTTCATAAGCGGGATGGATTGTCTGGCTCTCAGGCAACCGAGGGCGCCACACGGGGACTCGAAAAATGACTCCGTGCATTATGTATGAAAAACCAAATTCACTTATTGTGTATGTGTTGGTCCGTCTGCTCATCAATTCCACCAACCAGATAAGCAGCCGACACATGACCTTGGTAGCTAGGTAGACGATAACCAAGATCAAGCACTCCAATATTACAACCCTAAATTCATGTCTAATCATATCTGTGCAGCTTCAGCAGCGAGCTAATATATTGACCTCTCGAGAACCATGTCCAAAAAGGCTCGGAATAAATGTTTTGGATAGTTTTGAATATCCCAATTGTTGCTGTGATCATGTTAAGGCCAGGCTATGTTATAACGCCAATATTATATTCAACGTTCCATTTTGAATAAGTAACTAATTAATTATTAATCATATAAAGATATGTATCAGTTAAGATCAATCATGTGTAGTTCAAAGGTAATCTTCTTTGTTTATATGAAGTTTTCAAACCAGAGGTGAAGTATAGTGGGTGCCCGGGGGTGCACCTGCCCACCCCAATGTTTCGGTTAGAAGTGTAAAAATTTCGATTTTTCGTCAGAAAATTTTAAAATTATATAGGATCGTCCCCCTGATTATTTTTCCTAAATTGTATATCCTAAATATTTATAAACTTTGTGTATAAATGATGGGTAGTTTGGTAAATATACACTTTGTTTTATTTGGAACTATTATTATTTGACCCGACTTGAATCGAATAGCTAACCCGATCCGAAACATAAGGATAGGAAAAAAAAATTGGGTCCCATCACTTTACACCCACTCGAAATTTTTGGTCAAGCTCCGCCACTGTTTCAAACTAATTTTATTTTCTATAGACAGCAATGAAACACATACAAAAGACACTTATATGACCATAAAACTTAGATCCACATAAAGTTTTACATGAGAAGATTTCAATTACAACATCTAAACATAAGCGTCTTAAGAATATAGTTTTGCGTGGATCTTCAAGAAAGAGTTTCCTAGACTCTCTTGCTCTTCCTGAATATTCATTGAAGATCTATATGCAGAAAGGCTGCATCCATTTACCTCAATCACCTCCAATGTAAAAATCTTCCCAAGAGTAGGTGGGACGCTGTCGAGTTTTAAACAACGATAAACCATCAAACGTTGTAGTCTTGGAAAATTATACCTCGAACAAACCCATTGCTTTATGTCCAGATCTTGCAATTTCAAGACCTTGAGTTTCCGAAACTCTGCATCCCCTGTCTCCCATCTTTCCCCAGTGCATGCTTGAAATTTTAATTTTAAGATCTCAAGGTTAGGTAGCAAGGAGAAGGTCCACATCTCTTCCCAATCCATGCCAGTATTCGACAAAGTTAACTTCTTAAGCTTTTCAGGAAACTCAATAGGATTGCAGGATCTCGTTGCTTTACGATATGAAAATGTATTCAGTAACTTCAGTTTTTGAAGGTGCGCCAAAGAGCCTAAGTTCGGAAATATCAGCTCACCTAGCCTTGAAATTAAGGGTCCACAAAACCCAAGCTTCCTTAGATTGGGAGTCCTTGAAAATATATTGTGGCAAGATTGAGGACTTACTTGGGATAAGGTTTGTAAGCTAGCCAATGCAGTAGGACAAGGACAATCATCCTTACAATTCACTTTTAGACAAATAGGATCCTCCATTAGATTTTCCCCAGATTTGATGTATATGTGCCTTAGATTTAGCATATTCCATATAGTTTTTGGTACAACAATATTCTTCCTTGAGGATATTATGAGTGTTTGTAGGTTGACAAGATTTGATATTGATGCATGTGGACTTCCATCATGTGCTCGAAAGGCCAAGTATCTCAGATTAATCAGAGGCACTACATCTAAAGGGAATAAGGATATATAAAAAGACTCTACATCCAAAATCCTAAGGTATTTGTATGAGTCGATACAAATTGATCCACCCAGTTGAAGATATTTTCTTATCTCAACGGATGAGACCATGTCATACCTGCAAATTTAATTAGTTAAAGCATGTCCATATCTATAACTGTTTAGTAAGTTAATGCAGAAACATGTTCATACCTAGTATTGTTTGACAGAAAATTTTCTTCGTCGGCTTTTCTCAAGCAAAAATCATGCAATAAGTCATGGATTTGACATGTTTTAACTTGGCCATCAGCCTTTATTCTGCGAGTCATCAGCAGACTTCTCTTGATTAAGTCCATCAAGAAATCCTCTGCAACATCCTCCAACATTCTGTTTCCAGTTTCATGTATGAATCCTTGAGCAATCCATAGCCGAATCAGCTTTGTAGTGTGTACTTCAAAGTCCTCAGGAAATGCTCCAAAAAGGAGAAAACACGGTTTTAAGTGCGAAGGCATGTGGTTATAACTTAAAGCCAACGAGTCTATGTATTGCCTTGGATCACTAACCATAAACGAACGTAGACTTGCAGCAATTTGCTCCCACCAGGCAACCGAGAAATTATTTTTTACAAGACCAGCAGCTATAACAATTGCAAGAGGCAAACCTTTACATTTAATGTTTATCACCCTTCCAGATTTCTCTAATCCTCGAGGGCATATCCCCATTCTAAACACTTTCTTCTGAAATATGTCCCAACTTTCATCTTCAGTACGAAGACGTAAAACATGAGCAGGTCTTGCTGACTGTACATGTAAACTCATATCTGTGTCACGGCTAGTAAATAGAACTCGGCTTCCGGTTTTATCATCCGGGAAGTACATTTTGAGATCATTCCATACGCTACAATCCCAGATGTCATCGAAGACCACCATATATTTACGACCCTTTAGCCTTCTGTACAACTTTTCCCCCAACTGTTGCTCGCTCATTTCATAAAATTCGTCTGCAAGATCATCGATAAAAGAGCTTAATATGCTGAGTAACAAATCCTTCTTTCGATATTCTTGAGAAACACAAGTCCAGGCTCGAAAGTCAAATGTATATTTAACTAAATCATGGTTATGTAACGTTATAGCCAAAGTCGTCTTTCCAAGCCCAGCCATTCCTGTAATTAAGATAATCTGGAGCTGCTTTGTAGAAGTTGCAGTAAGTTGATCAAGTAGTGTCTCTATTTCATTATCAAAACCCAATACAATTTCTTCCTCCTCTACGTTTGAGTTATATCTGATATTACAGAGTTGTTCACAAGTAACTATCATCTTATCCAATCTTCTTTTGATATGTACATCAACCGGCTCTGTTCGTTTCATATGGCTTCTATATCTACCATGCCTATCCCAAGCTTCTATATCTACCAAGCCTTCCATTTCTTTCATTAAAGACGGCACTTGCTCATTTTCATACCCTACCATCATGTCTCTAAGGTGATTCATGAGACCATCCAAAGTTTCAATCAGCATTCTTTTGGAATCTGGTGCTTGTGCCTCATAGTGTTGGACTAATTGCTTGAAGCGAAGACCAAGCACATCAGCCATGGTTTTCTCTCGGTATGGTATAACTATCTGGTTCTGAGTAATGATCTTGATGACTTGATTGCCAGTGAAACTTCTCTTTCTCCAACTGTCATAGAGCACAAGCCAAGCATCAAAGCTAATTGATTTTTAAAGTGCAAACGATCTTACTAGCAAACTGAATCATGTTATGAATTTACATCAAGATATATGGTAAACGGTCAACAAGTTGCGCCGCTACCCCTTTTTGAATAGCAAAACTAAGTCTTTTACAAACTACGTCCATAGATCTCCATAGATCTCGGGGTCATAATGTTAGGATCGGGATACACAAATGAACACAGAATTCACACACACACAATTTTCTGTTGAAGAATACAAATATTTATAGTGGTTCGGTCGATTCTGACCTACATCCACTCTCGGTAACTAGGAATATTTGTATTAAGCTTTTGGTACAATTTACAGATACATAGCAATCTCATATATATAAGCTTGAGGAAAGAGAAGATAGTCCCAAAACATGATCCGTGAAATCTGGATCACAAAGACAATTATTTTCTTTTTCAACTTGATCAGCAAAGCTGACCTCAGCTTGATCAAATTGTCAAGTGGCTGGCTTGGCTTCACACTCAACAATCTCCCACTTGAAGCCACGGAATAGTCTTCACCTGTGCATCAGTATCTCTGTAAAAAACTTTGATCTTCACACATTCCTAGTTACCCGGCCTTCTCTTCAATTAACCTGAAGGCCATTTGAAGCTATGCAAAGCTTCAACTTCTCTAAGGTGACAACCTTAGTCAATATATCAGATGGATTTTCACTTCCTTTGATCTTCTTCAACTTCAGAGTGCCTTCACTAACTTGCTCTTTGATGAAGTGATATCTCAGCTGTATGTGCTTTGTCTTCGAATGGAAGACAGGATTCTTTGCAAGATGAATTGCACTTTGATTGTCACAGAATAGTGCACAATCAACTTGTTCCTTGCCGAGCTCTTTGAGAAAATTCTTCAACCATATAAGCTCTTTGCTTGCTTCAGCAACTGCCATATACTCTGCTTCTGTGGTTGAAAGGGCAACACTTTTCTGCAGTCTGGACATCCAGCTTACTGCAGTGCCTCCCACTGTAAAGACATATCCGATGGTGCTTTTGTAAGATTCTTTACAACCACCAAGGTCTGCATCTGCAAAACCCTTCAGAATAACCTCTTTCCCCTTAAACTGTAATGCCACTTTTGAAGTCCCCTTCAAATATCTTAGCAGCCATTTAACTGCTTCCCAATGTTCTCTCCCTGGATTGGACATAAACCGACTAACAACTCCCACTGCATGAGCTATATCTGGTCTCGTGCATACCATTGCATACATGAGGCTACCAACTGCCGATGCATATGGAACTTTAGACATTTCTGCTTTGTCTTCATCTGATCTGGGTGACTGAACTTTAGAAAGCTTAAAGTGACTTCCCAAAGGTGTGCTTCGAATCTTGGCATCTTTAAGGCTGAATCTTTCTAACACTTTCTCAATGTACTTCTCTTGAGAGAGTGTCAAAGAACCATCTTCTTCGTTTCTGAAAATACTCATCCCGAGTATTTGGTTTGTCGCTCCCAAGTCTTTCATCTCAAACTCTTCAGACATCTGCTTCTTCAGCTTCTTGATCTCTGTCATGTCTGAACCTGCAATCAACATATCATCCACATATAGTAATAGAATGATATAAGAACCCTTGAACCACTTGATGTAACAACAATGGTCATTGTCACATCTCTTGTATCTGACTCTTCCCATGAAGTTATCAAACTTGAAATACCATTGTCTGGGCGCTTGTTTCAGACCATACAAACTTTTCTTCAACATACACACCAAGTTTTCTTTGCCTTTAACCTGAAAACCTTCTGGTTGTGTCATGTAGATATCTTCTTCTAGGTCACCATGTAGAAAAGCTGTCTTGACATCTAGCTGCTCTAGATGCAAGCCTTCTGCTGCTACAATACTGAGAACAAGTCTGATAGTAGTCATCTTTACCACTGGAGAAAATATTTCATTGAAATCAATTCCCTCTTTCTGCTGAAATCCCTTGACCACTAATCTTGCTTTGTACCGTTTAGTACCATCATGTTCATCTTTGACCCTGAAAACCCACTTGTTCTGAAGAGCCTTCTTCCCAGCTGGAAGCTTTGTTAAGTGCCAGGTCTTGTTCTTCTCAAGCGACTTCATCTCATCTTTCATTGCTAACTCCCACTGCAATGAATCTTTCAACCCCATGGCTTCTGAGTAACACTGGGGTTCGCCATTTTCTGTCAAAAGTATGTAATTGACGGATGGTGAATACCTGTCTGGTGGTCTAATGACTCTGGAGGATCTTCTTGGTTGAAACTGAGGAGTTTCTGGGGATTCTGGAATTTGAGGAGCGACCTCTTCTTCTTCTTCTTCTTCTGCAGAATTATTACTAGAATCATCCCCTGAGCTCCCACTGTCGATTGACTCATTCCTATTTTCTGGAATGTCGACTGAAGCTTCTTTTCTTGTTTCACCACTTTCAAATTCAACATAGTCTTTCTGAACTTCTGGTCCTTTGGTGTTTCTGTCTTTATACAATTCGTTTTCATTGAAGACGACATTCTTGCTTCTGATTACTTTTCCGCCTTCATTATCCCAAAGCCTGTAACCCATTTGTTCTGACCCATAACCAATGAATGTGCACTTCTTGGATTTTGAGTCTAACTTATCCCTGTCACCAGCTTCTAACAAATCATAAGCACTACAACCAAAGACTCGTAAGTGTTCAAGACTTACCTCCTTTCCTTGCCACATTTCTTCAGGCAACTTGAAATCTAAGGGACCGGTTGGTGAACGGTTGATCAAGTAGGCTGCAGTGCTAACTGCATCGGCCCAGAATGTCTTGGGCATCCCGGTATTTAGCCTCATGCTTCTAGCCCTCTCATTTAGAGTTCTATTCATTCTCTCAGCTACACCATTCTGCTGAGGAGTTCCGGGAACTGTCTTGATCATCTTTATCCCTTCCTTGATCATCTTTATCCCTTCCTTGGCACAATAGTCAGTGAACTGCTTGCTTATGTATTCACCACCATTATCAGACTTTAAGCACTTTACCTTCAAGTTAGTTTCATTTTCAACAACAGATTTCCATATCTTAAAAGCATCAAATACGACAGATTTATGCTTAAGAAAATATACCCATACCTTTCGTGTTGAATCATCGATGAAAGTAACATAATATCTTGAGCCTCCTAGAGATAAAACTGAGGTTGGTCCATATACATCCGAGTGAACAAGCTCTAACTTCTGAGCTTTCGGTGTCCTCCCTGTCTTCACAAACGTAACCCTCTTTTGTTTTCCAAGAACACAAGGTTCACAGAATTCAGTTTCCACTTTCTTCAAGTCTGGAAACTTACCTTTCTGAGCCAACATCTTCAATCCCTTCTCGCTCATGTGTCCGAGTCGGTTGTGCCATAAATTTGATGGACTCGGACCGGTGGTCATTGCAAGAACACCTTCAGCAGAAACTTCTGCCATGTATAGAGTACCTTGCTTCTTTCCTTTGGCAATCACTAAATTGCCTTTGATCACTTTCCATTGTCCACCCCCAAGGTGAACATTAAACCCTTCATCATCCAGTTTACCAACTGAAATACTTTCTCCTCAAATTAGGAATAACCCTGACATTTTTCAATGTCCATATAGTTCCTAATGGGGTCTTCAAGTCTACATCTCCAATACCTGTGATATCAAGCATTTGATCATCTGCTAAACGAACTTTACCAAAGTTACCTTTTCGTAGATTCTTGACCATATCTGGGTATAAGATAGCATGGAAAGAAGCACCCGAATCCATAATCCAAGATTCAACTGAATCTTCAACTGAACAGATGAGAACATCACCTAATTCTTCTGAGGATACACTATTTACTTCTTTCTTTGAAGCGGGTTTTGTACATTGGCTTCTATAGTGACCTTTTTCTTTGCAATTCCAACATTCAACGTCTTTTCTGTTCTTTAACTGTCCTCTTCTTCTGGACTTGGACCTGCCTCGACTATGTCCTCTTTCGTTTCTTTTTCCTCTACTTTCTGTATGCAATAAAGAACTAGAAATAGAAGTCTCACCATTGCTTCTCCGTCTGATATCTTCATTTACTATCAAGTCACGAATACTCTCGAAAGTGAGTTTGGTAGTGCCGGATGCACTACTAACAGCTGTGACTGTGCCTGACCAACTGTCGGGCAATGATGATAAAAGGAGTAGTGCTTGAACTTCATCTTCAAACTTTATTTCAACTGAGGCTAAACGAGAGATAATCGAGTTAAACTCATTTATGTGAGCGGTAACCGACATGCCTTCCTTCATCTTGGTGTTAACCAATTGTCGGATAGGAATACTTTGTTTGAAGCGGATGGTTTTTCATACATGTTGGACAAAGCTTTCAATACACCATATGTGGTTGTTTCATTGACAATGTTGTAAGCAACACTCTTTGCCAAAGAAAGCCTAACCACACCCAAAGCTTGTCTATCCAACAACTTCCATTCTTCATCATACATGTCATCTGGTTGTTCACCTGACATAGGCAAATGCAAACTTTTCTGATACAATAAATCTTCAATTTGCATTTTCCAAAATCCATAATCACTTCCATCGAACTTATCAATCTTGATTTGTCTATCTTCTGCCATTTAAAAAAAATTACCAAATTACTACTAACCAAACGGGTTTGTACTGCTAAGTGGTAATTTATACGAGCGAAAGCAATAATCAGAAACAAATAACTTATCTGTTTCAAGCTTTAATGGCAAGGGACAAGTATTGATGGATAATGAGATCTTGTTCAAAGTTGAGGGACCTTTCTGATAAAATTGAGAACTTCAATTTCTCCACCAGAAAATAAAAGATGAGGGGCCTTTCTAATCAAATTGAAAACTTCAATTTCTCCACCAGAATAAAAAGCACGAACGTGCTTCTTCTTCCCAAATTTCACCAGAACAACAAAAAAAAAGCTCTGCAACTTTTCTTTTCTTCTTCTTCTACTCCACCTCCTCGATCTCCCAAGAGAAACAAGAAGGCCACGGGTTCGTCGGAACCCTAGACAGTCGCGACGACGGCGGTTGCTTGCGACGGCGAAAAAAGAGCGGCAGCAGCGGCGGTTCTGGCGGCGGCGGAGCAGAGTGGGTGACTGCTGGTGTGTTGTTTCTGGTCTTCAATCGGAAACCCTAGGTTCGCGATGAAGAGAGCGGCAGCGGCTGACGAGTATTCCGGTAGAAACTGATGCAAATCGGAACCCTAGTTCAGATTTCTGCACCTTCAGGTATCTCCTTCTTCTACACCTTCGTTTCTGTTCGCTTCTGTTCAAATCTGATCGATTTCTGTTCGATCTGTTCGGTTTCTGTTCGTCTTCTGATCGATTTCTGTTCAATCTGTTCGGTTCAACAACAAGAGCCTGAGCTCTGATACCAGTTGTTAGGATCAGGATACACAAACGAACACAAAACTCACACACACACACACAATTTTCTGTTGAAGAACACAAAGATTTATAGTGGTTCGGTCGATTCTGACCTACATCCACTCTCGGTAACTAGGAATATTTGTATTAAGCTTTTGGTACAATTTACAGATACATAGCAATCTCATATATATAAGATTGAGGAAAGAGAAGATAGTCCCAAAACATGATCCGTGAAATCTGGATCACAAAGACAATTATTTTCTTTTTCAACTTGATCAGCAAAGCTGACCCCAGCTTGATCAAATTGTCAAGTGGCTGGCTTGGCTTCACACTCAACACATAATATTACTATGCATGACCCATTGAACTCGACTAAGTAGGTCCACAGCCTCTGACGACAGGAAATCAAAAGTATCAAAAGCAACTGGGATAAACATGTGCTGGTTATCAAGGCACGCTTTCTCGTGTTTGGTCACTTTACCCGAAACAACCTTTCACTACCCCCTAAGCCCACAAGCGGGGAAACCCCTGTTAGATCCACACACGCATGTATTCCTCCTACCCATCCAAAGACCAGAATGTCGGCTGGTCGAAGGGTAGATCTCCCTTCCAACAACGGAATGTGATTAGATGTACAACCACCACAACAACCGTACCCAGTAAATCCCACCCATAGCAAAGCTATTGGTAAGGTTTAGGGAGGGTCGGATGTAGACAAACCTTACCCCTATCCTAGACATAGAGGCCGCTTCCAAAGAAACACTAGACAAACACACGGTACTAAAATATATAGAAGCTAGGAAGCTACTAATTACCGAAGAAGTGGTGAAAGAGTAAAAAAGTAACATATGTAACACCAATACGGTCGTAGGATTTAAAAAAAAAAAAAAAAAAAACTAAGAACCTAAGAGAAAGCTAAAATGCATCTACCCGCTAAAAATCATAACCTTAAAACGCAATGTGATTAGATGTATAAATTCTTCAAACTACTCATATACATCAAAATTTCATTGTGATGCAATAGAAAAGACGCACCATATATTACCAGTTTTGTACTTAATCTTTAACTCTCATATATGTAAAATTAACAACATTTGCAGAAATACTCCATGTTAACTAAGAAAAGCATTTAATAAGAGCAATCCAATTTTACAAACTTTCATTTTCATTTCTCAGGGTGATCAATCAAATACGTACCGTATGAATATGTTATAGGTAATTGGATGTCACTAATGATACAGTTTACAAATCTACAAGAAAAAATCTTAATTACTTCACTTCTTCAAGCCAATCTTATGAAAATACAGATCGTAAAACCTAACAAAGTATACTAGTGTGTAGATTGTGCTATTATTATTATTATCATCGGAATGACTGAACCTGACTGACATACGTAAATAGTGGTGCTTAAAACCTTAGATTTGAAGGGTAAAGTTACTCTATAAATAAACTTAACGTACTAAATATACGAATTGCATGAAAAGGAGAAAAGGAGGCGGTTGCAAATTTGTAATTATCAGTAACTATAAAATTACTCTTGTAGAGTAATTTTGATATTTTGTAGAGTAATTTTGTAAAATGTTCATGTAGAGTAATTTTGGTCTTGTAGGTTAATTATCAAAGTTACACTACCCCCCACCCCCTAAAACCTAAACACCCCCCCCCCCCCCCCCCCCCCCCCCCCCCAAAAAAAAAAAAAAAAAAAACCTAAAAAAGATCAAAATTATTCTACAGTTTTTTGATAAACTTGCAGGGTAATTTTGATCCACTTGTAAAAGTAATTTTGATGCAGAGTAATTTTGATAGTTACTCATAATTACAAAAATGACACCGTGCTTTTTTATCTTTTCCAGTTTACGTTAAGTTTATTTGTATTTGATCTTTATCCTATAAAAATAAAATATATTATAATTAAAATAATTCGAGCTAAGCCGAGTCGAGCTACCAAGCGAGTCAAACCGAGCCAATTTGGCTCGTCACGAGCCGAGCCGAGCTAGGCTCACTTTCTAACCGAGCCGAGCCGGCTCGGCTCACTTTCAAACCAAGCCATATCGAGCGAGTTTTTTCCGAGCTAAATCCGAGCGAGCTCCGAGCCGCGAGCTTTTTGGACTTTTAACCTCCTCTAACAACTTAGAAGAAGCAAAAACCGGTTGGTTGTTGGAATATTAAATCAAGCAGTAACACTTGCAGGTCTAGACTAATAATACATCACACCCGAACATGAAAGCAGAAAATACTTGTTTACGGCAATCCAGTTTTACGAACTTTCAAATTTAGAGATTCAGGTAACTGAATTTCATTACTATATCACTTATATGGATTGTAACATCCTACGTAAACACAATATGTTTGTTCAAAATCATAAGAACTCACCAAAACACCCCTTAAACTCTTCGTATAGGGTTTCTTAAACTTTGTGCCTGACACCCTCTGGAGACCCCTTGAATTCAGTGCCTAGACGCCTCGTATAGCCCTATACGAGACGTCTAGGGCACAAAAAGTGTGAAAATAGGCGCAGAGGGTGTCCAGATAGTCCAAGCCTTCATAAAACTTTACATGTGATATTGGTTTGCTTACACTTTGCTCATAAAAAGTACCCGCGTTCAACTCCCTGTTTGGAGTTTTCGCTTCCCGATTTCTTTTATATTTTCCACTATTTAATAATATTTTCATCTTGGCATTTCACTTGCCTAAATCTTTGGTGGTCTTTACTATTACCTATATATTAAAACTAGGTTATAACCCCGTGTATTACACGGGTTGAATAAATGAATTTTATATACCAAATAATAAAACATTATCTTTTTAAAAGCCTCCTTTATTGCACGGGTTGAAGAAATATAACTTTATTTATTAAATAATAAAAAAAGTTATATTTATAAGAACCATATGTATTGTACAATCTTTTTAAAAGCCTCCTTTATTGCACGGGTTGAAGAAATGTAACTTTATTTATTAAATAATAAAAAAGTTATATTTATAAGAACCATATGTATTGTACAGGTTGAATAAATGTAATATTATATACCAAATAATAAAAAAATTATATCTTTAAAACCATTATATTACACGGGTTGAATAAATGTAATTTTGTTTACCAAATAATAAAAAAAAAATTATTTTTAAAAACTCATGTGTATTACATGGGTTGAATAAATATGATTTTAAATACCAAATAATAAAAAATATATTTAAAAAAACTAACGGATTTTTTTTATATTTAAAGTTTAATAAGACTGAATATTAATTTTTATTTAGTTAGTTAATATAAGATTGGAAAATCATATGATTGAATAGGTGGTAGGTTGTATGATGATGAATCGGTTAACCGTATTATAATGTCATATGTTTTTAGTTATATATTTTTTAAATTATTTAAAAAAATAGGACTTTGTTATTGTTAGTAAAATCAATGATTTTATATTTGTAATTTTATTTGGCATCATTTCATTAAAAAGTGCATATTATACATATAATTATAATATGACTTAAGTTATTGATATCATTCAAAATGTTTTTTAATTTTATGTCTAGTATTATATATACTATGGTAAAAGTTTAAAGTTTATTAGAGATAACTACATCATCGAAAAGAATAAGAGTAAATTGTATGTTACAAATAAAAAGTAGGTGTCTGTCAAAAATAAGTAATAATTTGGGTAAAAGAAAACTAAAAAATGTGGTTGTTACATGACACGTTAGAAAATATACCAATGAAGATAATATGATATAAAAATCAAATAAATAATATTATAAATGATAAGTATACATTAATTATAAATAATTTGAAATGAAAAACTACACATGAACAAAATAATCTATAAGTACTTTAAATCTTAAACAATGGATTTAGCACACATTAAAGTTTTTATTTTTTTAAATGACCACAAAATGTTTGTACTCTGAAGTTCAACTTCATTCATTTTGGTTTTTTTTTTCTTTCATTGCCATACCGAGTGCCGATACCATAACTAACCAAACTGATGTCGACCAAAATTGAATTTCCGCTCCATCGTGTGAGGGATTCTAGTACATATTACTCTGAATTATATATTTGTTATTGTTATTAACTAAAATAAATTTCAATTGCCTTTCCCATATTAACTAAACTAATATGGAACGTGTGTGGGTTATTTAATCGTGTGATTGTTATTAACTAAAATAATATGAATTCTTATTAGATTTGATTAAATAATATTAATAATAAGAATTTGTATTAGATTAGATTTTATATTTGATTAAATATTATTAATAATAAGAATTTGTATTAGATTAGATTAAATATTATTATTAGTATTAGTATTATTAATAATTTTAATCAATTAAATGAGAGAATGACAAGTGTCCAAAACATGTTTCTTTTATTATATAGTATAGATTAAAACACAATAAACAGTAACATCATAAGGGTAAATTTAGAACAAAATAAACAGTAAGATCATCAAGGGGATTAGCAAATGGTATCGGATACAGGTACCGGTATCAAATTTACCAAATCGTATATATTTTCGGTACCGACTTTTGACACTTTCGTTATCGTTTGAGCACCGGTATTCACCGGATTTTACCCTCAAATACCGGTATCATACCACTACCGACCGGTACCGAACCGTACTGTGCTAGGTATATTCCGGTACCAGTACCCACTTTTGGGGATTTTCGGCAACGGTATTTTCAGTAACGGTTGGTACCGAGCTCATCAAATCCTGCAGCAACGTAGCAACGCAAATAATTACACCGTTTAGATTAATTTTCATACACAACCCAATGAATAGTAACATCATCAAGGGGATGGGCAAATGGTTTCGGGTACCGGTACTGGTATCAAATTTACCAAATCGGGTATATTTTTGGTACCGAATGGTACCGACTTTTGACATTTTCGGTATCAGTTTGGCACCGGTATTCACCGGTTTTTACCCTCAAATACCGGTACCGTACCAGTACCGGCCGGTACCGAACCGTACCATACCAGGTATATTTGGTACCGGTACCCACTTTTGGGTATTTTCGATAATGGTATTTTCGGTACCGGTTGGTACCGAGCTCATCAAATCCTGTAGCAACGTAGCAACGCAAGTAATTGCACCGTTTAGATTACTTTTCATACACACTGTAAGTAAACTGTATTTCCTTTGAATGAGGTTTTATATACACAACAACTTATTTTGTTTTCTTTTTTGTCTTTTTCTATAATGAATCCTAGCATGTAAAATTAACTTGGATATTTAAATTATTGATAAGCAAATCATATCAAATCCTGTAATTAAACCGGTATCGTACCGGTACCAAATTTACTATACCAATCATTTTCGGTACCAATTCGGTACCCACCTTTTGCTGTTTTCAGAATCGTTACTTTCGGTTCGACACCGGTCTAGCACCATACCTGTATTTACTGATTTTTACCTTTAAATACCATACTGTATGGTACCGAGCATTTTCGGTGCCGGTACCTAATTTCGATGATTTTCCGGATCGGTACTTTCGGTGCCGTTACCGGTACCGAGCTCTTCCAGATTTTAACGTGTTAGCAACTTAGCACCGTAATAACTAAACTGAAAACAACCGAATTTCCAACATGTAGGACGTGTGGATCCTATTATTATATATTAGAGTATTTAAAATCGTTTTTTAGGATGAAGTGACTATCATTACCACGCCAATTTTATTTATGTTTTGATATTTGGTATCTGCTTGCCGTTGCCGACCCGCGTTTTGTAAACATTAGGTCCCCGCCGCAACACGCGGGCGAAAAATCAACTAGTTTAACTTAATAGAAATTTTCATCTTTTAGTTTTCCCAATACAAATAAAATCAAACTTTTAATAAATCAAATATGTCTATTATAAGGCCCTGGGGTGTACCCTAGCATCCCATACATTAAAGATGAAATGTCATGTTAACGAGCCATACAAACCAATTCCTCTTGGTGTTAAGGGGCGTCAAAGCTTCAATTGGTTAACGGGATAACATTATAGAAATGTAATCAAGTTTAACAATTGTTCTAATTAAGTCATCGAAACTTTTTTTCTCTCCCTAAAGTCACTAAAGTTTCGTTTGATGTTCTAAATTCTAATATTATGTAATTATAAGGTTATCAGGTTACCAATGATGATATGTAGGTTTCATTGTTTTAATATTTAATTAACAAAAATAAATAAATACTATTTGTAGTTTTAAATGATTAAAAAATGATTTAACCATATGTTCTTCTTTATTTCCTCTACTAATATACTCACTCAGATCCAAAACGATACATACTTCTTTCTCTGACTCAACCAATTAACTCAATTATGCTATAGGGTGTGTTCATGACCCTCATGGTCACCATGACCCTCCACATCAGTGCCATGTCATCCACTTTTAATCCATTATCCAAAACCACTACCATAAGGGTGTAGTCATTACCCAAACCACTATTTTCTTATTTTAATTTATTTTTGTGAAAAGGAAAAGGAAATATTGAAAAAGGAAATGAGGCTCATGGTTGCAATCGTTTAATCCATGCCAACCATGGTGGATGATGCAATGAGGTGGTGTAGCAATCCAATAACGCTCCTATGTGGCATTAATGACCCAAACCATGCCCCCACACATAAATAAACATGCATAAATTAGTTATAGATAAACAAACATGCATAAATTAGTTATAGGGAATCACTTTAGTATTTCAGTTGCGAAAGTGAAACACATTTGGAAAACGAATGTCGCCGGAAAATCGCAGAACGACAGTTGGGAGTTTCTGTGGTGCTACAATGGAAATGTAGATCGGTGGTGTCGGCTACGGGATAGAGTACGGTGTCGCTTTTGTTCGCCGGTATATCAAGTTTCTTGCGGGAACATCGGAAGAAAATAGAGTAGAGAGAAGTGAGCGAGGGTTGAGATGGATGTTGCCGACAAACTAGAAGCGGTGGTGGCGGGCGGCCACCGTGCCATTGCTTGCGGGTGGTTTGCAGCGGCAACTTCAAGCCGGTGTTGTGGGTGTTTTCAAGGTCAAAATTGCAGATACATAAACATTATATATTTATCTTTTTAATTTTAATCTTTTGGTATTTTTTTATGATTTTATTTGTTTTATATATTCACGTTGAAGGTTCTAACAATAATTATAATAAATATAAATATTTTAAACATATTATTATTATCCCTAATTTCTGGATAGATCAAAAAGAAAATAAAAAAATAAGAAAAATAAAAGTTAACCTGATGACCTGGTAATTACGCATTATTAAAACACGAACTTAAAGTTTAGTTAGTTTAAAGAGACAAAAAAAGTTTGAGTGACTTAATTGAAACAATTTACAAACTTGGTTACATTTTTATGACATTTTCACTTGGTTAACATGTTGTCAAAAACATGTATCAAGAAAAGATGTACCCAAACCAAAGTCTTATTAACCCTAAGATTGACACAAACAGAAAAATACAATGAACTTTACAAATCACTCTCACAACTCCTCTCACCAGCAGATTATCAACTTGATAATCTACGTAGACAAATACAAGAATCGACTCAAAGTGAATCAGAGATATTCACTTTATCAAGAAACCCTAATCGCCTAAGATAGAGAGAAAACACAAACAAAACTAAGAGCATTCACATCCAATCAACTAAAAATATACATATATTCCACTAAAAAACAACTCCTATATCAATATATTTCCACTAAAAACAAATACTTTTTCTCTCTCCTTTTCTATATATATTACATTTTCTCTCTCCTCCACTCACAACCACTTTCAATATATATTAAAAAAGTATAGGGGGTGAACAGTGTCCCCCCAAATATACAGATCAACAGTAACATTTTCTCTCTCCTCCACTCACAACCACTTTTTATATTTCTTATATTTTAAAAACCCCACACAGATTTTGGTGGTTTGGATGAGAATGCTCTAAGAGATGAATATGAAGTTAGGTGTGCACAACAACCCAGGGGAGATATTTATATTGACCCAGATATCATAACAATCTTCAGGTAACTCGGAGTCTTCATATGCAATCTTTAAAGTCTTCTCAAGTCCTTAGCCCATGCATGAAGCCCAATAACTTTAGCCCAACAACATTGTGTAATAGTCCAACACCTTGGCATGTATGTATATGTAACAAAAAGAAAGAAACAACAATTAGAAATAAAATCAGTAATAATGGAATTAAAGATATGTATATGTAACATTATGCAAATCATATTTTTAACAACCCCCCCCCCCCCCCCCACAATTCCATTAACTGAACACATCATACAACTTCAACTCTTGACATAAAATTTGATGTTCTTTAACTAACACTCCTTTTGTGAAGATATCAGCAATTTGTTTATCAGATTTTATGCCAACACATTTTAATGCACCTTTTGCAATTAAAGCTCTTAGAAAGAACAAGTCTAATTCGAAATGTTTGGTCCTATCATGGAAAACTGGATTGGCTGCTACAGATATAACAGCACTGTTATCACAAAACAGTTTAATAGGAACTTCAACAATAACCTTTAGCTCACTAAGCAAATTTTTTAACCAAACAGACTCACATGCAGCAGCACACATAGATCTGTATTCAGCCTCAGCTGAAGATCTGGACACAATAGATTGTTTCTTACTTTTCTAGGGTACCAAAGAATTACCAAGAAAAACACAAAACCCTGTAACTGACTTCCTGGACACCAAACACTTTACCCGGTCAGAGTCAGCAAAGGCTGTCAGCTTAAATGAATCATTTTTACTAAATAACAGTCCTTTTCGTGGAGAAGATTTAAGATATCTTAACAAACGAAAAGCAAGTTTTAAATGTCCCTCAGTGGGATTATGCATAAATTGGCCTAGTGTGTGACAAGTATATGAGTTTTCCTATTAACTGTTGATAACCAGTTATATTGTTCAAAGGACCAGAATTACTTTCAAGCAAAGCATTAACAACGTGACTTTGTTTCATAGGTACACTAATAGGTTTACACCCTAGCATGCCATATTCAATCAATAAATCAGTGCAGTACTTGCTTTGAGACAAACAAATACCTGTTTCACAAGTTAACACCTCAATACCTAAAAAATACTTCAACAGACCTAAGTCTTTAATCAAGAATTTAGTTTTTAAACTTTGTTTTACTTTTTCTATTTTAGATATAGAATTGCCAGTGACAACAATGTCATCAACATATACTAAAAAAACATCAAACACATTATTAACACTTTTAATAAACAAAGATGTGTCACACTTGCTTTGTACAAACCCAACATAAAGTAATACTCCAACCAGTTTCTCATTCCACATTCTAGGGTCTTGTTTAAGCCCGTACAAAGACTTATTAAGTTTACACACTTTAGGCACATCATTTGACTGATAACCTTCTAGTAAAGACATATAAACATCCTCATTTAGATCACCATATAAGAAGGCATTATTAACATCTAATTGAAACAAGTTCCAACTCGTGCGAGAAGAAAAGGTTCTCACGTTTCTCACAACTCGTGGTGGTTCTCATTTGAACCGAACCCTATATATATATAAATTAGAGTTCATGCAAGGACCACCTTTATTGCGAGAACCAATGTGAACACAACAAAATAAACCCACTACATCACCAGCGAGAACCAATGTGAACACAACAAAATAAACCCACTACACCACCAAAAGCCTAAAAAAACCTAACCCCACCCCCCCCCCCCCAAAAAAACCTACTTTTAGTATCCAGATTTTTTTTATTAACGAAAGTAGCGATTTTTATAAAAAATATTAAAAAAATTGTGTTTTTTAGATTATTTTTAGGTATTTTTGATTGTGTTTACACTGTTTCTCGCGGTTCTCGCAATAAAGGACGGTTCCCAACGGATCCTTCTCCTATATATATATATAGGGGATCGCTAAAATGAAAACCACATCTACTTGTAAGAACCATGGGAACCACTTTCTAGCCTTTGGATCAACAAGATGGATGGATGAGATTAAAAGTAACAAAAATTAATATTAAATACATTTTGTCTTATTATGTATTTAATACTTTAATCCAAAAGGGTAGTTTACTAAAATAACACTTTTTTGTCTTTTTGTCTTTATTATTTTTTATTACTTTTTTGTTTTATTATATTACTTTTTAGTTTTATTATATTACTTTTTATTTTTTAAAAATATTTTTTTTATTAAAAACATTTTTAAATTCAAATTTTTTTAACAAAGAAAGTTTTTTTGCGTGCCGGTTTTTGCACGCCGTTTTTACGCCCGGCTTTTTAATGCATCGTTTTTTAATGGGTCGTTTTTTCACGCCGTTTTTTACGCTCGACTTTTTCAAGCGTCGTTTTTTTAACGCGGCGTTTTTTACGTCCCGTTTTAACGCGGCGTTTTTTACGTGCCGTTTTTTTCGCGGCGTTTTTTTTGCGCCACATTCACACCCCTTGTTTTAGGCGCCGTTTTATTACACTGTTTTTTTACGTTTTACAACTTACGTAGAAAAAGGTTTACGTTTTATATTTTACGTTTTACGTTAAAAAGTTTACGTTTTACGTTAAACCTTTTAAACTTTTTACGTTTTACATTAAACTTTTTACGTTTTACGTTAAATTTTTGTAACACCTCGAAAATTTATGTCCAATAATGTATCGACACGTGTCATAAGCTTTAAACGTGTAAAAGATTACTTTAGAGGGACTAAAGTTGACAAACAAAGAAAGTATGTGAATATAAGGGTTCAAAGTGTCAACAATGGATAAATATACTCTACTGTAACCCTACACGATGTTTATACCCTTAAACGAATGAATCATGGATCATACGAAGCTAATTGTGGAAGAAAGTGAGAAATTACAAACTACAGGGGTTAAAAGTGTCAACATGTTTAAAGTATACCTCTGAGTGACCTTCTAGCGAACCCGAAACTTTGTAACAGTTAATTATGCTCACTAGAATAAGTGATAAAAATTTCACAAGGTTTCGATTAAGTATGAGAAAGTTACGACGATATTCGTATACGAGGGGTTAAAAGCGTCAACGTTGAAATTTAAGGCTTTTCGGGTGATCACAAAGTTAACCAAGGACTTACCAATGTTTAAATATGTCATGGAGCCCTTAAAAGTAAGGTTAGAGGGCCAAAAATGCAAGGACAAGACTTAAAACCACGTTAGAAAGGACCAGGGGCTGAAATGTAATTAAGTGAAACTTGTTTGGCTGGTTCTGGGAGGCCAGGCGGCCCGCGTAAGATGGCCCTATGGGCTTACGCGGCTTGCATGAGAGTGCCAGCGACAGAATTCTCATGGCAGCTGCCAGTTCAGGTCTGTAACCGACTTAAAAGGCTTGTTTTCTTATACTAGGGACTCCTCCAATGGTTTAACATGCCATAGGGGCACTTGTACTGATCTCATAACACTTGTAGACCTCCTTGGCATGATCCTAAGTGATCAAAGTGCATATATAAGGACACCCAAGTTGCAACTCTTATGCACATTCATTTGCAAACTTTCACAAGTTTATTTCTGGAGCTCTCTGATCAGGAACCAAAGCTTCTTAGGCTTCCTAGTCGTGCTTAGGACCTTTGTAAGTGTCCTTAACATTCCTTAATTCAGTTTTGCTTAGTTTATTAGCTTAAAGTCAAACCGTCGTAATTAAGGTTAGACTTCGTGATTAATTAATAATTGTCCAGTCAAATTTCAAATTGAAAGTACCTATGAGTTGGTAATTATGTGGGTAATAAACCCTTAAAAGGGCACCCTCTGATTCCCACTCTAACTAGGTCAATTGTCGGGTCAAAGTTAATCTTAAAAAGTCAACAGAAAGCTTATTTTCAAATTAAAGCATAATTAGCAATGTAGAACCCATGCAACCTGTTTTTTCACTAATATAACTTGGTAATTAATGTAAGAACATGTCTAAACATGTTCAACCCGACAATTTTCAGTTTAGGCTCGGTTCGGAACCGAAAGTCGCATAAATTGACTTCTGCTTTGACTTTCAGTTCTGACCCGTTTAAGCATGGTTTAGAATTTCCTTAAAGCTCTATTTGGACCAAGTTTCATATAAGTATAACTCTCTGAGATTATACAACTTGGTTCATTAGTTATCTGATTCATATGCATGTTTCCGTTAAATGCTTAAATGTTGACTATTATGCCCATATGACCTTAAAACGTGATTTTTGAAAATGTAAAAGAGTAGAAACCTTCATTACTGATTTATAGACTTATCCTTAAAATTTGATATCAGTTTGAGGTCTAGATTAGGAGTTATGCTCATTAGCGTAATTAGAAAGCTTTTTATTAAATAAACAGCGTAATTAGCATATAGCCTATTTAAACCCGATTTTTGATACCAAAATTTTTACCCACTGATGTAATATAATATTTTGGGATTTTTGAAGATTTTTATTTAATTTTAGACTGAGCATAACATAGAGTTCTAAGCTTGATTCGGTAATTACCGGTTTTGCCCTTTTGGGCTATAAAATGAGTTTTACAAATCTTTTTGACCCCAAAACCTTTTTCTACTGATCTAATATGATAAATAAATTATTTTTAGCCTTCTGGAATAATAAAAATATCAGCACTCTTTATAAAACCCGGAAATCGCTTAAAACCGCCTTTTTAAGCATTTTTAACGCATAGTATGTATTAAAACTATTTTAGACATATAAGGTTTGATGCCTACTGATATTTTCAGAAAATTTTTATATATTAACAGTAAGCAAAAGTTTTAAACTCAGATTTCCAGTTTTGACCTTTTAAGCCTATGTGAAATTACCAAAATGCCCCTAAGGTGCATAGTTTGGTTTTAAATGATAAATTTTACATATATATAATACTCTACTGTTATAACTTATTAAATTGAGTATTTTTACTAATTATATCAGACCTGTAACTCAGATTATTAATTAAACTCTTTTATAACCTTTAAAATGACCAAAATGCCCCTACGGGGCATAGTTTGAGTTTAAATCCATTTCGGGCATAATAGAAGATATCTTACTGATGTCACAACATATTTAAGGCATATTAACTTAGGAAACCTGTATATGACTCATATGGTTACCCGTTACGCATCTTGCGCGTTCGGTTCGATTTATGTAACTAGTTTGCATAAATTGACCGAAACGGATCAAACCTTATCATTTTTGTCTCAAAATCCAGAATGTGTTTAGTTTACCTATATTATACAAGTCTTCAAACTTGTCAGGTCTAAATCACATTCTATTCCAGTGTTCGCTAAATCGTGCGTTTGAACCGTATCTTCCTTTAAAACTAACCGGTCTAAGTTTAGGCTTAATTAAAGACCCGTTAGGAATCTAATAGGTTATTAAAAACCTTTGTTCCAGAATAGGAGACCCGGTAAAAGCTACACGCGCTTGATATTTGTGATTAATACTTGCAAAGGTAAATACTTTTAACTTATTTTCCCTATACGGGCTTGGGGTACGGTATATAAAATACCGCTTGGTCGGGTATTGAATCTTTAATCGTATGAAGGTTAAATTATTGAAATATCCCGTTTAAATTGTTTTGTTTGCTTAAAGCCTTTGGGGGGTTAATGATCATGTCCCGGATATCCTTGGCATCATTTTACGAAATAGCCACGACCTATGCACATGGGAGTAGGCGTACACCCGTTAGTGCATATATAAATAATAAGGTATAACCGCCGGTTTCGAGAATAACCCGCCGCGGGACTATATCATGTTGTGTGTCTATTAAGCTCTAACCCGGTGTCAACCCGGGCTACTGAACGCATAAGAAACATGTAATTCTTTTACAAGTTTATATATAAATAATTATCCCAAGTTATAAAATAATTTGTGCCTTGTGCATTCAAATCAATTTTCTAAACCTTTTCAAAATGAGTCAGTTAATTGTATTTACCGGTGTAAACTGACGTATTTTCCCAAAAATGTTAAGTGCAGGTACTAAGCGTAATAGGCTGGCCTCTCCTTAGCATCATTAAGAGTCTCGCAAGCTTGGATGCAATAAAGTCTGATGAACTATGTTTCCTTTTTATTTGATCCGCCTGTGGATCTGTTTCAACTACGTTGTGATACTTAATATTACAATTTTATTCAGTTGAAATAAATCAATCTTTTGCTTCCGCTGTGCATTTAAATTGTGTTGTTTGACTATGATGATATCAACTACGTCACGATACTACCCACTGGGCCCACCGGTAATACGTGGAAATATCGGGGTGTGACAGGTTCGTATCAGAGTCAACACTGAGTGAATTAAACACTAGCCTTTTGTGTTTAATCTCAGTTACACAATTGCACATTCCTAAATTTTCGAGTCTAGACAAAGAACTTAGGACAAATCCCGATTTGTTTTTTTTTATTTTTGTCTTTTATATATATCCCTTGTTGTTATCTTTTTTTATGTTGACAGGTTAAAAGATGGCACCAAGAGTAAGAGGAAGAGGCAAGGGCCACTCGTCGCCCCGAATGATCATGAGGCCGGGCCTTCGCACCGGCGAATACCGTCAGATTCCCATAGCTGGAGTCCTCAAGATAACTGGAGTACCTATACTGAACCAGCAAGGCGCTCAGTTTCGTTGAGCTCCTCCCCTTTGTTTCAAAACTCCTTTGGGCCTCATTCTGAAAATGAGCCCCATAACTCCCACCAATCTTACATTCCTCTCCAGGGTCACAACTCACCTTTTGATGACCCAACGCCCTTTTTCCAGAGCCGGATCAACCCGGCAAATTACCTTGGAGAACCAGTGGGTTTTAACCCACTAGGACCTTAAGACCATTTCTCTGGCGACCATGCAATGGACATGGACATGGACGAGGACACCGATCCCGCAGAGCCACCGTCCGAAACCCCTAATCACCCCATCGAAATTTCGGATGGGTCACCTTTCGTGGGATCACCTTATAATGGTCCCGACAGTTATGAAGAAAGGTTCCGACAGATCGACTGGGTGTTTACTCCCAGTTACCACAACTCTCCACAGCAGCAGCAGCAGGATCCCTCCGAGGATTCTCGTTAAGTCGCGGTCACTCCGCCACCACCACCAGTTCAGCAACAGCCTCCGGAGCCACCGAGGTGAAGAAGAACAACCGCACGGATGTCCGTGCGAGGAGGAGTGCGGATCGGCACCCCTCAACCTACTAGTGGCAGCCGCTACTCGCCACTCCATGAAGAACCGCAGATGGGTGGACCTTCAAACCCCGTCTCGGAAGAAAACTCTGCGCCTATCGCGCCACCGCTGTTGGGCTTTGGAGAACCAATTCCTGCATACACCGGTGCGACGCCGTATAATCCTTTTGAGCAGCCGATCCACACCAACTACAACTATGCCGAGGCCGACCCATACCTGGTAGCAGCAGCAAAATACAATGCCCATCATCTGGAAGGATCCTTTGGGATCCCATACCAAGCCAGATACTCACACTATGGGTACCCACCTTATGGGTATTAGCAAACGCCGCCTCCTCAACCTCCACTATATCAGCAACCCCCGCAGCCGCCAGCAATGTCGCCACCGCAACATTAAGAAATTCTTCAAAGGATTAATGAGGTGCGGCAGGAAGTGCGGGAAGACCGTAGGCAAAACCGTGGAATGTTCAAGAGTCTGGCAAACTTAATCAAGGGAAAAAGCAAAAAGGATCATTAAATCCTTTATTTGTTTGTTAGTTTTAGTGTTGTAATCACGTCCCTGCGTGGACATTTGTTTCTGTATTCTGCCCCTGCGTGGGCATGTCTTTTTGTATTCCACCCCTTTGTGGGCATGTTTTTCTGTTTAACCCCTGCGTGGGTATGTTATTCCTATTTAAGCCCCTGTGCGGGCATGTTATTTCAGTAGAAGTCCCGTTTAGGGCAAATCTGTACTTGTTTAAAAAAAAAATTTGCATTGGAATGATTGAATTTAAATTTTCATTTTTGATTAAAATATATGCATAAATATAATATGTGAAATAAATGAAAATATAACATTCCACTTATGAGACCTACCATTATAATAAAATAATAAAAATCTAAAAAGGGGACAAAACCTAGCCATGTGTCATTATAAGACAGGGCCAATATGGTAATTCCTCAAATTAGATTCAGGTCCTTATTAACACCTCAATTTAGGATCGTTCTGCGTTAAATGTTAAAAAGAATCTTAAAGGGAAAACCTAGTCTATATGTTGTTGCAGACATGACCAAGATGGTAAAACCTATTCAAAGGGTTCCAATCCTTGTTAACATCTGAAAATATGTTAACACTCTTGACAAAATGTGATTCGATAAAATTGCATGAGTCATCCCTATATTGGATTCTCCCAAATACTTTTAATTAAATTAAAACATCCATTAGGGATATAACGCCTATGGGCTATACTCATTGTCATATAAGACAAAAGACAGTCGTGGTCTTCGACCCCCTGTTAAGAAGAGGTAATGAATTATACTTAAAACCCTCAATACCATGACCCTATAAGATCATGATTAAATATTTAAGACCGTCCACGTGATTAGGCCTTTTTGCCATTAATATATTTTAATTCTAACTAAGGATTATTATAATATCCTGAATATATATATATATATGCATAATTAATCAAAATGGTTTCTTAAATACCATGATTAATAAATCTTCTAGAATAATAAAACTATTATAGACCTCTGAATGATTTAAAATCATTATTTTATGTAGCAATCAAGCTACATGGCCGGGTCAGACGAAACCAACAGTCACCCGAGAGAAAATCATGACACCTCCAGAGTCAACGTAGCAGGAGCAGAATTACAAGCATTAATAGATAACGCTGTAACGCGAGCTTTGGACAGACAGTTCAATGAATCCAGTGGTACCCATGTAAGGACCCATTCGGTGCCACATTCTAAACCACCCTCTAGAACTCATACCGCTCACAAAAGTGATTCTCATCACTCAACAAACCAGAGGAGTGTTCCATCTAAGAGAGTTGTGCTGAACCAAGAACCACGTGCTAAAGGTTGAACTTATAAGTACTTTGTTTCCTGCAAACCCAGGGATTTTATTGGGGAGAAATTAGCAGTTGATTGCATGTCATGGTTAGACGAGATGGACACTATAGTAGATATCAGTGGTTGCGCTGATAAGGATGTGGTGAAGTTTGTATCTCAGTCATTCAAGTGTGAGGCACTAGTTTGGTGGAGGTCGTTGATCCAAGATACTGGGAAGATTCCATTGTACAATCTGTCTTGGGATCAGTTTGTTACTCTCATTAAGGAAAACTACTGCCCTCAGCACGAGGTTGAAAAGATTGAAGCTGATTTCTTATCTTTAGTTATGAAAAACCTAGATTGTCAAGCCTACCTTACGAGCTTCAACACGATGTCAAGACTGGTTCCGTATCTGGTAACTCCGGAACCCAAGAGGATAGCTCATTTCATTGGGGGTTTGGCCCCAGAAATCAAGGCCAGTGTGAAGGCCTCTAGACCAGCCACTTTTCGGTCTGCAGCTGATATATCATTGTCCCTTACTTTGGATGCGGTCAGGCAGAGATCGCTGAGAAACACAGACGCTCAGAAGAGAAAGCGTGAGGATGAAAACTCACGACGTTCGGACAAGAAGCGTAAGGGAAACAATGACCACAAGAAGAGTTCTGGAACCAAGAAGGACAGTCATCAGTCGGGTGATAAGCCCAAGTGTAAGGTCTGTAAGAAGCACAATTTCGGGAGGTGCAGGTATGAATCGAATTCCCAGTCACAGCCAAGAGTTTGTGGGATTTGTAAATCCTCTGAGCACAAGACCTTAGACTGTAAGAAAATCAAGGATGCTACGTGCTATAACTGCAATGAAAAATGGCATATCAAGTCCAACTGCCCAAAGTTTGCTAAGAAAGCTGAGGAAGGGAAAAAGACCAACGCTAGGGTCTTCCAGATGAACGCACAGGAGGCGATCCAGAATGAAAATATCATAACAGGTACCTTCCTTATTAATGATGTTTATGCAAGGGTGTTATTTGATTCGGGAGCAGATAAGTCATTTGTTGATGATAAGTTTTGTAAGTTGTTAAACCTACCTGTTAGAACCCTAAGCATAAAATATGAGGTTGAATTAGCCGATGGCACCATAAAAACCGCATCAACCGTGTTAGATGGATGTTTCATATCCATTAGGAACCACTCTTTTCCTTTGTCCTTACTTCCTTTGAAGTTAGCCGGTTTCGACATAGTAATAGGCATGGATTGGTTATCCCATAACCAAGCTCACATCGTGTGTGACAAGAAGCAAGTAGTAGTCAAGACTCCGTCTGGTGAGCCACTTACCATTCAGGGAGATACTCAGTATGGACTGCCTGAGCAAGTGTCTATGCTCAAGGCATCTAGGTGTTTGAAGAAGGGTTGTGTCATTTATATGGCACAGGTAACTATTGATGAGCAAAAGCCTAAGATTGAAGATATTCCCGTCATTTCTGAGTACCCAGAAGTTTTCCCTGAAGAACTACCTGGTTTGCCACCAGATAGGCAAGTAGAATTCAAAATTGACATTATTCCAGGAGCACCTGTTGCAAGGGCACCTTACAGGTTGGCACCAACAGAGATGAAAGAGTTAAGGACTCTGCTAGACGAGTTGTTGGAAAAAGGTTTCATTCGTCCTAGTTCATCTCCATGGGGAGCACCAATCCTGTTTGTGAAGAAGAAGGATGGGTCGATGGGTCTATGCATCGACTATCGCGAGCTTAACAAGGTCACTATCAAGAATAGATATCCATTGCCCAGGATCGACGATCTGTTCGATCAACTGCAAGGGACAAGTTACTTCTCTAAGATCGATTTTAGGTCAGGCTACCATCAACTGATGGTTAAAGATGAAGATGTACACAAGACTGCATTTAGGACTCGTTATGGTCATTACGAGTTCCTAGTGATACCTTTTGGGCTCACTAATGCACCAGCAGCATTCATGGATCTCATGAATCGCGTCTGCAAGCCTTACTTAGATAAATTTGTCATCGTCTTCATCGATGACATTCTCATTTACTCGAAGAGCCAAGCTGACCATGAGAAACATCTTCGATGAATTCTGAAACTACTTCATTAAGAAAAGCTCTATGCCAAGTTTTTGAAGTGTGAATTCTAGCTTCGTGAAGTCTAATTCCTTGGACATGTTGTTAGTGAGCGTGGTATCCAAGTAGATCCTGCCAAAGTTGAAGCTGTTATGAATTGGCAAGAGCCAAAGACGCCTACAGAGATTCGTAGCTTTCTAGGTTTGACAGGATACTATAGGCGATTTATTGAAAACTTCTCAAGGATTGCTGTGCCCCTAACTTCTTTGACGCGTAAGAATATTAAGTTTGACTGGGGCCCTAAGCAGCAGGAATCCTTTGACATCCTTAAGCAAAAGTTGAGCAATGCACCTGGGTTAACATTGCCTGATGTAATAGAGGAATTTGTAGTATATTGTGATGCATCGCACACAGGTATGGGATGTGTGCTCATGCAGAAAGGAAAGGTCATTGCCTATGCTTCTCGACAATTAAAGGTGCATGAGAAGAATTACACCACCCATGACTTGGAGTTGGGTGCTGTGGTATTTGCACTAAAACTGTGGAGGCATTATTTGTATGGAACTAAGTGTGTGATCTACTCAGATCACAAGAGCCTTCAACATCTGTTCAATCAGAAGGATTTGAACATGAGGCAGCGACGTTGGATGGAAACCTTGAATGATTATGACTGTGAGATAAGATACCATCCCGGCAAGGAAAATGTGGTTGCCGATGCCTTAAGTAGAAAGGAAAGAGTGAAGCCTATAAGAATCAATGCCAAGAGCATTGAGTTAAAGAATAGTTTGATTGAAAGGTTGTTAGCTGTGCAGAAGGAAGCTGTACTAGAAGCTAACTATCCTAATGAAAAGCTAGGAGTAACTGAAGAACAGTTATCCTATGGCAAGGACGGAATTCTGAGGTTAAATGGATGAATATGGGTTCCAATTTATGGAGGACTTCGGGATGTTATCCTCCAGGAAGCCCACAGTTATAAGTACTCCGTTCATCCTGGAGCTGATAAGATGTACCAGGATCTGAAGGCAAATTATTGGTGGATAGGCTTGAAGAAGTCTATAGCTACCTATGTAGCCAAATGTTTGAAGTGCGCTCAAGTCAAAGCTGAACATCAGAAACCATCAGGTTTACTACAACAGCCTGAACTTCCCACCTGGAAGTGGGAGATGGTGACGATGGATTTCATCACCAAGTTGCCAAAGACATGGAAAGGAAAGGAAATGATACTATATGGGTGATAGTAGATAGACTGACTAAGTCAGCACATTTCTTACCCATTAAGGAGACTTATAGCTCTGATATGTTAGCCCAATTGTACGTAGATAAGATTGTATCTCTGCATGGCGTACCAGTGTCTATTATCTCTGACAGAGATACTAGATACACATCACATTTTTGGAAAAGTTTCCAACAATCTTTGGGCACGCGCTTAAATTTTAGTACGGCTTACCATCCTCAGATGGAGGGGCAGAGTGAGCGTACCATCCAAACTTTGGAAGTCATGCTTCGTGCATGTGTGATTGACTTAGGTGGTAATTGGGATAACCACCTGCCATTGATCGAGTTCTCCTATAACAATAGCTACCATACAAGCATTCAGGCTGCACCTTTTGAGGCATTATATGGTAGGAAATGCAGGACGCCTATTTGTTGGGCAGAAGTAGGAGAAGCTCAGTTATCAGGACCTGATATAGTCCTTGAAACAACGGACAAGATTGTCCAAATTCGTGACCACCTGAAAGCTGCCAGAGATAGGCAGAAAAGCTACGCAGACTTAAGGCGTAAACCTCTAAAGTTCAAGGTTGGTAACAAAATGTTGCTTAAAGTATCACCCTGGAAGGGAGTGATGCGTTTTGGTAAGAAAGGCAAATTAAGCCCAAGGTACATAGGACCATTCAAGATCATAGAATGTGTTGGATCAGTGGCTTATAAGTTAAACTTGCCTGAAGAGCTCAGTGGTATTCACAATGTATTCCACATCTGCAATTTAAAGAAATGTCTAGCTGATGAATCACTAGTCATGCCACATACGGATGTGCATATAGATGAGAGCTTGAAATTTGTGGAAAAACCTTTGTCGATTGAGGATCGACAGATTAAGAAGCTTCGAAGGAAGCATGTGCCAATTGTAAAGGTCAAATGGGATGCCCGCAGAGGTCCCGAATACACGTGGGAGGTAGAGTCCACAATGAAAGAAAAGTACCCTCATTTGTTTTAGTAAATCTCGAGGTCGATATTTCTTTTAAGGGGGTGAGGATGTAACACCTCGAAAATTTATGTCCAATAATGTATCGACACGTGTCATAAGCTTTAAACGTGTAAAAGATTACTTTAGAGGGACTAAAGTTGACAAACAAAGAAAGTATGTGAATATAAGGGTTCAAAGTGTCAACAATGGATAAATATACTCTACTGTAACCCTACACGATGTTTATACCCTTAAACGAATGAATCATGGATCATACGAAGCTAATTGTGGAAGAAAGTGAGAAATTACAAACTACAGGGGTTAAAAGTGTCAACATGTTTAAAGTATACCTCTGAGTGACCTTCTAGCGAACCCGAAACTTTGTAACAGTTAATTATGCTCACTAGAATAAGTGATAAAAATTTCACAAGGTTTCGATAAAGTATGAGAAAGTCATGACGATATTCGTATACGAGGGGTTAAAGGCGTCAACGTTGAAATTTAAGGCTTTTCGGGTGATCACAAAGTTAACCAAGGACTTACCAATGTTTAAATATGTCATGGAGCCCTTAAAAGTAAGGTTAAAAGGCCAAAAATGCAAGGACAAGACTTAAAACCACGTTAGAAAGAACCAGGGACTGAAATGTAATTAAGTGAAACTTGTTTGGCTGGTTCTGGGAGGCCAGGCGGCCCGCGTAAGATGGCCCTATGGGCTTACGCGGCCCGCGTGAGAGTGCCAGCGACAGAATTCTCATGGCAGCTGCCAGTTCAGGTCTGTAACCGACTTAAAAGGCTTGTTTTCTTATACCAGGGACTCCTCCAATGGTTTAACATGCAATAGGGGCACTTGTACTGATCTCATAACACTTGTAGACCTCCTTGGCATGATCCTAAGTGATCAAAGTGCATATATAAGGACACCCAAGTTGCAACTCTTATGCACATTCATTTGCAAACTTTCACAAGTTTATTTCTGGAGCTCTCTGATCAGCAACCAAAGCTTCTTAGGCTTCCTAGTCGTGCTTAGGACCTTTGTAAGTGTCCTTAACCTTCCTTAATTCAGTTTTGCTTAGTTTATTAGCTTAAAGTCAAACCGTCGTAATTAAGGTTTGACTTCGTGATTAATTAATAATTGTCCAGTCAAATTTTAAATTGAAAGTACCTATGAGTTGGTAATTATGTGGGTAATAAACCCTTAAAAGGGCACCCTCTGATTCCCACTCTAACTAGGTCAATTGTCGGGTCAAAGTTAATCTTAAAAAGTCAACAGAAAGCTTATTTTCAATGTAAAGAATAATTAGCAATGTAGAACCCATGCAACCTATTTTATCACTAATATAACTTGGTAATTAATGTAAGAACATGTCTAAACATGTTCAACCCGACAATTTTCAGTTTAGGCTCGGTTCGGAACCGAAAGTCGCATAAATTGACTTCTGCTTTGACTTTCAGTTCTGACCCATTTAAGCATGGTTTAGAATTGCCTTAGAGCTCTACTTGGACCAGGTTTCATATAATTATAACTCTCTGAGATTATACAACTTGGTTCATTAGTTATCCGATTCATATGCATGTTTCCGTTAAATGCTTAAATGTTGACTATTATGCCCATATGACCTTAAAACGTGATTTTTGAAAATGTAAAAGAGTAGAAACCTTCATTACTGATTTATAGACTTATCCATAAAATTTGATATCAGTTTGAGGTCTAGATTAGGAGTTATGCTCATTAGCGTAATTAGAAAGCTTTTTATTAAATAAACGGCGTAATTAGCATATAGCCTATCTAAACCCGATTTTTGATACCAAACTTTTTACCCACTGATGTAATATAATATTTTGGGATTTTTGAAGATTTTTATTTAATTTTAGACTGAGCATAACATAGAGTTCTAAGCTTGATTCGGTAATTGCCGGTTTTGCCCTTTTGGGCTATAAAATGAGTTTTACAAATCTTTTTGACCCCAAACCTTTTTCTACTGATATAATATGATAAATAAATTATTTTTAGCTTTCTGGAATAATAAAAATATCAGCACTCTTTATAAAACCCGGAAATAGCTTAAAACCGCCTTTTTAAGCGTTTTTAACGCATAGTATGTATTAAAACTATTTTAGACATATAAGGTTTGATGCCTACTGATATTTTCAGAAAATTTTTATATATTAACAGTAAACAAAAGTTTTAAACACAGATTTCCAGTTTTGACCTTTTAAGCCTATGTGAAATTACCAAAATGCCCCTAAGGTGCATAGTTTGGTTTTAAATGATAAATTTTACACATATATAATACTCTAATTATTAAATTGAGTATTTTTAATAATTATATCAGACCTGTAACTCAGATTGTTAATTAAACTCTTTTATAACCTTTAAAATGACCAAAATGCCCCTACGGGGCATAGTTTGAGTTTAAATCCATTTTGGGCTAATAGAAGATATCTTACTGATGTCACAATATATTTAAGGCATATTAACTTAGGAAACCTGTATATGACTCATATGGTTACCCGTTACGCATCTTGCGCGTTCGGTTCGATTTATGTAACTAGTTTGCATAAATTGACCGAAACGGATCAAACCTTATCATTTTTGTCTCAAAATCCAGAATGTGTTTAGTTTACCTATATTATACAAGTCTTCAAACTTGTCGGGTCTAAATCACATTCTATTCCGGTCTTCGCTAAATTGTGCGTTTGAACCGTATCTTCCTTTAAAACTAACCGATCTAAGTTTAGGCTTAATTAAAGACCCGTTAGGAATCTAATAGGTTATTAAAAACCTTTGTTCCAGAATAGGAGGCCCGGTAAAAGCTACACACGCTTGCTATTTGTGATTAATACTTGCAAAGGTGGGCACGGTATATAAAATACCGCTTTGTCGGGTATTGAATCTTTAATCTTATGAAGGTTAAATTATTGAAATATCCTGTTTAAATTGTTTTGTTTGCTTAAAGCCTTTGGGGGGTTAATGACCATGTCCCGGATATCCTTGGCATCATTTTACGAAATGGCCACGACCTAAGCACACGGGTGTAGGCGTACACCCGTTAGTGCATATATAAATAATAGGGTATAACCGCCGGTTTTGGGAATAACCCGCCGCGGGACTATATCATGTGGTGTGTCTATTAAGCTCTAACCCGGTGTCAACCTGGGCTACTGAACGCATAAGAAACATGTAATTCTTTTACAAGTTTATATATAAATAATTATCCCAAGTTATAAAATAATTTTGTGCCTTGTGCATTCAAATCAATTTTCTAAACCTTTTCAAAATGAGTCAGTTAATTGTATTTACCAGTGTAAACTGACGTATTTTTTCCAAAAAGGTTAAGTGCAGGTACTAAGCGTAATAGGCTGGCCTCTCCTTAGCATCATTAAGAGTCTCGCAAGCTTGGATGCAATAAAGTCTGATGAACTATGTTTCCTTTTTATTTGATCCGCCTGTGGATCTGTTTCAACTACGTTGTGATACTTAATATTACAATTTTATTCAGTTGAAATAAATCTATCTTTTGCTTCCGCTGTGCATTTAAATTGTGTTGTTTGACTATGATGATATCACCTACGTCACGATACTCCCCACCGGGCCCACCAGTAATACGTGAAAATATCGGGGTGTGACAGGTTGGTATCAGAGCCAACACTGAGTGAATTAAACACTAGCCTTTTGTGTTTAATCTCAGTTACACAATTGCACATTCCTAAATTTTCGAGTCTAGACAAAGAGCTTAGGACAAATCCCGATTTGTTTTTTAATTTTTGTCTTTTATATATATCCCTTGTTGTTATCTTTGTTTATGTTGACAGGTTAAAAGATGCCACCAAGAGTAAGAGGGAGAGGAAGAGGCAAGGGGCCACTCGTCGCCCCGAATGATCATGAGGCCGGGCCTTCGCACCGGCGAATACCGTCAGATTCCCATAGCCGGAGTCCTAAAGATAACTAGAGTACCTATACTGAACCAGCAAGGCGCTCAGTTTCGTTGAGCCCCTCCCCTTTGTTTCAAAACTCCTTTGGGCCTCATTCTGAAAATGAGCCCCATAACTCCCACCAATCTTACATTCCTCTCCAGGGTCACAACTCACCTTTTGATGACGCAACGCCCTTTTTCCTGAGCCGGTTCAACCCGACAAATTACCTTGGAGAACCAGTGTGTTTTAACCCACTAGGACCTCAAGACCATTTCTCTGGCGACCATGCAATGGACATGGACGAGGACACCGATCCCGCAGAGCCACTGTCCGGAACCCCTAATCACCCCATCGAAATTTCGGATGGGTCACCTTTCATGGGATCACCTTATAATGGTCCCGACAATTATGAAGAAAGGTTCCGACAGATCGACTGGGTCTTTACTCCCAGTTACCACAACTCTCCACAGCAGCAGCAGCAGGATCCCTCTGAGGATTCTCGTTATCTCGCGGTCACTCCGCCACCACCACCAGTTCAGCAACAGCCTCCGGAGCCACCGAGGCGAAGAAAAACAACCGCACGGATGTCCGTGCGAGGAGGAGTGCGGGTCGGCACCCCTCAACCTACTAGTAGCAGCCGCTACTCGCCACTCCATGAAGAACCGCAGATGGGTGGACCTTCAAACCCCGTCTCGGAAGTAAACTCTGCGCCTATCGCGGCACCGCCGTTGGGCTTTGGCGAACCAATTCCTACATACACCGGTGCGGCGCCGTATAATCCCTTTGAGCAGCCGATCCACACCAACTACAACTATGCCGAGGCCTACCCATACCTGGTAGCAGCAGGAAACTACAATGCCCATCATCCGGAAGGATCCTTTGGGATCCCATACCAAGCCGGATACTCACACTATGGGTACCCACCTTATGGGTATCAGCAACCGCCGCCTCCTCAACCTCCACTATATCAGCAACCCCCGCAGCCGCCAGCAATGTCGCCACCGCAACATCAAGAAATTCTTCAAAGGATTAATGAGGTGCGGCAGGAAGTGCGGGAAGACCGTAGGCAAAACCGTGGAATGTTCAAGAGTCTGGCAAACTTAATCAAGGGAAAAAGCAAAAAGGATCATTAAATCCTTTATTTGTTTGTTAGTTTTAGTGTTGTAATCACGTCCCTGCGTGGACATTTGTTTCTGTATTCTGCCCCTGCGTGGGCATGTCTTTTTGTATTCCTCCCCTGTGTGGGCATGTTGTTCTGTTTAACCCCTGCGTGGGTAAGTTATTTCTGTTAGCCCCTGCGCGGGCATGTTATTTCAGTAGAAGTCCCGTTTAGGGCAAATCTGTACTTGTTTAAAAAAAATTTTGCATTAGAATGATTGAATTTAAATTTTCATTTTTGATTATAATATATGCATAAATATAATATGTGAAATAAATGAAAATATAACATTCCACTTATGAGACCTACCATTATAATAAAATAATAAAAATCTAAAAAGGGGACAAAACGTAGCCATGTGTCATTATAAGACAGGGCCAATATGGTAATTCCTCAAATTAGATTCAGGTCCTTATTAATACCTCAATTTAGGATCGTTCTGCGTTAAATGTTAAAAAGAATCTTAAAGGTAAAACCTAGTCTATATGTTGTTGCAGACATGACCAAGATGGTAAAACCTATTCAAAGGGTTCCAATCCTTGTTAACATCTGAAAATATGTTAACACTCTTGACAAAATGTGATTCGATAAAATCGCATGAGTCATCCCTATATTGGATTCTCCCAAATACTTTTAATTAAATTAAAACATCCATTAGGGATATAACGCCTATGGGCTATACTCATTGTCATATAAGACAAAAGACAGTCGTGGTCTTCGACCCCCTGTTAAGAAGAGGTAATGAATTATACTTAAAACCCTCAATACCATGACCCTATAAGATCATGATTAAATATTTAAAACCGTCCACGTGACTAGGCCTTTTTGCCATTAATATATTTTAATTCTAACTAAGGATTATTATAATATCCTGAATATATATATATATATGCTTAATTAATCAAAATGGTTTCTTAAATACCATGATTAATAAATCTTCTAGAATAATAAAACTATTATAGACCTCTGAATGATTTAAAATCATTATTTTATGTAGCAATCAAGCTACATGGCCGGGTCAGACGAAGCCAACAGTCACCCCATAGAAAATCATGACACCTCCAGAGTTAACGTAGCAGGAGCAGAATTACAAGCGTTAATAGATAATGCTGTTACGCGAGCTTTGGATAGACAGTTCAATGAATCCAGTGGTACCCATGCAAGGACCCAGTCGGTGCCACATTCTAAACCACCCTCTAGAACTCATACCGCTCACAAAAGTGATTCTCATCACTTAACAAACCAGAGGAGTGTTCCATCTAAGAGAGTTGTGCTGAACCAAGAACCACGTGCTAAAGGTTGCACCTATAAGTACTTTGTTTCCTGCAAACCCAGGGATTTTATTGGGGAGAAAGGAGCAGTTGATTGCATGTCATGGTTAGACGAGATGGACACTGTAGTAGATATCAGTGGTTGCGCTGATAAGGATGTGGTGAAGTTTGTATCTCAGTCATTCAAGGGTGAGGCACTAGCTTGGTGGAGGTCGTTGATCCAAGCTACTGGGAAGATTCCATTGTACAATCTATCTTGGGATCAGTTTGTTACTCTCATTAAGGAAAACTACTGCCCTCAGCACGAGGTTGAAAAGATTGAAGCTGATTTCTTGTCTTTAGTTATGAAAAACCTAGATTGTCAAGCCTACCTTACGAGCTTCAACACGATGTCAAGACTGGTTCCATATCTAGTAACTCCGGAACCCAAGAGGATAGCTTGTTTCATTGGGGGTTTGGCCCCCGAAATCAAGGCCAGTGTGAAGGCCTCTAGACCAGCCACTTTTCGGTCTGCAGCTGATATATCATTATTCCTTAATTTGGATGCGGTCAGTCAGAGATCGCTGAGAAACACAGACGCTGAGAATAGAAAGCGTGAGGATGACAACTCACGACGTTCGGACAAGAAGCGTAAGGGAAACAATGACCACAAGAAGAGTTCTGGAACCAAGAAGGACGGTCATCAGTCGGGTGATAAGCCCAAGTGTAAGGTCTATAAGAAGAACCATTTCGGGAGGTGCAGGTATGAATCGAAATCCCAGTCACAGCTAAGAGTTTGTGGGATTTGTAAATCCTCTGAGCACAAGACCTTAGACTATAAGAAAATCAAGGATGCTACGTGCTATAACTGCAATGAAAAAGGGCATATCAAGTCCAACTGCCCAAAGTTTGCTAAGAAAGCTGAGGAAGGGAAAAAGACCAACGCTAGGGTCTTCCGGATGAACGCACAGGAGGCGATCCAGAATGATAATGTTATAACAGGTACCTTCCTTATTAATGATGTTTATGCAAGGGTGTTATTTGATTCGGGAGCAGATAAGTCATTTGTTGACGATAAGTTTTGTAAGTTGTTAAACCTACCTGTTAGAACCCTAAGCATAAAATATGAGGTTGAATTAGCCGATGGCACCATAGAAACCGCATCAACCGTGTTAGATGGATGTTTCATATCCATTAGGAACCACTCTTTTCCTTTGTCCTTACTTCCTTTGAAGTTAGCCGGTTTTGACATAGTAATAGGCAAGGATTGATTATCCCATAACCAAGCTCAGATCATGTTTGACAAGAAGCAAGTAGTAGTCAAGACTTCGTCTGGTGAGCCACTTACCATTCAGGGAGATACTCAGTATGGACTGCCTGAGCAAGTGTCTATGCTCAAGGCATCTAGGTGTTTGAAGAAGGGTTGTGTCATTTATATGGTACAGGTAACTATTGATGAGCAAAAGCCTAAGATTGAAGATATTCCCGTCATTTCTGAGTACCCAGAAGTTTTCCCTGAAGAACATTACCTGGTTTGCCACCAGATAGGCAAGTAGAATTCAAAATTGACATTATTCCAGGAGCAGCACCTGTTGCAAGGGCACCTTACAGGTTAGCACCAACAGAGATGAAAGAGTTAAGGACTCAGCTAGACGAGTTGTTGGCAAAAGGTTTCATTCGTCCTAGTTCATCTCCATGGGGAGCACCAATCCTGTTTGTGAAGAAGAAGGATGGGTCGATGCGTCTATGCATCGACTATCGCGAGCTTAACAAGGTCACTATCAAGAATAGATATCCATTGCCCAGGATCGACGATCTGTTCGATCAACTGCAAGGGGCAAGTTACTTCTCTAAGATCGATTTGAGGTCAGGCTACCATCAACTGAAGGTTAAAGATGAAGATGTACACAAGACTGCATTTAGGACTCGTTATGGTCATTACGAGTTCCTAGTGATGCTTTTGGGCTCACTAATGCACCAGCAGCATTCATGGATCTCACGAATCGCGTCTGCAAGCCTTACTTAGATAAATTTGTCATCGTCTTCATCGATGACATTCTCATTTACTCGAAATTTTTTTACGTTTTACGTTTTACGTAAAACTTTTTACGTTTTACGAAAAACTTTTTATGTTTTACGTTTTTACGTAAAACTTTTTACGGTTTACTTTAAAACTTTTTACATTTTACGTTTTACGAAATTTTTTTTACGTTTTTACGTAAAACTTTTTACGTTTTACTTTAAAACTTTTTACGTTTTACGTTTTACGTGAAAACTTTTTACGTTTTACATAAAACTTTTTACGGTTTAACTTTTTTTTTACAAAAACTTCTTTACGCAAAAACGAACGCACCCAGAAATCGCAAACTCGGGAAATGTCTCAGATATATCGTTATCATCATCGACTAGGGGGGGGGGGGAATTAAAAACCAACAACATCAAAACAAAGTCTATCTCGAAAAAAATGGGGTTTGGCTCAGAATAACTGATAATCAAAAGGCTGCAAAAGAGGGGTTGGAGGTTTAAAAAACCTACCATCCGCCGTCCTTGCCGCGCCATCGTCATCAAAATCGACGTTTTTATTTTTTTCATCATCGCCGCCGGCATCCAACATATCAAACCCACAAAAGTCCACTGATCAAAATCACCAGATAAACAAGAACTCAGACCAAAAATCAAAGAAACTCAACCAAAAAATCAAACCATCAAACCCACATAGTCCACAGAGTTCATCAGACCCACATAGTCCACAAACCCAACCAAAACAAAATTGGAAACCCCACCTTCACTGACCCAACTCAAAACCATCATCGAGCACCCACCACCTCCGACAACGACACCAACCCCAACGCCACCAACCCACCTCTGCCCCACACCACCCAAAAAACCCCCACCCCCACCCCCACCGCCACCAACCCCAACGCCACCGCCACCACCACCAACAACCGTCGCCCACATTTATCATAAAAAATCACCCCAAAAATCCAAATTAAAAAATAAGAAAGATAAGTAGATCTATGTGATAAAGAGACATATAGAAACAGGTGGGTGTGGGTGACCTGAATAGATGGCGGTGGATGGAGTGGAGGTCACTTGTGACGGCGGAAGGGGTGACGGTGGGTCGCCGGGAGAAGGAGGGGGTCGCCGGAGAGCATATCTGAGTACGGTGTGGGTGTGGTGTTTGGGGGTTTCCGGTAACGTCGCCGGTGTGGGTGTGGTGTTTGTGGGACGCCGGAGAAACGAGCGGGGCGCCGGTGGGGGTGTGGTGTACTCAGATGAAGATGATGAAAATGAATGTGGGGGTAACTTCATATGTGCAGGTTTTTATTTTCGATAGAGAGAGAGAGAGAGAGAGAGAGATGAAAAAGAAGCATTAAAGATGATGGTCATGGACTTTAAATAGACAGACAAGACATGGATTAGACATTTAAAGTAAATGACCAAATTACCCTTTAAGATGATTGGTGGAGAATGGTTCTTATGGTTCTTACAACTGGAGGTGGTTTTCATTTTAGCGGCCCCCTATATATATATATATATATATATATATATGTGTGTGTGTGATCCGGGTCAAATGAACTGATGAACACGACATTGGGGTTCTGATTTATACAAATCTCGTACAGATGATGACGGTATAAATCTCGTTTGCGTGTGCGGAATGTGGGTATTATATAGTTATAGATTATTAGTGTATCAACAAGATTTTTTAAGATTATATAGTTACACTAATAATCTATAACTATATATAATAATCCCGTCATCAGTTCACTACTTTTCGTTAATAAAAAAATTGGATACTAAAAGTAGCGATTTTTATAAAAAAATATATAAAAAAATGTGTGTTTTTTAGATATTTTAAGATTTTTTTAGGTTTTTGGGGGTTTAGCTTTCTGGTTTAGTTTTTAGCATTTAGTTTTTTTTTTTTTGGAGGGGGGGGGGGGGGGAGTTAGGTTTTTTAGGGGTTTTTTGGTGAGGTATAGTTTTTTGATCAAAATTACTCTTCAAAAACCTTTTACAAAATTACTCTACATGATCATTTGTAAAATAATTTTAATAATTACTCTACAAGCAAATAATTACGAAAATGCCACCGCGTTTTTTACCTTTTGATGCTATTTGTACGTTTAATACCTTAAAAGTTATTTGTGAACTTTACTCTAAAAATATAACTTCGGACGTTAGACCAAGTTTTTTCCTTTAAACTTTTACTTGGGCTACGGTGGGCCTAATAAATTTATTCTTGAAAATGGACCTTTCTTACATGTTAATGGGCTTAAGTCAGTGAAGGCCCTTCCCCTAAAGATCAAATAAATCCGCCCCTGGCTCTGGCTCTGAGTTAAACCATATAGCCTTTCGAAAAGAGAAGTGCACTTGCACTCATTCAATTGTTTCATCTAACGGTCAACTATCTTTGATGCAGTTTCTCGCGCAATCAAATGGCTCAAGAACAGTTAGTAATCAATGACGATAAAAACGAACCAAAGGTTTCAAGAACAAAGTTCTTTATATTAATAATCAACCAAAAACTAACTAAACAAAAACCGTAGATCCTAATTTATAACGAATGAAAAGATAAACTAGGAAACTTAAATCCCCACAAAATAGGAAACTAAATAAAATAAGATAGGTAATTCAAATTTAAATAAATATAAGATATGCCCTGCATCATACTCCCCTTCTTCGAAAAAAACTCGTCCTCGAGTTTTGTCTCCGAACCAAAGCCACCCGGATCAAAAGGCACATCAACCCGATTCTGAATTATTATTATGACGACCCGCTTAAACAATCCAACTTCTTTAATCATCTCGCCCGACTCTAGGCTTGTACCACCCGGGTCGAATGGAGCAATGAACTGTCTCCCGTTCACTATCCGCTCAAATAGTTCAGCTCTAACTAGATAGCCACAGAGTTGTAAATCCTGAACCTCTTTGAATTTTTTTATTAAGTAGCCATTAGAAGGATCAATTATCTGCTCGGACCACCATGGATGGCTTCTTATTTTACCCCAACCAAACTCAGTAATAGATAACTTACCTACATTTTCTAGTGGCTTGAAATAAAATAATTGATGTAGTGGAAACAAATTCCCATCTCCAAGAAACCCACCAATATTAATCAAATTTTTCATTGTTCCATACATCCCACATGAGCTATGAATGTGCCACATATACTCACCAAGATCAACCGTATCTTGTGCATCTTTAATAAATTTTCTATTATTTTGGAAGTCACATTCACATGGAATATTCAAATTTTTAACATCATTATCGCCAAGTATACCAATAGTTTTAGCAAGCTCAATCTTCTCTTCATTTTCAAAATTCGAATTCCAAGTATATCCCCATTTTGGCGAGTAAATAGTCGATTCTCCCATTCTTATCGGCCAAGTGATGGTACCTCCTAAGACTGACTCTTCACCACCGGTAGCCACCCAATCTTTACCAGAAACTAAGTGGACCGATTGAAAGGGTGAAGCCATTGATGTCGACATCGTGCATACGGTTGACGCACTCAAGAACGCTACTTTAATTAAAACATATTGGCTAGCCCTTTGAGTTTCCAACATACATGATAACAACCTTGATTTGTCAAATGAAGGGTATGATGTAATATTACAAAAAAACATTACCTTGTTCCTTTTCATTGTGCTTCAAGTATGCATTTTCAACAGTCATCCTAAGCGTACCCCAGTAAGGTATGTTTTTTTCCGAACCATCTTCATCCATCGTATAACCGTCATTAGCCATCGCCTCGCCAGCAGGAGCCACTGCAACAACACTGCTTTTTACCGATGTAACACCTTCAACATTACGACTTTTAGAACACGATTCATCACCCGGTAAGTCACCACCGATAACCCAAGAATACCAATCGTCGTCCCCGTATTCATCATACACGGGAGGAGAATCATAGATAGAGCCGCTATGGGTAGGATACTCCCCATCCCCGGTTAACTCGTCCCCGACGGGTTCTTCCGGTTCCGTTTCCTCCCATACCGGTACTGCTTCAAGATCTTGGATCCGTTTCTTGAGTCGCATGATCTCGTTTTGTAACTCGAGGTCTTGTACTCGTCGTTGAAGTCGCATGATCTGTAGATCTCGTGCTTGGAAATCAACTCTGTCGTTGCCTCGGTCGGCGGTTCTACAAACATAGCGTTGATCTTCATCACGAGAACGCGAATCGAGACCATCTCTACCGTTGCCTCGGTCGGCGATTCTACGGACACGAGAGTAATCACTATCACGTCGAGCCATTTGAAAACCAAAGCTCTGATACCAACTGATGCAGTTTCTCGCGCAATCAAATGGCTCAAGAACAGTTAGTAATCAATGACGATAAAAACGAACCAAAGGTTTCAAGAACAAAGTTCTTTATATTAATAATCAACCAAAAACTAACTAAACAAAAACCGTAGATCCTAATTTATAACGAATGAAAAGATAAATTAGGAAACTTAAATCCCCACAAAAAAGGAAACTAAATAAAATAAGATAGGTAATTCAAATTTAAATAAATATAAGATATGCCCTGCATCAATCTTCCTCTTCTAGCTGCCTTGTAACCAAAGTAGACACTATTAATTCCTACAGTTTAGATTAATCCAGATGGTTTTGTGGTACTAGATCATGATGGTTTTGTGGCTAGGCATGAAGCTCATTTTGTGACCAAGGGTTACCATTATCAGTATGGTGTATATTTTCTCAGTGGCTAAACTCACCTGATATATTCGATAATCTCTTTGGATGCAATCTCTCAGTCACCTCCTCCAATGCAAAATTATGCCCCCCGATAGTGCTACATATAGACGAAAACTCCGCCAAATGAGTGTACGGTTCATCATTGGACCTCCCGTTGAAGTGGGGAAGTATGTTGATGTAGTGGGGCTTGCAATCGAACATCCTTCTTTCACAAACTATTGGAGAGTCATTGTCGGTGACCACCGGCCTAAAACGGTCATTTACTCCCCGCGGGGGTTGTTGATGACGTTGTGGACCGTTAACTTCTTGGTCGACCGGTCTTCGATTATCCCTTCTATCACCTCCCCTATCACCTCTTCGGTTTCCACCTTGGTTACCCATTTGATTACCTCCCCCCACAATTGGCATTTTGATGGCCAAACTCCTCACCTTCAAATCCTGGATTATTGTAAATATTACCATGATTCACGTACCCCCAATCTTCGTCATCATAGTAGCCCCCGTCATCCGAATTTTCCATATGAACACTCACATGCTCCGGCGATTGATAACCGGGAACACTATGTGGTTCGTCATCGGGAATGGCGTTCCTCAATTCGTTGAGATTGGGAAACTGGGCTTCATTTATGGGAATGCCATGAACTTGGTTAGTTCCACGGTTGGTGTGAGCATTTCGGTTGTTTAAGTTGGGTGGTAACGGGTTTTGTGGGTTAAAGTTTTGAAATGGTGGTGTGGGTGGTTGTTGGTTGTTATTGTGGTTTTGAGGTTCCATTTGACTAGGACCAACAGATGGTGTAGATGGTGAATTGGTGTTGGGTTGATTAGAAGCAAGTGTTGTCTCTAATCGAGTGGCTAAGTTTCTTCGAACTAAACGCTCAACCTCTGGTTCAAACACTAGCGGTGAGGTTCTATCGGAATTCCTTGTATGCATGCACTACTTGTAAGTGTAATCTGCACAAGTAACACACCCGCGTAACAAGAAAATATAGAAAATAGTAAAAAGAAACAAAGCACCTTAAACAGTTAATCACAAAAATTCTAACAATTATCCAATCGCCGGAGCATGTGAGTGTTCATACGGAAATGGCGTAACAAAAAGTCCCATGTTCCTTTTATAAAAAATGCCACATTAGTAAAATGAATTTAATTGTAATAGAATACTCTATTTAACATAATATAATTGATACCTCACTTTTGTAGAGATTCTATTTTAAATTCATTTTACTAATTCATCATTTTAGTGCACTTTATCTTCATAACCCACAACGTAATAAAACCAATTAAAGTAGTATCTTTCATGACAATATCGATGCAATTAGACTATAAATAATATCAATTAAAGTGTGCCTAAATTCCACCGATCAAATCCCCACACTTATCTTTGATTGTCCTCAAGCAAACCGATACGGAACTACTCACCATAGTAACAACACTTCTAAACCCCTATACTGATGCAACAGTTTAAGTCCTAAGTCATACTCGTTCCATAGACTAACACAATCAAGATTCACAGTCCGACAAGCAATTGATGCAATTTATAAAACTTAAGACTTGCTTATTCAAAACTAACATGCTTAGGATTATACACATGCTACAAGCCCCTCACAATAAACTCTCCTCTCAGTTTAAAATATGAACTAGCGTGTGATTTGCTAGTATGTGTAACACTCAAAAACCAAACATGAAATCCTGCAATCATAGGCTTGTATAACAATCACACCTCCATTGTATCATATAACACGATACGCATCAAAAGGACTTTCGGGTTTTGGGCTTAGGCTAAGGGTAGGAGATTTTTGGCTTATATTTTTTTTATGTGGCGAACAAACAAACGACCAAACCGTGACAACTTTATTTACAACACATAACGACTAACACTTTGGGTTGGTTTCTACCCAAGAATACAAACAATATTCACAAAACTTCTATTTTTTTTTCTATCTTTTTTTTTTCTTTTCTTTGTTTCCCCCTTTTTTTTCACTTATTCAAAATATGCCGTTCACGGTCGGTATCAAACAATTCACATTAGGTGGACAAATGAACGGGTAAATAGGCTCAACAGGGCTACTAAGGGTGATGACTAGGTAAAGACAAAACAAACAAACACAACTGGTGTAAAGGATATCCTAACACCTTTATCATTTACGTGCACATGTCAAACCACAGTCTCAGCATGTATCAAATCATACAAGTTCTAACACAGAATTACACGTGGCCTGCTCTCAGCAAATGAATTCAATATGTAGCTCATTCTATCATTCTACAAGCTCAAAACTCTCACCAAAGAAGGGTAAAAGGTTGTCGACATGTAGCATATGCAATCTAAAGCATGTTACCCCTAAATAGACATCTCTTTTCAATTCTTTTATCCTAAAAACACATGTCGGACCTACTCTCATGAAACTTAAAGGAACGACCATGACAAGGGACTATGTTAGTTACTACCGGCAAGGAACCTATTAGTGATTGGAACGTTCGGTTTTCATATCCATTTAGTTCACTTAAGGCGATGAAATCCTTTAAAATTATAATTTTCAAATTTTTTTTTCTTCGCTTTTCATCGTTTCAATCATTTTTCAACCTCTTTCAAGGAATCTATTTTTTTACGACACGACACTAACACTAATTATGACACACTAGACGCTAGCCTCCCCTCCCCACACTTATTTCCTTCATTGTCCTCAATGGAGCGAGAAACTATCTACGACACAACTACATGAATAAAACATAGAGATAAATGGAACAGACTCCCCTGATTTGACGCGGTTGAATCCATGTGAGCCTTGTTCCACCGCAACCGTATAGCATTTCATTCGCGGCTGCTTCAACATGGGATGCTTGTCTTTAAATTGTTCGAATCACCTTCGTCCAAATGGAGATTGAGTATGGACAAAAACGATCGAAACCTGCAAAATAAATCTCACAAGCTCCCAAAACAGGTTAAACAGGTTAATAACCAAGATAAACGAGCGAAAACAGGTTCGACGAGCAACCAAACCTCCTCAGACTTCCCCACACTTGTCCGGTTCATACACAAAAACACAAAAATAAAAACAAATGAAATAAAAACAAAACTTGGGTTGCCTCCCAAGAAGCGCTAAGTTTTAGATCTTCAGCCAGATCATACCTATCAAATCATGGTGGGCGTGTAGGGTGTTTACAATCTCTCATTTTCATCAGTCTATTCATCCACAACTTCGAAACACCATCCAGCTTGTTCAACAACCAGCAGCTATTCAACTCACACTTTTCTTCTTCTCCATCCATCTTCTGTAATTTATTTCCTTTCTTTCTCCTGCTCTTCCTTGGTCTCTTCTTCTTTTTCTTAACCTCTACTAACCTGTCAATCATAAAACACTCCTTTTCTTCTACATGACTCTTCTTTTCAGAAGGTTTACACTTGTTAGCAACAGGTTTGGTTGAGTTTGAAAATACTTTTAAAATCAATTTTTGATCCCCAAACCTAAACCTGACCGTTCCCTCAATACAATGAATAACAGAATGAGCAGTAGCTAGGAATGGTCTACCCAATATAACAGTTGGTTGGTTATTTTTAACACAATCAAGTACCAAGAAATCGACAGGATAATAAAATTCCCCAACTTTCACAATCACATCTTTTACAATCCCCCGAGGACACGTAAGAGTTTGATCAGCCATCACCACTATGGTTTCAACTTTTTGCAACGGCCCAAAATCATACTGATCATATAAACTCCCCGGTAATATACTTACACAGGCTCCAAGATCCAACAACGCCCTGTCCAATTTAAAATCACCTATTTGTATCGAAATAATAGGTGCCCCTGGATCTTGGAGTTTCGGGGGAAGGGTACCCATCAAAACGGCGTTCACATGAACGGTATCAAGTTGTTTAGGCAACTTGTGACGTCGTTTTCGGGTACTCAACTCTTCAAAAAATTCAACGTGATCAGGACTTTTCTTAATTTTTTCAAGCAATGGTTTATTTATTTTTACCTTTTCAAAACTTTCCCAATTTTCATCCTTAGACGATTTCCGTTTATTCAAATTTTTGGGTGCAAGTAAAGCCATGGGGAATGGAACCTTTACATTCCCATTATAACTATCAGAAAATGTTTTATTTGAACTATGTTTGGACTTTATAAAACTTCCAATTTCCTGATCACGTTCACTCTCATCCTCAGACTCAGTCACATCCTCTACCATACCCTCAACATGTTGTGGTGACTGAGTTTCAACAGTAGAACTTTTAGAAAGAGAAGGAATACTTACCTCATCTCTGTGGACACTCGTGTGAGAAGAATTGTGAGATGTATTTTCCTGAAAATCACTAAGAAGCTGATCTTGATTTCTTCTGATGATAGCCACTTCTTCGGCTAATTGTCCAACCTGTTGTGACAATGCCTTGACCTCCCGATCTCGAACCTCGTTGCTTTTCTGAATATCTTTCAAAAACTCCATGATCATGTCAAAGTTTTCATTGATGGAGTTATTATCCGACACATGCTGACCCGCTTGATCATTCTCTTGAGTCTGCCAATTGTTGTCATAGTTATCTTGGTCTCTTGAGTCTGCCACTTCCTTCACATCAACCGCCAACTGAGCAACTTGCTTGTTTAATGCTTGATATGTCTTAGCTCGTAACTCTAGATCCTTCTTCATTTGTTTCAGCATTTCCATTATCTCATCATTCGGACCTTCAGCTGGACCACTCGATCCTCCATAACTATTCTGTTGAGCATTTTTAAACCTTTGCTGATTCAAATTGACCCTATTCTGACCTCTTTGAATAAACTGCTGCGGTGGAGGCACAAAATCATTATACCCATCACATCCAAACTGGTCATAATACCCATTTACCTCATCTGCATCATATCTAGCATATTGGTTTTGAGTCGGTGATTGTCTGTTTTGAAAGCTCATTTGCTGATGTATTGGACGGCTATGTTGTGAGAAATCAACACCCTCAAATTCATTAAACTCGGGCTGATAAGTTCGATCCATGATTCAAAGACCTGCACAAGCACTAAACAAAACACCCGCGCGTAATATCGAACTAACAAAAATAAAAAAAAAATAGAAAGAAAAATATTTTTTTTTTGAAATTTTTTTTTATAATTTTTATAACGCTATTCAACGGATGGAAAAAGAAACTACATCATAAACTAAGATAATAATTGGTTTGATATGTGAAAAGTTAAATAATATATTATCTTAAAACTTTTTGGTTGCAATAAACTTCTATCTATTTGAAAAGTCAACACAAACTTATTATTATTATTATAAGATATGTTTTTTTTTTTAGAAAACTAGAAAAATAACATGAGAATTATACTAAAACATAAAAGTGTTTGTTGTACGTGTTATGTAGGTGACATCAAAAGCATGGATAAAGTAAATGGATAAAAAAAAATAAAAAGAAACCACACAACATGCAAACATTGAACTGGACTTCCACACAACAACAAAGTTAAATAAAAAATAGTAAAATTATGATTGCATCACATGGTCATGCAATTATTGTGTTGAATGGGCTGTCATAAAGAGAATTTTTTTTTTTTTAAGAAAACAAGGAGAAGAAAAAAAACTAATCCAAACTAACACTAAGCGCACGAATTCCCCGGCAACGGCGCCATTTTTTGATCAGATTGTCGCGCTCCGGTCAAAGATAATATTTAAATGCCCAAATTACCCTTAACAAATAGCTAGTGGTAGCAAGGGGTCGAACCACGAAGAGTATGTGGTTTGCGTATGGATTCACTTGAATTAGAACGATTGTCACAATTTATGAAGCTTGCTATGATATTCTTGTATTTTTGTTTTGTTGAAAGATATGAATTTAACTAAGTGAATTGGTTTAATTGAATAACAATTACTAATTAACAATTGCAATGAAGATTGATTACTAGACAATAATAAGAAAAAGGATTCACACCCGGTTTCGGTAATTGCTAACTTAAGGTTTCTACAAGTTTTAAGATTCAACTCAATTGCATATGATTAGCGGATTTAGTGTACCGTGACTTAGGTGCTAATAACTATCAACGTTTCAAGAACGGACAAGAATACACTTTGTAATCAACACAAGTAAATCCTAACCAAGACAACACATATTACACATAACCATTTCATAAAGTCATAACTTTTAACATCGCTCGACAATTTATGAATACGAAACAAATGCAAGCTATTGTCAAAGGTTTCAAAAATTAGACACAAATTGTCACAAAGTTGAAGCAAGAAACAATTCAAAACCATAAATTAAACAACTACCTACACCGGGGTGAAACCGAGATGATTAGCCGCTCATGGTTGAAGAAGCTTGATCACCGGATGAATGGAACTTGAGGAAGATCATCTTGGAGCTTGAAGATGGAGGAATGGTGAATGATGAATGTTTTGGTGAAAGATGATGGTGGAAAGATGGAAGTAGGATGAATTGTGAATAATGTTCGTGATGATGTTCCTTCTTGATGATGGTCTAACCATGCAGGAGATGACAATCCCCCTTGTGGTGATGATAGTGTTGATTATTTATAAGAAAAATAAAAGAGATGGATTAGATATGAAATGGAGGTTCCAAAGTCTTTAACTTGGAGCTCCTTTTTTGTAGTCAAAGATTGGTGGATGATAGATTGGTTAAAGATGCCAGAGATGTTGAATTATGGCTCCCAAGATGTTATTTTCAACTCAAGAGAGGTGTAACTCCCGAGTAATTGGTGGAAAAGTGCTTTCAATTCGTCAAAAACTCAAATTTCAACAAAATCCGCGATTTGGTGCAGTGTTAGGCGTCCCCGACGCCCTTTTTGGGCGTCCCCGACGGCCCCTAGATGTTCCAAATTCGTCCGATGCGCTAATTAACTGCCTACGAACATTTTTTCCCGACGGAGAGTTCTGGAGGCCGTCGCCGACGCCCCTTTATGCGTCGCCGACGCCCTCTGGTTTTGCTGATTTCCTCCGAAACTGTTTTCTTCGTAACTTCTTCGTTATAGCTTCGTTTTACTCACTGTTTTCGCCCACGTACTCGTAATTCAGCCCTCTATCATGCCATCTTACAATATCTTCATTTTAAATCCATTACCATCCCCCCAAAACACATCCAATCTTCGTGGTTAACCCGGTTTTGTTCATTTCACATCCCCGGTTGATCCGATTCACGTCCCAGTGCTCCGTTTAGCTCCCAATTAGCTCCTTAAACTCTTTTAGACCGGTAAAACACGAATCCCATTAAAAGTAGGCTATTCAAGATTAAAAGCTATGTAAAAACATCAACTTAAGCACAAACGATAACCAGTTTTCGACCACGTATCACATCCCCACACTTGTCTTTTGATTGCCCTCAAGCAAATCTGTTTTTTACTTTCACGTGGGTCGAACAACGAATACACTCCCCATTCCCGAGACGAAGGTTAAGGTCTATTTTCATACAAAATTTCAAACCTTTTACAATTTACAACATATTTAACGATAACGTGAGCATTCACATATACAATGGTTATCCAAGATTAACCCGCCCGTAAAACTAACAAGTCATACATATCCCTCACAATGTTCTCTCCGCTCGGCTTATAGTTTGGCTAATGTGTATAATGTATTAGCACTTCAATCAATAATCGCTCAAAACCGATTAGAACACGTACCCGCATAAGCTTGCAACTCAATCATTCTCCACCACCGATCACGAATACTAAGCACAAGTCATAAGGTCTTTGTAAGGGTTGTAACGGGGATAGGGCTAAGGGTAGGAAATAGGATATTTTTAAGTGGCTAAGGTGATGAAAATTCGATTTTTATTACGAACGACTATTCTAAACAAAACTAAACTACAAACATCAACTTCAAGGCAGCAACTTTAGCCTTTTATTTATCGACTAAGAACATATATTTTTGTTCTTTTCTCTACAAATTTCTATCTTTTTCATGCATTTTCTGATTTTTTCTATTTTTTTTATATATGCAAACAAACAAACAATTATACAAACTTGACTCCTATAATCGAATTTCCATCACACAGGTTAAAAACAAAAAGGTTTAAGGTTATGGGCTAAAGTGGGTTGTCAAACGAAAGGTTTAGGCTCAAGATTGGCTACTAGGGGATAATTTTTGGGTAAGGGTATAAGAATGGTGTAAAATGAAAAAGGTTTACCTAATGCCTTAATCATTCTCGTGCTCGTATTCGGTCTATGGTCTTGAACGTATCAAAAGTTCCAAGTTCTACAATACGCGACTAATGGTCCACTCAAACAAAGAAACATGTAAATGCAAATCTATGATATAAAAGTGGCTCAAAACCTCACGTATAAGGGTATGATATGTGATATGCATCAATTGCTAGTTCCTTAGGCGAATTATTCCCAAATAACCACCCGCTAAATACCCTTCATGTTATTAATTTGAACTTGACCATGACAAAAGACCAAATGGGTTGTGCCATCCCTCATTGACTTAGCTACTTGTGCTTTTAAGATTGCTTTTAAAACAAGAAACTTTTGAAAAATTTTTGAAATTTTCCCCCATCCCCACACTTGAGGTAAACATTGTCCTCAATGTGTAGTTTTTAAATGAATGGGTCAAAATCTAAAACTTTTACTACTCCCCCATCCCCACACTTGAGGCAAACATTGTCCTCAATGTGTAAGAACTAGAGTTTTAAAACGCACAAGGGATGTGACACGGCTAACCCTCCCAAAGTTTCACCCCGGAAAAAATAAAATACAAAATACAATCCACTTATTACTAAACTAAGAATCAAGGTAAAAAGGAAACGCATGCACCTGATTTTTGTCGCTTGACGTCCATATCTTCTTCTTCTCTTCATAAAAACGGTTGTCTCTCGAACATCATATACCTACAAATTCTAACCCTTGTGTAGAAGTATGCTTCTCACAACCATTGAAATTTGTTAGGTGATTAGTTCTACCATTTTTATGAAAGTGTTACCAAATCATGCGTTAAATTACCTTGATTTTTGTGAAAAAAAAAATAAATAAATAAATAAAAAATTAAGTTACAACAATAACAAGCCTAACTCACTTTCGTAGGAATCACGGTTGCATTTAGCTTATGCAACAAGCCCTTTTAAACCCCCCCAATAGCTTGGGAGGACGAGAGGTCTCGTGAGGGTTATATAGGGAACACACCCACAACGTTCATTTAACACCTCATGGTGGTCGAATGGCGTGCTTGCCGCCTACGAACTCCTCAACACCCACCGGTGATTCATACCATTTGTTGCCAAACGGTCCAAACTTCCTCACCTCCTCTTCCTTCTTCTTTTCTAGAGGTGACTTCCTTGCCTTCTTTTTCTTGACCGTCTTCTTCTTTGTTTCTCCAAACCTACCGACCATAGCACATACCTTTTTGTTTGGATTCATGTCCATTTTAAGACACTTATCCTCACCGAGTGGGTTAGTGAAATTTGGAAAAACATTTAAATTTAATTCCCGGTCCCCAAACTTCATGCTCACCGTTCCCGTTGCACAATTTATTATGGCATTAGCAGTTGCGAGGAACGGTCTACCCAGTATGACTATCGGTTGGGTGTCCTCAACACATCCAACATAATCTACTACCAAAAAGTCAACTGGGTAGTAGCAATCATCTACCTTAACAATCACATCTTCCACCATCCCCCTTGGATGCGTGGGAGTCTGATCGGCCAATACTACGGGAGTAACAAACTTTTTCAATGGACCAAAATCATATTGGTCATACAAACTCCCGGGCAAGATGCTCACACAAGCTCCAAGATCTAGGAGCGCCCTCTCAATTTTAAATGTTCCAATTTGAATTGGAATAAGAGGATCTCCCGGATCTTGAGCTTTTTGGGGAAGGGCGTTCGATAAAACGGCACTCACATGAGATATCAAATCAACTGGTTCGGGTAATTTGTTGTGCCGTTTTTTGATGCTTAACTCCTTTAAGCATTCCACATGAGCCGGAACCTTTTTAATGTCATCGAGAAACGGTAAATTAATTTTTGCTTGTTTAAAATTTTCCCACCTCTCGTCCTTTGGTGGGCACCGTTCTTCAAATTTTGATGCATTAATCGGGTTAAGTTGATTTAAACAATTTTCACAAAAAGATTTTTTAGTTACATTTTCAATTTTACTTTGTGAAGTCGTTTCTTGTTCATTTTCAATTTCCGGCTCATCATTTATATTTTCCACTACACCATCAACGAATTGTGGTGGTGAAATGCTTTCAACACTACAAACTTCATCATTTAAAAGAATACTTACTGCGTTAACGCGTGCATTCCTCACGTTGCTTGTGCTAGAACCTTGATGCTTCGGGTTCATTGTGGTGTCACTTGGAAGCTTTCCCATGCTTCCCCTCATTTGAGCCATTTCCTCCGCGAGTTGGCCCACTTGCTTTGACAATGCTTCATGTGCTTTGTCCCGAATCTCATTCTCTTTCTTGGACTCCTGCATCATCGAAAGCATCGCATCCATCTTTGAATTCAAATCATTACCACCGGTTTGATTGATGTTCCTTTGATACCCCCCTTGGTTACCTCCTTGGCGATTTTGGTGCGAATACCCACCTTGATTTCCCGATTGGAAATTCGCGTTCATTTGGTTGGAGGCGTTACCATACATAAAGTTAGGATGGTTCCTCAATCCGGGGTGGTAAGTGTTTGAGTTCATATCATATTGCATCCGGTCTCCATACACTTGATTCACATCCACGGTGGCTTGGCAATTCTCGGTCCGGTGACCGATGTCACCACATTTTTCACATACGCTATATTGTACCGCACCCACTTCTTTCTTCTTCATGCGGGCCAATTCCCGCTCCAACGTATCAATCCGATCCTTAGAACTTGCATCACGATCGGGCCAAGACCTTGAGGTAGGGTGCTTTTTGGCTCGGTCGGCCGACTCTTTCGCCTTTGATCTCTTGCTCATTCTTTCTAGGAATTCCCAATCATCATCGTCGTGATTGCTTAATAGAGTTCCATTGCTGGTTGATTCAAGGCGGTTCCACGTCTCATCATCCAAACCCTTCACGAAGCATTTAACCAACTCTCACCTTTCGATTTGATGATGTGGGCACTTCCGGATCAATTCCTTGAATCGAGTGAATGCTTCATGTAACGGTTCACTCGAAAGTTGGCGAAAAGATCGAATTTCATCTCTAGCATCGTCGGTCTTCGCCATTGAGTAGTATTCGTTAAGAAAAACTTGTTGCATTTCAGCCCGTGTGATGTACATGGAGTAAACACGAGGTAGTGTTTGGTATGCATGAATGATAGGTGGAATGGAATGTGCTATTACGAGGGAATGAAAAAAAAAATGTGTTTGGTTGGTCAAGTTAATAGAATCACCCATTACATAGGGCATTTCATTCCCTCAAATTCATTCTATCTACACCTGTTGTTTTTTTTCATTACATTTCATCTCTCACCTTCATTACCAACACCTTCCACCACTAGCCACCCACCGCCGCCACCACCCTAAGTTGTCGAACACCGGCGCCGCCGCCACCCGTCGTCACCGCCCGCCACCCTCCGCCACCGAACACCGGTGCCACCGTCACAACCACCCCCTCGGCTACCGAACACCGGCGCCACCACCGGCCATCGCCACCACTGCCGCCACCCCTCGCCATCACCGACCATGCTACGAACACCGGCGCCACCATCCCCTTCCGCCACCGAACACCGGCATCATCGATAACCACCACCACAACCCACCACCTTCGCCACCCGCTGCCAACACCCACCGCCGCCGCCGCCACTCTCCGCCACCGAACACCGGCGTCACTGCCGACCACTGCTACCCTCCGCCATCGAACACCGGCGCCACCGCCGTCGCCACCGCCGTCGCCACCGAACACCGACACCATCAACTATCGCCACCAACCACAACTGCCACTCATCACCGATTTTATTCCTACTTTTTTTCCTAACCTACCAAACACTACAAGGTAATGATTCATTTCATTCCCATGTGGTAACCAAACAAGACCATGGAATGAAATGATTCACTTCATTTCTTTGTCCATTCCATTACCTCGTCCATACCATTTCCTCGCCCATTCCATTTCTCGTACCAAGCAGACCCAAGTCTTTGTTGTTAAGGGGTGTGGAAAGGTATATATTTTTAATTTTGCTGGATAGTCTTAAGCATAGTCCTCAAAAGTGTTTTTACTTGATTAGGCCACTGGGGGTGGCAACGTTATAGCACGTTATAGAGATTATACCACGCGTGGACAATTGTGAAGACCACCGCCACCAACTTTTTCACGCGTGATAGAATTGATTCCGTGATAATTTCAACGCGTTATGGGGTGTGAGTGATAAATGGATGTGAGGGGGTGTGGGGGTTTATTGTTGGGTGTTGTGAGTGATGACCATTGCCACCAAAAAAGGTTGTGAGTGATGGAAAAATGGTTGATGACATGGCGGAACTTGATTGGGTGCTTGTGTGTGATGAAATTCTATCACTAGTGACCACCCCCACTCCCCTTAGTCCGGTTACTTTGAAAGCCATAATTTGTGCATACAAGCATAAGACATTTCTCAAGTCTCATTTTCAAAAAACGACTAGGACTTGTGAAATACTATCTGGAAATCGAGATAATGAGAAGCAAAAAGGGGGATCTTCCTATCTCAAAGAAAAGAGGCGGATCTTTTGAAGAAAAGTGTATACGTCAGGGATGAAACCATGAAGCACCCTGATTAACTCTCAATGTATACCCAAGAAACAATAATTGTGAATTATTTCAGAATCCTGAGAAGTGTAAGAGACTAGTTGGAAAGCTGAATTGCCTTAGGAGAAGCGTCCACACATTGTGTTTGCACTTTGCAATCAGCAGGGGCGGACCTAGGTTATGCCCAAGGTGGGCGGGCGCACCGCTTGGAAAAAAAATTTAGTGTATATTTTAGGCAAAAAACCCGACCGCACCCCTTGAAAATATGCTTGAGCCACTCTTCCGCACCCCCAATAAATAATTCCTGGGTCGCAATCAGCATGTCTTATGCATACACTTACAGTAAACTATATATTGGGTCCTTGTAGAGCAAATTTGGTACTCTAACTAAAAGGAGCATTGATCAAGGGTGGTGCAGGTTGTTGTATGAGTGTCTTGGTCACAATAAGAGGTCAAATACATGTTCAAATTGAGCCTATTCAAATGCAGACTATATAGGATGACAAAGAATATAACGCTGAGATACAAGTAATTAATTAGAAGCACACGCAAGATGTAAGACACCAAACTTCTTATTGTAATCAAACACTTAATGGAGACACAAATATAAACCAAAGCCTCCTAATGTAACCTCTTGAGCACCATGCAGAAAAAAGGCTAGGTATAAGCGTTCTAGAAGCATTAACTAGTTTGGTACGTGTCTTTAATCTAAAGCAAGAACCTTAAAAGCACTGAAATGAAACTCAAGGTTAATAGATACATATAGGAAGAACTTAGATAACTCTGGGGGCTAAAAAAAGGTCTGATTGCTCAACCAGCACATGCCCAAATCCGGGCTTGAGCAACAGGCCTTGGCCTATGGGCATAGCTGTATAGGTTGTTTCCTACAACATATTGATTTGTGATGAAACACTGGTTAAATCCGATGATTAACTAGCTGGGTCGTCTTTTCTGTGGGTTCAATCTTCTTTCTTACTCGCCAAAAAGACTGAGTCCTGCAAAACAGCGACACCGTTAGCTCGTTAAGAGGGGAATATGGGGGTTTCCCTCTTAACCGGGCTCCGGCGTGAGAATAAGTTCTGTTCTGAGGAGATAAAACAGTGTGTGTTAAGAGTGAGAGTGAGAGGAATCGAATGGAATCAACCTGGATGATGAAGGGTCCTATTTATAGCCGGAGGGTGAAAGAGGGAGGAGCAACCTTGCCAGCTGTTATGGGGCGCCAGCTGTCCGACCAAGGGGAATATCCTCTTGGTCTCCTCTGCTGTGGTCAGGATGGTGGTATACGTGGCGCGCCCATATTTATCCACGCTGGAAACATCGTACTGCTGCTGTCGGTCTGCTCCTTGATCTGCTGCAGGTCTACATGGCGCTTGGTGAATGGTGACACGTATTGTCCTTTATGTCGGAAAGAGCATCTTTGGTGCCACCTTGACGTCTTCCAGAAGCTTCTAGAAGCTTCTGGACTCGCTTGCTGATGTAGGCGCCATGTAGGATGAAAAAGTGGTGTGGTCCTTGCCATGTGGGATGTGGACTTGGGACCATACCTCTTCAAGTCCCCCCAGTCTAGTGTGCCTTCTAGTTGAGTTGAGCGTCTAGGAGGGATTCTGGACTTATAAGGGTAGTGGTTGTTAGTCTTGTTGGGATACATGTTTGCAACCCTGCGTGGTTGGGCCAATTAGTTATATGGCGCGTGCCATGTCGTAGTGATTCTGCAAAAAATGAGCTAAGTGGACGCATGGCGCGTGGCTTGTTGGTAACTTTTGCAAAGTTGGGCCAACTGGACGCATGGCGTGTTGGCAACTTTGCAAAGTTGAGCCAACTGGACGCGTGGCGCGTGGCGTGTTGGTAACTTTTGCAAATTTGAGCCAGCTGGACGCGTGGCGCATGGCGTGTTGGTAACTTGCAAAATTGAGCCAACTGGACGCGTGGCGCATGGCGTGTTGGTAACTTTTGCAAAATTGAGCCAGCTGGACGCGTGGCGCATGGTGTGTTGGTAACCTGCAAAATTGAGCCAACTGGACGCGTGGCGCATGGTGTGTTGGTAACTTGCAAAATTGAGCCAACTGGACGCGTGGCGCATGGCGTGGTGGTGTTTCCTTCTGTCAGAAGTTTTCTTTCTTGGGATGAAGACAACTGATGTGACTGTCTGATGTCCCTGTCTTGTCGGAGGTGAACAGGCGCCTTTTCAGTGGTGTCAGTTACTTTCCATCCTTGTGTTAGACGTGTGCCGCCCACGCTCCTGAAAAAGGGGGTGGCGGTTTCTCTCTCTGCTGACGTGTCTCTCCCCCGTTGGGTGACGTTCTGGATCTCTGACGGCCCACTACCCATCGCATTAAATGCGATGGGTTTAAATATATGGCGGTTCCTTCACCTTCTTCACTTTTCAAAATTTGAAACTCCTCTCCTTTTCTATCAAAAATTTTCTTCATCTCTTTTTCTTCCAAGTTTATTCATATATCTCTTCTTCACTTTCTTGCACCATGTCTTCTGGGGCTAATCCTTTGACGAAGAAGAGAAGGTTTAAGGGTAGGAACCCTCCTGGTCCAGATCGAGCGGTGATAACTTGGAAAGAAGAAGAATTCCACAATTTGGTTCGGGACATGGGTTTTCTCTCTGACTGGGGTGCTCAGTTTCCTACCGCAGGTTCTACCGCCATGGATGCACCTCCTGGTTACATCACGTTGTATGCGGCCTTTTTCCGGGAGGGTAACTTCGGGCTCCCTATGACGAAGTTTACTGCTGATTTATTGAGGAATTATGGGATCCATATCTCTCAGATCAACACTATTGGGCTTCCTCGTGTTACCCATTTTGAGTTTATCTGCAGGGCCAACTGTGTTGAGCCAACCTTTGAGATGTTCAACGTTTTTTACACTGTGACTTACACCGGAGGTTTTTATTCTTTTAACTCTCGGACTAGTGGTGTTATCCCTTGTAGTTCCAATCCTCCGAAAAGCCTACATGATTGGAAACAAAAGTTTTTTTACATTCGGCGTGGTGTTATCCCGGTAGATATGCACTATCGATCAGAGAGGGAAGGGATCCTGAAAGTAGACGTGACAGTGGACTTTGCCAATCAGGAGTGGTACAAGAAGGTGACGCACAAGGCCACTGCTATTTCTCAGCTGGAGGAGAGGGCGTTGGTTGGTGCTGGTATGAGCTTGCGGTGGTTTCCGAAGAAACCTCTGGGTGTTCCTGTTTATGGTTATCAAGGCAAACGTATGTAATTTTTCTTAGTTGTTTGCTTTTTTCTCTGGTTATTGTTGTGTTCTTCCTCATTTCTTTGTATTTCGCAGTTGGGTACAGCTTGTTAAATGTTCTTGACCCAAAGGCCGGTGGTGCTATGGTTGACGCGGTTCAAGAGGATGGGAAACCGACATGGTTGGACCAGATCCGCAACCGATAGTCCGAGAATGGAAGCAGATTGGGGGAGGAGACCCTTGAATTTGAAAATGATAAAAAAGCATTCGCTGAGGAGAGGGAGAAGTTCAATGCTGAGAAGAAGGGTTTGTTGTGGAGGTTGTCTGATGCTAAGGAGAAACTTACACAGGAGAAACAGGCTAACTCCAACAAACAAAAGAATTGGGAGGCCGCTTGTGAGCGGACCAATAAAGAGTTGCAAGCACAACGTGAAGCGATTGTCAGGATGTCTACTGAGAAACGCAAGATTAGTGAGGAAGCTAAGGAGGCGCGTGTTGCGTCTAACAAGAGGGAAGAAGAGTATCTCCAACGCATAGCTAAGTTGGAAAAGTTTGCTGAGGAGAGGTTGCTGAGTGCAAGGCTTCTGAGCTTCTTGCTAAGGAGGTGTCTGCCGATTGCAAATGGTTGCTTTCACGCGCGGTGCCCTTGGTAACTTCCTTTGCATATGCTGTTTGTTTGTTTTTTTGGTATTCTTTGCCCTTTCTCCCATATGTGTATTGCCCTTGCAGATTGCCGAACGTATCGCTGGTTCTAAGGAATTGGCGAAGTACGTATATGAGCTTGGCGAAGCCGCACGTGACCTTGGTCGCAAGGAAGGGTATGCTGAAGGGAGGGCGGCTGCTAAATCGAAAGAGCCATTGAAAAGTTTTGAATTATATAAAACTGATTGTGTTGGGGGTTACGCTGAAAAACGTCAGGAGTTTGCATCTCTTGAGTTTGGTGCTGTTAAGGCCGCTCAGAAATTATCTCGGACGCCTGATGGTATCGCCCTGTTAAAGAAGGCCCTTGGAGATGAAGATCGTGCGGCTGGGGGCGCTGGTACTAGTCATCCAGAGTGAAGAAATCCGGCTTGCATGCCGTGTATGGGCTTCAATAGCCCTGTAACCAACTTGATAATTTCGTGAACAATTTAACTTTATGTTTCATGAACAATTTACCTATAGCTGTCGTATCTGCAATACGTTTTGTTATATTTTATGTTAATGTTTAGGCTCTTGCTCATTGTGAATTTTGCTATCGTTACAATATGTGCATGTGTAATTACTTTGATTAGGTATCACGAATGAATGATGGTGCTGACGGGTTGTGTTGTGTTAGTTACAACGTTTATTCTGTCATTTAAGGGCGCAAGCTGATTCGTATATACGAAGTGATCGAGTTATAGGTTATTGTGTGGACCCGGCTGTGTTCAGCTTTGGGGGTCTTACAATGTTTGTTTACCGTGTTTTCGACGTTTTCGTGTTAGTGTGGGCACGAAGTATTTGTTTGGCGTTTTCTAGGCTTTGGTTGTGTTTCTGACCCGGCTGTGCACTTGGTCGTGACGAGCCTTGGAGGTCTACAACGTTTCCTAAGGTCGAGCCATTGATGTTTTCGTGTATGCCCGAAGTAATATATGCAGTTGTAACAAAAAATTCTCATGAGAAGAGATAGCCAAACACTTCTTGTATTAGTGCTAAATGTGTTGGCGGGCAGCCATTACAAGTACATAGGAAAAACTTCAGCTGTTTACATGTAGCATTTTCTTAACTGTTGAGCATTCTAGGTTCTTGGGACTTCTTTTTCATCTAGGGTGTGCAACTTATATGCCCCTTTTCCGAGTACTGCGTCTACAACATAAGGCCCCTCCCGCTTGGGAGCTAACTTTCCGGGCTTTTCGACGTTAGACGCCTCATTGTCCCTCAGGACATAATCTCCCGGATTGAAAGTGCAAATTCGGACTTTGGAGTTATAATACTTTTCTAGCTTTGTCTTGTATTTCGCTTCATTGATTGCCGCCATCTCTCTCCTTTCTTCTAGGAGGTTGAGATTCAACCTCCTTTCTTCTTCATTGTTGACCAAGTTCATGGAGAGCATTCTTGGTGATGGCAGTCCGATCTCCGCTGGTATCACAGCCTCGGACCCATAGACTAAGCTAAACGGTGTTTCTCCGTTGCTTGTTTTGGGCATTGTCCTATGGGCCCATAATATGCTGGGTAATTCATCAACCCAGCCTCTTCTTTGTGTTCCCAAACGTGCTTTGATGCCGTCTACAATGCTCTTGTTGACGGCCTCCACTTGACCATTCCCTTGTAGGTGCACCAACGAGGAGAAGGTATGCTCTATGTGTAGCTCTTTGAACCAGCGTTGAAGATCTTCTGCGGCAAAATTTGTTCTGTTGTCAGTTATAATTCTTAGAGGCAACCCGAATCTGCAGATGATCTGTTCCCAGATGAAACGCCGCACTACGATAGATGTGGTTGATGCCAGCGCCTTTGCTTCTACCCATTTCGTTAAATAGTCTACCGCGACTATGATGAATTTCACTGCACCCGGGGCTTCGGGAAAAGGACCGACCATATCTATTCCCCACTGTTGAAACGGCCACGCCGTTGTTACGGGGACTAGTTCATTTTTGGGGCGCATCGTTTTCGGAGCATGCCTCTGGCATCCACTGCATTTCCTCAAAACATTCACTGCGTCTAGATGCATTCCAGGCCAGTAATACCCGACGTTCATCACTTTCGCTACCACCATCCTCGGACCGGCATGGATGCCGCAGATTCCCTCATGTATTTCTCGGATTAGGTAGTTTGCATCTTCCGGGTCGACGCATCTTAACAACGGCCCGAGGTATGATTTTCGGTACAGTATTCCATCAACCATCTGATAGTGCTCGGACTTGTACTGAACTTTCCTCGCTTCGGCTTTGTTTTCTGGTAAAATCCCCGACTGGTGATACATGATTATGGGAGTCATCCAAGATGTTGTTCCCAACTGGACGACGCTCACTTGCCTTAACGGTACCGATGGATTGCTCAAGACTTCAATGCGTACATCCTTTCCCTGGTGCTGGAAACTGGTGGATGCGAGCTTACTTAGTGCATCGGCTGGTTTATTCTCGCTTCTATTGATGTGGTGCACCTTGTAAGAATGGAAGTTTTGCAGCAATGCTTTCGCTTGGTCTAGGTATAACGCCATTACGTCTCCTTTAGCATCGTACTGGCCGTTAATCTGCCCAGCTACTAACATGGAGTCCACATGCGCCTCAATGTGTTTGACTCCCATCTTGATCGCTAACCTCAGACCGGCAAGAAAGGCTTCATATTCGGCTTCATTATTCGTGCTCTTGAAGTCTAACCGGATGGCATACGTGAATTCGTGTTTTTTCTGGACTTACCAGCCTAAGTCCTGCGCCTGCGCCATCCTCATTGGATACGCCATCTGTATACAGTAGCCATGGTTCTTCTGAACGTTGCTTTTTAGCTCTTTCCATTGCTTTACACTCCCTGTCTTTGTCATCGGGCACTTCTGTTATGAAATCAGCCAACACCTGGCCCTTGATTGCTGGTCTTGGCCTGAAGACCACGTTGTGGCCTCCCAGTTCTATCGCCCACTTTGCTAGCCTTCCGGAAATCTCAGGCCTTGCCAGGATGTTACCGATGTTGTAATTTGTTAAGACATGAATGACATGGTTGGCGAAATATCTGTGCAACCGCCTTGATGCATGGATTAGTGCCAGCACTAATTTTTCCATTATAGCATACCTCATTTCTGGATCGTTAAGAGTGCGAGACACATAGTAAAGTCTCCCACCGCTTTATCAGATGCTGAGAGATACATTACCAAAGGCTCTCCTTTCACTGGCGCTGTCAGTGTTGGCAGTCTTATGAGGCAATCTTTCATTTCTCGGAACGCTTGTTCGGCTTCCGGGATCCACTGGAACTGGCTTTTCTTCATGCAATTATGGAGTGTCTTGATAAACGGGAAAGATTTAGCGGCATGATTGGCTAAGAAACGGTTCAGTGCTGCTAACCGTCCGGCCAACTTCTGCATTTCCTTGATCGTTGATGGCGAGGGCATGCGCTCGATTGCTTGTACCTTATCAGGGTTTACTTTAAATCCATCCTTTGTGACGATGAAACCCAGGAACTTTCCTTCTTCCATGCCGAAGGAACACTTCGCTGGGTTTAGTTTGATGCTTACACCGCGCAGTGTGTCGAATGTTTTTTGGATGTTCATCAGCATCGTACTTTCCTCTTTGCTCATGATGACCAAGTTATCCATGTACACTTCGATGTATTTGCTGATGGCATCACTGAACGTTTCATTCATTAGTCTCTGATAAGTCGTGCCCGCGTTCTTTAGATCGAAAGGCATTTTGGTGTAGCAGTATAGCCCTGTCGGTGTGCGGAATGCGGTTTTGTCCTCGTCTTGGATGGCCATCTGTACCTGGTGGTACCCCTTATAACAATCAAGGAAACATTTCCATCTGAAGGTTACTAGCGAATCGATCTTCTCATCGATGTCTGGTAAGGCATAACAGTCGCGCGGGCATGCCTTGTTTAGGTCCTTGTAATCTACGCACATTCTCCAACTCTCGTTTCCTTTCTGTACCATTACTGGGCTTGCTACCCAAGTTTGGTACCGGACTTCTCTGATGATTCCTGCATTTAATAGCTCCGTGACTTGTTCTTTCATAGCGTCATGCTTTATGTCTCCTAGGTGTCGCTTGGTATGTACCACGGGTTTGGCGCTTTCTGAGACGTTTAGTCTATGCTCTGCTATGTGTCGTGGAACACCCACCATGTCAGCTGGTGTCCAGGCGAACACATCCATGTTTTCGAATAACAACTTTTTCAGCGCCGCGCGCGTGAGGTCAGACATTGCGGGGCCCAAGGTGACTGTTTGTTCTGGGTGTTTGTTGTTTAGCACCCATTTTTCAGCTTCCGCGCATGATGCAGATTTGCTTGCTTTCGCTGGCCTGATTTCGTCTGTTGCTAAGACTTCTTTGCTCGCGTAGATCAGTGCTATCCCTGTTTCTGTTGGGAAACCAACGGCTGAATGCGGCCCAGAGCAAATCATACTAAAATCTCCTTGGGATTCTCTTCCTAACAGGATGTCATGTCTTGAGTATGCTGGTAATACCATGAACGTGACCTCCTCCGTTCTTGAGTTTCTTCCGTCTGAGAGCAGCATTGGGAACGATATCTGGCCGAGAGGGAAAACGGCTTCGTTACAGAAACCAGTTAGTGGGTAGTCGACTGGTTCTAAGCGCGCTTTGTCCTCTTGGTCAAATTGGTTGAAGCTTTGTTCATAGATGATATCTGCAGTGCTCCCTGGATCAATGAAAATGTAGTAGGTTTGGTAATGACCGACTACACCGGATATGACTATGGGCCTTGTTTCTCTCGGACCTCCTCTTACTATGGGAAAAACAACTTGTCTTTCGCGCCAAGAATCGTCTTGTGTGCGCTTGTTATAGTTTTTCCTTGGCTTTCGTGGGCCTCCTTGAACCATGTGAGTTTCCAATTTTCGGAGCTTCTTTTTGTCTGGCCCTTCGTCCCTTCGTTGAATTTGACGGTGGTCGCGCTTTCCACCTTTCACCAGGTGGGTGAATCTTCCATCTCTCAGGGCTCTTTCTATCTCTTGTTTTAAGCTAAAACAGTCGTCGGTCAGGTGACCTGTGTCTTTGTGGAACTCGCAGAAAAGGTTCGGATCTTGACCTCTCTTGTTTCGCATTTGCAGGGGAGGTTTGAACTGGTGGTTCTCCGTTGATAAAACCTCAGAGGGAGTTTTTGTTAAGGGTGTCCACTGCTTTTCTCTATTCTCCCTTTTAACCTCCTTGCGATGAGCAATCTGGTTGATTGTGTTGCGCGCGTCTTCCCTTACCGGGCTCCTTTCTCTGTTACTGGATGTTTTCCATGATTGGCCTTTGTTTTTCTTGTTGCGCCGATCGTTGTGGTGGTAGCCGTATTGACGGTTGTCGTCATCGGTCAATTGTTTGTTTGTGCACGCAATTGTTTTTGCTGCCTCAATGAAGGTTTCCCAATCTTTGGGGCCTCTATCTCTTCCTTTCAATCGCTTGATCAAGTCATCGCACTTTACTGCCCTCATAAAATGTGCGTGCATCATCTTTTCACCTACATCCCCGATTTCCAGACATTCTTTGTTGTACCTGGTGATGAAATCTTCCACGCTCTCATGGTCTTTCCTCCATATATTCAGGCAATCTGCAGGGTATCTTGTGTGCCTCCGCTGTTGAGAGAAGTGCGCGAGGAATTTGTCTCGAAAATCAATCCATGACTTGATTTTTCCTGCTGGCAGGCTGTCAAACCAGACGCGCGCTGCGCCGACAAAGGTTTGTGCGAAGAGATGACACCAAGTTGGTAGATTCCAGCTACCTGTTACCCCTGCAGCGTTGAAGACTTGGAGGTGGTCATCGGGATCTGTTAAGCCGTTGTATTTGCCTACATTGTGTGGCAGTTTTGTCTTGTCGATGTCGGCAGTCGCAATTTCTCTGATGAATTTTGAGTTTTCGGCCATGTCATCTGGGCGATAGCTCAATGAGTAATCATGTTCTGCTTTTGGGTTGTACCCCGCGCGCTTGCGGGGTACGTACGCCTCGTGTTCTGGTGGCAACCTACTGAACACCGTGCTTTCCTTGTAAGTTGCATCATCTTCTTCCTTATAACTGTCCCACTCGTCGTTTATATTGCGCGGGCCTAAACGACTTTGCACTGGTTTTCTTTGTGGATGAGAATACTACACATAATTGCTCTCTGTTTCGCCATAGGTATCGCGCGTGTCTTGCGCGCTTGGCCTTCTGATGTTTGGTACAGGTGCTTTTTCAGGGCGTAAGTTCCATGCATTGGCCTGCTGAGGCATGTGAGTGCTCAGGGACCTTTGCGGTGGGGTAACAAATGCGGACTGGTTGGCTTGTGCTTGGAGCAAAGCCTGTTGTGCGCTGAGTTGTGTATAAACAAGGTTTATAGACGCCATTTGTTCGGCATACCAGGAAGCCAGAGTTTTTCCTTCGGGTAGCCCTAAAAGTGCAGAGAAGTTCAGTTGTGTATGTTCCAATGGAGCTGACGGGCCAGCTCCATGGTTTGGTGCCTGGACTGCTGGAGGTGTTTGGAGAACTACCCCGGGTGAAGATTGGAAAGTGGCTCCATTTGTGGTTTGGTTGATTATCCTGGGTGAGTGTTGGAAAGTGGCTCCGTTTGTGGTTTGACTAACCACTTTGGATGCACTTCCAAAGATCTCAGGAAAATTGTTGTTCACTCGCCCTTCTTGGATGGTCTCGTTCCCCTGGACTCTTTGGACACGCGTGGCGTTCGTGATGAGTTCAAAGGAAGAGACTTCTCCGTCCATCTGAGGAGAAGGGGTTGGTTCAGTCATTCTAATGAGTTTTTGAACAAAAAAAGAAGATGAGAGTGGTTTGCAAAAGATGCAGATGGCGCCAATGATGAAATACTGGTTAAATCCGATGATTAACTAGCTGGGTCGTCTCTTCTGTGGGTTCAATCTTCTTTCTTACTCACCAAAAGACTGAGTCCTGCAAAACAGCGACACTGTTAGCTCGTTAAGAGGGGAATATGGGGGTTTCCCTCTTAACCGGGCTCCGGCGTGAGAATAAGTTCTGTTCTGAGGAGATAAAACAGTGTGTGTTAAGAGTGAGAGTGAGAGGAATCGAATGGAATCAACCTGGATGATGAAGGGTCCTATTTATAGCCGGAGGGTGAAAGAGGGAGGAGCAACCTTGCCAGCTGTTATGGGGCGCCAGCTGTCCGACCAAGGGGAATATCCTCTTGATCTCCTCTGCTGTGGTCAGGATGGTGGTACACGTGGCGCACCCATATTTATCCACGCTGGAAACATCGTACCGCTGTTGTCGGTCTGCTCCTTGATCTGCTGCAGGTCTACATGGCGCTTGGTGAATGGTGACACGTATTGTCCTTTATGTCGGAAAGAGCATCTTTGGTGCCACCTTGACGTCTTCCAGAAGCTTCAGCTTCTGGACTCGCTTGCTGATGTAGGCGCCATGTAGGATGAAAAAGTGGTGTGGTCCTTGCCATGTGGGATGTGGACTTGGGACCATACCTCTTCAATTTGGGTTCTTGAATTGTTTATCAGTATGCCCATTTTGAGAAAAAACAAACATACATATTAATCAAATGTAGTTCAAAAGCAATGTTTTATATTTATATAAAGTTTTCAAGCTGCTTTTATTTTGAACAGAAAGCAATCAGACAGATGAAGAAAACACACACTTCTATTACCTCAAAACTTAGACCCACAAAACTTTCACATGAAAGATTTCAATCACTACTCTTAAACATAAGTGTCTTAGAAATTTTCTTTTCCGTTGACTTTCAAGAAACTGTTACCTTCAGACTCTTGCTCTTTCTGAATTTCCACTGCAGAGCTATATGCAGAGAGGCTGCATCCATTCACCTCAATCACCTCCAAAGTTAAAATCTTCCCAAGAGCCGCCGGGACGCAATCAAGTTTTAAGCAACGATGAACCACCAAACGTTGCAGCCTTGGAAAATTATCCCTGAAACAAACCCATTGCTTTATGTCCAGATCATGCAATTTCAAGACCTTGAGTTTCAAAAACTCTGCATCCCCCATCTCCCATCTTCCTCCAATGCATGAATTAAGTTTTAATTTTAAAACCTCAAGGTTAGGCATCCATGCAAAGGTCCACTTTTCTCCCCAATCCATGCAAGTATTTAACAAAGTCAGTCTCTTAATCTTTTCAGGAAAATTATAAGGATTGCATGATCTCGTTGGTTCAGGGTAAAAAAATGTATTATGTAACTTCAATTTTTTGAAGGTGATCTAGAGAGCCTAAATCAGGAAATTCCAGATCACCTAACATTGATATTAAGGATCCACAAAACCCAAGCTTCCTAAGATGTGGAGTCCTTGAAAATATGTTGTGGCAAGATCGAGGATTTACTTGGGATAAGGTTTGTAAGCTAGCCAATGCACTGGGTCCATCTTTCTCTGTAACTTGTAGAAAACTAGGCTCCTCCATAAGGTTTATCCCTGATTTCATATATAGGTGCCTTAGATTTAGCATGCTCCATATGGTTTTTGGTAAAACGATATTTTTCCTTGAGGATATGATGAGCATTTGTAGATTCACGAGGTTTGATATTGATGCATGGGGGCTTCCATCATGTGCTTGAATGGCCAGGTATCTCAGATTAACCATGTGAACAACAGCTAAAGGGAATAAGGAGATAAGAATGGACTCTAAATCCAAAATCTTAAGAAACATGTATGTGTCGATGTGAATTGATCCACCCTCTTGTAGAGATTTTCCTAGCTCCAACGGAAAGCAAAGCATTGATGAGAGCATACCATACCTGCATATTTTGGTTAGTGATTCGTAATTTAGCATGTTAATGCAGTAATATAGTCATACCTATAATTGTTTGCCAGAAAATTTTCTTCCTCAGCTTTTCTCAAGCAAAAATCATGCAATAAGTCATGGATGCGGCAAGTTTTAACTTGGCCGTCAGACTTTTTTCTGGACACCATCAGCAAACTTCTCCTGATTAAATCCAGCAAGAAATCGACTGCAGCGTCCTCCAACATTCTGCTTCCGGTTTCATGTATGAATCCTTGAGCAATCCATAGCCAAATCAGCTTTGTCACAGGGACTTCATAGTCCTTAGTAAATGCTCCCAAAAAGAGAAAACAAGGTCTTAAGTGAGGAGGCAAATGGTCGTAGCTTAAAGACAGAGATTCCATATACTGTCTTGGATCACTAACCATGAATGTATGTACACTTGCAGCAATTTGCGCCCACCAGGTGACGGAAAGATTATTTTTCACTAGACCAGCAGCTATAACAATTGCAAGAGGCAAACCTTCACATTTTCTATTTATCACCAATCCAAATTTCTCCAATCCATCCGGGCATATTCCCATTCTAAACACATTCTTCTGAAATATGCCCCAACTTTCAACTGTAGTACGAAGACGCAAGACATGAGCAGGTCTTGCTGACTGTACATTTAAACAGACGTCTATGTCTCGGCTAGTAAATAGAACTCTGCTTCCGGTTTTGTCATCTGGAAAATACATTTTGAGGTCGTTCCAGACCCTACAATCCCATATATCATCCAAGACCACCAAATATCTCCGAGCCTTTAGTTTTCTGTATAATTTTTCCCCCAACTGGTGCTCGCCCATTTCATAAAAGTCGTCTGTAAGATCATCCATAAAAGAGCTTAATATACTAAGTAACAAATCCTTCTTTAGATATACTTGAGAAACACAAGTCCATGCTCGAAAGTCGAACATGTACTTGACTAATTCATGGCTGTATAATGTTCTAGCGAAAGTCGTCTTTCCAAGCCCAGCCATTCCGGTAATTGAGATAATTTGGTACTGCTTTGTAAAAGTTGAGGTAAGTTGATCAAGTAGTGTTTCTATTTCATTATCAAAACCCACCACAACTTTTTCTTCCTCTACGTTTGAATTATATCTGATATTACAAAGTTGTTCACAAATAAGTATCATCTTATCCAATGGGTGTGTTAAATGTGTATCTGAACGATATGAGATCAAAGCTGACAATCCAGAGCTGCTCGCTGCTTTTACAATCATATCCAAAGCTTCGCTATCTACCATGCCTTGCATTTCTTTCAGTAGAGCCAGCACTTGCGCATTTTCATACCCTACCATCATGTCTTTGAGGTAATTCATGAGATCAGCAAAATATTCGGTCATCTTTCTCTTGTATTCTTGTGCTCCTTCAACATATGAGTGGTAATATCTCATGAAGTAATTGATTAATTCCTCCATGTGAAGACCAAGAGCATTAGCCATGGTTCTCTCCTGATGTGAAAACTATATCAGGTTTTGAGTAATATGTCAAAAGTATTATAAGACCTGGTAGTGATCTTGATAAGCAGTGAAACTCTTATTTGTTCAACTGTCATGAACACAGACCAAGCAAGCATTCAAAGTTATTTGATTCGACTGATGGTCAACAGAATGTGATTAGCATAATCCATCAACAAACTCTTGAAACTGCCCTACAATTACAATCAAAGGACTTTGAAAATCAAGATTAATGCTTCAAATGCTTTATCATAAAAGTTCCAATTTGTTGCAATAAAAAGATGCACCATTGCCAGTTTTCTTACTTAATCTTCTACTTTCATAAATATCAAATTGAGCAATAACATATGCAAGTATCATAAAAAAGCAAATACCCACAAATCTGTTGGGATAATCTTGATGGTTCGGGTCGAGTACGGGTCAAGTCGATTGCAGGTCGAATAACTAAATGGGTTTGCTGGGTTTTATTTTAGTCACATGTATAGAGCTAGTCAAAATTGACCGAAATAGAAGGGATGTGAACGTTGGAGTGTGGCTGCAACAAAGGAATACGTGGGATTGTTTTATGCATGTGGACCATATTAGTAGGACTAGTTTGTTTGTTTTTTTTTTTTACTATTTAAAGGCATGTATTGCATATCTTTTAGTGTACTCTCATTTTATTAAAATAACTAAGAAAACTTTCAACAGCTTGCAAATTACATTCCTGAGTTTGAGTGTGTGATTTTGGGGCCTGGACCAACATTTGGTATCAGAGCGGAGGTTAAAGAAAGTGGGCCGTTTTGAGAGTCGGTGGTGAGAAAGAGTGCGGCTCTTTTCGCTGTAGGGCAAAACGCAGCAGTAGGAGGAACTGAAGATGAAAGATAGGAAGATGCAAGGGCTGATCTCTAATCTGATGATCAGCAGAAAAAAGTAACCGGAAAGTGAAGAAAGAGACCGTAGCCGGAAGGAGATACCGGCGTAAGACGGACCGTTACCGGAGAAGAAGAACGGAAGCCGTGACAGACCGAACGACGTGACCGAAAACCGAATTTGTTCTCTTCACCGGAAATAAAAACCGAAGACCGAAGTAGGTAACCGAGACCGCGGTTTGCCTAAGAAAGAAGACCGATAAGCTGCAACAAAACGGCGGCTAAACTAGACCGAGACCGTAGGTGTGACCATGACCGAAGGTCACACCAAGATAGACCAAGAAAGACCGTAGACCGAAAGAAGCTTTTATCGAAAAAAAAACTTAGACCGAATGACCGAAAGAAAGACCGAGCTTGTGAACAAAGACCGAGAGTTCACATTAGACCGAGTCGTGAACTGAAGACCAAAAGTGTTCACGTTAGAAAGACGAAGACTGAACCCGTGTGGTTCGTATCGTAAGTAGCAAGTGTAGCAAGAAGAAAAGACCGACATCAAGATTAAGGGGGTGAATGTTGGGATAATCTTGATGGTTCGGGTTGAGTACGGGTCAAGTCGGTTGCGGGTCGAATAACTAAATGGGTTTGTTGGGTTTTATTTTAGTCACGTGTATAGAGCTAGTCAAAATTGACCGAAATAGAAGGGATGTGAACGTTGGAGTGTGGCTACAACAAAGGAATACGTGGGCTTGTTTTATGCATGTGGACCATATTAGTAGGACTAGTTTGTTTGTTTTTTTACTATTTAAAGGCATGTATTGCATATCTTTTTGTGTACTCCCATCTCTATACTAGTAAATAAAAATAAGGACACATGGATGATTTTTAGGCTTTCTTCTTTAATTATTGTCACTTGTCATTTATTAGGACTATTTTTGCCACGTGTCATGTTGTGAGTATTCCTACATTTTATTAACCATTTTATTTATTCTTGATTAATAATAATAATTAATAATTAATTATTAATAATTGATAATTGATGGTTGATTAATTGATTTAATTGATTTTAAAATTTTAGTAAGAAATGTTTTTTCTTAAAAAAAATTAGGTATTTTGTAAACGTGGTCAACATTTACATTTAATTAATGCATTTACTGCAAGTATATTATAAATAAGTTGTAGGGGAATATTCATTTGAGAATAAATTTAATGCGAAAAGAAAAAGAAGAAATGACATAATTGTGAAACATTAATTAGTTTATAACTCCCCTCATTAATTTTGTTATTTCTCATTAATAAAGCAAAAAACATTTTATTCCTACACATTTCAAAATTTATCCTACATATATCTTAAACTTACCGAAATTTACCCTACGCATATCTAAATCTATCATACACATTTAAAAATTTATCCTACACATACTAAAATTTATCTTACACATGTCAAAAATTGTCATTCATCTTAAATTATTTTATCTTCAAAGAGTATATTTAAAAATGAGTTACAATTTTAATCTCTATACTAATAAATAAAAATAAGGACACATGGATGATTTTTAGGTTTTCTTCTTTAATTATTGCCACTTGTCATTTATTAGGACTATTTTTTGCCACGTGTCATGTTGTGAGTATTCCTACATTTTATTAACCATTTTATTTATTCTTGATTAATAATAATAATTAATAATTAATTATTAATAATTGATAATTGATGGTTGATTAATTGATTTAATTGATTTTAAAATTTTAGTAAGAAATGTTTTTTTCTTAAAAAAAATTAGGTATTTTGTAAACGTGGTCAACATTTACATTTAATTAATGCATTTACTGCAAGTATATTATAAATAAGTTGTAGCGGAATGTTCATTTGAGAATAAATTTAATGTGAAAAGAAAAAGAAGAAATGACATAATTGTAAAACATTAATTAGTTTATAACTTCCCTCATTAATTTTGTTATTTCTCATTAATAAAGCAAAAAACATTTTATTCCTACACATTTCAAAATTTATCATACATATATCTTACACTTACCGAAATTTACCCTACGCATATCTAAATCTATCATACACATTTAAAAATTTATCCTACACATACTAAAATTTATCTTACACATGTCAAAAATTGCCATTCATCTTAAATTATTTTATCTTCAAAGAGTATATTTAAAAATGAGTTACAATTTTAATTATTTAGCTAATTAATTACAACTATAAATTTACCTATATGCCGTTATTAATAACATTAAATACACATATTAAATGAAGTAAAATTGAGCATTTCTATTGGTTTAAAACTTATTTTTTTTATTCTTACAAAATTTTTCTTCTCATTTGAACCCTCCACATAAGTTGTAATTACCTAAATTCAATTATGCATATCTTTAAATGCGTATCTCAAGGTATTATGATGCATGCAAGTATTGTAGTAACACTCTTAGTTGAAAAATCATTAGTTCATTACAATCTTTACAATCTTGATCACTTAGACCACAGAGTATGGGGCTCGTCCCCGGGCCGTCCCCCCCGTCCGGGACCGTCGCACACCGCCCCCCAGGGGCCCGTCTCGGCGCCTTCGTCCGCCAAGAGACGTGGGAGACGGAGCAATTGTTTGAAAAGGTGGGCCACTCCTAACGGTAACATCCCATTTTAAAAAAAAAAATCACCCCACCACTATAAATTCAACCCTTTTCACCCTTTTTTTTACCAAAAGCTTCCACTTTTCACCCCATTTTTATAAAAAAAAATTCTCTCCCAACCTTAAAAAAATAAAAAATAAAATATGGATCCCTACAACCCAAATAATCCCAACTCAAGTTCACTCCCGTTTTCGTCACCCAGCTACACACCCGTCATGGAAAACACTTTTGCGGGTTACCAACAAATGCCCAACGCTTTCAACCAACGGAACCAATACCCTATGCAACAACCCAACATTCCGTTCAACCAAATGCAAATGCAACAACCCAACATTCCGTTCAACCAAATGACATATCAAATGCAACAACTTATGCAAAACCCGCTAAATATGCCATATCAACCACCGTCACAAGCACGTCTAAACAAAGCGAGGAAGAAGATGATGACGTAGAGGTTGTGCCAGAAACGCAACCTGGACCTTCAAAAAAGAAAAATCCAAAGGGAAAGGGTAAAAAAGAAGACGCAGCCGCCAAACAACAACAACGGCCATGGTCAAAAATTGAGGAAGAGGCGTTGGCGAAGGCATATATTGGCTCGTCAACGTCTCCTATAATCGGTAAAAATTAATTTTTTTGTACATTATATTATTATTGTTATTAAATATTATTTGTACATTATATTTTTGTTAGAAAATATTATTATTGTTACTAACATTTATTTGTACACTATATTTTTCTAAAAAATATTATTATTATTGTTACTAACTTGTAGGTAACAATCAACAAAGCGACGGGTTTTGGCAAGAAGCCCTTGATATATTCCACGCGATTATGGAACAAGGCGAGTACAGAACCGTTGATTCTATCAGCTCCAAGTGGCGCAAGATGAATACGTTGATCCAACGCTTTTGTGGGTTTTATAACACAACGCTCGCCAACAAACCGAGTGGGTGGAACAACGAAAATGTTTTCAATGAAGCGTTGCGTTTATACGAAAATGACAAAAAAACTTCTTTCCCACATGTCCGTGCTTGGCACATTGTAAAGGATCATCCAAAATGGAAGGGAACTCCAAATGAGGTTGCAAGCGCGAAATGAGCAACCAAACGGTCTAAAACTTCTGATTCAGGAAGTTATAGCATTGAAGGCTCAACCGGTCGTTGCCAAATAAATATCAACGACGAGCCCGAGTATGAGGAGGAGCCGATTGGAGAGGAAGAACGTCCCCCAGAAAGGGACAAAAGTAAAATGATAGCGGCTGAAAAAACAGGAAACAAGCCGCATCAGGAAGTGGTGGTGGTTCGAAGTTGGAAGGTATTATGGCCGAGTTGAAAGCATTCAACCAAACCTTTACCGAGACGAAAACCGAGAAGGTAAAGGTGAAAAAACGACAAGTCGAGGAGAAGCAAAGGAGGCAAGAAGAAGCGCAACAATTGGAGGAATGGAAAATAATGACCACCGACCTTAGCGAATATCCACCAGAAGAACGTCCCATTTTACAAATGGATAAAGGAAAAAATGGAGTGGGGGAGTGTAGTTTTTTTTTTTTTAAATGTAACTTTAGGTTTTTTTTAAGTGTGTTTTTTTTTTGTTTTTATTTAAATGTAACTTTAGGTTTTTTAAAGTGTGTTGTTTTTTTTAGGTTTTATTTAAATGTAACTTTAGGTTTTTATTTAAATGTAAGTTTTTTTATTTTTATTTACTTTGTTTTAATTGATTAATTAAATCAAAAAAAATAATAATAAAAAATAGGGGAGGACCATCCACCACACCCTTGGGTAGTCCTCAAGGGGATGATCCTCCACCTTTGCTTACTTGGCGCCTACGTGGCGGATGGTCCCTTTGGGGACTATCCTCACCATACCCTTTGGTCTTAAGTGTGAGATATTGGGTTCAAGTCTTACGAAAAACAAGATATTCGTTGTTAAAAAACAACATATATAGAGGTTTTTTTTTTCAAAAGGGCTTAGTGATTTGGTGGCGATAACCATGGAGTCCCCATATTTAAAAAGGAAGAAGATATGATGGTTAGGGGATCTTTTAGTATTTCTTTAATGTTTTTATAAAAGAACCCATTTTGATAAATACTTTCGAAACAAGTCATTTTGGTAAATAATTTTGTCAACTACACCCTTTTAAAAAAACAAAACCTCGTCAAATGTACACCAAAAGTTGTATAGTTTAACTCAGTAATATTATAGGTATACTTGAGACTAATAAAATAATTAAAAAAATGCAAATAAGGTGCTTGAAAAATAGGTGGAGGTATCCTTTCATACTTTTTTTTTGAATTTTATTTAATTGTTTTTCAAATATATACTTTTAGAAACATACTTTATAAGTAAAAAAAGTTTTTTTTTTTACATGGGGGTTATAGAAGATTGCTTCTTGATGAGTTTAGCCAACTATATATTGCATTTTATATAAATAGGCATTTAAATTTTATGATATATTATTATATCTTTTATTTTACCATTATTACATGTAACAATATGTAATTTTGGAGATGAGATGTTTGGTAACAATATGTAATTTCGGTGATGAGATGTTTGGTAAAAAAATTGAATTATAGTGTTTTTAATGTACAACCCCGTGTAATACACGGGTTTCTAACCTAGTTTTTTTTAAATAAGTAAGAAAACTTTCAACAGCTTGCAAATTACATTCGTGAGTTTGAGTGTGTGATTTTGGGGCCTGGACCAACACACAATATCTCAGACCTGAACACAAAGGCAACAATACTATACTCCTCCATTCAAAATAAGAAAAGCATTAACAATATCTACAAAAAACGAATCTTAACTACTAATACTATACATCTGAAATCCTTAGATCTGCAACAGAATAGTATTTTCTAGAAATAATAACTCACCTCCGATGATGATGATGATGGAAGTTGTAGAAGAAACTACGTACCCCTACTCAATGGAAGCTGTAGAAGAAACTACGTACCCCTACTCATTAGTCAAGTCAACGAAGATTCAAACCTACCCACATAGCCACATATATCTTCTATCTCCTATCTTCTATCTTCTATTTAATCTATTATATATAGGGATGAGCTCGGTACCGGTCCGGTACCGAACCGGTACCGGTACCGAATATACCGGTTCGGTACCGGTACCGGTACTTTCGGTACTTTACTAGTGTTTTACCCAAAAATACCGGTACCGGTACCCAAAAACGAGTAAAATAGGAACCGGTACCGAATATACCCGGTACCGGTTCGGTACGGTACCGGTTCGGTACCGGTACCAGGTACTTAATGCTCATCCCTAATTATATATAATAAATGAAAGGTGATTTGGGCCACGTGTCAACACCAGAGAAACCCTTTGATGCCCTTTTCCCGCCCAACAGTGTTTTCCTCTTCTGTATATGTTCTTTTGTCTGCTTCTCAATCCAAATTTCTTTTCCCTCTTCTCTCTCTTCTCTCTGGCGATTCAAATGGCGATTCAAAAACCAGATCTGAGATTCCAGGTACCTTTCATCTAATAACCTAAAATCATCTTGAATCTCTCTTATGTTAATCGTTGAAGTATATGATGACGGAATATGATCAGGTTCAAGTAAGTTTGATTCATCCAACTTTTGTTACGATCTGTTAGGGTTTGATTTTATCACGTCCAGTTGTTCATCTTTTAGGGTTTTAAAAAAACCCAAATCAGTGTTTCAGATATTTCTTTGTGGCTGATGATTCTAGATGCGTGTTGAAGTATATGATGACGGAATATGATCAGGTTCAAGTAAGTTTGATTCATACAACTTTTGTTACGATCTGTTAGGGTTTGATTTTATGACGTCCAGTTGTTCATCTTTTAGGGTTTTAAAAAAACCCAAATCTGTATTTCAGATATTTCTTTGTGGCTGATGATTCTAGATGCGTGTTGAAGTATATGATGACGGAATATGATCAGGTTCAAGTAAGTTTGATTCATCCAACTTTTGTTACGATCTGTTAGGGTTTGATTTTATCACGTCCAGTTGTTCATCTTTTAGGGTTTTAAAAAAACCCAAATATGTGTTTCAGATATTTCTTTGTGGCTGATGATTCTACATGCGTGTAATTTAAAGTTGAACCTTGATTTTAGGGTTATAATAGTGTTACGGCAGTGTTGTTTTGTTAATTTAGGTTAGTAATCTTATGTTTCTTTTTTCTTTTTTTCCTTTTTAAGATCATGATGTTGATCTTTGTCATGGTGTAGTAGGTACAACTTTGAACAGATCCAAAATCCAGGTACGATATTGTTCCCTGGTGCTGCGTGTTTCTTATTTATTTATTTTTGGTCACTCTGGGTTAACTATTGCAGATCATAAAGATGGTTACACACCGCCATATGTGAGGGTCCGATGTCAACAGAGCGACTAAGGTATTTGTATATTGTTTGGCTGCAACATATCATTTAGAGTACTTAAATAGGACATTGCATTTTATTGTTTGGCTGCAACATATCATATAGAGTACTTAGGGTTTGAAATCATGCTACTTTGTAATCATTTTTTTTGTTTATGTAGATGAAGCTGAATTGGAGATTATGTTATGTGGAAGCATGGAGTTCAACTCTCAACGTTCTATCACTGTAAGTTGTTTTGTCTTTTAATATTTCAAATTATATTGTAAAAATCAACGTCTGTTTTTTTTTGCTTGTAACTTCCATGATCAAAAAGAATTGTCGAGTTTTTGGACTAAGAAACAGTGATAACTTATACATTCAACTGATTAAAGATGCCTTTTTTTTTAACTTTATAGTGGTTTGAAATGAACTCAAAGGGTCAAGAAATTTTCTGTAAAAGTTGGTTGCCAAAGCCTGGAGTCCGAATCAAAGCCGCAGTGTGTTTTGTTCATGGTTAACCCGACACTTGCACCTGATCATATTGAAGGTTTGGGCCATACCTCACCATCTATATACTATATACATACATAAATATTTTCATTATATTCTTGTATGTTTAAAGAATTGCCGCTGCTGGTTATGGTGTTTATGCTATTGATCATCCTGGTTTTGGTCTGTCTGAAGGGCTGCACGGCTATTGTTACAACTTTAATGACATAGTTGATAATGTTATTGAACAATACACAAAAATCAAAGGTGTGATCTGTTGTACTAAAATCTCCATATTTGACTTTTAACGGTCAATTGAATCATTTTCAACTTCAAAACCGATACAAGTCTACTTAGTTTCTAGACGTGCATGTGTAGCACATTAAACTGTAACAATTTCTTTTGATTTTGAAGAGGAAATGAAGCCTCCAGAACCACTGCAGAAAGTTCTAATCTTTTTGCCAAGAATTATGCCAAAAGCAAAGCTCGTACCCACGAAAGATCTCGCTGAGCTGGCTTTTAGGGATCCACAGAAAAGAAAATTGGCAAGTCTTTTATCGTGAGAATAAACTTGATTATGTTACATACGTATTCTAAGAGTTTGACTTTTAGTCAGATGTCTAAACAACCTTTAATTATCTCAAATTTCAGGCTGATTATAATGGCATAAGCTACTCTGATCAGACACGATTAAAGACTGTTGTTGAACTTATGAACTCGAATCAGAAGGATTGATATTTTGCCGCATTAACTGCTTAGCACTGGATGAGTTCCTTACTTGGAGAATGTTTATGCATTTGCCCTTTGGCCGTTCAGATACCTGTACAATATCAACATTTTTCTATTGATGTTGGCTTTCATGCGTTAATGAATTCTGCATTTGTTCTTCTCACAGGGGTTAACACCATACGAGAAGAAGAAATATGTCTGGAAAATGCTTTACATATTTATGCTGGGATATGATGTGGATTTTGGGCATATGGAAGCTGTTTCTTTAATATCTGCACCAAAATACCCAGAAAAGCAGGTACACAAAAAATACATTTCATATATTTCTTAATTTTCCGGTTCACATGATGTATGCTGCAAAGTTGTTTTTGATTTCGTTGTTTAACCGGGGGATTTTATTTTTGTATGCCGTGACTCCTGCAGGTTGGGTATTTAGTGACATCTTGCTTGCTCAATGAGAATCATGACTTTTTAAGATTAGCAATCAATACAGTTCGTAATGATATTATTGGCCGCAACGAAACGTTGCAGTGTTTGGCATTAACACTGGTATGGATATAGAAGTTTAATTTTAACGTTAAAAACAGAACAAACGCTGTAGTTTCATCTTGCTTCCTCATTACGCTGTAGTTTCATCTTCTTTATACATTTTTTAAGGTTTCATTCCCTTTTGTGCGTTCTTAATGTTGTTATTGTTTTCTTTGGCAGCCTGCATATTACAACCTTGGAGTTGTGTATTCTGAAATGATGCAATATGATACGGCACTTAATTGCTATGAGAAGGCTGCCTTGGAAAGGCCCATGTATTGTGAAGCTGTCAATTTCTGGTACAATGATTGGTTGCAGCTTCTCGATTAATTATTTTTACATGTTTTGATCCGTTAGTAATCAAATGTGTTGAATAACCTGTGATATCTCTTTTGCTACAGGGTGCCCCTGATAAATGGAGATTGGTGAGGGTTCATGGTACTGCTATTGGGCTTCCCACTGAAGATGACATGGGAAACAGTGAAGTTGGACATAATGCTCTTGGTGCTGGAAGGATATATGCTCAAGGGTGATCTTGCTTCCCTTCATTTGATCCTAATTGCTTCTTTTTGTATTTTCTTCTAATTTAAGCTGATATTAGCGGGAGATCATAGGCTTTCCTCTGTTCTCAATCATAACAAAATAGTTTAGCGTTTGAGATTGCTTATTTCAAGTCCTGCTATGCCTATAAGTAAAAGCTAATAATCACTAACCAGCTTAATGAATTTCAATCCTTAAAAATGCCTATATGTTACCAGAAACAAAAACAGATAAACTGTTTAAATAAGTAATTCCAAACACGGTAATTCTGATACGTTAAAGGTTCAAAAGAATAAGATAAGAGCATCTTCAATATTAAATTATTAATAGCAAGCAAAGTCAAAGTACTTGCTATTTACTTTCAGATCTTCATCCTACTACTGTATTTTACTTAATATTTTCTAATCTATTTAGCTGGCCTTTACTTATGCATGATATGTTTTCTTTCTTTTAGTGCAAAGCTCGTGGATCTTGCTCTTGCATCTGGAAAAATATATGAAGATGAAGGATTTCATTACATCAAGGAATCTTTTGCAACAAACACCTTGCACCTTATTGGATTGATGAGTGACGGGGGTGTGCATTCACGCCTTGATCGTTGACAAGGTAACTAAAGTTGACTTATAATCGTATGAATCAGAGATGAGTCAAAAGGATAGAATAAAAAAATATCGAAAAAGGGAACGGGTCAGAGGGGATTGAAGTAAGCCGTTCACTTATGAGTTGATCAGGTTATGCTTATTTTCAATGGGTCAGAAAAGTATAAAAAAAGAAAAAATGGGTCGAAAATCACCAAAGTGTATTTTTAATGCATAAAACCTACCAAATATTTTATTTAAAAAATTCAGATTGGTTTTGAAGTGATATAATTTTTGTAATCATTTTTGAGGAATAACTTTTTTATATTAAATACATTATATTTTTTTTTTACGAAATGTGTTTTGTGACTCAACCAGGCCTGTTATGATCAATTAAAATTATGAACTTTCTTGACAAAAAGTGTTTGGTGGGACCCAACTATTTCGGCCCGTTATCCAGGCCTCTATTATTATTGAATTTGTAAACGATAACTGCGGTTTCATTTTTTGCAGGAAGTAAGAAGCACCAAGAGAAAAGCAACTGAAACCGCACCGAGACTTTTTACATCCAAATTCAAAGTTCCAAAGTTAAAAACATGAAATCTTATTCAGGTCTTATTAGTATGTATGCATGTAAGTATGTATGTGAGGGTGTGCCAGATTTCCTAATTTCTTTAACTTTTAGATGTTAAATTGTGTTAGTATATTGCAGAGTTTGTTTTCAAACACAAACTCTTGGCTTGACGGTCAAAAAGTAACTTCATGGGCCGATACATGTCCATCCTGTTTGAGGTTAGTATCGATTGAATGTAAAATTTTCGCGAGTCTTTTTTAATGTTGTTATCTTGTCGTATTACAGATGGTGTAGCTATTGTACTGCATTTTTTCATATACAATTACTTTTTGCCTCTGTATTACTTGGTGTTTTATCGTACTTTGGAATTTGTAACGGGAGGATGCTCTACGAGCAGAGATTGCCGAGACAATTGCTGAGAAGGTGACATGTTTTTCGGTTATTACTTGGTGTTTTATTGTACTTTGGAATTTGTTTTTTTTTTAATTTATTTACAATTGGTTTTGGAATTGAAGGAAGCTGAAATAAAAGATAAGGCGTTGAAGATTGAACAGGCTGAAAAGAATCGTACTTCAATCGCGAAACCCTAAATCAAAGAAGAAAACTTTTTGGAGAAATCATGACATCTAGGCTACAAACTTTTTGAAACCACTGTTAGGTTTAGGTTACAAACTTTCTGTTGGGTTAAACATCTAGGCTACAAACTTTTTGGAAACACTGTTAGGTTTAGGTTAAACTTGTTAAGGCTACAAACTTTTTGAAACCACTGTTAGGTTTAGGTTAAACAGTGTTTGAAACCACTGTTGGGTTAAACAACGTTTCGAAACGACTGTTAGTTAAACAGTGGTTTCAACACACTGTTGGGTTAAAATGACTGTTTGACTTTGGTCAAACAGCGGTTAAACAGTGTTTGAAACCACTGTTGGGTTAAACAGCGTTTCGAAACGACTGTTAGTTAGACAGTGGTTTCAACACACTGTTGGGTTAAAACGACTGTTTGACTTTGGTCAAACAGCGGTTAAACAGTGTTTGAAACCACTCTTGGGTTAAACAGCGTTTCGAAACGACTGTTAGTTAAACAGTGGTTTCAACACACTGTTGGGTTAAAACGACTGTTTGACTTTGGTCAAACAGCGGTTTGACTTTGGTCAAACAGCGGTTTGACTATGGTCAAACAGCGGTTGGACTTTGGTCAACCAGCGGTTTGACTTTGCTCAACCAGCGGTTTGACTTTGGTCAACCAGCGGTTTGACTTTGGTCAATCAGCGGGTTGACTTTGGTCAAACAGCGGTTTGACTTTGTTCAAACATCGGTCAAACAGCGTTACAAGCGTTACAGTGGTTTGTCATTTGTAACTATGATGATCAATTCTTCAGGTACTAAAGATGCTCCGGTGACGGGAACCTCTTAAGGTCTTATTTCCTTTCAGGAAAGTAAAGTTGATATTGTCATTTGTAACTATGATGATCAATTCTTGGTGAGTTGACGCTTCGTTTGGATTTTATTTCCTTTCAAAATGTGGTTCGCGTTGCATTTGTTAATATTTTGATCACTGTCAGGTTATTGCTACTGAAATTGGGACTATGGGAACCATAATGCATGCAAGGTAATATAGGAATAAAGTCGGTTCTACATCTTATTCTCTCACGGGTTTGTTGTTTGCTTGTATGATGAGCTATTGATCCTTCAAAATTCAAGCTTGCTGCTTGTGTATCGATTATGGACTACTATCTAGAGCAAAAAGTTTTCTTTTTTTTTTATTGTTTTAATAGGAAGGAAGAAGGGATGTTGAATACTCCAACTTTATAATGTATCTGTGATATTTGGTAAACGAGATGAGGTAAGCTGCCTTATGAAGTAGATTCTACTGAAGGTTGTTTTTAATCTTATTAGTCTGATCACTGAAATGTTCTAATCTGCAGCCGATGCTACTGGCATGCGCTCGCCAGCTTATTGAATATGTTTGTGTGGCGTGCAATTATCGGCAAAATACCAACAGCCGTTGGCAAAGCAAGGTGTAATATGACGCTTCATTTGTATTTTGTTATATTTTATTTATACACAAATGATTTATCTAAATTACTTTCTCGAGCCCGGGAAGCAATCCCGGGTAAAAACATAAGGGTATAATAAATAAAACTTATGGTGGGACTGGTGTCAACTTCTCAAACAATCCATGGATTTCCCGCTCATATGTTCCGGTCCAATTTTTTTGGGATGCTACTAAATACACCCCCTATAAAAACATTACATCATTACATCACAAATCAACATTTTATTGTTTTTTTTTTGTCTTTTTGTTGTCTTTTTAATTATTATTATTATTATTTACTAGTAGTAATCATTTATTATTATTTTATAAATATTTATTTGAATAAAAAAATATTTATTAAAAAAATTTGAACGAACTCGGTTTTTAATAAAACTTATCTGAATGTTAAAAAAAAGTAAAACAAGGCTGTCTTTTCATATTTTTAAAAGTAAAATATTAATAAGTTATTAAAGAAAACCATATTTTAGGTGAAATTAATTGTTATAAAAGAGAAATGAAAAACAAATTTTATATATAATTTAGTAATTTTTTATTATTACACCCCCCTATAACAATTAGGTGATGGAAATTGTTCATGACCCAAGATACTGTGGTGAACCAAGGTTTTTTTGCCGGCCTTCTAAACACATCGGGCTATGATTTCATGGGGTTAAACCAAGATGTTGTTGGACAGAGTTCTTTCGCCAACTCTACAACTGCGCCGCACTATGATTTCATGGGGTTGAACCAAGACCAAACATCACAAGTGATACACGAATATATTGATCAAATTCCAAAAATCTTCCATGCGTATGTTACACGCATATAACGTGTTAGGTGATGGAAATTGTGGATTTCGGGCTACGACTTCTGCTCTAGGGTACAATGAAGATGAATGGTTATTTATCCGAAGATCACTGTTTGAAGAGCTACTTCAGTTTAGAAATAAGTACACTAAAGCTTTCTATGGCTGATTTGAAAATGTGTTTACGTCCTTCGCTTGGTCAGGGTCGGGGTTGCACCAAAAAAAACATTGGATGATTATGCCAGAGGCAGGATTCTTGATTGCGAACAAGTTTTAACGTAATCGTTCAATTTTTATCTAAAGAAAAAAGAAACAGTTCGACTTGTTTTTCGCTTTGGAGAGGCCCTCACCAGTTCCCAAAGAAAAAATAATTTCAATTGCACACATGAATGGTGGCCATTTTATAATGGTAGAATTGTAAGGAGAGTATCCAATTGCCACCACAAACAACCTATGGACATTAATGAGAGAATATGACGTGGGTGAATGAGAGAATATATTTGAATCACGTCAAAATATGTATAATTCTTGGATAGCACAACCTGCTACATATTATGTTGTAGATTAAAGTTCGGTATGTAAAATGTTTAATGATATAATTTTGTAAGAATGCACTTATTTTTTTATAGTTTCTGTTAGTACTACAAATGTAATTGGATAAATAATTAGTTATAATAATAATAATAATAATAAGTAATATATAACTAATCACTATATAAAAGATTAAAAAAAGACAACTAAAAGACAAAAAAACTAAAACCTTAACAAAAGTTGTTAACTAAAAGACAAAATAGACTAAAAACAAAATAAAATTTTTTATCAATTGATGTGATTTTTTATAGTGTGTGTGTGTGGGGGGGGGGGGGGGGGGGTGTAATTAGTAATTAGGGGGGTGTATCTTGAATGAGCTTTTATTGGCCCATTAGATCAAGTGGTGTGGGGGTCGGCTCCCCCCCCCCCCCCCCCCCGTCTCGGGTCGTCCCCTTCGTCGCACACCGCCCCCTTGGGGCTCGGCTCGTCCCAAACGTCGGCAGGGAGACGCTGGCGACGAGTGAAGAGTTTGAAAAAGTGGGCCCCCCAAACGGTAACTTGCCTTTTTAAAAAAAATACCCAATACCACTATATATTTAACCTTTTAACTACAATTTTTTTCAAACAACCTCAACATTCTCTCCATTTTTATAAAACAATCTCCCTCAACCTTAAAAAAATATAGATCCCTACAACCAAAATAATCCCAACTCAAGTTCACTACCGTTCTCGTAACCCGGCTACACACCCGTCATGGAAAACTTTTTTTCGGGTTACCAACAAATTCCCAACGCCTTCAACCAACGAAACCAATACCATATGCAACAACCCAACGCTTTAGGTTTTTTTTAAGTGTGTTGTTTTTTTTAGTTTTTTTTAATGTAACTTTAGATTTTTATTTAAAAGTAACTTTTTTTATTTTTATTTACTTTGTTTTAATTATTTAATTAAATAAAAAAAATAATAAAAAAGGGGGGAGGACTATCCTCCACACCCTTGGGTAGTCCCCAAGGGTTGGTCCTCCACCCTTGGTGATGTGGTGCCTACGTGGCGGTTAGTCCCTTTGGGGACTAAGCAAACCACACCCTACGGTCTTACGAATTAACCGACCCGTCTGACAATACTGAATTAACCGGCTTTATTGTTTACATTCTCTCCATTCTGCTTCATCTATTCAAAAACCCTAAAGCCACTCGAAAAATGAAGAAGCCGCCAATCTCCGATCCTTTAGCTTGAGGATTTACAGTTGTTTGTTAACATAACCTAGCCGATCTTCGTAAGTTTTTGTTGATTAGCTATTTATTATTTGATTTGTTTTACATGAAACAGAAAATAGCACACATCAGTTGGACGATTTGTTTTGGAAATAAACATGACCTGCAATTCATGTTTCTACATATTAGGGTTTGATTGATTTGTTTAACAACAATCGCTGCAACCAAGTTTTCAATCGAACAATTCATGTTTCTACATATTAGGGTTTGTTTGATTTGTCTAATCACAATCACTACAACCAAGTTTTCAATCGAGTAGAACAAGTTTTTTTCTAATCCTTTTTATTATTAGTTGTTTTATGTTTTATAGCCATAAAACCCCTAATCTAACCAACAATTTATGTTTCTGCATATTAGGGTTTGTTAATTTGTCTAACCACAATCGTTGCAAACAAGTTTTCAATTGATAATAGCTGGTTCTTTCTAACCCTTTTTATTATTAACTTGATGCCCTCTAATGTTTTTTGTATTTTATTATTCATATATTTATCACATGCTCCATTAGTTTGTTTGTTTTTATCAAAAGAACCAGGGCCGGCTCTAGGCCTGTGCGGGATGTGCCACAGCACAGGGTCCATCATATCGAGGGGCCCAAAATTTAAAAAAAAATATATACCTTTAATTTGCATATATGTTCTTGTAGAAGAAATCTTACACAAATTGTCTCTTTGTCCTGATGGAAGCGTCTCGTTTCTACCAAACCAACCGTCCCTGGTTCGATTCCTAGTCGTCTTGTTTGTTTTTTTTTTTTTTTTTTTTTGAGTTCTTTCAAGTTTTGTTTGTGCCTCAAGTGGATGATTCAGCTTATGTTTTAATTGGTGGAAACTGGAAAGGCACATATGCTCCCATAAATTTACCTTTGTCTTTAATTTTTGTACGTTCTTTTTTTATTATTATTGTTCTCATGTAATCATTTACAAAAATAAAACTTCACCCGAAAACATCATATGTTTTTTCTTGTTTAAATTTGTAAGTTTTTGTTTATTTGTTATTGTTTAAATTTGTAGGCTACTTTTATTTCTAATTTCTAACTTAACCATTTACAATATAAACTTAGTAAAACTCAATTTTCTAGTTTCATTTATTTTATTTGTATAAAAAGGTTAGTGTTGTAAACTAATTTGAATATGTTCACACATATTGTCGTCTTGTTTTTTTTTTTTTTTTTTTTTTTGATTTTTGAGTTCTTTCAAGTTTTGTTTGTGCCTCAAGTGGATAATTCAGCTTATGTTTTAATTGGTGGAAACTGGAAAGGCACATATGCTCCCATAAATTTACCTTTGTCTTTAATTTTTGTACGTTCTTTTTTTTTTATTATTGTTCTCATGTAATCATTTACAAAAATAAAACTTCACCCGAAAACATCATATGTTTTTTTCTTGTTTAAATTTGTAAGTTTTTGTTTATTTGTTATTGTTTAAATTTGTAGGCTACTTTTATTTCTAATTTCTAACTTAACCATTTACAATATAAACTTAGTAAAACTCAATTTTCTAGTTTCATTTATTTTATTTGTATAAAAAGGTTAGTGTTGTAAACTAATTTGAATATGTTTACACATATTGTAGTTCTTTTTGTTATAAGAACTAGTTAAATACCCCGCGCGCGTTGCGGCGCGCTAAACTGTATCATTCTTGGTTTGATAATGTGTACGTTTGTCATATGATTACTTGTACATCACTACTTATAACATGATCTCGAGGAAAACTTATACCAATGCATAGATAAAAAAAATATGCTCCTCAAAAAGAAAAAAAATATTAAAGTTTTTATAGGCAGCATGTGAAACCAAAGTAAAAAAGAAAAAAGAAAACGATTCCATATTAACCCTAAACTTAGGAAATATATATATAAAAGAAAAACAGACCATTAACCCATAAATTAGAAGATAAATATCAAAGAAAAAACAGTGGATGGGATTTGAACCTACGCCCCTAGGTTGCCCCTAGGTTGCAAAGCCTTAACAAACAAATACAAACCACCACAGCCATTTGTTTGTTGGTACATTGCTCTTCAGTCTTTGATTTGATTTACCGAAAGCAGACTACAAGTTTTTATCTTTTCTTGCAATAGCTCTACCATCATCAATCCAACTTCTACGGTATTCAAAAGGTAAAGTTGCGTTAGTAGCAAAAATACCTTCTTTTAAAAGAAATAATATGATAATGTCCAGCTTACTAAAGAGCTACATACTCCCTCACTTGGATGCGGAATCTCTTAACCTGTCACTAAATTATATCAAAACTCAAATCATTTTATTTGAATACTTACAACTTTCTACCCTCATTTTATTTGGTTAACAGTGTTTTTCCTATCACGCCTTTTGTTTGTGTAACGGTGAGCATAACCTTTCAAGTCTATTGTGATCAAAAGAATTTTTGATGTAGATTAAAATGAGGAAAAAACAGTTTATACATATTCTTTTTGATGTAATAAACTATAATAAAATAGTTTTATTTTGAAAGGTTTCACATCAAAATAAGGTGCGTGATAACACCAGATTCACTATCATCTATGGAAAGGAATTGGAACCAAAAATGTTGATAAATAAAATGACCGAACGATTCTGGAATTTCCAGGCTTGAGCAATATTTCAAAACAAACTATTATGATTAATATCAAGTTGAAGAATAATTACGGGTGAATAAATGCTCAAACAACCATGCACGCAGAATCGATACACCACTTTCAGGAAGCCCAATTCGCAGCCTCCAAATATGTTGATCCATCATACTGAACTTCTGATCTAATTTCTGTTATCTGGCTGTTAATTGCATCTCTCAAGCACCGAAAACGGCATGAAATGGTCTTGAGTGCGAGTGATGTATAGGTTTTTGCTGTGCACATAAAAAAGTTGTTCTTAAGTTCTTGGTTTTGTATTCTTGAAAACCAAAAGAATAAAGATTGGATTTTGAAAAGACATGGTGATTTTTTTTAGTATCCTTGACACATTTCAAATAACAATAAACATAAAAATTTAACCAGACATGTGCAAGTGTTCATATAAAACAGAAAACTTACTTCTTTCAACATAGATGATAACATGGTCATCTTGTTCTCTAAATCTTGTTTTTCTGCAGCTGAAAGTTGACTGGAATTTTGTTGGTTTTCTGATTCCATTAAGACTTCTTGGGAATCATTCATGGATTCCTGTTTAAGATCTTGTTCTTCCCAATCTTTCTCGATATGAACAATCTCATCAAGCGGTTGTTGAGCTGCTTTTAAATGCCTGGAAAGTGGAATCAGAAACTACATTCCCAATTCCATACAAATTACCCTCGGAATCTTAGAATCAGGCACTTTCTCATCTGTATCAAGATTTCCCCTTTCTTCACTTCTGAGATCAAACACGGTAAAACAGAGCAGTAAATACAGTCTTCTCGATTTTCCCACCAAAAATAGCCAATTCTTAAAAGAAAACTATAAAAACAACCCCAACCTTTTTTAGAAGAAAGGTGTATGCTAAAGCAGTTGGTACACATACACATGTTTAATCGAATGATCTCAAAATCAAATAAGAAGCTAACACTGGATTCACTTGCTATCAAACAGACAATCGCACAGATAGAGATAACCAATAGTGTTTCAACATGAACAAATTAATCGACTGAACCCTAAAAATAATCGTAGATCATGATCAATACGTCTTTCGCGAGAAATCAAAATCTAATACATAAAAAACAAATACCTGGCCATTGTATGAAGGCAAAATCGAGCAATCACCCATCGAGTTGTAGATGGTTTTAGCAACAATAGAGATCTGGTGGTCAGAGAAGAGAAGGAGAACTTAGGGCTTGCGAATGAGAAGATGGGTTAGAACGGAGTTGTTGTAGATGATTATGCAATCGATGTCAGAAGATCGATTTAGGGTTCATGAAGAACAGAGTCATTGGATAGATTTGGTAAAGGTGAAAAAACGAAAGGCTGAAGAACCCATGACAGTGACACGTGGTTAAGGAAAATGATAAATAATTCCACCGACCTTTCATTTTAAGATTATATAAATTTAAGTGTTAGTTATTTTTGCTTGTCTAGATGTTATTAAGACTAATGTTAGGTGTAATAGTTTATTGGGTTATTGGATTTTATCACCCGCAACTATCGGCCTTTGGCCGATGCAACCCGCAACTAACACTTTGACACCCGACACCCCCAACTTGACTTTTTGTTTGCACTGGCACCACTCAGTTAAATATTCTCTAACTTGGTTAGTCATTTGTCCGACGTGGCACCATTTTGCTGATGTGGATGATGAGGTGTTATGTCTCCTTCTCGTTTATAACAGACATCCCAAAGTGAACCCTAATCTCCATTCATCCCACATAATCACTGCAAAAGCTCCGATTCATCCCACACTTCATCGATTCATCCCACAATTTCATCGATTCATCCCAGAGAAACCCTAATCGAGATGAGTTCATCTTCCAATTCATCGTGGAGTGTGAACCGAACCCCTAAATTGTTCAAGGTTGATTTGGATGGAAACTTGTATTGTCATCATGAAGTTGTTGCTGTTCTTCGCATCGCTGGTCCTAAAAGTGTTCGACATGGTGATCAATTTTATGGTTGCCCATCAATAGCCTGTAAGTTGTTTACTTATGGATTGAAGTTAAGTTCTTGTTGAAACTGAGGTTGGTATATTGTTTTGTAGTTATCCGATTGCAAGTTCTTTATGTGGAAACAAGATTTCGACAAATTTTTCGAAGCACATTCAAACTGTAGTTCAAGTCCAGTCAGTTATCAAGAATTGAAAAATGAGAACTTGGAATTGCAGAGCAAGTTTCTACTCGAAGAGAACACGATGCTGAAAAGACAAATTCTTGGCAAAAAGTCCATGTGGAAGCAACCATTTATGTTTACTATGTGTTTTGTCATTGCATTATGGATGTACATTTTGAACAAGTGATTTAATTAGGTTGTACAATATTGAAGTTATTAATGACAGTTGTTTAGTCTGTTTTGACCCATTTGTCATGATTTGGTAATTACCAAACCAAAGTGCAGCCAAACATAAGTGAATGACCAACAGTGGTTTGTTTTGACCCATGTTAGTGATTTGGTAATCACCATACATAAGTGCAGCAAACACCTGTCTGTTTTGACCCAAAGTGCAGCCAAACATAAGTGACCAAACATCTGTTTTGACCCATTTGGGTCAAAACAGACAGGTGTTTGCTGCACTTATGTATGGTGATTACCAAATCACTAACATGGGTCAAAACAAACCACTGTTGGTCATTCACTTATGTTTGGCTGCACTTTGGTTTGGTAATTACCAAATCATGACAAATGGGTCAAAACAGACTAAACAACTGTCATTAATAAGTTCAACATTGTACAACCTAATTAAATCACTTGTTCAAAATGTACATCCATAATGCAATGACAAAACACATAGTAAACAGAAATGGTTGCTTCCACATGGACTTTTTGCCAAGAATTTGTCTTTTCAGCATCATGTTCTCTTCGAGTAGCAACTTGTTCTGCAATTCCAAGTTCTCATTTTTCAATTCTTGATAACTGACTGGACTTGAACTACAGTTTGAATGTGCTTCGAAAAATTTGTCGAAATCTTGTTTCCACATAAAGAACTTGCAATCGGATAACTACAAAACAATATACCAACCTCAGTTTCAACAAGAATTTAACTTCAATCCATAAGTAAACAACTTACAGGCCATTGAGGGCAACCATAAAATTGATCACCATGTCGAACACTTTTAGGACCAGTGATGCGAAGAACAACAACAACTTCATGATAACAATACAAGTTTCGATCCAAATCAACCTTGAACAATTTAGGGGTTCGGTTCACACTCCACGATGAATTGGAAGATGAAATCATCTCGATTAGGGTTTCTCTGGGATGAATCGATGAAATTGTGGGATGAATCGGAGCTTTTGCAGTGATTATGTGGGATGAATGGAGATTAGGGTTCACTTTGGGATGTCTGTTATAAACGAGAAGGAGACATAACACCTCATCATCCACATCAGCATTTACACATCAGCAAAATGGTGCCACGTCGGACAAATGACTAACCAAGTTAGAGAATATTTAACTGAGTGGTGCCAGTGCAAACAAAAAGTCGAGTTGGGGATGTCGGGTGTCAAAGTGTTAGTTGTGGGTGGCATCGGGCAAAGGCCGATAGTTGCGGGTGATAAAATCCAATAACCCTAGTTTATTTGTAACATAAAACTTAGACTAATTGTTTTCAATCAATGCTAATTTGAGCTATGTACTCACTCTATGAACATGAATAGTTGTGATAACTGATAAAAAAATTTTAACAATCGTGAAATTGATTGTGCTCATCTTCATACCGATTTTTAGATAACAATCAAACCCTATATTTGTATTGAAACATGTGATGTTCATATTAAAATTTTGGTTGTTGGTCGTGGACTTTGAGATGTAGAAAATGTCGTCAGATCCTAGAAACTTATTCATCGATAGAATACAAATGGAGAACTCATGATTCGTCTAACTATTTAACATAGATCATTTTGCTACAATATTTTTTAATTGTTTATTGTTACTACAACCATCGTCCTAATATTGATTTTATATACACATAAGTTTATATTTATGGGCCCAATTTTCCAACTCGCAAAGGGCCTAAAAATTCTTAGGGATTCTCTGGGACGACCCTGAAAAGAACCTATTCTATTAATTCTAATAGTGTTATGCGCTACAAATGATCCTCAGTTGTTCTGTTCTTTTGTCTTAGATTCTTTTTTAGTATACTTTTTATTGAATAGTTGATTAAAAAAATGGGATTGCAATTTGGTCCCTAAACGATACCATATTATACATCATATGTGATGCTTAAATAACAAAACATGTTTTTGTTCTTCATTCTGAGCGATTGATTTGTTTGGTGAGTTCTTAGTTCTTGATAGTTATGTCACACCCCCAAAATCCACACGCGGAGTACCACCGCATGGAGCGTGACATGACCAGGATCAAGCCACCAATCATATTGAACAATATAATAAAGTAAATAAAAGTCCAACCACACAACATAATTGGTGTTCAAAACAAGTTAATCAAGTTCAAGTTATCAGCGGAAGCATAAAGTTCACAATCAAGGCAAGAGTTTTGAATGTTCAATTGTTTAACATGGAACTCAACAGTCCATGTCCCACAAAGACTCCCGACCTCCCGTGCAAGCTCCAGCAACGCATCTAACGACCAAGGCATGTAACAACGATTCAACAACAAAGTTGAGCGAGTTCACAGTTGGTTGTCCAGTTTTAATGTTGTTCCAAAAACCATAAGTTGTTTCGAAAACCACGAGTTATCCAATTCCTTGTTTCCCAAACCATAACCAGTGGGGGCTACCCCATGTTAACCACTAGACCCGTTACCATATCGACAACTGACTGGAGTCATGTATGTGCCCTACGTCAATGTCTATCATCATTGACTAAGTGCCCAGATCCATTAGTTCACTCCCATCCTCTGCAGCACAGTGTGAGGCTTGTCAAACCTAAATAGCGCTATCTAACTAATGACCCGCTCGCCATTGGCCCGGCGATTAAGTCGATATAAAAATGAGGGACTTCATGATAGAGTTTTGGTCTAGCATGTTATATGTTGTTATCCTTCCTATGGAGGATGGAGGTACGTAATCTACCCAAGGGGAATACGCAGGTTTAATGTTGCCATCCTTCCCATGGAGGATGGAGGTACATATTCTACCCAAGGAGAATATGCAGGTTCCGTTTTAGTTCCTTTACCCCATTCCCAAACCACCGGGAATCCCATGCCTTATAGAAAGTGTGAACTCACCTCGGTTTTCTCGGTTTGTTAGGTTGCTTGTTCTCAGTTAATCAATCAAAGCCTATGATACTATTGCATACGTAATCAGTTTCGCATTCGCAAGGTTCACGTATAAATACAAATCACAGTGGATATTCAATTAGTGATCACCAAATAGCACATAGCAGTTACACAATTTGTTCAATTTCACAGTTCATATGTATGTTTAGTGCTTAGCAGTAGAGTGTACTATGCGTGAGAAGTAAATCATGCCTCCTTGGTTATAGTCAACTATTGTTAACAGTAAGTACCCTGATTTCTATGACTTAACGTCCATCAACAGGAATCAACTTAGTCACTGTGTCTATTTACCCTCCTGACGAAACCCCCTGTTTCGTCGTGATCCCTAATTGACGAAACTCCCTAGTTTCTTCGTGATCTTCCACTGACGAAACTCCCAAGATTCGCCACCATTCATGTCGACGAAACCCCAATGTTTCGTCGACCTGAGTGTTTCGCCGTCAACAGTGTTTCGCCAACATCAGTTTCGTCGACATACATGTTTCGTCGCATGCATATCAGTTACCCTACTTCCCTAATAACCATCGCCCGTGATTTCAGCAAACAAGTTTATCAATTCCCAAAACCGATCAATCAACAACCCTAGACATGAACCCTAGATTACCAGATCACCATCATGCACATAACCATAATACCGATTCATTAAATATACATAAGCAACTGATAACATACAATGTAAACATTGATACGTGGTCGAAAACTGGTTATCGTTTGTGCTTAAGTTGATGTTTTTACATAGCTTTTAATCTTGAATAGCCTACTTTTAATGGGATTCGTGTTTTACAGGTCTAAAAGAGTTTAAGGAGCTAATTGGGAGCTAAACGGAGCACTGGGACGTGAATCGGATCAACCGGGGATGTGAAATGAACAAAACCGGGTTAACCGCGAAGATTGGATGTGTTTTGGGGGGATGGTAATGGATTTAAAATGAAGATATTGTAAGATGGCATGATAGAGGGCTGAATTACGAGTACGTGGGCGAAAACGGTGAGTAAAACGGAGCTATAACGAAGAAGTTACGAAGAAAACAGTTTCGGAGGAAATCAGCAAAACCAGAGGGCGTCGGCGACGCATAAAGGGGCGTCGGCGACGGCCTCCAGAACTCTCCGTCGGGAAAAAATGTTCGTAGGCAGTTAATTAGCGCATCGGACGAATTTGGAACATCTAGGGGCCGTCGGGGACGCCCAAAAAGGGCGCCGGGGACGCCCAACACTGCACCAAATCGCGGATTTTGTTGAAATTTGAGTTTTTGACGAATTGAAAGCACTTTTCCACCAATTACTCGGGAGTTACACCTCTCTTGAGTTGAAAATAACATCTTGGGAGCCATAATTCAACATCTCTGGCATCTTTAACCAATCTATCATCCACCAATCTTTGACTACAAAAAAGGAGCTCCAAGTTAAAGACTTTGGAACCTCCATTTCATATCTAATCCATCTCTTTTATTTTTCTTATAAATAATCAACACTATCATCACCACAAGGGGGATTGTCATCTCTTGCATGGTTAGACCATCATCAAGAAGGAACATCATCACGAACATTATTCACAATTCATCCTACTTCCATCTTTCCACCATCATCTTTCACCAAAACATTCATCATTCACTATTCCTCCATCTTCAAGCTCCAAGATGATCTTCCTCAAGTTCCATTCATCCGGTGATCAAGCTTCTTCAACCATGAGCGGCTAATCATCTCGGTTTCACCCCGGTGTAGGTAGTTGTTTAATTTATGGTTTTGAATTGTTTCTTGCTTCAACTTTGTGACAATTTGTGTCTGATTTTTGAAACCTTTGACAATAGCTTGCATTTGTTTCGTATTCATAAATTGTCGAGCGATGTTAAAAGTTATGACTTTATGAAATGGTTATGTGTAATATGCGTTGTCTTGGTTAGGATTTACTTGTGTTGATTACAAAGTGTATTCTTGTTCGTTCTTGAAACGTTGATAGTTATTAGCACCTAAGTCATGGTACACTAAATCCGCTAATCATATGCAATTGAGTTGAATCTTAAAACTTGTAGAAACCTTAAGTTAGCAATTACCGAAACCGGGTGTGAATCATTTTTCTTATTATTGTCTAGTAATCAATCTTCATTGCAATTGTTAATTAGTAATTGTTATTCAATTAAACCAATTCACTTAGTTAAATTCATATCTTCCAACAAAACAAAAATACAAGAATATCATAGCAAGCTTCATAAATTGTGACAATCGTTCTAATTCAAGTGAATCCATACGCAAACCACATACTCTTCGTGGTTCGACCCCTTGCTACCACTAGCTATTTGTTAAGGGTAATTTGGGCATTTAAATATTATCTTTGACCGGAGCGCGACAATCCTATCAAACATCAAACAGGAAAACATCAACTCCGAGCAGTGAATCATGGATGAATACAATCACAGCATCAAATCTAGTCCAAATACATTGGTAACAGAATATCAACCCTAATTGATAACATATGAGAGCATAGCTTCTATTATAACACAAAACAATCAATTTATGTGACAAGCAGATCTAATCGCATAACGCATACTAACCGGTTACGAGATGAGACTGGGGATAGCTTCGTGAAAGATGAAGATTGCCATCAAGTGCAGGGGAGAGGAAAAGAGTATTAGGGTTTCACCGTTTGCAATGTTACGCGATGTTATGCGAGTATAAGGTAAATATAACTAACTCACCCCTGGGCCTCCCTGGGCCGCAAGCCCATCCTGGCGAAACTCCCTAGTTTCGTCGCAAGGTAAATGACGAAACCCCTAGTTTCGTCGAGTGGGAGTTGCGGCGAAAGTTCCTAGTTTCGTCATATATATATTTAATAATAATACACCACATATGTCACAAAGTTCACAGTTTAATATTTAACCCAACTTATAATATAATTACATCAACATATGACAAGCATGAACAAGTTACACCGCAAAGAATTATGAAAACAATTTACGAAACACGTAATGTGTCAAGTAAAGACCTTGAAAACTCGGGTTGTCACATCATCCCCAACTTGAACAAAATTTCGTCCTGAAATTTAGCACGCAGTTTCTGAGGAAGCTAGCTAAGTTGCGTGGTTTTCCTGGGGTGTCACATCATCCCCCCGTTGGTTTGGAATTTCGTCCCGAAATTCCGCAGTAGCTTCAGCCTCAGTAGTGGTTTCACTTTTCTCGAACAACTGGGGATACTTGAGTTTCATTTGGTCTTCTCATTCCCAGGTAAACTCTGGGCCACGACGGGAGTTCCAACGAACTCGAACAATAGGTATTCTAGTACGCTTGAGAACCTTAACGTCTTGGTCAGTAATCTCTACTGGTTCCTCGACGAATCGTAGCTGATCGTCGATGTTGAGCTCCTTGAGAGGAACTATGAGGGTCTCATCTGACAGACACTTCTTCAGATTTGACACATGGAATACGTTGTGAATTCCGCTGAGTTCTTCAGGTAGGTTCAGTTTGTAGGCCACCCTGCCTATTTTCTCAATGATTTCAAAAGGTCCAACATAACGCGGGATGAGTTTGCCTCGTTTTCCAAAACGAACTACACCTTTCCAAGGTGAGACTTTAAGTAGCACTCGATCTCCAACCTGGAACTCGAGTGGTTTCCTGCGCTTATCAGCATAGCTTTTCTGACGGTCGTGAGCTGCCGCCATTCGTTGTCGTATCTGAGCAATCTTCTCTGTTGTGTCTACGACGAGTTCTGGGCCAGTGATTTGCCTGTCGCCAACCTCTGCCCAACAAAGAGGTGATCGGCACTTCCGTCCGTACAATGCCTCGAACGGAGCAGCCTGGATGCTGGTGTGGTAACTGTTGTTTTACGAAAACTCCACCAAAGGTAGATGCCGCTCCCAGCCGTTACCAAAGTCGATTACACATGCTCGAAGCATGTCTTCAAGGGTTTGGATGGTGCGTTCAGACTGCCCATCCGTCTGTGGATGATATGTTGTACTCATGTCTAGACGAGAACCAAAGGATTTGTGCATCGCTTGCCACAACTCAGAGGTAAAATGCGCGTCACGATCAGATATGATGGAGTTTGGCACCCCGTGCCTCGAAACTACTTCCTTCAGGTAAACGTTTGCTAAAGTAGAAAACTTATCCGTTTCCTTGATAGCCAGAAAGTGTGGAGACTTGGTAAGTCGATCCACGATCACCCAAATGGTATCATTTCCTCGTTGAGATCTAGGTAGGCCAGCCACGAAGTCCATGGAAATTTGCTCCCATTTCCATGTCGGGATCTCTGGTTGTTGAAGTAGGCCTGAGGGTTTCTGGTATTCAATCTTGACTCTCGGACAAGTCAAACATTTACTAACGTAGGTTGCTATGTTGGCTTTCATGCTAGGCCACCAGTACGTAGTCTTTAGGTCGTGGTACATCTTATCCGAACCAGGATGTACTGAGTAACGAGACTTATGTGCTTCATCCATCACAAGCTCACGTAAATTACCATATAGTGGAACCCAGATGCGCCCTGTCACGTAGTAAGCGCCGTCTTCCTTTTGTTCTAACCGTTTCTTCGATCCTCGCAGGGACTCAGCCCTGATGTTCTTTGCTTTCAACGCTTCAATCTGAGCATCTCGTATCTGAGTAGGAAGACTAGATTGGATGGTAAGCTGTAACGCTCGCATGCGCTTAGGTTTTGTCTCCTTTCAGCTGAGGGCATCGGCCATAACATTGGCTTTGCCCGGATGGTACTTGATCGCGCATTCGTAATCATTCAGGAGTTTGACCCATCGACGTTGTCGCATGTTCAACTCCTTCTGTTCGAAGATATAATGGAGACTCCTGTGATCGGTGTAAATGGTGCACTTGGTACCGTATAGGTAATGTCTCCATATCTTGAGTGCGAAAACAACAGCTCCCAGCTCCAGATCGTGTGTAGTGTAGTTCCTTTCGTGAACCTTAAGTTGGCGCGATGCATAGGCGATGACTTTCTCACGTTGCATCAACACACAACCTAGTCCTTGAGTTGACGCGTCGCAATAAACCACAAAATCGTCTGTGCCTTCAGGCAATGAGAGAATAGGTGCGCTACAAAGTCTATTCTTTAAGTGTTGAAATGTGGATTTTTGTGCATCACCCCAACGATAAGTGACACCCTTCTGAGTCAGTGAAGTGAGAGGTTGCCCTGATCTTGGAGAAATCCTTGATAAACCTTCTGTAGTAACCCGCCAAACCCAAGAAATGGCGGATTTCGGTTGGTGTACGGGGTGCAGGCCAGTTCTTGATCGAGTCAACCTTGGATGGATCAACGTGAATCCCATCCTCGTTTACCACGTGGCCTAGGAAATGGACTTCACGAAGCCAAAAGTCACATTTCAAAAATTTAGCATACAACTGTTTTGCTCGAAGGAGTTCCAGAATGAGGCGTAGATGATGCTCGTGTTCCTCTTGACTCTTAGAATAGATCAGGATGTCATCGATGAAAACAATAACAAACTTATCCAGGTAAGGTTTGCACACTCGATTCATGAGATCCATGAAGACCGCAGGTGCGTTCGTCAACCCATATCCATTCATCCTTAAAAATGCTTGATTTTCGGCAATCATCCGCAAAGGTTTGGTGACTATCCCCCCTCAAGCTTCTTAGGCTGAACTGATTTTGGTACCATCCTGACCGATCAACCTCGGTACCGGTATTAGTATTCATTATCCGTCAGTGTGTTGTAAAACACGGCTTGATATCGTTTGGCATATCTTGGTGTTAACTTTCACTTGCTATTACGAGTGTCGTCGGTACCGTAATGAAACGAATCAACACCAACTGAATTCCAGCCGCGTAGTGCGGGTGAATCCACACCAGTTACCATCAAATTCGAATTGCTTTAATTAAAAATTTTATCAAATTTCTACCAAATATAAACTTCTTTTACCTCAATTGTACGTAAATTACTGTAAATGCACTTTGGGTGATAAGTGCAGGCTCTCAAGTCTTCAAGGGTCTTTTATGCTAATTGTTAGAACTTTATGTTATGGTCCGAATTTATGTTGAAGTTATTGCTCAGGACTTTGTTCCTCTTCTAAGTCCAAATTTAGGCATTTGTTAGTCAGGGTTTTGTTTTGTATTGGGCTTTGGGCCCATGTCCTGACTTTAGTAGTCAAGACTTTCCTTTGTATATATACTCTTAGTGATATGTTATACATGGCGATTTCTTTTGTGGAAAGTTTGTTCTTCAAGAAACCCTAATCATTATCACTGTGTGTGAATTGACGGCTACTGTGTGTGACGTCATTCATCATCTTCATCATTCTTGTTCTACACTTTCTTGATTCAATACTCTACAGTATTGATTGCTAGGTGGATTCCGCACACCTAGTGATTGTTGTTTGAGTGAGATCCTTGGGTAGGAGACCTTACAAGTGGTATCAGAGCAGTGTGCTCATACTACTGTAGGTTTGGGTTTAGAGGTTTAGTTGAGAAAGATCACATTTTGATTGGGTTTTTGTGTTGTTTGCTGTGTTTTGAGTGTTTTTCATAAATCCTTCTTGTGTTTATTCATTCTGGATGATGGATTGTGATTAGAAAAGAGCTATTTAGGATATACATTCATCTAGGTTTTTACAGAGCTTGAAGATCTTCATCAGGGGTTTTTGAAGGGTTTTTGAAGGTTAGTAAAATTCCGTATTTGATCCATTTTAATTTGTTCAGAGTTTTCCTTTAGTGTTTTTCCTTCAGATTTTTTATTCAGAGTTTCCATTCAGTGTTTGTGCTTCAAGGTTATTGATGAACTAGTGTGAAGTCACACTTGTGAGATAACCTGAAGCAATTTCCACTTGTCCGACTAAGAAGTCAGGATAAAGAGGTCAGGTCAGAGTTTCCTTTCAGAGTTTAAAGTTCAGGGGTTTTTTTTCGGAGTTTCTTGTTTGGAGTCCGAATTTTTGGGTAAGAGTTTAGGTGTCCAAGTTTAGGTGGCCAAGTTTAGTATTTAAGTGAGTCAGAGTTTAGTTAAGTTCTAAGAGTTTAGGTGTCCAAGTTTAGTGTTTAGAGTGTTGTCAGAGTTTTATATCAGGTTTGATCCGGGTTATACCACTCTGATTGTCTCCGAGTTTTCACTCAGTATTTCCAAGTTTCGCTTGTGTCTCCGGTTTTGTCAACTTAGAAACTTTTTCAAAGAAAACTTTCTGTTTCAACTCACTGTTTCTTTCACAAACACTCTCTGTTTCTTTCACAATTTATTCGAAATGGCAAACAACAATCTGACTGCAATGGTGCAAAACCTCAAGCACAATGCTGAGGTAGGGAGTAACGACAAACCTCCTTTGTTGATAAACGAGCTTGATTTTCCTGAGTGGAAGGAGCGTTTCGAAAGGTATGTAAGAGCGAAAGACATCAAGATCTGGTTGTGTATCGTTAAAGGATGTGGAGCCACACCAGTAAGAACGTTAACGATTGATACTTATTTGGCACTCACCGACGACCAAAGAAAATTCTATGATTGTGAAGAGAAAGCAATGTCGATGATTACAATGGCTATGACACAATCTATACTTCATACTTTCCGTAAGAGAAGTAATTCGAAGGAGCTGTGGGATAGCATGATTGAACGGTACGAGGGAAATGCAATGTACAAAAAACGACATCTTGAACGATTGAAGACTCAATTTGTTGTGTTTTAAAGCTTTAAAGAATGAGTCATTTGATGACACGGTGAATCGATTTTATCACCTGTTGAGCGAACTTGATCGGAGTCAAGAAGGCATCTACGCTGAATTTGAGAAAGTTGAGAAGTTTCTGAATTGCCTTCCCAGAGAATGGAATATGTACACTGCATTGATTAGAGAAGGTGTTCTCTACTAGGAGCTCTCATTGGAAGAAGCTGTACAAAAACTGAAAGGTTATGCTTGGAATATGGAAGATCAAGCATCTGATTTCGAGAAGATCCAAGATCCTCAGTTATATAAAGCTTCAAAACCGACGGATAAGGGTAGTAATGGAGGAGCTGGTGTTGCCCTATATTCAGAGAATGAAGTTCCTACAAGTGAACACGCCTTTATAAGCAACAATGTAAATTCAAGTGGAACAACAAATTCCAATCAAGGAATGTACTCTTCCAGTGGAGCTCAGAAATCTCAAGCAACAAACTTGAACATTCCAAAGTTAGATGCAAGCTGCTTAAAGTTAATAGAAGAAAACATGAGCCTTTTGGCGTCCTTCATGACTGCCTACGAGAACTTTTGTCTTGGAAAGCTCGTTGAACCGTCAAGTCTCGATGAGGACTTTGACCAAATAGACCAAGACGAAATGGAAGAACTTGATCTGCAACTCAATATGGCACTCTTAGTACTTAGAGCGAAGAAATTTATGTTGAGAACGGGTAGGAAGTTCATAGGTGGTCAGACGAAGACACGAATGGGGTCGACATGTCAAAGGTGAAATGTTACAACTGCGGCATCTACGGGCATTTCGCACGTGATTGTCGGAAGCCGAAGATGGAAAGATCTGACAGAGAAAGCAACTCTCAAGGAAACAACTCAAGACCTCACAACAATGCATCATCTACTTCAAACTTAAGTGCTCGTCCAAGTGGTTATGAAAATCTTACATCTTCGACAAACAATGCTATGGTGGCTCAACCTCTACAAAATGTGACTTAGCCTTACGACTGGGGTTGTGCATTGGAAGACATTTCAGGAGCTATTGTGTCACAAGCCTTTATAGCTGAAATTGTCGACGAAGAAGTGTGTGAAGAGGTTATCGAAGAGTCTAGCATTGAGTAACTTGTAGTTGTAGCCGAGGTTTTTGGGGAAGAGTTGGATTCGGGCAATGTTGCTGAGAATGAAGATAACTTGAATGAAGAGTCTGTTGAAAAGTCTAACAAAACAGAAGATGGAGAAAAAGGAGAATGCTTTGAGTTCAACATCTCCACAGCCGAAATGCAGCAATTTGCGGATGCAGAAGCTAAAAGGTTGGAAGAAGACTCCGTAGAAAATGAAGCATGTGCATTCATGGCTGGCATTGAGGTAAAATCAACTTCTGTAGATAAGCGGTGTGCAAGATGTGTAGAGTTTGTCACCAAGATTGACAGATATGCACTTCACAACACAAATCTGATTGCAGATTTAGAAAAATCCAGAGAACTCATTTCTGTTTTGTCTAATTCGGATAAAGAACACCGAATTAAGATAAAAGCGCTGAAAAATGATATCTCTGAATTTGAGAGACTTGTGGCACGGGGAACTCTTAAAAATCAGGAATTAAGATCTGAACTTGAAATAAACCAAAATTGTGTTTTGGAAAAGAACACAATCATTTTGGAAAAAGATAATCTGATTTTAGATTTGCAACGAAAAATTGAAAAGTTCGGGGATTCATCTGAAGTGATGAATTTCTGTATTAACAGCCAACGTCTCAAAGAATCTGAGGAAGAAATGTTTGGCATCGGTTATAAGAAAGTGCCTCCACCGGTAAACCATAATTATACATCGATGCCAAGCATTGATCCTGAATTGGCAAATTTTGTGCCAAAGACCCCTCTGACGGTTGAACCGCAAAGTGAGTCAGAATCTGAGCCTGATGAGGCTTCTGACTCAGAACAGTCGAAGGTGAGTGAAGTTACAAAGAAAAATGAGCTAAATTTTGATAACATTGAGAATTTGATAAGCAATAAAATTTTGGAAATTTTCAATCAAGTTCAAAATGCGAAGTCAAAACCAAAGTCACGTGGGAAACCCAAAAAGAATTTGAAAAATATCCCTAAAACTGAGTCTGTTAAAGGGGAAGATTTTATCAAAGAAGAAGAGAAAATCGAAATAGGTTCAAACTCTTAGTTTGTCAATCAAATTTTGAAAAATCCCACTAACGCCTCATCATCTTCGACCAGTCATGAGGAACGTCCAAAGAATACTGCGAAAGTTCGCAAATGTTATAAGTGTCATGGGAAAGGACACTTAGCAGCAGATTGTCCAGATGACAAGGGTAAATCCCATGTTGATCCTGATCAAAAGAAACCTTTTGTTGAAAAACCGCAAAATGAAACAGCTAATGTTGAAAAGAAAAACGGTAAAAATCAGAAGGTTGAGAAAAACAATATGATTAAACAAGAAGTAAAACCGGTTGTCAAAACAAATGTTAAGTCAAAACAAAATCAGAATCATGGGGAGAAACCAGTTGTTATTAATCGTGGTGAAGGATCGGAAAGTTCATCTCAAAGACATGATACTCGTGAGAAAACCCCTCACAGACGACAAAATCATGTTACTTTCCAAACACTTGAGAATGACCAACATTCTGGAGGTTCGAACAACAACTACGTTAGACTTCATGCACAGAACAGATTCGTGAATGATCGAAATGCGTCACCCCCGCGATTTTCAAATCAAAGACAACATTCGGATAATCATTCACGATCATTCTCAAGACACAATTATGTTCCTAGATTTGGTAGGAATTTTGAGCCACCCAGGAATCAAAATTACGATTACCGAAACTATGGAAGCCGAGGTTATGGAAACTCTGGTTATACCAACAGATCGTCAACTCCGTATAATCCACGATTTATGGGGAGTCATTCCAACAATTTTCGAAATGGAATTGGAGGACACAGAGGCGATGATGGTTATTTCAAAGAGTTTTCTTATGTTGACGAATCGGGACGACCCAAGACCATCATGGCTTGGGTCCCACACTCTAACTAAATTTTATTGTTAGGGAGTGTAGGAGCAGCTGAAGAGGGTTATCTATATTTGGTATATCGATAGTGGCTGTTCCAGACACATGACATGAAATAAAGAGTTATTGAACAATTTTAAACAAATTCGTGGTGGTTATGTGAATTTTGCCGGTGAGAAGGGAGGTTACATCACCGGTGAAGGTTCTGTGTAAAATGGAAAAATTACGCTGCATAAAGTGAACTACGTTGAAGAACTGAAGCATAACTTGATGTCGGTTTCTCAAATCTGTGATAACAAATACACGATGTTGTTCACTGATAAAGCTTTCTTCGTGTTGCGTCCGGGATTTGCTGTTCCTGAAGATTGGATCGTAATGAGGGCTCCAAGGGTGAATAGCACATATGTCATGGATATGCGCCCGTTGGTTAACTCGTCTGCTCTAGTGACATGTTTACTTTCGAAGGCGACTGAAGATCAATCGTATCTCTGGCATAGGAGAATGGGCCACGTGCATATGCGAAAAATGAACCACTTAGTGAAAAACAACTTAGTGTTGGGGGTTCCTTTACGTAGTTGCAATATGCACAACAAATGTGAATCGTGTGAAAAAGGAAAAATCAAACGAAAGCCTCGCAAACCGAAAACTGTTAACTCAATCCAAAAACCACTTGAATTGCTTCACATGGATCTTTTCGGCCCAATCCATGTTGCTAGCATTGGTGGGATGTCCTATTGCCTAGTTGTCACTGACGATTTCTCAAGATACTCGTGGGTATTTTTCATAATAACAAAGGACCAAACTGCTGGTATTTTAAGAGACTTGTTCAAACAACTTGAGAAAAATTATTCACTTCCTGTTGAGAAAATCCGAAGTGACAATGGCACTGAGCTTAAAAATCATTATATGGATGAGTTATGTCGGGAAATGGGAATAGTTCATTAGTTCAGCGCTCCATATGTTCCTTAACAGAACGGAGTTGCAAAACGGAAGAATCGTACCCTAATTGAGGCGGCCCGAACTATGCTTTCTGAATCAAAATTGCCAATTTTCTTCTGGGCCGAGGTCGTAAACACTGCATGTTATGTGTTAAATCATGTGCTTACGGTCAAAAGAGAAGATAAAACGTGTTATGAATTGCTTGAAAACAAGAAACCGAACTTATTTGGTTTTCAACCTTTTGGGATCAAGTGTGTTATCAAACGCACCAAAGATACTCCTTAAATGAGGGAAGTTGGTGAAGTTGGGTTCTTTTTAGGTTATGCCAATGGAACTCCAAACAAACGCGTTTATAACGTTAAGAAGCGTACAGTGGAGATCGTGTTTGATATAACTCCTTTGAGTTACGATCCTCCACCGTCCGAATTCGGTCCTAAAAGCGGTTACGATTATGATAAATTATTTGATTCATTTGATCTTCCTGATGTTTCAGAAGAAGATTCGGAGGTTGTCTACACACATCTTGTGAACAAAGATGAAGTGGATGCGAGCTGGAGAGCAAGTATTCCTACTAATGTGTCTCCGAATGTTCCAGTCGCTGATTCTTCGATCGTAAATGAAGTTGTTGCTGAGCAGATCCCCAATGCAGCTGCCCAAACTACAAGTGGTGATCTTTACGTTGATTTTTCAGCATATCCAAATGTTAATGCGTCTTCTGGAAATGATCAAGCTTCTAGTAGTAATGCAAATGTTGAGGGGGAGATTCAATCGAATTTGGGAAACAATATTCAAGCTCTGGAAATCCCAGTTCCAAGAACAAATATTCATCATCCTGTTGATAATATTATTGGGAATCTAAATGCGGGAGTGCAAACGCGAAGGAGTATTTCAGAGATGCAGTGTCTGTTATGTTCTATCAAGAAGGAAGAAATCTACAATCTTAGCCTACTTGAATGTTTTATCTCTCAGATAGAGCCGAAGAACTATCAGATGGCTCTAAAGGGTAATTCTTGGTGTGAGGCGATGCAAGAAGAGTTAGCTCAGTTCGACAAGTTAAAGGTGTGGAATTTGGTCGATCTTCCAAAGGGCCAACATGCAATCAACACGAAGTGGGTTTTCAAGTGCAAGAAAGACGATAAGGGTGTTGTCGTCAGAAACAAAGCACGGTTGGTTGTTCAAGGCTTCAATCAAGAGGAATGGATTGATTATACAGAAGTTTATGCACCGGTGGCAAGACTGGAAGCCATTCGTCTGTTTCTAGCTTTTGCTGCTCACATGCGCTTCAAAGTCTATCAGTTGGATGTGAAAAGCGCGTTCCTTTACGGGAAATTGCATGAAACTGTGTATGTATCCCAACCACCGGGTTTCGAAGCTCCAGAGTCTGAGAACAAAGTCTATCTGCTGGACAAAGCTCTCTACGGTCTCCATTAGGCTCCTCGGGCATGGTACGAGACTTTATCAAGACATCTATTGGAGCACGGGTTCTCGCGTGGCGCGATCGACTCTACACTATTCATATTGAAGAAGGGGGGAGACTTTCTGATCGTGCAAATTTACGTTGACGACATAATTTTTAGTTCTTCAAATGAAGAATTGTGTCGTGAGTTCGAGGCTGTGATGAAGTCAAAATTTGAAATGAGCGCGATGGGCGAGCTATCGTTCTTTCTAGGTCTTCAAGTGAGTCAAGAAAAAGCCGGGACGTACGTGCATCAGACGAAGTATGTCCACGACATTCTCAAAAAAATTGGATTGGAAGATAGCTTACCCTATGACACGCCTCTGCCGACAAATCACAAAAGCTTTCTCCCGATAAGGAGAAAGATCCTGAAGTGGATCCGACTCTATATCGAGCAATGATAGGTTCGCTAATGTATCTTACTGCTTCACGACCAGATATTATGTTTTCTGTTTGTTTGTGTGCCAGGTTCCAATCAACTCCGAAAGAGTCTCACATGAAAGCGGTCAAGCGTATCTTCAGATATCTGAAAGGGACGCCTAAGCTTGGATTGTGGTATCCAGCTGAAGGTGGTCTGGATTTGCTGGCGTATGCTGACGCAGACTTCAGAGGGTGCCCGGTGAATAGAAAGTCAACCTCTGGCGGCGCACAACTTCTTGGGAACCGTCTTGTCTCTTGGCAATGCAAAAAGCAAGTTGCCGTTTCATTATCCATGTGCGAGGCTGAGTACATTGCTGCATCAAGCTGTTGTGCTCAGGTCTTGTGGTTTCAGCAGCAAATGAGGGACTACGGTTTGAATTTTACTCGAACACCTATTCTTGTCGATAACAACTCTGCCATTTCCATAACTAACAATCCAGTTAATCACTCACGCACTAAGCACATAGATGTTAGGCATCATTTCATTCGTGACTGTGCTGATAAGGGTTTAATAGAAGTGGTTAGGGTAGACACCTTGGATAATCTTGCCGACCTGTTTACGAAGACATTAGATCGGGCTAGATTTGAAAATCTGGTCCGAATGATCGGCATGATCAACCCCGAGTAAAATGCTTTTCAAAACTCGCATAGAAACGTTATTTTATGTTTTATGTACAGTTCTTACCGCTTTTCAAAAAAAAAATGAAAATGAAAAACTCCAAAAATATTTTACTTAGTTGTAGGATAAATTTTAAGAAAAATACAAAAACATTTGAAAAATATAAAATGAAGTCGTGATGAGATATAAGGGAAATGATAGTACATCGGTTAGTCGTATCTGGTGCAGGACTATGGTAATATATAAAATTAACAGTTAACTGTAACAGCTTCATTATACATTGCTTCGGTAAGTTTTACGCGTCAATAAGAACCTGTTTTTGGTATATAAACATAATGAACTGCGTAACTTGATATGGTCTTGGTACCGTAATTTCGTTTGATAGATTGCCGAGGTTCTGAGATACGTGGTCTTTATGCTGTTTATCATCTGGGTATCATGTTGTTTCTTTTACCGAAAAACAACGGGGACGCAAGTCTAGATCTTCCATGATTCCATACATACGTGTAAATATCATTCAATCGTGTATATAATACATGATGCACTCGACCTCAATAAGTGATAAACAATCACATGTCCTACAAAATAAGTAATAATATATCACAACTTTTATGCGGGAGTCAAGTTCGTCTCTTTGTCTGTACGATGGTACTAACCTGTTCACGGACTTGCTCCTGTGCCCTCATGCATTTGAAAATCAAGTTCCTCTTCAATAAGTGATTCTATCACATAGGGCTTGTTTTCAATTCAAAATAAGTGAGTATCTCACATCATTTTATACGTCAAAACAGATGATAAATGGTATACTCACCAGTAAGATGAACTCTCGTGCATACCTTGATACGGGAGTATATTCTGAGGTGGGTAAACATAGTTACAATCAGTTATTAATACACTTAATCACATATCTCGAAAACAGTGTTCGAAAACGTGCTAAAACTTAAGTGGACCACAATACCGTTGAACGTCTTGAACTGTTAATATCATTCTAAGAACTTAAATTGATAAACTATGTTCTCGTGTTGGATATTGACTGAAAAACAGATATGATCCTTTTGCTCCGATTTCACAAAAAGATAATTAGTGTAAATACGTTCGTAGGTTTAACCTCTTTTTCAGTCAAAAATTGAAAAACAACAAAAAGATTTTGCTTTCTTGTTTCTATGTGCGAGTTATCATTCTGAAAATTCTCTAAGGGTTGTGAACATTCTTTAATAAGGTGTTAAACACTAGGTTCGGTAACTTAAAATAAGTCTTTTTCATAAAAATCGGTCGTACAAGATACGTCTAAGCGTGTGTGGGTATTCTCATCATTTTTAAAGGTGTTTGGTAAATTTGGTTCCAAGTTGTGATATTTTTCCAAAAGAATAAGTTTTGAAGTAAATTGTTCTGAATGTTCGGGATTTGAAATACAAATTATTAAATGATGGTTGTTTAATATTTCAGTTGTTGATTCTGGGGTATTGGAATTTATTTCTGGGATCCAGGTTTGGGCCGAGTGTCTCCGGGGTTAAGATTCTTAATCCAGTGTTAAGTGTTTCAGGTCTGGATCATTCATCACAATTTGGAAGATTTGAAGAAGTTGTGTGTGTCTGGATTGTTCATCTCAAGATGGAAGATTTGAAGAAGCTAAGACGTCTGTTGTTGCATTCCTTTGAAGAAGATCAATTGTTAGCTGATCAATCATCAAGGTTCTGTGTGAAAAACTAGGCAGGAAGTACTCGAAGCGTTAACGAAGAGAAGATTTTGAGCTTTACATTGAAGATCCCGCACTGATCAAGGGGGAGTCTGTAAATGCACTTTGGGTGATAAGTGCAGGCTCTCAAGTCTTCAAGGGTCTTTTATGCTAATTGTTAGAACTTTATGTTATGGTCCGAATTTATGTTGAAGTTATTGGTCAGGACTTTGTTCCTCTTCTAAGTCCAAATTTAGGCATTTGTTAGTCAGGGTTTTGTTTTGTATTGGGCTTTGGGCCCATGTCCTGACTTTAGTAGTCAAGACTATCCTTTGTATATATACTCTTAGTGATATGTTATACATGGCGATTTCTTTTGTGGAAAGTTTGTTCTTCAAGAAACCCTAATCATTATCACTGTGTGTGAATTGACGGCTACTGTGTGTGACGTCATTCATCATCTTCATCATTCTTGTTCTACACTTTCTTGATTCAATACTCTACAGTAGTGATTGCTAGGTGGATTCCGCACACCTAGTGATTGTTGTTTGAGTGAGATCCTTGGGTAGGAGACCTTACAATTACTAGTAATGTGGAACACATGTTTGATACACACTCGGTTTAGAAGAAAAATCCACATAAAAGTGATGCACACAATTTGAGATATAACTGATTATAACCATTCGCAATAAAAAATCTAGGCGGGTCACGATTTTTAGTTAGTTGCGGGCTCGTACTACTCGGAGGTTGGAACTGGACTGGAATCCAGAACCGAGAACCAACGTATATAAAGAATACAATACGGTTCTTATTCATGATTCTCACTGGTCAGGTACACGGGTTTAGAGCATTCACATCCAATCCATCAAATTATACATACATTCTACTAAAAAACAACTCCTATATTAATATATTTCCACTAAAAACAAATACTTTTTCTCTCTCCTTTCAATTAAATAATATTATCATTACATTTTTCTCTCACATCCACTTTCAAAATATATTAAAAAATTATAACGGGTGAGCAGTGTCCCCCCAAATATACAGATGAACAGTAACATTTTATCTCTCCTCTACTCACAACCACTTTTTATACCCTTTATAATATAAAAACCCCTCACATAATTTGATGGTTAGGATGTGAATGCTCTTAGTGGGTGATACCCTTAAAAGGCTCACCCACCCCAATGAATCATGATTTACAAAAAGTTAGTAAATAGATCCACCAAAAGGTGCAGACTTGCAGGTGTAGGTCCATCTCATCAACTCCAACACGCACCAACGCACTACCTAGGTAGATGACAAACACATCAAAATAATAAATAGAACACCATCTTTCACGTATAAACCAAATCAATACAACAAGTAGGCTCACAAGAAAAACGGCAAGTTGCTGTTTATTAGACTGCCCATTCTCTGGAAAAAAGATACGTATCATTCATTCGGAGTTAATCAAATGTAGTTCAAAGGTAATATTTGTTGGGGATCAGAGTTTGTATTTGCAGCGGAACCATGAGACATGGATGAATTCTTATTCGTGATTGATCCGAATTGAATTTCCATTGATTCAGTATAATGAGTGAATGCAAGGAAATCAAACAGAGAATAATGGACAATTCGAGAGAAACTTGAATGTCTTGATACCGGATCATGTTGCCGGCAATCAAACATATATACATAAGTTTTGGCGGTTGATTTTGGCGGGTAACTGCTCCGGCAGTTGTTTTAAACTTCACCCGCTTATCACCCCAAATATACATAAGCTATCATACTTAAATTCGGAATACATATCATAACCTACTTATAAGTTCGAATGAATACATATATATATATAAACATAATTAGAGTTTAATAATACTTCTAACAATATTATATGTTTATATTAGTTTTCAAACTGCTTTTATTTTTTATAGAACACGATGCAAGGGATAAAAGACACAGACTTCTATAACCTTAATATTTAGACCCATACAAATTAACTGTCACATGTGAAATCGTGAAGATTACGCACACCTTGAAGAATTTTGTTTTCCGTGGACTTTCAAGAAACTATTACCTTCATTCTCTTGCTCTTTTTGAATTTCAAATGCCGATCTATATGCAGAAAGGCTGCATCCATTAACCTCAATCACCTCCAATGTAAAGATCTTACCAAGAGCCATTGGTACGCTGTCGAGTTTTAAACAACGATGAATCAGCAAACGTTGTAGCCTTGGGAAATTCCCTCTGGAACAAACCCATTGCTTTATTTCTAGATCTTGTAATTTCAAAACCTTGAGTTTCTGAAACTCAGCATCCCCGGTCTCCCATTTTTCTCCAATGCATGAATGAATTTTTAATTTTAAAACCTCAAGGTTAGGCAGCCATGCAAAGGTCCACATCTCATTCCAATCCATGCCAGTGTTTAATAAAGTCAACTTCCTAAGCTTTTCAGGAAACATAATAGGATTACAGGATCTCGTTGCTTTAGGGTATGAAAATGTATTCAGTAGCTTCAATTTTTGAAGGCGCACCAAAGAGCCTAAATCTGGGAATTTCAAATCGCCTAGCGTAGATATCAAGGGTCCATAAAACCCAAGCTTCCTAAGATTTGGAGTCCTTGAAAATATATTGTTGCAAGATCGAGGACTTACTTGTGATAAGGTTTGAAAGCTAGCCAACACACTGGGCCCATCCTTCTCTGTCACTTGTAGAAAACTAGGATCCTCCATAATGTTTTCCCCATATTTGATATATAGGTGCCTTAAATTTAGCATATTCCATATGGTTTTTGGTACAACAGTATTCTTCCTTGAGGCTATTATGAGCATTTGTAGGTTCACGAGGCTTGATATTGATGCATGTGGGCTTCCATCATGTGCTTGAATGGCCAGGTATCTCAGATTAACCATATGAACCACATCTAAAGGGAATAGGGGGATAAGAATCGACTCTACATCCAAAATCCTAAGGAATCTGTACAGGTCAATACAAATTGATCTGCCCTCTTGAAGAAATTTTCCTAGATCGAATGGAAAGCAGAGCATTGACGAGACCATGCCATACCTGCAAATTTTGGTTAGTAATTCTTAATTTAGTAAGTTTATTGCAGAAACATATTCATAATCATACCTATAATTGTTTGAAAGAAAGTTTTCTTCATCAGCTTTTCTCAAGCAAAAATCATGCAATAAATCATGGATGCGACATGTTTTAATGTGGCCGTCACCCTTTATTCTGGGAGTCATCAGTAGACTTCTCTTGATTAAATCCATCAAGAAATCCTCTGCAACATCCTCCAGCATTCTGCCTCCGGTTTCATGTATGAATCCTTGAGCAATCCATAGCCAAATCAGCTTTGTCACGGGTACTTCATAGTCCTCAGGAAATGCTCCAAAAAATAGAAAACACGGTCTTAAGTGAGGAGGCAAATGGTCGTAGCTTAAAGCCAAGGAGTCTATATATTGGCTTGGATTGCTAACCATGAATGCATGTAGACTTACAGCAATGTGCTTCCACCAGGTGACTCTAAGATTATTCATCAGTAGACCAGCAGCTATAACAATTGCAAGAGGCAAGCCTTCACATTTCCTATTTATCACCTTTCCTGGTAATTCAAATCCCATGGGGCATATTCCCATTCTAAACACCTTCTTCTCAAATATGGCCCAACTTTCATCTTCATTACGAAGGCGCAAAACATGAGCAGGTCTTGCTGACTGTACATTTAAACTGACGTCTATGTCACGGCTAGTAAATAGAACTCTGCTTCCGGTTTTGTCATCTGGAAAATACATTTTAAGGTCGTTCCAGACCCTACAATCCCAAATATCATCGAAGACCACCAAATACTTACGACCCTTTAATTTTCTGTATAACCTTTCCCCCAACTGTTGCTCGCTCATTTCGTAATATTCGTCTGTAAGATCATCCATAAAAGAGCTTAATATACTAAGTAACAAATCCTTCTTTAGATATGACTGAGAAACACAAGTCCATGCTCGAAAGTCGAACATGTACTTGACTAATTCATGGTTGTATAATGTTCTAGCCAAAGTCGTCTTTCCAAGCCCAGCCATTCCAGTAATTGAGATAATTTGGTACTGCTTTGTAGAAGTTGAGGTAAGTTGATCAAGTAGTGTTTCTATTTCATTATCAAAACCCACCACAACTTTTTCTTCCTCTACGTTTGAGTTATATCTGATATTACAGAGTTGTTCACAAATAATTACCATCTTATCCATATATTCATGAACATCCACACGAGTTAAAAGCCTCATAAAATTTTGCCCAAGTCTATCAAACATATCAACATACTTTAAGAATTCTTCTTCTTCCCTTAGATAAATCGTCGATGTTTCTTCCTCTACGTTTCGCTCTCTCTTCTTATTTACAGCCTTTTCAAGCATCAAATCGTCCATTTGTTTAAGTAAAGCCAGCACTTCCTCATTTTCATACCCTACCATCATGTCTTTGAGGTAATTCTTGAAACCATCAACAATTTCGATCATCTTTCTATTGGAATCTGGTGCTGGATAACATGTGAGGTCAAATGCCGTGTAGTATTTGATTAATTCCTTTACGCGAAGACCAAGAGCATCAGCCATGGTTCTCTACTGATATGATAACTATATCAGGTTGAGTAACATGTCAAAAGTATATTAAAACTTTGGTAGTGATCTTGATTAGCATTTTACATTAATGTATGTCCAAATTCTTCAAACTGAATGTTATTAGTGTCTCCGATTTGTTTGATCCTGCAATCAACGGTCTATGAAGATTAAGCAATTGTTTTATGATAAAAGTTCCATTCTAATGTCACTTATGTCAAATTGAGCAATAACATTTGCAGGTGTTGGCCTTTAAGTAATATGATTTCATAGGGTTAAGTTATTCTACAAAGGCTTCTAATTGTAAGAAGTGTAAGAAGGATTTATATAGTGACAAGTGTCCAATAACCTAAAACTAAACTCACTACATCACCACCAAAAACCTAAACACCCCCACCCCACCCCACCCCACCACCACCCAAAAACCTAAACCCCCCACCCCCCCCCCCCCCCCCCCCCCGGGCAAAAAACAAAAAAAAAATTATACCTCACCAAAAAAACCTAACCCCCCACCCCCAAAAACCTAAAAAAAAACCTAAACCCCCACCCCTCGGCAAAAAAAAAAAAAAAAAAATTGGTGAGGGGGGGTTAGGTTTTTGGTGGTGGTGGATGTTTAAGGTTTTTTTTTTTTTTTTTTTTTTTGTAGTGGGGTTTTTTTGTGTAGTGGGTTTTTTTAGGTTATTAGACAATTGTCACTCTATAAATCCTTCTTACAATTTGGATCCTTTGTATTTGATCCTAATCCTGATTTCATAAATGATACAGTTTACAAATCTACAAGAAATATCTTCTGAATACTAATCTTTTTAAAATACAGATTGTAAAACCTAACAAAGCAGACTGTTATTGTTATCATCGGAAAGATTGAACCAGACTGACATACGTACATACATAAGGGCGCTTAAATCCTTAGATTTGCAACAACATAATATTTGATTGAAATTATAACAACTCACCTCCAATGATGATGATCGCTGTAGAAGAAACTACGTACCAGCACTCAAGTCAACGAGACGGAAGACCTCTTTCTACCTTCCCACATACATATATAATAGTTTATCTTTAGTTGTTTTTTTTAGTTGTTTTGGCAGATCCGAGGGAAGGAAGATCCACATTGCGCCCCGCGGACGTTTTAGTTTTCGGGTGGGATGCAGGTAAACACGCTTGTGTTGGTCTTACTGGGGTGTCTCCCCTTGTAGGCTTTCGGGATACAGGTTTTGTCCCTGGTCAGGCGATTGCAAGGGCGGCAGCAAAGAAAATGGACAAACACGCAAAAGCCTGCGAGGATAATCAACATTCCTTTATCCCTTTTGCCTTTGATACCTTTGGCTCGCTAGCCCCAGAAGCCATCCGATTTCTTGAACGGGTCCAACGGGTTGTTCACAGCAACATTTCGTCTCCTAGAGATCGGGGTTTCGTTTTTACTAGGTTAGGTTTCGCTATTCAAAAGGGGGTAGCGGCGCAGCTTGTTGCCCGCTTACCGGCTATCTTGGTGTAATTTGTTTGACCTTATATATAAGATTATATTTTTTTTCTAAAAAAAAAAAAAAAAAAAAAAAAAAAAAAATTCCTAGCCACACAGTGGGTGTTTGGGATTCCTTCTCAAAAAGGACTTTTGAGCTCAAAAAGACTTATTAACCTACTAAAAGTTAAAAGGAATGCCAAACATCATCTAGAAAAGGACTTATATATCTAAAAGAAATCCCAAACACTCTGTGAAAAGGACTTATATGCATTTTTTTGCCTTCAAGAAGGAGAAGTCAATAAGTAAGAATTTCTTACTTAGGGCATGTTTGGCTAAGCTTATTAGAGTTAAAAAGGACTTTTGGGAAAAGGACTTTTAGGAAAAGGACTTTTGGAAAAGGAGTTTTTAAAAAAAGTGTTTGGATTAGCTTATAGGGTGGGAAAAGCCAATAAGTCAATAAGTTATTTTTTAAAAAGTGTTTGGCTTAGCTTATTGATGTAAAATGACTAAAATGGACATTATTTCCTAAGTCAATAAGTTGACTTTTAAAAAAGTGTTTGGCTTAAAACTATCGTTTTGCTATATTACCTGAGCAGATCATTCCTATCAAACTCCACATGTTAACATTTACAGATCATATCATGCCAATTCCAATAGTCAAAGTTACCGACCTATAACACAATTCAACACGAATCTTAACACTTAACCAATTACAAACCATTACCTAACAACCTACCGTTTCATTAATTACCTGAGCAGGAAACCGACGGCCATAGACGTGAGTCATGAATGTGTGAACGAACCGGAATGGGCGAGCTACTGTGAACGAACCAGAATCGCTGTGAACGAACCGGAATGGGCCGCCGGAGAAGGAACCGCCGGAGAAGGAACCGGAATCGCTGCTGTGGCGGCGAGCTGCTGTGTCGGCTTGCTGCTGTGTGTGTACGAGAGAAGAGAGAACAGATGAAAGGGGTAATATAAAAGGGGTAATTTAGTAATTTGCATATTGAAAAGTCATTCCTGGATCAAGAAGTCACAAATACTTGGCTTTTCAAAACCTCTGTTTCCTTTGAACCAAAAAGCCATTTCACAAAAGGACTTTTATGGTATCCAAACACAAAATCAACTTATTGGCTTCTTGAGAAGCAATAAGCCAATAAGTTGGTTTCAAAAGCTTATCCAAACATGCCCTTATTGCTTCTCAAAAGTCCTTTTGAGTTAAAAGGAATCCCAAACATACCCTCATTATCTTTCTCTTATCCAACCTCATGGTATAAGACAACGGGTGAAGAAGATGCTATGGTGTATTGAGTCTTTTTTCTTTAGAAAGTGGTTTTATGGTCTACTATACGTTGGTTGGTTGTATATTAGGCCGGTTTCCCGCTAGTCATTTTTTCTTACTTTAGATTAGGGCTGTAAACAAACCAAACGTTCGACGAACAGTTCGTGAACCATTCGGCGGGAAGTTCGTTTGTGTTCGTTCGTTTATTAAACAAACGAACACGAACAAGAAATTTCGTTCGTTTTGTTAAACGAACAAACATGAACAGAGGTCGCGTTCGTTCGTTTATGTTCGTGAACGTTCGGTAACGTGTTCGTTTGTGTTCGATAGATTATTAGTGTTTTTAGTTTTTATATTTATTTAAATACTTCAAAATTCCGACAAATTAAATATTTAATAAGTGTCAGTGTATTATATATTTTGTTCATGAACGATTATTTGTGTTCGTTTGTTTCCATTTGTGTTCATGAACATTAGTTTGTGCTCATTTGTGTTCGTCAACGTTTGTTTTTGTTCATTGCCTAAAATTAACAAACAAACACAAACGAACACGAACACGAACAAGTTCATTTCCTTAACAAACGAACACGGGCATAAAATCTCGTTCGATAAGTGTTCATGAACGGTTCGCAAACACATATATTTTCTAACAAACGAACACGAACAATGTCTTGTTCGTGTTCTTTCGGTTCGTTTGCAGCCCTACTTTAGATGCTTGTTTCGCTGTTCAAAAGATGAAAACACATTGAACACATAAAATAACTTAAAAAGAATAAAAAACCAAATTTATTAAATACCATTTTTAATGAAAATAAATTTTGTTTTCTAGCTGTGAACAAGAGAGAGAATTCATTTCTTTTTTATTCGATACTATTGGGGTGTCTTGCGATGTGGCGAAAGTACAACATTTAGATTGGTGATTTTAGGGGTTGCAAGAGGTGATTCGGTTAGCTTCAATTTTGAGCCATAACGAAAACCAATTTAGTTATAAAACATGAGATTCTAACTTGATTAATTAGAAGAAGTTAGTGACGCACAAAAGCTTGACGATAATCAAAAAGTACACAACTGCAATACGCATAATAATCTTCGAAGGAATTTGGTTGAACATTTCGCCACACTTCACGTCAACAATCAAGTCTTGTATTTTTAATTATTGTTAATTTTTACTTTTTAATTATTAGTATTTTTGTTTTTAATGTTAGAGTAAGTTGCTTTTTGAGTCCCCGAGTTTTGGTGATTTTAATAACTTGAGTTCAAAATAAAAAAAATTAACTATCCGAATACTTGGTTTTTCAACTGTAACTATCTGAGTCCAAAGTTGTAATGGCATCCGATAAGAAAGTTAAGTAAATGGTGTTGTGGTGGGGAACAGTGGTGTAGTGGTTTAGGTGGGGAGCGGTGGTGCGGTGTGGTATGGTGAGAGGGCGTCGAAGGTGGGCGGTAGCGGCGGCGTCAGTAATTTTTTATCGTGGTGGTGTTTGGTGGTGGTTAAGCATTTAGAGATAGAGAGATCGGTTAAGTAGATAGGTTTATATATATATGTGTATATATATATATATAGGGTTAGGATCAGGAGAAAACGCCCTAAAGTGTGAGAACGGTGAGAATGGATCCTGGCCCAACACGTGGCAGGGGGAGCTAATTGATATGCAGGTGTACGATTGTCCTTTTATACATTCCCTCCTTATTCGCGTTATAAATCTGTTTCAAATTAAAACTCCAAAGATTTCGTGTTACCTCATTTCCAAGCTTTCTCAGATCTATGGCGTCTAACGTTGATTCTGTTCGACAAAGTAAAATTCGATGACGTTTCCTATTTTTGTTTCAACAAATCATGCAACAGATATGGCGTTTTGTTCCTTTTATGCTTGTTTCATTGTTTTTTCTTAATTTATATTTTCATAATGTGTTGTATGCTTTTCAATAGCGTTGTTCATGTATCCAATTTATTCGGGTTTTCATTGGTAGTTAAACAATTAGTAACAACTGATAATTGGAGTTTTCATTGTCAATTTTAATTGTCGTTGGGATCTAGTATATTTCTTATGTTTTTACGATCATTGGCGTTTTACACCTGATTAGTTTTGAATATTATTTAGTAGTATTTGTAAACATCAGTTATTATTATTTGTTAATTTGTGTAAACATCAGTTTTGTTAATTATGGCTTTTTCATTATGATGTTATATTTTGTTAATTATTTATGTTGTTAACTGTTTTTAATTATTCATCTCATGGTGTTTTCATTATCAAGTTGCATTAGTATTGTTAATTCATTATTTTTGTTAATCAATAAAGTTATGGTGTGCGTATTTTGGCGTTTTCATCATGGCGTTTTCAAATTATGTATTTATTATGTCTTGTTTATTATTCAATTAATGGCGTTTTAATCTATAATGTTATTACGAGACATTTTCTGTTTTTTATGGCGTTTTTCTGATTTTTTTGTTCCTCGTTGTGCTTTTTCAGGCAAAGTTGCTTCCTTGAGTGAAAGGTTTTGCCCCAAAACTGGATTACCATTTATCATTCCTGACGTTAGTGAAAAAATAAAGCCCAGAATGGACATGATATTCACAAGCCTCGATGATTGTTATTCAATGTATGTTACGTATGCCAAGGCTTGTTGGTTTTTCAGTCAGGAAAGGGACTGAAAAGATAAACTCCAAAGGTATATTACATATTAAGTATTACATGTGTACGAGAGCTGGGGTATATAAGGACAAGAAGGTTGATACGTTGGACCCCAGTTAAAAGGAACGTTTAGTGCGATCCAACTTTTCAAAGATGACTGATTGTGGTGCACTGTTATGTGTAATTTTTGAGACTGAATCATGGAAGGTCTATAAGTTTGTCGAGGAGCACAACCATGATCTTGTTGAACGCCCTGATAAGCATTTTCTTCCAACACAACGACACCTCACTCAGCTCCAGAAGCATGTTATACACAACATGTCTAAGTTGAATTTGGGTCCAGTGAAGGAGTTTAATGTTATGAAGACTTGTTTTGGAGGTTTTGAAGACGTCGGTGCAAGTAAAGTTGAATTTAATAACTACAAGAGGCAAATTAACTTGTTTATAGGGGAATACGACACCGATATGGTTGTGAGACATTTGGATGAAAAAAAACATTCACAGCCTAACTCCTCGTACGATTACTTCACAGACGAAGACAATCGTTTGAAGGGACTTTTTTGGTGTGACGATCAAGCCAAACGTAATTACCACGTGTTTGGTGATGTGATCTCGTTTGATGCCACGTATCGTTCCAACAAGTAATATTTTATAATTCAACTTCTTCTGTTCTTTTTGGCGTTTTATGAGTTTACATGCAATGGCGTTTTATCAGTTTACATGCAATGGCGTTTTATGAGTTTACATGCAATGGCGTTTTATTATTGTTTCAGTTCTCATGGCGTTTTCATATGAAGATACACTATGGTGTTTGTACCGTTCACTAGTATAGACAATCATCACTGCAATGTTACATTTGGTGCTACATTATTGGCGTCGGAAACTGCTGATACGTATATTTGGTTGTTGAGAGTTTTTCTAAAAGTTGTTGGTTCTCTACCAAAAGTTGTTGTCACTGACCAAGATCCAGCAATGAAGAAGGCTATTTCTGTTGTATTTGTTGACACGAGGCATCGGTTATGCATGTGGCATGTGATGCATAAACTTTCTCTGAAGGTTGATATGATTATTTTTTACCTTTGGCTTTTTAGGATACACTACGTTTTAAAATATTTGGCGTTCTGTACCTTGTTACTGTTTTTTTAATTAAGTTTTGTCTTTGTGTAATATATATGTTTTAAAATATATGGCGTTTTCGTGTTATACATAGGTTGATGTTAGGCTATGCAATTCCACCAATTTCAAAGAACGTATTTGTGGTGTTGTGTGGACGGATATTCTTACACCTGAAGAGTTTGAATCGGAATGGGAAGTGGTTATCGGAGAGTTCAATTTAGCAGATAATGACTGGCTATCTGATATTTTTGCACTCAGGGAATCTTGGATCCCTGCATACTATAGAATGGAAGAGCTGTCTGGCCTTATGCGAACGACATCGAGGTCGGAGAGTGAGAATCATTTTTTTTGGTCAAGTGTATAATTCAAAAGCTACTCTTGTTGAGTTCATGACTCATTACGAAACTGCAATAGAAGCACAGCGTCACACGCATCGGAAAAATGATCATGAATCTCGATACAAACGATCCCATTTGAAGAGTAATTACCAAGTGTTGGAAGGCCAAGCTGCTAACATATACACAAAAAATATTTTTTGTGACGTTCAAGCTGAGCTAATTGGAATTGCGGATTGCATAAATCAACGTTACGAAGATCAGCCCGATGGGTTTATTAAGTTTTACATAAATGACTTCCAGCAGCCTTGTACATCCTTATTTGAGGTAAACAATGGCGTTTTGTTTTTTATATGGCGTTTTCTGTACATGGCGTTTTATCATATCCAGTTGTGTTATTTTTTTATTTTTTTTAGACAAACATTCTCTGTATGGCGTTATAAAGATATTGGTTTTGGCATTTTTTTAGGTAATGTACCGTAAGTCTGATTGCACTTGCAGTTGCTCATGCAGGCGTTTTGAGTAGTTTGGTTTGCTATGTAGACATATATTCTATGTTTTGAGAAGTTTTGACATTAGGGAATTTCCAAAACAATACATTTTGAATAGATGGCACAAAGATGCCTCCCCAAACTGCTCTCCCAAATACTCAATTAGTCGTGAATATATGACCGAGCTTGATCCCGATGTGCAAAGTATGATGCGAGATATTATTTTTTCAACGAAATATACTTTGAACCGTTTATCTGGTAATAAAGAGGAGTTATCCTTATACGAGGATCATGTTCAATCTTATATGAAGAAGGTTCAAGACATGCGGATTGTTTCTCCCCCACTAGTACTAGGGATAGATTTGCGGAGATAACCGGTCAATATAAAAATGACAAGAATCCGATAAGAGTTCCTGTTGGGTATAAATCCAAAGGTTATGGATCTCAGAAGCGCCTGAAATCTAAACAGAAGATAGCAATCGAGAAAAAGAAATCAAAGTCGAAACCCGGGGCCAAAGAAAGACAGTGTCAGAACTGCAAAGGCTATGGACACTACGCATCGACATGCAAACAAGCCGTAATTAAAAGAAGATCGACAAGGTCTTCGAGAGCCAGTGAAGAGTAGTTTGGCGTTTTGTATTTTTCATTCTTACAGAACACACACAGATTTCAGTTTGGCGTTTTACATCTCTTATATATCATTGTTTTTCCATCTTTTTTTTTTCTACCTATTTGTTCATAACATGTTACTTCGAAGTTACATAACAAACAATACAAGATCGGACAAGCAAATCAAACGCCAAAAAAAAAAAAAAAACAATGCCATTAAATAAAACTAGTATAAACCTCTAATGTTGGTCATGCTAAACTCAATAATGTTTTGCTGAACGAGATGGACAACATTGTTAATCCTCAGTCAAGAAAGATGTCTAACAATGTTGTCCACCCCGTTCAGCTAAACTTTATTGCGAACAAAACTAAATCTCCAAGAAAAGACGTTTTTGCAATTTTGTGGTTTTTGTATGTTTTGGCATTTATATTGAAGATAGACTTTTTTACCCTTAATGAAGCGCGTCCACTTAATAAAAGTGATGTTATTTACGAAAACGCCACCGCGCCATCTAGTCCCTATATTGTTTTGATCTGACGATCCATAACCGTTCTCTCCGTTCTAACACTTTTCACCGTTTTTCATAAATCCTGACCCTCTATATATATAGGGGACCGCTAAAATAAAAACCACCTCCAGTTGTAAGAACCATGAGAACTTTTTGATCCGGGGCGAGTTGGACCAAATTTTTTTTCATAAACGTAGATGCTTGTATTATAAACACATTTGTAAAAAAAAATGTCGTGTGTGTAGTTTTGAGCACCACAAGTTTGTGTTTACGGGTACCGTAAATTTTACGTAAATTTTAAACAAAATTTACGGTACCCGTAAATACAAACTTGTGATGCTCAAAACTACACACACGATATTTTTTTTTTGAATTTTTTTTACAAATGTGTTTATAATACACGCATCTATGTTTATGAAAAAAAAATTTGGCCCAACTCGCCCCGTACGGTGTAGTTCTCATGGTTCTTACAACTGGAGGTGGTTTTCATTTTAGCGGACCCCTATATATATATATAGGGTAAGATTCATGCGGGAACCACCTTTATTGCGAGAACCGCGAGAACCAATGTGAACACAACCTAAAAAAACCTAACTCCCCCCCCCCCCCAAAAAAAAAAAAAAACCTAACCCCCCCAAACTAAATGCTAAAAACTAAAACCCCCAAAAAACCTAAAAAAACCCCAACACCCCCCCCCCCCGCGCAAAACCTAAACCCCCTTCCCCCACCCCCCCCCCCCCCCAAAAACCTAAACCCCTCACCCCCCCCCCCCTCCCAAGCTAAAATGCTAAAAACTAAACCCTAAAAAAACCTTAAAAAAATCTAAAAAAAATCTAAAATTTTTTTTTAATATTTTTTATGTTAAAATCGCTATTTTAGTAGCCAAATTTTTTTTTTAATTTTAAATTTTTTTTCCTACTAAAAAAAATTAAAAAAAATTTGTGTTCACATTGGTTCTCGCAATAAAGGATGGTTTCTAACGGATCTTTGTCCTATATATATATATATATACAGAGAGAGAGAGAGAGAGTAAACTTCTATTTTGCTCCCTATGGTTTGGTCACTTTAACGGTTTTGCCACAAACCTTTAAAAATAGTCATTTTCCTCCAATAGTTTGCGAGGGTTTTTCCATTTTGCTCCCTGCAGGGAGCAAAATGAAAAAACAGACAATTTGGATGGAGTTAGAGGCGGGGAGTAAAATGGAAAAACCCTAGCAAACTATTGGAGGAAAATGGCTATTTTTAAAGGTTTGAGGCAAAATCGTTAAAGTGACCAAACCACAGGGAGCAAAACGGAAGTTTGCTCATATATATATATAGGGTTAGGATCGTGTGAGAAGCACTAGACTAATTGAGAAACTTGAGAAACATTCTGGATCACACATTTTCCTAAGCAAACATGCAAAGGTCTTATACCTTACAATCAAAGGTCTTTTTGAAAATCAAGATTAATGCTTCAATTGCTTCATCATAAAAGTTTCAAAATCAGTTCTCTAGCGTGATCAGTCATTTCTTTCAAAGAGAAAAAATTCATTTCTCACAGTCAAATTTTATAAATGATACAGTTTACAAATCAAAATAAAATATCTAAATTACTTCACTTCTGAAACCTAATTAGGGATGAGATTTTTTACCGAAATACCGGTACCGTACCGTACCAATCATAAACGGTACCGGTATCGGTAATAGAGTTTTCGAAATTCGGTATCGGTAAAAAAGGGTATCGGTACGGGTATTTTTTGGTAAATACCGGTATTAATACCGAATTTAATAATCATTAGTAAAAAGCATGGAATCCATTTAAGTAAGTTAATTTTATAATGGTTTGGTTATAAATTATCAATATATCTTTTCTTATTTTTAGATTTTTAATATCTTTGTGTTTGGTTCTGTAAGGAGACGACACTATTGTTGAAGAAACCCCTTTTGTTGAACTTGATGGTGACTCGGCATTGGGTAAAAGTCGAACCCATGGATGTTTAATATGTTTACCTTTTTTTTACATTCCTCTATATATTACTCTAGTTCAGTTAATAATGGATGGATGGGTTGCACATGATATTTTCTTAGGTAAAACAATGGATGACACCAAGCGGTACCAATGTGGTAAAGTACCGAAATACCGGTACCGAATCAATAAATACGGTACGGTAATCGGTATCCACATTTCCTCAATTTCGGTAACGGTATTTACGGTATCGGTACCGGTACGGTACCGGCATCGTACCGATCTCATCCCTAAACCTAATCTTATTAAAATATGGACCGTAAAATCAAACAAAGTAGACTAGTATAGTTGTGCTATTATTTAAATTTAATTATTATCGGAAATATTGAACCAGACTCACATAAGCATATAAGCAGGGCCGGTTCAATCAATTTGGAGGCCCAAAGCGAAATAAAAAAAATTGAGGCCCCTTTTCACTTTTATTTTGGGATTACTAGTGTATTTGTAAACTAAGTGATTTTTCTATCAAATAAAGTTATTAAAATATGATAGTTTAAGACTTGCAGCACATGAAAAACACGAGGTAGCCATGAGTATTTCTTTGTATAATATTGCTAGGTATGAGGATACTTAGAGGTATTTAGAGACCTTTTTATTTACTTTTTTTAAAATCGCTTATTGTAAATATGTTATAGTCTACGAGGAGCATAGGTTTAACGGGCTACATAAACCTTCTCTTATATTCGATACATTTTCATACATTATTTTATTAATGTTCTTTATAATCAACACAAACAAAATTCATCATCATCATCATCATCATCATACTAAGTAAATCCCACCAATAGCAAAACAAAGGTAGGGTCTGAGCGAGGATGGTAAGATGTAGACAGCCTTACCTCTACCCCGTAGGAATAGAGAGGCTGCTTCCAGTGAGACCCCCGGCTCGATAGTAGTTTTGCATCAAGCTTTGAACATAAGGCACATAACACTCAGCAATCGGGACAAAGACCGATTAGCGTATGTACCCTTTTGTCTTTCAGCTATCAACGCCACCACATGATGCATGATTAACCGTCCTCAGCTTTTCATGAAATTAGTAAAATAACGTTAAAATTAGTGCACTTTCACTTTTGCCTCCCGATGGCCCACACATATATACATTATATGCACATACCGCAAGCGGGGCATCAACACAAACAAAATTAATATTTGTAAAAGTAATGTTCTACTGTGATAGTAGTAATATGCGGCTAAAATATAGATGAAAAAACTAATGGTTTTAGCTAAAATATAATGAATTTATAATTGAAATTTGGATAGATGAGTTAAAAAAAATTGAAAAAAAAAACTGTTAGCTATTCCATATTTTGGATAGATGACAAAAAAAGTTTGAAAAAAACTGTAAGCTAATTCATATTTCCAGAAGAATTAAAAAAATATGGCTAAAGATTGAAAAAAATGAACAATCAAGTCCATGTGGTTGTCAATTGCTCGCAATCAAGTCTCTCTAACAAATTGGCCGTTTGGAATATTGTGAAAAGACAAAATACCCTCACAGCTTTGATTACCATTTCGCTCCCTCCAGGTATATTTCATAAATTCCTTTCGTATTCAAAAGTTTTTTCATAATCTATTAACAAACCACCTTTATCCATCAATTAATCAGCAATATGAAGGTACTAACACAACAACAACAACAACAAAGATCAACACATGTAACCTAGTAGCATCTTAGGAGTGGGATAAGGCTTTGAGACCAACAGATCTTGGGTTCGATTCCCACAAGGGGGGTTTTTCCTATATTTATTGGGTTTCCTCCGGAATTGGTGTATATGCATTATGCCTAGTGGAGATGGATATGATCGGGTGGTTACACTGTGGTTACACTGGTGACACGATGATACTCCAGTGGTTCGTCAGTGATCCAAATTTGTCATTAAAAATGTAACCATAATTGAAATGCAGTTTATAAGTTGAACTGGGTTTACCTTTTTGGAGTTGGGCTGAGTTTCACTTTTTTCCCTTAAACATGTTTGACCTTTAGAAGTTAATTTTTTTTTTTTACTTTTAGAACTTGAATTGGGTTTCACCTTCACTTCAATTGAATTTTACTATCAAAACTTGAACTGGCTTGACTATCACTTGTTTGACCTTTTTATCTTGTCAAACAGTTCATGTTATCTCTACCAAGGTGTATGCTCCCTTTTCAAGTGATTGATAAATCATACTATGCATAACAAAGTCTATCATCCTTGTTCAGAGTTTGCTAAATCTTACTATGCATAACAAAGTCTATCATCCCTGTTCCGGAGTTTGGTAAATCCAAATGTGCAAAAAAAAGCCTATCATGCATGTTCAACTTATGAGTAAGTCCAATTGTGCATCCAATGAGAAAAGAACCAGCTAACATTTCATGTTCAAAGGCTTATGTGCATTCAAAACTTAATGTGCAACAGTCATACTCAACTGAATGTAATCTAATCAAAATGCTATTGACATGATCCTAATGCACAGCATAGAAAGCACAACTGATTATGTGCATTCAAAACATAATATGCAGCAGTCATACTCAAGTGAATGTGATCTAATCAAAATGCTACTGACATAATCCTAATGCACATCATAGAAAGCACAATTAATTCTAACCTAACTTTAGAATCCTATTTGACAACCAAACGCAGTTAAGCTCATCAAAGTCATTATCATCTACTTTATAAGTTACACCCTGTCTAATAACTTCAAACATAGTGTAATAAGAATCATTAACACTTTCATTTAACCATTAAAGACCACAATTAGCATCTACTTTATAAGTCAAACATAGTTTAATAAGCATCCTAATGAACATCACAAAACAAGGGTAAATCCTGATCATAAACTTCAAAAACCCAAAAATAAGCATGATTAGTCCAAAATTACCCATTTTAAAGTGTTACATTTATCCTAATATTAGGTATAATATGTACAGACAACCAAGCATCCCCGTCTTCATGTTCGACAGCTAAAACAGAGCTCGATCCTAAACCCCCTTCCAGTCCTCAATAAAACCCGGTATTAGATCCTGATAAGGCATCAGGTAACCTGCACACGAATCCCGACTAGAATTCGATGAAAACCAACCCACATTTCAGATTATATACATGGCACGCATAACGAAATCAACGATTTTAAGTAAAATTACCACAATTTCGTATCAATAATGTGGAAAGTCGTCAAGATTATCGTGTATTGCCTCAACTTTTGAACGATCGGAGCTGTTCTGAATGGATCATCGGAGCTTATGTGTTCATCGGAGGGTTTTGGGGAGAAAGGGATTGAAATGGTGCTTCTCTTGGAAGCTAGAGGATTAAAAGGTGTGATAAGGGTCATGTTTCAGTGAAATGACCAAACTGCCCTTCACAACATTAAATAACTAAACGGCCAACTAACGAAATTTTGTCAAAGGGACTTAATTGCGAGTAATTAACTACCATAGGGACTTGATTGTTTTTTTTTCAAATGAGGTGTCACACCCTGTATTTCTCGGTGGGCCCGGACTTGTGGTACATGACGAGTTGATATCAAGATACACAAATAACACAGCGGAAGTCTTGGGAATTAAAATACTATTACAAATTATAAGTCTCCGAATGTTCAAAATAATATACAGACGGAAATGTATAAAAGAACCACAGGCGGATCGAAATAAACAAAATGACTATATAAGCAGACTACTAGGCTTCAATGCATATAGTTGCAAATTCCACTTAAGCATTTACCAGGCAACTTCCAGCCTATTTACGTATCCTTGCAACCTGCGCTTAGTCTTTTGAAGATACGTCAGTTTACACTGATAAATACAAATAATAATCGAAACCAACTGGGGTAGCCCAGTTGGCCAGCCCCACCCTCTTTCCCAAGAGACCCGGGTTCGAGTCCTGAAACACGAAAGATGCCAGGTTCTCGCGCTCAGTGGGTATTCACCGCCAGGCAGCATTGGGGCGATGCTAGCTTGTGGAGTGGGATCACTCTAGCGGCCGGGAGGTCCGTGCAATAACCCCCCCCCTAAATACAAATAATCGACACATTTGAAAGTATTTCAAAACCATTTTAAGTGCACTAGGAACATGTATTTTCATAAATAACTTGGGAAAATATAAATATATCTTGTATACAGTTTTACATGCTTGTCAATACATATTGGGCCCGGTACTAATCACCGATAACATGAATAACCAACACGCCACTTTAACCCATAAAAGGTATCCCCAATATGGGTAGAAAAATATTTTATGATAGCATTAGCAGCTGTCGGGTGTATGCCTACACCCTATGCTTAAGTCGTGGCCATTTGCAATTAAATGAGCCGAGGATATCCAGGACGCGGTCGCATTAACCTCCGATGTTTAAGTTATCAAGCAAAACAGATTAAAACAGGTTATGCGGATTTTTAGTCACAATCCGACATTGATCCCATACCCGACCAAGCGTTAATAATTTACCGTATCCCAAGCCCGTATAGGAAAAATAGATTAAGAGTATTTACCTGGCTTAAAGTCTTACAATCCAAGATAAATATATAAGCACAACCGATATAACAAAATAACTTAGCAAGGTTGCAATCCACTAGACGCCCTTGTCTGGAATAAATGGTATAATAACCAATTAGAATGTTAATGGGTCCTATTCAAGTCATAGACTTGGACCGGTTAACTTTAATATAATGAAAACGGTATGGTACGCTAGATTAAGAGGTGACCGGATGGAATGTAGTTAAATCCTCACAAGTACTAAGACTTGCATAATATGGGTAAACATAATTACATTCTGGAATATAAAAGAAATTGAAAGAGTTTGACCCAATTCGGTTAACTGACGCAAAGTAAGTTACATAAGCTAACCGTACGCGCATAGGCGGTATCAGGTGATCGGGTGAGTCATAAACAAGTTCATTATGCCAAAACATCTTAATTATGTTACCACATTAGTAGGTTTATCACATTATATGTTCAATGTGTTTTAAAAACCAATTCATGCACAAAAGGGCAATATTGGCATTTTATGGCATAATTCAAGAACTTGTATAAAAACTCGACAACTGATTATGATCAGGTAGTATAACCACAGAGGGTTATTCTACACATAAATATGATCATAATGCAACATTAAATCAGTAGCTAACAAGGCTAATTCGGGTCAGAATCAAAAGTCAAAGCAGAAGTCAAACGGTTTGACTTTCAGTTGCGAACCCAGCAATAAACTGGAAATGAAGGGCTGAACATGCTTAGACATGTTCTAATATTATTTACCAACTGATATAGTGTCAAAAATATGAGTTAAAACATTTATAAGTTCAGTTTATAAGTTTTCCGAAAACTGCATTTTTGACTTTTTATTAAACATAACTTTGACCCGTCATTTGACCAATTTAACGTGATTTCCAGGAGGTGCCCTTTTAAGGGATTATCACCTAACTTATTACGATCGCGTAGTCATGTTCGATTCAGACAATGGCTGGACCATAATGGTCTTAACCAAAAGTCAAAGCAAAAGTCAATTTGCTTGACTTTCGGCTGAATACTAGCTTATAAAATGAAATGAGCTAAGAAGGAATACTTACTTGTATTCCAGGAGAAAGATTAAACTCAGAGGAGGCCTCTATGAAGAAGCAATTCCAGTAGAGAGAGTAGAGAGGAGATTATGAGAAATGAGCAAGGATCCTAGTTGTATAAGCATTGCTATTTATACTAGGGAATGTGTTACAAGACCAATCCAGGTGTTATGACTTGATCTAGGATGTCTCCAGGTGTTTAGTGAGGTGTCAAGAGCTGCTACATGGTGGCAAAATGCGAGAATGGTGGCAAGAGGGCAGACTGCCTTGGCCAACACACATTCTGCTATCTGCAGGTCCCTTACGAATCGTAAGGGGTCAAGTCTTACGGTCCGTAAGGACCTTGGCGCACACAGTTTTGAATTGGCTTGCGGTCCGTAAGCACATATGGCTTACGGTCCGTAACCGATTGCCAGCGACAAAGATTTAATTGCCTTACGGTCCGTAAGCACATAAGGCTTACGGTCTGTAAGTGTTACTCAGAGGCCAAAAGTTTGGCATGTTAACACATATGGTCCCTCCACAACATTCTTCCATAACTTTACATATTTAGTCCCTCTCGCCAAACCAAGTGGCATAAAATGAGAGTTTATCAGACACGTGTTATCATATAATTCGACACAAATTTTCGAGGTGTTAAATGAGGGTTGAGTGTGTGATTGGGTGTAAACCTCAGGGACTGAAATTGTACCTCACTCTTAGTTTTTTTAGTGAATTCCAAGTTTTGTATTTTATCTTTATATCACATTTTAGGCAGTGTTTTTTTGTTTTTAATATTGACAAGCTTTTTACTTATTGTTTTAAAATCTTGAACGGTATGTACTTTGGCCCTAGCCCAGTTAATTTTCTCTATTAAAACAGGTAACACAAGGGAATTTTAGTGTTTTTACTCTTTATTTAAAAATATTTCAATGAATAAAGCAAAATTAAATTTAAAGAATTAATATATTATTATATATATCAAATGACAACACCACTTTGCTACAGTGGTGTTGTCTTTTTTTTTTCCTTTTATTCTTTTTTTTTCCTTTTTCTTTCTTTCTTTTCTTTTTGTTGTTTTTTTTTCTTTTTTACTTTTACCCTTTAATTTTCAGCATTGACTCTTACAACCTCTTAACTTTCTAAATACTTTTTAATCGAGTTTTACGTCTTTATTTTTATTTACGTGTCGATATAAACTTAAGTTGATTTACATTTCGATATGATTTTTGTGTTTATTTACGATTTTGCCCCCGGTATAAAATTCGTTTTAATATTTTTTTTATAAGACTATGGTAGTGTTTTGTTTTAATTGTTTGGCTCGATTTAATTTTTATTCGTCATGCTAAGCGGTAGTTTTTCCATCGTTTTAGTTTTTTTTAGCAAAGTATGGTAGTATTTTGTTTTACTTTGTTTAGTCAATGTAATTTTTTAGATCGTGTTATTAGTAGTATGTACAAGTAACTAAAACACAGACGTACATGCTATGAGAAAAAAATATTCGGCTTAATGTCCCGCAACGCGGGCGGGCAAAACCTAGTTTATAACAAAATACGTGAGAATGATATTCATTTTTTAATATGATAGGCATAAAAGTTATGTTTATTTTTTTAAGTCAAACTTGGCCCAAGTAGACCTACTAGATCCGATTTTGACTGAGGTTGATCACTTTGATCGATTCCGAGTAATTAGACGGAGTTGAAGAAAGCTGTCTAGGCAACCTACCTTGTACCGACGACTCAAGGAATACTCGGCCTTGTAGACCTTGTTTTACAACCATGGTTTTAAGTGATAAATTGTGTAAATCCAATCCAACACTTCGTGCCCATGGAATTTGGTGTGTGATACCATGACATGAGTCATGTTGTTCACTAGTTAAAAGTTGTAACTATAGTTACTGTTCATTTATGTTTCTAGGCTAAAAATGTTTAAAATACCATTTGATCATGGTTAGACTAAATAAAACAAGGTTAACAACCGAAACTAAAGAAACACAAAAGGAGAGAGAATGGGCGACCGCCGGAAACCTATTCCGGTAAACATTCAAAGGCGGCTGACGAAGTACTTTGTGTCAAACCTTCCAGATCGATGCAGCGGGATGGATCTAGCAGGGGTTGTTCGTGTGCATGTAGGCATTTATGACATATACATAGCCAGGAAGAGGGATAAGTTGGGTAATCGGTTCGGCTTTATCTCGTTATTGGATGTTAAGGATACGGTTGACATGGAGAAGAAGTTGTCTGATATCAGGATGGGGGATTTTAAATTATGCTTTAATGTTGCCAGATTTACGTTGGAGGACGGGGAGATTAACAACAGGCAACCGGAGACTATGAAACCTAAGATAATTAAGGGGGTGAGTGGCGGTACTTCAGGAGGGAAGGAGTCGAGTGGAGGCACTTTTGTAGGGGTAAGATCGTTTAAGGATGCCATATTGGGGAGACAGTCTGAATCAAAAGAGGAGAAGTTGATAGTTATTAATGAGGATTTTAAAGGGCTGGAGCTGGGAAATGGAAAAGCAGTAATAGTGAGAATGAAATATTTTAAAGTTTTGAAGGAGGCCGAAAGTTTGGTTAGAGACTTGATGGCGGGTGCAGGGATAGTGTAATATATCGGAGGGATGTGCGTTCTGGTCTCGTTTAGTAGTATGGAAGAGGTCGAAAATTTTTTGGTCCTGTCCAAGGAAAAGCGAGAGATGTTTCATTCGGCTGAGAAGTGGATAGGACAATCCTTGCCGTTTGAGAGAATCGCGTGGCTAAGAATTCAAGGAGTTCCTTTACATTTGCTTGACAATGGTATGATTAATGAGGTTGGGGAGAGGTTTCGGAAAGTCGTACAGGGTAGTCTACATGATGATTGGGATTCAGATTTGTCTTTTGATTACGTTGGAGTATTGGTTGCCGAAGGAAAACGGATTCAGGAAGAGGTGGTTTTGTAGTGGAAGGGCCGAAGGTTCCAGGTTTGGGTGGCGGAGGAAGTTGGCGATTGGGTTCCAGATTTTTTGACAAAAGAAAAAAGGGTGGAGTCTATTAAGGATAACAACAATGAAGAGCAGGTAGTGGAGGGTCAAGTGACGGATACCCAAGATCAGTCCCGGCGGTCGGAGGATGAGTCTCCGGTTAATCGGAATAGTGTTCAGGATGCGGAAATTCCAAACGCACCCTTTCCTTCTGGGGATTTGGAAAGGCCGTTTTTTACGTGTGTTGATAAGGAAAGTTTTGGGCAGGTACATGCTGACATTGGGGTACAAAATATTTTTTCCAAGAATATGGGAGATGATTTGGGAACGGATAAGGAAAGTGAGGTGGTGAGAGAAGGCAGGTCCCGTTGTGGAAAAAGCAGGAATGTTTCAAACAAGGGGGTAGAAGTCCATTGGGCCTTATGCAGCCTAAACACGTTTCGGTGGATGTCAGGCCCAGTTCTAGGAAGCGGCCCAGATTGGATGTTGATCCTAGCGGATTGGACCCTTTTGGTCTAGATGTTCTATTGGGGCTTCACCAAAGTGTGCAGAAGGTTACAGAAAGGACGCAAGGTATTGACCAAAACGTGGGGGAGAGCTGAGAAGTCTGCTCACAGTGAAAATCGGCTACGAGATATGAACGATGGAAGAGAAAGAGAAGGACATGACGATATCGATAATACTCAAATTCGTGAAAAGAATCAGAACCAGTCTGAGGAGTTATCGGCGCAGAAAGGAGGTAAGTTGGAGTCTTCGGCGGAAGTTGATAGTACCATAAAGTTGGGGGCGGTCATGGGGGTTCAACTGGAGGCGTTTTGGAGCTTAGTGACCACTATAGTGGAGGAAGAAGGAGTACAATCAGGTAATCAATGAATTTCATATCCATTAATGTTAGCGGTTTGGGTATTCAAAGGAAACAGAGATGGGTTCAAGATCTAAAGTCTAAGAATGGAGTGGATTTTTTAGCGTTACAAGAGTGTAAGCTTTTAGCGGCAGAGGGTTTTCATTGTAATGATTGTTGGGGGAGGGGAGTGGTTGAGTTCGATATGGTGGAAGCCACGGGTAGGTCCGGTGGTATTATCAACATGTGGAATCCTAAGGTCTTTAAAAAGTATCAGCTGAGTTCGATCCTAATTACTTGCTTACCTCTGGATTTTTGGTTGAAGACGGGTCGCTGTTGAATGTATTGAATGTGTATGCTCCCCAGAAAGTAGTTGCAAAAAGGAGTATGTGGGAAAGGTTAAAAATGGTTATTAGTAATAATTAAGGTATGTGGGCTGTTATGGGGGATTTTAATGTGGTGCGTTGTGCTGAGGACAGGAAGAACTCTACATTCAATCGCACAGCAGCCTCAGACTTTGTAACACCCTAGTTGCTATTTAACGGTTTTACATGTAAATACCAACAATTAGATGAGTGGTTAAGACTACACATACTATAAAAATATGGATTTATTAAAACTTTTACTAATCATAAGTTATTCGACATAACGTGAACAGATTCGTCGTTTAAAATTTATGACGAGGCAATGTGCGAAAGCATGTATATTTATCGTGTTCGGTTCTTCGTTGAGCTTGATCGTCTTCCGGCATCCAAAAAGTACCTACATTTCATAAACATGAAATGCTTTAGTCATACGGGGTTTAAAACGTATCTAAACGAGTCCGGGAAACAAAACTGATTTAAAATACATTTTTGTACAGGGTCCACCATAAATTACGGTGGATACCGTAATTTACGGTAGCCCCTGTTTAAAATACTCCACCGTAAGGAAGGAGATATCTGCCGTAGCGTTTTCAGTCCCCACCGTAACTTACGGTGGCCCCTGTATCAGATTCTTCCATTTTGTCGTTTTTGAAACGAAAACTTTCGTATCTTTCAATCCGCTTGTCCGTTTGACCTACCGTTTCTTCCTACGTGTTTGTAATTTGATTCTCCATCATATGGATTTAAAATCCGACATCCGGCTTAATAAATTTTGAGACTTTTATGCCTTCGGCTTATTACCTTTTTACAAAATTTTGACCCGTTTACGCATTTATCAAACAAACATATTTGTTTGATCATTATTTCACATGAACCACCTCAATTCAATATTTTCTACTATGTTAGGTTCTAATTGCGGGTTTCTTATATATATTTAACCCGTTTTCGCTCGTATGCTTATTTCGACCCGTTAAGGGTATTTAGGTATATTTTAAACATGATTCGCTTTCATTTGTATCTAGCCTTATATTTCCACCTTTATTACCAAGTAATCTTCCACCCCAACTATATTTGTGGTGGATTTAATGTGGAGATCTATATATTCCGAGTTTTACCCCTCGAATTATCATTTTACGGCAAAGACTCATATAAAGTCTTTCGACCCAAGAATTTACATCTTTCACTACCTATACTCATTCTAAGCATTTATTTAATCATAAGACTCGTTTCCGAACCACCTTTAAGGGTCGTTCCTTCGGATTAGCTTACAAGGGCAGTTTGGTAAATTTTCATCCTTCTTTCACTACAAGGACCTTTAAATACTTGTTTGACTCAAAATCCGACCTTTTAACTATAGTTCTTGTTTGTAAACCCATGTGCTTCTAAAACATTATAATCATAACTCAATTTATTCGGCTTACCTAAAAGATAACCGAATATCTATATTTTAACCTTGTCTAACTCTTATAGAACTCCAAATTCTACATGACGAGTTGTGTTATAATACATACCTGGCTCGGATCAACATATTGACCCGTTTCAATACCTTGCCTTAGTAGCCGCTAAACAATAACGATGTGCGTATCCATTTGATATTTATTCCTATAAACATGTAACTCGACAAACCATTAGTCGATAATGTCAAAGGGTGATAATTTCACCTTTTGACCCGTTTATTTACCTAGTGATCTTCGTCACTTCAACTAAATGCAAATATCATGTATTGTGCTAATTTAAAGTCTACTAACAAAAATACGAAATCAAGCAATACGTAACGGAATCGTGGTTACGTACCTTTTTAAGCATCCTTTTCAAACGCGTATTTCCACCGGCTTGTCCACTTGACGATCCGGATTCCTCGCCTAAAGAGTTCAATTCACAATCCGTTTAGAACCCTTTTTATAAGTCTTAACGCACAATTTTCCATAACCATCAAACATGTGTTTTTGTCCAATTTTCAACATTTCTTTTCTCTTAGACATTATATCAAACACCTAATGAGCATGATTTCATATAATTCACAATCAAGTTATTGACTAACTATTTAGCCAAGATTTAAGCATCATGTCACGTGTTCATGTCAAATTTTTATATCAAAAATTCTGGATTTTCTTCATGGAGCTCAAATACACTAGGTTAACAAAGATAATCCTAGTGTTTAGCATAATTCTACAAAACCCACTTGACACATAAGTGTATGATCATGAATTCACAACCATGAACATCAATTCAACAAATAAATGACTAGGGTTTACTCCTAGACATAGTTTCATCCCTAATTTCATCCAAACAACGAACATGCAAGCTCAGATTCGAATCTCATGTGTTCATCAAAATTTGAGATGGAACCGAAGTGGGAATTTTGACATACCTTATGATCCCTTCACTGAGGTGATCACTAGTTTGTGCTCGAATTTCGGTTTGGTTCGATTTCCCCTTCCAATTTGTTGATTTTGTGCTTGTTAGGGTTTGAGTAAGGGAACCCCCTTGGCTCCTGTGATTGTCTCGACCAGAACACACACTTAGAGTGTGTGTTTTGGTGTTGATGTTTTATTAAATAAAACTAGTTTCCAGCTTATCACCTTTAATCCCTCTACTTCACACAAGTTTGCATAAAGGGTGTTTTAACCCTGCTTTTCTTATTATTCCAAGACTTATAACTAACTAGGTTAATATTCCTAGTTACTTGGTGGGTCCCGGGAGTTATAACCCGTTTTATTTTAAGCCCCGTTAACTCGGGCTCTTATAAACTCAATTCCTTAAAACTTTGATTCGCTTGTATTTAACATTAGGATTTCTTATTTAAATCCAAATATTCACCGGGTTATTTTTACTACTAACGGTACTTTACCCGTCTTTTAGTATTAACGGAGTTTGATTACCAAACCCGTTTTCGGGGTGTTACAAGTCTACCCCCCTTAAAGAGGTTTCGTCCTCGAAACCTTTTCTTACATAATTCATTGAGTTTAAACTCAATGTATTTGATCCGAGAAATCTTTTAAACATTACTTATACTTTTAACCAATTGTTAGTATTACCAGAAAAGTATGGTAACATCTTTTTGGTTACTAATTGTCTACGTATCTCATACGACATAGTGCAACTTGAAATAACGTAATCTCGTTATTTCCACTAGTTTAGTTATCTTAGCGATATCCATCGCTTTCATATACTATTGAATTCTTTATAAATCCGTTATTTTAACCCGTTTAAAGGTCTTTAGTGAAATCTTTTACTTTTAGCAACAAATTCTTTTGTTTTCAAATTTATTTATTCGGTTCAGTTATACTGAATCCATCGCTTACAAGCCAGCCAAATTTCTTGATTTGAATTGCTGACCTTAACCAGTCTCACTAACTAGACTTATTAGTCCAGTTACTTTTTACCGCTCGCTTGGTTATAATGTGATTCTACTTCACATTGCATTTCTTGACCGTGATCGTGTCACATCATGTTTAATTTATATCTACCTTTCATTTTCGAAAATATGTCTTTTCAAATATATCGTCTTGCGCCTATCAGTGTCAAGACTTGTATCTTTCATGCTTACTATTTAAATTCCTATCAGAATTTATATTTGTAAAAATGTTATTTCTTACTAAAACCGAAGTTTTAGTTTAGCATCTTCTCCTTACCTTTTGTCAATTACCCATACCGGGATACTGACAGTCCAAAATTTATTCCTTCTCGTTCTCGTTTTACGCGGGAAATCGTAACAAGTCTCCTCACCTTACACTATGGACCCGTAGGTTCCTTCACTTAACCTCGTAGGCTATTTCTTTAAGCTTTCACCTCTTTAGGGCGAGGCCCCTTTACGATCCATTTGCTTCAATTCATGATTCGTGGATCATTTTGGCCCCGTAGACCTTTACACTAATTAGTATCCCGTAGGTTATGATGATCCCATAGATCGTCTTTCATTCGAGTCTTTATTCAAATGTGTATACGTTTATATACGCATATGGCATTAAGGCGCCCCTTTTTATGTTTAGAATTATTCACTTTTACTTTTTGGGTTTCGTTTGACCTTGACCGTAGTCTAAGGCTACATTGTTTTCTTTCGAATTATCCTTCCGACTTTGTGACTTCTAACGTCAAATACACGTCGGTCTGTCCTACACTCACCGTTACCCGGTTCTTACCTATACTTCTTTACGTCCCATTACCCGGGTTCTTTTATTTTAACATTTTTAACGCCTATAACTCCTTTACATAGGTTTATTAATGTTTCGCACTTTTATTTATTCGGTTCGCGCTTACTTACTTTAGCAAGTGTCATCCTTTATTAAATTCGTCTGACTTGTTCGTGTGAAAATTCATCACTTATGAATGTCAAACTTCAATCTTTGTTCGACCCGTTCAACTTTAAAATAGTTGAACATGATTTATCAAAACTTCTATTTACTTCATCTTGTCGTCTTTTAGTCATGACTCAAAATCCAAGTCTTTTAACTTTCCATCCGAGTTCCCGTTTCTCGGTCTACGCATGTGTTTAAATCCTTACCTACCAACCGGGTGTTTTACCGAAGTAGTTATTATTGCAACCCTTACGGTATGCATTATGACTTCGTTTTGCTTTTATATTCCTACTTTGTTCTCAAGTTTGGCGTTTTACAAAAACGGCCCGTTAAGAGACATATTTGCATTCTCCGGGTTCGAGTGTAAGTACACCCCCCTCCCATTGCATATCTTAATCATTTTACATGTTTGGATTCTCCGGGTTTGAGTGCAAGTACACTCCCTCCCATTGCATATCTTAATCATTTTACATGTTTGGATTCTCCGGGTCCGAGTGCAAGTACACTCCCTCCCATTGCATATCTTAATCATTTTACATGTTTGGATTCTCCGGGTTCGAGTGCAAGTACACTCCCTCCCATTGCATATCTTAATCATTTTACATTAATCTTTGTCCCTTCACTCGGGCTCATTATCCTAATGTAATACGCTTCCGTCACTCGGCTGTGCGTTTACATTATCATCAAATATTTTGCTCATTTGATTCATTTGGGTACTTTTTAAGTTAGTCCCATTCACCCCGCCCTTACTACATCGGATGTAAATGTGTCCACTATAAGAAACCCATGGTATCATATGCCACTACTTACTTGGCCAGAGTAAGCGATTGACACATGACATACACGACCTTTTTATAGTTTTCACATCACGCCCAATGTAAGTAACGCTTCTATTTAGTTTTCTTGGAAACAATGTCCCGGATAGATTTTCTATTCGGGGGTTTCCAAGTTTTTAATCTACATATGCAACTCTCAATCTCTACGTACTTGTTGCATATTACTATTTGTGCAATTAAATTTAAAATGTGCACCTGGTAATGCTTGCCCTAACGGGCTTCTCTTGCCATTAGCCTTGTTCGGGATCGCTACGCGATTTAGGTCCTTGATGAGCATTTTCTACTTGTCGTACTTTGGACCGTTCCTCTGTCAAGTCCGCAATTTGTTAGACTCCCGCTATCTTTAGATGCGAGTGTCCTTCAACTAAAACATTTACAAGAGTTAATAATATCAACTTCAATAATCGCCCGTATTATAATACAAGGCTTTTTTCTACTATATGCGTCAACGCGCGTATTTTCGTCAACTATATCAATCATTTTAATTAGGGTAACGTGTATTACACGATAACCCTATGTGTTGTTTGCAACACTTTAATACGCTAAACCATTAACATGCGTGTACTTACCGGATTTGCGATCAAGGCTCGAACCAAACACACTTTATTCTTTAACCATGAGCTCTGATTACCAACTTGTAACACCCTAGTTGCTATTTAACGGTTTTACATGTAAATACCAACAATTAGATGAGTAGTTAAGACTACACTTACTATAAAAATATGGATTTATTAAAACTTTTACTAATCATAAGTTATTCGACATAACGTGAACATATTCGTCGTTTAAAATTTATGACGAGGCAATGTGCGGAAGCAAGTATCTTTATCGTGTTCGGTTCTTCGTTGAGCTTGATCGTCTTCCGGCATCCAAAAAGTACCCACATTTCATAAACATGAAATGCTTTAGTCATACGGGGTTTAAAACGTATCTAAACGAGTCCGGGAAACAAAACTGATTTAAAATACATTTTTGTACAGGGTCCACCGTAAATTATGGTGGATACCGTAATTTACGGTAGCCCCTGTTTTAAAATACTCCACCGTAAGGCAGGAGATATCTGCCGTAGCGTTTTCAGTCCCCACCGTAACTTACGGTGCCCACCGTAAGTTACGGTGGCCCCTGTATCAGATTCTTCCATTTTGTCGTTTTTGAAACGAAAACTTTCGTATCTTTCAATCCGCTTGTCCGTTTGACCTACCGTTTCTTCCTACGTGTTTGTAATTTGATTCTCCATCATATGGATTTAAAATCCGACATCCGGCTTAATAAATTTTGAGACTTTTATGCCTTCGGCTTATTACCTTTTTACAAAATTTTGACCCGTTTACGCATTTATCAAACAAACATATTTGTTTGATCATTATTTCACATGAACCACCTCAATTCAATATTTTCTACTATGTTAGGTTCTAATTGCGGGTTTCTTATATATATTTAACCCGTTTTCGCTCGTATGCTTATTTCGACCCGTTAAGGGTATTTAGGTATATTTTAAACATGATTCGCTTTCATTTGTATCTAGCCTTATATTTCCACCTTTATTACCAAGTAATCTTCCACCACAACTATATTTGTGGTGGATTTAATGTGGAGATCTATATATTCCGAGTTTTACCCCTCGAATTATCATTTTACGGCAAAGACTCATATAAAGTCTTTCGACCCAAGAATTTACATCTTTCACTACCTATACTCATTCTAAGCATTTATTTAATCATAAGACTCGTTTCCGAACCACCTTTAAGGGTCGTTCCTTCGGATTAGCTTACAAGGGCAGTTTGGTAAATTTTCATCCTTCTTTCACTACAAGGACCTTTAAATACTTGTTTGACTCAAAATCCGACCTTTTAACTATAGTTCTTGTTTGTAAACCCATGTGCTTCTAAAACATTATAATCATAACTCAATTTATTCGGCTTACCTAAAAGATAACCGAATATCTATATTTTAACCTTGTCTAACTCTTATAGAACTCCAAATTCTACATGATGAGTTGTGTTATAATACATACCTGGCTCGGATCAATATATTGACCCGTTTCAATACCTTGCCTTAGTAGCCGCTAAACAATAACGATGTGCGTATCCATTTGATATTTATTCCTATAAACATGTAACTCGACAAACCATTAGTCGATAATGTCAAAGGGTGATAATTTCACCTTTTGACCCGTTTATTTACCTAGTGATCTTCGTCACTTCAACTAAATGCAAATATCATGTATTATGCTAATTTAAAGTCTACTAGCAAAAATACGAAATCAAGCAATACGTAACGGAATCGTGGTTACGTACCTTTTTAAGCATCCTTTTCAAACGCGTATTTTCACCGGCTTGTCCACTTGACGATCCGGATTCCTCGCCTAAAGAGTTCAATTCACAATCCGTTTAGAACCCTTTTTATAAGTCTTAACGCACAATTTGCCATAACCATCAAACATGTGTTTTTGTCCAATTTTCAACATTTCTTTTCTCTTAGGCATTATATCAAACACCTAATGAGCATGATTTCATATAATTCACAATCAAGTTATTGACTAACTATTTAGCCAAGATTTAAGCATCATGTCACGTGTTCATGTCAAATTTTTATATCAAAAATTCTGGATTTTCTTCATGGAGCTCAAATACACTAGGTTAACAAAGATAATCCTAGTGTTTAGCATAATTCTACAAAACCCACTTGACATATGAGTGTATGATCATGAATTCACAACCATGAACATCAATTCAACAAATAAATGACTAGGGTTTACTCCTAGACATATTTTCATCCCTAATTTCATCCAAACAACGAACATGCAAGCTCAGATTCGAATCTCATGTGTTCATCAAAATTTGAGATGGAACCGAAGTGGGAATTTTGACATACCTTATGATCCCTTCACTGAGGTGATCACTAGTTTGTGCTCGGATTTCGGTTTGGGTTTGATTTCCCCTTCCAATTTGTTGATTTTGTGCTTGTTAGGGTTTGAGTAAGGGAACCCCCTTGGCTCCTGTGATTGTCTCGACCAGAACACACACTTAGAGTGTGTGTTTTGGTGTTGATGTTTTATTAAATAAAACTAGTTTCCAACTTATCACCTTTAGTCCCTCTACTTCACACAAGTTTGCATAAAGGGTGTTTTAACCCTGCTTTTCTTATTATTCCAAGACTTATAACTAACTAGGTTAATATTCCTAGTTACTTGGTGGGTCCCGGGAGTTATAACCCGTTTTATTTTAAGCACCGTTAACTCGGGATCTTATAAACTCAATTCCTTAAAACTTTGATTCGCTTGTATTTAACATTAGGATTTCTTATTTAAATCCAAATATTCACCGGGTTATTTTTACTACTAACGGTACTTTACCCGTCTTTTAGTATTAACGGAGTTTGATTACCAAACCCGTTTTCGGGGTGTTACAGACTTTAATTCGTTTATTGATGAGGTGGACCTTCTGGAATATAATATGAGTGATAATAAATTTACGTGTATGTCGGTGATAGATGGGGTTGTTAAATTCAGGAAGATTGATAGGATGCTAGTGTGTCATAATTTCTTCAATAAATGGCCAAGGGGGTGTCTTCGGTCTTTGCCGCGTGGTTTGTCGGATCATACCCCTTTATTATTAACTTTAGTGGACGCCAACTTTGGCCATAAACCGTTTCGGTGGTTTAACTCGTGGCTGGAGAGGGAGGGATGTAATGAAGTGGTCACGAAGGCGATTAAAAACTGCTCGGTTGAGGGGTGTCCGGATATGATTATTTCCGGTAAGTTAAAAAATGTTCGGGAGGCGATTAGGCGGTGGCGGTTTGAGGAGCTCCAAAAAGAAGGGGAGGGATTAGAAAGCTGTAAAAGCGAAATTGAGAGATTAGAAAAGATTATGGAAGATAGGGATTTGGAGGAAGAGGAATTGTGGACTTGGGAGGAATGTAAGAAAGAAACTATTAAAATTGAGCAGTGGAAATGTAGAGATTTACAACAGAAATCCCGGGTTAGATGGGCTTCGAAGGGTGATGATAACTCGGCTTATTTTCATAGAGTGGTGAATGGGAGGAAAGCGGCGAATGATATTCCAGGTCTCGAGGTGGATGGGCATTGGATTACGAAACCTAGTTTGGTCAAAAGAGAAGTATTAAAATTTTTCAGGAATTATTTTTCTGAGAAGTATGTGACAAGACCGGAATTACTGTGTGATAATTTGAAGGTAGTTTCTATGGAGGATGCTAGAAGACTGGTTCGGGAATTCACTAAGGAGGAGATAAGGGAGGCAGTCTTTGAATGTGGTTCGGATAGAGCTCCGGGGCCAGACGGTTTTAATATTTACTTTATAAAGCAATTTTGGAATGTGTTAGAAGACGATTTTGCCAAGATGTTCCGTAGTTTTTTTGAGACGGGAGAGATCAGTAGAGGCTGCAGTACTTCGTTTATAACGTTGATCCCGAAGACCTCATCTCCGGTTAGTTTAAAGGACTATAGGCCGATCACTTTAGTGGGAGTAATTAGTAAAATTATTTCAAAAGTTCTGGCTTCTAGAGTGAAGGAAACGATGGGGAAGATAATATCGGAGTCACAGACGGCTTTCCTTAAAGACAGATTTATCTTGGATGGCCCGCTTATTATTAACGAGCTATATGGGTGGATAAAGAAGACAGAGAGAAAAGGTTTTTTGCTGAAAATTGACTTTGAAAAGGCTTATGACAACGTCAATTGGGGTTTTCTTTTATCGATTATGAATCAAATGGGGTTTCCTAGCAGATGGTGTCTTTGGATCAAAGGGATCCTTAATTCTTCAAGATCGGCGGTGTTAGTCAACGGCTCTCCAACGTTTGAGTTTCAATGCCAGAAAGGGGTTAGACAGGGAGACCCTTTGTCCCCGTTTTTGTTTCTTATTGTCATGGAGGCGTTCTCGTGTTTAATCAGAAAGGCGTGTGATATGGGGGAATTAAAAGGTCTCAGAAGTTTATGCAGAAACCTTCCTATTTCCCATTTGCTTTATGCAGATGATGCTGTGATTTAGGTGAATGGTCGAGAGAAAATATAGAGAAAACGGCAAGGTTATTAAGGGTTTTTCATATCTGTTCAGGTTTGAAAATTAATATTAAGAAATCATTCTTGTTTGGTATTGGAGTAGGCAATGAAGAGGTGGTCGGGATGGCTAATTTATTGGGTTGCAGGCATGGAGAGTTCCCCTTTGACTATTTGGGGGTTAAAGTGGGGGCGAACATGAATAAGAGTCATCATTGGGATTCGGTGATAGACACGATTAAGAGTCGGCTTGCTTCGTGGAAGGCCAAGACGTTATCGATGGGCGGGAGATTAATCTTGGTTAAATCCGTTCTTTCTAGTCTTCCGGTGTACTATTTATCGATTTTTAAAGCGTCGGTTAAGGTGACTGATCAAATTGAAAGGTTGATGAGGAAGTTTTTGTGGGCTGGATCCAGCGATGTTAAGAAATTGAGTTGGGTCGCGTGGGATTCTGTGACGAAGTCTAAAGATAATGGAGGGTTGGGTATATCGAAATTAAGAGATGTTAATTTCGCACTTATGGTCAAATGGGTGTGGAGGTTTAAAATTCAACCGAGTAGTGTTTGGCGTATAGTTATGGAAGCGGTGCATGGGGGGAGGGGTAGGTGGGGTTTCTTACCGTTGAATCTCCGGTTCAAAGGGTGTTGGTTTTCTTTGGTTAAGGAGGTGGAGAAACGTCGGGTCAACGGAAAATCTTTCTTTGATTTGTTATCGGCTAAGGTAGGGAATGGGTTGACAGTGAAGTTCTGGTCTGACAACTGGGTGGGCTTAACGGTTTTAAAAGACAGGTGGCCTAAACTTTATTGTTTGGAGAAAGATAAACAATGCGTTGTGGCGGATAGGTTGGTCTGGGATGGTAGTATGTGGAGGTTCACGCCGAATTGGAAGCATGGTTTATCTACTGTTGAGGAGTTTTCAGAGATGCAAGACGTTGATTTCCACCTTAATAATAGTTCTTTATCTGGTGTGGTTGATCGATGGTTCTGGGGAGAAGATGGGAACGAGCCGATGTCGGTCGCATCGGTGAAAAAGTGGATTAGGAAGGGTTCTGAGGTTCCGGGGGATCACTCGATGAAATGGGAGTCATGGGTTCCAAATAAGGTTAATTTTTTTATTTGGAGAGCGGAGATGGATCGTATACCGACTATAGAGGCGCTGATTCGAAGACATGTTAATATTCAAGATGATTCATGTGCTTTATGTAATTCAGCAGCCGAAAATGTGATGCACTTGTTTACAGGGTGTTATTTTGCTTGTGGTGTGTGGTCGGCTGTGGGTATTTGGTGTGATATTGGGCTGATTATGGCTTTCGACTTTATTGATCTTCTGCATGTGCAAGACCAATCGCACAGAGGTAAGTGGGCTCAAAGAATTATTAGAGGTATTGTTTATATTACATGCTGGGTGGTGTGGAAGTTGAGGAATGAAAAAATATTTCAAGGGGCTAACCCGAAGGTGGTCGACGCGGTTGCTCGGATAAAATCCTGGTCGTTCCTATGGTTAAAAAGTAGATCTAAATATACTTGTATAGAATGGAAAGATTGGGGTCGTAATCCTCTTTATATGTTGTAAGTGGTTTTGGTGGCGGTCCTTGTTTTGAGGGCTTGCCCGGTTTTCTAATGAAGTTTACTATTAAAAAAAAACAACCGAAACGAAGGTTAATAGCTTTGAAAAATTATTAACAAAAATACTACACAAATCGTTTTGGATTGAGAAAACTCAAAATAACTTGGAATAAATAATGGTATATTCCCCCTTTTTTTTAAGGGGATGGTACCCCACCAAATTTTATTACTCTTATATTACAATTTAGGTAGGATCTTGTGAACAGTAGATTGATTGGACTAATTTTTTATGTTATTTAAAATACTGCCATTGAGAATAATAATGAAATTCTATGGACATGTGTGCATATGAATAATTGCATGGACATGCCTGCAAGAATAGACCGGGTATATTTTCTTTTAACTCAATCAATATTTGAGCTTCAGAAAAAATGAAATTATTTCAATATTCAAGTCTAGACAAACAAATCTTCAAAACATACAGAGACATGGTTAGGTAATAGGTGTTATTCGATATTAAATGCTTCTTTAAAATGACAAAAGAAGTGAAATATAAAAAAGTAATGTTATGTTCTTACTTAGATTTTATGTTAGCGGATTTCATTTAATGTATCTGCGGAATTATGATTTAAAATTTAAATTATCATTTTTTGCATTTTCAATATTTTTATTTAGTCATACGCAAGACACGAGACTTTAAATGAGTAATTGCCTAGACGCTCTATAACAACTATATGAAATTCGATTAGTAATATTAATCCTTAAAAACACTAAGGTGGTGTTTGTTTTTTGGCCAGAAGCACTTCTGGCCACTTATGTCTGCGCCGCGCAGACGCGCGCAGAGGTTTGGAGTCCGCAGCTTGTTTGTTTTTTAGAAGTGGTTTCATTAAAAAAGCTCTGCCCCAACTCTTTCTGGTGTAGACCTTGCCCTATGTCTGCAAGCCTCTTCCATCCTCTTCTCTAAAAACACAGAGCCCTAATCCTCTAATCCTCACAGCCGCAACCTCCTTCCCCACCACTTCCACCTCCGGCGGCACCACCTCCCCCACCGGCTGCACCTCCACGTCGACTTCCACCACCACCTCCACCACTCCCAACCTCAGCGGCACCCCCACCATCTGCGACCTCCAACCTCAGCGGCACCCCAACCCGCTACGACCTCCACCACCACGTCTCCGCCACCCATCTCCTCCACCCGACACCCCCAATCACCTCCACCTTCAAAATCGCCGCCGTCAATCGCTGATTCTGCTCCGATTCTTCATAATCGCCACTGTTTCTCTCTCTCTCTCTCTCTCTCTCGCTGTTTCTCTCTCTCTCTCTCCCTCTCTCTCTTTCTCTCTCTCTCTCTCGCTGAAGTGGTGGTGGAGGTGGGAGATGGTGGTGGGGAAATTAGGGTTTCTGGATGTGTGGTGGTGGTGGTCATTGCGACGGTGTTGACGGTGGTTGTTGGTTGTGGTTGTGGTGGTGGCAGGTGGACGGTGGTAGATGAGGTGGTGGCGGATGGTTGTGGTGGAGGTGGTGGTAGATAGAGAGGAGTGTTCTCTGTGTTTGTTGTGTGTGTGTTGTGAGAGGAGTAGAGAATAGGTTTTTGTAGAAGTAAACGAACGCTCTTCTCCTTGCAGACTGCAGACCTTTGGTCCACCTCTTCTTCTGCAGATGCCTGCAGATGTGGTCCGCAGACTGCAGACCTTTTTCCGCAGAAAAAACAAACAGCACCTAAACCTTCAAAACTTCATACAGTTTTACGGACCCTGACCGCAAAGCGGGGGTAAATACTAGTTAATAATAAATACTAAATGACTAATCCCCAGAAAAAGAAACCTATTATTGGGTCACACAAGCCCGGCCAATAAGATTTAACTTAGGCCTTGTAGAGACTAAACCTTCCTAAAATCCATTTGGACCACATACTATCCAATCGGAGAAACCAATGGTCCACTACGCCCAGGGAAGGCTTAGATGGTGTGCGGGGAGAACTTCCGCATAGGGCCCATGATTTCGCAGGGCATATGGTTTTAAAAAAAATCCGATATATACATGTTAATTTTTTTAAAATAGTAAACCCATACCAATTTCAAGTAAGGCTCATTTACAAATCATTTTTTATGGTTTAGACTTTAGAATTTAGCCCACTAGGTTAATTGAGCCAATTATTAATTGAAAACGAAGTCTTAGATAAGATAAATTGTGAAGAGTTGATCCACCAATTTGCTATGAATAATGCAACGAGAGCTGCACAAATCATTGATTAGCTATTAGTTTATTAGTTAATACGGTATGTAATGTAACTCATTTGAATACTATAATTTTCTCATTTTTCGTAATTGCATTGTTTATCCAATACTACCATTTTGTCATTTTCGTAATTGCATTGTTTAGCGTTAAGGCTAAGGGCACATTTTTCGAGTTCGAACAGGGTACATGAATTCCCAGAGACGTCACTAACTACGCCTACTCAAATTGGAGACTTCCTTTCACACTATTGAGATAAAAACAATGGCACCAGAGGAAAAGTAATCATGCAGCATGTGGCTTGAAATCAAGACCACAAGTTCAAGATGCTTAAACGCGGTACAAACAATGATACCAACTGGTTGCATATATACATATAAGAAGATAAATATCACTCGGAATGAATTAAACATGGTTTAAAGGTGATGTTCTATATTTCTATAAAGTTTTAAACAGATTTTAGTTTCTAGAGCAAGCAATGAGACATATAAATTAAATATGACCTTAAAATTTAGATTGACAAAATGTTTACATGAGAAGATTTCAAGCACATAATCTGAAGATATTTGCCTTAAAAATTTTCTTTCCCGTGGACTTTCAAGAAACTGTCACCTTCACTTTCTTGCTCTTTCTGAATTTCCACTGCAGACGTATATGCAGAGAGGCTGCATCCATTTACCTCGATCACCTCCAACGTAAAAATCCTCCCAAGACCCGTTGGGATGCTTTCGAGTTTTACGCAACGATGAACCACCAAACGTTGCAGCCTTGGGAAATTATCCCTCGAACAAGCCCATTGCTTTATGTCCAGATCATGCAATTTCAAGACCTTGAGTTGCCGAAACTCTGCATCCCCTGTCTCCCATCTTTCTCCAATGCATGCATGAAACTTTAATTTTAAAATCTCAAGGTTAGGTAGCAAAGAGAAAGTCCACATCTCTTCCCAGTCCATGCCGGTGTTTGATAATGTCAATTTCTTAAGATTTTCAGGAAATAGAACAGGATTGCATGATCTCGTTGCTTCAGTGTATGGAAATGTATTAAGTAACTTCAATTTTTGAAGGTGCACCAAAGAGCCTAAATTCGGAAATTCCAAATCGCCTAGGCTTGATATTAACGGTCCACAAAAGCCAAGCTTCCTAAGATTAGGTGTCCTTGAAAATATAGTGTGGCAAGATCGAGGACTTACTTGTGACAAGGTTTGAAAGCTGGCCAAAACACCGGGTCCATCATTCCCTGCCCCTTGTAGAAAACTAGCGCCCTCTATAATATTTTCACCAGATTTGATATATAGATGCCTTAGATTTAGCATATTCCAGATGGTTTTTGGTACAGCTATATTCTTCCTTGAGGATATTATGAGCATTTGTAGGTTTACAAGGTCTGAAATTGATGCATGGGGACTTCCATCTTGTGCTTGAATGGCCAGGTATCTCAGATTAGCTATTTGTACTGCATCAAGAGGGAATAAGGAGAGAACAATAGACTCCAGATCTAAAATCTTAAGGAATTTGTATGAGTCAACATGAATTGATCCACCCTCTTGAAGAGATTTTCCTAGCTCCAATGGAAAGCAAGGTATTGATGAGAGCACGCCGTACCTGCAAATTTAAGTTAGTAATTCTTAATTTTGCAAGTTCATGACTTCATACAGAAACATGTTCATACCTGTAGTTGTTTGACAGAAAGTTTTCTTCCTCAGCTTTTCTCAAGCAAAAATCACGCAATAAGTCATGGATGCGGCATGTTTTAACTTGGTTGTCAGACTTTATTCTGGACGTCATCAGCAGGCTTCTCTTGATTAAATCCATCAAGCACTCCTCAGCAACATCCTCCAACATTCTGCTTCCGGTTTCATGTATGAATCCTTGAGCAATCCATAGCCAAATCAGCTTTGTCACGGGGACTTCATAGTCCTCAGGAAATGCTCCCAAAAAGAGAAAACAAGGTCTTAAGTGAGGCGGCAAATGGTTGTAGCTTAAATCCAGGGAGTCTATGTATTGGCTTGGATCACTAACAATGAATGAATGTAGACTTGTAGAAATTTTCTCCCACCAGGTGATGGAAAGATTATTTTTCACCAGACCAGCTGCTATAACGATTGCAAGAGGCAAACCTTTACATTTTTCATTTATCATCCTTCCATATTTCCCCAATCCATTTGGGCATATTCCCATTCTAAACACCTTCTTCTCAAATATGGCCCAACTTTCATCTTCATTACGAAGGCGCAAAACATGAGCAGGCCTTGCTGACTGTACATGTAAACTCACGTCTATATAACGGCTAGTAAATAGAACACGGCTTCCAATTTTGTCATCTGGAAAATACATTTTAAGATCGTTCCAGACCCTACAATCCCATATATCATCCAAGACCACCAAATATCTACGACCCTTTAGTTTTCTGTATAACTTTTCCCCCAACTGGTGGTCGGACATTTCGTAAAATTCATATGTAAGATCATCAATAAAAGAGCTTAATATGCTGAGTAACAAATCCTTCTTTTGATATACTTGTGAAACACAAGTCCATGATCGAAAGTCAAACATATACTGAACTAACTCATGGCTGTATAGTGTTTTAACCAAAGTCGTCTTTCCAAGCCCAGCCATTCCTGTAATTGAGATAATTTGAAACTGCTTTGTGGAACAAGTTCCAGTAAGTTGATCAAGTAGTGCTTCTATTTCATTATCAAAACCAACCACGGCCTTTTCTTCTTCTACAATTGGGATATATCTGATGTTACAGAGTTGTTCACAAGTACTCGTAACTGTCATCCTATACTCATGCCAAAGATTACTATCAGTAAAGCTAGCACTTGCTCGTTTTCATACCCTGCCATCATGTCTCTTAGGTAAATCATGAGATCATGTAAAGATTCTTTCATCGTTATCACGGAATCTGCTTCTTCTTCTTCTTCATCTTCATCTGAGAGGGCAATTGTCTCAAAGAGTTTAATTAATTTCTCTAACATCGTTATCACGGAATCTGCTTCTTCTTCTTCTTCATCTTCATCTGAGAGGGCAATTGTCTCAAAGAGTTTAATTAATTTCTCTAACATCGTTATCACGTAATCTGCTTCTTCTTCTTCTTCTTCTTCTTCATCTTCATCTGAGAGGGCAATTGTCTCAAAGAGTTTAATTAATTTCTCTAACATCGTTATCACGGAATCTGCTTCTTCTTCTTCTTCATCTTCATCTGAGAGGGCAATTGTCTCAAAGAGTTTAATTAATTTCTCTAACTTCGTTATCATGGAATCTGCTTCTTCTTCTTCTTCTTCATCTTCATCTGAGAGGGCAATTGTCTCAAAGAGTTTAATTAATTTCTCTAACATCGTTATCACGGAATCTGCTTCTTCTTCTTCTTCTTCTTCTTCATCTGAGAGGGCAATTGTCTCAAAGAGTTTAATTAATTTCTCTAACATCGTTATCACGGAATCTGCTTCTTCTTCTTCTTCTTCTTCATCTGAGAGGGCAATTGTCTCAAAGAGTTTAATTAATTTCTCTAACATCGTTATCACGGAATCTGCTTCTTCTTCTTCATCTTCATCTGAGAGGGCAATTGTCTCAAAGAGTTTAATTAATTTCTCTAAGCGATGACCAAGGGCATCAGCCATGGTTCTCCAACTGTCATGAACACAGACCAAAGTTAACATGATATAACTGATTGTAAACGGAATGGTATATTGTTATTATCCTATCAAATGTTCAAAATTTTCAAACTACTCATATATACATACAAAACTCATATTTTTGCTATAATCAAATGTCTAGTAAGATTAAGATTAATGCTTTAATTGCTTTATCATAAAATTTCCAATTGGCTGCAATAAAAAAGATGCAGCATTGCAAGTTTTGTTACTTAATCTTCTACTTTCATTAATATCATATTGAGCAATAACATTTGCAGGTGTCGATAAAAAAAAAAACAAATGCCGACAATATCTCAGATCTGAACAGAAAGGCAAAGATACTCCATTTTAACGAAGAAAAGCATTTAGCTACTATACTTAACACATCTACAAAAAAAGAATCTTAACTACTATACTTCTTATATCCCTTGATTTGCAACAGCATAATATATAATCGAATTCATAAGAACTCACCTCTGATGATAATGATGATGATAATGATCGTCGCTGTAGAAGAAATCTACTTACCAACCAACATATCTTAGTCAATGATCTAGTCTGAAGCCTTTTTTTTAACAAAGTCACACTATTCGTCCTGTTAATGTACAATTTACTTTACTTTTTAAATCTTTAACAAAGTCACACTATTCTTCCTGTTATACTTTACCTTTTAAATCTTTAACAAAGTCACACTATTCATCCTGTTAGTGTAGAATTTACTCTTACTTTTTATTTAAAAAAATAAATTATTAAATTGTCGAAATGGGTCCCTTTTGTAAAATAACCAACTTAATTACTCTTACTTTTTATTTAAAAAAATAAGTAAAAAATTGTCAAAATGGGTTCCCTTATAGTATTAACTAGTGGTTTTCAGCGCGCGTTGCGGCGGGATAACAAACGGAACACAGTTCTAAACAAATATGGCGGCAACGTAAATAGTAACGCCTATTGATTAACGCAAACCGTTGATTATAGAATAGTTTCAATCAAAATTTACAACCAACAACAATAACATTTAACATAACAAGATGACATGTATAATAACATCTTACCTATTTCTTTGATTTCTTGCTTTGCTTCATAACGTGCGTAGAGCTAGTCAAGTGCTATCTGCAGCTCCAACTGGGTCTCACGAATCGCAACCTTATCCGGCAGCTCAGTTATTTTTCAGTGATGTGTTGATCTTATACATCTATGAATCACTATGTTGCTTCTACTTAGATGTATTTTACAAACAAAATCCAATTGCCAAGTAGTGATGATCTATGTTGGGCGCCGACTCCTGTACTTTGAAACACATCACAAACTGTCATCGTCTTCCGAATACCAAGATTTGGTGTCTTTATCTATCTATTCCAAGAACTTCACCAAAATTCAACATTATGACCATAAAACCACACCTAAGTTGGAAACTGAGCTGTTAGAAGATGCAACCTGCCATGAGAAGTGAAACCTGCATGGATTTAATCTGTTATTAATAAAAAGAAAAATAAGCTTTTAAGTAATCAAAATATGAACTCGGTAAAACCATTGCAAACCAAAGTCTGTGAAGATAATGTGATGGAACTGAACTTACTTGCACATGGTCTACTAGGGCTGGCAATTCTGACACGAACACGATAACACGACACGAATTCGTGTTTGAGCTTAACATGTTTCTGTCTAAACAGGTCGACACGATAAGACCTGTTTAAATTTCGTGTCTAAACAGGTTAAAACCCGTGAGTAACCTGTTTATAATTTTAAATCTTTCTATATAATAAAGGAAAATTATCAAATCCTATGTGTCAATCTCACAGGTCTCCCCTTTAGTTTAATCCTATGTGTAATTTTCTGAGATTTTTCTTTTTTTAATTAAAGCCCATTCTTAAAAAACCAGAGTTAAAAGTACAAGTTGTGATGCATCAGAAACAACATCTAAGCATAACATTTTAAGCGGCCAAATGTTGCATTCAACTTTTCAATTCCCGCTCATCCCAATCCCCAGTTCCCCATACACCCAAGTTTTCTCTTCATTTGCAGACAAACAAAGAGAGAGAACGAGAAAAGAGAGAGCTCATCCCGATCCTCTCCACCGATGACACCACCAGCGACCATCGAAACCATCTCTTCTCTTAAAGAGCCGATGATCTTGGTAAGTTACGATTCTTCTTTCCACATAAGTTTTGCTTTGGTGTTTTTTTTACGAGGGTGCGTTCTAATTTATCTTTGTTTTAGCAAATAAGTTTATGAACAGTTTCTAGGGTTTGTTGTTTTAGGACAAAATCATGGCTGGTTCTCCTTAATATACCCTCTGTTGATGCAAAAATGGGTCAAGCGGAAGAAGACCTAACTGGCCTTCACCGACTGGAAGGTAACCGTAATCAAATGTCTAGAAGGTTTCTTTTAGTCGCAACCGAAGAACTTTCTTGGAGGAGAATGGTTGAAGAAGCTGGCGACGGTGACGACGGTTTACAAGCGCACCATAAATCTGTGAGTTTATACACTTTTGTTTACTTTATATGAGTATGTGTTTCGTATTTGTTGTTTCAGATCTCGATTAGTGATATTTTGTTGAGAAACATAGTTCTTCAGCTAGAATTGACAAGGAAAACTATTCTTCATTTCTTTGTATTTAATTAATAGTTGTTCCCTTTTTTTTTCGGTAAGACATTTATCCTCTTAACGAGTTAGCTAAGTGACACCAAAGTATTTAAAGTTTTCTGGTCATATTCGTTGTTCATTATGTGTTTTTTTATTAATTTGGTCATAGTTAAGAAAAGCAAATTTCAACAATGTATAGATTTATGTAGTGGGTTGACTTGTCTTCAACTTTTAGATTTTTATCCACATACTAATTCAGGTTTGATTTTGTTTACGCCAGGCTTTCTGGTTGGAATCACAAATATTGTACCAAGTATCATATCTTAGAATGACCTTAATGCAATTTTAAACCGTACATAACCAAGTCTTTATACGAGAACCTGGCTTATTGTATCACATATTGTTTGTGCCGATCTTGACCCATTTACTACTTTTGAATGCGTCAATATCTCTTACGGGTCAAATTAAAACTCTTAGCTCATAGTGAGAGAAAATTAATTCAGCTATGGTAACAATATATTTTTGTAATATTTTATCAGTTATTTATTAAAAAACCAACAAAAAAAGTGTTTCAAATCAACCAAATTAACCTGTCATACAATGTGACCCGTTCTAGCCGGTCACTCGAACCGCACCTGTCATGAATAAGAACATTGGTTTTATTTAGTTAGACAGTTTGTAAGAAAAGCGAATAGTAGTCTTTTCTTATTTACCTATTGACATAGTGTTTGTGATGTTGCTGGTGTTGTTAGTACAAGTAGAAGAGCTATTACATTTTCTTAATTCATACATGCATAGCTACTTAATGTTTAGATTTGTTCCTTATGATTTATTTGAATTCTTGCAGGTCCGATGGATGATACGAAGAAGTTCCCAAAGTAAAATTATGATGGGTCCAGCGGGTTTGGGTCATAAGGTTCCAACCAAACTGGTTCAGGTGAAAGGAAATATTTTAGAAAGTGGTCGTTTGGTTTGGGTTAGAACGGATTCGGGTCTGAGTGGGTTGGGACCAAACTGGATACGAGTCAAATCGAAGTACTTCAAAAAGTGGTCATTTTGGTTCGGGGAAAACGAGTTTAGAGCATCGGACAGGGTGAGATCTATCATTAAGCATCATATGTTTACAATATGAGATTATATATATGGTTCTTCAATTCTCATGAAATTGCAAGTATTTGAGTCATTATTTGTTTAAGATATGTGGTTAGATATATGGTGTGAGTGGTACTTCATTATTAAGATGGAATTGCAACTGTTAGTTTGGTCAAATAGTTAATCTAGGTTAAAGTCCTTTTTCATTGCAAACAATGTCTCATATAGATACTTTCTAAATTGTACTATGTATTCATACAAATGTTTCAACGATTGCAAGAGGCAAACCTTTCCATTTTTCATTTATCAAACTTCCATACTTCCCCAATCCATTGGAGCATATTTCCATTCTAAACACCTTCTTCTCAAATATCGCCCAACTTTCAACTTCATTACGAAGGCGCAAAACATGAGCAGGTCTTACTGACTGTAACTCACGTCTATGTCATGGCTAGTAAATAGAACCCAGCTTCCGGTTTTGTCATCTGGAAAATACATTTTTAAGATTGTTCCAGACCCTACAATCCCATATATCATCCAAGACCACCAAATATTTACGACCCTGTAGTTTTCTGTATAACTTTTCCCCTAACGGTTGCTTGCTCATTTCGTAAATTTCGTCTGTAAGATCTTAATATGCTGAGTAACAAATCCTTCTTTTGATATGACTGAGAAACACAAGTACACGCTCTAAAGTCAAACATATACTCAATTAATTCATGGCTGTATAGCGCTCTAGCCAAAGTCGTATTTCCAAGCCCAGCCGTTCCTGTAATTGAGATAATCTGGAACTGCTTTGTAGAAGTTCCCGTAAGTTGATCAAGTAGCGTTTCTATTTCATCGTCAAAACCCACCACAGCTTTTTCTTCTTCAACATTTGAGTTATATCTGGTATTGTAGAGTTGTTTACATATAACTATCATCTTATCCAATCTTCTTTTTGTATGTACATCCAAAACATAATAAAGCCTCATAAAAATCTGCCCATCACTGTTTAACATATCAACATATTCTAGGAAATCATTTTGCATCATATGACTCGCCGATGTTTCTTCATGCCTATTTAAAGCTTCACTAGCCATCACATCTTCCATTTGTTTCAGTAAAGCCAGCACTTCCTCATTTTCATTCCCTGCCATCATGTCTCTGAGGTAATTCTTGAAACCATCTTGAAATTCAATCATCTTTCTCTTGGAATTTGGTGCTCGATTATATGCAAGGTCAAATGTCACGTAGTGGTTGATTAATTCCTTTACACGAAGACCAAGTGTATCACCCATGGTTATCTCCTGAGGTTCTGAGTAATATGCTAAAGGAATTTTAAAACTTTGGTAGTGATCTTGATGGGCAGTGAAACAAATCCTCCAACTGCATGAATTAAGCATTCAAAGTTAATTGATTCGACTGATTGTTCTGGAATGTTATTAGCATAGCCGTTGTACAAATTCTTCAAAATACTTATATACATAAAAATTTCAATTTTTAATCCTACCATGATAGGTCTATAAAGATTAAGATTAATGCTTGAATTGTTTTATTTTTATCATATATAGAAAAGATGCACCATTGCTAGTTTTGTACTTAATCTTCTACTTTCATAAATGTTCAAAACATCTGTTGGAATGCAATCCTAAAACAAGTTTCAAAGAAAGTTGAAGGGCTAAAGTGACAAGTTTATTTTAATTAGTTTAAATTAATTATTTGAATGTTTAGAATTATCTAGTTTGATTTAATTAGTAGAGATAATGTTTACAAATAGTGATGTGAGTTAGTATTAGATTAAAACTAATAGAAGTGTATGAGCTGAATTATATTTTAACTTATATTAGATTAAAACTAATAGAAGTGTATGAGCTGAATTATATTTTAACTTATAAAAACATTGAGGGCAGTCCAGTTTTACTGTATGTTTCTCACAATAAGGGCTTTAGGTAAATGAATTTTCATAAATGATACAGTTTACATTTCTACAATAAAAAGAATGTTAGCTACTTCACTTCTTAAGTCCTTAAATTTGCAACAGCATAATATATGATCAATTTTATGGAAAACTAAAAAAGTTTTCTATTTAAAACAGTTAAGAAAACGTTTCTAAAATAAATAAGAAAAAACTAAAAAACCTTTTGTAAAATATTATGATCCAACAAAATATTTTTTTCTTAGTTTTTTAGAACCTATTTACTGAACATTCTTTAAAGAACCTTTATTGAATAGAAACTTTTTGCATACAATGAGATTAGGAGTGACAAAGAAACATGTTTCCTAAAAACACTATTCTTGAAAATTATTTTTCCTGTCAACATCATTATGATAAATAAGCTTTCCACTATACTTTTTTGGAAAAAAAAAAAAGAAATGAAAAAACCTCCATCTTTAGCAACATAAATTCGATGTATCATTATGATAAATAAGCTTTCCACTATACTTTTTTGTAAATAGTAAAACTCTCATTGTCGTTTTGCTTATATATGATATTTGAATAATAAAATAAATTAAAAAATGCTCATAGGAAATATGTATCGTATTTGTATGTATATGTAGTATGTAACTATGTATGTATGTATGTGTAATGAGATATATAAATTTGATGTAAACTGTCAAAATAAATAAGTAGCCACAAAAACGATTTACACCATATCGATTCTAAAAAAATAGCAAATTCACAAAAGCTTAGTAATTTGCATATTATTGTTTTAGAGTTTTTTACCAATCTAGTGTTGGTGGAAAAACTATTTACCAAAATGGTGTTCCTTAAAAAATATTTACCAAAATAGTGTTTCTTGTTTATTTTGTATTTCCCTTTTCCTTTTTAACCAACATATTAAACTTCTTTTATATTTCTATTAAATTAATCAAGTATCTATTTTTTTTATTCTTGACTCATTTATAATTTTTCAATCGATTCAATATCTTTTTTTGTTTCTTTGAATTTAATTTTCCGACTAACAATCTATACTTTTTAGTAATAATTATTGTTTTTTCAACTGTTTATGCTTTAAATTAAAAGTTATATGTGTGCACACACTTGAAAGAAGAGTATTGATTCCAAAGTGAAACAAGTAGCTCAAATAAACCGACAACTATTTAAAAAAAATACACAATTGATATTGAACAACAAAAGAAATCAAGAAGTCCATGTTTAGTAAAACTTATAAAAGTGCTAAAACAATAGAGTTTTTTTTCCAAACTAGTTGTGACAACCCAAACTTCCGAGGTTAGCATCGTTTAATCTTGCGACCTTAATCTTTCGTTTTCACTTTTCCATGTGAAACGTATCAGAGTGTTATAACTTCGTTATATTTAAGCATGTTATTCTTTTCACTCAACACTCGTAACCTTAATAAATCCTCTAATTGTAAAACGTAAAACATGGTTGTATGTGTTGCATATCATAGGATTAAGTGGGTCTATCTTTGTGTCGATTTTATGATTGGGCCGCACCCCAAATAAGTTAACCGCCCCAAGATGTTGGTATATGTATACGTATTATTCAACATAACAACTTCAAAAACCAAACAAAACCCTACTGCTTCCATACTCTACGTACATGCGACAGAACCCCCCCCCCCCCCCCCCCCCGAGGCATTCTCCTGGTGGGTCGAGTGATCTGGACGTGTCTGATCAACTGGTAAACAAGTAGTTAACCTTACCGAGCAAACCAAGGTGAGTTCACACTTTCCACAAGGCATGGGATTCCCAAGGGTTGGGAATGGGTAAAGGATTTAAATTGAAACTGCGTGATCTCCTGGTTTGGAACACGTACACACCCTCTTTATTGAAGGGTGACAACATGTGATAAGGATTTAATCGGAACCTGCGTAATCTCCTGATTTGGGGATTACGTACACACCCTCTTTATTGAAGGGTGACAACACAGATACTAGACCAAAAACTTTATCATTAAGTCCCTCATTTTGTATCGACTTAATCACCGAGGCCAATGGCGAGCGGGTCATTAGTAAAATAGCGCTATTAGGTTTGACAAGCCTCACACCGTGCCGCAGAGGACGGGCGTGGACTAATGGACTATGGCACGTCAATGATGATAGACATTGACTAGGGCACCAACTTACTTTCGTCAGTAGTCGATATGGTAAACGGGTCTAGTGATTCACATGGGGAAGCCCCCACTGGTTATGGATATGGTTTGGGAAACAAGGAAACTGGTTAACGTATGGTTTACAAACGAACTCATGGTTTTTAGAACAACTTTAAAACGAACACTCAACTGTGAACTCGCTCAACTTTGTTGTTGACTCGTTGTTACATGTCTTGCAGGCCTTTAGGTGCATATTGTTGGAACTTGCTGTCTGGGATGCTGGAGTGGTCATGGGTCAAGTTACAAGGAATCACAAAACAAGTCTGATGGATTTTATACACCTATTTTATGGAACTCATAACAAAGTGTATTAAGCTTCCGCTGGATAATAACTCTTGTATTGTAACACTTATTTTAAAGAGTAAAATGCACGGATAGTCCCTGTGGTTTTGCAAAGTTTCAGCTATAGTCCCCAGATTTTGGAAATTACACTCATAGTCCATGTGGTTTGACAGTTTGTTACGCTGATAGTCCCTGGAGTGGATGTGGGTTAGTTTTCTCAGTTAAGTCCATGTGAAATTACAAAATTACCCTTGCTTTTATTATATTCATCAACATCATCATCATTCAACAGACTCTTTCTACTCTCTCTCTCTCTTTCTCTCACTAAAAACCACCACCACCGTCACCTCCCCTGCCGCCATCACCACTCCCCACCACCGCCATCCCCTTCCACCACCACACCTCCGCCTCCTAAACCCATACCCGCCTCCACCATCATCGGTTTCCTTTTATACAACAGTCCCTCTTCAATCTCCCAAGAACCAGACCACTTCCCCCAATTCACCCTTCATCCCTGACATCAACTCAACCAAATAAATTTACTTCAAATCTCATATCCAGTGTGCAAACCCTCCATCGGATCTTCATGGGGTTTTCATATTCTTTCTGATTTTACAATTTTCTTGAATAATATTACCCACCTTTACCAATCATCACCACCACCATCTAGATCGGATAATAGAGTGAGTTGGGTAAACGAGTGTTCTTGATTTTGGCTAGGGTTTCTAGTTTAAATCACTGATCTATATACCCAATTTTGGTAAAGAAAAATGATGTCTTTTTGTTTCTTTTCTCTTTTGGAAGCTACAACATTAAATTTTTCTATTCATGGAAAACCCTTGATTTAAACACTAGTTTATTCTATGTTTTCTTGAGAAATTATTATTTTTTTGAATGAAAATTTGCCAAAAATAGTGTTTGTGGAACTGGAAAGTATGATGGTTAGGGAAAAAGTACAGATTAAAAAGATTGATAATGCTACAGCAAGAAGGGTGACTTTCTCCAAGAGGAGAAGAGGGTTGTTTAAGAAAGCTGAAGAGCTTTCTGTACTTTGTGATGCTGATGTTGCTGTTATTCTCTTCTCCTCCAATGACAAGCTGTGGTGGTGGAAGGGGATGGCGGTGGTGGGGAGTGGTGATGGCGGCATGGGAGGTGACGGTGGTGGTGGTTTTTAGTGAGAGAGAGAGAGAGTAGAAAGAGTCTGTTGAATGATGATGATGTTGATGAATATAATAAAAGCAAGGGTAATTTTGTAATTTCACATGGACTTAACTGAGAAAACTAACTCACATCCACTCCAGGGACTATCAGCGTAACAAACTGTCAAACCACAGGGACTATGAGTGTAATTTCCAAAATCTGGGGACTATAGCTGAAACTTTGCAAAACCACAGGGACTATCCGTGCATTTTACTCTATTTTAAATAAATAAAAGTTTTATTTCATTTTTATAAGTTCAATGTGATTGGTGGCTAAGATCCTGGTATGTCACACGCCCTGCGGTGTTTCCGCGAGTGGTATTTTGGGGGTGTGACACTAGTGATGGTGGAAAAACTATTTACCAAAATGGTGTTCCTTGAATAATATTTACCAAAATAGTGTTCCTTGTTTATTTTGTATTTCCTCCTTTCTTTTTTAACCAACATATTAAACTTTTTTTATATTTTCATTAAACTAATTAAGTATCTATTCTTTTATTGTTGAAAGATTTATATATTTTTTTTAATCAATCCAATATTTGTTTATTTATTTTATTTTAATTTTCCAACTAACTCTGTATATCTTTTTAGCAATGATGCTTTGTAAATAGTAAAACTCTCATTATGATTTTGCTTATGTCTGATATTTCAATAATAAAATAAATTAAAAAATGCAAATAAGCAATCATATATGTATCGTGTGTATGTATATGTTCTTAGCAATAATTCTTTGTAAATAGTAAAACTCTCATTGTCGTTTTGCTTATATATGATATTTGAATAATAAATTAATTAAAAAATGCTCATAGGAAATATGTATCGTATTTGTATGTATATGTAGTATGTAACTATGTATGTATGTGTAATGAGATATATAAATTTGATGTAAACTATCAAAATAAATAAGTAACCACAAAAACGATTTACACCAAATCGATTCTAAAAAAATAGCAAATTCACAAAAGCTTAGTAATTTGCATATTATTGTTTTAGCACTTTTATAAGTTTTACTAAACATGGACTTCTTGATTTCTTTTGTTGTTCAATATCAATTGTGTATTTTTTTAAATAGTTGTCGGTTTATTTGAGCTACTTGTTTCACTTTGGAATCAATACTCTTCTTTCAAGTGTGTGCACACATATAACTTTTAATTTAAAGCATAAACAGTTGAAAAAACAATAATTATTACTAAAAAATGTAGATTGTTAGTCGGAAAATTAAATTCAAAGAAACAAAAAAAGATATTGAATCGATTGAAAAATTATAAATAATTCAAGAATAAAAAAATAGATACTTGATTAATTTAATAGAAATATAAAAGAAGTTTAATATGTTGGTTAAAAAGGAAAAGGGAAATACAAAATAAACAAGAAACACTATTTTGGTAAATATTTTTCAAGGAACACCATTTTGGTAAATAGTTTTTCCACCAACACTAGAATGGTAAAAAAACTATTTGTTAATATTGAAACAATCAATTAAGATCTTTAATAGTTACGAAATCTAAAACAATACAATCTAATTCTATTGTTGTACGGTTAATAAAAACTTCACTTATATTATTTGTCATATTATTGTTGATGTGGGTTTATATTTTCAAATGCTTAAATTACACCAAATCCGCTTTCAGCGGAGCTCGAACACTTGACCTTAATGGGAGCAACACCTTAACTCTAATGGTTTTGTTAATTGGACCTAACCCCTCAACCCATATTATTGTTGATGTTGACATTTTTGTTTTCTTTAGAAAGGTATTTTATTAAAAAAATATATGATTTTTTTATTACTATTGTTTATTCTTTTATTTTAATTTATATTTTTATATCAAAACAATGTATTTAAAAACATCTTTTATGGTCATTTACCTATCTTCTATGTATTTAAAAATATATTTGTTATTGTAGTTAAAAATTAAAAGCTTTTATTAAATTACTTCCAAAATCGAATTGTTTAATAAAGACTCTTTTATTAGATTGCTACCAGTTATAACCCTTCTTTTAATTCACTTTAATGTAAATTACAAGGCTGAGATGGAAATTGGGTTTATACCAACACTTAAAACTTAAAAAGATGAAAGATACTATGTGCCCCTAAGGGAGCGGTGATAAGGTGAGGCGTGTCCCCTCTATCCAAGAGGTGAAAGGTTCAAATCTTACAAAATGCAGGCATTTGGAGTATTTTAGAAGTAAATTAGTTCGACGTTAAGAAAATAGAATTTTTTTAAGCATATGATGATTGTTCATTGAATACAGATAGTTTTATTTGATAAAGACACCTAAATTAGGTAATCAATTCAGTTTCATAGCTAAAAATTCACAGCTTATCAAAACTGAACAAACTTGCTTATTATGGGTTTGGTTCCAAATAGGCAATCAATACAGTTTCATAGAAGAAGAAAAAACCCAAATAGTCTTTATAAACAATTTTCCTTGATGAGTAAAGTCAACTTGTTGAACATTGACTTTCCCGCCAGTTTAATTCTGTACTAGGAGAAAACTATAAACCGAAGGAACCAACAATCACCAATACCCTGGTTCTTGTTTCATATTCATCCCGCCTAATGAGAACATCATTGTCTGTCGATTATCAAACATAAAACAAAATCAGTATTTCATGCATTATCATTATTCCCGAAAAACCAAGAATTGTTAAAGGTAAATGGACCGATTGTACTTTCGGTATTGAAACCTCCTTTTTCACTGTAGATGCAAATATATAAACTCGAAAAGAGAATGACCTGAGTTTTAATGGAGAGAATGGCATTAGCAAGGTCCTCATTTAGTGAAACAGGCACCGGTGGCCCAGGCATGCATCTCATGCTGCAAGAATTGAAGTGGAATTCTTATCCATTAGCAGAAATTATATCAATATAATTTCAATCCATATACCTATTAATGGGTCGATTAATTCGAGTTTAGTTTTATCTATTAACAGATTGAATGAGTAAATTTTTTTAAAAAAATTGTTAGAAGAGGAAATGGGTCAAACGGGTCGGAAGTAACTCAAAGTGTATTTTAATAAATACCACTTTCTAACTTCCTTTATTCAGAATTTACACATAATTTTTTTCTAATCATATTTAAGACCCTAGTTTTCTAGAAATAAATTTTAAAAATTTGGAAAGAAGTGTATCGGGTCAACCCGACCCATCTCAACTACTAAAAATTACCTATTTGACCCAAACCTGTTTTGACCCGTTACTCAACCCCAGACACATCCATGTTGCCACCACATATTGTACAGAAAAAATAACAAGTTCTATGAATATCAATATCTGACATACTCGTTTAAGATGGCAGTAATATTGTTCTTGGTCTGCCTAAAAAGATCGAAATTGTCCTGCAGCTGTTGAATGATGTTGTAAAGCATCAGCTTCTAGTAAAAGACTACTCAACCATACAAAATTCAAAACTGCAATCTATGCTGCCATCCTTTTTATCGAAAAAAAAAGTTCAAGCACACATATACAAGAGATATATTAGTTGAACTGGAACAATTACTTTACCTTTAGTGTGTGTATATTAGTTGAGATCTGACCAAGAACTCGGTTGTTCTGTTCCAACAGATGCCGCATTGAGCTCTGTAATGCTGCTTCAATGAATAATATAAAAGCCAATGTGTTATAAAGGGCATACAATCATCATAAAATTTGACAAATGTACGTATTAGCAAGATGAATTTCACAAGTACAACTATTTACTGAATACTGTCATATGAAAAAGATCCTAGTTTCCGTTTTGAGTAAAATGTCATTTTAGTCCCTGAGGTTTGGCCAGTTTTGCGACTTTCGTCCAAAGGTTTGTTTTTCCGCACCTGGATCCAAAAGTTTTGCGACTGTCATATGGCAAGGTTTTAAACCTTTTGGATCTAGATGCGGAAAAACAAACATTTGGACGAAAGTCGCAAAACTGGCCAAACCTAAAGGACGAAATGACATTTTACTCTTCCTTTTATTATCACTAACAGGAATGAACACTGACCCTCTAAATGTACGCCATCACCCCTGACTCGATGATTCATTGAAAACGAAAGTGGAGCCACATTAAGTGTTGAAACTGACGATACGTTTGGCATCGAGGATGATTCCACCCATTTATCCTGAATTAATATGACACGTTGGATGATGAGTGTCGCACAAGTAATACATTTTGCAAATGGAGAGACAGAGCGCGTTTAATCACAATGTAAACAGAGTATTAGACATTAGTTCTTACAAGCAAGTTCTTAATTACTATCTTGAGATCTTGCAAAAATCATCTCATGTAATTGGGGCCGAGTACCTGACCATATCAAAGCCCTTTATTATCCTATAAAATGCTAATGTACAACAACCATTTATACGCGTGTTTCTAGTTACAACATTATTCTAATTCAAGCAAGACAAACAAGAGTTTCCATATATTCACATTTTAACGTGTTACTAGTTACTACTTCCGATTACTTCAAATAATATAAAAAAACTTCAAGTTAAGGTATTTCAAATATACTTTGATAGTCTACCTTCGTATCTTTTGACCTCTTCCACAAACTCCGTTCCTCGTGTTTCCTTCGTTTTGTCTGCCAAATTTCTCATCTTAGTAAAACACTCAAACGAGTAACTTTATAATGTTCATAACTCGATACTCAAAATCACTACAAAAAGACATGCTTGTTTTTTAAATAATAAATAAATAAACCCAATTGAAGGGGGGCATAAATGTATGCAAATAACAAAAATTTTAGTATGTCCAGTTTGGCTGTTTATAGTTTTCTGGTCGACAAAAAGAAATCAAAACATCTAAAACAAAAGAGTGGGAAGCTCACCGCCATCCACCTACACCTGATTGCAACATCACGAACGGTTTTATTACGCAATGTGGAAGCAATCTTGACATATTTTATCATACCGGATTCATCAGCGTATCTACATGTATTGGACATGGTCAGGATGACGCAGAGCGGAAGCATAAAGTAACAAAGAACATTCTCAAAGAAAAGCAATGTAATATTAAATGCCTATAACATTACATCATGGCCCCTTTGTAGAGAAATCTAAATTTGTTTGCCAAATTTTCAAAACTAAAAACTGTCAATATAATACTAACATTAAAGTCATAAATAAAAGCATAAATTAACAAAATCAGCGATATAAGCGGTTTTCGCTAATAAAAAATAAAGATTTAGAAATGACTAAAATTGGGCGAAAATCTTCAGTGACGAAATCAGAGCCCTAAATGATCAAATTCAGGTCTAACGGCTAACCCAAATCGTCTATGGCGGTTTGCCACATGATCCGGCCCGTTGAAAATTTTCCGTCCACTCCCGTTGAAAATTTTCCGTCCACTATTTATGGGCCCATAACTCCACTCTAGCCTATGTTATGCTAGATGGCCAAAACATGAGTCCGCCAACTCTTGGACCAGCTCCGTACGACAAGGACATATAAATCAATAATAATATTATTTATAACTTAAAAATTGAGGAACAACAAAGAACATTACAATAGTGATTAAAAAAAACCAACTGAACAAATATAAAATCAGATCAAAATACTTACTTAACAAGTGCTTGCTCCAACTTATACTGTTCTGCAACACTCCAATCACCATCCAACCCTGCACGGTGCTTCGTCTCCGGTACCGACTCAACAACATGAGACTCACAAGAATTCCCAATTCCTGTATATGATGATGAACCACCAGAACTCCCTGAAAAACTCATGCTACCTGTTCTAGTCACCCTATGCAAATCCCCAATCATAACCATCTCAGACTGCTCATTCCTAGGGCTAGATTGAAACGTTATACCTTGTTGATTCATACCAGTAGACTGTTGATGGTGAAAACCAGTATCCATTACACACTATTGCAAATCAATACAGCAACAATCAACCATTTAACCTCAAACGAATGATTACATACAGATTATTCACCATTTGAGCAACAAACCAGATAGAATTTCAAAACCCTAGTTTGAAAAAAAAATTGGGGAAAATTAGAAAACACACATTTTGAAACCCTAGAAATTAGACAATCAAGTGGATAACGGAAACAGAAAGAGAATACATACGGATATTAGGAAGCGAACATGTGTAAGAAAATGATTGGTGGGTTGAATCCAGTTGTTATTGGTTGTTTTCTGTTGGCGCCTTCATTCATCTTTTTTCTCTCTATAAATATATTGATTACTTTTGTGTTCAGCTTTTTCTGTAAATGTAGGTCTTGGAGATCATGAGATTTAGCCAAAAGTGGGTACCATTCTTGTCACCATTCCACCAACCTTTTAAAATTTACAAGATTCTTTTGTATACAAAGTTAAAATGTTGTGTGCAACTTGCCAACATGTCAATCATGATGCTGAAAGCTTGAGATTTTTAACGAGTGGTCGAAAACGTATATACCCAAAAATTTCTATAGAATTAGTGGGTCAAAAACGTATTTACCCAAAATTTTCTATTCGAAAACTACGTACTCTCCGCTACTGAGCAAAAAATTTGGAGGGTCAGCCGCCCCCTCCCGCCCTACTTACGTTGCGCCCCTAATCATGTTATTTATGGGTTTGGTTTTCATCTATATGGGTTGAGAGATTTTTGGGTTAGAACACGTGAATACGTTTAATTTAAGAGGTCGTGTCGTAAATACATTAAGTATGTCTTTGACAAAGCTTAAATCTTTTTTTTAAAATAATTTTACTAGTTAGAACCTAACACCCCACCCTCCAATGTATGTAAGCTATTTTTCTGTGATTTTTTTTTTTTTTGAAGGGTGACTTTCTATGTACGTGACTCAGTGTCACCGGGTTCTTGTCGAAGACAATCCCCCGTCAGCTCCGCCCTCCGGCGCGATGTTCGATTGGGCCCCGGCCGTCTCGTAAGCTGACCTTCGCCCGGAAACCATACTGCCCCCACACGGGTAAAACCGCTGGGGTAACAGCTGGGTGAAAACCGGAATAGGATGTAAGCTATATTTCTGTGATTTCTAAAAAAGGAATAGATAAGTTTACTTCATAATAAACAAAGTTCGGTATTACCATATATATACATCACTATTATGATAATCATTTATAAACCGTCCCTACCAAATATGATATTTTAAAAAATAGTCGTTTCTCTTTAATTAGATTCACACATTCCACTTCTACTTTAAGAACCACTTTTAGTTAGACTACGGGGTATGGGGCTTGGGTTGGGGGAAAACGCTCAAGCCACCACCCCGGGGGCTTGGGTTGAGACGTGGCCCTTGGGGCTTGGGTTTGAAGCCGGGCGTGGGGCGGGCTTGAGATCCGATGTGGCGGCCTCCTATTCGCTATCCACCGTCATGTCATAGCGGGTGTTTGAATTTTAAATTCCAACCGTTTGGCCAAGCCAAGCGGTCACCCCAACCCCCAACATCCCCTATAAATGTAACCCCAAACCCCACCGGCTACCCCATCCCAAACCATCGCTGTCCACCGCTACCCCACCGGCTACCCCAACCATAACCCACTTGATCCCACGAACCCGCTAGCCCAACCCGAAGAAGATGGCCTCTTGGACCCACGAAGAAGAATTTGCTCTCGTCACAAGCGTCGTTGACGCAATGAAGGGGCGGCAACTCGGTCAAACACGATATTGGCCGGAAGCCTTTGCAAGCTACCGACATAACGTCGGACACGACCGGCACAACTTAAACGCGTGCCAACATAAATGGCGCGAGCTACGGCCGAAGCTTGATCGTTTCAGGGTCTACTACGAAGCCGTTCCGAGCGGTGAGTTAAGCCACGAGGACCGGGTGGCGGTGGTGAACATTGAGTTTCGAGGCAAGGAGCGAAAGACGTTCGACAAGCTCGCGCTTTTTGAAATTTACCTAACGCTCTAGGTTTTTTTATTTTGTAATTTTTAGGAATTATGTAATTTTTAAAAAATTAATAAAATTTTAGGTTTTTTTTTTAATGTTGTGTGAATTTTTTGTAATTTTTTTAATAACCTGCCAACCCAAGCGGTGCACCCACGCCACGCCATACCCCACGGACAGGTCACTAGGCGGTGAGGGGGAGGGGGGGGCTCGAACTCCACGTGTCAAGTGTCAACTCATGCCCCCAACCCAACCCAAACCCCACCATACCCCATGGTCTTATTTGAAAAAGTTATACCTTTGACCTCTTTAAATTGGGTTTGAATTAGTTTAGCAACTTAATTTAATTAGATGTATCAAAACAACAAATCTCAATTTATTGAGTTAATGTCAAAATAGTCCCTAGGGTTTGTCAGATTTGCTATTTTAGAAAAAAAAAAATTATCACTGGAAATGGAAATCCCTGAAGGTTTAAAACTGACATTTTGCCCCACTTTTCAACATAGTGTTAACTAAGGTATATTAACTCATGGGCAAAATTGTCATTCCAAACTTCAGGGGTCATTTTAGCAATTAAAAAAGTATTTTATTTATTTTATATAATGTAAGACCCGGCTTTAAATAACTAATTAAATATTTCATAACGTGCAATTAGTACAAAATATTTGAGTTTACAAAAATTTTCATGATTCTAAGACCATACATGATCTAATATTCAAGTCATAACCCTACTAACCAAGCATTCAAAACAGAACTACTAGTGTTTACATATTTCTAAAACAAAATAGATCAAGTGCGGAAGCTTCGTTTTGTGTGTTCGGTTCCGAGACATTTGCTTGATCATCATCCACCTACTTAAATTACCTAGAAACTGAAAAATTTGAATAAGCATTAATATTAAAGTTCTTGGAAATTAATACAATCGAAACTATGTTCAAAAACAAATTCGATTAACCAAGAAAATAAAAACTCAGCATTTAAGTCTGGGTGCTACCGTAACTTACGGTAGTCACCGTAAGTTACGGTGGCCCTTGTGTAACACTAGTCTGCCGTAAGACAGGAAGAATCCACCGTAACATTTTATTGGCTACCGTAAGTTACGGTATCCACCGTAACTTACGGTGGCTGCTGTACATATTTTCTTTTCTTGTTTTGCTGTTTTTGCCCATCAATTCCTACATCGTCATAATTTAAATTCGATCATATTTATCACATGACCAGGGCTATTTACTCATATCCAGATTTTACCAACTATGGCGTTTCGCTTCCCTTTCGAGGGATTGCTTACGCCATAATTTACATGTTTGTTTCCAAGGTTTCGACTTGGCTTTTTATACTACTTGACATGCTTATGTTTCCGAACTTTAACTTCCTTATTAGGGGTTAAATTTCTCAACTAGTTTAGCGTGTCCGCTACACGGCTTACGCTTTGTTTATAACCATTTATCAAGTGAAGGTAATGAACTTCAAAGTTCACTACTCAATTTGTTTTGACCCGTTTGAATGCCGAAATTAAGGCATCGTTCATGATATCTCAAAAATTTGTTTCTATCACTTGTTTTGACCCATTTTACTTGTTTAAGACACATAGTCACTTATGTGACATATTGGTTTATCTTGCTTACCATGTTTCAATATGACAACATAAAATTAACAAATAAATGTAATGTAACGAAACGATAGATTTCGTACCTTTAGAGCACACCTTTCCCACGCGTATTCCCTCCAGCTTGTCCGCTTGAGGATCCGGACTCCTTGCCTAGAGAGTTCAATTTACAATTGATTTAGAACTCTTTTTATGATCATTAACGCATCATTATCAACAATAATCAAATCTGCGTATTCATCCAATTTTTAACATTTTAATCTCTACTTAGGCATTTTATCAAACACCTAGCGGGTCAGATTTTCACATAATCTTTACCAAGTTCATTACTTGTATTTATCATCAAATTTTACTTCATTTAGTAAATTCTACTCATGTCTTAACACCATATTTTCTGAAATTACTTCTTGAATTCAAATGGTGCTAGAACAAGAGCTATAATTCTAGTATTTATCAAGTTTCTTCAAGTTCCTCAATCACCTACAATGGTGATTACAAAACCCTACAAGTATCATGAAAGATTTGTCAAGAAATCATCTAGGGTTTGTTCCTAAACTTCCTATCACTTCTAATTTCATCCATGCATCAAGTAATCAAGCTAAATTTTCGTTTTTCACATTTAACCTAGAATTCAAGATGGAACAAAATGCTATAATTTTACATACCTTTTGATCCCTACAGTGAGGTGATCACTAATTTATGTTCGCTTCAATTTGTGAATTTTTGTGTGAAACTAGGGTTTGGAGAAAGCTCCTGGTCGCCCCTCCTTCTGTTCGATTGACACCCTCCCACAAGTGTGTGGTTGGTGCGTTTTGTTTACTATTTCAGCATTTAACTTTCAGTTTTTGACTAGTTTGGTCCCTCACTTATCATTTAACTATAAATTTTAAGTGTTTAACCTTATTATAAGTTACTTCTAGACTTGTAGCTAACTAGGTTAAGAACTCCTAGTTAGTCGGTTCTTGTTTGATTAATACTTTATAATGAAATATAAAGTTTTATATTTTTGGGGTGTTACAAGTCTACCCCCCTTAAAAAGGTTTCATCCCTGAAACCCATTAACGTACCAAATAATGTAGGGTAGAGCCGTTGCATTTCCTCTTCGGATTCCCATGTGGTATCCGAACCCTTTCTATGTTCCCACTTGACCTTTACTTGATTGATCTCCTTGTTTCTTAAGGTTTTTACCTTACGATCCAAAATCGCCATGGGCTTTACCACGTAGTTTAGTCTGTCATCCACCTCGATGTCGTCGTAGTGGATATAAGTTGTCTCATCCGCTAGACATTTCCGAAGATGTGACACATGAAATGTGCTATGAATTCCGCTTAGCTCCTCCGGTAGTTCAAGGCGGTATGCTACCTTCCCTACTCGTTCGATAATTGTAAACGGCCCAATAAATCTTGGGCTTAATTTTCCTCTCTTTCTAAACCGAATAACCCCCTTCCATGGGGACACCTTAAGCATGACTTTGTCGCGAACCTGAAACTCGATCGGTCTCCTTCTTTTGTCCGCATACGACTTTTGTCTATCTTGAGCCGCCTTCAAATGTGCCCGAACCACATCAATCTTTTCATTAGTGGCTCGAACTATATCTTGGTGAGCGAGTTCACGTGGACCCACTTCACCCCAATATACCGGGGTCCGAAATTTCCTACCATAGAGCATTTCGTACGGTGCCATCCTAATGCTAGCATGGTAACTGTTATTGTACGAAAACTCGACCAATGGTAAATAGACATCCCAACTACCTCCAAAGTCGATTATACATGCCCGTAGCATGTCCTCCAATGTTTGTATTGTTCTTTCACTATGTCCATCCGTCTGAGGATGGTACGCAGTACTGATGAACAATTTGGTTCCCATTTGCTCTTGAAACTCTTGCCAGAAATTTGAAGTGAACTGGGTATCCCTATCGGACACGATAGATACCGGTACTCCGTGGCGTGCTACTATCTCATTAGTGTAAACCTCCGACATCTTTTCTGATGTATAAGTCTCACGAATCGGAATGAAGTGAGCGCTTTTTGTCAATCAATCCACAACCACCCATATGGTATCGAAACCGCAGCTGGTTTTGGGCAGCTTGGTTAGTAAGTCCATTGTGATTTGTTCCCATTTCCAGATTGGGATATCCAACGGTTGTAGTTTACCATACGGCTTTTGGTGTTCTGCTTTGACTTGCAAGCAGGTCAAACACTTCTCCACATATTTCACAACATGCCGTTTCATTCCGGGCCACCAATAGTTTTGTTTCAAGTCGTTATAAATCTTGGTCGCTCCCGGATGAATGGAATAACGGGATTTGTGTGCTTCGTCGAGTAGAAGCTTTTAAACTCCACATGTGTTAGGAACCCAAATTCTATCGAAACGTGTTTTCAAACCGTGGTTACCTTCTTCGAGATCCTTAACTTGGCCAACAATTCTTTCCTTTCTCTAGTTTTCCACTTTCACTGCTTCAGCTTGTGCTTCTCGGATTCGTTCAAGTAAGCCTGAGGTCACAATGAGCTACAATGATTGTACTCGTATCGGAGCATAATCCGCCTTTCGGCTCAACGCATCGGCCACTACATTGGCTTTCCCGGGGTGGTAGTGTATTTCACAGTCGTAATCCTTGACCGTTTCTAACCACCGCCTTTGTCTCATGTAATTCCTTCTGATCGAATAAATATTTCAAACTTTTATGGTCGGTGAAGATTGTACATTTTACCCCATACAAGTAATGTCTCCATATTTTTAAGGCAAACACCACTGCCGCTAGTTCCAAGTCGTGAGTCGGGTATTTCTTTTCATGGATCTTCAATTGCCTCGAGGCATAGGCAATGACATTGCCTCGTTGCATTAAAACACATCTGAGCCCCGAATGTGATGCATCCGAGTAAACCACCAGGTCGTCAACTCCTTCCGGTAATGTTAACACCGGAGCGTGAGTTAACTTTTCCTTGAGCGTTTGGAAAGCTTCCTCCTGTTTGATGCCCCATACAAACTTTTCCTCCTTGCGAGTTAGTTTGGTCAATGGTAAAGCAATTTTGGAGAAGTCTTGTATGAATCTCCGATAATACCCCGCGAGCCCTAAAAAGCTTCGGATTTTCGAGGGGTTCCTTGGAGTTTTCCATTATGACACGGCTTCTACTTTTGATGGATCCACTAGTACCCCGTCGGCACTAATGATATGCCCAAGAAATTGCACTTCCCGTAACCAGAAAGCACACTTTGAAAATTTTGCATACAGTTTTTCTCGTCTGAGTGTCTCTAACACTTCTTGCAAATGATAAACATGCTCGGCTTCATTCTTCGAATAAACTAAAATGTCATCGATAAATACGATTACTGACTTATCCAGCATAGGTTTGCAAACCCGGTTCATGAGGTCCATGAAAGCCGCGGGTGCATTAGTCAACCCAAAGGACATTACAAGGAACTCATAATGCCCGTAACGCGTACGAAAAGCCGTCTTCGGTACATCCTCCTCCTTGACTTTCAGTTGGTGATAACCCGATCTGAGATCAATCTTTGAGAAACAACTTGCTCCTTGCAGCTGGTTGAACAAGTCATCAATTCTTGGAAGTGGGTATCAATTCTTTACCATGAGTTTGTTTAACTCTCGGTAATCGATACACATGCGCATACTGCCGTCTTTCTTTTTCACGAATAGAACTGGTGCGCCCCACGGGGATACACTTGGTCGGATAAACCCTTTGTCGAGCAATTCTTGGATTTGAGACATTAATTCTTGTAGCTCTGATGGCGCTAGCCGATACGGTGCCTTGGCTACAGGTTTTGCGTCCGAAATCAATTCGATTCCAAACTCTACCTCCCGTTCTGGTGGTATTCCCGGTAGTTCTTCCGGGAACACATCTTCATAATCACGTACCACCGGCACGTCTCCAATTTTGAGGGATTCATTCTTCGACTTGCTTGCGTATACCATGTAGGCCTTGCATCCATGTTTCATAAGTTTGTGGGCTTCTAACATTGAGCATACCACCGGGTTACCCCCTTTTTCACCATATATCGTAACGTGCTTTCCGCTAGGAGACGTCAGTTTTATCTCCTTCCGGAAACAAACCACCTTCGCGTGGAATTGGGACAACCAATCCATCCCTACAATCACTTGGAATTCTCCCATCGATATCAGAATCAAATCTATTATGTATTCTTCGTCATCAATGCTCAATTTACAGTTATCACCTATCTCTACTTCTAAGGGCATAGGTAATTTTGTTAGAACAAATGAAGGATGTCGAATAAATCCATATGAAATAAAGGATTTATTCGCACCCGTATCAAATAATACACGTGCAGGAATCGAGTTTACAGCAAATATACCTGAGACCACTTCAGTTTCAACTTTTGCTTCTACGGCAGTCAATTGGAAGGATCTTGCCTTTGCCTTTGGAGCTTCACCTTTCGTGTCTTGCCCATCTTTCCTTCCAATCAGCTCTGGGCATTCCGACTTCTTGTGACCCGGTCTATAACAATTGTAGCAAACCATCACTTTCTCCGGGTATGATGTAGCCATGTGTCCCGTCTTCCGACATATGGGACAAGGTTTATCCTTGAAGCGGCATTCGCCCTTATGACCCTTTCCACAGATTTTGCAACTTGGCGACCCGCCTTTTGCATCCGATTTCTTCCCTGTTTCATTTGTTCGCGCTTTCTTGTTAGGGCTTGGATTAACATCGTGTGCCCTTCGTTCACCCCGTTCAACTTGCTTTTTCAGTTCAATCTCCCGTTCCCGAGCAACATTTATGATCTCGGTAAGGGTCTCGTATTTTGAAGGAGTCATAAACTCCCTGTATTCGGCGCTCAACATGTTATAATAATAGTATATCTTCTGTTCTTCATTCGTCACCAATTCATCGCAAAACTTCATCTTATCCATAAACATCCCCGTGATCTTGTCTATGGACTCGCCCTTGTGCCTAAGTTGCATGAACTCTTCCTTGATTCTATTAATGACCGCCTTGGGACTATGATGTTTAAGAAACGGTGTCTTAAACTCCTCCCATGTCATAGCCTTAGCTGCTTCGCTTCCAATTTCTTTCTTTTTGTTATCCCACCAGTCTTTCGCTTGACCCCTTAATTGACCCATACCATAAGCTACGTAATCATCTTCATCACAATGGGTTCTCTCGAATACCCCTTCAATATCGCTTAGCCACCGCTGGCATACGATTGGGTCAACCTCCCCATTATAGACTGGTGGTTTGCACGCCATGAACTCTTTGTAGGTACAAGGCTTTCGTCCTCCGGACTTTTCTTTTGCTAGATTGGCATTATCTTCCAATTTCTTGATTCTTTCCTCAACCACTGATAATACCGTGTTCTGGATCTCATCGATGAAACCAGACAAACTATTTTCGATTGCCTTTCCAACCTCCTCGGCAATCACTTCTCTTGTTTGCTCGGTGACTCTCGGCACCGCATCATTGTTACTTGCATCCGCCATCTCTAATACTGAAATGTTTACATTGATCGTTAAACATTTCATTTATAACATATGATTCACTTGTTTTGGTTTAATCAAGTTAATAACTCGATTCGACCATTCTTGTTTCATGCATTTCTTGTGTTTGAGTGAACTTACACACTCTTTTCATGCATATTTGTTCATGTTTCATTTATATATTCTCTAAATCTACTTAAACAATTAACTATTACCGGATGCTTGATCAAGCTTGAACCGAACACACTTATTGACAACCCTTAGCTCTGATTACCAACTTGTAAGACCCGGCTTTAAATAACTAATTAAATATTTCATAACGTGCAATTAGTACAAAATGTTTGAGTTTACAAAAATTTTCATGATTCTAAGACCATACATGATCTAATATTCAAGTCATAACCCTACTAACCAAGCATTCAAAACAGAACTACTAGTGTTTACATATTTCTAAAACAAAATAGATCAAGTGCGGAAGCTTCGTTTTGTGTGTTCGGTTCCGAGACATTTGCTTGATCATCATCCACCTACTTGAATTACCTAGAAACTGAAAAATTTGAATAAGCATTAATATAAAAGTTCTTGGAAATTAATACAATCGAAACTATGTTCAAAAACAAATTCGATTAACCAAGAAAATAAAAACTCAGCATTTAAGTCTGGGTGCTACCGTAACTTACGGTAGTCACCGTAAGTTACGGTCACCGTAAGTTACGGTGGCCCTTGTGTAACACTAGTCTGCCGTAAGACAGGAAGAATCCACCGTAACATTTTATTGGCTACCGTAAGTTACGGTATCCACCGTAACTTACGGTGGCTGCTGTACATATTTTCTTTTCTTGTTTTGCTGTTTTTGCCCATCAATTCCTACATCGTCATAATTTAAATTCGATCATATTTATCACATGACCAGGGCTATTTACTCATATCCAGATTTTACCAACTATGGTGTTTCGCTTCCCTTTCGAGGGATTGCTTACGCCATAATTTACATGCTTGTTTCCAAGGTTTCGACTTGGCTTTTTATACTACTTGACATGTTTATGTTTCCGAACTTTAACTTCCTTATTAGGGGTTAAATTTCTCAACTAGTTTAGCGTGTCCGCTACACGGCTTACGCTTTGTTTATAACCATTTAACAAGTGAAGGTAATGAACTTCAAAGTTCACTACTCAATTTGTTTTGACCCGTTTGGATGCCGAAATTAAGGCATCATTCATGATATCTCAAAAATCCGTTTCTATCACTTGTTTTGACCCATTTTACTTGTTTAAGACACATAGTCACTTCCGTGACATATTGGTTTATCTTGCTTACCATGTTTCAATATGACAACATAAGATTAACAAATAAATGTAATGTAACGAAACGATAGATTTCGTACCTTTAGAGCACACCTTTCCCACGCGTATTCCCTCCGGCTTGTCCGCTTGAGGATCCGGACTCCTTGCCTAGAGAGTTCAATTTACAATTGATTTAGAACTCTTTTTATGATCATTAACGCATCATTATCAACAATAATCAAATCTGCGTATTCATCCAATTTTTAACATTTTAATCTCTACTTAGGCATTTTATCAAACACCTAGCGGGTCAGATTTTCACATAATCTTTACCAAGTTCATGACTTGTATTTATCATCAAATTTTACTTCATTTAGTAAATTCTACTCATGTCTTAACACCATATTTTCTGAAATTACTTCTTGAATTCAAATGGTGCTAGAACAAGAGCTATAATTCTAGTATTTATCAAGTTCCTCAATCACCTACAATGGTGATTACAAAACCCTACAAGTATCATGAAAGATTTGTCAAGAAATCATCTAGGGTTTGTTCCTAAACTTCCTATCACTTCTAATTTCATCCATGCATCAAGTAATCAAGCTAAATTTTCGTTTTTCACATTTAACCTAGAATTCAAGATGGAACAAAATGCCATAATTTTACATACCTTTTGATCCCTACAGTGAGGTGATCACTAATTTATGTTCGAGACTTGATTTAAAGCAGATTAGGGGCTTCAATTTGTGAATTTTTGTGTGAAACTAGGGTTTGGAGAAAGCTCCTGGTCGCCCCTCCTTCTGTTCGATCGACACCCACCCACAAGTGTGTGGTTGGTGTGTTTTGTTTACTATTTCAGCATTTAACTTTCAGTTTTTGACTAGTTTGGTCCCTCACTTATCATTTAACTATAAATTTTATGTGTTTAACCTTATTATAAGTTACTTCTAGACTTGTAGCTAACTAGGTTATGAACTCCTAGTTAGTCGGTTCTTGTTTGATTAATACTTTATAATGAAATATAAAGTTTTATATTTTTGGGGTGTTACATATAAAATCCACCCCACCTCGACTAGGGGCAGCAAATCTTGACCCGACACGGAAAATATAAGTTCGGGTCGACTAAGATGACCCGTTTAAAAACGAGTTGGGTTCGATATCTTGCCTGCTCACTTCTGAAGATGTACTGATCATCAGGTACCCAATTTCTTCTTAACGTGTCACACTCTACTTCTATCCTTTATCCACAAACATTAACCCTATATTGTGGGATGAATGCTGATGACGGGGGTAGCTCAAGATCAAATAAAAATGACTTAAATACATAAACGCTCGAGAGGTTAAACGGTTCGAAGGTTAAAAAGCTGGGAGATGGGAAAAGCAATACGGGAACAGTAAGTAGTCACATCTCTGGATTGCTTCACCAACCCACCAGCCGCAAAAGCAACTCGGATCCGCAGAACACACTCTTTTACCCGCAGGTCAAAGCCTTCAACCCCCAAAAAGGGCAAAACCCCCACTACAAGTATGGTCACTAGTCAAATGTATTCCTCTTTGAGTGATGTCTTCTCCTATAAATTAGACACTTCATTTACTAAGCAGGACATTCTTGGCCAGCCCTGATTCCTGAAATCTCTGGTCATTCACTTCGAGTACTTGCTTCATGCAAGTTACTTCCTTTCACATCCAATACACACATTCCGTTCGCTCATTCATCCGAATCTGAACACACTTCAGAGGAGGATCTTCAGCAAACAATAAAAATAAACTAGTGAACCTCTCTCCACGTCTTGCAAACGTGGGGGGACCCCACGACCTGCGTTAGGAAAAGTTGAACCCTTCAACCCTTTTGCCTAACCAGCCCAGCTACTATCTTTGGTCTATTATTTATTGCATTAACAAGTTGGCGCCCACCGTGGGGCTACGCCGCTATTTCTCCTCAAAAAGACCTAGTAGTGTAGCTCTTTTCTCTTGAAACTACCATGTCAAAAAGTGGATCCCCGGGAGAAGTAAATCAGGTCCCAAACACCTCAACCCCGGGTACTAGCCAAGCTCATGTGGCCATACCAACTTCTTTCTCAACTCCGGGGAGCACTCCCGAGTTTCTCACCTTCAACACTCCAACTCCGTCCAGATCCGGAGTCCCTTCCCCCAATGTTGGTGTCTCTGACACCCCAGCACGTGTTGAACTTACCCCTGAGGGGGTTGCCAACAATTTCCTTGAGTTGAGGTCTCTCCTCAACCAATATGTGAGTAGGGAAAGGGACAAGGGAGTGAGGATTCGTCTAGACTATGATGAGCCAGAGCCAACGTTGTCTCCCGAACCCCCAGTCCCTCCTTTTACATCTAGGGATGAAGCTGGTCCCAGCAATCCTCCAAACCCTAATCCATATCTGTCCGCAAGGCCAAATCCTACAGCACATCCTCTCTTCTCATCCCAACCAGCTACAAGTGGTGCTCCTTTGGGGCATGAGCTGACTCTTGACCAGCTCCTGCAATCCCCAGTGACAAGCCTTCCAGCTTCCACAACAACTTCATGGGAACAAGCTTTGTCCGTGCTCCCCTTGGCACGAAGTGCTGTAATGAGCACCCCTTTGGGAGTTAGTTACCCTGTTGCACCCGGAAGCCTTCAAGGCTTCAACCTTATGCCCCAAATGATGGCCCAGATGATGGCCAACTTCCCATGGCAGCATTTTGTCAATCAGGTGCTGGCCACTCAAGGGAACAGTAACAATGGCAACAACACGAGTGCAAGGGTCGAAGAAGATTTGGCCAAACCTTACAAGCCGAGTAACCTTTCATGCTTTTCACAGCAAATAGCTGATTATGATTTTCAAACAAAGATCAAGATGCCTCCTCACATCAAAACGTATGATGGGACTGAAGACCCTGAGGACCATCTTTAGATCTTTACCGATGCAGCAAGGATTGAGAAATGGTCAAACACTGAATGTTGTCTAATATTCATGCAAACCCTTGTCGGATCAGCCAGGATCTAGTTCAACGATTTACCTGCTCGAAGCATTCGAAGCTTCGACGACCTCAGCAAGGGTTTTCTGGCCAATTTCTCCCAACAAAGGCGATATGCCAAAGATGCAACAGTAATCTTTCAGATAAAACAACGTGATAATGAAAGTCTTCGAGAGTTTATCGAACGATACAAGAAGGAGGGTCTAACATATGTAGGGGCAGACGAGAAAATGAGGGTAGCTGGTTTTATGAACGCTCTCACCTCAAAATATCTCACAAGAGATTTCAACAAATCCCTGCCCAAGACCTTGGAAGAAGCTCTCGAAAGGGCGGAAGTTCATATCCGGGGAGAGGAGGCAGTAGATATCAAAGAGCAAAGGAAAAGAGGATCCAGTTGGCGAAGCGACAGCCCATCCAGAAAAAGAGGGAACTTTAACTCCTATGACAGACGTCAAAAGGGTTCAGACCATCGAAGGCATGAAGGTCGGAACCCTTCCACCAGAGAGAAAGGCATAAGTTTCACACCCATCACAAAGACTCCTCAAGAAATCCTTGCAACGGAAGAAGTCAAGCAGAAATTTCGGCCTCCTAGGCCTCTCCCCAATAGCAGGAAAAATGAAAACTCCACACAATATTGTGGATTTCATGAAGAAAAGGGACACCATACCAATGATTGCTTCCAACTTAAAAAGAGAATCGAAGAAGTCGTCAAGTCCGGGGAACTTGCTCACTTGGTCAAGGGAGTAAGGGACAAAATGGCTGAAGGAAAAGGCAAGGAAGTCAATATGGTAGATTTTGATGGAAGGGTTCCAAACAAAAGGCAGCAGTTGGAAGCTTGGGAGCTTCAGTGTGTTTGTTTCCCCCCAACTGAAAAAGACCCTCTTTCAAACCCTCTTGTGGTTGAGGCTACTGTGGGAACACTGCAAACAAGTAGAGCATACATAGACACTGGTGCTGCTACCGAAATCATGTTTGAAAAGTTCTTCAACCATCTAAGCAATGAAGAACGTTCAAGGCTTCAACCCTTCGGAACCTCCATAAAAGGTATTGCCAACATACCCCTCAAGCCTTTAGGGCAACTGACACTTGATGTTCGTTTCAGCGAAGGTCAGAAGGAGAGAGTCCAACCACTCACCTTTGTGGTCATCAACATACCTTCAAACTATGACGTGATCATTGGAAGGCCGGGACAGTGTGCATTTTACATGGTTGTGTCTGTTGGCCATGGCACTGTCAAGTTTCCCACCGAAAGGGGAATTGCAACCCTTCAACCTTCCCAGGAGGCCTACATGATTGAAGGAGAAAGTTCCAAAAGTGAAGAAGACAAACAAAGGCTGACGATAAATCCCAAGTACCCTGAGCAAAAGATAAGGGTCAATCCAAGCCTTTCACAAGAGACCCTCTCGTATCTTGAAAAGCTATTAACACATTACAGTGATGTCTTTGCTTGGTGCCTGGAAGATATGACAGGCATCCCTCGGAGCATCGCTGAACATGAATTAAAGATACCACCCAACGTCAAGCCTGTCGTCCAGAAGAAACGGAGTCTAGCACCCGAAAGAAGCTTGGCTGCATGCCAAGAGGTTGAAAAGCTTGTGTCAGCCGGCATTCTCCACGAGGTCAAGTATCAATCCTGGGTTGCAAACCCGGTGATGGTCCGAAAGCCAGACAATTCATGGAGAATGTGCATAGATTTCAAGGATCTTAACAAGGCTTGTCCTAAAGATTGCTACCCGTTACCAAAAATTGATCTCAAGGTCGACTCCCTTACTGGTTACCCGCTCAAATGCTTTCTCGATGCCTACAAAGGTTACCATCAAATCCTCATGAAGGAAGAGGATGAAGAAAAGACATCCTTTCATATGGACAAAGGGATATTCTGTTACCAAAAGATGCCTTTTGGCCTCAAGAACGCTGGAGCAACCTATCAACACCTAGTTGATAAGGCCTTTGCAAGTCAAATCGGTAAAAACATGGAGGCATATGTCGACGACTTGGTGATTAAAAGCAAGACATAGTATCAAATGCTCGATGACATCCAAGAAACCTTCAAGAACCTAAGGAAGGTTAATATGAAACTCAACCCTGAAAAATGTTCCTTTGGGTTTGAGGAAGGAAAATTCCTTGGACACATTGTGGGAAAACAAAGCATCAAAGCCAATCCAAACAAGGTGAAAGCAGGTTTTGAAACCAAACCACCAAGGAGCAAGAAAGAGGCTGAAAGCTTAAATGGGAAGCTTGCAGCCTTGAAGCGTTTTACCTCCAAGTTGGCTGAAAGATCTTTGCCCTTCTACAAAACGCTCAAGAACTGCTCTGATAAGAAAGACTTCAAATGGAATGAGGAGGCTAAAGAAGCCTTCAACCAAATGAAACAACATCTCGCTTCCTTACCTGACATTGCAGCTCCAGAAACGGGGGAGTCAATCTCGGTGTACCTTTCAGTCGTTGAGGAGGCCATAAGCGCGGTCCTCACCATCGAGCGAGAAAAGGCCCAGGTACCCATTTATTTCTTCAGCAAAACTCTAAAATTGGCTGAAACCAAATATCCTCCTCTTGAAAAACTTTCCCTAGCCCTAGTTCAAACAGCTAGAAGGCTTCGAAGGTATTTTCAAGCACACCCTATACAAGTAGTCACTGACCAACCAAATGGGCAGTGGAACTAGGTGAGCATAACATCACCTACGTCCCAAGAAAAGCTACCAAAGCCCAAGTTTTGGCTGATTTCATTGTAGAAGTCCCAAAGCAAACAGTCACTGAAGTGAACACCGCCACCACTGAACCCTCAGACCTTGAAGCCTGGAAGCTTTTCACCGATGGAGCTTCAAGCGTTGAAGGGTCAGGGGCTGGGCTCATTTTGATCAACCCAGAAGGGTTGGAATTCACGTATGCTCTCCGTTTTGATTTTCATACCACCAACAACGAGGCTGAATACGAGGCACTGATCGCCGGCCTAAGATTGGCTAAAGAAATGAAGGTCCAAAAGCTTGAAGTGTTCACAGATTCGTTGCTAGTCTCGAGCCAAGTGAACGATAGCTACGTTGCAAAGGAGCCCAACATGAAAAGATACAAAGAAAAATCCAAGGAGCTGATGAATACCTTTCAAACATGCAACATCAAACAAATTCCCAGATCTCAAAACAAAAAAAGCGGATGCTTTGAGTAAGCTTGCATCTCTCACTTTTGCCCACCTTACCAAGAAGGTGTTGGTAGAAGTGTTAAAGACTCCATCAATCGATGAGTTAGAAGTTCAAGACGTAGTCAGCGAGGAAGATCCAAATTGGATGACTCCAATCAAGAAATTCCTTAAAAATGGTGAATTGCCAAGTGATCAAATAGAAGCTGAAAGGGTTAAGATCAAGGCAAGGCAGTATGTACTACAGGGTGAAACCCTTTACAAAAAGGGTTATCTTGCTCCCTTGCTAAGATGTGTGGGTCCCGAGCAAAGTCAGTATTTGATCAAAGAAATTCACGAAGGTATATGCGGAGCTCATTTTGGAGCTAGGTCGGTGGTTGCAAAACTTATGAACCTTGGGTATTTTTGGCCTTCAATGCACCGGGATACCGTTGAGCAATTAAGGAAATGTGATGCCTGCCAAATTCATGCACCAATCCCAAAAAGTCCCAAGCATGATCTGGTTCCAATAACCTCAGCATGGCCATTCTATAAATGGGGAATGGACATTGTCGGTCCGTTTCCCCCGAGCAAAGGTGGGGTGAAGTTCTTGCTGGTAGCAATAGAGTATTTCACTAAGTGGCCCGAGGTTAAACCACTCGCAAAGATCATAGGCAAACAGGTCATTGACTTTGTTTGGGAAAACATTATTTGCCGTTATGGATTGCCGGGGGTACTTGTCACTGACAATGGAAAGCAATTCGCTGAAAAGCCTTTCAGTGTTTGGTGCAAAGAATACAGAATTGATTAGGTTTTCAGCTCAGTGGCTTATCCTCAATCAAATGGTCAAGTTGAAAGAACAAATCGAAGCATAGTGGAAGGTATTAAAACAAGAATGGGAAGATACGAAAGCAACTGGCTTGAAGAATTGCCTAGCGTTCTATGGGCCATAAGAACGACCGAAAAAACAAGCCATAAAAGAACACCCTATAGCTTGGTATTCGGGTCCGAAGCCGTGATCCCCCGCTGAAGTAGGAGTTGTAACACAACGAATTGTCAACATGGATCCCGAAACAAACCAAAAAGAGACCATGTTAAACTTACAACTCCTAGAGGAAGCACGAGACCAAGCTGCAATTCAAGAAGCAAAGTACAAGCAACGAATGGAAGCCTACTACAACAAGAGAGTCAAGAACGAACGCTTCAAGCCAGGAGATCTGGTACTTAGAAACAATGAAGCTAGCAAAAAAGAGAATCAAGGAAAGCTTGGCCCAAAATGGGAAGGCCCGTATACCATCCTTGAAGCACATAAGGGTGGATCTTACAAGCTAGCAGACTCAGAGGGTAAAAGGCTTCCAAGGCATTGGAATGGAAAGACCTTGAAAAGGTTCCATGTCTAAATAGGAAAGATTGGTTTGTATTTCACAAGTTGTATTTCGAGAATGGCACTACGAATGAATGAATGAAGTTGTTTTATCAAACTTGTCTTTCTATCCTACGATCAGGTTGAGAACCTAGCAAAAAACTCCATGGCAAGGGCCATGTAAGGGGATGAGCTCCCAGGCCACATCGCTCAATAGGTTTAAGGGTTGAATGAACCTATATAAGGGGTGAGTTCCTAAATCAATACAACTCCATGAGACTTATTAATTAAAAACAAAATTGTCTCATGGACAGGTTTGAACAACCTACACCAAATGTTCCTTAAGCCTTAGAAGAATAATCAACCAACAGGCTTATGAAATCAAATAAAAAGCAAGAAAATAAATAGGATAGGAGCTATGTCTTCTTGTTAAAAATACCAAGGCTAAGTGACTGCAGCACTGAACTCTTTAAGGTATAAAACACATAAAGACAACACAAACTCGACAAAGACAAAGTTACAAGAAAAAGATATAACTCGAAGAGTAGTACAACAACTTGAACAAAGAGTTATAAAAGCTTAAAATACAAACCAAGTCAAGTTACAAAACTAAGAAGCCTTCAAGGCTTCAAGCCACATATGTGACAACTCAAAACCTTAAAGGCTTCAACCTACCTACGGATAGCCAAAAAGCTTAAAAGCTTGAAGTCAACCAAGCTGCCTTAACGAAATAGGCACAAGTATAAAAACACAACACAAAGAAAATAAGTTAAACATAATATCATAACAAAGAAAGCCCTGAAAGACTTTCAACCATTCAAACACAAGTTAAAACAAGTCCTAGTGACTTGCAAGCTTAGATATTGTTCAAACGGCCATACAGGCCTAAAAGCACAACCACATAACAAGAACCTTAGGGGTTCCTGCAAAACCTAATATTATCTAAAGTTAACATTACAAACCACAAATTGTTTTTGAGTGCTAAGAAAGCTACGAATACCCATTAAACATCAGCAGAAGGCTTGGAAACCCAGGAACCTTCACCCTTGACCTTCTTTGCTTTCTTGGACTTCTTAGCTTTTACACCACCATCACCGCCTACGGCTGAAGCCTCCAAGCTTGCATCCTTCGAAGCATCCGGTCCACCTGAAAGGGTGTCATCACTATCTCCAGAGTAGGATCTCTTCCTTGAAAGAGAACCCAAGACTTCAGCACAGACTTTTTCATTAAGGCCCTCCGGTTTCAAGTCCTGCAACACAGTAAGAGGCTTACCAAAACAAGAAGAAACTTGATGAATATAAGGGTAGGTCAGCCTCTCCATCTGTTCAACGGAGCCCTTGAAAATATCGGAAGCCTCGGGACGAAACAAGGGAGACTTCTCTAAAGGCTGGCCGGATTCATGAAGCTTATAACCAGCGATGAGGCCCTGATGTTTCCCCAGGTTGAGCAACTTAGTGTAAACTTCACCAAGGGCAGAGTTGAACTCCTTGGAGTGTAAAAGGTACGTAACAACCTGTTGGAAACCCTGCTCAATTAACCACTGATTATCACCGGTGGTTTGAGCAACCGAAGCTTTCAACCCTTCATTTTCCTCATCAAAAGCCCACTGCTGAACAGATAAGGCTTCCCTGTCAGCTTTAAGCTTCAACCGATCGGCCTCAAAGCTCTTCTTCAAATCACTCATTTCAATGTCATGCCTCCTAGTCAGTTCATTAACCTTCTTGTCCCCCGCTTCTTCTTTCTCAGCAAACCCATCTATCTCCTTCTTCATTACAGCCATTGAAGATTTCATCTTATCTTTCTTCTTAGAAAATTCCTCATATTCTTGCATCCTCTTACAAAAATGAGCAATCCCCTGAGGAAGCATGGCAGCAAGGTTACAGGTACTAAAAATCATGCGGGATAACATCAAGTCATCATCCATCCCAGCAATAGTGTTGTGAACCGAAGGAGGAGCAATGTGACTCAAAGCATCTTCACAAATAGCAGCATCTTTGAAACTGTCATCAAATTCACTGACTAACCAGGCACATAAACTTCGTCCGGATCCAACCCTTCAACATCCCTGCTTGAAGAACCCTGAACGGGGGTAGCAGTAACCTTCTTGGTTGAAGCCTTCTTACCATGAACAACCAGTTTCTTCTCCTTTTCAGCACCCGCTTCAACGCCCTGATCTTCAGAAGCTTCAATATCATCACTCAACTCCACTGGTTCAGTAGAAGTGGATTGAGGAGAAGCCTTCAACAAACGGCGGGTAGATCGACGGGTTGAAGCCTTGGGAGCATGAGACTTGGAAAAACCTTTGACATTGGAAGTACTAACATAACCCGAACCCTCGAACCTTTGCTCAGCAGTCCTAACTACAACGTTTTCATCAGGAACATATGGGACATCCCCAAACGCAACATCAGAAGTGTCGTCACTCTTGATAAAATCCAGGGCAGACATGAGTGCAAATAACAAAAAACAAAAACACATAAGGCATAAATAAAGAAAAAGGCAAAGAGAGCAAAAAAGGAAAATGCATACCCGTGCCACTCCTCATTAGAACCGGATCCCGATCGGCATTTTCCCACAATTTACTAACCCCTAATAGAACTAGCAAATGTTCAGGGAAGGGACGAACCCTCGAAGGGCACTCCCGGATGGCTTTGAGAAAAGCATCATTCAACTCAGATTCAGAGGGCTCCGGTTCATTGAGAACGGCATCCGGGTGCCTCCACACCATTTTGAATGGGACAATAGAATCAGAAACCCAGAAAAAGCAATCCTTCCAAGTACCAAGTGTTGTAACCATAGACGACATAAGACAAGTATCAACCTTGGATGTTTCAAAGGTGAACCAATCACCATTTTTGGCCAAGCGAAAAAACCGGCGAAAAAGCAACAATGAAGGATCATATCCAAGGGCACGACACAAAACCTCAAAGTGCAAAACCCTAGCCATGCCCTTTGGGTGAATCTGACCAAAGGAGACTCGGTAATACTCCAATAAATTCAGAACAAAGAGGGAAAACGGATAACGGAGGTTCAAAAACTCAAAATGACGACAATAAAGAGCAATAAAACCAGCCGGACATTTGTCAATCGGAACATCACAAGCAGGAGCAGTCGGTTTAAACATTTTCCCAATACCATATTCCTTACAAAATAATTCTACCTCTTCTTGGGTTAATCGAGAAAAGGACTTTGCCAAATCCTTACGAGCACCCATTTTTTTTTTTACAAGAAAATATGAAGTAAGTAAGGAAATAAGGAAGAAGCCGGAACTAACCTTGAAGAAAGGAAAGGAATCGCAGAGAAAAACTTGAAAGGATATGTCACACCCCAGATTTCCACGTATTACCGGTGGGCCCGGTAGGGGAGTATCGTGACGTGGTTGGTAACATATTAGTTAAACAACACAATATTTAAATGCACAGCGGAAGCAAGGTATAGATTCATTTCAACCAAACAATATTGTAATATTAAGTATCACAAATAGTTGAATATAAATCCACAGGTAGATCAAAATAAAAGGAAACAATGTTCAACAGTCTATGACATCTAAGCTTGCGAGACTTATTGTGGATGCTAGGAGAAAAGCCAGCCTATTACGCGTAGTACCTGCACTTAACCTTTTTGAGAAAATACGTCAGTTTACACTGGTAAATACAATCAACCGACTCATTTTGAAAAGAGTTTAAGAAAATGAATTTAAGGCACAAGGCACAAATAATATTTTATGACTTGGGATAATTATTTGAATATAATACTTGTAAAGGATTTAAATGTTTCTTATGCGTTCAGTAGCCCGGTTCATGCCGGGTTAAAGATCAATAGACACACCACATTATTATATGAGACACCGACGGGCGTACGCCTACGCCCCGTGCTTAGGTCGTGGCCATTTCGTAAAATGATGCCAGGGATATCCGGGACATGGTCATTAACCCCCCAAAGGCTTTAAGCAAACAAAACAATTTAAATGAGACATCTCAATACTTTAACCATCATACAATTAAAGATTCAATGCCCGACCAAGCGGTATTTTATATACCGTACCCCAAGCCCGTATAGGGAAAATAAGTTAAAAGTATTTACCTGAGCAAGTATAAATCACAATCAGCGAGTGCAAGTATCTTTTACCGGGTCTCCTATTCTGGAACGAAGGTTTATAATAACCTATTAGAATCCTAACGGGTCTTTGATTAAGTCTAAACTTAGACCGGTTAGTTTTAAAGGAATATACGGTTCGAACGCATGATTAAGAGAAGACCGGAATAGAATGTGATTTAGACCCGACAAGTTTGAAGACTTGTTTAATATGGGTAAACTAAACACATTCTGGATTTTGAGATAAAACCGATAAGGTTTGACCCGTTTCGGCTAATTTATGTAAACTAGTTACATAAACCGAACCGAACGCGCACGAAGCGTAACGGGTAACCATAAGATTCCTAAACAGGTTTACTAAGTTAACATGCCTTAAATATGTTGTGATATCAGTAGGATACCTTCCATTATGCCCAAAACGAGTTTAACCTATAATTAAGCCTCGTAGGGGTATTTTGGTCATTTTAAAGATTATAAAAGGGATTAATTTAACTTCTGTGATTCGGGTCTGAATTAATCAGTAAAATGACTTATCTTAACAGGTCATATCAGTTGGTGTTAAGTCCTTTGTGACAAAATGGTTTTAAACCCTTACTATGCGCTTAATACGCTTATAAAGTCGTTTTAAGCGATTTACGGGTTAAAATAGGAATCTGAGTTTCTAGGTCAGTCCATGAGGTTCAAAACACTTCATTTATTATTTAAAATCAGTAGCAATTGGATTGGTAGCAAAAGGACTTGTAAAACTCATTTTATGGCCGAAAAGGGTATAATCGGTATTTACCGAATTAAGGCACTAATCCTAGCTTATGATCAGTTTAAAAATAATTAAAAATCTTCAAAATCCCAAAATATTATATTACATCAGTGGGTAAAAGGTTTGGTGTCAAAATTGGGTTTAGATAGGCTTTACGCTAATGACGCCGTTTAATTAATAAAAAGCTTTCTAATTACGTCATTGAGCATAACTCCTAATCTAGACGTCCAATTGACGTGAAAATTTACGGACATGCATATTAATCAGTAGCAAAGATTTTTGTTCTTTCACATTTCCAAATTTCTCGTTTTACAGACATAAGGGCATTATGGCCAATATTTAAGCAATTAACGGAAACGTCGGACAATTAAGGATTCAAGTGGTATAAACGCAGAGGGTTATACAACCATGTAACTAGGTCCTAATGGAACTTTAAGGCATGTCTAAACCTATCTAAATCGGGTCAGAACTGAAGTCAAAGCAAAAGTCAAAGTTTTGCAACTTTCGGTTCCGAATCGGTTCTAAACAGAAAGTTGTCGAATCAAACAAGTTTAGACAAGTTCTTATACTTATTACCAAGTTATATGAATGATAAAATAGGTTACACGCCTTTTACATTGTTAGTTATGCGTTAAATCAAAGTTTAGCATTTCTGTTGACTTTTTCTAATCATCTTTGACTCGACAAATGACCTAGTTAGGATGGGAATCAGTGGGTGCCCTTTTAAGGGTTTAAAGCCCACATAATTACCAACTTATAACTACTTTATGTTTGCCTAATCGCTGGACCATTAGCGATTAATTAATAAGTCAACCATTAATTACGACGGTTTGACTTTAAGGCTATAAACTAAGCAAAACTTAAACAAGGAAGGTTGAGGGTACTTACACAAGTCCTATGAACGATTTGGAATTCTTGAGGATGGTCCTTGTGCTCCAGGAATGCTCAGATGTTGGAAGGAATGAATGAACACAAAGTTGCAACTTTGTGGGACTTTATATATTGATCAAAACTCACTTGATTGTTGACATGTAAGTCTATAAATGTTCATGGATGTTTGCAAGTGTCCCCTATAGCCTCAAAACCAGTTTAGGAAGCCCATGGTATCAAACAAAGGCACTTGGAGTCGGTTAAGGGGATGAACAGGCAGCTGCCTGTTGTTTCTGCAACTGGGCGTCGTACGCGGCCCGCGTAAGTTCCTTCATGGTCTTACGCGGCCCGCCTGGGTCTCCGGTTCAGGTTACCAACTTTTCCTTTATTGCATTTTTGGCCCTTGGTCCCTCGAAAGGTCGTTTTCTCATTGTTTCTTGCATTCTAAGCCTTTAAAATTGACATATAAGGGATTTAAGACTTATATCTACTTTGTGAAGTCCTTGGTCACTTTGTGTTTACCCGAAAAGTCCTAAATTTCCATGTTGACGCTTCTAACCCCTCGCACACGAATTTTATCATAACTTTCTCATACGATAACGAAACTTGGTGAAATTTTTATCACACATTCTAGTGAGCATAATTAATCGTTAGAAAGCTTCGGGTTTGCTAAAAGGTCACTCAGAGGTATATCTTAAACATGTTGACACATTTAACCCCTGTAGTTTGTAATCTCTCACTTTCTTTTATATTTAGCTTCGTATGATCCATGATTTATTCGTTTGAAGGTACGAGCACCATGTAGGGTTAATGTACAATATATTTATTCACTGTTGACCTTTAGAACCCGTATATTCACATACTTTCCAGGTTTGTCAACTTTAGTCCTTCAAGAACATTCTTACACACGTTCAAACTTATGACACGTGTCAACACATTATAGGACGTGAATTTTCGAGGTGTTACATCCTCACCCCCTTAAAAGAAATCTCGACCTCGAGATTTACTGAAACAAATAAGGGTACTTTTCTTTCATTGTGGACTCAACCTCCCACGTATATTCGGGACCCCTACGGGCATCCCATTTGACCTTTACAATAGGCACAAGCTTCCTTCGAAGCTTCTTAACCTGTCGATCTTCAATAGACAATGGTTTTTCCACAAATTTCAAGCTCTCATCTATATGCACATCTGTATGTGGTATGACCAGTGATTCATCAGCGAAACACTTTTTCAGATTGCAGATGTGAAATACATTGTGAATTCCACTGAGCTCTTCTGGTAAGTTTAACTTATAGGCAACCGATCCGACACGTTCGATGACTTCGAACGGTCCTATGTACCCCGGGCTTAACTTGCCTTTCTTACCAAATCGCATCACTCCCTTCCAGGGTGATACTTTAAGCAGCACTTTGTCACCTACTTCGAAGTGAAAAGATTTACGCTTTGGATCAGCGTAGCTCTTCTGCCTATCTCGGGCAGCCTTGAGACGGTCACGAATCTGGACAATCTTGTCCGTCGTTTCAAAGACTATCTCTGGTCCTGATAATTGGACATCTCCAACTTCTGCCCAACAAATGGGCGATCTACACTTTCTACCGTATAAGGCCTTGAAAGGCGCAGCCTTAATGCTGGTATGGTAGCTATTGTTGTAGGAGAACTCAATCAATGGTAGGTGGTTATCCCAACTACCACCTAAATCGATCACACATGCTAGAAGCATGTCTTCCAAAGTTTGAATAGTACGCTCACTCTGTCCGTCCGTCTGAGGATGGTAAGCCGTACTAAAATTCAAACGTGTGCCCAAAGATTGTTGGAAGCTCTTCCAAAAATGTGACGTGTATCTAGTATCTCTGTCAGAGATAATAGACACAGGTATGCCATGTAAAGCTACAATCTTATCCACGTACAGTTGGGCTAACATGTCGGAGCTGTAGGTCTCCTTAATGGGTAGGAAATGTGCTGACTTAGTCAGTCTGTCTACGATCACCCAAATGGTATCATTTCCTTTCCTTGTTCTAGGTAACTTGGTGATAAAATCCATAGTTACCATTTCCCACTTCCAAGTGGGAAGTTCAGGCTGTTGTTGCAAACCTGACGGCTTTTGATGTTCTGCTTTGACTTGCGCACACGTCAAGCATTTAGCTACATAGGTAGCTACAGACTTCTTCAAGCCTATCCACCAATAGTTTGCCCTTAGGTCCTGGTACATCCTATCAGCCCCCGGATGAACAGAATATTTAGAACTATGGGCTTCCTGGAGGATAACATCTCGAAGTCCTCCATAGATTGGAACCCATATTCGTCCATTCAATCTCAGAATTCCGTCTTTGCCAAGAGATAACTGCTCCTCAGTTACTCCTAGCTTTTCATTAGGATAGTTAGCTTCCAACACAGCTTCCTTCTGTGCAGCTAACAACCTTTCATTCAAACTGTTCTTAATTTCAATGCTCTTGGCATTGATTCGGATGGGTTTCACCCTTTCCTTTCGACTCAAGGCATCAGTGACTACATTCGCCTTGCCGGGATGGTATCTGATTTCACAATCATAATCATTCAAAGTCTCCATCCATCGGCGCTGTCTCATGTTTAAATCCTTCTGATTAAACAGGTGCTGGAGGCTTTTGTGATCAGAATAGATCACACATTTGATTCCATATAAGTAGTGCCTCCAAAGTTTTAGTGCGAATACAACGGCACCCAACTCCAAGTCATGGGTGGTGTAATTCTTTTCGTGCACCTTTAACTGGCGTGAAGCATAGGCAATGACTTTGCCTTTCTGCATAAGCACACATCCCATCCCGGTGTGTGATGCATCACAATAACTACAAACTCCTCGATTCCATCAGGCAATGTCAATACTGGAGCATTCTTCAACTTTTGTTTCAGAATATCGAAGGATTCCTGCTGCTTAGGACCCCAGTCAAACTTAATCTTCTTACGCGTCAGCGAAGTCAGGGGCGCAGCAATCCTTGAGAAGTTTTCAATGAATTGCCTGTAGTATCCTGCCAAACCTAGGAAGCTACGAATTTCTGTAGGCATCTTTGGCTCTTGCCAATTCATGACAGCTTCAACTTTAGCGGGATCTACTTGGATACCACGCTCACTAACAACATGTCCGAGAAATTGGACTTCTCGAAGCCAGAATTCACACTTCGAGAACTTGGCATAGAGCTTTTCTTTATGAAGTAGTTCCAGAATGCAATGAAGGTGCTTTTCATGGTCAGCTTGGTTCTTCGAGTAGATGAGGATATCATCGATGAAGACGATGACAAATTTATCCATGTAAGGCTTGCAAACGCGATTCATGAGATCCATAAATGCGGCAGGTGCATTTGTGAGCCCAAAAGGCATCACTAGGAACTCGTAATGACCATAACGAGTCCTAAATGCAGTCTTGTGTACGTCTTCATCTCTAACCTTCAGTTGGTGATAGCCTGACCTTAAGTCAATCTTAGAGAAGAAACTTGCCCCTTGAAGTTGATCGAACAGATCGTCGATTCTGGGCAAAGGATACCTATTCTTGATAGTGAACTTATTAAGCTCACGGTAGTCGATGCACAGACGCATCGATCCATCCTTCTTCTTGACAAATAAAACCGGTGCTCCCCAAGGAGACGAACTAGGTTTGATGAAACCTTTGGCTAGCAAATCATCTAACTGCGTTCTCAATTCCTTCATCTCAGTTGGTTCCAACCTATAAGGCGCCCTTGCTACTGGTGCTGACCCAGGAATAATGTCAATTCTGAATTCTACTTGCCTATCTGGTGGCAAACCAGGTAGTTCTTCGGGAAAAACTTCAGGGTATTCAGAAATGACAGGGATATCCCCTATCTTGGGCTTCGGCTCACTAATAATCACTTGTGCCATGTAGATGACACAACCCTTCTTCAAACACTTAGAGTCCTTGAGCATAGACATTTGCTCAGGCAGCCCATACTGGGTATCTCCCTGGATAGTAAGTGATTCACCAGACTGAGTCTTGATCACCACTTGTTTCTTATTGCAAACAATCTGGGCCTGGTTATGAGATAACCAGTTCATACCCAAAACTATGTCGAAACCGGCTAGTTTCAAAGGAAGTAAGGACAAAGGAAAAGAGTGGTTCTTAATGGATATGAAAATCCATCTAATATGTTTGAGGTGGTTTCTAAAGTACCATCTGCTAGTTCCACCTCATACTTCACACTTAAGGTCTTAACAGGTAATTTCAACAATTCACAAAACTTATTATCTACGAACGACTTATCAGTGCCTGAATCAAATAACACTCTCGCATAAACATCATTTACGAGGAAGGTACCTGTTATCACATTGTCGTCCTGGACGGCTTCCTTAGCATCCATCCTGAAGACCCTAGCATTGGTCTTCTTTCCTTCTTCAGCTTTCTTTGCAAACTTTGGGCAATTTGTCTTTATGTGCCCCTTTTCATTGCAACCATAGCAGGTCGCATCCTTCATCTTTCTGCAATCCAAGGTCTTGTGTTCCTTGGACTTGCATAACCCACATGCAAAAGTTTTTGATTGTGAATGCGAGTTCGATTCATACCTGCACTTCCCGAAGTGCTGTCTCTTGCAGATTTTACATCTGGGTTTTTCACCCGACTGCTGACCATCCTTCCTAGATCCTGACCCCTTCCTGTGGTCATTGTTTCCCTTATGCTTCTTGTCTGAACGTCGTGAGTTTTCATCCTCATGCTTCCTCTTTTCGGTATCGGTGTTCCTCTGCGATTTCTGCCTGACCGCATCCAAGGTAAGAGACAATGATATGTCTGCTGCAGACCGAAAAGTAGCTGGTCTGGAGGCCTTCACACTTGCCTTGATCTCCGGGGCCAAACCCCCAATGAAACGGGCTATTCGTTTGGGTTCCGGGGTTACCAAATATGGAACCAACCTTGACAAGGTGTTGAAACTGGTAAGGTAGGCCTGACATTCTAGGTTTCTCATGACCAGCGACAAGAAGTCAGCTTCAATTTTCTCAACCTCATGCTGAGGGCAGTAGTTTTCCTTGATCATTGACATGAATTGTTCCCAGGTCATATTATACAACGGGATTTTCCCCGTAGCTTGGATCAAAGATCTCCACCAAGCTAATGCTTCTCCCTTAAAAGACTGAGACAAGAATTTCACAATATCCCTATTATCGCAACCACTGATATCCACAACCGTATCCATCTCGTCCAACCAAGTCATGCAATCTACTGCTCCTTTTTCCCCAGTGAAATCCCTGGGTTTGCACGAAACGAAGTACTTATAGGAGCAACCCTTATTACGGGGTTCTTGATTCTGTACGACTCTTTGGGATGGAGCACTCCTCTGGTTTGATGAGTGGTGAGAATTACTGTTGTGGGTAGTGTGGGTCCTGGAGGGTGTTCTAGAGTGTAGGGCAGATCGGGTCCTTGTATGGGTACCACTGGAATCATGGAGCTGTCTATCCAAAGCTCGATTAACGGCATTATCTATCATTGCCTGTAATTCCGCACCCGCTACATTTACTCGGCCATTATGATGCTCTCCCTACGGGTGACTATTGATCTCGTCTGAGTCGGCCATGTAGCTTGAACTGTTACATATTGACAATAATTTATTGGTGAGTTTATTATAGAATTGTCTTTTATGGCAATTTATTAACCGTGGTAAACGTAGACCATATATGGTTAATTTATTACTCACTTTTATTTAGGATTTCTATTATGACTTATCCTAATTATAAAACAATAACAGTTTTATTAGTAGCATAAAAGCCTAGTCGTACTGACATTTTTAAATTATAAGCCATGATTTCAGAGAACCAAGGCATTAAGGTTTGAACATAGTTCCTTACCTTTTTCTGACAGAGAGTCGTAGACTACTACTGTCTTTTGTCTTACATGACAATTAATATGGCCCGTAGGCACTATATTACCATTGGATGGTAAAAAGAAATGATCATCTTTATTGATGATTTAAACCCATGATCTATAGATCATTAGTTTAGGTTAGGAATCTTTTGAAGAATCCTTTTATAAGAATGACGTGTGTGATTTTGACGGATCATATCTGCCAGGAGCGTTAACATGTTTTCAGATGTTAACAGGGATTGGAATCTTTTATACAGGTCTTACCATCTTGGCCAAGTCTTATAATGACATGTAGGCTAGGTTTTACCTTTAAGATCTTTATTTAATATTTAATAGGCAGATCATTTTTAAAAGGAATGATTTTATTTCGTTTATTTCATGTATAATATATAAATGCATAGATGACAGAAATAAAAAATTTTAAACTTAACATTCCATTAAAATTTAAAAGTAGTACACTTTGCCCTAAACGGGACTTTTCACAGAAACACATGCTCACGCAGGAGCTATACCGATAATACAATTCCTCGCAGGGACTGTTTACAAAAATACATGTCCACACAGGGACTAATAGAGACAAGTCCTCGTAGGGACTAAGTACAAAGATAGATGTCCACGCAGGGACTACATACACACATAAATAAATGTCCACGCAGGGACTTAATTTAAACAAGGAAATACAATAATACATATTGGGATTTAACGATCCCGTTTCTTCTTTCCTTTCAGCAAACTTGCTAAGCCACTCATGAATCCCTGATTCTTCCTACGTTCTCTCTGGAAGTCTCGCTCAACCCTTTCCAGCCTTTGACGGAGATCCTCCTGTTCTGGTGGAGAAAACCGTGGTGGCTGGTGCTGTATTGGTGGCTGAGCAGGTACTTGATACCCACGAGCTGGGCGTCCTATTCCCCAAGGGGTTCCATATGGTCCCTCAGGATTATGGGCAAGGTAGTTTGATGCCACTTGGTAAGGATCCTCAGCATAGTTATAGTTATGGTATGCTGGCGGTCCGAATGGATTGTATGTTGCTGGAGCAGTATAAGCAGGGATAGGGTTGTCAAAACCCGTGGGTGGCGGTGCAACAGGTGTCGAATTCACCTCTGATACTGGAACTGAAGGTCCACCCATTTGTGGGTCTTCATATAGTGGCGGGTAGTGGCTGCCACTAGAGTGTTGAGGGGTGCTGAAATGAAAACCCCCTCCTCGTGCTGACATCCGTGCGCCAGTCCTCCTACGTCTTGGTGGTTCTGGAGGTGCTAGATGAACTGGCGGCGGTGGAGGCGGTGGCGTGACTGCCACGAAACGTGGATCCCCAGAGAGATCCTGCTGCTGCTGTTGCTGCTGTTGGTGAGGCGATGAATGGTGAGATGGTGTAAAGTACCACTCACACTGGTTGAACCGTGCCTGGTAACTATCCGGACCTTGGTATGGTGATCCGTGAAAAGACGAACCATCAGAGATCTCAACAGGATGGTTCGGGGTTCCGGTTGCAGGCTCGACGGGATCTGTGTCCTCGTCCATGTCCATCGCTTGATCACCGGAAAAGTGATCCTCCGGTCCTAGTGGGTTAAAGCCCACTTGTTCTGGTAGGTATTCTACCGGGTTAAACCGGCCCTGAAAGACAGGAGTAGGGTCGTCGAAGGAATGGTGCGATAAGGATCGCTGTAGAGGTATGTATGAAGGTTGCGGGTTGTTGGGCTCATTCTCGGACTGAGGCCCATAGGAGTGATGATATGGAGGCGTTGAGCTATACGACGTAGATCGTCTGGCAGACTCCTCATAAGTCCTCCAAGGTTCTCGCGGATCGGCACTCCTTGTAGAAGAAGGGGTTCGCCGGTGCGAAGGCCCGGCCTCGTGGTCGTTAGGGGCGCTGATTGGCCCTTTTCCTCGTTCTCCTCGCCTGAATCTTGGCGGCATTGATAAACCTGTCAATATAAACAAAGGTAACAACAAGGAAAAATAAAGGACAAAGATAAAAATAAAAACATTTTTGGATTATTCCTAAGTTCTTTGTCTAGACTCGAAGATTTAGGAATGTGCAATTGTGTCATTGAGATTAAACACAAAAGGCTAGTGTTTAATTCACTCAATGTTGGCTCTGATACCAACCTGTCACACCCCAGATTTCCACGTATTACCGGTGGGCCCGGTAGGGGAGTATCGTGACGTGGTTGGTAACATATTAGTTAAACAACACAATATTTAAATGCACAGCGGAAGCAAGGTATAGATTCACTTCAACCAAACAATATTGTAATATTAAGTATCACAAATAATTGAATATAAATCCACAGGTAGATCAAAATAAAAAGAAACAATGTTCAACAGTCTATGACATCCTAGCTTACGAGACTTATTGTGGATGCTAGGAGAAAAGCCAGCCTATTACGCGTAGTACCTGCACTTAACCTTTTTGAGAAAATATGTCAGTTTACACTGGTAAATACAATCAACCGACTCATTTTGAAAAGAGTTTAAGAAAATGAATTGAAGGCACAAGGCACAAATAATATTTTATGACTTGGGATAATTATTTGAATATAATACTTGTAAAGGATTTACATGTTTCTTATGCGTTCAGTAGCCCGGTTCGTGCCGGGTTAAAGATCAATAGACACGCCACATTATTATATGAGACACCGATGGGCGTACGCCTACGCCCCGTGCTTAGGTCGTGGCCATTTCGTAAAATGATGCCAGGGATATCCGGGACATGGTCATTAACCCCCCAAAGGCTTTAAGCAAACAAAACAATTTAAACGAGACATCTCAATACTTTAACCATCATACAATTAAAGATTCAATGCCCGACCAAGCGGTATTTTATATACCGTACCCCAAGCCCGTATAGGGAAAATAAGTTAAAAGTATTTACCTGAGCAAGTATAAATCACAATCAGCGAGTGCAAGTATCTTTTACCGGGTCTCCTATTCTGGAACAAAGGTTTATAATAACCTATTAGAATCCTAACGGGTCTTTGATTAAGTCTAAACTTAGACCGGTTAGTTTTAAAGGAATATACGGTTCGAACGCATGATTAAGCGAAGACCGGAATAGAATGTGATTTAGACCCGACAAGTTTGAAGACTTGTTTAATATGGGTAAACTAAACACATTCTGGATTTTGAGATAAAACCGATAAGGTTTGACCCGTTTCGGCTAATTTATGTAAACTAGTTACATAAACCGAACCGAACGCGCACGAAGCGTAACGGGTAACCATAAGAGTCCTAAACAGGTTTCCTAAGTTAACATGCCTTAAATATGTTGTGATATCAGTAGGATACCTTCTATTATGCCCAAAACGAGTTTAACCTATAATTAAGCCCCGTAGGGGTATTTTGGTCATTTTAAAGATTATAAAAGGGATTAACTTAACTTCTGTGATTCGGGTCTGAATTAATCAGTAAAATGACTTATCTTAACAGGTCATATCAGTTGGTGTTAAGTCCTTTGTGACAAAATGGTTTTAAACCCTTACTATGCGCTTAATACGCTTATAAAGTCGTTTTAAGCGATTTACGGGTTAAAATAGGAATCTGAGTTTCCAGGTCAGTTCATAAGGTTCAAAACACTTCATTTATTATTTAAAATTAGTAGCAATTGGATTGGTAGCAAAAGGACTTGTAAAACTCATTTTATGGCCGAAAAGGGTATAATCGGTATTTACCGAATCAAGGCACTAATCCTAGCTTATGATCAGTTTAAAAATAATTAAAAATCTTCAAAATCCTAAAATATTATATTACATCAGTGGGTAAAAGGTTTGGTGTCAAAATTGGGTTTAGATAGGCTTTACGCTAATGACGCCGTTTAATTAATAAAAAACTTTCTAATTACGTCATTAAGCATAACTCCTAATCTAGACGTCCAATTGACGTGAAAATTTACGGACATGCATATTAATCAGTAGCAAAGATTTTTGTTCTTTTACATTTCCAAATTTCTCGTTTTATAGACATAAGGGCATTATGGTCAATATTTAAGCAATTAACGGAAACGTCGGACAATTAAGGATTCAAGTGGTATAAACGCAGAGGGTTATACAATCATGTAACTAGGTCCTAATGGAACTTTAAGGCATGTCTAAACCTATCTAAATCGGGTCAGAACTGAAGTCAAAGCAAAAGTCAAAGTTTTGCAACTTTCGGTTCCGAATCGGTTCTAAACAGAAAGTTGTCGAATCAAACAAGTTTAGACAAGTTCTTATACTTATTACCAAGTTATATGAATGATAAAATAGGTTACACGCCTTTTACATTGTTAGTTATGCGTTAAATCAAAGTTTAGCATTTCTGTTGACTTTTTCTAATCATCTTTGACTCGACAAATGACCTAGTTAGGATGGGAATCAGTGGGTGCCCTTTTAAGGGTTTAAAGCCCACATAATTACCAACTTATAACTACTTTATGTTTGCCTAATCGATGGACCATTAGCGATTAATTAATAAGTCAACCGTTAATTACGACGGTTTGACTTTAAGGCTATAAACTAAGCAAAACTTAAACAAGGAAGGTTGAGGGTACTTACACAAGTCCTATGAACGATTTGGAATGCTTGAGGATGGTCCTTGTGCTCTAGGAATGCTCAGATGTTGGAAGGAATGAATGAACACAAAGTTGCAACTTTGTGGGACTTTATATATTGATCAAAACTCACGTAATTGTTGACATGTAAGTCTATAAATGTTCATGGATGTTTGCAAGTGTCCCCTATAGCCTCAAAACCAGTTTAGGAAGCCCATGGTATCAAACAAAGGCACTTGGAGTCGGTTAAGGGGCTGAACAGGCAGCTGCCTGTTGTTTCTGCAACTGGGCATCGTACACGATCCGATCCGATCGAGGGTCTGCTCATGCTCGGATTGAATTACAACCGATCTGATCCGAGCGGATCAAATTTGTAAAACCGATCGCAAAAGTGATGCTCATGCTCGGATTGAATTTGAATCGATCGGCTCGGTTTTGAATCGATCGGCTCAGTTTCGCTCGGTTTTTATCAAATCCTAAAAAACAGCGAGCGGATCGTTTTCGCTCGATTGAATAATAAGGCTTCGTTCAACAAAAACAAATTCTAACTTAAAGTGCGAATACAAAAGCAACACAAAATAAAGTGCGAATAGAAAAGCAACACAAAATAAAGTGCGAATAGACGAACTGTTGCAGATTGAAGACCGGAGATTGAAGACCGTCCGACGAACAATTGCAGATTGAAGACCGCTCAGTTTGTGTCGGAGACTAGAGAGCGAAACACATGAGCGGCGACTGAATTGTGAGTGAATACTGAATACTCTTTTGAATAGGATTTAGGGTTAGATACTTAGATTTACGTATTAAATATTAAGTTAAGTTGGGTTGGGTTGAATGTGATTTGGGCTTTTAATTTTTTTTTGGGCTATTATATTTTTTGAGTTTTTAATCTATAAAATCTATAATATAAATATATATATTAATTATTAATAAAAATAATTCGATCGAAACCGAGCGATCGACGAGCGAGCGGAGCTATGCTCATGCTCGGATTGAATTTGAACCGAACCGATCCAATCGGCTCATTTACAAACTGAGCGGGAATCGAACGAGCATTTTTCGAGCATTTTTCGAGCGATCGTCGAGCAGTTTGGACAGCCCTACTCCGGTTCAGGTTACCAACTTTTCCTTTATTGCATTTTTGGCCCTTGGTCCCTCGAAAGGTCGTTTTCTCATTGTTTCTTGCATTCTAAGCCTTTAAAATTGACATATAAGGGCTTTAAGACTTATACCTACTTTGTGAAGTCCTTGGTCACTTTGTGTTTACCCGAAAAGTCCTAAATTTCCATGTTGACGCTTCTAACCCCTCGCACACGAATTTTATCATAACTTTCTCATACGATAACGAAACTTGGTGAAATTTTTATCACACATTCTAGTGAGAATAATTAATCGTTACAACGCTTCGGATTTGCTAAAAGGTCACTCAGAGGTATATCTTAAACATGTTGACACATTTAACCCCTGTAGTTTGTAATCTCTCACTTTCTTTTATATTTAGCTTCGTATGATCCATGATTTATTCGTTTGAAGGTACGAGCACCATGTAGGGTTAATGTACAATATATTTATTCACTGTTGACATTTAGAACCCGTATATTCACATACTTTCCAGGTTTGTCAACTTTAGTCCTTCAAGAACATTCTTACACACGTTCAAACTTATGACACGTGTCAACACATTATAGGACGTGAATTTTCGAGGTGTTACAGGATAATGTAGAGATTGAATGATATCTTCAAATATAAAAGAAAATAAAACTCAAAATAGTGGTGATAATTGCAAACAGTTACTTTCTGCAAAACCGCCACCCTATGAACTGCCACACATCAATCAAATCAGTTGTCAGTTATTCAAAATTCAAAAATTAACTGACTCTAACCCTTTAAGCCTTCAAGCTTTGAACCCTTGAAACCTTCAAGCAATAAATGCATGTATGAAAGTCAGAAGTCTTTGAGCTCATTCCCCAAAAACCTCTGACTTGGGGGGCTGATGACGGGGGTAGCCCAAGATCAAATAAAAATGACTTAAATACATAAACGCTCGAAAGGTTAAACGGTTCGAAGGTTAAAAAGCTGGGAGATGGGAAAAGCAATACAGGAACAGTAAGTAGTCACATCTCTGGATTGCTTCACCAACCCACCAGCCGCAAAAGCAACTCGGATCCGCAGAACACACTCTTTTACCCGCAGGTCAAAGCCTTCAACCCCCAAAAAGGGCAAAACCCCCACTGCAAGCATGGTCACTAGTCAAATGCATTCCTCTTTGAGTGATGTCTTCTCCTATAAATTAGACACTTCATTTACTAAGCAGGACATTCCTGGCCAGCCCTGATTCCTGAAATCTCTGGTCATTCACTTCGAGTACTTGCTTCATGCAAGTTACTTCCTTTCACATCCAACACACACATTCCGTTTGTTCATTCATCCGAATATGAACACACTTCAGAGGAGGATCTTCAACAAACAATAAAAATAAACTAGTGAACCTCTCTCCACGTCTTGCAAACGTGGGGGGACCCCACGACCTGCGTTAGGCAAAGTTGAACCCTTCAACCCTTTTGTCTAACCAGCCCAGCTACTATCTTTGGTCTATTATTTGTTGCATCAAAAAATGCATATCATGTACGTAAATGTGTTGCAAGAAAGGTGAGTTTTTAAAGTGTCAAAAGCTACAACATACTGTCACAGGTAAAAAAATTAAAGGTTGCAATGCTATGGGTTGTGCTTGAACGCTTGGGTTACTGGTTGTCTAGGACTTTATCGGGGGACGGAGTCTGTGTGGGACGAATTTAGTGTCAATGAAGAGTTGTACATGCCTATTCGTATCTACAACGAACGCACCACTCGTCGAGAGCTGGCGCTGCTCTCCTGACGAATCTAAGGCAGGACGAAACCAATTACCCACACAAAGAAGCGGGATGGATTGGCTTGTCCTCGAGGATTTGGGGACGCCACACAGGGGTCGAAAACTAACCCCTTGACAACTTGGTATCAGAGCAGAACGATTCTCGGATACGTTGGAACGCGACTCTTAATCAAATGAGCTTAACATTTAGAGTATGGTTACCCAATGGTGGTGGGAGAAGATCAAATATGGGTTTGCTTCGGAAAAGGTCTTTGTATTCCACGAGTATGGGATCGTGTGAACCGCTCAAGTATAGTATCGGTGAGGCCCTCCGTGTTATGTTTAGAAATCTACTGTCCTAGCAGCGCCATAAAAAGGAAATTTTGTGAAAGCTGCTACAAGTATTCAGGTTCCCCGTATTCCTGAAACATGGTGAATCATCTGCACCAACTTAAATCCGATGTGGCGGACGCCAACATAACCAAGAACTAACGTACTATATTGAACATGCGCGAAAGAAGATCATTGTTGTCATGCTTTCGGGTGTCTTGCCCTCCCAAAGTGAATCATGCTCAACAAAAGGGATTCATACATTGTTAAGTATACGAGTTGGTATGGGATGGATAGCATGCACGAGAACGTGCATGAAATGGTGATGGGAGAGTGTCACAGGCCAAATATTTGAAGGTCACAATGCCATGGGCTATGCTTGAATGTTTGGGTTACTGGCTAGTCCAAGCCTTCATCGAGGGACGGAGTCAGTGTCAATGAAGTGGTGTACATGCCTAGTGGTATCTACGACGAACACACCACGGGCCGAGAGCTGGTGCCACTCTCCTAAATTTGGGAAAATTACGAAAATGGCCATTGATCAAACCCGCTTTCAGATTTGGCCACCTCATACGTCGTTGAAGCGACACATCATACACAGGATGCGTCTTTGGAAAATCCCTTCATTGATGCGTCTGGAGGTGCATGGGATGCGTCTGGAGGTGCATAATGCGCTTGGGCCCACATGCAACATTTGAAACACCACGTGTCCATTTTTTATTGGGTGCTTGAGAGGTCAACTGTTTGAGAGGTTTACATATAGACACTTTAGATGCTTAAGAGGTCTGCATATAAACGCCTCAAATGGCTAGATTGGAAAATCTTGTTGGTCAGCGGCCATTTTTGTAATTTTCCAAATAAATTTCCTCGTGTACATGTTAACATCCCCTTTAGATGTAATCATAATAGATAAGGAGCTTGATACAAAAGCTATTATGATTTTTAATGTACAATGTTGTAAGTATATATTGGTTCTCCTCAGTGGTAAATTTTAAATTTCTGGCCGTGGGGTCGAAAATGTATATAGCCAAAAATTTCTATAAAACCGGGGGTAAAAAACGTATGTACCAAAAAATTTCTATACAAAAACTACATACTCTCCACTACTGAGCGAAAAGTTCGGGGGGTCGGCCGCCCCCTCCCGCCCCCACGAAGCTACGCCAATAGTTCTCCTAATCTATACATAAACCCGCACTTCCAAGTGAGCAGGCAAGAAACAGAAGTCCACCCGTTTTTTTTTTTAACCGGTCGTGTTAGGAGACCTAAAACTATTTTTTTTCGTATAGGATTCGGGCTGTGTCAAGAATTTCCGCCCCCAGTTAGGGGTGGGGGTGGTTTTATATAAAATAAATAGAAATATTTTTTAATTGCCAATTTTAAATAAAAATATACAATTTTGCCCTTGAGTTAACAGACCTCAGTATACAAACATGTTAAAAATTCTCCTATATATTAAAAATATAAGTGAATGAACAGTAATATAAATATAAATATTAAAAAAAGAAGTGAATGAACACTAATAAAAAAATGAATGAATAGTATCGGGTATCGGTACCGGTATCAAATTTATCAAACTGAGTGTATTTTCGGTATCCGTTCCGCACCGGTATTCATCGGGTTTTACCCTCAAATACTATGCCGTACCAGTACCGACCGTATCAAGCCGTACCGTACCAGGTATATTCGGTACCGGTACCCACTTTTGGGGATTTCGGTAAGGTATTTTCGGTATCGGTTGGTACCGAGCTCATCAAATCCTGTATCAACGTAGCAATGCAAGTAATTGCACAGTTTAGATTACTTTTCATACACACAGTAAGTAAACTGTATTTCGTTTGAATGAGGTTTTATATACACAACAACTTATTTTGCTATATTTTTTGTCTTTTTACGTAATGAATGAACTGTATTATGTAAAATTAACTTGGATATTTAGATTATTGATGAGCAAATCGTATCAAATCCTGTAATCAAACCGGTATCGTATCGGTACCAAATTTACTATACCAAATCATTTTCGGTACCAATTTGGTACCCACCTTTTGGCGTTTTCAGAATCGTTACTTTCGGTTCGACACCGGTCTAGCACCATACCTATATTTATTGATTTTTACCTTTAAATACCATACCGTATTGTACCAAGCATTTTCGGTGACGGTACCTAATTTCAATGATTTTTCGGATCGGTACTTTCGGTGCCGTTACCGGTACTGAGCTCATCCAAATTTTAACGAGTTAGCACCGTAATAACTGAATTGAAAACAACCGAATTTCCAACGTGTAGGACGTGTGAGTCCTATCATTATATATTAGGTTATTTAAAATCGTTTTTTTAGGACGTATTGACTATCATTTTCACGACATTTTTATTTATGTTTTGATATTCGGTATCTGCTTACCGTTACTGACACACGTTTTGCAGTCATTGGGTCCCGCCGCAACGCGCGGGCGGAAATTTATTGAGTTAAAATGACAGTTTACTCTAATTTATTGATTGACCTTTGTGGAGTTTAATTTTTTACTCATCTTTTATTTGACTTGCATTAATCTTCCATCTTGTATTTGACGACTTTGTATGATGAAATAATTGTTTCAGTATCGTTATTATCGTATACATGTTAAGTGTATGGAATTATATCTATAGTTAGTCGCGGTCAAAGTAGAGAAGTGTAATGACTTATAAGGGTCAAGTTATTCTACAAAGGTTTTTAATTGTAAGAAGTGTAAGAAGGATTTATAGAGTGACAAGGGTTCAATAACCTAAAATTAAACCCACTACATCATCACCCAAAACCTAAAAACCCACCCTAACCCCCCCACCCCCCAAAAAAAAATCTAAAAAAAAACTAAACCCCCATCCTCAACACCACCCAAAAACCTAAACCCCCACCCCCTTGGCAAAAAAAAAAAAAAAAAAAAAAAAAAATTTGGTGGGTGATGGGGGTGTGTTTAGGTTTTTGATGGTGGTGGATGTTTAAGGTTTTTTTTTTTTTTTTTGTAGTGGGTTTTTTTAGGTTATTGAACACTTGTCACTTTATAAATCCTTCTTACACTTCTTACAATTAGGATCCTTTGTATTTGATCATAATCCTTATAAAGTATCCATAATTATACTAACATTATAAGTTTCCAAAGATGCCCAATTTGTCATGTCACATCCGGTTTGGATGGAAAAAGAAAAGAAAAGGTGACAATAGAAAATAATGCAGAAAAGGAATAAAAAGACAAAGGGTACTAAATTCTTTTGTCTTGTTCCTAGTTAAAAGTTAGGAAGATATTTCTTTGCGTTATTGCGATTGAATGAAATAAAAGGAACAATCCACTTTTGCAAGTTGTTTCTAATTAATGCTTTATGTACATTCCACAACCATATTTGAAAAAAGAATAATTCATACAGCTTTTAATATTTATGAAGGTAATTTAATTTTATCACCCTTAACTATTGGCTATTGGTCACTACCATATCCAACTATCATTTTGATGTCCGCCACCCCCAACTTAACAGTTAGTGTGTTCTGTCACCACGTCGTTATCTGATCACTAACTTTTGATCATGTTACTACACATTTTGGTCCTAAGATCCCTATGACACCCTTCAAAAGTATAGTTGGGGGTGACGGACGTCAAAGTGATAGTTAGGGGTGACAGCGGCCAATAAGCAATAGTTTGAGGTGATAAAATCCAATAATTCTATTTATAAAGCGTGATTAACTACTTATTACAATATACAAAAACTAAATGAATTTGTAACCTAGCAATACGAAGGTGTGATGGAAAGATGTTTCTCTCTGTAAGGTTGAGGGTTCTAGTTCTATAACGGATAAAGATGTAGATTAAGAAGTAGGATTAGTAGTCATGTGAATTAGTCGTTCTAGATAATCGCAAAGACCAAAGAACATGACACCCAACATTGGCAAAGGAATCTCTGTTATAAATAATCTTGTCAGTACTCAAAAGTTGGATTATGCTAAATAGTTTAGTTTATTTTAGTTAGTTTATTTATGGTAGTTCTATTTTATTATTATTTAGTTTCCTTATAGGAGTAGATTACTTCTTAAATCCATTGTTTGACTAAGTTGAAGAAGGCCTGGTTTCCAACAATTAGTATCAGAGCGGTTTATCAAATTGAGAGCTTAAAGGGAAGGAAAAAAGGTTATTGCGGTCAAGAAGCTAGGTGCAAGAGGGTTTGTTGATCAAACGACAACAACAGGTTGTAGTGATAGAGGTTGTGATCAACAACAGAAAGACCGGAGCAATCAAGGAGCGACGATTGCAGGCTTGATCAAAGGAGAAAACCTAGATGTAGTGCAGTGCTAGATTGGATTAATAGCAGACTTCAAAGGTGGTGAAGTAGGGGGCTTGATCAAGATTGAAGAAACAGGATGTTGCCTTGTTTGTGGTTATTGGTTCAAGTGTTTGGAAAAGTTATGGGTGTGAACCCAAAGGAGTCAGAAGACATGGGGTGCGGTGTTGTGTCAACTGCAGCAAAGGCGCTGATGCAAAACGAACACAAGAGACCGAGTATTAAAGTGAAAGAACTCTGGTGTAACACCCCAAAATTTATAATAGATTATTTTGTTGTTTAAGAGTTTAATTTAATTAGTTAAGTTTAATAACTATGATATAAGTTATAAAGAATGAAACATTTATACAAGAATGACAATAAAAGTATGTACAAGGGATGAAAGTGTAAATGTTATAATTAAAACAAAGAAAAACAAAAACTCAGTGTTTTGTGTGGGAGATGTGGTCGCGAGAAAGGGCAGGGGCAAAGGAGAAACCCTTCTCCTTCATTCCAACACAAGAATTCAAGAAATTAAACCTGATTTAGAGCAGAAATCGAATGTATGAGTCAAGATACCCTTTAATCTAAGTGTATTGAACATAAGGTGAGTTCAATTTTATGTATTGAAGTTTTTGTTAAGTGGGTTTCGATTAATCAGTGAAAGTTGTATGAATATGAGTTTGTATGTGAATTAATATCATCATGTAGAGTGTGAATTATGCTTGAATTTGATTATATTGAAAAATTAAAGTAAAACCCTCTTGTGCTAGTTACATGATACGATTATAGTGATTCTTGGATGATGAAACTTATGAGAAATTGAAAGATGAATGTATGAGTATTAGAGTTTTGGTAGATGTTCTTGATGTAGACTAAGAAGCTATGTGAAATTGGTTGAATTGATCATGTGTGATGTGAAGGAGAAGGTTATGCATAAAGCACATGTACATAGTGCTTGAAATGTGGTATGCACACCAAGTGTTCTATTAAATGCTTGAATGGTTGATTTTTTAAATGTTGAATGAATTAGGAAGTCTTGCATTGTATATGGAAAATGTAAAGTTGATATTTTGTGAAATGTGTTAAGGAATGCGAATGATGCGTGAATGTAATTGTTATGTAAATGAATGGCGTAATCTAAAATGAGAATGGATTATGTATAGGATTGTAGTTAGAAGGTAAAAGAAAAATATGTATGCAAGAACTTATGCGTTAGGAACTAACTAATTTATGTGTCATGTATGGTAGTAATGAAGTGTGATGATACATATCCTATATATGTGCTAATAAATTAACGAAAGTCAAATATTGCATGATTTGAAAGCTGAATGAATGAAAGTATGTAAGCTAACTGTGTTATGAATATGACGACATGTACGGATAGGAGTCATGTCAACAGGTCGAAGGTAATCACGGAAGCTATGCGTGAACTCGGATGCATGAGGTAAGTAAAATCCTGGACACCCTCTTTAGTAGTAATGGAATTAATTGTATGATAATTGTTAGAGGTTATGTTGAAATGCGTTATTGAGGATGATATCAAATAAGTAGTATTAAGTAAGTGGTTTCCGAATCACTTCTTAGATTATTTAAGCAAAGTTATGTGCTAGTCACTTAAGTATGATAATCGAAGCCTATTAGGATTTGGTTATTAGAAGTGAAGGTTTTCGCTATGTAGACCAACGGGTCAAAATAAGAATTTATTTCATTACGGAATGGTTGCATAAGAATAGACGACGGTATTATAATCTGGGTAACGGGTAGAATTTTCTCACAAGTGCGCTAACCAAGAGACGGGGACGAGGGTTAATGGGCAAAGGATTTGGTTTGAGACATGACCAATGGGAACAATTTCGTGTAAGGAAATTGTGCTAATAAAGTTCAATTACGTAAAATTTATTGAAATGAATAAGTTTAACGTATACCGGGAATCGGGTTCATAAACTCATTGTACGGAACTTCGGAAAATGTAAAAGTGTTATAGTTATAACGTTCATGTGAGTTTTGGGTATAAACATATGAGTTGTTTGATAAAAACATGAACCGGTCGAATAATTCGTAAATGAATATTAAGCCGAAAGCATATAAATTAAGAACTTCCTTAGTTCGGATGTTAGATTTTGAGTCCATATGATAGAGGACCAAATTACGATCATATGGGAAGAAACGGATCGTAAAACGGACAAGAAATGAGAAAGTTATGACCAAAATGGTAAAAATTCGTTAAGCTGAAAGTTGCAGGTCTGAACCAGGCGCAAGGTTGCGCCCCCTGGCACAAGGTTGCGCCCCTGACTGATGTCTTATGTATTGCGCCAGATCTGGCACAAGGTTGCGCCAGATGGTTTCTTCTTGCGCCAATCGCAGGTTCTTTCATATTTTTCGCATTCTTCAACTCCAAACTTGTGTGAAGACTATCTAACTACGTTATATGCATTATATAACTATATGTAAGTATGTAAGCATGTACGTATAGACGTGTTTATGTTTGCATGTATTTTTCGGGTGTATGTAAATAGATGTATGAGTATACATATATGAAAGTATGTACGTATGTATTAAATGGGATTGAATGTACACACAGGAATAAAGCTTGTATGTATGTATGTAAGCATGTATGTACGTATATGTGTAAGTATGTATGTATGTATGTATGTATGTATGTATGTATGTACGTAAGTATGTATGCACGTATGTATATAGGTATGAAATGTGTATGAACATACGTGTGTAGGTACTTATCCATCAAGTAGGATTTGTTGTGCATGAAAGAAAGGATCTTATATATATGCTTATATACATGGATCTAACATGTTTGAATAGTCACCTTACTAATGGTGTGTCTTGAGAATGGAACAGGAATGCAGATACGTAAGTATTGGGCTTACAAAGATTGGATGCTCGATATAAAGAATGAACTTAAAAGAATATTATATCGGAGTTGTATAAAATGATAGATTGCTAAGTGGTTATGTATATTTTTATGTCTTTATACTAATGTATATGATGTCACCAATTATTAACGTGTTGGGTGACCGCAGGTTAGTCGGATATTCATGACGGACTAGTGATCTAGGGTCGAGTTAAGATCAAGGATTGTACGGGGATGTGATCACATGTTGGAAACCATTTGTAATGTTATTTTCTTGATTAGGTATGAATAATGTAAAAGATTTAAATCAAGTCGATTCGAATGGCTTATTAATAAGTTGTGTGATTGTCAAGAAAAGAAATTTTATGACTCATATTTCCGTTGCGACGATTTCGGTTAAAACGTGTTGAGGGTGTTTCATCCGGGTCTTACTTGGTATTCAAGACCTATGTCACACCCCAACTAATGGAAAAAACATCTGAGTGAGACGAAAATGAGATTGCAAAAGACTTCATAACGGCTAATTGTGACAAGTATTTAAAATAACATTGTTCATTTCATGATAAAGGCATTACATTATTTCAAAGGAAAATACAACATTTGAACATAACAATTTAAACAAGATAAACATAAATTTAACTAAGTGCGTTTCTAGTCATTCCTACTAGATTTCTTTTTCAACGCATCACATCAAGCTCCTGCAATATATATTAAAATAAGATGTCAACACAAAAGTATTGGTGAGGATACAAGTTTAGTGTAATAGCATATGTATAAAAGAGTTTAACGAGATCCACATGGCAATAACGTATATTAAGGCATAACATAACATAACATAACATAAACTAGCATGCATTACCTACTTGTCAACCCAAAGATTCCACTAGCGTACTCTAGTCGTCGCAACGACAAGACCGTTTTTGTATTACATAACATGACCACAAGAATACGGGCGATGTGCTACTCCTATAGCGTTATACATGTTAAGGGAGGCTTGTACGAAGTTAACGACAAAGTATTGTGTAAGAATGGCTTTTTAGCATGCATGTATTTCTAGAGTATAAACGTATAAAGCATGTATATTGGATTCGATTGTATGAACAATGTATTTGTGTATATGTTTTCGTGTGAGTTTTAATATTATATATATATATATATACTATATTATAATGCATGAGGCAAGGGCATTTTAAGATACCCAAAAAATAAGAACTCCCCCCCCTTTATTTATAGAAAGACCCCTAAAATGAGGATAGTTTGGTCTTTTAAACGCTATTTATTTTTTAGCCCCTAAACTTATTACACTTGAATCCCTAAGTTTTTAACAAAATTATAGATAATTAGTTACAATTCACCCCTCCATAACAAAGTTATATTTTTTTTACTTATTCTTAACATCTATCTCAAATTTCAAATTTCAAAACCTTATTGTTCTCTCTCTCTCTTTTGTGCGATAGTGAGGAAACTCCAACAATCCAGCAGAAAATGGATCCAATCGTTCTTCTACTTGGCTCTATCTGCTACTGATCTTGATTCTACCAAACAGACTAATGGTATCTCATCACAAAATTATTGTCAAGAAGCATAAGATCCTTCAGGTTAACTTACTCCCTTCGACCATAAATGGCGATTTTTGGTGATTTTAGGGTTTCTGCGAAATTGGATCTATGTTTCTTTTTTGTTGATTTTGCTACTTTGTTGCTTGAATATGTGAAATAATCGATGACATTGGAGCATCAACAATGTTCTCGAAATTAGGGTTTTATTTTGGGGGATTTTAGTGTATATGTTCTATCTGGTAGGTGTGACCATAGTATCTTGTTTTCTTTATTCACTTGTGTAATAAATGGACTTATAACCAGTCGAAACAGGTCATGTTGGGTTAACCTCCGAATACTTTGTTCAACCTGTGTAATACTTGTAGTTATAACCTGTGTATCATTATATAGGAGTACACCATATGGAGCCAGGCATCTCAATGACCACAAATTGGAACTGCACTATTTTTATTACTTCTTTTGTTATCACTTCATCAAATCACGCAAAGTATATAGAGGTGTTACCCTGCATATACGTGATCCACAGGGTGAATTCTACATTCTGGTGAGTTTTGACTTGAAACTTTCACTTCTATGACCAGCTTAGCATAGCATGATATATTTTTAGTTGTTCTCAGGTCATGAACATGCTCGGACCAAGTCTTTGGGATATTTGGAGTTCATTAGGCCAATCCTAAGACGAAGAATATTTTGATGCCATTGTTGTGCGTAATGTTTTCTTTTGGTTAATTATTTTCTTCTGTACGATGACACCAAAGTCGACAGCTTGTGCATCGAAAGCTTCGTTGTGGTTTTCGTATTTGGATATAAAGTATCGGACCAGGTTTGTTAGATCTGTTCCTTGCTATATTTTGGTAAATGAAGTTGAACTTGTATGCATTTTAGTGAACACATAACTTTTAAATGTATTTGTTAATTATAAGAAAATAATTATTATTTTTCCTCCCAAACTATGCCTTTCAATAAAGTCATGTGTAGTATAATCATTATAAATAAGTATATGTGAACCATTAAAAGAATAACCATTTTATCATGGACTGTTGTTCATGAGAATCAACTTGAAACGTGTTTTAAGTAGTCCTCAAACTTTTTACATTTTTGGCAACTTGAAATGAGTCAAGCAGTGGTTGGTAAGTATGGAATTTTATAATGTAGCGAAATCTTGCTGAATTCATATGGGGTTTTAAGTGTATTTCGCTAAATCTTGCTGCAGGTTGAACCGGGTATCTACTAAGCTAAACTATTTGTTAAGCCTGTGGCGTAAGATGGAATTGGCACTGTGGCTTCTGGAGTTGCAAAGGGTAATACTTAATTAGGTCGGGTTGGGTTGACCTCAATTAGGGAGTGTCAAAGCAGGTACTTAATTAGGGCCTTTCAGATTGGGTTGACCCACATATACTTCTTGTCCATCCCATTCCTTTTTCAATTGATGTGTATTAAATATGATTAGAAAATATATTATTACAATAATAATTCTCAGTTTGTATTATTATTGAAGGTTCTGCAAATAATGGCCAGGATCCGAACTTAGGAGTAAGTGGAATTCCTCTGTAGCCTCCTAAAAACCAGAGAAGCAGTAAGAAAACGCAGACTCAAGAAAAGGGTTTCATGAATCATCAAAATAATATCATTTTTTTCTCTTTTTAATCACTCTAAATTTACGTGTTCAACTCCATGTTTCACCATCACTAAAATGATCGCGGGCCCAAAATACGTTCAGCAGCTAGAGTCTAGCAAATTAAGGCTAGCTCAACTTGAACAGATCTTCAACGTGCTCAATCACAGGTTTTTATTTAAATTTTATGTCAATGTGTGTGTAGTGTTTGTTGTTTGGAATTGAATTGTATACGTTAACACATAAAATAGTTTGTATACTTCTAAGTTAAGAAAATTCAAATGAGAAACACGGAGCTCCCCACTGCAAAATTGTTTTGTTGCTGTGAAATTAAGTCTCATAAGTAATGTCATATAAGTTACAATTTTCTTACATCATGAATGATTAATTCTATTTTTTATGCAGATATCAAATCAGACTTGAGATTGGTCATATTAGGGTGCAAAATGGTGAGGTGTGAAGCTTGCCTTAAAAGTTTAAAAGCCAAATTTAGGTCAAATTTGTAAAATAAGTGATAGCTAAAAAGGAAGTGGGTGATCATTTGTCCCGTAAATTTTTGTGTTAATTGATTAATGAACAGGGTTAGATGATATGTATATATGTGGGAAGTGAACGGTACTCAATTAAGTGATATTAATGTTAAATAATATTATGCTTCTTTTTTTTTTTGTTAATCATCAAACAATATTTGTTTAGTACTTCATTATAATATTAGACCGTGGGGTATGGTGGGGCAGGGGTTTGGGGTTTGGGGCATGGGTTGACACGTGGACTTTGAGGGGCCCGCTGGTCAGTTGCATGTTGGGTCGGTATGGCGGGGCGTGGCTAGCCCACGTGGGTTGGCCACGTGTTATAATTTTTTTTTCAATTCTTATAAAAATACACACAAAATAAAAAAAAAGCCTAGCCACTTATAGCCTAGCCAACCCATCCAATGAGAGCCGGCCACGGAAGACCGCTAGGCCCGCGCCCGCCCAACGCCCGGGCTAAAACCCCCGCCCAAGGGGCCACGCCGAAACCCAAGCTCACCCGGGGTGGTGACTTGGGCGTTTGTACCCAACCCACTCCCCAACCCCGCTCCATACCCCATGATCTTAGCAGACTGATCATTAAAAAAAATAGACAGATAAAAAGAAAAAAATAGCATTTTGGTAGTATGGGACTTTGGAATTTTGTCTGTAAACTGTTATGATGTAAAAGACCAAAAGAGCATTTGTCTTTTGCTACAAAAAACATTTAGCCCTTGTCCATTTAGCGGCATCGACGCAGTGAGCGCGCGAGCGCAGCCGCAGCGAGCGTAGTGGAAACAGCGCGGCGGCATGGTTAATAAAAAAAATTAAAAAAATTGCCACCTGTAAGTTTAATACACCTTATACTTCACTTGTTTCTAAAAATTGCAACATTTCACTTTACGCATGGTTGATAAAAAATAAATAAATGATTGGGTGTATTTCGTTGTAGGACAAAGCTTTGGTTGCACTTGCAATTGAGGACAAGAAAAGGCAATATAACATCGGCGCAGCGAGCGCAACCGCAACCCTGCCACAACAAGCACAACCCCAGCGAGCCCGGCGCAACGCCGCAGCCAGTGCACCCGCAGCGAACGCAGCCGTATCAGCTCAGCGAGCGCAGCCGCAAGGAGCACAACCGTTATATTGTATTTAAAGTTTATTATGACAATACTAGGTTGAACACTTTACATTATATTGTATTTAAAGTTTATTATAACAATATGTTGTATTTTTTAAGTTACCTGCTGCACAACTTTGATATAAAATACTGGAGTGTTGTAATTAAGCGCACGGTTGGGTGGGGTAACGTACTAATGGGTCCGATATTGGGTTCGAGTTAGGGTTAGGGCTAATATGAGGATTTTGTTAACAAGTTTATCGCAGATGGCGAATAGCATTGGCAATAGCATTGGGTTCGAGTATCGCAATGCGATGTATAGCTCTCGCCGCCGCCGCATAGTTTTTAATATAAAAATTACAACCGGGTACGGGCCTAAGATTACCCATATCCGGCCCATTTCCATTCCTACGAGTGTCGCAATGCAAAGTGTCACCCCCGCCGCATCGCGCGGGCACCCTACTAGTATATATATATATATAGGGGAATGTTCATTTGAGAAGAAAATTTTATTGAGAAAAAAAGAATAAAAGGGTATAATTGTAAAACATTAAATAGTTTTTTTTCTCATCTCATTTATTATTATGTTTGACTAATTAATTAGTCATTAATACTATAATCCTCCACACTAAATATTTTTGCCCACACACATCAAAAGTTATCCTACATATTTCGAAATTTATCCTACACATATTGAAATTTATTCTACACAACTCGTAATTTATCCTACACGCCTCGTATTTATCCTACACTTTAAATGAATTTTTATTTTTATTTTTTGTGAAAAATATATATCTTAAAAATAAGTTACAAATCTAATATAGTTAGTTATTAAAGATGAAACTACCAATTAATGATGTATGTAAGTTTACTAATATACCCTTATAGTTACATTAAGTACAAATATTAAATGAAGTCTAATGAAGCATTCATATTGGTTGAAATTTCTTCTTACAAAGAATTTATTCTCATTTGAACCCTCCACTATATATATATATATATATATATATATATATATATATATAGAGAGAGAGAGAGAGAGAGAGAAAGTATAATGTACTGCACGGCTTAACCTACATTAACGTACGCGACCAAATACATAACGAGCGTGATTACATTTTCGAGCATCTTAACGTGTGTGATTATACTCCCCATGCTTGATTATCACCAAATAACTTATCCCATGCGTTATTATATGTTCCATGCGTGATTATAGCCCTGATCTGACGGTTACCATTATCGCGTACGTGAAGTATGATAAGGGCTTTTGTATGTTAACCCTTCTCTCTCTCTATATATATATATATATTGCACCCAAAAGTGTAAAACGGAAAAGGGCTCATGTATACTCACGGTTTGCATAGAGATTCCACGAAAGTGAGTTGGATGAGTCTTGAGTTTATGGAACACCGAAGTTACCCTAAAGGGGAACGAATGTGTGTGAGTTGCGGTTTTTGTTCAATGGATTAGATTAGGAATTTAAAAGTTAACACGTTACAAATGTAAATCAAGGTACCATGAGAATGGTCATGCAAGGAGGTAGGATGAATTCCATCCATTTAACCTCATGATTTACCAAAGCACAAAATCATCAACTTTGTTGATGATTTCGGTTGGTCATGAATATGAAAATAGTAAGACTAAAACCTACTAAATCTACAAACAACCAAGTGAGCTAGCTAGATGTGTACATCCCAAACATGGAAAATGTTTGGGGACATGTTGTAGCCTTGTCCCTTTAATGGAAATTGTTTGAGACTCAGTGGTATGGAGATAACAAATCAACAAGTGAGGTAGTGGAACAAAATCGGAGAGCCAAAGCTTCCATGGTTCACACTTTCACCACAACACAAGTCTCACCATATTGAAGATGGTGAGCTTGGATGGTCTCAACACTTGTAGGTTGTCTAAAATCTTGTCAAAACAGAAAGGAGTGATTCATGGAGCAACATCGACAACAAGGAGGGCCTGGAAGAGGAAGCTATGAAGACTAGGAGAACATCAAGAGATTGTCAACAACCTACTACGTCACTAATTTTCTGGAGGGATGGATTGCCAAAAATCTTTGGATGGGGTTCAAATATTACGGAGAGAGAGCAGATGTGTTTATACCTAGGAAGAGAAACAGTAGGGGTAAATGCTTTGGGTTTGTCAGGTTCTTCAAAGTTAAAGACACTTGTGCTTTGGAGATGGATCTCAATGGGATTGTGCTCAAAGGTTTATAGCTGGAAGCGAACATTTCCAAATATGAAGAGAAAGGCGGAAAGATAGACACGGAGTCAAGAGTAGGTGTTCATGCGTACGATAGGGCGAAGACGGCAGTGAAGGTTACGGGGAAGGCAACTCAGACAAAGTTTGGGGCTGTTTTGTTTGCTGACATTAGCAAAGGACGGGTTGAGGTAGCTCAAGGGCAGTTCAAGGAGGTTAAAGCGGAGTCGGTTCACATCACCATTCCTGAGCAGGTCGTGCCGGGGCTACAAAATTGGCTAAATCATGCTTTAGTGGTGGAGGTAAAGGATGTGGAGGTCCTTTCATGCCTCCTCACTCTTCTAAAGTTGGACGGGATTTTCAATTGTAAGACCAAGTACTTGGGGGGTTTGAACATTTTGCTTCAATTTAAAAGTTTTGAGGAAGGGGAAAACTTCCTTATGGGGTATGCGGACAGTTGGTCGAAGTGGTTTGCCTGAGTGAGATGGCGGGATGATACGTTTGTGCAATCTCATCGGATAGATTGGGTCAAAATCTTCGGTGTTCCGTTACATTGCAGGTACCCCTCTGTGTTCTCGATAATTTGTGAGAAACTTGGTAGAGCTTTATGGCCTTATGACTGCTCTGAAGAAGATCTTAATATCTCTCATGCAAGGGCATGTATCTTGGTGAATCATCTAGATACCATTGATTGGAAATTCGAAATTACTTGCGGTAAATACAGCTTCACGGCATGGGCGGTAGAAGAACAAAAATAGTGGAGACTGATTTTAATGGTTCGGAGTCGGTTTTAGATTTGGGCGATGATAACCAGAGTGAAGAGGAGTTTATGGGTGCGTTGGACGACGAATCACAGTATGAGGATTCCTTGGATAACTCGGAAGTGCCGGAAACGGAAATGGCAGTGGGCACTAAAAGAGGGGACGACTGGATTTTTGATGACATTGTGACTACCCTCTTCGGTTGGGTAAAGAATAGAGGCAAGAATTTGAGTTGCAACTAGGAAGATTGGAAAGTGGATCCTTGTCATAGTATATCTTCCTGTAACATGTAGTTAGTTTTCTTTGGTTGTAGGTGGCTTTGCTTTTTTTTCCTTCTTGTATGTCCAGCTTTTCACTGGTTTTCTTTCTTTTATATATTGATGTCGTTCAAAAAAAATATAGTGGTAAAGTAGGGTTTGAGTTTTAATGGAGTTAGAAGGTGATTGGGGAAGAAAAGAGCTGAAAAAGGTGACCAACCCGCAACCAAGAAACAACATTCTACATATTGATGCCCCTCGCCGCCCGCGGTCGGAAATGGTTAGTCTGTCACCCCCGCGAGGGGCTCTTTCCCAAGTTTGGTTTTTTTTTTTGCATTTTGGCCCCTTAACTTTGTAATTATGTTATTTTATGTCGTTTCCTTGTATTTTAGCCTGTTTTTAGGTATTTAAAGTGTATCAAGATATTGTATGAGTATAATGCATGTATGATTAATATTTCTAAGTATGTTGAGTCTCGGTTTTGCGTATAAACATGTATTCAACGATTGATTGCGTATAACATAAGTATGTAACACGTATATGTATAAAAATGAATTTCCATTGTAATCAACTCCTCAGATTACAAGATTGGAAACAAAATACGAATACGACATTATCCATTTTGTAAATATTGTGTCTAATTTACCAACCTTAATTTTTTGTATGCCCTATGTTTATTTCTGTAGTGTAGACTCCTAGTGCAAGGGGCAAAGGAACTGATCATGAGGTTTGGAAATGGTTCAACCAAAGGGATGAGATTTTAGATTATTCGGTGTTCACCAGCAGGGGCGTACCTTAGTGTTATCTATCTTTAGGTAAAAATCTGGATCCCCACTATTAGGGGCTTACTTGCTTATGGTCATCTAGTAGATACGACAACCACGGTTCGTCGACATTTTCATGTGACTCCATGACAACTTTCAAATCGTTGTTCTTCTCTTGTTCATGTAAGTGTTTGATGTATATCTCATCTCTTCTTATTTTCGATCCCGCCACCGCTCGCCAGTCTCTATTCTCTGCTATTTCTGCCATATTTGTCGTCTTGTATTCGAAGATGACATATCCCCTTGCTTGATGACGAGTCGACACTTTTCCTCTATTGCGGCCTTTTCGGTGTTGTATCGTCGGTGGGGTCGTCGTTTAAAGTGATTTCGACCATGTTGCTTGATAACCTATCTGTAGAGGTTTTGTAATTTCCCGAATCATATTTTTTTTGTTCGTTTTTGGGCACAACTACCCGTTGGGCCTTGAAGATCCATCAATGGAATTGGCACACATTTGGAATGTTATCTCACAATCTTCTACTCCGGCAAGTGAGGGAAATATTTAGTCTTGTGAGTTTTTGTGCAGTCTTTTAGGGCGTTTTTAGTTATAGTAGCCTCATCTAATCCAATTGGCTAATTGTGAGTCTACATAATTTGAATTAAATAATTAGTAATTTACATTTCAATAAAAAAATGTAACAACTAATATAAGTAAAAAAACTACCTTTTAAACGTAGCATGCATTAACCTGACTCATTTTTTTTTAAATTTGTCTACATCGAAGTTAGTTGATCCATGTTTTGGTTAGATCCACCAAGCAACTTTCCAAAATGTTCGATAATTCGATGCCAAAACATGTTTTGTGTTTGTCGGTTTCCAACCCTGTGGTCTTTGGAAATATGTAAGAAAGCCTTACATAAGGCTACCTCCTCATTGTGCGTCCATCTTTGATGACCCCTTGTATTTGAGGATTTTTTTTCCACGAGCGTCTTCTTCTTATACTTATTGGTCTTCTTCTTTTTCGAACCATTCTTTCAGCTCTTCTTGTTCATCTTCTGCTTCGTCCAACTCGGGAGGTAATTGACATGTAGGGTTATGGGATGGTATATGTTACGTATCTTATTTTTATTTTTATTACTATTGTAAGTCAAGGGATTAGTATGCTATTTTGGTTTAATGGGGGGGGGGGGGTGTCTTATGTAAGTTTCTATCTATTTATGTTGATGTTACGTATGGAATGAAGAATAAGCAGAATTTGAGTCAAATTATTCCCTATCTCTTGCTTCTTTCTCTACAATTTAGTTATATCCCTATCAAGGGTATCAGAGCTATCCCGAATCCTCATCGGAATTCCTTGCCGCCGCCATGACTAACACCCGCAATAATGAAATCGACAACACCCTCAAGTCCCATGGTAAGGCAATCAACGATATCCAAGCTGCGTTAGCGGCCCTGATGAAGCAACAGGAACAAACTTCGAAGCAACAGGAAGAGATTTTGAAGGCGGTGCGTGATAAAGCTGTGCAGTCGTCGGGGAGTTCCTTCGGGTCCTTCTCCGGCCCAGATGGTGACTCACGAACATCCAAACCATTCCGTATCGGTAAGATCGACTTCCCTAAATTTTCGGGGGACGATGTTGAGGGGTGGGTCTATCGCTGCGAACATTTTTTTTCGATGGATGACACCCCCGATGACTCAAAATTACGTTGTGCTGCGGTTCACTTGGAAGGCGATTCCCTCCAATGGCACCGTGCCTACTTGAAGACCCGTAATGCCACAGTTGCCGAGGTCCCATGGGCGGACTATGTTCGTTCGATCTCTGCCCGTTTTTCTGATGCAATGTTTGAAGACCCTATGGAAGAGATTGCATCTCCCGTTCAACTTACTGATGACGCCAAGGGTCTACAAGAATATAATTCAGGTTTCCGATCGTTTGCTTAACAAGGTTACCATTAGCGAACTTTATGCCGTTAGCCTATATTTGAAGGGTTTGAAGCCGGAAATAAAAGGGCCGGTAAAGATGTTCAAGCCTCAGACACTACGTGAGGCGTATGGGTTAGCAAGAATTCAAACTATTAACAACACATGCTTGATGAAGCGTTTCAACGCTGTGGAGGATAAGCTGCAACCCGAAGATGTCAAAATAACACCTTCCGTTAATGGTTCAAAACTACCCTTGCTGCCAAGTCCAACAACTGAGCCATCAAGTTCTACACCGGGAATCCTTAGATCGAGGCGTTTGACGAGTGATGAACTTGAGCAAAAAAGGGCAAAGGGGGAATGTTTCTGGTGTACCGAAAGGTTCGTTCCGGGGCACAAGTGTAAGAAAAAACAACTCTACATACTTGAAGTGGTAGATGATGAAAAACAAGCAACGGAAGAGGATGAAGACAAGGTTTCTTGAAGTACTTTTTGAGGGCAAAAAAGTCGGTTAAGGGGGGAGTATTGTTACGTATCTTATTTTTATTTTTATTACTATTGTAAGTCAAGGGATTAGTATGCTATTTTGGTTTAATGGGGGTGTCTTATGTAAGTTTCTATCTATTTATGTTGATGTTACGTATGGAATGAAGAATAAGCAGAATTTGAGTCAAATTATTCCCTATCTCTTAGCTTCTTTCTCTACAATTTAGTTATATCCCTATCAGTATATTTATTTTGGTAATGGGGGCCTATATGCGACATGGTCAATAAGTTGTTTATCCACCGAGTTGGGAGGTAAAGTGAAATGACTGGTTGCCATTTGGGTTGGCATTTTGTTTGGGTGTAGAACTATGGATATTGGTTTGGAAACTTTTGGTTTGGTAATAGTTCATCTTGTAAATGAAATCTATACGATTCGTCTAGATTAGTACGAGCCTCTGCCTAACTTTTCTCTTTGAAGCCGACATGTTTTTTTGCTTGAACCCTCCATTTGATTTTTTTTAAAGAGTGTCTTGGTGGTGTAGTGTTTTTTTAAGTCAAGGGTGACTCTTATGGTGTGCGGGGAGGACTTCTGCACAAGGCTCGCGATTTCGAGGGGCATGAGATTTTTTTAAAAAAATCGATATAATTTTTTTTTTTTTTAAATTGTAAATGCATACCAAATCCAATATAGAGGCCCATAATCAAATATCTTTTTATGTTTTATAATTTAGCCTAAATACATTAGGTTTACTGGGACCAACCCAATACTAATACGATTTTAAAAAATAAAAAATAAAAAACACTGAACAACGTGGAATTGGAAACTGAAAGGGCGATCGGCGATTCATATTCATTGAACGAACATTACGACAGAAGGAACATGTTGCCGGGCTGCCATTGAAGATTGAATGAACATCAGAAGTTCAGAACTCGACAGCGACAATCAGAAGTTCAGAACTCGACACGGCGACGATTCTGTAGTATGATTTGTTGTTTCTGTTTAATTGTTAATATGATTATCTGTAATTGATTTGTTGTTTCTGTTTGTTTTCATCATGAAGTTAAAAGGTCCGATTGTCCGAACATCATCAATCGAACAACATCAGACGGCTGTTTGCAGGGCGATTCTATCAATATCATTATGATTTTTTTCCGATTTCGAAACATAACATCAGAACTTAAAAGTTCCGATCGTAATTGCACTGTTTATCAAATACTACATTTTTTGTCATTTTCGTAATTATATTGTTTATCGTTAAAGCATATGGGCACATTTTTCGAGCTCGAACAGGGTAGGTGAATTCTCAGAGACGCCAATGTTTTAAGTGATGTAGTGCGTGAAAAAATATTAAGGTTTGGAGTATTTATAGTTTAAAAATGTTTTTCTATTTAAATTCCAATTTCACAAGACCGTTCTCCAACCTTTAATTTTTCTTACGGAATTTCATCACACTACCATGACCACGTGATTGTGGCTGTGTATCACGGTGGTCATGCCCACCACGCCTCACCATCATGATACACCCCCTCCTCCCCAAAGATGGCCGCTATACGTAAGAGGTGAATAAATGAACGAACTGGGTAACGGGTCAAAATAGGTTCCAGTGGGTGGGGTTAGTTTGTCACACAAACAGTTAGTTTTTTGTTATTTTTATTATTAATAATACATTATATATTTACATATTAAAGAACAACTAGAAGTAGAACTATTGTATAGTTATTTTTCTTTTCAGTTTTGATCAGTGATATTTTCTTACTCCTTTTACCGAACTTAAAACGACATTATAGTTATTTTGTTCCACCCATTTGCTTTTTTTAGGAAGTTACTACATATTTATGTTCTATCATTTTTATGAAGCTACTACAATTTTATGTTTAGATTATGTATAAAAGATGAAATTTGATGGATGCTATTCACTTCTTCATATAAAACTTTTATTTTAACTTTTAGTTTCACCTCATATCGCATAAATAAATAAAAATTGAGTAAGTTACTATGTTTAGTTTATTTTTCTCCAAATTTCGGCATATATTTTATCGGAATAGCAAGCTATACGAATACCACTACTGTACCGATTCCAAACGAACAACACCGGTATCGAGATCCGTAATATCGGAACCGGTATTGGTTTTTGTTTTATGGTTAAGAGCGTTGTATTCAAAATAGATTTTTTTGGTAACGTAAGCTATGCGAGTGCTGGTACCGTGATGGACCAAACATGGGTACTTTTATACGTATTATTGGAAGCAATACATGTATTCGTTTTTTATAGTTTTCGATTGATATAACACATGTGTCAATCTTAGGCATATCACAACTTTACTTTTTGGATTTTTCACTTTTGGTTGATATAGCGAGTGCTGGTGCCGTAACAAACCGATACTGATCAAATTCTCGCCACGTAGCGGGGAAATCCCATAAGTTGCTATTAACAATGACACGGTGTTAAAACCATTTCTATTAGGCCGTTATTTGGGCTTTTACATTCACTTACACTTACTCTTGGGCTTTTACCTCTTTTGTTAAAACTACTTAATAAGCAATTAAGCATAGGAATTTGATTCCAGATTTAAAGGATTATCCTGAAAATCCCACATTAGTTATGACTTCAAAGACTATATTACTATATTACAATAATAATAAAAATCTTTGAATGTAAACAATTTAGAAGGTTGTATTAATAAGGTTTTACATTGTGCAACTTTCAACCTTTTCGGCCCATTTGACTGCTTCCCTTTTATGCTTTTAGCTAATTCTTTTGATTTCATCCTTTTGTGATAAAATGTTTGCCAACCCCCAATTATACGTAAACGTGTTGAAACTGTCACCTCTAGTTTATTGTATTGTGGTTTGGCGCTGAAGATGACAAGTTTTGATGTGAGACCGTCTTGACGCGTCATACAACATGTTCTCCTGGTCCATTGGGTGACCTCTAGTCTTCTACCTTAATACCATGTTCATTAATTTTCTTCCAAGTTTTGTTCTTAACTTGATAATACTTCTATACACCCCACCTTTACCTCGTTAAGGTTATTTAAACCCGCTAAGAAATTAACTTGTACTAACATAGTAAAATCTAACTTTTTAAAAGGAGGACTAAAATAGTAATTTCCAGAAATTAAAAAGTAGTTAAATCACCTCTTTTAAGGTTATTCAAACATAAAATAGATTGCTAATAACTCGATCTCGCATAAAAGTTTGCAGGAGATCAATTTGAAGATGGCTCGCTCGTATAAAAACTTTGAGCAGATCCGACTAAATTTGTTACTTTCCTTGTATGTAATTTGATAATGTATTATTTGAAAATTATATAATTTAATATTGTTGTTAACTTGTTATTCGAGTCATTAATAAAAAAATATCAAAAGATAAAACCCTTCGGGCTAAAAAGCGTGAAATGCAACTAGACGATATGATCCCTAGCCAAGGCATGAAGCGCACAGTTTTTTTTTTTTTTTTAAGTTTAGATCAGCCAGAACCCCACTAGCCTAGCTTGCTTCATCCATGTTCAACGGAAGACAAGCCACCCGAGTTCGAATGAGGGGTAAGAGCCGTCTCATTGAGAGGTAAAACCCACCCATCGCAAGACTCGAACTCGGTACCCTAGGCAGGAAGCCCCAAAGGGGAAAACCTTCCCACCTCCCTCCAACCACTTGGGCTTGCATATGATGGGCAAGGTATTTCAATCAATCGTACCTAGTAAATCCCACAAATAGCAATGCTACTCGTAGGGTCTGGGGAGGGCGAGATGTAGGCACACCTTACCTCTATCCCTAGGGATAGAGAGGCTGCTTCCAGAGAGACCCCCGATACCAAAGGCATATAGTAGAAAAGTGAGAAACCAAACAAATCTATAAACAGAGCACTACTAAAAAATATATGATTTAATGTATAAATAACTTGTATAAAAAAAATATATACACTTCTCATTTGTTTCTATCATCACGTACCCAATTTTTACAAGTAAATAAGCCATATATACGACTTAATGTATAAATAACTTGTACATACAACCTAAAGGTCTATGTACAGCTTCTTGATGCACAAAATCTACTTACGCCTCAACCCTTCCTCCTGCTACTTGGGTGCGCTTCCTGTACACCAGTCGCCTCCAGCAGTCAAAAGACCAGACCTTTGCACCTGAGTGAGTTGAGGCACACTTTCAAATCATACAAAACATACAAAAATGGAACTTTGCATTCTTTTGGGTTACACAAAATATCAAAAGAATCACATGATAAAAAGAACATATAAAACAGCATTGTTGCCACTCATTAAGAAACAAACTTTAAAATCTATCATCAGAAAGACAAATAGAAGAGGCCTATATAGTTGTACCTTTCATTAATTACTTTCCCGACAAATTTTCAGTCACTTTGTCACGATACAAGCCTATCCAAGCAAAAACAATGTCATATTGATGGCCCTTTTTCCTATGCCAAAGTTTCATTTTCGGTCAATAATGAGAACTCGGTTTTAAACTTAAATTGTGCGCCTCAGTCGAGAGGCTATATGAAAAACAGCCTCATGGCCGTAAGAAGGCTGGTAAGTAAAAACGACCATAAGGTTGAAGAGATTATGAATGGTTTACTTGATGAAGAAGGCTGACATGTAAAAGAGATGACAGAGATGCAGCTTTTGGTTGTACATAAACACCCAGGACCGCCTCGTGCTTTTTGAAACCAAGAGTGAGAACTAGTATAAGAAAACCAGGTACTAAAATATAAATTATGTTCACATGAAGTCAGGATTACCATGATTGTGAAGAAACACTTACGAGCAGCGTGAAGTCAAGCCAAAGGGTTGTTAGGGTGGAACTGCTGATTGAAAATCCATATGATTTATATAAGCGTCTAGAAGACAAAACACACACATACTTATTTTTCAATCCAATAAAAAGGTACCTTAACGCCTTAATTTCAGCTTCTTGGCCTTAATGGTTTTTAGTGCTATCATTGTTCGTGAGTTCGGTTCGATCTCCTTAGATATCATCTCTTTAACAAGTGTTACAGCATGCTGCCTATATCCCATAGAGCAATAGCCACACACAAGAGCAGTGTACGTCACAGTATTCGGTTGAATACCTCTGTCGATCATTTCATTGAACAGGTTAACCGCATCCTGTAGGTTTTCCGATCTGCAATGTTTGTCGATCATAACCGTGTAACAATAAACATCACGAGTCAAACCCGTTTCTTCAATTTCACTTGAAATACTCAACACATCCTCCTGTCTACCCACTCCATGAAGCAAAACCGTATACGTAATAATATCAGGTTGTATACCCCTATGTTTCATGTCCTTGAATAGATAATAAGCTTCCTTCAAGTAATTCACCCTGCAATAACCGTTTAACATCATCGTGTACGCAACAGCATCCGGTGTTAATCCTTTTTGAATCATTTTATCGAAAAACCAGCGAGCCATCCCCATATCTGCAACACGGGAATACATAGATATGAGTTTACTGTACACTATCTTACAAGAACCCTTATCCGATGCATCAAGTGCTTTATATAGTTCTAAGGCTTTGTCGGTTTCATCTTCTGCACAAAGACGACTTAAAAGTTTCAGGCAAGAAGTCCGTTTCGTAACAAGCGTGCGTTCCGACAACCAAAGTTCAAAAGCTTTTGTAATATTGTTCGCTTCACAGTACCCGTTCATCATTGATGCATAAAGATCCAAGTTTTTTGGTTCTAAACTATTGAAATAGAGTTCAGCTTCTATCACTTTTCCGCCCTTACATAATCCCTCGATGACTAAACTATGTGTAACACTCGTGGGTTCTAAACCATAATCCTGCATCTTATCCAAAAGCCCAATTGTCTCGTTAAAATGCCCGCATCTTGACAACCCGCCAACAAGCACGTCGAAAGTGATAACATCTGGTTTCAATCCGTTCCCGATCATCTCCAGAAAAAGTTCGAACGCAATTGACACTTCTTGTTTAAGACAATACCCATTAATCAAAGTCGTATAATGCATAACATCTGGAAACATTTTCCTATTTTTCATTTCTTGTAGAAACAGCTCAGCTTTCTCCATTTCCCCTAGTTTACATAAAGCATCAATCGCGATATTAAACGTAACTTCATCGAGAAAAACTCCTGATTCTGAATAACGCATGAATCGGTTTACCGCTTCATCCAGCATATCCATATGACACAAGCATTGCAAGATCACACTCACAATCACACAATCGGTTTTAATCCCACTTGATTCCATTTCTTCGTGAAGAGCTAACACCTTACGGATGTCTCTATTCTTACAATACCCTTGAATTAACGCACAATAGCAAACCACATCAGGCACAATACCGGCACTTTTCATATCAAGTAAAACACTTTCCGCTTCTTCTAGCTTCGACTCTTTAACAAAACGTCTAATAACAGAAGTATAAGCATAAACACTCACCTCCACATTCGACTCGCGTAAACGTTTTATCAACTGAAATCCAACATCAGCCTTTCCGTTCGAACAAAGCCCGTCAATATACGTACCGTAAGTAAAACAATCAGCTTCCATTCCCGCCTCACTCATTTCTCTAATAAGCACATCCAACTCTTCATTCAAACACCCCTTTCTACAAAGCCCCTTAATCAAAATCCCATACGTATACACATCCGGAACCAACCCTTTCCTCTTCAACTGCTTATAAACCGACTCAAACATATCCAACTTCTCCCAACTAATCATCTGGTTGAGTAAATAATTACACGCACGCGTCGATAACACAAGCCCACCCCGTTTAACCTCATACAACGTATCCACCGCCTCATCAAACCGTCCAACGCTCGCGTAAACCTTAACCAACACATCCACCGCTCTTACCAAACTCGTCGATCCCCTAACCCTAGTTTCCTCAACCATCTCATCCACCAACGCTCCGAACAAATCGGAAACGTTAAAACTAAAAAGTTCTTCATTAGTATCCTGAACAACATCCATGAACATGTGGTATAACTTAATATCTATACCGTACTGGCATAATAATCTAATAACCGACATATAGGTGACAACATCATGTTTAAAACCGGATTGATTTAATTGGTTGATGAATGAGAGTGCAACCCTAGGTTGTGTGCTTAGGTTATGTAATGTTTCAGTGACTGTAAATCTGTTAAGTTTTTGTGATGAATGTGTGAGTGAATTGGTGTTTGTTTCGTCTGAAGATGAGTCTGAATGAGGGTGATCGGAGGGTATGAATTGGGGGAAGGATGAAATTGACCGAAATCGGAGAGTTAAGGAGTGTAATAAAAAAGAAGTTGACCTGATTGAAGAAGATAACATGAAATCGAGAGGGTTTTGTGATCATGAATTAGGGTTAGGGGTAGGGGTTTGAGGAACAATCATATGTCTTCTTTCAAGTTTGCTTCTGCTCTGCTATTGGAATCCGGTTTCAATGGCGGCAGGTTCGGTAGGAATGACGGTGGTGGAGTGCGACGGTGAGGGTTTAGGCGACGGTGGAGGTTACTAAACCCTAAAAGTACTGAAAATTTGAAAAAAAAAAGTGGTCAACTTTATATATTTTTTTTAAATAAAACTTTATTAAAACAAACCACCGCAAGAGGCCAATACAAAACAACACCCCTGACCCAAACGGGCAAAGAACAAAATTACAACATATATAGAGTATTTATACCATTCCTTCAAACTAATATTTTTACATGAAGATCTACTTTTAATCCACCCAAAACCTCTCGATTTAATCTCTATCATAATATCTTGTGGACTTCTCCTGATCTGATTGAATACCAACTCGTTTATGTCTTTCCAAATACACCAACACGAGATAGGGGTGAGCAAAAAATTGAAATAACCGAACCGTAACCGAAATAACCAAAAAATCCGGACCGAAAAAACCGAACCGAAACAAAAACCGACAGTTCGGTTTTTGGATTTTTAATGACCGAAAATTTCGGTTCGGTTTTCGGATAGTCATTTTCAATAACCGAAAATAACCGAACCGATAAGTTTTAATAGTATACCAAATCTATATATTTTTATGTTTAAGTATTTACCAATGCTACTAAGAATTATTAATTTTATTCTTGTTTGTTAAATATTTATAACAAGAACATTACCATGTTCTTAATATAAAAATTAAATGGTTTTCAAAGTATTATAAGAAAAAACGTCTTAACAAAAACTTTGAAGAAATATTAAAATAGATTAGAATGTAAGGTTTATGTGAATAAGATTAATTTAAAAAACTAAATATATTAACTTAAATGTAAACATTTAAGAAAAATTCTTAAACTTTGAATTATACGTTTAAGTTTTGAATCTTACATAATTTGTTTCAAAAACCGAAAAACCAAACCAAACCGTTGCTAAAACCGAAATAACCGAAACCGAAAAAACCGAAACCGAACGGTTTTTAAAAACCAAAAACCGAACTTTTGGTTACGGTTTTGATTTTACCAAAAAACCGAACCGAACCGTGCACACCCCTAACACGAGATAATAACCAAACCGCGGATCATCTTCTTCATCTTTGTCCCACTCTGATTAGAATTGTGAATATCCATTAAGTCTTTGAATTCGAAAGCAAAGATCGGCGGAATGTTGCACCAAGCACTAATAGCTGCCCACACCCGAATAGACATCGTACAAGCTGTAAACAAATGCTCCACCTTTTCCTTATACTCTTCGCAGTAAGGGCATAATACCGATGAAATATCCACGTTCCTTCTTCTCAAATTAACTTTGGTAGCAAGACTATCTAAGTTACCTCTCCATGCCATAATATTACATTTTATTGCAACACATTTGCTTCACTCGAATTTCGGGAGGTGACTTCTTTCCCTATCAGAAATTAAAGCCTTTTTCACAGAATTCACCGAGAACCTCTTCTGTCTGTCAACATCCCATAACCATGTATCTTTCTCATTTCACAATCTCACCATGTTGATGACGACTTGACATTCCTGTCATTCCTTCAGCTCAATATCCGATTCGGGTTGTCTAACCCAATTCCAGGAGTATCCACCATTTCCTTGTCTCGGCCCCATTCGGATTAACCAACTTTATATGATTAACAATAACATCTCTTTCTAAAGAAAAAAAAAAGGGGGATAAATCATATGTGCAAATGATATTAATTGCGTAGAAATTATGTTTTATGTTTTTTAAGTCAAACTCAACCCGAGTTAACCTACTAGATCCGATTTTAGCTGAGATTGACCGTGTTTGATCGATTCTAGTAATTAGGCGTAGTTGAAGAAAATCGCCTCGGTAGTCTACTTTATAGTGACTACCCGGGAAGTACTCATCCTTTCCAATATTTTTTCTGTTTCTCTAATTTCACCACTTTGTATTCTATCTTTTATTTTTGTAAATACATCTTATTTCAAAATAATGTTTTATGATATCTAAATCTTCATTGGTAACTAATTAAAACAAACCTTGTAATACTAGGGTTTTCAACCTAAACAAAAATCTAAACATCTGTAACCACCAAATCAAATCAAGCATGGACCCAACAACACTAAATTTATACATTTAAAACATATGTTAAAGCTAAAAATTTAAAAACACCTCATTGCTAAAAAATTTAAACCCGGGGTATAGCACACAGTTTTACGATCGGGTATAGGACTAGAATTACCAAAAGTAGACTCATTGTTATCTCTACTTTAAATAAAACAGTCAAGACTAGCCTTCTCTACAAACAACAAAAGTAACTACCACTATTTACAGGGCTTTGCACATAATCTAAACAAAAATGCCCAAACTAATCACCTAACTAAAAAGTCTCAATGTGCCCCCATAAACAAATATCTGAGATCTTCAGCTGTTAAACGAGCGGTTGATGTTCCGCTTTGATCTTCACCGAAAGCAGAAGCAACCATTTTCCTCTTCTCGTCCTGCATTCACCAACAAAAAAAAAAGAATTCAAGTGATAGGGTGGTAAATTATGAACTGCTGACATGGCAAAATAGTAAAAATCTCAGAGCTGTATCAGACCGAAAACCGGCTACATAACTAATCCGGTCGAGTCTATTTGAACCGAGCGGACCGGTTGAACCGGCAAACCAGGTTAGACCGCATTGTTTTTAAACAAGTTTTTATTTATTTTTCCCTTCCAAGATCTCATTTACCGACTCATTTACTACTTCGGGGTCTATATTTTATTTATTTCTAGGTTACATATTTTGTTAACAGTGCAAATCCTCACCAAAAATAAAAGTAGTTCCATATTTTATTTTTAATAAATTGGTTTACACACACACACGCTTCTAAGATCCTATATGACGCCATTCGGTTCTAAAAACGGTCCGACCAGTGGACCAGTAAGGGGGCCAGTTCAATGACCGGTGGAACTATGAAAACATTGGTTTAACCTGTGAAGTACAAACCTGGAGAGCAAGAATTCTGTCCTCAACTGTGTCCTTAACGGTGAGTCTTGACACTGTTACCGGACGAGTTTGACCAATTCTATGAGCTCGGTCAATGGCTTGATCTTCAGTAGTTGGATTCCACCAAAGATCTAGAAGAATCACATGACATGCAGCCACCATGTTCAGACCAAGATTCCCAGCTTTCAGGGACATCAACATTACCGTCACCTGCAACACATTTCAGTTTTTATTATAAAGCGGAAGCACTAAATTTCCCGAATGTTTGGCTCACCATATCAAGAGAAACGGGTCACTTTAATTTTGAATGGGTCGAGTAGGGTTAAGTTTTATCTCCAGCGGGTCAAATATAAAACTAACTTGTTAATGAAACTAGTAAATTTCTCCCGCACGTTGCGACGGCGTCGAAACGTAAAGTAACGTGAATTTATACTGTCTAATGAACACGTATTATATTTGACCCGACTCGTTTCCGAACAAAGTTTACGTCAAAACGTAAACCAACTGAAAACGTACATGAAAACAAGCACGAAAACGTTTTATATTTGACCCGACTTATTTCCTAAAAAATTATGTCGAAACGTAAGAAAATGGTGTTTTTTAAGTTAAAGGATGGTACCGCGTTGAAATGTAAAAATAACTCGACTTTATACCATCTAATGCAAACATATTATATTTGACCCAACTCGTACTCGACAAAATTTACGTCGAAACGTAAAACAACTTGAATTTATACCCGACACGTACACATATACAAATAAGCATTTAAAACTCGAGGGGGTCAAAATGACATTTCATAAAGTCCTTGGAAAGTTAAGGGGGTGTAAGTACAAAAACTGAAAGTTAAGGGGTTAAAGTAAAAAAAACGCAAAATAAAAAAATAGAATAAGTTACTGTAGCTCCGATGTGATGGAAGCTATAGTAACTCAACTTGTGTCTTAATAATGTTTATAATTATAATACGTTAGTCAACTATAAAGAGTAGAAAGTCAACCTCAGGATCAGTGTTGAATTCTTTAACAGCACGGTCCCTTGAAGCTAACGACATTGAACCATCAAGCCTCCGGTATTCAATACAATACTGATTAAGCGACATTTCAAAAAGATCCAACATTCTTGTCCACTGAGAAAACACAATCGCTTTAATTGGTCCTTCAACACCCGAACTAGAAGATGCATCACCATTTGATCCAAGTAAATACGAACTCTTTGATCTGCAACTGGACCGAATAATCTCAATTGCAGCTTTAATCTTTGAAGAGCTATAATCTTGCTGAAGAACAATAGATTTTTCATCAATTCTTGATGAACTTGAGCCGTTATCATCAGAGATGGAATTCATTAATGTGGCTTTGTTAAATACGACGTCAGGACCAATTGCACTTTTGCATTTTGGTGACGGACACGTGTTATCGTCCCCTGTTAAGTATTCAGATACACATTGGTAGCAGAATACATGTTCACAAAGGGTAACCACTGCATCTTCTGGTGGATCCTGTATTAATTACAAAGTCAACAATCTGTTTTTAGAGTTTTGGTCTTTTGGATAATATTGATTTTTCAATTGTTAATAATCAGTTTCATATAGGTGTGCAAACGAGCCATGCGGCTCGCGAGCTGCTCGAGATCGGCACGAAAAAAAACTCGAAACGAGCCGAGCATTATCAAGCCCGAGCCAAGCTGAGCCTAAAATAAAACTCGTTTATTTATCAAGCCCGACCCGGAATGTGAAGCTCGCTAGGCTCGTCGAGCCTTATCGAGCTTAGTGTAATATTAGTTTTTATTAATATTTAATAAAATTTACCCCTTATTTAAAGTTGTCTAGTAAACGAGCCGAGCCTAGCTTATTTAAACTTATTTACGAGCCGAGCCCGAAACTAGAAATAAACATGTTTAGTAAAGGAGCTGAGCCGGAGCTTCACTTATCGAGCTCACGAGCCTAAACTAGTCTATTTTTATATTGTTTTTATTTAATATATTAATTAATAGGTTATAAACGAGCCAAGCTCGAGCTTGAGAAATTATCAATGAGCCGAGCTCGAGCTCGGTCTCGGCTCGTTTGCACCCCTAGTTTCATACCAAGATCTAAATGTACTACCACTTTCATATCTACATTTCTTATTGTTACAGTTCAATAACGAGAAAAGATTATCGTTGGAATAATATATGATCTTTTCAAAAATCTAATAAAAATGTATGTTTTATAAAAAATAGTTTTCTAACAATATAAAAAAAAGAATTAATGTTGGAATTAAAACAACCAATTTTCACCAGTTTATGGATTAAGTTACTTAACTTCTACTCTTTTTGAAAATTTAATAACTTCTGTCTTAATCAAAATAATATAAAATGGAGTAAATTACAATTTGCGTCCCTGCGGTTTACACTAATTTGCACGTTGAGACACTAACTTTTTTTGGTCTCCTGAGTCCCCATGGTTGCAGATTCTTGCCCTCTTGAGTCGCTGAGGGCCATTTTAGACATTTCCCCAATCAACTAGCGGTCAAAAAAACGGAAAGTTCATCCAGGGACTCAGATGACCAAAATCTGCAACCACGGGGACTCAAAAGACCAAAAAAAAAGTTAGGGGTTCAACGTGCAGATCAGTGTAAACCACAAGGGCGCAAATTGTAATTTACTCTATAAAATGGGTGGATTTTGTCAGTAAGACGAATAAAGTTTATAGGCGTGATCAATACATCAATCTAAAAATTCCTAATTATAATATTAGGGGTCGAAGAAACTCACACTACATAAGCAACATATGTTGAGAGTTTCTTCCAAACGATTTAACAAATTGACTCGCATATCTTTCGGGAGAGTTTTAGCCATTCTTGTAGAAAGTCTACTGACAGATTCAGAGCTAAATCCCTTAACAAGCAACGGGTGGTCGCACGCTTGGCGAAGCCGGAGAAGCATCAAAAGGATATTTGCGTAATTTTGATTAACAGTACCTGCAGCTGCATACGCCTGCACAAGAGTACTTAAGGATTCAGATTCTAAATAAATTACAAATAAACTGAGATTCAGAACGAAACTTATACAATCAGTGTCATATAACTCCATCTGATGTCACAATAATGTATTTTTGGAGGAAAAAAGTACCTTAAATTGTGAGCGTGATTCAGCTTCAAGCTTGACATAGAAAGCTCGTTCTTCGGTTGAGAAGTCAACCGCGGTCAACTCTATTGTTTTAGGAGGTAAGTTGATAATAGGCTTACCATCAATCAAAGTGCCTGCCAAGAAAAAAAAAATGATTAAGAGCATGAACAGATGAAAATGAATGACTGTAAGAATATATTATAACAGCGCACATACCCTGATTAATGATCAAAGAGTTGCACTTTAAGCATTTTTATTTTTACATGTACACAAATCAAAGTAACTCTTTGAAGAAAAAATGATGAAATAATAACTTCATTTCATTGTGTGTTACGAAGTTTCGAGGAAAAAAGAAAGAATGAACTAAAGGAGACCCCGTGAACTTCACTCGAAGATATACAAAAAGATACAAAAATATATAATTTCTTACTTTTTTTATTTGTGTACATATAATAATGCACAAGGTACAGATTTTCCATATAACTATAAGCGAAACAGAATGTACAAAAATTTATTCTAGAATATATGATCATCGCTCCCTTCAGACACTAATTAGTTTTCAGTTATATATATGAATAGGGCAATTTATTACTCTTAATTGATTTATTTATATTTCTTAAACTATTTACAGAAATTCAGTATCAAGAAAAGGGTACACAAAAAATGTACCTTTTGTTCGACGAAGCATTATTGCCTTAAACACAGCTTGAAGTTTCCTATAACCCTGGATTGAGTTTCTCGATATCGGGATCTTTATTTGATTACAAAAGGATTTATAATTCGCGTATGGATCACATTTCAGAAATCTGAAATAACTGAACACTTCATCGATATTGTTCTGTATAGGCGTTCCAGATAAACACCATCGTTTTTTAGCTCTAAGACCACAACACGATTTCGACATCTGCGTTCGGCTATTTTTAATCGTTTGAGCTTCATCTAATATCACCCTGAACCAATTCACCTTTGCAAGTGTACCGCTACAATCAAACGCAGAACCGTCAATTCCTTTTTTACCCTTCTTTTTCTTACCGGTTACGCCCCCCTTCCTTTTCTTACCAGCAAATTCCGAACTCAATCCATACCGATGCCCGTTTTTTTGATCGTCTTCCTCTTCGTCATCGAAAACTTTCGTCGGGACTTCTTTTGCAACAATGGCATATGTTGTAAGGACGACATCGTATTTTGCCAGCTCAGCAGGATCTTTGGTCCTGTTGCCACCGTGATAGACTAGAACTTCGAGCTTCGCTTCTTCTGCAACTTTTTCCTCAAGCTCACGGGCCCATTGTCGTAGCACACTTGCGGGACAGACAACCAATGATCCTGCTGCGGGCTTTCGGTTACTAAATCTCTGTGTTGAGCTACCGGCTTCATCTTTTAACTTTAACTCATCGTTTTTGTTTTCGTCTTCACCTACTACGGGTTTAACATCATCATCGTCATCATCTAAATTTAAAGCTTCGACTTTTGAATTGCAAGACGAATCTGCTTTAGATTTTGATGCAAATCTTTGATTCTGGATAAGTGCGATCGTTGATATAGTTTTCCCGAGGCCCTGTGGATAGAGAATTGGAAATATAGCAAAATACGTCTTAAGCGGGATTCTGATTTGTAACATATAAAAATATATATGCAGATCAACAACGCTAGTAAATATGGTTGCCGAATAATTACAATTGGAAATGGGTGAGCTGTGGAAAAAGCTCAAGATCGGCTCGGGAAAAAGCTCGAAACGAGCCAAGCCTTATCGAGCCCAAGCCAAGCTTGAGCCTAAAATAAAGCTTGTTTATTTATCGAGCCCAAGCCCGAGCCCGGCATTTGAAGCTCGTCGAGACTTATCAAGCCTTACTGTAATATTCGTTTTTAACTTTTTATTAATATTTAGCAACATTTACCCGTTCTTTAAAGTCGTCTAGTAAACAAGCCGTGCTGAGCTTATTTAAACTTGTTTACAAGCCGAGCCCGAACCTAAAAATAAGCTTGTTCAGTGAGCGAGCCTGAGCCAATAAATCTGGAGGAAACCCAATAAATCTGGAAAACCCCCCTTGTGGGAATCGAACCCAGGACCTAAAGGTCCCCAAGCCTTATCCCACCCCCAAGATGCCACTAGGCTATAAAGCCATGGACTTTTATTTAATATATTAATTAATAGAAAAGAAATGAGCAGAGCTCGAGCTTGAGAAACTACCAACGAGCCGAGCTTGAGCTTTAAAAACAAAGCCCGAGCCGAGCCAAGCCGAGCTCGAGCGTGTGCGGTGTGCCTGGTCGAGCTCGGGCTCAGCTCGTTCGCATCCCTAGTCAAAATAAGTAAATATTCGGTGTGTTCCGAAATGGGTTAGTTTGGGCCGACCCGCAAACACCTTTTTGTTATTTTTTATAATTTTATAAATACCTAATGTGTAAAATATGATTACAAAACAATACTTTTACAATAGTTATCTACTTATGTGTAATATATAATTACAAAACTGTATATTGTTACAACAATAATCTAACTTCTTTGTCATAAAGCGATTAAGAAGATTCAATGTATGTAAATACATCCCGGATGACTTTCAACCCATTTGAACCATTTCTTTTAGTTATATATTTTAGCCTTAACCCATTCGATATCAAACATTCAAATATTAAGTTAAATCGACCCATTTTTGTACAAATGGATCAAAATTGTCATCTCTAATTTACATCGCACAAGCTAGCAACCTGGTCATCAGCTAAAATTCCACCAGAACAAGCCACACTCTTTTCCTTTTGGACCATCCACGCCAACGCAATTTTCTAGAAGAACATAACCACAAAGCAAATGGAATAATGAATAATGTATATAACACCTACACTAAAAGTAAAGAGATAACTTTATGATTTGGTGAATGTATAACCTGGTGCCTTAAAAGAGAAACCGACAAAAGACCATCAGGTAAATTTGCTTCAGTTAAGGGTTGATTGAGATCCTGAAATAAATAATAATATTACAACATATCAGAATGTCCTTTTTGGTCATCTTTTATATACTTTGATAATGGGAAAACGAATACCTGTAATGCTACTTGATAAATAAGCCTCTCGTCACCAACCGCTTGTTCATCAACGACCCCTGAAGGGCGATAAAGATCAGGTGGACCCGCATATTGTGAAGTTGGAACGGGCATGTGGGGTCTCATTGATGACGGCAGAACCCTACTTCCATGGTTGTTGTCCTTCATCAAATCATTACCGTACGGTCCGAACCTACTGAAACTGTCTTCCATATGAGCCTTTCCACGGTTTTGCCACGCGTTTGCATAAGGTTTAACATAAGTTTCACGCATTTGACTGGTACCTACAGCTTTTACTGGAACACTTGGTCTAGATATAGATGATGGCAGCTGGAGGGATGTTGGAAGCACTCGTTTAGAATCTGTTGGAAATAACTAATCGTCAAATTATGTACCGAAAATAGTAGTGATATACTTGGTTCTAAAATGGGTGCATTAGAAACGAATAATGCACGATGGGCATGGTGTGGTGATGTGATGCAATTCCATGATGTTCATGTGATGTGGCTGTGCACTATGCAGTTGACTAATATTTGAACAAATTAGACCATCAATTGCAATGAGTCGAGTTTTTCAAATCTGATTAAATAAATCTGACCGTCGATTGAGCAATGGTTTTAAGTATTTTAACAAATTAGACCATTGAACAAATCTTACCAAAGATGATGAGAACATCTTATATATTAGCATAACGAATAGCGCTAAATAGTGACAAGCTACCTGTACGCTATGTAGCGACAGCGATGAAACAGCGGGCGCTATTTTATACATAGCGATACACTATAAAATTTTAAAAATATTTTAGGCGCCAAACACCTTATAGCGGAAAGCTCCTACTTCACTACGCTATTCGCTATAGCGAGCGTAGCGGGCGCTATTAACAACTATGTATATTAGCGTTTAAAAGTCAACAAGTTAAAACACTGTCTACGCGTTTTCTTAGTATTTTTAAATAACGAACGCCTCACATATGTGATATGCGCGTTTCACTCATCACACATCGGCTTTTAGGATCAAAACGCATTGGAGCGCCACACACTTGTGATACATCCAGTCACACTGAAATTACCATTCTTTGAAGATGGTTTGGTGTACTTACTTGCAAAACCGCTACTTGAACCGGGTAGAATCTGAATCTCATCATCGGAATCATGATTAGACCGAGACGAGTGCCCATTTATAACAGGTTTTCTTGGAGGAGGAGGAGGAGGAGGAGGAAGAGCCCGTTGGCTCGATCCACGTTGACCTACAATCCGAATAAAACCCTATCTAAGTTAATACCAACAAACTAGTTTTATAGCATGGTGACACTGACTGTAAACTATACAAATCTTATTACCTGCATAAGTTGTCCCAGATGAAGATGCAAATGAAGGAAGAACCCTTAAATTGGAAACTGAAGTAGCAGAATCCCTTACAGGTGAATCAGGCAATGCTTTATATTGTTCAAGATCCCAATCACTTGATTCACTATCGGTTGAGCTAATATCTATAGGCTCCATTGAAGGCACTACAAATTATTGAAAAATCAGGCCCCAAACAAATACAAAAACACGAGACAAACGAACTCGCTCGACTCTTTTTTATTATAAACCAAAGCACACCAAATAAACGATTACAAGGACCCAATTTATAACAAACCAAACCTATCTCATTTAGACTCAAACGCCAATTTAACAAACCAAATAATTAAACCACATTTACCCTAACCCCTTATTAAAAATTCAAACTAAACGATTATTAACCCAATAAAACTCTAACCAACTCAAAAACTCGCATACACTCCTCGTTGTACCCGTGAACATCAAGATTAGTCCAACACTATTCACGGAACCAGGATTTATTTTCCGGGTGGGCGATCGGTGGGTTTAACCAAACTTTTAAGAAAGGCGATCAGGATTTTTGCCTGCAAATTACACTAATTTTTTTAAGGGTACCCCCCCCCCCCCCCCCCCCCCCCAAACACACACACACACAACAAAAATCAAGTTTTGCATCAGAAAACAGACCAAAAGAAACCCTAAATCAGGCAGCTAATCAACCCAAACTGGAACCAACAAGAACCCAACTTTATAAAAAATGTAAGCAATAATTCTTAAATCAGGTAAAAAAACTGACACAAATTCACCAAAACAACACACATACATTGTCAATTTGTACGAGAATCGATAAAGTGTTGACAGTTTAACATGAAATAATAACAATTTCGCAACCAATAAGCGTGCATACATACATACATACAGTTATGTCTGCAGGAAGAACACCTCGTAATTGTCGATTAAATCAAAAGTGAGGACAATTAGGGCTTGGTATGGGTGTGGTTCTTCAATACCCTAAAAACCCTAATTGCAGAGCGTGTGCTGACGGTTTCCCCCCCTTTTTTTGTTTCTCATGAAATGAAGATTCTAAAAGGGGTTGGAGATCTTTTGAGTTGGTGATCTTGAAGGGATCTTTGTCATGCCGTATTATGATCTAAACCCTTTAACATGTATTTCAAAGTTTGAGTCAACTACACATGTGGTCTCTATATACGTATGATGGTCAAAACCATTTAACGTCGTTAAATTTTCTAGTTAAATCGCGTAAACTAATCAAACTATCCTTAGAAAAAAGAGTTAAATGCCAGGATAGTTTTTGTGGTTTGCCATTTTTTCACCTTTAGTCTCTAACTTTCTAAAATTACAGCTATAGTCCCCAACTTTTTCAATTTCGTTCCCGGATAGTCCTTGAAACGGATGAAGGTTAGTTTTCTCAGTTAAGTGGGCGTGAAATAACTAAAATGCCCTTAATATAAAAAATAACTATTAAGTCATTAAAATAAAATAATTAATATATTATAATTCAGGTGAGGCCCACATGGTTTATTATCAACATATCCCTCCTTTCTCTCTCTCGTTCACTATACCCACCAACATCAACTACAACCACCACCACCCTCCAGCGGAGAACCACCACCTCCGCCGTATGTTGGTTGCTGCAATCAAAACCACCTCCACCCCTCAGCCACCGCCTCCACTGCCTCCAACCACCGCTCATCGCCTCCAATCATCGCCTCTTCAGCCAATCAATCACCACTTACTCCGCTGCCAGAATTGAAGACCTAATCTACTGTGATAATCATGTGTTCGTGTTCCTAAACTATATTGCATCAATTTGCTCAATTAAATTTGTAGAGATCCACATCAGATTAAATCACTAAATCTAGCAAAAACTTAAATCACAAATTACGTAACAAATTCTACCTCTTAACACGCTATGGATCCATATTCCACAACTCAGCAAGCTGTTCAGGAGCCATAGCCTTCTTCGCTTCAATACTCTCACTCAAAAATCTCGAACTATCAACCGAACTACTATGCCATTGCCGAAACCTACCACCGCTATTTTCTCTGGCACAACCGCCACCGTTATCATCCTCCAAAACCTCCACCTGTGCCACCACCACCGGCATTGTGGTGTGGAAGTGTTATGGTGGTGGTGATGGTGGAACTACAGTTGCAGTAGAGTGAAAAGGGGAGAAAGGCTGGGGTGGGGTGGGGTGGGTTGGGTTGGCACATGTATTTTTTAATCTTTTATTTATTAATTTTTAATAGTAAGGCCATTATAGTTATTTCACACCAACTTAACTGAGAAAACTAAACCTCATCCGTGACATGGACTATCCAGGAATGAAATTGGAAAAGTTGAGGACTATAGTTGTAATTTTAGAAAGTTAGAGACTAAAGGTGAAAAAAATGACAAACCGCATGAACTATTCGGGCATTTAACTCTAGAAAAAAAATATGAATATATAAATAAACTAAATTAAACAAAAATCTTAACTATATATTAATATTAATTAATAGTTAATTAAATGGGCCCATCACCACTAAGGAGAATGGGGATTTTTCTAGCGGTGGAGGTTCCCGAATGGCGAAAAAGGGGGGCTAGCGGTTGTGATGGGTGGTTTCTCATGACGACCAGTTTTTCTATCAGAAAATGGTAAGTGTCTGTGGGTGGAGGTTACAGTGGAGATGTGGGTTGTTATTAAAACAAAGCCCTAAGTTTCTGCCATCTCTCTTTTTGTTTCTTCATTTTAATGGTCGTCGAAACAGGGAAAAGGACGACTAGTTGTGAGTGAAGAGTAGAGGTTGAAGATGAATGATGGAGTTTCAAGATGAAGGTGGGCGGGCCCTACAAAATGGTGTGCGTGGGGTATTTCATTAATTTAATATTAATAAAGTGGGTATTATATGTTTTTTTAATTATTTCTTATTGTTTTGTCTTTTAGCATATGGGTAAATGGACATCTCATAAGGCCCAAACTATCTACACACCAAGGTGGTGTTTGTTTTTTCGAAGAAGAGCTTCCTGGCCTCTTCTGTCTGCACCGTGCAGACGCGGGAAAAGGTTTAGCCTCAGAAGAGTGTTTGTTTTTTTTTTCGAGAAGTGCTTTTTACCTCTCCCCAACCTCTTTTTGGGGAAGAGATGAGAGGTAAGCTTCTCCAAGCAGAGGTTTACCTCTTCTTGGCACCACCTCCACCTCCACCCCTGCTCCGCCCCTGCTCCGCCACCACCACCACTGCTCCGCCACCATCATCATCATCACCACCCCTGCTCTGCCACCACCACAACTGCTCCGCCACCACCACCACTGCTCCGCCACCATCATCATCATCATCATCACCACCCCTGCTCCGCCACCACCACCACCACCACTGCTCCGCCACCACCTCCGAAACCCCCACCTCCGCCTCCACCTCCACCTCCGAAACCCCCACCTCCGCCGAAACCCTAAATCGAAACACCCCAAAATGATCAGAAACGAAACCCCCACCTCCGAAACCCCCACCTCCGCCGAAACCCTAAATCGAAACACCCCAAAACGATCTGTTAGAGAAAGAGTAGAGACAGATCTGTTAGAGAGAGAGTAGAGAGAGAGTGGTGGTGATGATGGCGGTGGTGATGATGACGGTGGTGAAGTGGTGGCGGTGGTGAAGTGGTGGCGGTGATGATGATGGCGGTGGTGCAGATTGTAGAGAGAGAGTAGAGAGAGATCAGTGTGTTGTGTGTGTGTGTTGGTGAAGAGGTTTTATATAAAAAAAAAAACAAACCCTCTTCTCCTTGCAGACTGCAGACATTTGGTCCACCTCTTCTCCTGCAGATGTCTGCAGATGTGGCCTGCAGCAGAAGAGGTTTTCGTGCAGAAAAAACAAACAACACCCAAGTGTGTAGATAGCCACACCCAAAAATGTATTTTTTGTCTTATATGCACACCCTGTAGTGTCGAGTTGTGGCCAAAGCACGGCGTTTTGATCCGGTCAACTAAACAAAGACTGAGGGGTGTCTGATGGGTCTGTTGACCGGACCAAAATGCCGAGCTTTGGCCGCGTTAACCAGACAAAAAACTGACACCCAGTCAGTCTTTGTCTGGTTGACAGGACCAAAACGCGGCCAAAGCTCGGCGTTTTGGTCCGGTCAACAAACCCGTCAGACACCCGTTAGTCTTTGTCTGGTTAACCGAACCAAAAAGTCGTGCTTTAGCCACAGTTCAACACTGCAGGGTGTGCATATAGGACAAAAAACACATTTTTTTGTGTGCCAATAGGCAAATGAGTGTGTGAATAGGTACACCCTTTCATAATAACTTAACTGGAAAGTTTAATGTCATCCACCATCAAGGACAACAATATTTATAAAATTCAAACCACCAGAAGCGTCTATGTAATTTCGAAAACACGAGCACGTTTCTTGTAATTTGTGCAAACCACATAAATCATCCGTTTAGTTAACTTTTTTAATTTTTAATATATATATAACTAGGTTAGAAACCCGTATGTTGCGTATGTTGAATAAAGAAAATATTAAATAGTTAGTGATAGAGATTTGGGGATAGCAGATTAATAAAATTAACACAAAAACAAAAGGTAAAATAAGAGAAGGATCATGCGCTCATAGAATCGTGATCGGCTAACTAGCCATTTATTTATTAGGTATTGATTTATTTAGTTATTATTATTATTATTATTATATTTTATATATATTAATTTAAGAGTTAACTGCCATTTTCGTCCCTGTGGTTTGGTCACTTTGGCCATTTCAGTCCATTTTTAAAAAATGCGCCATTTTCGTCCCCCACGTTCTGGAAAGGTGCCATTTCAGTCCAAAAATCATAACCCAGTTAAGTCAGTTAGTAAATAAGGACTGATTGTGTAAATTTGTAACATAAAGGACCATTTAAGTAAATATTAAACACCACCACCACTAGCCCTGCCACCACCACCACTCCGCTGCCACCACCACCGCCACCACAGCCCTGCCACCACCACCACTTCGCTGCCACCACCACCACCACCGCCACCACAGCCCTGCCATCACCACCACTCCGCTGCCACCACCACCGCCACCACAGCCCTGCCACCACCACCACAGCCCTGCCACCGGTGCAGGTGCGTCGGTTGTTTTGTTATTTATTGAATGAATTTATCGAATAAATATTTATAGTTCTTAGCTCTGTGGATATTGTATATATGTTTTGTTGCTTTTGTTAGGGCTAGTAATAACTGTTTAACAATTGTGGATGCATCAGTTGACCTTAGTAATAAAATCATAAGTTTATATTTTAGAACTTATAATGGAAATTGGTTACATGTTCGATGCTACTTTCTTTACTTTTATGCTTACATTATTTGATATTGTGTCATCAAAGCTTTGTTAAATTTCGAATTTAAATCATCAGTATTGGTGGTAAGGGGACTCATGGAAGGAAAGAATGGGTTGAATTTACACGCTTGTTGAAGGAACGATGTTATTTTCGACAACCGTTTCATTTGGTGTTTTGATTGGTCGTAGGACAGGGCTACATATGGATGGTTAATAAGGTTCCAGGAAGCGAGAAATGGGAGTTAGTAATGAGAAGCCGTCAACTATGGGAGAAATTTGCAGAGGATGTAAAGTATCTGGGAATGGATCCTCAAGAGGTTCTTGGCTGGAAGAAGACAGGTACAAATATATTTGAAAATATTTAAATGATATTCAGGTTAAGATCAGTAATATTAACATATTGTGGATAATATAAACAGGAAGCTTGTTGGTTGGTAAAACATCGCAGGAAATGGCAGCACTGAAAGAGAAGGTAGAGCAGCTATCGAAAGCCGGGCTCAAGGCAGAGCTCTTGTCCAGCACCGAATTGCAGGAATTAGAACCTGCGCTTGTGATCGGTGAAGAAGGCGGGGCAGCTTTTATACCAGATGATTACCAACTGGATGCTCGGCGTTCTGTTGCGTATATTGAAAAGGTACCAAACATTGATCCACCAATCCGTTTTGCAATTTAATTACTAAATTAATGGTTGAGAATATCATGCAGGAGAACAGGAAGTATGCAAGTGAAGGAAGATACGGCGGTGGTGGCGGTGGTGGCGGTGGTGGTGGTAGTGGCTGTGGTGGCGGTGGTGGCTGTGGTGGCGGTGGTGGTGGCGGTGGCGGTGGTGGTGGTGGCAGTGGAGTGGTGGTGGTGGCAGGGCTAGTGGTGGTGGTGTTAACTGCCATTTCAGTCCATTTTTCAAATTTACACAATCAGTCCTTTATGTTACAAATTTACACAATCAGTCCTTATTTACAAACTGACTTAACTGGGTTATGATTTTTGGACTGAAATGGCACCTTTCCAGAACGTGGGGGACGAAAATGACGCATTTTTGAAAAATGGACTGAAATGGCCAAAGTGACCAAACCACAGGGACGAAAATGGCAGTTAACTCTTAATTTAAACTTGTCATGAACAGTATTTTAGTTTATTTTCTAAATATTGTTTTTTAAGTTTTTATTATTTTATTGTTTTATTACATTTATTGATTTTAAATTTGGTTTTTTTCTCATATAACTTTTAACATACGATCAAAGTATCTGTTATGAAACAGAAAACCATAAAAATAAATGTAAGTCATACCTAGGGTTGTTTGGTTTAATTCAGTACAGTTTGGTGGTGCTACAGTGTCAGTTAATCAAAAGTAAAAATGTGAGTCGTACCTGGGGTTGTTTGGTTTAATTCAGTACAGTTTGGTGGTGCTACAGTGTCAGTTAATCAAAAGTAAAAACAATAAAAATAAATACCGGTACCGATGTAGATATGTTCAATCGGTTTCGATTTGGCTTGGTACTACAGCGGTACAATATCCATTTTCGAAAAAATATCGCAATTAACTAAAATAAACATAGAATGCAAACGAATCGAACCGATATCAACTAAACAACATAACTACTGGTATCGATATTCATTTTTATTGTTTTCAATTGATGTGATGTTCTATCTTTCGATTACTATAGCGAGTGTCGGTATCATACCGAACCAAATTGGAAATTGATGCTGACTGAATTCCCGCAGCGAAGCGCGGGAGAATCTCACTATATATTTTATATATATGAATTGAATGTGGTAATGAATAATAAAAGAGTAACCAAGAATTTTTAAATAATTGATTTTTAATAGTATTTTATTGATTGCCTGCATTCGGTATAGAAATAATTGTTTTTAATAGTATTTATTGATTATACAGTTTTATTACATTCGTATAGAAATTATCATGTGTTTTATATCGACCGAAAATGATAAAAATGAACATTGTATCAGCACCGATGTTGTTTTAATAGTATCGCTCGGTTCAAACTGTCACAATACCAGTACCGATATTTGACGAAATTGTATAATTGAAATTTTTTTTTTGAACCGGAAAACCATAAAAATGAATCTATGTACCGGTACCGATGTTCGGTACGATAACGATACGATATCAGTTTATCGAAAGAGAAAACAATAAAATAAATATCGGCACCGAAACCGTGGTTGTTAGTTCGTTTTACTACGGCAGCGGCACGGTATTCGATATCAAACAGTAAACCATAACAATGAATACATACCAGTACCATTGTTGTTCTGCTAAATTTGTATGATATGGTAGCGATATGGTGTCAGGTTATTGAAAGCAAAAGCACTAAAAATAGATACCAGTATCGAGACAAATGTTGTTCACGGTTCGGTTTGGTACGATAGCAGCAGAGTATTCTTTTTCTATAAAAGATAGAACGCAAACAAACTAGGACAATATCATTTGAACAACATCAATATCAGTATCCATAATTGTTTTTATTGTTTTCAATCGAAGTAAGGCTTTCTTTTTCTATTCGAATAGCAAGTGACAGTACTGTAACGAATCGGATTGATACTGACCAACTTCCCGCCGCGAAGCGCGGGAAAATATAGTAGATTTATTTTCTTAAAATATTATTATATGAATATGAATCATAAGTGTTTATGGAAAGCAGATTTATTTTATTAAATTATTATGTTGATGAACAAGTAGATTTATTTTATTAATTTATTATTGTATCTAATTTTTTATTATTATTTTATTAATTTATTATTGTATCTAATTTTTTTATTATTATAGTTGATTAGGGAAAAGATCAAATATGAAGATTAATTTCGCTAGGAAGGATAGGAAGCAATAAGAGGATTACATGTGGCAATATTTAAAATAAAGAAAAAGGGTATTTTAGTCAATCCAATCATTTCTTCTTCCTTTTCAAAACCCAGTAACTTCAAAACCCACCATTTTCAAAACCCACCAGCTTCAACCATTTCTTCACTTTCTATCTCAATAATCACTACATTATAGTGCGATTTTCATCACCAATCAATGATTCAAACACCCGATCAACGTGTTCTTCAGCTTTTTTGAAGAAAACCCAGTTTAATTTCATACAAAATCTCGTTTTTTCCGGTGATTTTGAAGATAATCACTCGATCCGTTCGATTCGAGAGCTGATAAGTGTTTCAATCATTCAAAATTCATCAATTGTTGAAGAAATCACTTCGATCCAGGTAAGAAATTCTTTAATTTCATTTTTACGATCTGGGTTTTTGATTTAGTCATTGCGTTTTACGATCTTGGCGGGGGTCCGGGGGCAGCGCCCCCGGTAGCGGGGTCCCAGGGGCGGCAGCCCCTGGCGGGGTCCAAGGGGCTGAGCCCCTGGCAGGGGTTGAGCTGTAATAAAAATGCATCAGAAAAATTAATTTTCCTGAAATTGGCTCATTTCGAAGACAGTAATTCGTAGACAATTCAAACAGTTCACAGTCACAGACAGTTCCCAGACAGTTTTATGTGTCCACTTCGTTTTAGAAATAAGAGAGTTTTATGTGTTTTCTAGCTATTGCGTTTTAGAAAAAACACATTTTTAAGTGTTTTTAGTCATTGCGTTTTAGGTAAAACACAGTCACAGACTGTTCCCAGACATTTTTAGGTGTTTTCAGTCCATTGCGTTTTATAATGAGTAATTTTTAAGTGTTTTCTAGCCATTGCGTTTTACAAATAAGACATTTCTTTGTGTTTTTGGTGCATTGCGTTTTAGGTAAAACACATTTTTATGTGTTTTTGGTGCATTGCGTTTTAGGTAAAACACATTTTTATGGGTTTTTAGTCCATTGCGTTTTATAAAGTACATTTTCTTTTGAGTTTTCTGGCCATTGCGTTTTACAAATAAGACATTTCTTTGTGTTTTTGGTGTATTGCGTTTTACAAATAAGTCATTTCTTTGTGTTTTTGGTGCATTGCGTTTTAGAAAAATGTCATTTTTTAGGTTTTTTTTTTCATTGCGTTTTACGTAACTGGGGGTTTTTCTATTGCGTTTTACGCAACTGGGTTTTAATTTTTTTTAAATATAGCAATAGTATACTCGTTTTAAAGATAAAAAAACGCTCGTTTTTTTGGTGCAATTTTTATAAAAAAAATAATGTCGTATGAAAGAGTTATTAACGTTTAAAAAATGGGGGGAATTGAAGGAGAGAGAAACTATTGGCTTGGATTGACTAGAATGCCCCTAAACAAACTCACGCGCCTCTTTTCTTCTTTTCAATTTCCCTGATTTAATCTTAGCCCTTGATTAACTAAATGGATGGTCAAGATCACTTCCTAGCCTTCCTAGCCAAATTAACTTCCTATTGTATCTCCACCCTAGTTGATTATTGTTATAGCTACTTTAGTTTACCTCTATTCTATATATATATATATATATATAGGGTAGGGATCCTATACATTAATTCAGAAGTGTGAGAAGTGTATTATAACACTATATATAACACTATATAACACCATATAAACACCGTATAACATTATGTAACACCATATAACACTATATAACACTATATAACAATATATAACACTATACATCTATCATAGACATGCTATCAGACAAAATATAGTGTTATATTTGTTGTATAGTGTTATATAGTGTTACATGGTGTTACATAGTGTTGTCCGGTGTTTATTTGATGTTATATAGTGTTATATATAGTGTTATAATACACTTCTCACACTTCTGGATTAATGTACATGATCATTTATCTATATATATAAATATATACAGAGAGAGAGAGAGAGAGAAAGTGTAAAATACAATAGCCCCTAACGTGCGACCAGTACGCGACAAAAAAATAACATACGTAATTTGTTGATACAACATGCGTGATTAGTGTTCTTTTCAATTAGCCTGGGATTGATCAATTTCGTCCAATTCATTTCAATTTTCTTTTCGTTTCAGTTTAAATTGCCCATTGTTCGGTCAATTTCATCGAATTGTGTTCAAATTCATCTTTGATTTTGAAAATTTTCAAAAAAAGTGACGACCCGAACAAGGACCGTAGAACAGAGGATGCAGGACCACGATGAAGCTCTGATCCAGACCGCAGAACAGAGGATGCAGGAACATGACCAAGCTTTGATTTGATTCGATTGGAGTCAGAGGGCAGTAACAATAGTTTCAGATCATAGAACAGGGGATGCGATTTTTGAACTGGGAGTTAGGGCATGCGTGATTATAGGTATATAACGTGCGTGATTTATGTTTCCAACATGCGTGATTAGGGTTTTTGAGTTTTATAACGTGCGTGATTTTCAAATGAACGTGCGTAATTATATGTCGTACCGGTCGTACGTTAAGAGCTATTGTACGTTAACCTTCATATATATATATATATATATATATATATATATATATATAGGGTCAGGATTGAGAGAAAACGGTGAAAAGTGTGAGAACGGTGAGAACGCTTATAGATCGTCCGATCAAAACAATCCATGGACTAGATTGCGCGGTGGCGTTTTCGTAAATAACATCAATATTATTATGTGGGACGCGCTTCATTAAGGGTAAAAGGGTCTTTTACCGCTCATATTTAAAACCCCATCAAATGATAAAACGCCATACAAAAAATAAAACGCCATTAAAAACAAAACGCCAAAAATTAAAAATAAAACACGTTGAATATTACAGGAAGATGAAACAACACAAATAACTGAATTTCAGTTATTAACATTTATTAGAAGAAATTCTCTCCTAAATTACGCGCCAAAAAAATCATTATATAAACAAACGTAAAAACATAGCTTCCATAATCACTTCAATCTATCCGTTTTCTGCAAAAGAACATCTTTAACCAAAAACGCCAACTTAAACAAAACGCCAAAAATGGCAACAATCATTTCGTGGAGATACACTCTGGGAATCAGGCGATACGTCCTCCATTTTGACAACAGAAGGAGGGTGTATGTTAAGACAGTCAAGGCAATTCTGAAAATGGAAGAAGAGATACAGAGGCAAATCTTATCCATTGGCATCGCTCTAGACAACGAATGCCATGAAACACATATGCTTATGAAAACATTAACCAGCAAATTTGGACCAATCAAAGGGAATGTGAAGCCAGACCCTGTCATGACATCATGACGTTTTGATGATGAAACAGACATGGTGACAGTTACATACGACAGCGGAGAGGAGGAAATCTACTGGCTAGAGAACATCATGACAAAGCAGCGACTGGGTTTCATGGAAGAATTGCATAACGCCACTTGTACCAACACAGAAATAGACTCAAAATTGGAGTTAATGCAAGACATGTTCAGGTGGAGGCTTCAGAATCTTCAGGAACAAATCTTCAGGAACAAGAAGCTGATGAAGGTGAATGTGATGACATGGATGAAGACCAAGATGAAGACTCCAAGGAGTAAGAAGATGATACAAGTGATGGATACTATTCAGATAAAGTACCTTCTGACGAAGGATTTTAATTTTTTTTCCTGTTTTTTTTCTTCTATGTAATTTTTTTTTTAAAGATAATTAAATGATATATTTCTATCTTTATTAGCAAAACGCCAAAATAATACTAAAAATTGTTAACCCTAACAAAACGCCAAAAATAACAAAAAAATATTTTTGCTGCTTAATATTTTATTTACTCCGTTATTGTATTTTGACATGTTGGTCTGCATAAGGCCATTTAAAAAAAACGCCAAACTTAGAAGATGTGACGTCTATAACCTATAAAACTGATAAAAGCTGATCAACACAATAAATACAAAAAACAGTAAATGAAAAGACAGTTACTTTATTACTATAATTTATTACAATAAAAAGTCTCGCCTAAACTACGCGCCAAAAAACTCCTATAAGAGAAGGGTCTATACACAATGAAATTAATCAGACACAAAAAAACACAAAAACGCCATATCCTCTATAACCACTCCCTTTAAAACGCCACAGATGGCAAAGCTTTTACTGAAATGGATCCTTTTTCTGAGGGGGTTAACTCAATAATATTTTGCTGAATGAGATGGACAAATATTCAAGAAAAAGAGACTGATGACAGTGATATGCCATCATGTGAGCTTTGTTCTTGATGATTATTTGAATGGAATAAAGGGATCAACACAAGTGTAAAATGCTATTTTGGACTCCATTATTACAAACAGCATCAAGCAAGAGTTGATCTTTAATGACATGCCACCAAACAAGAATATCACACCAAAAAACAGGTTGCTACTAAGCAGATTCTTCTAAAAAACGGGGTTTATGAAGGAAAGTTGGCATCTAGCTAAAGTATTCAAAAAAGGTTCAAAACGCCAAAAACAAATTCAAGAAGGAAGAGGCTGATGACATTGAAGATTCGGAAGAAAAATTAGATTACCATTTTGTATTATTTTTGTTTTCATTTTATATGGTTTTTGATATCAAGTTATATGTTGTTTTGTTATCTAATTCTCTATAAATAAAATACATTATTATATAAAACGCCAAAAACTACAAACACCAAAACGCTAGTAGAATGAAAACTGGGAGAACAGCTGCTGGCAAAGCACCTTTTAAAGGGTGTTAAAACGCCAAAAAATTCACTAAACGCCAAAAAGAAAAATTAGACTTATTTTAATCTTATGCAAATTTTAATGACTCGAAGTGAATTATTATACAAAACGCCAAAAACGTCAAAAAATTAACCATAAAAACCCTATAATGCCAAAAAATTATATATGTGACACATAAACAATTAATTCAACGCCAAAAACTTTAAAAAATATAATTAACGCCAAAAAAAAACTTAGATGCCATAAAATATTATACCGCGTAGGGAAAATAAAAAGAAGAATGAAAAGACAAAAAAACCCCTCCGCCCTTCTCTATGCCGTGGGACACGTGTTGGGCCAGGATGCGTTCTCACCGTTCTCACACTTTTGAGCGTTTTCTCCTGATCCCGTTTCTATATATATAATATACTTCTAATTCATAAATATTTATAAATTTGGTTATATGAATCGATAGTCTTGATGAATAGTATTTTTTAATTATTTATTTTTTGATGTACTTTTTTAATGAAATTTTATTCATTTTTTAATTTGTTTTTTAATAAGTTGCGTTCGTTAACTTATTTAAAAAATCAAACTTTGCAATTATGCTTATTTTTTTCAACATTTCTATATAATTATATTGAATATGGATATTGTATTGTTGTCGTACCAAACCAAACTGAAGCCGACAATAAATGCTAATTTATTATCTTGAAGTATTTATTTAATATAATTTATTCATCACTTATTTTGATTTTTTCCATAATAACTTGCATTCTATGTTTTTTTCAGTATTGCGATATAACTTTTATTGAGAACGATAATTATGTTGCTATCGCACCAAACTGAACTGAAATGACCGAACAACATCTGTATCGGTGTGGATATCTATTTTTATTGTGTTTTACTTTCGATAAACTGACATCGTATCGCTACCATAGCGTACTGAACAAGACCGGTAACGGTAGTTGTATTCATTTTTATGGCTTCATGTTTAATAACAGATGTCGTGTCGCTACCATAGTGAATTGTACTAAAACCATACAAACAATATAATTTTTAGTGCCGGTATTTATTTTATTGGGTTTGCTTTCAATAAATTTACACTGTATCATATCAAACAACATTTGTACCGGTGCTTATATTCATTTTTATGGTTTTAGGTTTAGATATTTTTTTACTTCTACAAATTTATTTGCGACAGTATATGAATATCGGTACCAGTACCGTGACTATCTGAAATGATCGATACCATTCGAACACCGGTGTCGGTATCAGTGTTCATCTTTATCGTTTCGATCGATGTAAAACGCATGTTGATTTTTATACTTAGTGCATGTGTATCGTATTGGTATTATAAGAAACCAAACTGATACCGATCCAATACTTGCGATAAGGTACCGCCGCAAGGCGCGGAGAAATACCCTAGTTATAATAAAAATAGGTAAAGGCAATTTGATATACCATCTTTACTAACGTTAAATTAAAATATCTACTTTTAACATGTAAGACTTTATTGTTGCTTATATCCTCCATCTTTATTTTTCACACAATGATTTTTCAACTTTTAAATCAAAATTTAAATAAAAAAACCATAGCAAGATTTGATTTTATATGATTCCATGCTTGTAGATGTAGATCTCTTATCTCCATAAATGGGTGTGGTGATTATTTCTTCAACCTCAAGACACATTGAATCACGCTTTTGGTTCTTCAATTTCTAAAGGGTAGATGCACGGTACCCCCGACCGCGGAAGGGATCCCCCTTCCTAAGCTAGCGACCCGACAACGCTGCCTGGCGGTGAAACCCCTGCCAACTCAAGGGGAACTGAAGAGCCTGGTTTCACCCAGGATTCGAACCCGTGACCTCACAGGATCCTTGAGCCGGTTTAAGAAGGGGGTCGGTGGCCACAGGATCCTTGAGCCGGTTCAATTTCTAGATCAATGTTAATTGGTCAATTCTTTTGGTTGGAGAACATGGCAACAGTAAAACATTAAACATTATTGTTAGAAAATTTGAAGTTAAAAAGAAAATGTAGTTGATAGTGGTTAATGATACTCAATGCTGATGGTTAACGATACTCTGTGATGGTGGTTAATGTTGATCGTTATCGGTGGTAGTTGAAGAACACCAAGTATTCATAATGAACACAAGAACTAAGCAACTTACGAGATCCCCAATCATATGTATGTGGGTTACAAATGAACAACAATGTATCTAATTTGAACACTTACACAATTCGCCTAAAATATGCCCACCAATAAGATCTAACATATGTCGAGTCACCTATTACCACCTTTATGACAACTCCTTGACTCTGATATAAACGCCTTGAAACAAGAAGTGTCCAAAGCTTCCATGATACCAAGGGGAAGTTCATAGCTAGTTTCCACTAGTAGAAAAAACTATTGTGGATATACTAGAAGAGAAGCGAAGCGAAGTCATAAAGAAACGTTAGGCGATGTGACCAACACGGTCATATATAGATGTTGCTCAAAAAGCTAGTGGCACTATCTCTTATCGGTCTAGAGGAATGATTTATATATAATAGCTAAAAAGTATTTTATTAGCGATGGAGGAGCCATGATCCCGAATGCACATTTGATACTGGGACGCTAGTCTTAGACGACGGACAAATCCAATAGTGTCGGTACTACAAAGATCATGACTACCACACCGATAACTGTAGCTCTACACGAAAAGGGGAGTGAAGAGTTACATATACTTGACATTTTGTAAAGCCAAATGAAGGAGAAAGGAGCAAGAGACTTAAATGAGAAAATCTCTTTTCATCTTGGATCCATCCTTCACGCTTCTTAACACATATATTGATATGTAGTTTGTATGATCAAAACTTGAGCCTGAAAGTGGTTACATTTCATCCACATACATTTCAAAAGTTGTTTGTGCAATTCGAAAACACAAACTAATCAAAAATCAACTTGAATTATTTCCTAACCACACACTCCTTGTGGATTCAAAACACCCTACTTATCATAGCTAGTCTAATGTATTGAGAATTGAACAAAACTCTCTTAACTTTGATTGGGACTTCGACTCCGATCCAGAGGCTTACATGCATAACATATATATCAACTTACCAAGTTAATTGGTTTCATAATAAACCAGGCAATCTTGTAATTTATCCTAAATACACACATTGTACTTCACTTTAAAGAGGTTGATGTACTCACTTGGCTATTTATACTCTTCAATTCATCCCAAGTTTCATATATATTTTATAACCATTGTTATTATTATTTAATACAACGTCGTCTAATTTATGTGGACAATGGACTTTTAGTCGGATAAGTATTCAAACTCTACATCCAGCATTGCTAAGTCAATATTGGTATCTTCCAACAACCACAAGACAACATGAACAAAAAAAATCATGATGTCAAAAACGATTGTTAAAATCAGCTAAACACATAAAGATTGATATGCAGTTGTCTATAAAAGATCATCATCATCCTTTTGACATCCTATTCCTGTTTAGTTTGTAACTATTTTGTGAATGATGTTTATCCGATTCCTTATTTTGATTAGTTATCCCGCCGGTTGTTGGCAGGTAATGCAAGTGGACTCAAAACTTTCAATAGATAAATAAGTTAATCATATTATCTCATCAATAATAGTAGTTACTCATGTGTGTTCATAATGTTATTTTCTTGTATCAGATTCCTACATGTTAGAGTCATTTATTTAAACAATGAACTTTTTTTACAAAAAAGGGCTTAATTTTAAAATCCGTTTTAGGTTCTAGAGACGATCCAATCCAATTGAGTTATAGATATTTGATAATTGACATGAATCATCATGATACATGTTACATATATTTCCTTTGTTTTTACTAATGACATAAACAAACATAAAAAACTTATATAGGGATTTCAAAATCAATGAAAACCACATGAATGCTAATATAAGAAATTCAATTAACCCTTGAGCTGTTAAGCCTCCCCCACCAATTCTTTTTAACCTTTTCACCACCACGACCACTACCCCCTTCTTCACTACTTAGTTTGTTCAAAATTACCTTTGTCTCCCTCAATCTGGCGCCAAAATCCTTCTTCCACCCTTCAAAACTCTGTTTCAACCTCCCAAGTTCTTCTTCCGGGTTCAAACTTGCCTCCGCTTGACCCGACTTAACCTCCACCAGAAACTGTGCATCATCTCCAAACACATGGCTTCTCTGCTCAAACTCCTCGGCTAACCGGCTGATCAAACTCAGTCCAGCGCTCATTTCGTTGCTACTGGCCCCTGCTGCATCGTTTGAGTTTCTTCGGCTGAAGTTATTCGCGCTGGTTAGGTTGACCGAAGGATCAGAAAAATCGTCTACTGTTAGGTTCTGTTTTGCTAAAGTTAGGCTAGATTGAAGTGAGTTCATCTGTTTCTGCCATAGTTCTTCCATGGATTTCATTTTCTGCTCGTAGTCAGACCAACGGTTTTCGTATTGTTGGATGCGTTGCTGGATCATTTCCTTTTCTTCTTCTTTTTCGCGTAAACCAATCTCAGCTTTAAGAACTCGTCGTTGTAAGTCTGCCAGATATGTTTTGTTCACCATCACATCGTCCTTGTTACCCTTAAATCGTTGCAGGCAAGTGCCCTCTGTACTTTTTCGGACGAGCCATCCGCGAATAACTGGAAAGAGGTTTGATATTCAATTCTTCATGGTTAAAATAATAATATATTTTTAGTAATTTCAACCCGACTAGTTTAACCGGTTATTACAACTCATTAACAACTCGCTAATCCATTTATGACTAGTTTAATCTGTTCAGTTGTAACTCATTTATAACCCGCAACCCATTTGTCTTGTTTAGATAAACGGATTACATGCCCACACGGGTGATGGGTCATTGTTCGGGTTACATAATTCTTTGAAACGCATAAGTAGAGTAAAGTACACGGATGGTCCTTGTTTTTTACCAAAATTTTAGAATTGGTCCTTAGCTTTTCAAAAGTACACAAATGGTCCCTATGGTTTGCATTTTGTAACGCATTTAGTCCCCAGCCAACATATTTAAAGGTTTTAGCATGTCCAAGTTAAGGACTATATGCGTTACAAAGTGCAAACCACAGGGACCATCCATGTGCATTTGGAAAAAGTTGGGAGTAAGTGTGTTACAAAGTGCAAACCAAAGGAACCATCTGTGTACTTTTGGAAAGCTAAGGACCAAATCCAAAATTTTGGTAAACCACAAGGATCATTCGTGTACTTTACTCGTATAAATATATCGGTCGTGTTTGGGCTCATCATTTCAACCAGCCAACCCGACACGATCATCACCCTAGAAATATAATTGTATTATAGATGATTATAACCTCTTGAATCGTGTTATTTATATTTTCTTTTGTTACTTTTGTTTGTAATTGCATTATAGATGATTATAACCTCTTGAAACGTGTTATTTATATATTTTTGTTTACTTTTGTCTGTAATAATATATATTCTATAATCATATTTAACGTGTCAGGAAAGTGTTTAGGGGTTAAGAAAACTGATATAAAGATAATACCTGCTTGTATGACATCTGATGCATCATAAAGTTTCTTGTAGTCTTTCCTAACATTGATTGCCTTGATCCGCTTTTGTATACGCGCTGCTGCTCTATGTCTGTGTAGTAAGATTGCAAACTCCTTTCTATCTTTTTGCCCTCGAACAACTGTAATCACCAAATTTCAGTTAATTTTATTGGGGATTGTATTATCTGATTACAGTTTAGAGTAAATCTAGAGGAACATACATGATTGAAGAGTGAAAATTCTTTGTTTCATTTCTCTCAGAATCAGACGCGCTTTGTGACCTCTAAAGCAGCTTTGAACGCGTAATATGCCATTCAGAGTACGATTTCGTGTATCTTCAAGCTTACCAATCTGACATATATCCGGAAAAAAAAAACAAGCATCATCAATATGCAGTTAACGGCTGCAAACGAACCGAACAAATGTTTGCTAAAATATATATGTGTTCACGAACTGTTCATGTTCGTTTGTTAAGAAAATGCACGTGTTCGTGTTCGTTTGTTAATTTTAGGCAATGAACGAAAACGGACATTGATGAACACAAACTAATTTTCATGAACACAAATAAAAAAACGAACACAAACAGGCGTTCATGAACATAATATATAATACACGGACACTTATTAAATATTTTATTTGTCGGAATTTTGAAGTATTTAAATAAAATATAAAAGCTAAAAACACTAATGAACTATCGAACAGAAACGAACATGTTACTGAACGTTCACGAACATAAATGAATGAACACGGCCTCTGTTCAAATAATCAAATTCATTCATTTAACTAAACGAACGAAATTTCTTGTTCGTGTTCATTTGTTTAAGAAACAAATGAACTTCCCGCCAAACGGATCATGAACTGTTCGTTCAATGTTTGGTTCTTTTGCAGTCCTAGGACCAGGTACTTAATTATGTTTCTAAACTACATTATTTTGTCAAAAGATTTGCTAACCTGTCCGGTTCGAAAGAACAACTTTGTATAGCCAACTTGATACATTTCGGGAAGAATATTGAATTGTTGAAGGATGGCAACAGATGCACTTAGTGGATCTTGTGATGCAACATGGTCGAGAAGAAGAAAACCATACCTAATGCAGGATTATTTAAAAGAGACATATTGCATTAGAAATAATTAAAGAACTTTTTTGAAAATTATTTGTAAAAATGGGTAGTTTCTTTTTCTTATTTGTATTTCTAGTGAATCCGCACTTGCAAGCCTTGGATTCTCTCTTCTCAATCTCACAAAAATTACATTTTTTTTCTTTAATTTTCATTTAATATGCATTGTTTTTTCTATAATAATGTGTAATACTAGAAAAAATCTAAGTGCAAGGTTGTGTTTAATTTTTCATCTGTACCTTTCGATATAAACTTTATTAGAAACTGAGTTTTATCCAAAATAAACTTGTATTTTGTAAGATTAACTACGGATTCACTATAAATACAAATAAAAAACACCCATTATTACTATGAATACTTTTAAAAGAAAAACACCCTAAAAAGTTTAATATCTACCTTCTTGCGAATTTTTGATGGGTCATTCTTGTTGGAAATCCAGATCTTGATATTCGAACGACTTCTAAAACACCACAACATTTTAGCTGCTGAAGTACAAGTTGTTGATCATAAATTCCAGATGCGTGTGAGTTATTGGGCTTAATGCAACGTATGAAATGTGACCTTGTGTTCCCCAAACGTTGCATTAGTTGGAATAATTGGCCCTGAAAACAATGAAAAGCAATACAGCTTTCAGTTAACATACCCGACTAATAAAAGTGGAATCTAGAACAAAAGCACACAAAAAAAAAAAAAAACACGCTACAGTAGACAGGTCAAAATGGGAAAGGGCGTACCTTAAACTTTAACGTGACACTAAGCTTCTGGGAATCCGCGCCACCTGATTTATTTAGTGAACCAACTGCAGGCTTCTCAGTCAAAGAAAGCATACTGGAAGCAAAAATCTGAGGAAGTTTGCATGTGCAAGAAGACAGAAGTTGAATGGCAACCGAATGCAATAAATCACGGTTTTTCTCCAAAAACCCGGTTGTGTCGTATTTTACCTGAGAGGCATAAATGAAAACATACCATGTAGATAGCAAAAAACATACATAAAAACTTTAAAAAATAATTCAGAAAGAGTGCATTGTGCATACTTCCCCAGCATAATGATGAACTGTGAACGCTTTGCCTCGTTCTCCTCTAAAACACGGAATATCATTCAAGTGTTCCTTTAGCTTGTTGGCAAATGACATATCTGTAGCATTTGGAAATGTGGTTTCTTCATCTAACAGGGATAGTAATCCTAATGGTTTCTGTTAAGATTAAAAACTAAGTGCATAAACATCGGATTACGTCCACAAGATAAAATAACCAATATGAGACACCCAAATAAGAAATTTCCACGTGAAAAGCTGAATAACCTTCTCAAAAAGACTGAGACAAGCTTGATTGTCCTCAAAGTCAACCTTTGCCCAGTCAATGCCATCTTGGATATATTCCTAAGAAGTCAATAACAGATTTAAGTAGATGTAAGCCATAGTTGTTAATTGCGAATAGCGACAAACTACCTATACGCAACGTAGCTATAGCGATGAAATAGCGGCACAGCTTGTTGCCCGTTTACCATCTATCTCGATGTAAATTCATAACATGATAAAAAAATGATAGTATCAATCCAATAAGAGTGAAATCCTGTAACAAAAAACCCTAAAATACGCTTATTTTTTCAGTATATACCTGTATTTATTAAAAAGAAAAAACCTATTTTATCGCTATTTCATCGCTTTTTAGGGGCGGGAAGTTCCCACTTCGCTACGCTATTATAGCGAGCATAGCACCGCTATTAACAACTATGATGTAAGCACTTGCTTTTATGAAAAATATATGATAATCTGTTATCTAAGCAGGACTACCTCTTGTTCTAGCTTGAATAAATGATGATTAAAGTGTTGCTGTAATCTCTCATTTGCATAATTAATGCAGAACTGCTCTAAACTATTTACCTAGAAAAATCAAAAGAAAGGTCAACATTTATATATAAGCTGTGATGAAAACGAAACAAGGAAACATAAGACATACGTCAAATGATTCGAATCCGTAAATATCAAGAATGCTGATGGATCTTCCAGACAGACGTTTCCCTGCAGAAAGTGATTTGTTGATCTGTTCCACCAACCAATCAAACAGACAAGAATATATTGATTTTGCCAACGCGTCGCGTGAGTCCATTGCCTGAATAATGAAGGTTTTTCAGTGATAAAATATTAATTGTTCTTATTATTATATAATTATCATATCTGATATATCTGATTAATTATCGTACCTGAGTTAGATTTAGCCTTTTGATTATGTTTTCATTCATAATAATCATTTTCCGAGTGGATAAAGCGGTCTGTAGATTCTCAGCCTCACACCCAAGCAATTTAGCAACAGTTAGAAGAGCTGTAAACCAAAATTTTATTTATCAAGTCAAAATATATGGCATTAACAGGCGGTTGACCAAGATTTTGCAGTCAATAGCTGAAAATTACCTTCATCAATCATAGGTTCCACATGATTGTTGTCGTCAACAGCTTGAAATGTTACATTTCCGAGCCATAACACTGCTGCAAGCATTGAAAAAACATTTTCTTGGTCCTCTTTGCTAACATGAACAATATCCAGAGCTTCCTGAAAAAAAAAAGAATAATAAAAAGGTTGTAAATGAAATCAGTAGATCACCATATATAAGCCATATAAGATGAAGGATACATTACCACTACGATACGAAATTCTTCCGCATCATTTACCCCGGAAATAGTATAGCAATTGCTTTGCTGCAAATATTTGTACTCATGCGCACTCTTCAAGTTTAGTTTCTCTGTAACAAAGCACACAGAGTTGTAAATGCCAATTTAAAAAAAAAAAATAATCCATGAACCTTATGAACATTGGGTTGAACTTCTTTGGTTTGTGTATATTTTAGTTTCATATCTAATAAAAAAAGACTAAAGCGTTTATTAATTAAAATACTTAAAATATTTACGAGTCGTGTAAAACCATTTATAGACTCTTTGTAGTTGGATTAAAGATTGAATGCTAAATTGAGGTAATTGTCACCTCTAAGAGAAGGTGGAGCTCCTGCACAAAGCTGATAAAACGAATGATATGACCTTTCACCTTCTGTGCACTGAACAACTCTTGACTGATCATAAAAAGATCACGTAAGTGGCTTGTAAATTCCAATATTACGAATGAGGGATAAACAACTAAATAATCATAACTTTACCTTTTCAAGAAGAACTGCAACACATTATAAAACACAAAGTCACAAAACGCAATCAGTATTGCAAAAAAAAAATTAAAAAAAAATAGCAAAGACACTTAGTTTTTGCTTGTGATGACATCAGAGAAATGTGGCATCTTACATGTTTGAATACTGGCACCTGCTATTCTTCCGATTTCACTAAAGTGTATTTCAATTAGCTTTCCCTGACATATAAAACAATGTTCCCTATAAACCGTATTGTATACATTTATAAGCTTGAAGAATATAGAAAAATAAATTACATACAAAACGACTCGAGTTGTCATTTCTTGATGTTTTTGCATTCCCGAATCCTTCCAAAATTGGATTTGTTTTTAGTATCTCGTACTCTATTCCACTACCCCCTCTAACTGCAGCTAAGTATTGCATTGCTATCTTTGCTGTTTCAGTTTTCCCAGCTCCGCTTTCACCACTAGACAGTATACAGAAATAAAGGGTACAGATTAAAGTACATATGTATCACCAACACGACTAAAAGTCGAAAAAGAACAGAGGAAACTTAATAGAAGTGTTTCAATTAGGATAGTTGAACTAACTTTATCACAATAGATTGGTTTACTTCATCTGCAAAATGGTAAAAAGATATGATTAAAGAAAAAGACAACATGACTGAAACACTCGAGCTTAGTATCCAGTGATAGAACTTCACAAGAAAAATCCAAACCTCTAATCATTTCCCGGATAGCTGTATCAGCAATGGCGTATACGTGAGGGCTATCAATCTTTTTCCTCTTATAAGCTTGCATGTAGTCATCTCCATACAATGGAATCGTTTTAAAAGGGTTGATGGCAACTAACACAGGTCCCGCTTTTGACTAAAGTGCCGAGAAATATGTCAGCAAAACAGTAATACAAGTTTCAAGATGCCAGACTTAATGCTCAATCATTAAACGGTTACAGATTCTTACATAAATCATGTCTCGTTCATATCTATATTGAAGGTTGTACAAGACTGATGGTTCGCTCAAATAACTTAATTGAATTAGATCGTCAATCCCGTCAAGGATTTCTGGATTTGCAGGTAACAGACAATCAGATTGCACCTTTAATACCTACATTATTAAGAAGCGAAACATCAAAGATCATTGCTTAAACTTCCATATAAAAGGAATTATAAAAGATCATCTATAAGATTTAGCTTACTTTTGTTTCAGAAAATGCAATGAGTGATTCAGTGCCTGTTACAGATATAATCTTTGCCAGTTCCCACTTTCCATCAGGGGCTTGAAACCAAGCATAATTCTTCTGATATATCAGTACAACCACAGATGTTGGAACGTTAGATACAATCTCAAAACAAATAATCAAAATGATTGTTGTCGTGTATGTTCTAGTTCACAATGCACATGACAACATTCAAAGAGCTGTGATCAAGGTTACCTTCTTGGCATTATAGACAGAGACATCATCCCAGCCTCTCGAATGTAAATCCGAATCTTGATGAGAAATTGATGACTTGAGACCTTTATTATCTTTACGAGCATATGGCGAATCGTCATCATCAACCTGATCAATGCTACCAGATCCCATACTACTAATTTTATTTGCAGATTTTTCAGCTGAATCCATAAACCTGTAATCACCAGGCCGCGATTGATTTTGTACAAGAGCTTAATTCCTCGAATTCAAGCTCGAAAACGGAGCAATTTAACTTCTAAATATTAGAAAAAGGTCAGGAAGGAGTTTATAATCTCTAACCCTAGGTCCCACCAACTGGTATTTCTGCCAAACTTAAAGCAGGGGACCAGAGACAAATAAACAATCTTGTCAATGCTCTTTATTCTTTCCTCTTGATCAACCTCTTAAATATTCCACCATCAAAACCTAAATTAAATGCATGACACATTACACATGTAACAATTCCAACCAAATCGAACCGATTCCGTTTCACCTCGTCAAATTCACATTCAACCTGAAACGCGCAACTTCGAATTGAATCGAACAAAAACAGATTTCTTCATTCAACTCCGAAATTTTTCAAAAACACCTTCTCGATCTCTAGCAAACGCATAAATCCTCTGAAAAATGATTCTCTAAACTACTACTTACAAATCAAATTCGCGAAACAACGATACATATTTCTCGAATGACACCACAGCATACGTCGAAATTAATCGAACAAAAACCAGATTTCTTCATTCAACTCCAAAAACGCCTTCTCGATCTTAAACAAACGCACGAACACTTACACAAATAATAAACCTCTAAAGAAAAAATCCTCCTGTACGGATTCCGTTTCATACAAGCAGTTATTTACAGATCTGCGAACGAATTTCACCGATCAAATTCAAATTCAACCTGAAATCAAACTCGCGCAAAATTGAATCGAACAAAAACAAGATTTCTTCATTCTCGAGAAGCACCTTCTAGCAAAGGCGATGGTGATTGAAAAAGAAAGAAGCAGAGAGGAATTTGGAAAAGATGGAGGAGAAAAGAGGGAGAATGTTAAACCCTAGAAGATATGATTCGGAGAAAGAATATGTACGGAAACCCCAAGGAATGAGAAGAAGAAGAAGAGAGACGATTGTTGCCGACTTTTCCATGAGCGTTTGTTCTTCTGTCACGACGCGGTTGTCAAACCGTTTCGCACGTCCATCAGTTTATTTTGTTTAACCAATAAACTACCATTCAAATCTATTGTTTTTTTTAATCATATATTGATTTTCATTATTATATTATTATTTCTTTTTAATTTAGTTTCAATGTATAAACTTAAATAGTCTGTTGAAATAATAAAAGGTGTAGGAAGTTGGTTAAAATCAAAATGTTTTGAGTTAAAAGTTTTTTTATTAATTTCTATAATAAATAACAGATAGATAAGTGTTAATGAATGAAACAGATACTTATATTATGTACATGTTTACTATTCTAATTGGAGTATAATTTATTCTTCTTTTTGTAACTTTAAGGAACTAATGTGTGTAAAAATATGAGTATATTGTCTTAATTTGTTTATGGTTATTTTGTGACATATTATTGGTATTATTAAATGTAACATCTTTGATATTAATATCTCTTAGGCTGGAGGGTATTAATGTCATAATTGCCAAATTCATTATAGTCTTTTTTTTCTTTTACATCACCTCACGTCAGTTTTTTCTACTACTTTTCTTTTATAAATTACTGGAAATCCTACACGATTAGTACGCTTCCCACCCAAAACCAAATTTTAAACTTAAATCAAAAATAAATATTCATAACTCAAAAATACCTATTTATTTAATATAAAATGATACCTTTTTATGACAGATTAATAATACCTAATTAATCATATACAAATAAGTTGGTGTTGCATATATTGTTGAAATTGTTGTCATTGCGCGACTTGAGATGGTTGTTCGATAGATTGTGATGGGTTCGTGTTTTAGTTGGATCTTCGTCGACTTGAACTGGTTTTCATTCCTTTTCGTTTATCCATGGCTTGGAATATATAATCTGTGGTGAAAAAGACATGAAAAAAATAAGATGCGAGTGAAGAAATGGTGGTGGATGAAATGTAAAATAATTGTGGTTTATATAATATATAATGATTTCTTTTTTAAATCATTGCCAATCTTTTGGGTGAATGGGACCCACTCCAACGGCTAGCTGCCAAATGGTTTCATTTGTGACAACTCGTACTTTAGAGCGTATCTTTGTATAACATTATGTGACTATGTGAAACTTTATTAATTGAATGTTATGTTGTTTTGATTATGTGAATTTATGAAGCGAATGTACATTTATAAACAAACCGATAGCACAACACCACTCGATCGCACAAGCCCATTTGGGCTACACTTTGTATTCGGATCAATGGGCAGCCCATTGAGGGTTCGGCCCACTCTTTCTCTTGTCGCATAACATTAGAGGATAGGGTATACTCCTCATATTTTTGCAAATCATCTCACACACAAAAACCCTAGCTTCCTCTCATCCTCTCTCTCTAACTTGACGGCACACACTCTCTCTCAATCGAAGATCACCTCCTTGAATCGGATCATCCTCTATCTTTCGGTTAGTGTCTAATAATTTATTAACTTGCTAATACTTGATACTTGATATTGTAGTTGATATAATATTGAATGATAATTCTGCTTATGTGCAATCGGATGTATCAAATCATATATGTATGATGACACATGTTGATGTAGCAATAGGCTTTGATGATTCAATAGATTTGAGGTTATTAGTTGATAAAGTTGAATAACCATGACAATCAAAAATGGCGGCCATGTGATCATTTATGTTACCGATGATTGTTGCTAGTGCTATATGAATTGAATGGACTTGTAGTTTAAGGATCCTTCATGATTACTTGCACATGATTGTCAGTATGTCTTGTGATTGTTATATGTAATTTAAATGGAATAAATATCAGTGCATGTTATCAGGCTTTTAATAGGTCCAATCATGCTATTGCATTCAATAGAATGGTAATAGGTTGTCAATCCACTATCTCGGTTCCAAACATATCCGATTATTTTAATAATGATGTTAATCGACACATGTGTAGTGTTTACGGATTAAAATAAGGATTTATGATATTATGTATTGTATTGTCGGCCATGTATATTGAAATTTGCATCAATCTGGAAGTTGCAGACACTCGCACATGGCTCGAATTGGAAGTGGCCCAATGAGGGTCTTGTAGTGTCAGATTTATTCATGTGATTTTATCAATAGGATCGGCCATGTGTATATTGATGTGAGTAGTATAAGGCCTTGTAAATTGTGGTGTCTATCATGTGCAAATAAATGTTGTTATCGAGGGGTGTGCACAAAGACTAGGAGTTAGGTGTGATAATGATTATGTCTTGGATGATGATCTTGATATGTTGATACAAGATAGGGTTCATAAATATTTGTTGTTAAAATACTATTTGATCGATTAGATGCATGGTTGGAAACTGGTAATTGTGTTGATTGATTATTAGGTAAAGATGGAAACTGGTGAATGATATAACCAAATAGCATAAATTTCGGATATTTAAATTCACTCGCACAAGAAGTCCCTTCGCACAAGAGGACCTGGTCGCACAAGGTCATGACCAGTCGCACAAGGTCATGATCAGTCGCACAAATGAAAGGTAATTGAATATTGGGCAGGGTATATGCTTGGGCCGGATCAACCCAATCGCACAAGGGGTTATGGATCGCACAAATTGTTTAGTTGTTATTTGTTATTTGGGCCGTGTACATACATGAAGATTTGTTGGGCTTTCTTAGTTACGGGCTGGGTTGTTGGGCTCTAATAGACGACTCGCACAAAGCCACTAAGCTTGTGCGAGCCCAATCTCGAATGTGTTATAACTGTTAAACGTGATGTTGCGTGTGGCCATGATCTGTATGTGTTTCTTATGTGCTATCTATGTGATGCTTGTGTGTACTACTTGACACCGAAACCTGACTTGTATGATAACCATGTTAGGACGTGGTTGACCACTAGCTGCTAGACTTGACTTTTCTGTGTAATCTGCCGAGCAAACCAAGGTGAGTTCACACTTCGTTACAAAGCATGGGGTTCCCAGGGGTTGGGAATGGGTTAAGGAATATAGATTCCTCGTCCTGTTGAGACGTATTCAGGAACGTAGATTCCTCGTCCTGTTGAGACGTATTCAGGAACGTAGATTCCTCGTCCAGTATGAGACAGATTTAACTATACTAGACTAGAACTCTATCAACGAAGTCCCTCCTTTATATCGACTTAATCGCCGAGGCCAATGGCGAACGGGTTATTAGTTAAATAGCGCTATTAGGTTTAACAAACCTCACACCGTGCCGCAGAGGACGGGCGTGGACTAATGGACTATGGCACGTCAGTGATGATAGACACAAACGTTAGGGCACTTAAACATGACGAACGTTAGTAGTCGATATGGTAACGAGTCTGGTGAATTAAACATGGGGTAGCCCCCACGGCCATAGAGCCGGGCTGGAATAGCCAACGTAAGAACGGGTAACTAATAAACGTTTTTCGAACTATGGGGTAACCCCCACGGCTGGATAGCTGGTAAAGAGCAAACTGTGTTTTCGGAACAACTATAAACTGGACAACCAAACGTGAACTCACTCAACTTGTTGTTGACTCGTTACTACATGCTTTGCAGGTCTATATGTACTTAGCTGGAGCTTGCACAAGGAAGAGTCGTTGTGGGACATGGACAGCTGTGTGCCATGTTAAACATTTGGATAATTAAACTTTGGATTTGGTTTTGAACATTATGCTTCCGCTCATAACTTAACTATGTTTGTTTTGGACATTAATCGTGTGGGTTGGACTTTTACATTAAATATTTACTTGTTCAATATGATTAGTGGTTTGATCCTGGTCAGTCACGCCTCCAAGCGGTGATACTCCTAATGTGGATTTTGGGGGTGTGACAGATTGGTATCAGAGCCATTGGTTATAGAGAACTTGGTTTTAATAAAGGAAAACGTTTTTGTTAAAACCAGACTATAACCTGTACAGTGCTCTACGATCCACAACGACGCTTCACTCCACGTGCAAGGCTCGACATTCTAGGTGATATGGTTTGTGTTTTATTGCCTACTTGCTAGATTATGTAGAACTTTTGCTCATGATATGCTTAGTTAGTATAGTTACTGTTGCTTGAACACGAGTGTGCTTACTCTCCTCTGTCATCGCACTTTCGCGAACCCCTCTCACACATGCTTCTTTTGATATGAAGATCATGTCTGGACGCATTAACATGACCCAAGCCCAGTTGACGGCTCTGATCAACGAACAGGTTGCAGCGGCACTTGCAACAGCACAGGCAGGAGGTCAACATGCTCAGCCACCTGTTTGCACCTTCAAAACTTTCATGGACTGCCGACCCACTACTTTTAGTGGCACTGAAGGAGCAGTAGGTCTTCTCCACTGGTTTGAGAAACTAGAATCTGTGTTCGAAATGTGTGAATGCCCTGAGGCACGCAGGGTGAAATATGCTACCGGCACTCTTGAGGGTTTAGCCCTCACATGGTGGAACGCTCAGGTCCAAATGCTGGGGTTGGTAGCTGCTAACGCCACCCCATGGAACAATTTTAAAGAGATGATCAAGGAGGAATACTGCAGTCGTGACGACATTCATAAGCTGGAAGTCGAATTTTTCAACCTCAAGATGACGGGGTCAGAAATTGAGGCGTATACTAAGAGGTCGAATGAGCTTGCACTACTGTGTCCTACTATGGTGGACCCTCCAATTAAGCGTATCGAACTTTATCTTAAGGGCCTAGTGCCAGCAATCCAAAGTCATGTGACATCAGCAAACCTCGCCACCTACCAGCAGGTTGTTCAATTGGCTCACCGTCTCACTGATCAGGCGGTGGAGCAAAACAAGTTACCAAAACGTATTAGTGCTACAGCTACCTCTAAACCTCCCAGTGATAACAAACGTAAATGGGATGGAGCTTCAAGCAGAGGTTCGACATCTGTTCAATCCCAGTCGCAGCAGAGAAGAACTGAAGAGTATAAGAGTCCTAGTCAGCAATCGTCAGGTAGCCAAAGTCATGGTGGATACAAAGGAAATCACCCCAAATGTAATCGTTGTAACTTACATCACAGTGGGCCATGCACCAGAAGTAACTGTCATCGGTGCAACAAGCCTGGTCATATTGCAAGAGAATGTAGGAGTCAGTTTCCCGCGAACCAAAATCGGCAACAACAGCGAGCCCCACAAAATCAACGTCAGCAGCAGCAACAACAGGGTAACAACAAAGGGTGCTTTCAGTGTGGAGCTGAAGGCCACTTCAAGAAAGACTGTCCCCAGCTGAACCAGAACAACAACAATAACAACAACAATCAGGGGAATGGAAACAATGGGGGTAACAATGGCAATGGTGCAAGGGGCCGTGCGTTCGTTATTGGTAATGGAGAAGCAAGGAATGATCCCAATGTTGTGACGGGTAAGTTCCTTCTCGACGACTTTTACGTTACTGTCTTATTTGATTCGGGTGCTGATACTAGTTATGTGTCCCAAAAAGTTAGTCAACTGCTTAAACGAACCCCAACACCTTTGAATCCCAAACACGCTGTAGAGTTAGCTAATGGTAAAAGTATAGAGGTCACACACGTAGTTAAAGGTTGTAACCTAGTACTTGCTGATCATACTTTCTCGATCGACCTCCTTCCTATCACTCTGGGGAGTTTCGACGTTGTCATTGGGATGGATTGGTTGTCCCAACACCAAGCAGAGATTCTTTGCAACGAAAAGATTGTTCGTATTCCTCGCCCAGGTGATGAACCTCTCATGATTCGTGGCGACAAGAGTGGTGCTGTTGTGAGCATTATTTCTTCCCTTAAGGCCCAAAAGTGTTTGCGTAAGGGCCACACTGCCTTTCCGGCTCTCGTTACCGACACCTCGAAGAAAGAAAGGAAGATAGAAGATTTTCCGATTGTACGCGACTATCCTGAGGTATTTCCTGAGGAATTACCTGGCCTCCCGCCTCATCGTCAGGTCGAGTTTCAAATCGAGTTAGCCCCTGGAGCGGCACCCATAGCTCGTGCACCATATCGTTTAGCTCCATCAGAGTTGAAAGAGCTATCTACGCAACTACAAGAACTCCTAGATAAGGGTTTTATTCGTCCTAGCTCTTCGCCCTGGGGAGCTCCAGTGCTATTTGTGAAGAAGAAAGACGGTACGTTCAGAATGTGCATCGACTACCGTGAACTGAACAAGGTGACTGTGAAGAATCGCTATCCTCTTCCACGCATTGACGATTTGTTCGACCAGCTGCAAGGGTCGAGCTACTACTCAAAGATTGATTTGAGATCAGGGTATCACCAGCTGAGAGTCAGAGAAGAGGACGTCTCCAAAACAGCTTTTAGAACCCGTTATGGACACTACGAGTTTTTGGTTATGCCTTTTGGGCTAACAAACGCACCTGCGGTCTTCATGGACTTGATGAATCGAGTGTGCAAGCCATACTTAGACAAGTTCGTTATTGTCTTCATCGATGACATCCTGATCTATTCGAAGAGTCAGGAGGAACACGAACAGCATTTACGACTCATTTTGGAACTCCTTCGAAAAGAACAGCTGTACGCCAAGTTTTCAAAATGCGACTTCTGGCTTCGTGAAGTCCATTTCTTAGGCCATGTAGTGAACAAGGATGGGATTCACGTTGATCCATCCAAGGTAGAGTCAATCAAGAGCTGGCCTGCACCTCGTACGCCAACGGAAATTCGCCAATTCTTGGGATTGGCAGGTTATTACAGGAGATTTATCAAGGATTTTTCTAGTATTGCTCAGCCTCTTACTTCACTAATGCAGAAGGGCGTTGTTTATCGTTGGGGAAATGCACAGGAGTTAGCGTTTCAGCACCTAAAGGATAGACTTTGCAGTGCACCTATTCTTTCATTGCCAGAGGGCACAGACGACTTCGTGGTTTATTGCGACGCATCCATTCAGGGTCTTGGTTGCGTATTGATGCAGCGGGATAAAGTTATCGCCTACGCCTCACGCCAACTCAAAGTTCATGAAAAGAACTACACTACTCACGATCTAGAGCTGGGAGCGGTTGTTTTTGCACTTAAGATATGGAGACACTACCTATATGGTACCAAATGCGCTATCTACACTGATCACAGGAGCCTCGAGCATATCTTTAAACAGAAGGAACTCAATATGAGACAACGACGATGGGTCGAACTGCTGAACGATTACGAATGCTCGATCAGGTACCACCCAGGCAAGGCCAATGTTGTGGCCGACGCCCTCAGTCGAGAGGACACTACGCCTAAGCGCGTACAAGCTTTACAACTTACTATACAGTCTAACCTTCCTTCTCAAATACGAAATGCTCAGGTAGAAGCATTGAAACCAGAGAATGTCAGGGCTGAAGCCCTACGCGGCTCAAGGCAACGCTTAGAACAGAAGGAAGACGGTGCCTACTACGTAACAGGACGCATTTGGGTCCCACTTTATGGCAACCTACGAGAACTTGTGATGGATGAGGCACACAAGTCTCGCTACTCGGTGCACCCTGGTTCGGATAAAATGTACCACGATATCAAAACCACATATTGGTGGCCTAGCATGAAGGCCCACATAGCAACTTACGTTAGCAAGTGCTTGACTTGTGCGAGAGTCAAGGCGGAATATCAGAAACCTTCAGGCCCCCTTCAACAACCAGAGATACCACAATGGAAATGGGAGCAAATTTCCATGGATTTTGTTACTGGCCTGCCTAGATCTCAACGTGGTAATGATACTATTTGGGTGATCGTGGATCGACTCACAAAGTCTGCTCACTTCCTGGCTATCAAAGAAACGGATAAGTTCTCCACTCTAGCAGAAGTATACCTCAAGGAAGTTGTCTCGAGGCACGGGGTGCCCATCTCTATCATCTCGGATCGAGATGCGCGTTTTACATCAGAACTATGGCAAGCAATGCACAAGTCCTTTGGCTCAAGGCTAGATATGAGCACAGCTTATCACCCACAAACTGACATGTGTGATTGATTTTGGCAACGGCTGGGAAAAGCATCTGCCACTTGTGGAATTTTCGTACAACAATAGCTACCACACCAGCATTAAAGCTGCTCCGTTTGAGGCATTGTACGGGCGTAAATGCCGGTCACCTCTTTGTTGGGCAGAGGTGGGGGATAGTCAGATTACTGGACCAGAACATGTGGTTGACACAACAGAGAAAATTGCTCAGATACGACAACGAATGGCGGCAGCTCGTGACCGTCAGAAAGTCTACGCCGATCAGGGCAGAAAACCATTAGAGCTCCAGGTTGGGGAGCGTGTACTACTCAAAGTTTCACCCTGGAAGGGTGTGGTTCGTTTTGGTAAACGGGGCAAACTTAACCCACGATACGTTGGACCTTTCGAAGTCATTGAGAAAATAGGCAAGGTGGCCTACAGATTGAACTTACCAGCGGAACTCAGTGTAGTTCACGATGTTTTCTACGTGTCGAATCTGAAGAAATGTCTGTCAGATGAGACCCACGTAGTTCCTTTGAAGGAGCTCACGATCGACGAGCAGTTACGATTCGTCGAGGAACCTGTTGAAATCACGGACCGGGATGTTAAGGTCCTCAAGCGTACTAGAATACCTCTCGTTCGAGTTCGTTGGAACTCACGTCGCGGCCCAGAGTTCACCTGGGAACGCGAAGATCAGATGAAACAAAAGTATCCCCAACTATTCGCAAACGGTACAACCACTACTGAGGCTGAAGCTACGGAATTTCGGGACGAAATTCCAGATCAACGGGGGGAGGATGTGACACCCCAGGAAAACCAGGAAAACCATGCAACTTAACTAGCTTCCTCAGTGAGTACGTGCTAAATTTCGGGACGAAATTTCTTTCAACTTGGGGATAATGTGACAACTCGTACTTTAGAGCGTATCTTTGTATAACATTATGTGACTATGTGAAACTTTATTAATTGAATGTTATGTTGTTTTGATTATGTGAATTTATGAAGCGAATGTACATTTATAAACAAACCAATAGCACAACACCACTCGATCGCACAAGCCCATTTGGGCTACACTCTGTATTCGGATCAATGGGAAGCCCATTGAGGGTTCGGCCCACTCTTTCTCTTGTCGCATAACATTAGAGGATAGGGTATACTCCTCATATTTTTGCAAATCATCTCACACACAAAAACCCTAGCTTCCTCTCACCCTCTCTCTCTAACTTGACGGCACACACTCTCTCTCTCAATCGAAGATCACCTCCTTGAATCGGATCATCCTCTATCTTTCGGTTAGTGTCTAATAATTTATTAACTTGCTAATACTTGATACTTGATATTGTAGTTGTTATAATATTGAATGATAATTCTGCTTATGTGCAATCAGATGTATCAAATCATATATGTATGATGACACATGTTGATGTAGCAATAGGCTTTGATGATTCAATAGATTTGAGGTTATTAGTTGATAAAGTTGAATAACCATGACAATCAAAAATGGCGGCCATGTGATCATTTATGTTACCGATGATTGTTGCTAGTGCTATATGAATTGAATGGACTTGTAGTTTAAGGATCCTTCATGATTACTTGCACATGATTGTCAGTATGTCTTGTGATTGTTATATGTAATTTAAATGGAATAAATATCAGTGCATGTTATCAGGCTTTTAATAGGTCCAATCATGCTATTGCATTCAATAGAATGGTAATAGGTTGTCAATCCACTATCTCGGTTCCAAACATATTCGATTATTTTAATAATGATGTTAATCGACACATGTGTAGTGTTTACGGATTAAAATAAGGATTTATGATATTATGTATTGTATTGTCGGCCATGTATATTGAAATTTGCATCAATCTGGAAGTTGCAGACACTCGCACATGGCTCGAATTGGAAGTGGCCCAATGAGGGTCTTGTAGTGTCAGATTTATTCATGTGATTTTATCAATAGGATCGGCCATGTGTATATTGATGTTAGTAGTATAAGGCCTTGTAAATTGTGATGTCTATCATGTGCAAATAAATGTTGTTATCGAGGGGTGTGCACAAAGACTAGGAGTTAGGTGTGATAATGATTATGTCTTGGATGATGATCTTGATATGTTGATACAAGATAGGGTTCATAAATATTTGTTGTTAAAATACTATTTGATCGATTAGATGCATGGTTGGAAACTGGTAATTGTGTTGATTGATTATTGGGTAAAGATGGAAACTGGTGAATGATATAACCAAATAGCATAAATTTCGGATATTTAAATTCACTCGCACAAGAAGTCCCTTCGCACAAGAGGAACTGATCGCACAAGGTCATGACCAGTCGCACAAGGTCATGATCAGTCGCACAAATGAAAGGTAATTGAATATTGGGCAGGGTATATGCTTGGGCCGGATCAACCCAATCGCACAAGGGGTTATGGATCGCACAAATTGTTTAGTTGTTATTTGTTATTTGGGCCGTGTACATACATGAAGATTTGTTGGGCTTTCTTAGTTACGGGCTGGGTTGTTGGGCTCTAATAGACGACTCGCACAAAGCCACTAAGCTTGTGCGAGCCCAATCTCGAATGTGTTATAACTGTTAAACGTGATGTTGCGTGTGGCCATGATCTGTATGTGTTTCTTATGTGCTATCTATGTGATGCTTGTGTGTACTACTTGACACCGAAACCTGACTTGTATGATAACCATGTTAGGACGTGGTTGACCACTAGCTGCTAGACTTGACTTTTCTGTGTAATCTGCCGAGCAAACCAAGGTGAGTTCACACTTCGTTACAAAGCATGGGGTTCCCAGGGGTTGGGAATGGGTTAAGGAATATAGATTCCTCGTCCTGTTGAGACGTATTCCGGAACGTAGATTCCTCGTCCTGTTGAGACGTATTCAGGAACGTAGATTCCTCGTCCTGTTGAGACGTATTCAGGAACGTAGATTCCTCGTCCAGTATGAGACGGATTTAACTATACTAGACTAGAACTCTATCAACGAAGTCCCTCCTTTATATCGACTTAATCGCCGAGGCCAATGGCGAACGGGTCATTAGTTAAGTAGCGCTATTAGGTTTAACAAACCTCACACCGTGCCGCAGAGGATGGGCGTGGACTAATGGACTATGGCACGTCAGTGATGATAGACACAGACGTTAAGGCACTTAAACATGACGAACGTTAGTAGTCGATATGGTAACGAGTCTGGTGAATTAAACATGGGGTAGCCCCCACGGCCATAGAGCCGGGCTGGAATAGCCAACGTAAGAACGGGTAACTAATAAACGTTTTTCGAACTATGGGGTAACCCCCACGGCTGGATAGCTGGTAAAGAGCAAACCGTGTTTTCGGAACAACTATAAACTGGACAACCGAACGTGAACTCACTCAACTTGTTGTTGACTCGTTACTACATGCTTTGCAGGTCTATAGGTACTTAGCTGGAGCTTGCACAAGGAAGAGTCGTTGTGGGACATGGACAGATGTGTGCCATGTTAAACATTTGGATAATTAAACTTTGGATTTGGTTTTGAACATTATGCTTCCGCTCATAACTTAACTATGTTTGTTTTGGACATTAATCGTGTGGGTTGGACTTTTACATTAAATATTTACTTGTTCAATATGATTAGTGGTTTGATCCTGGTCAGTCACGCCTCCAAGCGGTGATACTCCGCATGTGGATTTTGGGGGTGTGACATAATTGGTGTCTTGTTAGCCACCTCACCGAATCACACTCCCCGATTGAGGCTTGCCGAGTGCCACAGAGTCTTCACGCTGCAAATGTTTCACTTGCCGAATCCAATTCACTGAAGGATACCGTGTACCCTAATAACATTTTTCATAGCTAGGTTTAGAGTAACTCCCTAAAATAACTATTTAGCAAGTTCAATATGAACAACATGTCGTCGTCGTCATCATCATCATACTCTGATACTCATACTTGGTAAATCCCACCAATAGCAAAGCTAAGGCAGGGTCTGAGGAGGGTAAGATATAATGTAGACAGCCTTACCTCTACCCCATAGGAATAAAGAGACTGCTTCCAGTGAGACCCCCAGCTCGATAGTAGTTTTGCATCAAACTTTGGACATAAGGCACATAACACTCAGCAATTAAGACAAAGGCTGATTAGTGCATGTACTTCCTTGTCTTTTGGCTATCAACGCCACCACATGATGCATGATTAACCACCCCCTCTTTTAATGTTATTTTCATGAAATTAGTAAAATAACGTTAAAATTAGTGCACTTTCACTTTTACCCCCGAGCGCCTCCACATATATATATTATATGCGCATACTGCAAGTGGGATGTAAATATGATGAACATGAAGTTCAAGAAATAATAGATAGGTTAAAATGATAAAATAAAATAAGAGTGAATATAGCATTCATTATATAAAGGTTGATTAAGTAGATATATAACAATCAAGGTAGCATATTATATGATATTTGAGGAAGCTATCATTCTAACCCTCCCAAGAGCGTATAGAATTAGAATTCATACACATTAGCCAAAACTTCAAGACAATGATTGATAACGATCTTAGAATTTATTCGATCATCATGGAAAATACACTCAATCACCGCACCTCTAGCCATCTCAACTACTCAAACATCCACATTGACACCACACAACGGTATTGTGGATAAATCTCCGTCAACGAAGACAACCACTAGAAAGAAAAAGCGGTGTCCCGACCACAATGAACCACTAGCAATATTGGCGTGGCTACACATATCCAACGATGTAGTTAACTGGCCGGAATGCTCTTTTGAGGGTCAAAGATCAATAAATTAGATGAACGTTTGTTTAAAATGACTAAAAAGTGTTTGAATTATATATTTTCTATGGCAAAGTAGTTATATAAATTGACAAACATGATCAATTCCTACGTATTCAAACTTGGCTATAACGTTATAAGTTGATTTTTCTATTATCTAAACACATTATGTATATAGCATAAATGATCTTTTGAAAAACTTAATAATTACACTCACATAACTGTACCATTTCGACGCAAAGACGACTTGAGACAGTTTAATTCTCTTGTTTATAAAAAAAAGTTTGTTTTTTGGTTTGATTTTTATAATATACAACTTTATTGCTTTAAGTTTAACGAAAAAAAAAAAGATTTCTTTAATAATGTATGAAAAGACAAACTATAAGAGAAACTGTCTATACATAATCATCATCATCATACTCAGTATATCCCACCAATAGCAAAGCTAAGGTAGGGTCTGAGGAGGGTGAGATGTAGACAGCCTTACCTCTACCCCGTAGGAATAGAGAGGCTGCTTCCAATGAGACCCTCGGCTCGATTGTAGTTTTGCATCAAGCCTTGGACATAAGGCACATAACACTCAGCAATTGAGACAAACGCCGATTAGTGCATGTACCCCCTTGTCTTTTGGCTATCAACGCCACCACATGATGCATGATTAACCATTCCCCTCTTTTAACATTATTTTCACGAAATTAGTAAAATAATGTTAAAATTAGTGCACTTTCACTTTTGCCCCCCGAGCGCCCACACATATATACATTATATGAGCATACCGCAAGCGGGGCGCCCACACATATATACATTATATGAGAAACTGTCTATACATAAGTAGGTGTTTATTTTAGTATTGTTATAAAGATATACTAGTATTTTGCCCGCCGCGTGGCGGATGGAAACATGTACTAAGACAATACATGATTCATAAAACGCAGTGTGTAAAAGACGATTACAAAAAAGTGTAAAACACAATGCATAAAAGACAATTACAAAAAAAGTGTAAAACACAAAAGTAGACACGAAGTGTAAAACACAAAGGTAGACACGAAGTGTAAAACACAAAGGTAGTTACGAAGTGTAAAACACAAAGGTAGTTACGAAGTGTAAAACACAATGCTTAAGAAATTTCGTAAAACACAATGCAATGATATTTGCAAAAGTAGAAGTAGTAGTCTAGTGGTTACAATTGTAATTTTTAAAGTTGGGCGGATGTAAAAATGGAGTAATAGAGCAAGGGGTAAAAACGCAAAGTCAAAAAAGGCAAATTGTAAAAGCAGATGGATGGTGACGAAAATGTGTAAAAGATGAAGGAGTGGTGGTGAAAATGTAAAAATGCAGGAGTGGTGGCGTAAATGTGTAAAAGTTGAGGGGGTGGTGGAATAAAATCAAAGTAGAGGAGTGGTGCCGGCAAGGTTTGGAAGATGAGGGTGTGGTTATGGAATTTTAAAATGAAGGGGGTTGTGGTGTAAAAGTTTGAAAGTAATTTTTTTTTTATAAAAGAGAGACTGTCTATACATAAATAGGTGTTCATTTTAGGGGACTGGGGGTGGTGCGTGATGGAGAAACTACCACGCGTGGAAGTCAACAAATTCCCACCGCCACCAACATATTCAACGAGTGATGGAAGGTTTGGTGTGATAAAATCAACGAGTGATGGGCTGTGAGTGATAATGGATGTGAGGGGGTGTGAGGGTTTATTGTTGGGTGTTGTGAGTGATGACCATTGCCACTAAAAAAAGTTGTGAGTGATGAAATAATGGTTGATGACATGGCGGAACTTGATTGGGTATTGTACGTGAGTGATGAGTGATGACCACTCCCACCCCCTTAGTATCGTTATAAGGGGACTGGGGGCGGTAAAACAATTTCCGTGATGGGCCAAGTTCAACGTGTGGTGTGATGCAACAAACCACCGCCACCATGAATGTTCCACGCGTGAAGAACAATTTCCGTAAAAGAATTCACGCGTTATGGATTGTGAGTGATGGAACATGTGAGGGGGTGTGAGTTTATTGTTGGGTGTTGTGAGTGATGACCATTGCCACTAAAAAAAGTTATGAGTGATGGAAAAATGATTGATGACATGACAGAACTTGATTGGGTGTTGTGAGTGATGAGTCATGACCACCCCCACCCCCACCCCTAAAGATATATCATATATATAAAGTTAATTTTTTATTTTAGTTATTTTCTAAATAATAGCTAGAAACACATGTAACTTTAAATTAAATATATTATAATTTTGTATGTAACTACACATTAAACAAATAAACAAATACAATAATTGAGAAAGAATATAAGACGTATTAATAGTGTTTACGTAAGAATAAGATTCTACATTCATGCTATAATTCCTTTAGAATGAGGTTTTTATTATAAACGGCTCCTTTAAGATGAGTTGACAATTGACATCACACGTTGGTTCGAATTATGCCTTATAAAATCTCAACACCAAATTCAGGTAGCAGCAAAAGGCAGTGAAGATGGAGGAGCCAAAGAAGAAGCAAGTTCTTCTCTATTATTGTGTTGAAGCCGAAGAACTTGCTCGCAAAATCGCCAATCAATCCGATCACATTCAGTTACAATCCGTCAACTGGAGGTCTTCTTAATTCGCACCTTAATTTTACATATCAAACCTTTTTTTTATTATGTGTGGAACAATATGAACTGAGTTAACAGTTGAAGTTAGATGTTGATGAATATCGTAATTTAATGTTTAACAAGTGATAATTAATGTCCATGCAAATGGTTTTGATCATCTAAAATTTTATGGAAATCTTCCTTCTTACGATGATTAGATACAACCATATGTGCATATATCATGAGATGACCGTATGCGCATATTCTCCAGATGACCAAGGGCGTAGCTTTGTGGGGGCGGGAGGGGGCGGCCGACCCCCAAACTTTTCGCTCAGTAGTGGAGAATAGGTAGTTTACGTATAGAAAATTTTGGGTATATACGTTTTTGACCCTCGGTTTTATAGAAATTTTTGGTATATACGTTTTCGACCCCGCGGTCGAAAAGCTCAAGCTTCGCCACTGCAGATGACCATATTATGGGTTACCACTTTTCATGATCTTGTTAGATTGGTTTTGATAGAAGTTTTGTGGCGAACCACTAACTACGGTTTTGAAAAAGAACACACCAAACCAGCCGGTTGGTGACCCGAAAAGACAGTTAGGTTTGACGGTTTGAACAGCCTTTTTTGTTATTTTTTTAATTGTTAGTTTGTATTAATTTTTTTAAATATAAAGATGGTTTATTAATACAATACACATACATAAATGCATACCCTAATTCTTATTTCTAAGATTTTCCAACTTACAAAAATATGAGACAAATTGAGATGTTGAAATCTCATTCTCTTGACTAACTTTCCTTTTCATAACTTTTTGTCTTTCTTTTCATGTAATTTCTGTTGTCTTGTTTCATTGATGTGACAGATGTATTTATAATTTTATATCATTAATGTTAGAATATATAATAGTTAAGCCCAAAGTTCAGCCTGCAGCTAGGTTTCTTAGTTCCCTGACTACATATATACTTGTATCATTGTTTATACACATTATTTGAATAACATATTTATTTTACCTACACAATTAACAATACATGTTGACATGCTAATACATTATGTTTCAGGAGTTTTGATGATGGATTTCCTAACCTATTCATTAACAATGCACAAGATATCAGAGGCCAGCATGTTTCTTTTCTTGCGTCTTTCGTCTCGCCGGCTGTCATCTTTGAGCAGCTCTCTGTTATATTTGCACTTACAAGGCTCTTTGTTGCTTCATTCACTTTGGTATTACCTTTCTTTTCAACTGGATCCTTTGAAAGAATGGAACAAGAAGGAGATGTAGCTACTGCTTTCACCATGGCAAGAATATTGTCAAATATTCCAATAACAAGGGGTGGTCCCACAAACTTAATCATATATGACATACATGCTTTGCAGGTTAGTTTGAAGTACCACCGAACCTTCTGATTGAGTGGTAGCCCCTTGACCTTCCAAATGAGAGGTCTTGACCTTCCCAGTTGTGAGTTGTGGGTTTCCTCCTGAGGGTGGGGCCAGGTCATCACGCTTTGTCATTCGGGCGGAAGGGTGATCCATTTGAATGGTGACAAAAATGATGTTTGAAGTTTCTATATATATGACAAAATTACCTATTTAAAAAAAAAAAAAATAATGTTTTTGAAAATTGAGAGGGTAGATACTGCCCAAGGAACTTTTTACTTAAAATATGGAAAATAGATTTGACTACAAGTTATTCTATTTTTTTTTCTTTTGAACGGCAAATTTGGATAACTGACGAACCACTGGAGTATCATCGTGTCACCAGCGGAACCACCCGATCATATCCATCTTCACTAGGCATAATGGGGGAAATCCAATAAATATGGGAAAACCCCTTTGTGGGAATCGAACCCAGAACCTTTTGGTCTCAAAGCTTTATCCCACCCACGATGCCACTAGGCTATAAAGCCATGGGCACAAGTTATTCTATTAATCAACTAATTTAACGATAGACCCATCATACCAACCACTAATGCCCGCTTGCCCATGAGAAAGCTCGAAGATTTGTTTTTGGTTGCCTTGTGGATTTTCTTGTCACCCACCCTAAATTACTCTCGTCGAAACATTCTTAATTGTGGAGTTTTCCTCTTATCCACAACCAATGCGTTCAAAAAGCTATGGTGGTCTTTGAGGTTGGGCATTCCTTATGAACCTCTAAACGAACCGAATAGTTCACAAACCGTTAGGCCGGTAGTTCGTTTATGTTCCTTTACTTAATAAAGGAACATACATGAACAAACTTGTTTTGTTCACTTAGTTAAGTACATTCATTAAGGTTTGTTTAAGAGATATGAACATATGTCCCGCTCATTTGTTTATGTACATTCATTAAGGTTCATTTATGTTCGTTGACATGCTTATTTAAAAAAAGATGGTATTAAGGCATTAATTTAGATATTGTTGTTTACTTTTAATATGCTGGATATTTTTGAATCTATGGTATTTAGACTGTGATATCGGTTATTATTATTGTTTACTTTCAATATGTATCTATAAACACATTCATTTTCTTAACGAACGGACACAAACAAGAAAATTTGTTCATTTAAGTTTTCATGTTCGTTCTTTTTCTAGTTAAAGTTAAACGAACTAACACAAACATGCTCTAATTCATGTTTGGTTCATTTAGCCTGGTAACCTATATTTTATGTCCATAGTCAACCTGGAATTTGTCCAGGGTGTTATAATTATTCTTCTTATTTACCACATAATGTTAATTGTTAAGCAAATCCTAACATACTCTATACTGCACTTATTTTTTCACAGGAGAGATTCTACTTTGGGGACAATGTTTTACCTTGTTTCGAAACTGGAATTCCTCTCTTGAAACGACGTCTTCACCAGCTTACCGATGCAGATAACGTAACCTCTTATGTTTACATTTCAGTATAAACAAAAAACCTTTTATGAACATTATTTCCTCATATTATGATAGTAATATCTTTCTTTTATGGCCCTTTAGATCGTAATCGCCTTTCCAGATGATGGAGCTTGGAAACGATTCCACAAGCAATTGGATCACTTTCCTATGGTGAGATGACTATATATTTACGAAAGGTAGCAGCGAAATTTATTTAGTTTTTGATGTAATTAACTAGATATATTGACGATAGAATAGGTGGTTTGCGCAAAAGTTCGCGAGGGTGATAAACGAATTGTACGCGTTAAAGAAGGTAATCCCAGTGGTTGCCATGTGGTTATCGTTGATGATCTGGTGCAATCTGGAGGTACTTTAATTGAATGTCAGGTACTTTTTCAACATGATGTATGCTTGCTTATTTGTTTTACTAGGTGTCTGGTGCAAGCTGTGTTTTACCTGATCCCATTGGTTAACAGGGTATTTGTGGATTCGTGTGAGTTTACCGGTACGGGTTCTCACAGTCACCAAAAAAACTAAAAATAGTAATAGTAACAATAATGATTCTTTTGTTGCAGAAAGTTTTGGCAGCTCATGGTGCAACCAAGGTCAGTGCATATGTCACTCATGCAGTGTTTCCGAAGAACTCTTGGAAGAAATTTGTTCACAAAAACGGTGGTAAGCCTCTCTCTTTAACGCTCTTTATGTCTTTCTGTTTTACATCACCCATACATTTGCAAAAAAAGATGTTTTCTGATGTCAAATAAGAGGTGTTAGTTCACATTTTGGACCAAAAAAATATGCCTGTGATTTGAAATATATTTGATCTCAAAGACTCAAAACTGGTGTAAAAAGTGCATTTTTAATCCATACAACCTTCTATTTCACTTTACTCAGATTTTTAGATTAAATCTTGTAATAAAATATCTTCTGTACCCGGATTTAATGCATTATTTTTCAATAAAAATGGCAAAATGCGGGTCAAACCAATCCGATGTGTTCGACACAAACTAAGTAGTTGCGGGTCAATCTAATTCAGTGGGAATACATTTAACTTTTCACCTGCATTAAGTAGCGTCTCGGCTTTTGGGATCTAAGCGCCTCACGCTTTTTAAAATACACGTTTCTCGATCTTGTCATTATTGAAGAGTTTTTTTGTTCTATGATTAATAGGCTATTAGTAGTTTTAGATTCATGTAGATTCAATGTTGACTTTTTGTGTATTCGACTGTCGTATATGTGCAGAAAACACAAACGAGGCGTTCGCCTACTTTTGGTTCACCGACTCGTGTTCCCCCACTGTGAAAAACATTGAAAACAAAGCACCTTTTGAAGTATTAAGTCTTGCAGGATCTATTGCAGACGCGCTTAAAATATGACAGGTTACTTCTGATGTTACGGGATATTTAACTAATAAACGAGCGGTTTAACTGCTGACTGGTGATTATCATCAACTGTAACCTGAAGTTCTAAGTCCACAGAAAACCTAACATTCATAAGTTGTGTATGAATCAGAGTGACTATCAATAAACGAGCGGTTAATAGCTGATTAGTGATTATCATCACCTATAACTTGAAGTTTTTAGTCCACAGAAATCCTATAATTCATGTGTTATATGTATGAAATTATGAACCACAATGACTATCAATAAACACATATTCATGGTTTCAGGGTATTCATTTATTAAGGTTTTAAAGCCATGTAACCTGTCACGTAAATTACACTTTAAACTCAATCACATACCGAGATAACAAACAACATTTTGTAATGACATAAAAATATAAACGTTCATCCTCTTTACCCTTTTTCTTAACGAAAGACGATTAAAATGAGCCAACAAAAATGGTTCAAAATAGTCATTTCGTTGACCAAATCATACAGCTTGTTACACAACAATATATACATGCAGCTTGTAGATACATGTTCTTAATGTCTAGTTGATGTATGGGCAGTGATGTGAAACATCTAGACTAAGAACGGGGTTCGAATGGAATTGGGTTTAATAACTGGACTAAACGTCTCATCACAATCATTACCCACATGTTGAGATTTTCCATTGACCATGAGGCACACTTTATATCTTTCCAATTTACCATTTGCATGAAAATTATGGCGAAAGAACCACATACATCGAATTACACAAGCATCCAAAGGGCGTGGCACTAAATCCCTTGTGTTATTTTCCATTAATGCACTGTATTCATCTTTCACAGCATCATACCAGTTTCAGATCAGCCATGGCAAGTATTGTGTGATTTGGGAATAAGTGAGAGATAGAGGTAGTTGGTTCGGGTGCGACCCGTATTAAGGTTTAGTGGGGTTTTGGATTTGGTGATGCCGAGTTAGGATCAGGTAATCATAGAGTGTCGTGGTTGCAGTGGTGGTGATGGTAGGGTGGTGGAAGTGGTGATGGTGGAGGTTGGTGAGTTGTGTTTAACAGTGTGGAAGAAGAAGTGGTTGGTGACCCAGTCATGTGAGTGGTGAACTTGGGTGGGCTAAGTGTCTGTGAATAGCGAATGATTGTTGAGGTTGTTAACACAATCGTGTAGGGGACAACCCAAACGGGTCTAGGGTTGACGAATCATTGGAGGTGGTGGATGGGAATGGCGGATTAGTTATCTTTGGTGAGTGAGTTGTGTGTGTGGGTGGTGAGTGTGAGTTGTGGTTAAAGATGGTGGAGGATGGTTTACGGTCCAAGGAGTATATGTGGGGATTGGTTGTATATTTATATGAATAAAGAAATTCATTCTCAACAAAGCTTACGTGTCGGGATAGAATTATTTTACAGGTTTTAGAATCAAGGAATAGATATCCACGGTAATTTGGAGGATAACCAAGGAAGATGCATGGGTGGATCGAGGTGCAAGTTTAGGTTATCATATGTTGGTGTTTTGAGGTATAGGACGGTGGTGGGGGTGTTGAAATTTAAGAGAGGGGTGGGCAAAGTGTTGTGAAGTTAAGTGGCGGTATAAAGAGCCTTAACTCAATAGATGGGTGGTAAAGAGGCATGGGTAAGTATAGATCGTATGTGTTCATTTATACGCCTGATCATCCGCTTGGCCTTCCTATTTTGTTGTGATGTATGAGGATACGAAAAACAAAATTGAATTCCTTGGGTCCATGAAAATGTTTGGAAGTTTTGGTTAATGAATTCACCCCCATGTCACATTGGAAGGATTTTATAGGTTTGTTAAATTGTGTGGTGACAAATTTATGAAATTGAGAAAACTTGGTAAAAGTTTCAGATGTAAATTTTAAAGGATAAACCTAAATGAAGTTTTTGAAATCCTCAATAAGGGCCAGATAATATTTGTACTCATTTTTAATTAATAATGGTGACGTCTACAAATCACAGTGAATGATGTCAAGAGGTGCTTATTGTTAGTAATTTGACACGAATGGCAAAAAAAAAACGAATAATTATGCTTATTACATGAAATTATATGTTTTCTTCTATGGAAATCCATGATATAGGACCCTGGATGTCCAAGACGATTATGCCAAGAATTCAGAAGAAACATAAAAAGGTGGAAGCACTAGAAGTAGCTAGAGCGGTGAGCTTCACATTCTTCAAGTCCTTCACATAAATAAGATTGTTAATGATGTTTGGTGTGTGTTGGATGTATTTGAGATGAATTGGTTTGTCGGTATAGTTAACAATGGTCCGATCCAAGAATTTTTATATGATGTTGTCACACCCCAACCGATGGCAGAAACATCGGAGTGAGACAAAAACAAGATTGTAAGAGACATCATAATGACCATTTGTGACAAGTATTTAATAATCAAAATTTTATTTCATTACTAAAGCAAAAGTACAATGTTTGGAAGCAAAATGCAACAACTTGTAACATGGAAAGCAAAATACAATACATGAACTAAAATTTAAAGTGCGCTTCTAGCCGTCCTATTAGATTCCTTTCAACGTGATATCATCAATATCCTGCAATACATATTAAAGTATATGTCAACACAAAAGAGCATTGGCGAACATACAAGTTTGAATAACTAGTATAAGTATAAAACGATTTAAACAAATCCACATGGCATAATTGTATACTAAGACATATCATAACAATACTAGCATGCATCACGTAATTATCAACCCAAAGATTCCACTAGTATAATCTTGTCGTCGCAACGACAAGACCATTTTTTTATAACTTAATATGACCACAAGAATACGGGTGGTGTGTTATTCCTATAGCGCTATACATGTTAAGGTAGGCTCGTACAAAAGTTAATGACAAGAATAGTGCAAGAATGGCTTCTAGCATGTATGCATTTCTAAGCATCACGCATTAAGCATGTATAAAGGATTGTTTTTTGTGTCAAGCATGTTTGTATGTGATTGTGGAAAGAAACAAAAGGCAAAGGATTGAGAAATCCTATGGGCTTGACTTTCTTACCTACATGGTCGAGAGTGAGCCTCAAAACCTATCGAGAGGTAGTCACCTCTTCAGATGGACCTCAATGGAAAGAATCCATCAAGAGTGTAATTTAATTCCATCTTGTAGAATCATACTTGTGAGCTAGTAGATCTTCCACCAGGGTGCAAGCCACTTCGATATCGATGGATATTTAAGAGAAAGATGAAAGCTGATGGCTCTGTTGACAAGTATAAGGCAAGGCTTGTGATCAAAGAGTTTAGATAAAAGGAAGGTGTTGACCACTTTGACACATACTCGCTTGTGACTAGAATAACCTCTATTACTTTGGTGCTTGCAATTGCAGCTTTGAGAAACTTAGAAATACATCAAATGGATGTAAAAACTACATTCCTCAATGGGGAATTAGAGGAAGAGATTTACATGGAGCAACATGAGGGTTTCTTTGCTACTGGCCAAGAGGGTAAGGTGTGAACTCGTCAAGTCATTGTATGGCTAGAAGCAAGCTCCAAAACAATGACATCAAAATTTTGACCAAGTTATGCTTAATAATGGTTTCAAAATAAATGAGTGCAACAAGTGTGTCTATGTGAAGGACACCTCTAAAGGTTATGTGATTTTATGCCTTTATGTAGATAATATGCTTATCATTGGGAGTGATGATAAGATGATCAGATCTAGTAAAGACATGTTGAAAACGAGAATTAACATGAAAGATACAGGTCTAGCTGATGTGATTCTTGCAATGAAGATCATTAGATTGGGAGTGATGATTAGATGATCAGGTCTTCTAAAGACACGTGGAAAGCGAGAATTAACATGAAAGATATGGGTCTGGCTGATGTGATTCTTGAAGTGAAGATCATCAGAACCCACACTAGTTTGGTGTTAAGTTAATCTCATTAAGAAGTTTAATCCAGAGGATACGAGTGTGTCTCAAACTTCGATTAATACCTCTCACCATTTATCAAGGAATCGAGGTAAAAGTGTTGCTCAATTGGAATACTCAAGGATTATTGGCAGTCTCATGTATCTCATGCCATGTACTTAGCCACACTTAGCATATGCTGTGAGTAGGCTAAGTAGTTATACTAGTAATCCTAGTTCTGAACATTGGAAGAGTATGACAAGATTACTTAGGTATTTGAGATACACAAGGAATTATGGATTGCATTATTACCAAAATGGTCTTTTGGCTATAAAACTAGCTGTCATACATGCAAAAATTAACTTTTAAAATCAAACCAAATCACACACACCTACATACGGGATAAATTATGAGAAAACTCTTTTTCATAAGAAAAGTAGAAAGATTATATGATATAACGCGCAATACATACGATGCAAATATGTAGTATTGTGTTGTATATCGTATACAACACATAGTATATGTCTGATATTGAGTTTTCTAGTTTTCTCATGAAAAAAAGTTTTCCATGATCTTGTCCCTGTATATATGTGTGTGTGTGTGTATGTATATAAGAGGGTTATCTTAAGAACGTTATATATTGCGAGAACCGTAAGTCTAATGAAAAAACCAATCAAAATCACAGCCCCCATTTCCCCCTATATTAATTTATAAATTTTCTATGTGAGTTAGTTTACTATTCATTTTTTTACAAGTCAATGATGCACCATTTTGCTTAATGTACAATTAAAAAAGCACAACTACATTCCTGGGGTGAGGGCCTGGTGGGTTTGAAGTTGTGTGGGGTAGTGCATGTTGGCCCATTAACATAGTTTGTGAATCCATTCTATATATTTCTTACATGTTATTTATTAGTTTGTAGTTTGTTTCCCCCTATATAAATGTATAAAAAATTTTGTGAGTTAGTTTTACTATTCATTTTCTTTCAAGTCAAAGTCAATGATGCACCATTTTGCTTAATGTATAAGTAAGAAAGCACAACTGCATTCCTGAGGTGAGGGCCTGATGGGTTTGAAGTTGTGTGTGGTAGTGCATGTTGGCCCATTAACATAGTTTGTGAATCCATTCTATATAAATGTTACATGTTATTTATTAGTAACTAGAAGATTCATCCGCGCACGTTGCGTCGCGGCCAACGAAAATGGAGATGTTGTTGATCAGATTCACATTTACAATGTGTTAAATATGTTTTTGTCGGTTAATATACAAATAAGTAACTCACCAAATAAGCTCAATACAATTAATGGTATCATAATTACCACGTTACATGACTTGTATCCATACAAATAACCTATCGTATTAAGCTCCCCGCGTTGCGGCGGGGGCGTAAAACCGTGACAAATAGCACCAATGCCACACTATAGCCAACAACCACCAACATTGAAGTTGCGGCGTCTTAACGTGGAAAAATTAGACCCACATATAAAACATAGAAAATAATAACTTACTCGATTTAGGACTCGCGCGTTGTGACAAACTTATTAAACGGGAAAAAATAGACGACGTAAACACATTGAACCACACACGTACGTCACCCCATGTTAACTCGCAAAATTTAGAACGAAGCGTATAACAAAACGTAAAATCGTTGAACCACACACACACATTGTGCCGTGTTAAGTCGCAAAATTCAACTTGTTGTAAATTTATATTATGTAAATATCAATGTACAATCACCTAGACTAACCATACAAACAACTAAAGCATAAAGCATCATTTAAGCAAGATGTACAACTCCTAGTTGCATACTTATGTTACAAAATAACACTACAAAGCACATACAACCCAATAAACACAAATTACAACAACTAATGCCTAAACATGTTGCAAATTTATATTATATAAATTTGTTACCATTTATTACTTTAACTTCATAAAAATTAAACTTTTTAAATGTAACATGTTTCAATAATAAAACTATTCTTTAATTTAGTTTTTAATAACTAAAAATGATTTACACAGTTAATTTATCTTATGAACAAGTAGTTTTAACTTTCAAGTGTTATTCTTTGTTTAAACATGTGTAATATCTGAATGGTCCATATAATTTATCTAAATTACGTATATAATTTCAGGCCCGTTATAACACGCGGGTCCTAAATACTAGTTATAATTAAAATACAAAATTAAAAAAATACTCTTAAAATAATTTATCTTTTCTCTCAAAATCGCTCTTGGTAAATTATTACACATGTGTAAAAAATGTTTACGAATACATGAATACATGTATTGTTTAAATGTGTAAATTATTTTATACTATTGTATAAGTGTAAAAGTAATTTTTTTTTTAATTTGAATGGTCTTTTATGAAGTTCTTAGGATTCTCACAAGATATATGTATCAACTAAAAATAAAATCACACCACTCTCTCTCTCTCTCTCTCTGAAACTTCAACCCATATTTTAATCCATACAGGGGCGGAACCAGAGGGGGGTCAAGAGGGTCCATTGACCCTCCGGTCACCAGAACTTTTTAAATTTTTATTTAGGAAAAATTACACTTTTCGTCCTTTATGTTTATACCTAGTTGCAATGGATGACCTTTACCTTTAATAATTACAGCCACAGTCCTTTATTTTGAAAACATGTTACACCTTTCGTCCTTTAGCACTAACTTGGTTAAAATTTTCAGTTAAATTTATTTACTTAAGGGCAGTTTAGTCTTTCTACTTAATTATTTATAGTATAAATAAAAAAAATATAAAATCAAATATAAATACCTCTTTTTCTCTTTCACACTCTCTCTCTCATTCCCTCTCTCTCTTAATTGTCTGCAGCAAAAAAAACAGGGGTGGGGTGATGACGGTGGCTGGTGGTGGTGGCAGGAGGTGACGGCGGCTAGAGGTGGTGGCAGGAGATGATGGCGGTGGCTCTCTCTCTCTCTCTCTCTCTCTAAGCCCTATGTCCCTCTCTTCCTCACCATCACACAGACCTCACCATCACACAGACCACCCATCCTTCGCAGATCTACAACCCAGCTGCCAACCAACCATCAAATCTCGTCACTACCTCCACTCCGGCCACCGTTCACCAGTCGGGCCACCACCACATCACAGCCACCGCCCCTAACCCATCCATCTGCCATTCTCATCGGTCGACTTTTGAAGTTGTTGCAAATGAGTTTACAAACAATTGTGTGGTTCAAAATCATTCACCACTAAGTAAGGATGGAACATATTCTCTTCCAATTCCAATGACCACAACAGAGAAACCTACCTGTTGTAAATTAATAACTGTGTGATGTGTGATTTCCAATTCAATAAAGAAAGTGGAATTTAGTCATGATTCGTTAGATATTCATTGGGGTTCTACTTAGAGATTCAAAAAGCAACCCCTTATCCAATTAAAAACATAGTGAAAACAACAGACGACCTACCACTACAACACAATTGTTCTTGTGCAACAGAACCCTAAATCTCTAAACCCCCTCTCTCTGATGGTTCGATGTACAACAGACGACCTACCAGAACCACCGCCCGTCTTTGTACCTACGATTTTAAAGCAAACCCTCAAATCTCTAAACCCCCTCTCTCTGATGGTTCGATGAACAAGGCGGTGGTGTTATGAACAGATCTGGTGTGACGGGCGGATCAACGAGACGGGGGAGATATGACGTTGGATCCCGACGATTGATGTGGTGGTGGTGGTAGTGGGTTGGAAGAGATTTGGTGGTGTGCAAGGTTTGTAGCATTTTGGTTAGTTGAGATGATGAAGATGAAGTTCAGGTGGGATGAAGAATATGAAGTCCAGAAAATCTAGGGCTCCGATGATGGTGGTGGTGGATGTAATCTTCGGCGGTGGTGTTATGGTGGTGAGTTTGGTTGGGGAAGAAGGGTTGGGGAAGAAGGGTTGAGAGTGAGAGAGATGAGATCTCAGATCTGATATTGATATGTGTTATATATATTTGTTTATTGTTTTTTATTTAACTATTTTTAAATAAAAACATGAAATGACCATAATACCCTCATATGACTAAATTTAACTCAAAATTTTAACCTGGTTAGCATTAAAGGACGAATGGTGTAATGAGTTTTCAAAATAAAGGACTGTGGCTGTAATTATTAAAGGTAAAGGTCATCCATTGCAACTAGGTACAAATATAAAGGACGAAAAGTGTAATTTTTCCTTTTATTTATAAATTTTGAGTTTTTGAATAACGTCAAACTTAGAGATGGACCCCCTAATTTGAATCAGTATATAGAATATAAGTTTATGATGACCCCCTAATTAAATCGTTCTTGTTCCGCCACTGAATCCATAGATCTCTTTCAACATTCATCAAGTTCCAACGATGAAGCTTTTGATTCGAATGTCCATACCTTTCAATCTATCACTAGAATTAATCAAAACATCGTTTAAGTCATGGACTTCAAGATACCGCAAGGTCAAGAGTTCGTGTAATTAGAAATCGTGAAGCCGCACATAATCTTCTTGTAAAAAAAATACTTCGCTAATAATCTAATATTTAGATGTCTTGTAAAAAAATACGTCGTTAATAATCTAATATTTAGATAAATGTTTGATGCAAATAGAAGTACTATTACAATAGCTAGTGATGTGGAGAGGAACTTTGAATTCTTTTAAAAAGGTTGGGACATAAAATGGAAAAAGAATCAAGTAATTACAGAAGTCCACATCAACAATACGTCTATTGGCATACCGAAATGCTCCTCACATGTATTAATTATTATGAGTACTTGAATATGTCCGAAAGAACCTCTACAATACTTTTATGAATGTATTGTTCCGTTGAAAATAACTTTTCTGTGGACCAACTTCCATCGGCATACAACTTTTGTACGTTGCACATGATAGTATATATGAATTTCCTTGAATGCTAGATAGAGATGGGCATTATAACTGGTTCCAAACCCGACCCGGTTTCAGTTCCTACCCGCTTTATTGAAGAACCGGTTCCGGGTTCAAAAAACCCGTAGGTTCTTACCCGGTTCCACTTTTTATAAAAAAATTCGTCCGTACCCGGTTCCTACCTGGAACCGGTTCCTCCGTAACCAATTCCTTAAATCCTAGATAGTAACCGGTTACATAAAACACACTATTTATTCGAAGAACCGGTTCCGGATGCTTCATCGACTTCATTTTTCTTCGCCTTTGTAACTGAACAATGACGATCGTTGTGTTTTTTTAACGTGTAGTTGGCCGTAGCCTTCATGAATTTGCCACATGCTTTGCACCGTGCCATCTCGTGGCTATCGCTCATTAAGCACAAATCAAAGTGCTTCCAAACTGCGGGGTTTCTCTTTGTTTCCAAAACCATAACGACCTCATCGTTGCACACCATTTTAATTGTGGAGCTTTGAAAATATAGATTTGAAGGTGTAAGTTATGTATTTTTGGAGTAGGTGTTTGAAAATGAAAGGTGTAAGTTATATATATATATAGTAGAAACCATCATAATGGCCATTAATCAGTTTCTAACTGCGTTATAGCCGTTGGAACCGATTCCAACAGGTTTTGCAGCTTTTCTTTGAATTACCCGAAGGAACCGGCTCTTCCGAGGAACCTGTTATAATTAACCCTACCCGGAATCGGTTAATATCGGTTCTAGTATTAATGGTCTAAAACCAGGTAGAAACTTGTTCCATTCTCACTCATTCAAGAACCGAGTACGGTTAGAAACCGGTTCCTGGTATAAAAAAAAAGCCGATATGCTCATCTCTGATGCTAGATATCATTAATAGACATGCTCAAAAAAACCGGTTGATTAACCTTCATCGGTTATTAACCGTAACCGAAATCGGTTTTTAACCGGTACCACAATAACCGGTTATGGTTAATAAATAACCGGCGGTTCGTAACCGGTTTTCGTTATTCCCATCAACAACCGGTTTGTAACCGGTTAATTAAAAACCGGAGGTCTTGAATCTTATTAACCGGTTAACCGGAATTATCATCTTCAGCAGCATGCAGACACCTGGAAAGCTTGTTTGTTACCGTTTGAACAGCACAGCAGCATGCACAGCAGCATGGATACACTTGGATGTGTATAAATAAGATGATGTGTGCTCCACTATTTCTTGCAAACCAAAAGCCACGTTTTAGGGAGTATTTTATTTCCTAGTACAAGTGTTAATTAAAGGAGTGGAGGATGTCCTCATACTCCACGTACAATCCATGTTTCCAGTTTCTTTTCCATGTGTTAAGTAAGTGGCTGAGTGGTATTGGTTATTTGTAAGGCTATATATTAGCCAGTTGGTTTGTTTTGTGGATATGGAGAAAAAGGTTGAATCAAGTTTTCCTTCTTAATTTCTCTCAAGTTCTTCACCTCTTTTCTTGGCCATCTGATCATAATCTGGACCATATCATAAGAGTTCGATGCATATGTATAATCCCACTTCAAGTTCAATTCTAGCTCAAAACACACTTACAAAATACGTTTCAACTTTCAAATGGCGAGTTCGAGTGGCGATGCTTCGACCGTTGTTGGTTCATCTAGCGAGTTCTTTGTGAAGAGGATCTTGACCACGAATAGAGACCCGACACTATGGGTGAATTTTAATAATTCTGCAGCTTTTTTTTTAACTTTCTGCAGTTTAAAAATAATTCTGCATATTTTTTTATATTTCTGCATGTTTTTAAATGTTTCTGCATGTCTTTATAAAATGATTCTGCATGTTTTTAAAATTCTGCATGTTTTGTATATAATTCTGCAGCTTTTTTTAAAAAATTCTGCAGTTTTTATAAAATTCTGCAGCCATGTTTAAATAACCGGAAAAACCGGTTTTTATTAACTGGTTGACAAGTTAACCGGTTTTTTATAACTGGTCGGTTATTACCGGTTCTTGATATTCGGGGTTAATAACCGGTTATTAACCGGTCGGTTATTAACCGTAACCGGTTTTGTTTTTTTGGCCCATTAACTACCCCAACCGGTTAACCGGTTTCGGTTACTATAATAACCGATTTGTGCATGTCTAATCATTAATTCTACACAATGGGCTTAGATGATTTCCCACGCCCTCTATGGGCCGATCCATTATTTGACGACATCCCAAATTTGAACAATAACTGATAGCAAAAAATTTAAATTAACCATGCAACGTAAATGGATGCGTGCGTATATAGCCACCATGATTTACGTGTTTTTATTAACAAGAATTGAAATCAAGTCAAGGATTAGGATCAAATACAAAGGATCCTAATTGTAAGAAGTGTAAGAAGCCACCCCCCACCCCCCACATCACCCCCCCAAAAAAAAAAAATTTTTTTTTTTTTTTTTTTTTGCCGAGGGGGTGGGGGGTGGGGGTTTAGGTTTTTGGGTGGTGGTGGGTGTTTAGTTTTTTTTTATATTTTTTTTTTAGGTTTTTGGGGGGTGGGGGGGGGGTTAGGTTTTTTTTAGGTTTTTGGGGGGTGGAGGTGGGGGGTGGGTTAGGTTTTTTGGGGGTTTTTTTTGGTGAGGTATAGTTTTTTTTTTTTGCGCGGGGGGGGGGGGGGGGGGGTGTTTAGGTTTTTGGGTGGTGGTGGGGGTGGGGTGGGGGTGGGTGTTTAGGTTTTTGGTGGTGATGTAGTGGGTTTAGTTTTAGGTTATTGGACACTTGTCACTCTATAAATCCTTCTTACACTTCTTACAATTAGAAGTCTTTGTAGAATAACTTGACCCATCAAGTCAAATCATAAAAGGGATTGTTGAAATTAAAAATCGAAACTAGATATTAAGATCCGACCCTTAAATTGTCAAATGAAGAAGAATGATTAGAAAAAGAAATGTAAAATAACATTTATACCATGACGTACGGACTTAGTTGAAAAGGTCTCCTTCGCAACTACTAGTTAGTGTCGAAAACAATGTACAAACAAATCAAATGAAGCGATGTGGTTGATTGATTGTATCTTAATTTATTTATTTAATCAGAAAACACTTCTTATTTGCTAGTTATGTTTGACTTTTTAACATACTTAGTATTCTCTCTTTCATTTTTATATTACATGCATTTCAACGAGCCTGCCGTTAAAAAGGTTGTTTGTTTCAGCTCTTAATGGTTCAGACCTCTTAGACTTTTACTGGTCCAGCACTTAATGGTTCAGATCCAGACTGTTTGTTTCGCGAAACATTATACTAAGTCTGAATGTTTAAGACATCTTATCTGAATTGATCTAGCATTTGCCTATGAATGGTTAAACACTATCCTAGATCTTAATACTGGTTTAGCACTTACTCATTCAAAAGTTGTCAAACAGAAATCTGAATTTGCAAAATACCAATAGGAATTAGAGACTGAAAATGCTGAAAATGGAACAAACAAACTCGTTTGTGACTCGTACGTTTGTACTATTAATGAACGACATAAACAAATACGGGCTCATTTGTGTTTGTGAATCATTCATATATTAGTAATGAACGAACATAAACGAAGACAAACAAATTCATTTTCATAACAAACAAACATGAAAAAGAAAACCCCGTTCGTCTAGTTATTCGAGTCTTATCCTTTGTGATTTGTTCATTTTCATTCGGTTCGTTTAAGAGGCTTAACCGAATATAAACCAATCACAAGTCGCAGATTTTACTTTTGAATCGCAATATCTTTTAGCAACAGATTAGCGACAAACGCTTTTAGCAATAATGTGGCGCCCTTGATATGTTTCTAAATCCATTGGTAACGAGTTACCAACGGAAGCTGAGCAAGCGGATTCAAGCCGTATGTAACCGTAGTTTTTCTTCTGGTAGAAAAAGAAATATTTGCTAATTAATCATTATTCTTGTTTAATCTTTATTAGTAAAGAACATTACAAAAACAACCAAGCACACACACAACTAAATCATAGGAATCATGTTTGGTGTCAACCAAACAAAACTAATTCAGTCTGATCTTCTTCGAAAACATGAAAACCGAGAGCCAAACTAGCAGTAGAAGAGCTATGGAGGGTAATAGCGACACAGCAAGCGAACCCACAACATGACGGCAGAAGGAATCGAACACGTTGCAAACCTTGTTCCATCTCGAATGGGAGTTTCCTTTGTATCCTATGTAAGCTACTGCTCCTGCTGCACCTGTTGCTGAAGCCAAAACACCTAACAACAACTGTACCGCATAGTGAGGAAATTGCGACAATAACTAGTATTAGCGACGGACTTGCGACAGAGTTTACCGATCTTTTTAAGAAATTTAAGAACTTACGGTATCAAGTATAGCAAAGTGAAACACCAGCTTCATGGACCCTTGTTTAAGCTTCAGAAGAGCTAAGATCGATAACGCACTGGTGATGATGCTGTATAAGCAAGCAACGGACATTGCTACGATAAAGTATCTACATCATAAGAAAACAATGTTACGCTAGCGACGACTAATCGATCATTACTAAAAAAGAAATCACGGCATCTTTACATTTCATTGAGTATTATAGTTCGGGTCAACCCGGTCGGGTTGACGGGTTGACCCGTTTATATTGTATTTTTTTTTACAATATGTTTATGTCATAAATTAATTTGAGTGCGTATTTTATGTATTATTATAACTTAAAAAGAGAGATTGACATAAAGTTTTATAATTAAAATGCAATTGTATTATATCATTTGTGTTTTTCAAGTAAAATTTCAATTTTAATATATTAATTTGCGAAAAAAATTTAAAAATTTGAAAATTCGGGTTGAGCGGGTTGTGTTCGGGTCAACCCACTAATATTCGGGTCGTGTTCGGGTTCATATATATGACAAGATTTTCAGGTTCGGGTCGGGTTGGACCCGCTAACCTGCGAACCCGACCCATTTAGCACCCCTAATTGTGACTGCTTAACTACATAGACTTGGCTGCAGAATTCTGTGCATGTCTCGTTTAAATCTAAGTAATTTTAAGTAGAAACCATATAAACATTTGTACGTAGTGCTGGAGAAAGAGAAAGAGAAAGATGAACGGTTATGGGTTACATAACCACCTTATGTTCATAGTACTAAGTATGTAAACATATGTGTTTACCAACTTTTTTTTATTTCTAGGGGGTAGCAAAATCATAAGCGTTTCTAGAAGATTTTTGAACTTGTTTTGGATTGCTAACGTGTCTCCTAGTTAAAGGAGCAAACACCTAGTCCAGTGGCGGAACTAGCACATTAACTCAGGGGTATTCAATTTTTTTTTACCGTGCAATCATACAATATTAAAAAAAACAACAATAAATAAATAAAGTTAAAAATTCTTTTCGACCGTACAAACCGTAGCATTGTTCAAAAATTTCGGGCCGATTCGATTGCGTAAATCCGTCTTGACAAGCTTCAATTTCGAAAAAAAATTTAGTTATTTGGGCTAATCTAATGTGCTATTATTTAGTTATTTGGGCATATTATTTGGGTTTGTATCATCATCACCAACTGGGCTTATTATTGGTTTGTAAAAAAAAATTTTATGGGTGTTCTCGTAGTTGTTTAGAGTTGTCCTTAGTATAAAAAAAAAATTACACTACTGGAAAAAAGTTGAGCCGTAGCCCGTGCTACGCCTGGACCTTCTTTAGGTCCGCCCCTGTGCTAGTCAAAGGGGCAAACTCATTTTTTTGTTTCTCTAGAAATCAAAACACATACAAAACCCTCCTAAAAACACCTATAAATTTACAAGACAACCTACAAACATAAAGGACAACAAGTGAAACTGATGTTAGTTACTCACATGAAAGCCGGAGTCTGGTCGAAATTGGCAACCATGGATATGGCCATGCCCGGGGCAACGGGTACGAGTTTGGTTTGTTTAGAAGTGACCATAACAATCAAAGCAACCAACGACGTCGCAAACAACACAACCCTCAAGACTACATCAACCACCACATGGTTCTTGACACCACCTGTGCCGGTACTACCCTTGTAGTCAGGTTCGGGTGTTGGCATCTCCACCGATATCGCGGAATGGTCACTCGGGTTCAGGTGTTGCAAGTTTGTGTGTCCGAAGAGTGTGGTTTGGTGTATGCAACTACTATCTATATTTATAGTTGTAGGCAAGAATTGGTCAATTTTTTTGGCATGATTAATAATTGTAGGATGTTCAAAGAAGCAAAGATGGTTGACGTACGTAAATTATATTTTTTTTTGCCATTATGCCGGATTCAACCAAATCATTGACTAGACTATTTAGGGAAATTTACGAAAATGTCATTTGACCAACGTTCTTTACGAAAATATCACGTTCATGCGTCCGTGGACGGACTCCTCCACATGGGATGCATCCGGATGCAAGGGATGCGCCGGGGAGGGCATGGGATGCGTCGGGGAGGCCATGGGATGCGTCGGGGATGGACTCTTCAACATTTGAAAGGACACGTGTCAGCTCCTCGTTGGTCAAATGATATTTTCGTAAATTTCACGACTTGTGGAGGAGTCCGTCCACGGACGCATGGACATGACATTTTCGTAAAGAACGTTAGTCAAATGACATTTTCGTAAATTTCACGACTATTTAACTTGAGAATCAAAGATATGTTTAAATGGTTCTTGCGATAATGTATTTGCGCGCCAATTAAGAATGTAACCGGGGCATGTGACAAATTTACGATAGTTTTAACAGTTCACAAATAATAGTAGTTATTATCATCATTTGGGTTATTGGATTTTAATAATCTTAAGTTTCACCTGTTGGCCGATAATAATCTTAACTTTAAAAATTTCCTCTAATGATTCCAACTTGTAAAAATTTGGCCCTTATCGATCTTTTTCTAACATATAAGAATTTGATATCCTCAATAAGTTCAAGTGCACCTGCAGCCTCCTTAACATATTCAAGTGCACTGCAGTTAGAAAAGGTTCGATATGGGTCAAATTCTTACAAGTTGGGATTGTTGGAGAGAACTTTCAAAGTTAAGATTATTATCGGCAAACAGATGAAACTTGAGATTATTAAAATCCAATAACCTTATCATTTGTAGTAGCCCAGCTAGCCAATTAGGGACTAATTAATGTAGAAAAGGAATAAAATAAAATAAAACCAAGGTCACACGTTATGCAGCTGAAAACTACTATTTATTTATATTTCATCTTTAAACAACTATAATTCATTATATCAAAAATATATTATCTATAGATAACCCAAAGTTTTTATCTTGTCATAGAGGAATCTTTGCCTCACATAATGTGAATACATTTGCCTGACATAATGTGAACACATATAAATAAATTTGTTATTGTTTTTCAAACATTTACATTACAAAACAAATAAATAATGTGAATACATTTGCCTGACATAATGTGAATAAGTAAACTGCTAAAATGGTCTCTAAGGTTTGGTCACTTTTATCTCTTTAGTTCAAAATTTAAATTTTTTGAATCTGGGTTCCCGTGGTTTCAATTTTATTACCATTTTCATCCAAAATCAAAATCTGATCAGATTTTTCAGTTAACATCCAGTTTTTTTTTTTTTTACCTCCCTTTTAATGAAAGGCAAAATGGTCTTTTAACGTTTTATTATAAAAATTAAAAAAATATGATCATTTTGTCATTTATTAAAAGAGAGGAAAAAGACAAAAAAAAATTGGATATTAACTGAAAAATCTGATCAGATTTTATTTTTGAATGAAAATGACAACAAAATTGAAACCATAGGGACCCAGATTCAAAAGGCTTGAGTTTTAGACTAAAATGACAAAAGTGACCAAAACTCAGAGACTATTTTAACTGTTTACTCTATAAATAAATTTGTTATTATTTTATGGTTAGGACAGAGTTGAATGTAAAACCCTCAACCTCCCATCTTAAAATTGTTTTACCATGTTTTGATAAATGTAATATTATATAATTAGTAATAAAAAGTTATGTTTAAAAAAACAGATGCATTGGGCAATTGAATAAACTCGTATATTATATTTATTTTATACTAATTTGATAAATTATAATTTATTTTGTTAACATATACATTCAAAAATATATATTAAAAAAATAATATTGACGTCCCAGTTATAAATTTGGTTAAGTTAATTTTTAAAACATTACTTTTTGTAACCGGTAACATATTGTATTTTTATCATTCTTCCCATCCGACCACATTAAATATTTAAAAATTCTTAGAAATCACTCATAAAAACATTTATAGTTAGATAGTTTGTAGTTATACTTTATCCACTGAAAAAAATAACTCCCTCACGACGTAGCTTTTTTACACATTTTAGTTAGAAAAAATATACTATAAAAACGAGTATTTTATTCTCTTTAACTTGAGTATGGTATTGCTATAGTTCTTTTAATAAAAAAAATGACATATTATTTGATTAACAAGGTCTATGGGTGAGCAATAATTGAATCGTTAATCGAAATCAAACCAAAATCACAAAAAACTGAATTAACCGAAACCCAAATTAACCAAAACCAGTTATCGATTTTTTCGTACCATCATTAACCATAATTAACCAATCATTGATGATCCCTTGGTGAAGGTGTAGTCATCCTTAATCCGTAAAAGTCTCCAAAGAAAAGGTGCATGGTGCTTCATCGACGGATCACCAACAAATCTTACACTGTGTTCCCGAGTTAAGTTAAGGAGAGAAAAGAAAGGATTCTCTTCTTTTCTTTTCTTTTCTTTCTCTCCGTTTCTTTCCAAATTGGAAAGATTAATTTTAGGCAAAAAATCTATCATTTTCTCTTCTTTTCTCTCCTTTAATGAAACTCTGGAACACAACTAAAAATTATTTCCTTCCAAATCTTTTCTTTTCTCTCATTTAATGAAACTCGGGAACACAGTGTTAGTGAGGGGTTATGGACTGAATATATAGAGTCAAAAACCATTAAGAAAGAAAAATAAAAGATATCTACGTATTCTTAGAAAAGAAACATTTTGCTTTCACCCGTTTCTCTCTTATTTGCCTATTTCGATCCAATTAGGACAAACCATAATATATGGTAATTTTATTTGTTTTTTATTAGACAATTGTAAATTTATAGAATTTCTCCCACGTTTATGCTAGCAACTTTGCTATACACTTATGGGTGTACACAAAACTCATTCTAATGTGTGTACATATAACAATAAAACATGCATGATAACGTAATCGATTATTTCTTCATACGTAGAAATATATAGTTTTAAAGTAAATCATTTTGGCAAATGTCTATGTGAATGTGAAACGTGTATATTTGAATGTTATTTATTTTTTTAGTTAAACAAATACGTCTAAACAAAACCCAGAATTATAGTTAGGTATTGTATGACATTTTTGCTAGAATGAGATTAAGCACTTAGTGAAATAGAAAAAGAACACTAAAATTAGAAAGCATGAAAGTGTGTGCATATATGTATGTATGCACTACATCCTAATCCTAAGACGGGCGTTCATACACAATTGATACCTGACTTAGCATTAGAATCACAACCTTTCCGGATAACTTGCCAATCCTGTAACATATGTTTATATATGCAAGTGAAGTTATGAATAGTTTTACAATAGTCATTTCATGATATAACCTTTTACACATGCTATACTTTATACAACACTATTTAGTTCATACACGGCAAGTGCATTAGACTGGCGTACTGCCAACGTATAAGTTTGTCTTTTTTTTTTTCTTTTTTTTTTCTATTACTACTACTACTACTGAATTGTATTTTATAATACTAACCTCGACATCTCATATCTTAAATAACCATTTTACTCGTTAATTACTCGTTCGTTCGATGATATTTGAAATATAAGTTTCATATAATCTTATTTTTACATACAAAACCGGATGATTTAGAATATATGATAAGTTTTATAAAGTCACATGCATAGAGATTTATTTTAGAAAATATGGTAGTGATTTCAAGAACGTTTTATAATGTTACATGGAGGAATATATTACTTTGCCAACACAAAAGTTGGAGCATGTATATTATATGTTGATTCGATCGTGTGTGGCTTTCTCAGCTTCTTAACATGTGCTAGGATTAACTATAGGTTTTAAAATCATTTGGGTTTATCTATGTATAACTCCTAATGAATGACCATTAAAAACAGACTCTTAACATGATCAATAGGGTGGATCTTTTAAGTTGTTGCTACCAAATTAAACATGTTCTGTAGCAATCACTGTCAAACCAAGTACCACCATTAATTGTTTTTAATTAAGGTATACACAGTCAGGTGATCTAATGACCAGAATTTAGGGCTGGAAAATCGTGTCTTATCGGGTTTAACAGGTCTCTGACGACGCGTATAACACAAGTATTAAATATGAATACATCTCGTTTAACTACTTGATATCTCATGTCTATAACACAATTTAATGTGTTATGTACCAAAAAAAGAAATGATGGATCCTAACCTCATAATTTTATTTATCTATAATCTATATCTATAATCTATAATCTATAATCTATAATATACTATATTAAGAGAACTAGGTTTTCTACCCTTTTTCGTAATTTTGTCATACGTACAAATCTTGAAGCATCGTGTACAAATGAAGCAAGCCATTTTAGAGGGGGGAAACTTGGACATTATCCAAAGTTTTAAGACACTTTGAGGGCAATCTAGACATTTCATCCATGGAATTCATGCCCACTTATGTCTTCCATTAATTGAATTAAATTAAGAAATTAAATAAAAGTTTTATAATAATTAAAGGAATTAATTGATTAAATTAAAGGTTAGACATGCAACCTTTGAGATTTTTACACATTTTGAAGCAACATGTACAAGAGAGTCAAACTATTTTAGAGAGGGTAAACTTGCATATTGTCCAAAAAGTTAAGACACTTTAGGGGCATTTTAGGGATTCCCGCACCTTTATAACCCTTCATCAATTAAAAATTGAATGTCATCGTACACAACCCCTCAATAGAAATCTTGAAGCAATCACCAGTTACAAATTAATCAATTCATTGCGATTCAATTCATTTCTTTAATTCCTTTACTTTGTCTTTTAAGTTTCCCCTCAGTTTCCACTCACCCCTTTTAACATCTGCGCAATGGAAATCAAACACCCATAAATCGGTCCACATATCAGGTTCGCTTCTTGTTCCCCCTGTAATTTTGTTTTCATTTTGTTTGTTGTTTAATGACGTGTGTTGCTGTTAATTGACCTGGTTTTTCTTTTCTACTCACTATTGATTTGGATGTGGGTGTAAAATGCATACCAAGTGCTTGATGGAATGCTTAAACCTTCAACTCATTCACCAGGTACATTTCTCTTTTGTTTAATTCTACTTCAAAAGTCTTTTAATTTTAATTTTCTTATTACATTTTTCTGTAAACCCAATCAGTTGCATTTGTATGAATGTTCGATTTATGGCAAAATATTTGTTTCACCATCTACTTATCTATGAAGTTTTGTTATTCAAGTAGAACGAAGACCAGAAGATTATGAAGACGTCAAAGACCACCAATCACCAATTGAAGCCAAGCTAATGCCCGTAGAACATAAGGTAGGTCTTTACCCAGATCGATTTAGCGTGTCTCGACTATTTATTATTCTTAAATTTGGCATTGTTTTGTTATATCAATTGCTTAAGTGCTTATACGTTAATTCTACAAGTTTGTGTTTTGTTTAGTATTGGTAAGTAGGGTTACAATTATATATGTTCCTCTCTAAACTAGATGGTCTAATATTATTTGTTTATGTTGTTAAAGTTTGTACAAATGCAAGTCTATATTGGAGATATATAATGATGCTCAGGCTGTTGGGTTAATCGGGTTTTGTTTGCACGTCACGGGTCGGCACGTTATCGGGTCATGGTTCAAATGGTTATTCGTTTACAGTTCACGGGTGTGGGTCAGCCGGTCATGGGTCAACTAGCTAAATGGTCCAGGGGTAAATGGGTCTTTTGACCATGTAAATGGTGGTGACTTCATGAGATTGTTGAAGCCTTTTTCAACAAGTTTTGACCAAGTTATGTGGACGTGATACAAATCTTGAAGCATCATGTATAAATGAAGCAAGTCATTTTAGAGAGGGGAAACTTGGACATTGTCCAAAGTTTTAAGACACTTTGAGGGCAATCTAGACATTTCATCCATAGAATTCAGACACACTTATGTCTTCCATTAATTGAATTAAATTAAGGAATTAAATAAAAAATTTATAATAATTAAAGGTATTAATTGATTAAATTAAAGGCTAGAAATACAACCTTTGGGATTTTCATGATTTAATAGTATGCATAAATCTATACTACTATATTAAGGAAACTAGGATTTCTACCCTTTTGGTCATTTTGCATTGTGTACACATCTTCAAGCAACATGTACAAAAGAGTCAAGCTATTTTAGAGGGGGTAAACTTGCCCATTGTTCAAAAATTTAAGACACCTTAGGGGTGTTTTAGGGATTTCATCATGCCTATGCCTCCTACTACCTCATCATTTAATTGACTTTATGATTAAATTAACATTGTATTTTAATTGAGAAATCCACCTTTGCTCTATTCATACTGTATGACCTTTCATCTTTCTTCAATGTCTTCAATAGAAATAAATCAATGTCTTTAATAAAAATAAATCACAATCAATTCAAGAACAGTTCGACTTCTCGGCAATCAATGTAGTGGCTTTCACTGCCATGTCGTTTTGTCAATATGTTCTAGATAAATTCCTTGGAATATTTTGCATATGTAACTGTTTATCAGAATTTTAATAGCAGGCTGAATCATGCCGGCATTCCTCCAAGCTTCAATATTTATAGTACCCCATAAGTGATCAAAATTCAAAAGCCATACCAGCTCTATTTTCCAGGTATAGAGTTGTCATCTTTCTTGAGTATTATTCACACATGCATACATATACATATTATTCTTAACTCTATGTCTCAAAATAGAAAATATATATCTATTTTAAATTCATGTACATTGAAAGATCTTTTTAAAACAATTAACTTCATTTTCTTGTTATTTTAATCTTATATTATCCTCTTGCATAACAGCAGCAACAATGTCAGAAGCGGTGAACAAATCTGATTCCTCCTCCGGTCAGTTTCATTTATAATTTATTTAGGGAAAATCACAAATTGTCCATTTTGTCCATTTTCATAACTTCATAAGGTTATGAATATTTTGTTAATTACCTGGGTCAAAATGGATATTATGGTGATATTCCCATTTATTAATTCTCTTTTATCTCGGTCATCTTTCTATCTTGTTTCAGAATTTAAGGTCTTTAAAATCCTAAAAGCTATGTTATGATCAAAGTGCTAGAATCACAATTGTGTGACTGCCTCTAACTGTTATGTATGTTCAATTCTAGTGGGTTAACCCGCGCGTTGCAGCGGGAGTTTCTTTTCTCTTAATCGGTTTTACAAATGGCCGAAATCTTATGTTCATTGATCTCGAGACATGGTTCCAATGGTTAACCTGAAATGAGTCATTTCAATAAAGAAGTTGGAAAATAGATTCACCTGTCGTTGTCTGCTCAAGACGGTTGACGTATTATTCTAATTTTTTGAAGGTACAGATAGCCCTAAACATTTTTTGACCAACTTCTCTCTATTTTACTCTCTAAATCTCTATATTTATCACAAATAGAAATCGACGCACCCAATAAGTTATCTTCTTAGAGCGTTGATGAGGCGGCGATCATTAAAGCGGATCGAGTGGGGGGTACAAATTTTAATCAAACATCACCAAATAACCACCACAAAAGTGGGATCGTATAAATGCTCTTTGTATGATGGTCACACATCACCATAACGAATAATCCGCAAATGCCACAAACCCTAACAATACGACAAAAAAAGACGTACCCGCTGCAACGCGCGGGCTTTTCGCTCGACGATTCCATTCTTGGGTGGGTCGTTTGGCCCTTTTTCCTGTAACTCGAATCCAAGCCCGTTATATCCCATTTTAGTTTTGCACCATTGTGAACCTTACGCCTTTTTTACTCTCTGATCGAGGTTCTCGACATTGAAAAATCTTCGTAAACTAAATCACACGTGTATATGTTAACATTTTAGAGATATACAGTCACGAAAATCAAGAGCAATGGTGATATATATGCGGATTAGAATATAAATAATCTATACTACCTTATTAAGAGAACTAGGATTTTATAAAAATAATTTACTATCAACATCATACGTACGGTTAGAATGTAAGCCATAATTATAAAAAAAAAAAAAAAAAACCCAAAGAGTTTGAAACTCAAACATGTTCAAGATAATTCAAATGGTTTTGATATAAATAAACGTCTATGTTCAGGACCTTTACTAGATGCATTCTTTTTTATTAGGCTTTTGGATTCTATTGCTCTTTTACGTATCACTTCTATTGCTCATTTACGTATCACTAAATTATATGTTGTTACAAGATCTTTAATATTACTTTTTTTTAGGGGTTTCAAAGATGGTTGGGGGAATAAACAAAAGAGAGGTAGGGTTTCTCAGAAGAGCCCGTGAAACGAGGTAATTGTGGTTCAAGATCTTCCAAAGCCATCGATGCTAAGGATCAATGAAAACACCAATGTTGTTAATTGATATTTAACACAACCAAATACTTAATCAAATAGACAATGAGCAGATATAGTTCTTGGTATTAATGAAATGATTACAACTAAAAGATGTAGGAATCAATACAGTAAACAAACTTTAGAAGATGATGGGAAGACGGATATAGATCTGAGATGGGAGAACACTTAATTTCAGTAAACATTCTTCATAATCCAATCCTTGAATCTCTCGGGAATATATAAAGCGAGTCAATGGCGGATCTAAGAACTTTTTTCACTGGGTTCCCTTTTGATAGATTCTCACTAATTCTCACAATTTTTTTTTCCAAATCATACGAGGTTCTCACTAATTTTTCTCATTTTTCTAAACCGAATGGGTTCTTGGGAACCCGAAAAAGTGGCCTAGATCTGCCCCTGAAGCGAGTCTACCTTCACGTTCCATAGATCCATTCGCTTGTTGGGCCACCTAAACTGGGCTGGTTTGTTGGGCTTGTCTGGGCTCATATCCAGATTCATAACACATATAAGATATTTTACCATGGTTAAACACTTGTTGACTCTTAAGTCTTTACCACAAGGCCACCTCTATAGTATTTAGCATGCATTCCCATTTACCATGCTGCAACATTGATGATGTGCCATCGAGCTAAAAGGTCATCTAGCAATGTTCCATAGATCCATTGAAGGACGGTCACGTTAATTTCCATTGAATTTGCATACGTGGGTCCGATTTCATTTGTTGGAGATGTGCCATTGATATGATCCAAGACCTTATAACCACGAGTAGGGCTGCAAACGAACTGAACATTCAGCAACATGTTCGACAGGAAGTTCGCCAGCGTTCGTTCATTTAATAGATGAACGAACATGAACAAGAAATTTTGTTCGATTAGTTAAATGAACTAGCACAAACAGAGGCATTGTTCGTTAAAATATGTTCGTGAACGTTTTGTAATGTGTTTGTGGACATTTGTTTATGTTTGTTATTTGTATCGTCCGTTAAAGATTTTTATACGTTACATTATTTTTTAGAACTTTTTATATTCTTTGATTCTTATTTATTTTATAACCCTAACAATAATAGGAAAAAAAACCCATTTACACCTTGTTTATGCAATGTTTCGATTTCTTTCTCATTATTCACATCGACGAATACTATCGGACCTTCGCCGTCCACATCTAGCCTCCTTCATGAAGCGTTCCTAAACACGAACAGAAAATATATTTTGATAAGTATCCATGAACACATTACTTTCCTTAATGAGCAAATATAAACAAGGTCTCGTTTATGTTTGTTTGCAGCCCTAACCACGAGCATGCAATTGAAATACCAAAGACCATGTCGGTAATATATTTAACAAGGTTTAATGTTTGGTTGTACATGTAGATCACCGCTTTACTAGAACAATGACGGAGACGGAAGCAAGGGTGGTAATATCGAGGTTAAAGGATGGACATAAACGATACCAAGACTAGGTGCATAATCAAATGTAGTCTAATCTTAGCCGGCACATGCCATACCATTTCGACTCAACCATTACCCGCCTTCCGCTAAATCTCTACAAAAAAAAATTAGCTCTATAGTTTAGCTATAGTGAACATAGTGTGTAGTTTTACAAAAATTTTTTGACATAAATCTTTCAAAAGATGTGTTAGCAAGCCGTCTACAAACGTACGTCACTACTAGAGAAATAGGTATTTGCTACCACATTTTCGGTCGCAAAACGGTAGCAATTGCTCTTTTGCCACCAAAAACTCGGTGGCAAAAGCACACGTAGCAAATGCCCTATTGCCACCTATTTGCTACCGTTTTATTTTTTGCTACCGATTTTGCTACCGTTGATTCGTCACCGTTTTGCTACCGCTTTTTGTCACCGTTTTGCTACCGCTATTTTGCCACCTTTTTGCTACCGCTTTTTGTCACCGTTTTGCTACCACATTTTGTTTTGCCACCGTTTTGCTACCGCTATTTTGCCACATTTTTGCTACCGCTTTGTCACATTTTACCACCGTTTTGCTACCATTTATGATATTCCATTCTATAAATTGGCTATTCCATTTCATAAAAACATTACAATTTATAACTTGTTGCCATTCCATTAAAATCTAAAAATTTATAAATACAATATAAACATCCAAAGATCCAAACATCCAAACTAGCATCTTACAGTTCAGTTCCTTTCCATCCAATTGAAGTAACTAAACTACAATCTTTTTGCAACACTTTGTTCTAAAGCATTACAAGCATTGAAACTCAAAACAGAACTCACACTACCATTCTATGGTTTTCTGATGTTTTAGTTTTGATGAAGGGAACATCGTGACCGCCGCCACCGACACTGCAAAAAGAAGTTCATTATTCACTGATTAAAGCATAGACTTATTCTAATTAATTTATAAAACGCATCCTAAACAGAACTTACAGAGGATAAGCCAAACTAATCACCAAGCTGCAACACAAAATACACAAAACAAAACAAAACAAAATAAGCAAGTACCTTTAAGGCGGGTCTGAGTTATCAGTCCATGAATGTGAAGTAAAGGAACCTCAAAACAAAATAAGCAAGTACCTTGAAATGTCATTCCCACAAGTCTAGACAAATGTTGACCAGGTTACCATGTTCTTGTACTACAGAGTAGAGAGATATTGTAATTGTTCAAAAGTAGAGGGGTTAGTATGAAATTGCAAGTAAAGACCTACCCATGAAGTGGGGCTCGTATGTACCTGCAAGTAGATAACTATCATAACAGAATCACGAAAATGGTTAGCTTGTAACAGTTTGTCCTTAGCAGAGGTACATAAACCCGACTTTTAATTGACATGCTGATCATATATCTCTCCTCGATCTTATTTATTCTTTATCCTAGATATCTATATAATCAAGTACCACGACAAATATAAAAAAACATGACGGTAATCACATAAATCAGAACAGATACAAAAAAGAAGATATTTCTAGCATTTCAATCCAAAATGCTAGCCGTAATCGAACATAACCGTGGTATTTTTACTTACAAATGACGTCGTTATTGTTTACTTACACGATGACTGTCAATAAAATAGCCAAACTGATCATGGAGGCAACAAATGCTGCAGTTCCCAGTTCGATCCAACAATGTCATAGATGCTTGTACTGACAACTGCCAAGGAGCCAGATCAACCGAGGTACAACTTCATGTCATTGCTTGTCCTAAAAATTCGTCCAAAAGCAACAAATATTAATGACAAATGAGTAACTTTACATGCCCTGATATAGAAAACAAGAAATTAAGGTACAATAATAGAGATGTCATTAGGGGTAACGAAGAGAATTAGAAGTGGAACTTAAAATACACATATTCTTCTATTATTTTGTATATCTATTCTTGGCCTACACCATAAGGTTATCCAACCCTTTCACTAACATCCAAAATCAGTCCCAACATGACCCACAAGTCAGAAAAGATACCACACAATATCCATCGTGGTCCTCTGTCCGATTCCGTCTTCAAAGATTACTCATTTTATAGATAATGTTGGCTTTTAGTTGAATAAGCAAACTACTCAATAACACGAAAAGAAGTTTCTTACATAAGAGTGGCTTCCCATCCAACCCAGAACATGTCGCGAAAGAAGAGCAATATATTGTTCCATCGCGAACGAAAAGGTCTCGACGAGCCATCATGTGGCAAATGGCCATAGGCGATTTGAGCCAGCTATCGGACCCGAATTCCATAATTCGTCCCAATTTTGGTGATTTCAATTCTTTCCTTTTTTACTATAAAGCGTGTAAATCATTTCTGTTCTATGAATGTACAGATATATAATAAAAAACTGAATAAGGAGATAGCGAAAAGTTTATACCAACTGGCGCGAGCAGACACCTTGAGAGCCATCGGTTGCGGCTCAAAGCAAGACCCTTCAATGGCAACCCTATGAAGCCCATATAACTCTACCTTCACTTCATTATCAATCAAACTCACAACACCACTATTAACCTTAGCAACAATCTGTAAAAAGTAAAATCTAGGGTTTGAAAAAGTAAAATCTAAGGTTAATAGTGGTGTTGTGTGTAATTTGAAACCAATACAATTCGGTCATCTGTTTTCGTACGCAGATGACCTAACAAACGAGCTAACACATGCATCTTCCCAGATAATTCGACCCATGCTCCATCTCCACCGGTCCAAGATCCAGATCTAACAAAAGACATAAAGTAAGATGAATATAAAATAATTATAATAATCGTGATATACTATTAATAACCAGCTTACCTTCTGGCAAACATTTCTGGAGGGAAAAAGCGCATACAGCCCTCAAACTCATAACAAGATTTAGTTTTTGTAACAAAACCATGCAAGAAGTAAATGGACAGTCGTTCTTGAACTACTCGAGACCTTTAAGAAGTACTTTTTTGCTCTTTAGAAAACGCTTTTGTTAAAACACTCGTATCCACACCATAACTAGATTTAGTTTCTGTAACAAAACCATGCCAATCATCCATACGAGCACGGCTGGGATACCTACAATTAAATACAAAAACAATTTAAACATAGACTTGAGGAATCAATATCATACAAATTATAAAACTTGTGAAATAACTTACATAACACCAGTTGGTTTCAGCCAACGATCATGTGCCCAAATTATAGAATCAAACATAGATTCTCGCAAAAGAAAATATCGCATCCACTTGAAGATGATTACATCAAATATAAATTAGTTTTAAATATGAGAAAAATAGTCACCAATGCATATCTGTATGACTGTAGCATTCTTACAAGACTCAATTCGATCAAAACTCTAATAACAAAAAGTTGAAAAGAATCTCAGGTATGAGTAAACGTTAATGGAATCAAACTTTTCGATCAAAACTCATTATGCCTCCTAATTATCGTGGCACTCTTTGACTCTGAACCAGGATCCTGTACACACCCTACGGAACAAATACAATTTAATAGATTATAAACCCTAGCTAATCTAAGGATCAAAATTCAAGCTATAAAAACGGAAAATAAACTATCTGTGAGCTAATTTACCTGATAACTCAAAATTCACCAGTAATCAGCATAAACCGACAGTAATCTGCTCATTCAATCATCTAAATAACAAAAAAATAATTCATACGGCATATAGACTACGATAACACATAAATTTTCCATTGAAATCAATTGAAACTGATGAAACAAATACAAATTATAAACCCTAAAACATCAGTCATGACCAAAATATACAATCAATTAAACCTAAAACCTAACAAACCCTAAAACATCAGTCATGACCAAAATATACAGCCAATTAAACCTAAAACCTAATAAATCAAGTAGCCAAACAACAACAAATCAATTTCAGTGTAAAAATCTGCTACAAATTGATAGGCAATTAAACAATTATCAACGAAATCAACAGTCTAAATTCTCAACAGATTACATATGTACAGTTTTCGGATTAACAATAGTCTCAACGAAATCAATAGTCAACAAACCCTAACTAATTGATCAAATTGAAGATCATCACCTTGCTAAACCCTAATATGTGAAAATGATCTGATGCAGATTGTACTCGTATCATCATTCATCAATGCATCGACATGATTTGAACGAATATAAACGTATATAAAGAGAAAGTTGTAACCTAGAAATCAAAAACAGGTGTATATTGAACCAGAACTTTAAGATTCGACTGAAATTACCTGATTGAAGAACGGTTCGTATCGTGTTCAAATTCGATTGACACTTGTCGCTACCTAATCGTGTTCGAGATTCAGTCGTTTAATAATGACCTAATCGTGTTCGAACTCCATTGAAGGAGGAGATGAGGCGGAGGATATAGGGCGGAGGAGATGAGGCAGGGGAGATAGGGCTGAGGAGGCGGATCGATTTATGCGTGTGATATAGGAGGGGTAAATGAACATCTTGCCACACAATAAAAGCTTCCGTGGGAAATTGGGGCTTAATTTGCTACCATCGTTTTTGGTAGCAAATTTAGGTGGCAGTTGCCGTTTATTGTAGTAGTGCGTCTTTTCTTGTCATTGGAGTCTATGTTGACGATTTGGCTATACCCGATCAAGTAAGAAAGACATTGTTGAGTTCAAAAGACAAATTGCAGAAAAGTTCAAGATGAGTGACTTAGGAAAATTATCTTACTACCTTGGCATCGATCGAGGTCACACAAAAGTTGAATGGAATATTTATTAATCAAGAAGGACATGCAACAAAAATACTCAAGGAAGCACGTATGATATCAAGAATTTGTTTGGCAAAAGTTCGTTTAACTAGTCGAAGGAACATGAACACACGTGATATTGTTTGCATTATGTGGATTTAGCGTTTATTCTAATGTCCTAGTGTGCTAGTTTGGAATATATGTTTTTCCAGATAGAGAATATCATCTTAAATTGCCTAGCAACTCATTTCAACCAACATTCAACCATGGTTTGGGCATTTTTATATTGTTTTGAAGTTAAACGGGGTAAGTAATGAGAAGAAATGAAAAATCGAAATTGTTTAACTAACTTATAACTAGAGATGTACTTCCGTTCAACTTCAAAACAATTCAATACTTTTTTTAGCTACCTCATATTAACACTAATATTACTTATAGATGATACCCTTTCAACTTCACAACAACAATATTTAAGGAGTCCGATCTACTTGAAAGAATATTAGCAGGAATTCCCACGCATTGCGGCGGGTGTCCCGACTGACATCAGTTCAGTTATGATCTCTGTTACAATTTACAAATGTTGAATTTCTAGGTCAATCCATGTAACAAAGTAGCACATTTAAAATGAAAATGTATTGACCACTCTTTGTTAAGGGTTAGCTAGGGTACCCTCAATTCGTTGGATCATCTGGTTTGCTGTCATAGCTCCTTTCCAAAACCAATCAATATAACATTTTTTTTTTTGAACGGCAAATTTGGATCACTGACGGACCACTGGAGTATCATCGTGCCACCAGCAGAACCACCCGATCATATCCATCTCCACTAGGCAATAATGCCTATTAATACACCAATTCAGGAGGAAACCCAATAAATCTGGAAAAAACCCCCTTTGTGGGAATCGAACCCATGACCTAATGATCATAAGCCTTATCCCACCCCCCAATATACCACTAGGCTATAATGCCATGGGTTCAATATAACATTTAGTTTAGTTTTATTTTGACACATGACATAATGCCCAAAATTAAACTTACAAAACGATCACATCACTACTACAAAAACACGCATTTGCTACGGCAAAATCTGTAGCAAATCCGTAGCAAACACCCCTTTTGCTACCAATTTGCTATGAATTTGGTTCGTAGCTACAAGTCCCATCGCGAATTTATTTGCTACGGACTTTAGCTATGGAAATTATATTTGCGACGAGTTCAACTACAAAAAAAGGACATTGCTATTTTAGCCACGGGTTTGCTACGTAAAAGGTTGCTACCGAATTTCGCTATGGATTTTTAGCTACGGAGATTATTAGCTACAGAATTTTGCTACTGATTTTTAGCCACGAAATAGTTTTGCTACGAATGTTAGCTACTGCAATTTGCTACCTACAAAATAGTATTGCTATAGATGTCAGCTACGGAAATTTCCTGCATTTTTGCTACCAGTTTTGCTACGGAACTTAGCTACGAATTGGCTATGGAAATTTTCTAGCTTTTGCTGAATTTGGCTTAATTTTGCTACATGTACAGCTACGAATTTTGGAAGGTTTTAGCAACAGATTTGTCTACGTATTCTTAATTTTGCTACAGGTATAGCTACGGATTTTTTGAAGGTTTTAGCAACAGATTTGGCTACGGATTGTCTAGAATTTTCGAAAATTTTTGTTTTCTATAATGTTTTTTTTTTGTATATTTAAATATCAATAAATATAAAAAAAAATCATACCAAAGATAAATACTCAAACCAAATACCATAATAATTCAAACATAAACAAATTCAACAACATAAAGATCCAAATTATCCAAAAGCAATACAATAAATTTCATCTTTTGGTGGTGGGGTTTGTGACAAAAATTGAATTTTCTAATTCATATCGGCGTACAACCTCGTACTTTCTTCGATTTTCTCCATCACATGTTTCTCTACTTTATTATGTTTCAACTCCGCTTTTTTTCCTTCAACCATTGCACCTATACCATCCAAAGCAGAATTGACCCATTAGTATCCATTATGACACATTATAACAAGTTATAACTTAATAGAAGTCATTACACCCAAATATGGGATGTTATAACACATTAAAATCAACCCTAACTCAATATAACCCAATTTATTTAAATAACCTATTAATAGTCTTTATCAGCCCAATGGCCACCAGCCCGCATTCTAACCCGGAGGTGGCGGGTTCGAGTCTTGCTCGTTCCCAATGCCCCTACGGTAGCGGATTTACCCCCAGACTCAGGCTTGCTGGGTGGCGGTCTGCGAGGTGGGATCACCTCGGCGGTTGGGAGGACCGTGGAATATCCCCCCCCCCCCCCCCCCCCATATGAAAAAATAGACTTTTTTTTTACTAAAAGAGAATACTAACCTCATATTGTCACTTCTCTCTTGTGGGTATGAACTATGGGTACTCGGCATTGACGGTGCACCTGTCATCACAACACACGGTCAAGCGATGTTGTCGGTCCCATACGATGTACCCTTTTTTGCCACCAGCAGTTTGCGACCACACTTCCATGTCAATTTCCGGGTGTAAGCTAGTATCCTCTCTGAATATCCCAATAACATATTTATTATATGTGCTCTATGATGGGAACATAAAACAATTAGTACTTTAGCATTATATACTTATAGAAAAAGAGTAGTACAAACATACATTAACAACGTATCAAGACTTACATAAACTTCACTTGCCCTAGTGTCAACCCATGTCATGTTAAGCTCCTGAATGGTCTCTTCCACGACATCGACTTCTCCTGAACCATACTTTACCAACCTGGCAACATGCTACACCGCAACAATTATCTAGGGGTCTCGAGCCTTTCTTTGCGTGTGTTTGTAACCATAACTCACCAAACTTAGCACGCCGCTCCAATGTCTTCGCCTACAATGAAAACCAGAATTACAATCGATTTATAACCCTGCAACAAGCAAAATCATGATATAAGTTGCCTCAAACTTAATTAAAAAATAATGACATGATGGATGAACATATCAGTAATGAAAAAAAAAATAAAAGAAAATTGTCAATGTGTATATTTGGTTGTATATGTGTATATATAACAAACATGTTACATTTCCTTCAACGTTAGAAATATGCTTTAAATCCTACCATGAATTCATCTAGCCTAGAAGATGGAATCAAATTGATATATAAATATACAAACTAATGAAAAGTTTAAAACAAACAAGTAAAAACAAACTAATTATATTCTGACTTTATGCATATGATTTCTTATTCAGTGATCGAATCAAGATTAGGGTTCATCACTTTCATCTATGATTCGAGTAGAGCCACCATTTCTAGTGACTTTTAAAGATCAGAACTGTTGGAGAAAGATTCGTCTGGCAAGTATTCCAAAACGTCTTAATGCAAAAAACCTCCCAAATTATTCACTTAAAAAATTGGAATGTCAATGAATAAAGATAACCTTTGTAAGCATATTTGACACGTAACTATTTGTTAATATATAAAAAAATATAGACAAAAGGTTCTTTGGGTCAAACCAACAAAACCTGTTTTGACGCGTACTAAGAAACCTAGTTTTGACCATCACCAAAACCGTTTAGTCTGCCCAATTTACTAACTCTTGTAATATAAAAGAAATAATAGGTTATAAGTCCAAAACCTCTGATACCGCAACTCATCTACAGTCTTCTTCAATATTTCATAATCGGATTTTGCTTATCAAAGAACAACCTTGTGTTGATTTATCATCTACACAAAAAGAAACAAAATAATTCAAAAGAAAACTCATCGATGGTAACTTTAATAAATCACACTGGTAAAAACTAACCTCTTCTGTCTTCGTATAATCAGCCAAAGTGCGCATGCTTCGACTTGACTCATTTTGACCCATTACCCAATCTAACTTGCAACCTATAATTTCGGAAGAACATTCAGACCTATAATCTCCAAGCAAGCGACTATATCTAGAAACAACAAATGAACTAAAACATTAGATATGGTAAGACTATGCGGCAGGAGAATAGATATACTCATGCATTATAGAAAAGCTACGGCACAATAAATGAAAACATTTGAAAATGGATAAATAAGTTGAAAATTTCATCCAATTCTTAATTCTTTCGTGTGGACAATCCTAAATTAGCGATTGAATTACAGATACAATATGTGAATGCATTGCAATAGATATCAGAGTTAGTTACTATACATTGCCTCTTGTCATTAGGATTATTATTTTCAAGCATAGTAAGATCCTTCTGCAAAAACAAAGGTCCCAGGTCGTTTTGCAAAAAGTCAGCAAAAGTTATCAGGGGTTTTCACAATTACTCAATTTTAAACTGAAATGTGAGTTGGTGTTTACATCAAATTTTGGTTAGAGTGTGAAATAAAAAAAGAAATCATTAATATGTTCTAAATATCATATAAAAGTCTTATTTTTTTTGTTAAGCCATGTATCATTTTTATTGACAGCAAGGCATTGAACATTCACTCTTTTACCCCTTTCTAGGTTTGGGCTTCTAATTGGAATAAAGGAGCATATTGTTATAGAAAAAATAAACACTGCTCATGATAAACATTGGTATTTTAATTCAAGAGGTTATGCTAAGTTCTCATTATTAGGTCTCGTGAAATCTCAAAATTCCAATTGTAGAACGCAATTCAAGAATCACACATATAATAGTCAAGTCATCTGAATATATACCAAGTCACAATTCGAATGCTATCATACAAATTAAATTGAAAAAACTAATCAGCGAAGTTGAATCTTACCTGCAGGTCGGCCGATTGTGTCCATTTGTGTCGGCGGCTTCTCCGAACCCGTTCAAAGAAAATATAACAGAGATTTCGAGAGTTACAAGAGTGCAGAGGGATATGCATTGTGTGATTGAGGGGTTGCGCAAGGAAGAAGGAAGGTTGGCTGTGAACGTGGTCATGAGGTCCCGAACGTTCCGGCGTAGTGGGTTATCTGTGGCGAGAGTAGAAAGGATATTAAGTTTTTCTCATAACCTTTATTTTTATTTGGTTTTTTATTATATTTACACATTTTTAGAAAATAAATTGTTAGAAAATTAAATTATAAATCAAGTTTACATGAAATAGTGAACTTTATATGAACGACTTGATCATATAATATACTTTATATGAACCTGCATTATAAAACGAATCTATCTCTACTGTATAATAAAAGAAACCACTTTGGGGATACATGTCGCCTTATGAGGTGGTCTCAATTAAAATTTGTAGAAGAGATTTAATGATAAAGACAAAGATAAGTGGTAACCATATATTAATTATTAAAATTAAAAGATTTTGATGATAAGAATAGGGATAACTGATAATCATATATTAATTAATAAAATAAAAAACTATATATTAATGTTTTTATTATTTATAAAGATAAAGATAGTTTTAATTGTTTATATAAAAGTTTATAATCTTTATTTTTATTTACTATCTAATAACCGACGGGTAATGAAAATTAAAAAAAAATAGCATTTTTTTCTTTTAACGTTTTCTTTTACTTTTCCGCTTATTAATAACTATTTAATTTAAAATTTCATCAAAACCATGCGTGATACTTAAGTTTCCAACCAATTAATAAATAAATAAAAAATAAAGTAAAATGTTAACTTGTGTAATACACAAGTTTCTATCCTAATAATAAATAAATAAATAAAAAATAGAGTAAAATCTATTATATATAATAAACAAGAAGATTTGGGCTGACGTGGCGCGTTATTAGAGCCTCCTAGATTCATTTTTGGCGGGAAAATGAGCTGGGTAATTTTTCATTCGCGGATCCCTGTTTTAATATGATCTGACCCGTTTTATGACCCGGGTATATAAGTCACCTAAAAAAGCCTAAATTCCTGTCGCTCATTCTTTTACTTCACTTCTTCACACCGAAACCCTAGCCTCCATCTTCCTTTTGCTTAAAGCTTCTACCGTACGCTTTCCTGAAATCGTGATCTATCATACGCTTCTTCTTCTACCTGCATCATTCTCTCTTAATCGCTTGTGCTTGAATGGCTTAACAAAGGATTCCAAATCAAGGTTATTCACTTCCAGGTAATCCCCATTCCAAACCCTAGCCTCCCTTTCCTCTTTCTTCTAGATCAATCATCGCCATCTTCACCACTGATTAAGGATCAATTAGATGATTATCAATCACTACAGAAATGAATACACATATATGTGATTCGACTAAAGATGGTAACGTTGGTGGAGGCCTGAAGAGAAATGACGACGACGACAATGGTTGATTTAGGGTTTCTTCAGTTCGGGTACTGGATTTTTAAACTCTTCATATTCATTCCTAATCTTCTCGTATGTGATGGTCAAAATCCACAACATGAGTCGCTTGAGGGTTTTTGTTCATCAACATCGAGGCTTTCTAGAGTTTGTTCGTAATGGATTGTGAATTTTTCTAGATAATTATCATTCGTGTTTCATTTAAGTCGATGTTTCCGGTCTAATCGATTTGTTATAAGTGTTTGATTGGTGGAGTCATGTTTTTGTTTTGGCTGAATTGTCTTTGCATCATATATATTTTTATGCAGGTCATTAGATGGGTCAAAATGCTGGAACTGCTATGGAGGCATCGGTGATTCAGTGCTGCAATAGTTTTTTACGATTCAGATTGAAATAAGGGAGCCACCAGTAAAATGTTTTATTATTCTCTCTGTCTCTTTCTTTGATTATGGATCAATTTTACGTGCTTCTTAATACTAGATACTTTATAGTCTTTGAACCCTGATTGTGTGAAATCATAAGAACTCAAAATAAATCTGTTTTAAAGTTACATATATTAAATTAAATTCTATGTGTATATACAGCTCACATGTAGAAAATGATTAAAATAATCTCCTTTTTTGATTTAGCATCCTGGTAATATAGTTGTTGATGACATGATGGTGGAAGGCTGGTATATCATATATTTTGGAATGATGGAAAGATAACGACTGATCATTTACTCTATAAACCTTTTTATTGCCGTGAGAAAAAATATACATGATTTTCTTTAAATTACTGATCCATGAGTTCTTGCAGGGTAAGCGCGAGCAACGGAGAAGGTTTGTTGGAAGTTTCTTATGGAGTTTATGAGAAAGTTCCAAAAAAGGTATATGGCTCCTTGGCTCCCACGTTTAGCTTTCTTTTTTTTCTTTTTTTTTTTTCCATTTCAAGTTTTGTAGTTCATTTCAAGTGGGTCAAATGTCACATAATGGTAATCATGTTTCACCATTATTCTACCTAAGCGCTTAAATTGAAGAATTAAAAATGTTTATCCAAAGATTCAACTTTCAAGTTTAGAACAATGTTATGAAATTAAAGAAAATATGGGCCTGAAATTTATAGAAAATTTGTGCAGAATAGCTGATTGATGATCTGGATGTGGAATTGATATGTTGTACAAAGGGGAAACTAATTATAGAAAATCTACCTTGAAGATGGATGAAGTGAAGGTACATTATGTACAAATGCCAATACATTTCAAATTAAATTTCATTACGAAAACTGATTTGAATTATATGCATTTACTCTTGCTTGCTAACAGATGTCGCATGCCGTTTAAACATCCAACTTTACGAAGACATCTACGGATTCAAGCATCAGGTAAGAATTTCTTTTTCGGATTGTTAATCCTTTTCTTTATCTATTGTATCCATGCTTTGGTTAATTGGTTCGACGACAGAATGCGCTAGCCGCCACCCCCAGCATTCACGGCTAGGGTTCCAACAAGTTGATCTGGAGCCAGTTCTATTAACAGGTCTGCGTTTTTTTAATAAAAAGTATATGTTGATTCTCCATTATGGTTGTCGTTGAGTCTTCTATTTTTCTTTACGATGTATGCTCCTGTTTCCTCTATTTTAGGTTATTGGGTTGAATTGTTGTTATATACCTTTTGCTAAAACCATCGTTTGTATCAGTTATATACCCTTTTTGTTAGTAAATCAGTTTTTCCGATTAAAGATTTTATTTTAATTTACATATTTTGTATGTTTTTTATTAATTACATTGCAAACTTTAGTTGGATTGAAGATGTTGGTTTGAATATGGACAATGGATTTAAGACTAGAGATATAACGAATATAAATTGAAATATAATGCAAGGTGGTTCTTCGAATCAGATATTTTAACGGGTTCTAAAGTTTTTGATATAGGTTAGATGATTATAATTTCTAATTATATTAGTTTTTTTTAAATATGTTTAGGGAGTAATAACAGTTTTATATACGTAATATATATATACACATATATTATTGCGCCTTACTTATCTCGGGCATGCGTTTTTTTTTGCATCTTGTGTCTAGGCTCCAGGCAAGGCCTATTCGCCTTGAGTCCGCCTTGCGCCTTTGACAACATAGGTTAGATTAAGTTTTTTCACTATATTTTTTTACTTGCAGACTTATAAATCTCCTAGCCACTAGCCAGTATGGAGGAATTGCACATGCTCTTGCTACAGTACTCCGTGAAGAAGGCTTGCATGCATTATACAAAGGATGGCTTCCTTCTATCATTTGTTGTAAGTTTAAGTTCTAATGTTTTTAATAATGGTTTTAACATGTTATATGTTGGATTTAGGTTTTTATTGTAGATTTCTTATATAAATAACAAATTAGGTGCTGGCTAACTTGGTTTAAAAAAGTTTGACTTAGACATGTGAGGAGATTGAAAAAAATGCTTTAGATCAATATTTATCCATTTTTATTTTTTTTATAAACATTTTTACTCCAGTTTAAGAAAAAAAACTGACTGGTGATTGCATGAGGCAAAGCTCAAAATGGCATGAGACACGCACATCGGGAGTGCCTCTTGCATATAGTTTATAGGTTGTATATAGAGGTTATTATATTTAATAGTATGGATTTCTAATTAAAGCTTAATACATGTTAATTATGTATGTGCGTGTACTTGCTATTTACGTGTAGTTAATGAGCCTTAAACAAAGGCTAAAGCTAATACATTCATTAATTAAAGTTTTTTTATGCGTAAAAGAACTATATAATCGATCTCAAAGCTTTACAAAGAAATTATGGTGTACTTTTTGTAAACATCGAGTATTTTCTTACTTTATCCAAAGTATGAGGTGCATCAGTGTGATTAGAAACGGCCGGCTTGGGTTGGGTTAGGACATACCACGCACAATCTACTGGATGATGATGATGATGATAGTGGTGAACTTGGCAGCTCTGTTAAGTCTAAAAAGACCAATAAAAAGGTAAACAATTTTAGAAAAAAATTGTGAAACCCAAGAAGATGAAGATGATGAGGTATAAATTCTGGTACTATTATTGGTAAAATTATTATTTTTTTAATTGTAGGTTGTTGTACTCGTGTCTTATGTAACAATCGGTACTGATTATTACTGTATTTGGTGTTGTAGGGAGCTGTAAATCTGAAAGAAGAAAGATGAGTGAAGCAAAAAGTTATTCAAGATATCTTGGATAGTTCTAAGGTATTGCGTATCATCTTTTATTGGCATCAACACAATTTATTTGTCACTCTATATTGCTAATATTATGATAATTAACGGTAATTTGTTGGTTAAATATTAATTCCAAAGTTCTATTGTTGTGACAGTCGCAAGAAGAAAGACTGCTCGACCAAAAACGAGAGGATCACATAGAAGCCCTCCTTGACCAGGTACATTTTACATGCATGTTCTAATTATGGACTGTGAACAAGATTCTCGGGTTGGTAACGAGTCAAAACGGGTTTGGGTTGAACGGGTCATCATTAGTCTGGGCCAAAAGTCTCGGACTCAGCTTCAACTACCTTTTCTTTTCATTATCATAAGTACTTAAGGCGTAGATTGTGACTATAAAAACCAATAGTGTTGGATTATCACAGGGCTAGCTAAAATGAAAACATGGCAGATTGGCTGAATAGGTCAAAACTTGGTACAAAGAGCAGTTTTCACTGTGGGCAAGATAGATGGTAATGGGTCAAAATAGGTTTGTTTTGAACCGGGTCATCTTGAGTGTAGGTTGAAATGAGCCAGTCTGACATTCAACCATGTTTTATCTTTTCATTTTCATAAATATTTAAGCCTTAATTGTAACTATAAAAACAGTATAGTTACAAAAGTAAGGGTTATGTACTTATGTTAGGGTTAACAAAAATGTAAACATGGTTAATGGGTCAAAACTTGATATGCCGAGCAGTTTCCACTTTAGGCAAAATGGACGGATATGGGTCAAAATGAGTTCGAGTTGAACCGCGTTATCATGAGTATGGGTCGAAATGGGCCACCTTCAACCATTTTTTCTCATTTACATAAATACTCAATGCGTAAATTCTGACTACAAAAACATACAGTTACAGATTAAGGGTCATTTTTTGTGGCTGGAGTGTTAGTTTTTTGTGGCTGCACTCTTTTAAGGACCGAGTTAGATGCAATCTCAGTCCAACCAACACATCATACAAAGGAGAAATTTGGTGTCCATGGACTGGAAACAACCTCATACACATTTAGTTGTATATAATCATGGGCTACACTCTCAATAAAATATCTTTGTTTACATTCAAGTAAAAGTTTTTTATTCTTTCAACAAAAGGCATGAAAATTGCTATATTCTTTTGTTCATGTTTCCCTTCTTTTAGGACCGAATCATTTTATAAGTTTAACTACAACTTCACATTTCGTGATTAAGTTTATGAAAACTTGATCTCTTCTTATAGCGAAGACATTAATATGTTATATTTTTTTTTTATCATTTTAAGTGTGTATTAATCATAAGTATGTATTGCTTATAAATAATAAGTGACATGTATAACTTTCTCCAGCCCGGGAAGCATTTCCCGGGTGATAACCTAGTGTTATAATATATCAAAGTTCATTTTTTTTTCAAAAACATATATTGACGACCATATGTGTTAACCGATTATATTATATTTAATCAACTCGTGTAATACACGTGTTTATTTAACCCATGCAATACACCTTTTTAAAGATGTAACTTTTTTCTTATCTAATAATAGGAAAAATATCACATCATAGTAACCAAGTTTTAAAAGTGTTCGAATTAGGTCATTCGTATCGTTTTTGTCCCAATTAGATAACTTAACATTCAAATCGAACAATTTCCATTTTTACATGTGTCAAGAAAAAAATGAAGCATAAGATATTGGGCTCGGATTATTTTAATATATGAAACTAGTAGGGTGCCCGCGCGATGCGGCGGGGGCGACACTTTGGATTGCGGCACTCGTTGCTGGTAGTTTTCTTATTTGTATATGATAAGATTGTTGTGGTGGATATATGTCATAAGTGTTACACGTGGGAGCCTAACACCTATAATGTCTTGCAATGTTCGATCAACTACCTCTATCGCCTGACGTTTCGCCATCGATGCCTCATCCCATATAATTAACTTGGAGGACCTAATTAGTTGACTTATAATTCCTAAAATTTTGGGACATAGTTTACTATTTATCTACTAAATATCGTAAATTAGTATTAAATAATTCCTAAAATTTTGGGATATAGTTTACTATCTATCTACTAATATCGTAAATTAGTATTAAATAAATATCGTAAATTAGTATTAAATAATTCCTAAAATTTTGGAACATAGTTTATCTTCTATCTACTAAATATCAAAGTTTTGTTTTGTTATAAAAATTAATAATAAATAAAGTATAGAAAACTGTTTTAAACATGTAAAGATTCGTTTGTTAATAAAAAATACTAAACAGATGACAAAAGTATATTAGTTCAATCGAGATGTAAATTATAAGTGCAATAAAATGACACAAAACATAAAATAAATGGGATAGTCTAGATCAAACAAAAACAACTGAAAATGAAAAAAACATAAAAACACTTGATATATTTCATCTAATTTCTCTTCTTTTTTGATCCGTTTTTCTTGTTTGTGCTCGAATCAGCAGTATCATCTAATTCATCTTCTTTCTCATCGTCCTCAGAGTCATCTAAATTTATAACCTCGACCCATTTCCATTCAGAGAGTCTATTAGATCTTTTCTTTTGATTCTCATACTTCCGATCCTTAAAAAACAAAAATTTAATAAAAAAGTAAAAAAATGATTAAATAAATTTTATAAAAAAACAAATATTGAATAATTTTTTTTTTAAAAAGATTAAATAAATTTTAAAATTACCTCTTTACTAAATTGACGTTAAAGATTAGACTTGTATGGACTGAACATTGCACCATAAGAAATAATTTCAACACTATTATCACCATCATCCTACAATAAAACACCAAATAATAACATAACGAACTTGTTAATATGAAAGATTATAAGCGAAAATATTACTTAAAAACTAACAAAAGCTTGTTCGACAACTGGGGTGTTTAAATTGGTGTGTTGAATCTGAAAAATCAAATAAGTTAGTATTCACATAAAAGTAAATAAAAGAAAACAATTATTCATTATTGCGATATAACAAAACTTATCATAGAACCGACCTTAGATTTTTCAATATCGCATGCTTGTTTTTTCGCATCAAGTGAATTCAGAACTGGCTTCATATTTTAAATCTGTTTAGCAATAGAAATGTAGAATTGTGAGTGTTTGCTATGTATTTATAGTAGTCCATTAGGGTTTAGTTTTAGATTGGTCATCCATTTATTTAGGAAGTTTGTTGTGAGTTTTAAGTTTTTAAAATAAGATGCACATATCCTGTTTAGTTTGTTGTGGCATGTTTAATAGGAAGTTTGTTGTGAGTTTTATCTATACTATATTAAACATGCCACAACAAACTGACTCTGTACAAGTAAAATTAGGGAATATTTTAGTTTATTAATGCCGTTCAAAACAAAAAACTTGGGTAAAAAAAAAAAGTTAATGCACGGTAGCTAGGTAATGGTCAAAGCTGGCTTGGGTAAAAAAACAAATGTTGGCTTTAATCAATTGTACATTTACGCATCGGCTATTTGTACTTTATGAACGCACGACGAAACTAAAAAAGACAACTATCGAAACGTTTAAAAAAATGTGCCGATCGTCATGGTACCTTCGGATTTTTTTAAAACATTACGGGTTGTAAGATATCATAGGAATACATTAAAGAATTAAAGAGGGGGGGGGGGGAGTCTAACTAATTACCCATAATTATGTTAAATGTCAAGGATTTAAATGTAATAGATTGAGGGACTAAAAAATAATTATGGTTTAAAAGACCACTTTACCCTCATTTTAGGGGTTTATTTATAAATAATGGGGGAAGAAGTTCTTAACTTTTGGGAATCCTTCCCTCATGTATTATAATATAGTATAGATTATATTTATTAAAAATAAAAACACTTTAATTACATTAAAAATTAAAAAAACAAGTTACAATCCACGTCACTCTAGTTAGCATCAAATAAAAGGAAAAAAGAAATAAAAATCCACATCACCACGGTTACCTATGAAACGGATGAAAAAAACCCTTAATTTTAATGAAAAATGAATGTTGAGTGACCTGATTGGTACACTTTTGAAACTTGAGTGACCTAACTAGAACACTTTTAAAACTTGATTACTATTCTACAAAATTACCTCATAATATATAAAGTTGTATTTATAACCTAGTATATATATACTAACTCGAGTGAAATGGGAATTGATAACAATGGATTTTGTCACTAAATTACCCAAAACAAGAAAAGGTAATGATACAATCTGGGTGATTGTAGACAGGCTAACTAAGTCAGCTCATTTCCTACCAATGAATGAAACTTTCAGTATGGAACAACTAGCTAAGCTGTATGTAAATGAAATAGTTTCATTACATGGAATTCCTCTATCAATTGTTTCTGACAGAGATAGTCGTTTTACCTCTCATTTTTGGACAAGTTTCCAAAAAGCAATGGGAACCAAGTTAAATCTAAGCACCGCTTATCATCCTCAAACGGATGGACAGAGTGAAAGGACAATTCAGACAATGGAAGATGTGTAATTGATTTAGGAGGTAATTGGGACGATCACTTACCATTGATATAATTTTCTTATAATAACAGTTATCACACAAGTATCAATGTTGCACCATTTGAAGCACTTTATGGATGAAAGTGCCGAACGCCAGTCTGTTGGGCAGAAATTGGAGAAAAGCAACTATCCGGACCTGAGATAGTGCAAGAAACAATAGACAAGATCATTCAAGTCAAGGAACGATTGAAAGCAGCACATGATCGACTAAAGAGTTAAGCAGATAACAGACGAAAGCCATTGGAATTTCAAGTAGGAGATAAAGTGTTATTGAAAGTCTCTCCATGGAATGGAGTGGTAAGATTCATAAAAAGGGAAAAGCAAGTCCCAGGTATGTTGAACCTTTTAAGATTATTAGAAAAATTGGACCTGTAGCCTATCAGCTACAACTGCCAAAGGAAATGGCAGGAATGCATGATGTATTTCATGTATCAAATCTCAAGAAATGCTTATCTGATGAATCACTGGTAGTACCTCTTAAGGATATAGAGGTAAATGAACAATTTAAATTTGTAGAAAGACCTCTACAGATTGAAGACAGGAAAGTCAAGAACCTCAAGCACAAGAGATTAGTTCTAGTCAAAGTGAAATGGGACTCCAAAAGATGATCAGAGTATACGTGGGAGCTTGAATCAGAAATGCAAAGGAAATATTCACACCTGTTCCAGTAGATCTCGAGGACGAGCTCTAAAATAAGGTGGGAGGATATAACAACCCTCCAAAATATTTCCGACACCCTGATAATATTTAAAATATCCCTATACATCATAAAATACACCCGTATGTGAAAACGGACCCCGAATACCTTTATTTTTATTAAAATTAATTAAAAAAATGGTCTCTGGCGGGCCGCAAAGACCCAGCCTTGGTCTTACGCGGGCCGTGAGCGCTCTTCAACGTGGCAGCACCCTGAGCTGCCACGTGGTAGCCACACGTCGAAGTTATATGTAACAACCCGCACTTTCGTGCGTTGTTACTACTCGATATACTCGTTACGCCTAGCACCAGAGATTCGGATCATAATGTAACTATATCGCATACATCGATATTCGAAGGATAATCGCATATTTTCGAAATACATTATCGCTATACTACACCAATCACAAACACTAACACTCACGATGGCACTGAGTGAGGACCTATTCTACCCTCCTCGGTGGCCGTGATGTGTCGAAATGTCACACCCCGATTTTTCCACGTGTTACCGGTGGGCCCGGTGGGGAGTATCGTGACGTAGTTGATATCATCATAGTCAAACAACACAATATTTAAATTCACAGCGGAAGCAAATGAAAGATAAAATATATTACTATCCGATTCAAAGGAATATCAAATATTACAACGGAACGTAAGATGGATCCACATGCAGATCTTTAACAGAAAGATAATATCGTTCAATAGACTTTAACATCTAAAGCTTGCGGGACTTGATTATTGATGCCTGGAGTAGCCAGCGTATTACGTATAGTACCTGCATTTAGCCTTTTTGGAAAATACGTCAGTTTACACTGGTAAATACTTTTAACTTATTTTCCCTATACGGGCTTGGGTTACGGTATATAAAATACCGCTTGGTCGGGCATTAAATCTTCCATCGTTTGGTGGTTAATTGAATAATTTAATCGGCCCGTTTAAATATGTTTTGTTTGCTTAAAGCCTTTGAGGGGTTAATGACCATGTCCCGGATATCCTTGGCATCATTCATGAAATGGCCACGACCTAGGCACGGGGTGTAGGCGTACACCTGACAGCTGCATATGTAAAAATTGGTATCCCACCTTAAGGAATCAGCCTTGTGGGCATTATACCTATGGTGTGTCTATTAATCTTTAATCCGGCACGATCCGGGCTACTGAACGCATAAGGAACATGTAATTCTTTTACGAGATTATATATTTAAATAATTGTCCCAAGTATAAAAGATTAATTTACCTGTCACACCCCGATTTCCACGTGTCACCGGTGGGCCCGGTGGGGAGTATCGTGACGTGGTTGGCAACATAATAGTCAAACAACACAATATATAAATATGCACAGCGGAAGCAAATGAAAAATATAATTCAACTTTAACAATATCGTAATATCGTGTATCACAATAGTTGAAAGTTTGTCCACAGAAGGATCAAAAATAAATAGTGAGTCAACATACTTTAGGCATCTTAAGCTTGCGAGACTTCTATTGATGCTAAGGAGAAATCCCAGCCAATTACGCTTGATACCTGCATTTAATCTTTTTGGGAAAATACGTCAGTTTACACTGGTAAATACAATCAACTGACTCATTTTAGAAAATGATTGAAAATTAATTTGGATGCACGTGGCATAAACATTTTATAACTTGGGAGAATTATTTAAATATATAATCTTGTGAACGAATTACATGTTCCTTATGCGTTCAGTAGCCCGTACGTACCGGGTTAAAGATCAATAGACACACCACATCAACTATTTATGCACTGACGAGTGTACGCCTACACTCCGCGCTTAGGTCGTGGCCATTTCGTAAAATGATGCCAAGGATATCCGGGACATGGTCATTAACCCCCAAAAGGCTTTTAAGTAAACAAAACTGTTTAAACGGACCGATCAAATTATTCAATTAACCACCAAACGATGGAAGATTTGATGCCCGACCAAGCGGTATTTTATATACCGTAACCCAAGCCCGTATAGGGAAAATAAGTTAAAAGTATTTACCTGAGCAAAGTAATAATCACAATAAGCAAATGCAAGTAGCTTTTACTGGTCCTCCTAATCTGGAACGAAGGTTTATAATAACCTATTAGAATCCTAACGGGTCTTTAGTTAAGCTTAAGCTTAGACCGGTTAGTTTCAAAGATACGGTTCGTACGCACTATTAAGCGAAGACCGGATAGAATGTGATTTAGACCCGAAAAGTTCGGAGACTTGCTTAATATAGGTATTTCATACACATTCTGAATTTTGAGATAACACCGATAAGGTTTGACCCGCTTCGGCTAATTTATGTAAACTAGTTACATAAACCGAACCGAACGCGTAATAAGCGTAACGGGTATCCGTAAGAGACATATACAGGTTTCCTAAGTTAATATGCTTCAAATATGTTGTGACATCAGTAAGATGTCTTTTATTATGCCCGAAACGAATTTAAACACAAACTATGCCCCGTAGGGGTAGTTTGGTCATTTACAAGGTTATAAAAGAGTTTAAGTATTATCCTGAGTTACAGTTCTGATGTAATCAGCAAACATACTCAAATTACTAAGTTATAACAGTAGGGTAAAGTATATATGTGAAATTTATCAATTATAACCAAACTATGCACCGTAGGGGCATTTTGGTAATTTCACATAAGCCGTAAAGCTCAAAACTGAAGTCTGAGTTTAACAACTTTTGCTTACTGTTAAAATATTATAATTTACCCAAAATATCAGTAGGTATCAACCCTTGTATGTTTAAAATAGTTTTAGTACATACTATGCGTTAAAAACGCCTAAAAAGGCGATTAGAAGCCATTTCCGGGTTCTGTACATAAAGCTGATATTTTTATTTTTCCAGAAGGCTTAAAATATTTTATTTATCATATGTAATCAGTAGCAAAAGGTTTGGAGTCAATTAGATATGTAAAACTCATTTTATAGCCCGTAAGGGCAAAACCGACAATTACCGGATTAAGCCTACGACTATAAGTTATGCTCAGCCTAAAATTAATTAAAAATCTTCAAAAATCCCAAAATAATATATTACATCAATGGGTAAAGGGTTTGATATCAAGAAGTATGTTTAAATAGGCTATACGCTAATTATGTAGTTTAATTAACATAAAGCTTTCAATTTACGCTAATGAGCATAACTCTCAAACTACACCTCAAACTGATGTCAAACTTTGGGTGCAAGTTTATATATCAGTAACCAAGGTTTCTACTCTTTTACATTTTCAAAAATCACGTTTTAAGGTGAAAAGGGCATAATGGTCAACATATGAGCATTTAACGGAATCATGCGTATTAATTGGTTAACTAATGAACCATGGTGTATAATCACAGAGGGTTATACTAGCATGTAACCTGGTCCAAAAAAGAGCTCTAAGGTATTTCTAAATCATACCAAAACGGGTCAGAACTGAAGTCAAAGCAAAAGTCAAAGTTTTGCGACTTTCGGTTCCGAACCGGGTCTAAACAGTAAATTGTCGGGTTGAACATGTTTAGACATGTTCTTACACTCATTACCAAGTTATATTAATGATCAAACAGGTTGTATGTGTTCTACATTGCTAATTATGCATAAATTAGAAAATAAACATTCTGTTGACTTTTTAATAACAAGTTTGACCCGACATTTGACCTAGTTAGAGTGGGAATCAGGGGGAACCCTTTTAAGGGTTTATTACCCACATAATTATCAACTTATAACTACTTTCAATTCGACTAATCACTGGGCCATTAGTGATTAATCTTGAAGTCAACCGTTAATTACGACGGTTTGACTTTTAAGCTAAAACTAAGTAAAAACTTAACTAAGGAAGGATAAGCAACTTACTGAAGTCCTATGCACGATTTGTGAAGCTTAGAGAGAAGTCTTGAGCTCCAGAAATGATCAGAAAGCTGAAGGAAGGTGTGAAGAACTTGTTGCAACTTAGTGGCCTTTTATAGTGTTTAAATCACCATAGATTGTTGACATCTAAGTCTACAACTGACCATAACTTACCCACAAGTGTCCCTAGTGCTCTAGGAACTGTTTAGGGGTCGCCCACAATGTGAAAATATCTGTTTTGGGTCGGTTATGCGCGAATACAGGCTGCTGTCTACACTTTCTGCATCTGATGGTCTGACGCGACCCGCGTAAAGTCAGGTTAACCTTTACGCGGCCCGCCTTAGTCTTGAAATCAGATTATGCATTTTCTAGTTTTTGCATATTGTCCCTTGGCCTTTCGAAAGGTCAAATAACCTTTATATATTGCAATTTGAAACCTCTATATTGACACATAAGGGCCTCAAGACTTATACCCACTTTATTTAGTCCTTGGCCACTACATGTTAACCCGAAAAGTCATAATTTTCAATGTTAACGCTTTTGACCCTTCGCATACGAATTTGATCATAACTTCCTCATACGATAACGAAACTTTATGAAATTTATGTCGTGCATTCTAGTGAGCATAATTAACCATTACAAAGCTTCGGGTTTGTCAAAAGGTCACTCAGAGGTATAACTTAAACATGTTGACACATTTAACCCCTGTAGTCTGTAATCTCTCACTTTCTTTCATCTTTAGCTTCGTATGATCCATGATTTATTCGTTTAATGGTATAAACAGTATGTAGGGTTATTGTAAAGTATATTTATCCATTGTTGACAATTTGAACCCTTATATTCACATACTTTTCATGTTTGTCAACTTTAGTCCCTCTAGAGTATTCTTTCACGCGTTCAAGCTTATGACACGTGTCAATACATTATAGGATGTGAATTTTCGAGGTGTTACATCCTCACCCCCTTAAAAGAAATCTCGACCTCGAGATTTGTTAAAGTAAAGGAAGTATTTTCTGCCTTATATTGGGCTTAATCTTCCCCACTACCTTTGAGCCTCTAAGGCACTCCAATTGACCTTTATAATAGGTACATGTATCTTTTTGGAGTTTCTAATCCTGTCGATCCTTAATCGACACAGGTTGTTCATCATATCATAAATCTGTATATCATTATGTGATAGTGCTTCTTGACTTATTGGCGAAACACGTCCTTAAATCATTAGTGTGGGGTACCTTGTGCGTTCCACCCAGCTCCTTAATTAGGTCTTAGCTCGTAAGCTATTTAATCTTGATACATTCGATTTCCTTCGAATGGTTCTATATATTCAGAGCTTAACTAGCCTGAAAATTTAACAATTTGGCACACCCTTCCTGGGTGATATCCTTGTTGAACCCTATTCCTTAACAAGAATTTAGGAAGGTTGCTACTTTCCATTAATCCTTGATTTTCTGCCGAATACTGGCAACTTACCGATAATTAGGGATTTGTGTGATCTTATTTGTTGTTTCCAATGCAACTTTCAGATCCTGATAATTGAACTTACCAATCTATTGTCCTAACAAAAGATGTTTAACATTCCATTTATACAAGGTCTCCAAAGGAGCAGCCTTGATACTTATTTATCAACTTTTATAGAAAAGCTTATCTTAAGGTGAGATGGTTATTCCAACCACTGCTTAACTAATCTCAAAGAATAGTTATTCCTTACAGCTAGTCGAACAAATCGACGATCCTGGGCAGCTAATGGCGATTCTTAATTGTTGCTTAAATAGGGTTGCGGTAATCAATGCATACACAAGATGATCCGTCTTTCTTATTTATATAAATCGGAGTTCTTAGAACTTTGATTTTTTGGCTTTATGAAACCTTCTCTAAAAACTTATCGATTTGGCTCTTAGTTCTTCCTATTCCCTTGGTACTAACAGATATAAGGCTCTTACAATAACTGCAGCCCTAAGCGGGATGTTTATCCTAATATCCTCTTGCCTCTCAGGAGGTAAACATGGTAATTCTTATAAAGAAGATAATCATGACACATAGAGATGTCAGAGGTGTCCGTATTCTCAGGCTTTGGTTCATCTATCGATGTCGATGTCAGATAAATGACACATTCTCTTTACAAAAGCAAGGATGTTCTAAGTAGAGATACTTATAAGGACATTTTTATATTGGATATCTTCTTTGAATACTACTAGTCGACTTTAGTACAATATGACCATTGGGATATCTCAGGGGTTCCATGCATTAAACCTCCATACTGATCAGGCATGGAAGTAATCTATGGGACACACTAGGATACGCCAATCCTCATACGGCACTTTTATCAAACATAGTTTGGCATTCGCAGGCGATAGAAAAACAATGAGAAAAATAATTAAAATAACATATGTTGTCGTACTCTATGCGAAGAAAGAGTACTCTTAGATTTTTCGAAAGGATTCCTTGCCGATATTAGAAGAATCGGTTACTATGGTTTCCTTGGTAAGTTATACCTTGTGGATAATATAAAAGTTTGCTAAGCTTATGGTTTATGAAGATTTATTATTGCCTGTATTAAATCAGGACACTTAGCAGAAATTATCATTGGTAAATGATAAGGAATGTACTTGATGACATCGTGAACTTCCTCTTGGCATTCATCAGGTGAGTTCAGGCATTTCTTCCATTAGCCTTTCCAGGCTTAGCTGCACCTTCTTTGGCAGCTTTATGGAATCTAGTTCTGATGCGGCCTTACTCACCACAGCCGTGATAGACTGCATTCTTTATGTCCCTACATTCCTGGGAAATGATGACCTGTTCCTTAGCAGATGTCACACTGCTTTGGTCCTGGTTCTATTCGACACTGTCCCTAGTGTCTTTTATAGCAATTCTTACATACAGGCTTCTAACTGAACTTTCGTTGCTTTTTATTAAGCTTGTACTTGCTCTCTCTCTTAGATTTCTGGGAGTTATCCTCCTCCTTTGGTTCATCCTTCATATTCGAAGTGTGAACAAAGCTCTTCTCATGAGCAATTGAACGTGGTTTTAAATGAAATTTAGAGCGAGAAGCATTCGGCTCTTTGGATTTTTTCATGACCCTTTTCCCATGGCCTTTCAAACTGCTGCGTTTAACCACCGCTTGGAGATTAACACCATTAATATTGAGGTTTACGTTTGAGACATTATTTGCTTTTGTCGCATTAATAGCATCGCGACTATTGCCTATCTCATCCGAGTTTTCCATACTCAAAACTTGGTACTAATTACCAAATTAAACCATTATTAGTCATCATCCTGATGACCTGACATAGATTAGCCACGACATCCACGAACCGTATAGGCCATTATGTTCCGAACATTCTTAATGAATGCTATTTGAATGTATATCTATTACATTTAGCTTAGGTCACAAAAGGACTATCAATGGCATTCAAGGTTTGGAGCGAGTCCAATACCTGCTTGACAGGGGACCATAATGTCACAACTGTCTTTGTCACAAGGACGTCAATTCATAGGCTGCAATCTTATTAGATCAGGAGTTTTAAGGCTTGAACATAGTTCTTCACCTTTGGACAGGGAGTCATAGACTACAACTGTCATCGTCTTGAAAGGCGATTCACTTGACAGAAAGGTAAACCAATTAACATCACTAATGGATGTCTATATATAATTATCGTATCTAATGATATTAGTCATGATCACATCAATCATATTGACTATTAGGTTTGGGTATAATCCCACCATTTTGAATAGGGGATCATAAAGATCACCACTATTTTGTCTTATCGACAATAGAGTAAAGTATAGCTCGTAGGCAATTCATCACTAGGGATGTCAATATTATGAATTTATGATCATCATACTGATGATATTAGTCAGGATCGCAATGATCATATAGACTATTAGGCTTGAGCGTAGCGCACTACCTTAAACAGGGGATCATAGAGATCATAATGTTTGTGTCACAAATGGACAATATAATATGGCCCGTAGGCGAAACATCACTAATGGATGTTTATAATGGATTCATCATTTTAGATGATACTAGTCAGGATCGTATGGACCCTACCGACTATTATGCTTGGACATATTCCAACATCTTTAGACAGGGTCAAAGACCACCACTGTCGTTGTCTTATCGGACAACAAATTTAGCCCGTAGGCACTTCATCACTCACGGATGTTTATAACATGATCATCTTATAAGATGATATAAGCCATGATTTCTAGATCATAAGGCAAATTAGGAATTTAAAAATTTCCAATATAGGGATGACTGTTGTGATTTTATCGAATCGCATTTGTCAGGAGTGCTAACACGTTCTTAGGTGTTAACAAGGATCTGAATCCCTTGAGTAGGTTTCACCATCTTGGCCGCGTAGGCTAGGTTTCACCTTTAAGATTCTTTTTAAAATGCATACTGGCAGGGAAGGAAGGATATTTATTTTATTCAGGATTTTTATCATAAATCCTAATTTATAAGTTAATAATAGCACAAATGGCCTAGTCGCGTAGACAAGTTTAATTTATAAGCCATGATTTCAGAGAATCGAGGCATTAAGGTTTTAATAATAGCACAAATGGCCTAGTCGCGTAGACAAGTTTAATTTATAAGCCATGATTTCGGAGAATCGAGGCATTAAGGTTTTAATAATAGCACAAATGGCCTAGTAGCGTAGACAAGTTTAATTTATAAGCCATGATTTCAGAGAATCGAGGCATTAAGGTTTTAATAATAGCACAAATGGCCTAGTCGCGTAGACAAGTTTAATTTATAAGCCATGATTTCAGAGAATCGAGGCATTAAGGTTTGAATCAAGGTTCATTACCTTTTCTTGACAGGGAGTTGTAGGCTACCACTGTCTTTAGTCTCAGAGGACATTAACTATAGCCCGTAGGCACTTCCCTTCTAAGGGATGTTTATAATATGATCATCTTATAGAATGATATAAGCCCTGATTTCAGAGAATCGAGGCATTAAGGTGTGAATCAAAGTTCATTACCTTTTCTTGACAGGGAGTTGTAGGTTACCACTGTCTTTAGTCTCAGAGGACATTCACTATAGCCTGTAGGCACTTCCCTTCTAAGGGATGATTATTTTAATAAGGAAAAGTGGAATAATCCAATTTAAAGATGACTCATGCGGCTTCATCGAACCACGTCTGCCAGGAATGTTAACATGCTACAGGTGTTAACAAGGATTTGAATCTCTTGAATAGGTTCTACCATCTTGGCCTTGTAATATGGGCTAGGTTTACCTTTAAGATTCTTTTTAATAATTAACGCAGAACAATTTTAAATCGAGATGTTAATAAGGATCTGAATCTAACTGAGGAACTACCATCTTGGTCCCGTCTCAAAATAACACGTGGCTAGGTCTTGTCCTTTTTAGATTTTGCCATTTTATTGTAATGGTAGATCATATAAAAGGGATGTTATTTTCCATTTATTTCATATTTCATGTTTAGAATGAAAACTTAAATTTAATCAGTCCACTATATAAAAATAAAAGTACAGAGTTGCCCTAAGAGGGACTTGAAAGGAATAATGTGTCCTCGGAGGGACTGAAAGATAATTATGTCCTTATGAGGACTATTATGGAAACGATCTTCAGCAAAAGGAGTTTCTTCTTCATTTTATTTCCGAATGCTTTCTCCTTGGATGCTCGTTTCATTCTAGCCGCGGTACGAAGTTCAGCATTTCAAGGCTCCGGGTGTGGAGAACTCCTATTACGGCTTCTTCGTTTGGCGACGTATCCAATAAAAATTTGGAAGCAAGATTTCCAGATTAGGATTGAGAATATTCCTAATTTAAGTCTAGACTCAGAAGGTCAAGGAATGTGCTAATGTGTCATTGAGATTAAACACAAAAAGGCTAGTGTTTAATTCACTCAATGTTGGCTCTGATACCAACCTGTCACACCCCGATTTCCACGTGTCACCGGTGGGCTCCGTGGGGAGTATCGTGACGTGGTTGGCAACATAATAGTCAGACAACACAATATATAAATATACACAGCGGAAGCAAATGAAAAATATAATTCAACTTTAACAATATTGTAATATCGTGTATCACAATAGTTGAAAGTTTGTCCACAGAAGGATCAAAAATAAATAGTAGTTCAACAGACTTTAGGCATCTTAAGCTTGCGAGACTTCTATTGATGCTAAGGAGAAATCCCAGCCAATTACGCTTAGTACTTGCATTTAATCTTTTTGGGAAAATACGTCAGTTTACACTGGTAAATACAATCAACTGACTCATTTTAGAAAATGATTGAAAATTAATTTGGATGCACGTGGCATAAACATTTTATAACTTGGGAGAATTATTTAAATATATAATCTTGTGAACGAATTACATGTTCCTTATGCGTTCAGTAGCCCGGACGTACCGGGTTAAAGATCAATAGACACACCACATCAACTATTTATGCACTGACGAGTGTACGCCTACACTCCGCGCTTAGGTCGTGGCCATTTCGTAAAATGATGCCAAGGATATCCGGGACATGGTCATTAACCCCCCAAAGGCTTTTAAGTAAACAAAACTGCTTAAACGGGCCGATCAAATTATTCAATTAACCACCAAACGATGGAAGATTTGATGCCCGACCAAGCGGTATTTTATATACCGTAACCCAAGCCCGTATAGGGAAAATAAGTTAAAAGTATTTACCTGAGCAAAGTAATAATCACAATAAGCAAATGCAAGTAGCTTTTACTGGTCCTCCTAATCTGGAACGAAGGTTTATAATAACCTATTAGAATCCTAACGGGTCTTTAGTTAAGCTTAAGCTTAGACCGGTTAGTTTCAAAGATACGGTTCGTACGCACTATTAAGCGAAGACCGGATAGAATGTGATTTAGACCCAACAAGTTCGGAGACTTGCTTAATATAGGTATTTCATACACATTCTGGATTTTGAGATAACACCGATAAAGTTTGACCCGCTTCGGCTAATTTATGTAAACTAGTTACATAAACCGAACCGAACGCGTAATAAGCGTAACGGGTATCCGTAAGAGCCATATACAGGTTTCCTAAGTTAATATGCTTCAAATATGTTGTGACATCAGTAAGATGTCTTTTATTATGCCCGAAACGAATTTAAACACAAAGTATGCCCCGTAGGGGTAGTTTGGTCATTTACAAGGTTGTAAAAGAGTTTAAGTATTATCCTGAGTTACAGGTCTGATGTAATCAGCAAACATACTCAAATTACTAAGTTATAACAGTAGGGTAAAGTATATATGTGAAATTTATCAATTATAACCAAACTATGCACCATAGGGGCATTTTGGTAATTTCACATAAGCCGTAAAGCTCAAAACTGAAGTCTGAGTTTAACAACTTTTGCTTACTGTTAAAATATTATAATTTACCCAAAATATCAGTAGGTATCAACCCTTGTATGTTTAAAATAGTTTTAGTACATACTATGCGTTAAAAACGCCAAAAAAGGCGATTAGAAGCCATTTCCGGGTTCTGTACATAAAGCTGATATTTTTATTATTCCAGAAGGCTTAAAATAATTTATTTATCATATGTAATCAGTAGCAAAAGGTTTGGAGTCAATTAGATATGTAAAACTCATTTTATAGCCCGTAAGGGCAAAACCGACAATTACCGGATTAAGCCTACGACTATAAGTTATGCTCAGCCTAAAATTAATTAAAAATCTTCAAAAATCCCAAAATAATATATTACATCAGTGGGTAAAGGGTTTGATATCAAGAAGTATGTTTAAATAGGTTATACGCTAATTATGTAGTTTAATTAACATAAAGCTTTCAATTTACGCTAATGAGCATAACTCTCAAACTACACCTCAAACTGATGTCAAACTTTGGGTGCAAGTTTATGTATTAGTAACCAAGGTTTCTACTCTTTTACATTTTCAAAAATCACGTTTTAAGGTTAAAAGGGCATAATGGTCAACATATGAGCATTTAACGGAATCATGCGTATTAATTGGTTAACTAATGAACCATGGTGTATAATCACAGAGGGTTATACTAGCATGTAACCTGGTCCAAAAAAGAGCTCTAAGGTATTTCTAAATCATACCAAAACGGGTCAGAACTGAAGTCAAAGCAAAAGTCAAAGTTTTACGACTTTCGGTTCCGAACCGGGTCTAAACAGTAAATTGTCGGGTTGAACATGTTTAGACATGTTCTTACACTCATCACCAAGTTATATTAATGATCAAACAGGTTGTATGTGTTCTACATTGCTAATTATGCATAAATTAGAAAATAAACATTCTGTGGACTTTTTAATAACAAGTTTGACCCGACATTTGACCTAGTTAGAGTGGGAATCAGGGGGAACCCTTTTAAGGGTTTATTACCCACATAATTATCAACTTATAACTACTTTCAATTCGACTAATCACTGGGCCATTAGTGATTAATCTTGAAGTCAACCGTTAATTACGACGGTTTGACTTTTAAGCTAAAACTAAGTAAAAACTTAACTAAGGAAGGATAAGCAACTTACTGAAGTCCTATGCACGATTTGTGAAGCTTAGAGAGAAGTCTTGAGCTCCAGAAATGATCAGAAAGCTGAAGGAAGGTGTGAAGAACTTGTTGCAACTTAGTGGCCTTTTATAGTGTTTAAATCACCATAGATTGTTGACATCTAAGTCTACAACTGACCATAACTTACCCACAAGTGTCCCTAGTGCTCTAGGAACTGTTTAGGGGTCGCCCACAATGTGAAAATATCTGTTTTGGGTCGGTTATGCGCGAATACAGGCTGCTGTCTGCACTTTCTGCATCTGATGGTCTGACGCGACCCGCGTAAAGTCAGGTTAACCTTTACGCGGCCCGCCTTAGTCTTGAAATCAGATTATGCATTTTCTAGTTTTTGCATATTGTCCCTTGGCCTTTCGAAAGGTCAACTAACCTTTATATATTTCAATTTGAACCCTCTATATTGACACATAAGGGCCTCAAGACTTATACCCACTTTATTTAGTCCTTGGCCACTACATGTTAACCCGAAAAGTCGTAATTTTCAATGTTAACGCTTTTGACCCTTCGCATACGAATTTGATCATAACTTCCTCATACGATAACGAAACTTTATGAAATTTATGTCGTGCATTCTAGTGAGCATAATTAACCATTACAAAGCTTCAGGTTTGTCAAAAGGTCACTCAGAGGTATAACTTAAACATGTTGACACATTTAACCCCTGTAGTCTGTAATCTCTCACTTTCTTTCATATTTAGCTTCGTATGATCCATGATTTATTCGTTTGATGGTATAAACAGTATGTAGGGTTATTGTAAAGTATATTTATCCATTGTTGATAATTTGAACCCTTATATTCACATACTTTTCATGTTTGTCAACTTTAGTCCCTCTAGAGTATTCTTTCACGCGTTCAAGCTTATGACACGTGTCAATACATTATAGGACGTGAATTTGCAAGGTGTTACACGAAATGCAGACAACTAACGCTAAGGAAGACTCTCGGGTGAGTGCTATAGCTCCAGTCGTCGTGACGATGATGACAATACGAGTGAGTGGTACCCCGTCAGTCATTGTAGCACAAAACGCAATAACGTTCACGATAACATCAAGAAAGGACCTATACTACCCTCCTCGATGGCCGTGAAACGTCGCTAATAATCGCGTACTCGAAACGAAAACTGAATGTTATATCGAAACTTTGGAAAACGAATACGTATATACGACCCTTTGGTGATTAATTATAATAAATAATAATATAAATATATGGAAACGTGGCCAAACTATCGCAACGCACCAAAAACGAGGATCGAGAGGCCTCCGTACGGATGGGCCAGCCGAACGGCTGGGCCAACCGATCGGATGGGCCAACCGATCGGACGAGACATGTCCAACCGATCGGACAAGACATATCCAACCGATCGGACAGACATGTCCAACCGATCGGACAGACATGTCCAGCCGATCGGACAGACATGCCAGCCGATCGGACAGACATGCCAACCGATCGGATAGACATGTCAGCCGATCGGACGAGCATGCCAACCGATCAGACGGGCCGGCCGATCGAACGGGCCAACTGATCCAGCACACCTTTTCACCTCCTTTGCCTATAAATACCCCCCAGTCACATCAAGAACACTTGATGTGACTGCTCTCGTGCGACCAGACGTTTCAACCCACTTTTCTCTCGATTTTTCGCGATTCTTGTTAGTTTTTAACTCAAATCTTGTACTTCCTTGATCCATAACCAATTCTACACCTTTCTACTTGCTAAATCTCCACTTTTAACCATGGAATCTCTGGATTTTGGGCATTCTAGGGTGTTGTCACCATGAAGTTCTTATGAACTTCAAGGGTGATGTCATCCCAGGCAAGAACGACTCAGATCTGAGTGATTTCCATGCGTTTTTACATAAATCAAGTCTAAATCTATGTTTTCTAATCAAGAAGTGGTGTGAATCTTAAGGATTTGAGGTGCCTTGGAGATGATGTCACCCTAAGTTCACATGAACTTCAAAGTGTGACCTCATTCTTACCATAAACAGCTCGGATCTAAGTAATTTCACCTGTTTTTATAACAAATCTCACCAAACCTATGTTGCCTAGCCATAGTGTGTGTGATTTCGGGTTAAACTTGAGAAAAGCCATCAAGAACGGCCAGATCTGATGGAACGGGGTGGTTCCCGGCCGGTAGAACGGGTCAGACTTGATGGAATTTCGGTTGTTTAGCATGAAGGAACACCGTCCCAATCAAAACCGCTGAAAAACCGTCAAAATTAGTCGAATATCAGCTGGATAGGCTGCCAGCCGATCGGACAGCAGCCCAGTCGATCGGACAGGCTGCCAGCCGATCGGACAACAGCCCAGCCGATCGGACAGCAGCCCAGCCGATCGGACAGGCTGCCATCCGATCGGACAGGAGGCCATCCGATCGAACCACTGCCATCCGACCGGACCAGCCCATCCGATCCATATGGTCATCCGATCCATGTGTCATCCGATCGGATGAGCCCATCCGAACGGATGAGCACCATCCGACCGGATAACTGACTTTTCAATGCTATTCTCGCTTAACCGTACATCGTTTACTATATCCTTCAATGATTCAACGCAGACGCACTTGCAACCGATCCAATCAAGTTGTATTCTCGCGAAATACGCACTGTGAGTATACTTGACCCTTTTTAATCGCATTTTGGGTGTAACATACGTTTCTAACAAATCGAACTTATCAAACGAATTATTCAATCAATCGAATTTATCACTTGCGAATAACTGTTATGCATAGATATACGTGATGCTAGTTGCATATGTGCTAGGGCTTATACTCGCGACGTCCTACCATGACTAGTATAGTACTATTGCGCCCGACGGGGTCTAGTTTGCCATCGCATATTCGAGCATCGAGGACTTAGTTGGTAGTATCAGCTTTGTGAGTATATATGTCGTGTGTTACGTTTATGCATGTGGAAATTCGCTACACGTTTTAATCTATTATGCTACATATCAAACCTGTATACTCGCTAATACCTTTGTATTGACAAATATTTTAACGTATGTTGCAGGTTAGATCGCAGACTATGTCCAATCAGGCTAGGATGTCTAGAAACTCAACTAAAATCTAGGTTGTCGGATTTGTATTGTTCGAGAAGACAAGAAATTTGTGATAACTTATGTGATTGTATTGTTTGTTAGTATGGGATAAGGAATGTATTAAATATTATCGCAATATAGTTGTTATGGATTCTCTTGAGCAATCTGATTCGCCTAGTGCCGCGCCCCGATGATTCCGCCATCGGTTGGGGTGTGACATTATACCCATGACCCGGATCAGCTAGGGACTAAGGACCCTATGTCGCAGGCCGCGTAGTCCTAGGCTACCTCTTACGTGGGCCGCGAGGGACTCGAATTCAGCTCCTATAAATTGGGAGCTCAGGCCTTCAGTCCCAACTCGCACCACACTTTTTCTCTCTCGAAATTCTGAACAATTAAAGCTATTTCCGGGTATAATACCCCCTAAATAACCAAGTTCTGCCCTGTTGTAAGTATCATAACCCCGGTTACGTATTAGATACGCTGCCCGATTGATCCAGGGTTCCGTAACGGCTGTCGTGGTTCGGCCCGACGTAGTCGTTGGAATGCCGTCTTGGGGAGGGTATTACTAATGTAAATATTGGGTTATTATACTAACGCGTGTGCATTTGTGTATTTAATAGACAATCACCAGGAAATCCCTAAAGAAAATCTAAGACAGCAATGTGAATAATCTCCTTTTTGCAAATTGTTTTTACAAAACCTCATACAATTAACATTATATTAAACAGTGATTGAGTATTTGTATTCTACAATTATCGTCGGTATGTTGGGGCTTTGTATACAAAATTTGTTACTACCTTACGAGGAGTAAAGTGACCACAAGTCGGGTTAACAGTACCGTGGGTGGTAATTAAGTAGATGGAAACAAATGTAATTGCGCGACCGCCCTCAATACTGTGCAATGGTTTTACTTAACTTGATTAAACTGGGATTCCCTCACCAGTATTTCTCACTGACAAAATGTTTTTAAACGCGTTTCAGGTAACAAAATGTGAAAGCCGAATAGAAGCCAACTGGACGGCACTGAAAGCTTGGAAAAGTGGCAATAAAGTTACCTAAAATAAAGAGATGTTTTATTTAAATAAAATAGGGTTTATTCATATAAAAATGTGTGTACTTGAAACTTGGGATTTTCCAATGTGTTTAATATATTAAAAGCATAGTATTTTACTCTGATAAAATATTTCGTAACTACGATCCTGATGTAATTTCCGCTGCCAAAATGATAAACACCTGGATACCACCGAAACTGGCCGCGGCCGCCCGTTCCCGGGTTGTTAGGGGACGGGGGTTGCGACATAAATCGTTCAAAAACCTAGCGTCATCGGTGGATTCTGGTGGTGAGATCTGGTCGGAGAGATGACATCATCGGTGAATTATAGAGAGAGAGAGATGACATGACCGAGTGATGGTGGTGGTCGAGTGGCGGGGGTCGAGTGACGGTGTCCCGTTTCTTTAAGGTACTAACCCACATCGACCCATTTCTTTATTGTTGTCGACCCGATTTGACCCGAAAATAAGAAGATGAAATTTCAATTGACCCATTGTGACCCGTTTATTTAAAATATCTTACCCAAACTAACCCATATAATTTTAAAAGCAACCCAAACTAACCCACTTGAAAGCCTTTAGGTCAAGATTGACACCTCTATTTAAACATGATTAAGTGTTAATTGCATATAACTAAATAGATATTATATATTTAAATGAACTAGTTTTATGCCATGCCCGTATTGCGGGGCGCTAGACCGGATATTTCTCTACCAACTAAAACAAAACACTATTATTAATTAATTTTAATTTTCTTACGCGTCCTTTTTATTGTTTTTTGAATATTTATTTTGTTAGTTTTGCTATGGATTTTGCTACCACTATTATTAATTAACTTTCTTTTTTGTTTTTGTAAGCTATTTTTCTATGGATGTTGCGACGGATATTAGTAAATTATTTTTTGAATACTTTATTTTTTCTTATTTTGCAATGAATTTTTCTAGCTTTTGCTACCAATTTCTCTACGGACTCTATTTACTTACCGATTTTGCTACCGTTTTTTAAACCTCAGTTAGTTAGTTTTTAAATATTTATTTTTATGATTTAGCTAAGGACTTTGCTACCAATTTTACTAAGTTTTTTTATTATATTTATTATTAAAATTTTGCTATCGATTTTGCTACAAATTTTATTTTACTTTTTTTAGTTTATTTCTAAATACTTATTTTCATGGTTTTGCTATGGATTTTGCTACCAGTTTTGCTACATTATATGTTTTATATTAATTTCGTCAATTTTGCTACGGATTTGCTATGAGTTTTGCTACGAAATTCATTTGCGACGGAAGTTCGTAGCTAATCCATAGCTAATTCGTATCAAAATGTGTTCGTAGCTAATCCGTAGCTAACTCATAGCAAAATTTGCCACCATTTTTTTCCATAGCAAAATTTCATAGCAAATGCCTCTTTTTGTAGTAGTGCATGGCTTTCCATCTTTAAACAAGATGAAAGTTGGCAAGGCCTCAATGTTATACTTGTTTGCAATGTTTGAATATTTCTCAGTGTCAATCTTCACTACTTGGATACTATGTCCCATGCTAACACTAACTTCGTTCAGTATTTATAGGACCCATAAACTGACATGGCCGGCACCTGTAAGTGACACATACATACATGACTTCATTTTCAACCTAGGACAAGCATAACTTCATTTTCACAATGTGCCAGGGTATAAAGTTTTTACCAGGTTGCATAAAAGTCCGCCAACACGGGCTTCTCAGCCTTTTCAAGCAAATCATCTAGGGAGGAAAATGTTTGCTTCTTTGCTGCAACCTGATACATCAGCAGTCAACAGTTAATTTTTATTTTTTCTTAAAGATATCAAATCAGACAACCACCGGTCACAGCAAAACAACAAGGCATGCATTGACATCAAGTATCAAGTGTTCATTTTTTTCTCCTTTACAAGTGTAACACGTGAACGAGTCACTAAAACATCGTTGGTTGGATAAAATTTTGGTTCATGCAAACTACCATTAGGATAATTAAGCGGAAGAGCTTCAGGTTCATTTGGTCTAATTGAAAAGGCCCGACCTGATAAAGATTACCTTATTGCAATTGCTAAACCAATCTATACGAAATAAACCACACAAACAATAACAAAACAATTAGAATTAGACCACCCGTAGTGGTGAACAAAAATAATGCCCCCACCATGGGGCATTATCCGACACGTGGCATCCTAGTCAGCGTTGGGCATTATAGCAAAAGTGGCGTAGTGGGGCATTATTCCAATAACGCCCATATTATTTTTAATGCAAAAAAAAAAAAAAACAAAACACACGAAATACATTCAAAAGTGACCATTTTCAAAAGTTGTCAGAAGTTCATGTGGGTAACTCAAAGTTGATTGGTGGGTAGCTCAAAAGTGACTGTGGGTCAAACCCAGTCAATCCATTCACAAACCAAATGCAGCGTTTTAAATATAACGCTAACAACAAATTTGTCCAAAAAAAACGCCGGACAACGCCGGGTGTAATGGGGTGGGGGGCGTTTTGGGGCGTTTTTTTTTTCAATTTAAAAAAAAAAAAAAACGCCCCACTACGGGTGGTCTTAGTAATTAACACATAAGAGTTGAAAGATGGAATTCCCAAAAAGATGACCAAATTGCTAACATCATTGCTAATGACATCATTGATAGTTTCTGTGACATCACCGCCACTAGCAGTTGGATTTACTGTAGTTATTATCATAAGAGCACTTGCAGTCCAAACAATCCATAAAATCCAGAGAAAAAAAATGAGAAACTCCTTACAACTGTGACTAAAACAGTCAACATAGAGGATAAAATTTACGAGTTCTTTTAAGACGACTCTTGTCATCAAAGCACTTTGGCGAAGCGAATCCTCCAGCAAGCTCGAACGCCAGCAACGTTTTCAACCATCTTTTCCAAATAAAGAGAGTCCAAATTTTATTCTGTTTCTAAGAAACAATAGTGTGATGAATAAGGGCACAAACAGGGCCGGCCCAAAGGGTGTGCTGGATGGGCGACGGCTCAGGGCCCAAACCAATCGGGGGCCCATTTTTTTTGTTTTTGTATTAGTTTTACACTGTAAAGTTAGAATACATATTTAATGAATCGAAAAAAATACCATCCTGAAGCACTTGGTTTGGTGGTTTAAAAATTACTTTAATAATAAGGTGACACGGGTTCTTATCTGTTTTGGTTTTTTTTTTTTCTTATCTATTTATTAAATGTAAATGACAATAATTGTCTAATTTTGTCAAGTTACATTAAATGATTGGTGTTGATTCAAATGACATTAATTCATTTTCATATATTAAATTTTTTTACTGTATATATTCTTTTTAAAAATTTATATCTAAGAGGCTCGTATTTTCTGTTCGCACAGGTCCTAAAGATTTTCAAACATTTTCGGAGACGGCCCTGGGCACAAAATGGCAATTTCAAAACATGAATCTTTAATTTTGCATACACCTTGGGCGACTTTTGAGCCTTTTTGGCCCAATTGATGAGTTATTAACATAACACAACCCATTTGTTCCCGTATACACAAATGAATCAAAATAAAGTGTCAAAATTTTAGCACACCTTGTCTGTCAATATACCACTAAGTAGTGCATTTGAGTCAATTAGCAAAACAGCATCAACTCTTTTAGCAGCCATCCGACAGCAGGCTTTATAAATAGTTGTGGTTTCAGGTACAATCACAGCCCTCGATAGGTGCAATCACTTCACTGTACGCTCTCCTGTTGTGCCCCCTTCTTTAATGAAAAGCGGGACCCCCCAACATGATTCTAAATGAACAGACTGACTTCACGAAAGAAAAAAAAAGAAAGTTAAAAAACCGTTTACTTGTGCAAACTGAACCGAAACTAAATAATGTGCAGAACAAAGAACACCAAAAAGAACAAAATACCATCTTAGAATTTTGTAAACAACTACTCGATAACTAAAACTTAGTTTGTTAGTAAATTATTGAGAGAAACATAAAATGTTACAGGTATGGTTTAGATAAACGAATATGTATGTTTCGGATAATTAAGTCGGTCCCTAATAAGACCATGCGTAGTGGTAGAGAAAAATAATGCCCCCACCATGGGGCATTGTTCGACACGTGTCATCCCAGTCAGCATGGGGCGTTATTGCGAAAGTGGTGTAGTGGGAATAATACCTAATAATGTCCCTTCCAATCATTAAACAAAAAAAAAAAAAGCAAAGAGATGGTGATTGGCTAGTCAAACTTGGACACATGCAAAAGTGGGGGTTCTCAAAAGTTGTCAGACCATGCTCAACATTGATTGGTTAAGCAAATATGTACATAGCGTTATAATTAAAACGCCGGAAACCATTTTTTGAATTTAAAAAAAAAAAAACGCCCCATGTAATGGGGGGAGGGGCGTTTTTAGGCGTTTTTTTTCAATTTAAAAAAAAAACGCCCCACTACGGGTGGCCTAACGCTATGCATCACAATAATTGGGAAAAAATGTCAGTTCTGACTTCTGAGATGAAATTGACCTAGTTCCCTATCATATTAGTTTCAAACTACATCAAATTCTCACATTTGCATACACCAATTATCCTAAATCATATATTTCACATTCACATGATTCAACTACATAACCTACACCAACTTCATAACAATTTCACATCAAATTATCAAAAAATCAGGTAAAAAAATCAATACAACTAAACTTTTGTAGTAACAATAATCAAAATATGCAATTACCCCAGAAAACAAGCGCGTATAAACCTGACAACCACCATCAATAAAAAATACTCAAACTCCTTCCCGTCCAGACCCGTCAGAAACCACGTCTATCTCCTTCTCTCTAACCAACGCTTACACTCCGGTATCATCTTCAGACGATGACATGGAAGACTCGTTACAAACATGAACAATCACCACATATGTAACTAGAAAATCAAACAAAAAAAATCAGGAAAACAAACCTTGAATCCATCCCTAAATCAAAACATCTATCAAAAATAACCATAGTCGAAAGAAAAGGGCGGAACCCTACTGACCACAGGAGATTGTGCCGCAGTTGTAGCGACCGGACTGGATTGAGTTCGCCCTGGAGGTGGACCGGGGGTGGATATGCTTTAATGGATTATGCGTTAATGGATTAAAGCAGTAATCATTATGCTTTAATGGTGGCTTGAAGGCAATAGTTACAACCCCCCCCCCTCTCTCTCTCTTGACGTTCTCTCTCCCATCAACATAAATGTAGGGTTTGAATGAAATTCGCATGCTGCCCTCTCAAACTGTCTTAAAAGTTTGGAGAATGTCCCACTTCACCCCTCTAAAATGGCTTGTTCTCACTTGTACTTGCAGCTTCAAATATTGTACACATGGTTAAATTACTAAAATGGTAGAAAACCTAGTTTCTTTAATAAGCTATCCTACAAACAAAGAAAAACATGTTACATGATGTATTGAACCTTATAATACGAAATCAATAAATGGACATATAATACAAAGATAGAGAAACACGTTTAATAGTGGTTATAATTTATTATAAATGTAACTAAGTTCCTATTATGACTAAAGAGGTATATAACCAATGTTTTGAAAACCGGATCGAACCAGCGGTCGGAACGGAAAACCGGCCGATTGAACCGGGTAATTAATGGATTGAACTGGATTTCGGCATTTTTTTTTCAAACTTCACCCTATTAATTATAAGACACCTGCCGGTTCTTACATCCGGTCGGACCAGTGACCAAACCAGTTCGACGTCCGGTCCGGTTCTGAAAACACTGTATATAACATTAAAAAAAACTGATCTTCTTTAGTTGTTGTTAACTGAAGTGCACACACACATACAGAAGCGTTGTTTACACCTACAGGGCCTGTATCCTTCCCTAAACGGAAGCCATGCGTAAAATGATTTAGGTTTCTACTTTGGTGAATATGATGAGTGTATTTAAACGGCTTGATATCTTCTCCATAGGCAAAAGCAGAGTGTTGTTACAAATAATCATCCACAAATTAGATTTACATGAGCCCTTCTGAGGAAGAAGAAGAGCGCCATCAGGGACCCTCAAAACACAATCATACCGGCCCCTCTCAAACCGGCCACTCCCCTCCTCATCCTCCTCTTCCGGCAACTACTGAGCTCCCCGCTAGGCTGTGGAAAAGAATTACACACTTAAATCAACTGGAAAAGAAGAATTTCTACCGGCCCTCCTACCAAATCGTGGTGGTAGGAAAGGACAACTTCTCCACATACCATCGTTTGGAGGAAAAAATCGGTAAAAAAAACTGCTGGTGGAGAGAATGATTGGGCGAACTTCTGGGCCACTAGCCCACATCCTCGTGGTAATTTTCTTTCTTATTCTTTGACCTTTGATTTTGTTTTTTTTTCTCTAATTGTTGTTATCTTTTTATTTGTTCAGCTGGTTCGACGTCCGGTCCGGTTCTAAAAACATTATATAACATTAAAAAAGAAAAAAAAAGTTGATCTTCTTTAGTTGTTGTTAACTGCAGTGCACACACACACAGAGAAGCGTCGTTTACCCCCCCCCCCCCCCCAGACCTGTATCTTTCCTTAAACGGAAGCCATGCGTAAATCAACTGGAAAAGAAGAATTTCTACCGGTCATCCTACCAAATCGTGGTGGTAGGAGAGGACACCTTCTCCACGTCCCATCGATTGGAGGAATAATTCGGTAAAAAAATTGCTAGTGGGGAGAATGATTGGGCGAACTTCTGGGCCACCAGCCTACATCCTCATGGTAATTTTCTTTCTTATTCTTTGACATTTGATTTTGTTTTTTTTTCTCTAATTGTTGTTATCTTTTAATTTTTTCAGCTGGTTCGACGTCCGGTCCGGTTCTAAAAACATTATATAACATTAAAAAAAGAAAAAAAACTGATCTTCTTCAGTTGTTGTTAACTGCAGTGCACAAACACACAGAGAAGCATCGTTTACCCCCCCCCCCCCCCACAGGCCTGTATCTTTCCCTAAACGGAAGCCATGCATAAAACGATTCAAGTTTCTACTTGGGTGAATATGATGAGAGTATTTAAACGGCTTGATATCTTCTCCAAAGGCAAAAGTAGAGTGCTGTTACAAATCATCATCCACAAATGAGATTCACATGAGCCCTTCTGAGGAAGAAGAAGAGCGCCATCAGGGCCACTCAAAACACAATTATATCGGCCCCACTCAAACCGGCCACTCCCCCTCCTCCTCCACCTCCTCCGGCAACTACTGAGCTCCCCGCTAGGCTATGAAGAAGAATTACCCACTTAAATCAACTGGAAAAAGAAGAATTTCTACCGGTCCTCCTACCGAATCATGGTGGTAGGAGAGGATAACTTCTCCACGTCCCATCGACTGGCGGAAGAATTCGGTAAAAAAACTGCTGGTGGGGAGAATGATTGGGCGAACTTCTGGGCTACCAGCTCACATCCCCGTGGTAATTTTCTTTCTTATTCTTTGACCTTTGATTTTGTTTTTTTTTCTCTAATTGTTGTTTTCTTTTAATTTGTTCGACTGTGTAACACCCCGAAAAATATAAAACTTTATATTAGAATTATAAAGTATAAATACACAAGAATTTACTAACTAGGAATTTTAACCTAGTTAACTACAAGTCTAGAAATAATTTGAAATAGGGTTAAAATAACCAAAACTATATGTTAAACAAAAGTGGAAGGGCCAATGTTGATAAAATTGAAAGTGGTATTATTAGTTTTAATTAAAAACAAAACCAAACACCTCAATTGAGATATCTGGTCGATCAAGAACAGGAGAGGGCGACACCCCCACTCTCAAAAACCCTAACATCCACAAAACAACCAAATTGAAGGTCCAAATCTGATCAAAAACAAAAATAGAGCATAGATTATTGATCCTCATCACAAGAGGATTACAAGGTATGTAAAATTTGATGAAAACTCTCAACTCGAAATTCTCATGAAATTGGGATAATCTGAAATTCATGGTTGCATGTTTGTTTTATGATGAATTAGGGACAATATAGTGTCTAGGGACAAACCCTAGACAAATACAAGTTGAAATCATGTGAAATTTTAGTAAAATCCATGAACACCATTGTTGGTGATTAGTGGGTTATGTAGAACCTGATAAACACTAGGGAATTGGGTGTTGTTTTAGTGTAATTTGACAATTGTGAAGTGACTTCAGAATTTTAGAAGCTAACAATTGTGTAAAATGGGTTGATTGATGTGAAATTCGGGCTAGATGATAAGCTAGGGATTTGCTAAATAATCATGTAAAATTCTGCCCTTAAAGTGTTTGTTGAAATGCCTCAAAGAAGGCTAGAAACTGGAATTTTGAAGTTAAAACACCTAATTGTGATGTTTTGGCTATTATGCGAAATGTGATTAAAAAGAGTTCTAAACGTGATATAATTGAACTCTATAGGAAAGGATACCGGAATGTCGAGTGGACAAGCCGGTGGTGATTTGCGGTTGAAGGGCGTGCACTAAAGGTATGTAACTTGACCCGTTACATTAAACAAATTGTTGTTAAACTTTGCGAAGTCTCATTTTAGGATAAATATGGTGTCGATTGTAGCGACCATGATTGTTACTTGAATTAATAGCCTAAGAGTGACAAAGAATCGTTTGGTAGTCATCATATTGGAGGATTCCATAAGATGAGCCAAACGGGTCAATTAGTTGTGTAAATTATTGTTCTAGTGTTTTAGAGAGTTAAAATGGCGATGACAATCATGAGAGCATTAAGCCATGAGACTGGTAAAGAAATGTGAGTGATGATAAGCCCCGGATGATGGGTATAAAGTGTCATAAGTTTACTAGCTAAATGGTAGTAAATTGTGTGAAGTTGAAATGGGTCGAATAAATGCATAATGACATATAGTCTTTCTGTCCGTAAGTTAAACTTTTGGTATGACTATCATAATAGGCACGTTGGTAATGAATTTACAGACGTATAGGAAAAAGAATCACTAAAAACGGACTTACGAATCATAAGTTATGGCAATTTTAAGTTGAGATTTGAATAAACATTGAGCTGGGTATGTACAGCAACAGCTGAAACAACATTCTGTGAAAAAGGGGGCTAGGCGTCACGCGGCGCCCCCCCATCCGGGAAATTTTATTTTTTTGTTTGTTGATCCATGGAACTTGTTTATATCCATTCTAGTGTTATCAAAACTAACATTGGATGTGGTTTTGACCTTAGGTGACTATGGTGAACTTACGGATGGCGATCAAGCAAATGTCGAAGAACCGAACACGATTTTTTGAAGCTTCCGCAATATTTTAACCTTTAATAGACTATGTTTATGGGGTGTAAACAAATTCTTAAACAACTTTTGAATGCTTTGACTTAGTCGTTAGTTGGCTAAGGTTTTGCTACTTTTGAACTTTATTTATGGAATCTATGTTTTAACTAGACATCCTTCATCTAAAATGGTATGAATTATTATTAAATTCAAGTAAAATTAGACGGGTGTTACAAGTTGGTAATCAGAGCTTAAGGTTGTCAACAAAGTGTTCGGTTCAAGCTTGATTAATCGTCCGGTAAGAATTAACTTATTATATTAACAAATTATGTCTTATGTAAGAAATGAGAAATGAATAGATGTGCATGGGAAGAGCGTGTTAACACACTCAAACCCGGAAAGTGCACCAAATGTGAACGGTTAAAGCAAGTTGGGAACTTGGCTAAACCAAAACAAATGAAGCAATGTTATAAATGAAATGTTTAACGTTTAAATGTAAACATTTCAGTTTCAAGATGTCTGATGGAAACGATGATGATCCGGTGCAAACAAGCACCGAACAAATGAAAGAGATAATTTCCGAAGAAGTAGGGAAGGCAATTGAAGGTAGTCTATCCGGGTTTATAGACAAAATTCAAAGCACGGTGTTGTCGCTTGTCGAAGAGCGAGTCAAAAGGTTGGAAGATAGTGTCAACCTTATAAAAGAAAAATCGGGAGAACGCAAAGGGTGTTCGTACAAGGAATTCATGGCGTGTAAACCGCCAATCTATAACGGGGAGGTCGACCCGATAATATGCCAAAGATGGTTAAGTGACGTCGAAGGGGTGTTTGAACGGACCCATTGTGAAGTAGGCGACTTTGTTGCTTACGGAACGGGTCAATTGAGGGGCCAAGCCAAAGATTGGTGGGACAGTAAAAAGAAGGAAATAGGAGCCGAAGCGTCAAGGGTCATGACTTGGGATGAGTTTAAGGTGTCGTTCCTTAAACACCATAGTCCCAAAGCAGTTATCAATAGGCTCAAAGAGGAATTTATCCAGTTAAGACAAAAGGGAGAATCAATTGATAAAATCACGAGCATCTTCGTGGATAAGCTGAGATTCTGTGACGAGTTAGTCACCACGGAGGAGCAGAAGATATACTACTATTACAACATGCTGAGTGCTGAATACCGGGAGTTTATGACTCCCTCAAAATATGAAACTCTCACAGAAATCATCAACACCGCCCGGGAGCGGGAAATCGAGTTAAAGAAACAAGTTGAAAGGGGTGAACGAAGGGCACAGGATGTGAATCCAAGCCCTACAAAGAAAGCTAGAACTGCTGAATCAGGAAAGAAAGTGGAGGCTAAAGGCGGGTCTCCAAGTTGCAAAGTATGTGGAAAGGGGCATAAAGGTGAGTGCCGCTTCAAAGACAAGCCGTGTCCGGTATGTGGGAAGACGGGGCACACTGCATCGCTATGTCCCGGAAAAGTTTCCGTTTGTTACAAATGTTATCAACCCGGCCACAAAAAGTCTGAATGCCCCGAGTTGGTTGGAAAGAGAGACACAAAAGAGTCTCCAGCAGAAGCTCCCAAAGCGAAGGCTAGGTCCTTCCAACTTACCGCGGCTGAAGCAAAAACCGAACCCGATGTGGTCTCAGGTATATTCACAATTAACTCAATTCCAGCACGTGTATTGTTTGATACGGGTGCGAATAAATCCTTCATTTCGCATGGATTTATTCGACATCCTTCATTTGTATTGACGAAATTATATGTGCCTTTAGAAGTTGAAATAGGGGACAACAAAAGTTTTATAGTTTGTGATGTTTGTCGAGGCTGCAAATTAAGCATCGACGATGAGGAATACTTGATAGACCTAATCCTGATGTCAATGGGGGAATTTCAAGTAGTCGTTGGGATGGATTGGCTATCTCAGCACCATGCAAAGGTCGTGTGTTTTCGTAAAGAGATAAAGCTAACATCTCCGAGCGGGAAACACGTCACTATATTTGGCGAAAAAGGAGGCAACCCCATAATATGCTCAATGTTGAAAGCTTACAAGCTTATGAAGCAAGGATGTAAGGCATTCATGATATACGCAAATGAGCCCGAGAAAGAATCACTGAAGATTGAAGATGTACCGGTAGTACGAGACTATGAAGATGTGTTTCCGGAGGATTTACCGGGGATACCGCCTGAACGGGAAGTAGAGTTCGGGATCGAATTGATTTCGGGCGCAAAACCCGTAGCTAAAGCACCGTACCGACTCGCACCGTCGGAATTACAAGAGTTGATGTCCCAAATTCAAGACCTTCTTGACAAAGGATTCATAAGGCCGAGTGTGTCTCCTTGGGGCGCACCGGTACTGTTCGTGAAAAAGAAAGACGGAAGCATACGCATGTGTATCGATTACCGGGAGTTAAACAAACTCACGATAAAGAACCGATACCCGCTTCCGAGGATAGATGATCTATTCGACCAACTACAAGGTCCGAACTGGTTTTCGAAAATTGACCTTAGATCGGGATACCACCAATTAAAGGTCAAGGAGGAAGATGTGCCGAAGACGGCTTTCCGCACGCGATACGGACATTACGCATTCCTCGTGATGTCATTTGGGCTAACAAATGCACCCGCGGCTTTCATGGACCTCATGAACCGGGTTTGCAAACCGATGTTGGATAAGTCAGTCATCGTGTTTATCGATGATATTTTGGTGTACTCAAAAAGTGAAGCTGAACATGCACACCACTTACGAGAGGTGTTAGAGACACTTAGACGAGAGAGGTTGTATGCGAAATTCTCTAAGTGTGCCTTTTGGTTACGAGAGGTGCAATTTCTTGGCCACATCATAAGTGTCGATGGAGTATTAGTAGACCCGTCAAAGATCGAGGCCGTGTCAAAATGGAATCCCCCGAAGAACCCTTCGGAAATTAGAAGCTTTTTGGGGCTTGCGGGATACTATAGGAGATTCATTCAAGATTTCTCCACGATTGCGTCACCGCTAACAAAACTAACCCGGAAGGAAGAAAAGTTCATTTGGGGTGTAGATCAAGAAAGAGCGTTTCAAACGCTAAAAGAGAAGTTAACTCAAGCTCCGGTACTAACATTGCCGGACGGGGTCGAAGACTTGGTGGTTTATTCGGATGCTTTACTATCGGGGCTCGGATGCGTTTTGATGCAACGGGGCAAAGTAATAGCTTATGCCTCAAGACAATTGAAGATACACGAGAAGAAATATCCCACGCACGATCTCGAGTTGGCTGCGGTGGTATTTGCATTAAAAATATGGAGGCACTACTTATATGGGGTAAAGTGCACCATATTCACCGATCACAAGAGCTTGAAATACTTCTTCGATCAGAAGGAGTTAAATATGCGACAAAGGCGATGGTTAGAAACGGTGAAAGATTTTGACTGTGAAATACACTATCACCCCGGAAGGGCAAACGTGGTGGCGGATGCCCTAAGCAGAAAGACAGATTATGTCCCGATACGAGTACGATCATTGCAACTCATTGTGACCTCGGGCTTACTTGAACGAATCCGAGAGGCACAAGATGAAGCAGTAAAGACTGAAAACTGGAGAAAGGAAAGGATTGTTGGCCAAGTTAATGTAACACCTCTAAAATTCACGTCCTATAAAGTGTTGACACGTGTCATATGATTGAACGTGTGAAAGAATGTTCTGAAAGGACTAAAGTTGGCAATCATGAAAAGTATGTGAATATACGAGTTCTAAATGTCAACAGTGAATAAATATATTGTACATTAACCCTACATGATGTTTATAGCGTCAAACGAATAAATCATGGATCATGCGAAGCTAAAAGTGAGAGATTACAAACTACAGGGGTTAAATGTGTCAACATGTTTAAGTTATACCTCTGAGTGACCTTTTGACAAACCTGAAGCTTTGTAACGGTTAATTATGCTCACTAGAATGCATGATATAAATTTCATAAAGTTTCGTTATCATATGAGAAAGTTATGATCAAATTCGTATACATGGGGTTAAAAGCGTTAACATCGAAAATTATGACTTTTCGGGTTAACATGAAGTGACTAAGGACTTAGAAAATGGGGTATAAGTCTTGAAGCCCTTGTATGTAAATGTGAAGGGGTCAAATTGCAAGATTTAAGTTGGTTGACCTTTCGGAAGGGCCAAGAGACAAGTATGCAACAAATGGAAAGTGTGAAATCTGATTACAAGACTCAGGCGGGCCGCGTAAGAGACCTTAAGGTTTTACGCGGGCCGCGTCAGACCATTAGATGCAGAATACATAGACATCATCCTGTATTCGCGCTTAAACGACCCAAAACAGATATTTTCACATCATGGGCGACCCCTAAACAGTTCTTAGAGCACTAGGGACACTTGTGGGTAAGTTATGGTCAGTTGTAGACTTAGATGTCAACAATCTATGATGATTTAATCACTATATAAAGCCACTAAGTTGCAACAAGTTCTTCACACCTTCATTCTTGCATTCCTGATCATTTCTGGAGCACAAAACTTCTCTCAAGTGATCTCTGGTCGTTCATAGGACTCTTGTAAGTTTGCTTAACCTTTCTTAGTTAAGTTTTTGCTTAGTTTTAGCTTAAAAGTCAAACCGTCGTAATTAACGGTTGACTTAACGATTAATCACTAATGGTTCAGTGATTAGTCGAATTGAAAGTAGTTATAAGTTGGTAATTATGTGGGTAATAAACCCTTAAAAGGGTTCCCCCTGATTCCCACTCTAACTAGGTCAAATGTCGGGTCAAACTTGTTAATAAAAAGTCAACAGGATACTTAGTTTCTAATTTATGCATGATTAGCAATGTAGAACACATACAACCTGTTTGATCATTAATATAATTTGGTAATTAGTGTAAGAACATGTCTAAACATGTTCAACCCGACAATTTCTTGTTTAGACCCGGTTCGGAACCGAAAGTCGCAAAGCTTTGACTTTTGCTTTGACTTCAGTTCTGACCCGTTATGGTATGTTTTAGAAATACCTTAGAGCTTCATTTGGACCAGGTTACATGCTAGTATAACCCTCTGTGATTATACACCATGGTTCATTAGTTAACCAATTAATACGCATGATTCCGTTAATTGCTCATATGTTGACCATTATGCCCTTATTACCATAAAACGTGATTTTTTAAAATGTAAAAGTGTAGAAACCTTAATGACTGATATATAAGCTTGCACCCAAAGTTTGACATCAGTTTGAGGTGTAGTTTGAGAGTTATGCTCATTAGCGTAAATTAAAAGCTTTATGTTAATTAAACGACATAATTAGCGTATGGCCTATCTAAGCCTACTTTTTTATATCAAACTTATTACCCACTGATGTAATATATTATTTTGGGATTTTTGAAGATTTTTAATTAATTTTAGGCTGAGCATAACTTATAGTCGTAGGCTTAATCCGGTAATTGTCGGTTTTGCCCTTACGGGCCATAAAATGAGTTTTACACATCTAATTGACTCCAAAACTTTTGCTACTGATTACACATGATAAATAAATTATTTTAAGCCTTCTGGAGTAATAAAAATATCAGCTTTATGTATAGAACCCGGAAATGGCTTCTAATCGCCTTTTTAAGCGTTTTTAACGCATTGTATGTACTAGAAGTATTTTAAACATACAAGGGTTGATACCTACTGATATTTTAGGTAATTTATAATATTTTAACAGTAAGCAAAAGTTGTTAAACTCAGACTTCAGTTTTGAGCTTTACGGCTTATGTGAAATTACCAAAATGCCCATACGGTGCATAGTTTGGTTATAATTGATAAATTTCACATATATGCAATACCCTACTGTTATAAATTAGTAAACTAAGTATTTTTGATGATTATATCAGACCTGTAACTCAGGATAATACTTAGACTCTTTTATAACCTTGTAAATGACCAAACTACCCTTACGGGGCATAGTTTGTGTTTAAATTCGTTTCGGGCATAATAAAAGACATATTACTGATGTCACAACATATTTGAAGCATATTAACTTAGGAAACCTGTATATGGCTCTTACGGATACCCGTTACGCTTATTACGCATTCGGTTCGGTTTATGTAACTAGTTTGCATAAATTAGCCGAAACGGGTCAAACCTTATCGGTTTTATCTCAAAATCCAGAGTGTGTATGAAATACCCATATTAAGCAAGTCTCCGAACTTGTCGGGTCTAAATCACATTCTATCCGGTCTTCGCTTAATAGTGCGTACGAACCGTATCATTGAAACTAACCGGTCTAAGCTTAAGCTTAATTAAAGACCCGTTAGAATTCTAATAGGTTATTATAAACCCTCGTTCCAGATTAGGAGAACCAGTAAAAGCTACTTGCATTTGCTTATTGTGATTATTACTTTGCTCAGGTAAATACTCTTAACTTATTTTCCCTATACGGGCTTGGGTTACGGTATATAAAATACCGCTTGGTCGGGCATCAAATCTTCCATCGTTTGGTGGTTAATTGAATAATTTGATCGGCCCGTTTAAATCGTCTTGTTTACTTAAAGCCTTTGGGGGGTTAATGACCATGTCCCGGATATCCCTGGCATCATTTTACGAAATGGCCACGACTTAAGCGCGGGGTGTAGGCGTACACCCGTCAGTGCACAAAAGAATAATGTGGTGTGTCTATTGATCTTTAACCCGGACACGATCCGGGCTACTAAACGCATAAGGAACATGTAATTCATTCACAAGATTATATATTTAAATAATTATCCCAAGTTATAAAATGTTTATGCCACGTGCATCCAAATCAATTTTTAATCATTTTCCAAAATGAGTCAGTTGATTGTATTTACCAGTGTAAACTGACGTATTTTCCCAAAAAGATTAAATGCAGGTACTAAGCGTAATTGGCTGGGATTTCTCCTTAGCATCAATAGAAGTCTCGCAAGCTTAAGATGCCTAGAGTCTGTTGAACTACTGTTTCTTATTTTCAATCCATCTGTGGATAAACTTTCAACTGTTTGTGATACACGATATTACAACATTTTATTCGGTTGAAATGTATCTTTAAATTGCTTCCGCTGTGCATGTTAAATATTGTGTTGTTTGACTATTATGTTGCCAACCACGTCACGATACTCCCCACCGGGCCCATCGGTGACACGTGGAAATCGGGGTGTGACAGGTTGGTATCAGAGCCAACACTGAGTGAATTAAACACTAGCCTTTTGTGTTTAATCTCAGTTACACAATTGCACATTTCAAAAACTTTCGAGTCTAGACAAATAACATAGGACAACTTCTACTTTGTTTGGTTTTTGTTTTGTCCTTTATTTTATATATATTCTTGTCGTTATCTCATGTTGTATTGACAGGATTAAAAATGCCGCCAAGATTCTTCCGAAGAAGAGGACGAGAAAAGGGGCCAATCACCGCCCCCAATGACGACGAGGCAGGACCTTCGCATGTGCGAGCTCCTTCTACCACCGAGAGTGACGATCCTCGACAGAACCGGAAGAACCTCTTTGAGCTGGCTAGACGGTCGGTTTCGCACAGTTCGACACCTCCTGTTCATAACTCTTATGGGCCACACTCGGAAAATGAGCCCAACAACCCACAACTTTCCTACATACCTTTACAGCGATCTTTATCGCACCACTCCTTTGGTGACCCTACACCTGTTTTTAGGGGCTGGTTTAACCCGTCAAATTTTATACAAGAACCAGTGGGTTTTAACCCATTGGGACCGGAGGACCACTTCTCGGGAGACAACGCTATGGATATGGACGAGGACACGGATCCCGTCGAGCCAGCAACCGGAACTCCGAACCATCCTATTGAGATCTCGGATGGATCTTCTTTCCACGGAACACCCTACGGTGGTCCAGACAGCTTTCAGGCGAGATTTACTCAGCACGAGTGGTACTTCACACCCTCGCATCATTCGTCGCCTCATCAGCAGCAGGATCCCTCTGTGGATTCATGGTTTGTGGCAGTCACGCCACCGCCTCCACCGCCACCAGTTCAGCCGGCACCTCCGCAACCGCCGAGGCGTAGGAGAACCAGAGCGCGGATATCCGCGCGAGGAGGAGATTTTCATTTCAGCTCTCCTCGACAATCAAGTGGCAGTCACTATCCGCCACTTCCAGAAGATCCACAAATTGGTGGACCTTCACACCCAGTTGCACCGCAACCACCACCGATGGGTTTTGATAACCCGATTCCAGCATACACGGGTTCTATGGCGTACAACCCGTTTGAACAACCAGCTCACACCAACTACGGATACGCTGAAGCCGACCCGTACTTGGTAGCGTCAAATTACAACACCTTTAACCCGGAAGGACAGTATGGAGCTCCGTGGGGAGTAGGGTACCCGACTCATGGGTACCAAATACCTAATAGACCTATTATTCGGACGCAATCGCAGCCGCCAAGGTTCTCCCCACCAGAGCGTGAAGAAATTCTGCAAAGGCTGGACCAAGTAGAGCGAGACTTCCACAGAGACCGCAGGGAGAGACAAAGCTTCTTCCAAGGGTTGACAAGCTTGATCAAAGGGAAGAGCAAGAAGGACCACTAAATCCTTCCAATTGTTGTTGAGCCCCTGCGTGGGCCAGTCTTGCTGTATACACCCCTGAGTGGGTATGCTTGTTTGTTTTGACCCCTGCGTGGGTCTATCTTTCTGTTAACCCCTACGAGGGTATGTTATTGTTTAAGTCCCTGCGTGGACTATTATGTTATTTGTGTAAGTCCCTGCGTGGACTATTATGATGTTTGTTGTTAAGCCCCTGCGTGGGTAAGTCCTTGTTTAAACCCCTGCGTGGGTAAGTTTGTTTATTTAAAAAGTCCCGTTTAGGGCGACGTGTAACCTTTTAATAAATTAATGGAATGTAAGTTTACAAATTTCATTTTTGCTATTATCTGCATAAATATACTACATGAAATAAATAAATCAAAATCATTCCTTTTAATAATAATCTGCCTATTTAAATATTGAATAAGAATCTTAGAGTGAAACCTAGCCTGAGTGTCATTATGAAGACCTGGCCATGATGGTAAGACCTGTTTAAAAGATTCGTATCCCTGTTAACATCTGAAAATATGTTAACATTCCTGGCAGATGTGATTCTTTAAAATCACACACGTCATTCTTATTATTGGATTCTTCAAAAGATTCTTAACCCAATTTAATGATCTCTGAATCATGGGTTTAGATCATCAATTGAGATGATCATATTTTGACCATACGTGGTAATATAGCGCCTACGGGCCCTGCTCATTTCCATATGAGCCAAAAGACAGTGGTAGCGATGACTCCCTGTCAGATAAAGGTAACGAACTAAGGTTCAAACCTTGATGCTTTGATTCTCTGAAATCATAGCTTATAATTTATAAATGTCCTTATGACTAGGCCTGTTGTGCCAGTATACCTTCATGTTTTGATTCTCTGAAATCATAGCTTATAATTTAAAATGTCCTTGTCACTAGGCCTTTTGTGCCATAAATAAAACTGTTATTGTTTTATAATTAGGATAAATTATAATAGAAATCCTAAATAAATATGATTAATAAATTAACCAAATATGGTCTCTGTTTACCATGGTTAATGAATTACCATAATGGGCAATTCCATAATAAAGTCCCAAATAAACTATTTTCTTTGTTTTCTGTAACAGTTCAATTAAAATGGCTAACTCAGACGAAATTAATAGTCATCCAGTGGAGAATATTGATAACGCCAGAGTTCATTTAACGGGTGCTGAATTGAAAGCGTTGGTGGACGACGCAGTTACAAAGGCCTTGGAGCGGCAGTACGAAGAGTATAGCGGGACTCGGAGTAGGACCCTATCTACGCCGCATTCGAAGCCACCTTCCAAAAAGGAAGAACCCAAGAAAGATGATGATAGACTTTCCTCAAACCACCACAGTGCTCTATCTCAGCAGGTTGTACTAAATCAAGAACCCCGTAGTAAGGGTTGCTCCTATAAATACTTTGTTTCGTGCAAGCCCAGAGATTTCACTGGGGAAAAGGGAGCCATTGACTGCATGACGTGGTTAGACGAGATGGACACAGTTGTGGATATCAGCGGATGCGCTGAGAGGGATATAGTCAAGTTTGTGTCGCAATCTTTTAAAGGCGAAGCCTTAGCCTGGTGGAGATCACTGATTCAAGCCACCGGGAAAATCCCATTGTACAACATGTCTTGGGAACAATTTGTTGCCCTCATTAGGGAAAATTACTGCCCCCAGCATGAGGTTGAGAAGATAGAGTCTGATTTTCTATCGTTGGTGATGACAAACCTTGACTGTCAAGCTTACCTCACGAGCTTCAACACAATGTCCCGGTTGGTTCCGTATCTGGTAACCCCGGAGCCAAAAAGAATAGCTCGTTTTATCGGTGGTTTAGCCCCGGAAATTAAGGCAAGTGTGAAGGCTTCTCGGCCAGCTACTTTCAGATCTGTAGCTGACATATCTCTGTCCCTCACTCTGGATGCGGTCAGACAAAGATCGCTGAGGAACAAAGATGCTGAGAAGAGAAAATGTGAAGATGATAATTCAAGGAGGTCGAACAAGAAGCACCGTGGAAACGGTGACAACAAGAGGGGGTCTGAGTCAAGGAAAGATGGGCATCAGTCTGGTGAGAAGCCCAAATGCAAGATTTGCAAGAAACAGCACTTTGGAAAGTGAAGACTCGATTCGAACTCGCAAACTCAGTCAAGGACGTTTGCTTGCGGGATATGCAAGTCCAAGGATCACAAGACCTTGGATTGCAAAAAGCTGAAGGATGCAACTTGCTACAGCTGTAATGAAAAAGGGCACATTAAAACCAACTGCCCTAAATATGCCAAGAAGCCTAAAGAGGTCAAGAAGACAAATGCTAGAGTCTTTAGAATGGATGCAAAGGAAGCGGTTCTAGACGACAACGTGATTACAGGTACTTTCCTTGTAAATGATGTCTATGCAAGAGTACTTTTTGATTCAGGCGCTGATAAGTCTTTCGTTGATAATAAGTTTTGTGAATTGCTAAAATTACCTGTCAAAACCTTAAGTGTGAATTATGAGGTAGAGTTAGCAGATGGTACCATAGAAACCGTCTCAACTGTGTTAGATGGATGTGTTATATCCATTAAGAACCACTCTTTTCCTCTGTCTCTACTTCCCTTTAAGTTGGCCGGTTTTGACATAGTTTTGGGTATGGACTGGTTATCTCATAACCAGGCCCAAATCATCTGCAACGGAAAGTAAGTGGTGATTAAGACTCCGTCTGGTGAATCACTTACCATTCGGGGAGATACCCAGTATGGACTGCCTGAGCAAGTGACTATGCCCAAGGCTTCAAAGTGTTTAAAGAAGGGTTGTGTCATCTACATGGCACAAGTGATTATTGATGAGCCTAAACCGAAGATAGAAGACATCCCCGTCATTTCTGAATACCCAGAAGTTTTTCCTGAAGAACTACCTGGTTTACCACCAGATAGACAAGTCGAATTCAGAATTGACATCATCCCTGGAGCAGCACCAGTTGCTAGAGCACCTTATAGGTTGGCACCCACGGAGATGAAGGAATTAAGGACGCAATTAGATGAATTGCTAGCTAAAGGTTTCATTAAACCTAGTTCGTCTCCATGGGGAGCACCAGTCTTGTTTGTCAAGAAGAAGGATGGATCGATGCGTCTGTGCATCGATTATCGTGAGCTTAATAAAGTCACGATAAAGAATAGGTATCCTTTGCCCAGAATCGACGATTTGTTCGATCAATTGCAAGGGGCAAGTTATTTCTCGAAGATTGACTTGAGGTCAGGCTACCATCAACTGAAGGTTAGAGATGAAGACGTACACAAAACTGCATTTAGGACTCGTTATGGACATTACGAGTTCCTAGTGATGCCTTTTGGGCTCACTAATGCACCGGCCGCGTTCATGGATCTCATGAATCGCGTTTGCAAGCCTTACTTAGATAAATTCGTCATCGTTTTCATCGACGACATTCTCATTTACTCGAAGAACCAAGCTGACCATGAGAAACACCTTCGCTGTATTCTCAAGCTTCTACATCATGAGAAACTCTACGCCAAATTTTCCAAGTGTGAGTTTTGGCTTCGAGAAGTCCAATTCCTTGGACATGTGGTGAGTGAGCGTGGTATCCAAGTGGATCCCGCTAAGGTCGAAGCAGTTATGAACTGGCAAGAGCCAAAGACGCCTACAGAGATTCGTAGCTTCCTGGGATTAGCAGGATATTACAGACGCTTCATTGAAAAATTTTCAAGGATTGCTGCACCCCTAACTTCCTTGACTAAGAAGAAAGTAAAGTTCGTTTGGGGCCCTAAGCAGCAAGAGTCCTTTGATATTCTGAAGCAAAAGTTGAGCAACGCTCCTGTACTGACATTGCCTGAAGGCACCGAAGAATTTGTGGTTTACTGCGATGCATCGCACACTGGCATGGGGTGTGTGCTTATGCAGAAAGGCAAGGTTATTGCCTATGCATCACGACAGTTAAAAGTGCATGAAAAGAATTACACCACCCACGACTTGGAGTTGGGTGCCGTTGTATTCGCACTAAAACTGTGGAGGCATTATCTATATGGAATCAAGTGTGTGATCTATTCTGATCACAAGAGCCTTCAACATCTGTTTAATCAGAAGGATTTAAACATGAGGCAGCGCCATTGGATGGAGACTTTAAATGATTATGATTGTGAAATCAGATATCATCCCGGCAAGGCGAATGTAGTCGCTGATGCCTTGAGTCGAAAGGAAAGGGTGAAACCCATCCGAATCAATGCCAAGCGCATGGAAATAAAGAACAGTTTGACTGAAAGGTTGTTAGCTGCACAGAAGGAAGCTGTGTTGGAAGCTAACTATCCTAACGAAAAGCTAGGAGTAACTGAGGAACAGTTATCTCTTGGCAAGGACGGAATTCTGAGACTGAATGGACGAATATGGGTTCCAATTTATGGAGGACTTCGAGATGTTATTCTTCAGGAAGCCCATAGTTCCAAATATTCCGTTCATCCTGGAGCTGATAAGATGTACCAGGATCTAAGGGCAAATTATTGGTGGATAGGCTTGAAGAAGTTTGTAGCCACCTATGTAGCTAAATGCTTGATATGTGCGCAAGTCAAGGCAGAACATCAGAAACCGTCAGGTTTGCTACAACAGCCTGAACTTCCCACGTGGAAGTGGGAAATGGTAACTATGGATTTTATCACCAAGTTACCTAAAACAAGGAAAGAAAATGATACAATATGGGTTATAGTTAATAGACTGACTAAGTCAGCACATTTCCTACCCATTAAGGAGACTTATAGCTCCGACATGCTAGCCCAATTATACGTGGATAAGATTGTAGCCTTACATGGCATACCTGTGTCTATTATCTCTGACAGAGATACTAGATACACGTCACATTTTTGGAAAAGTTTCCAGCAATCTTTGGGCACGCGTTTAAATTTCAGTACGGCTTACCACCCTCAGACTGACGGACAGAGTGAGCGTACCATCCAAACATTGGAAGACATGCTACGAGCATGTGTAATTGATTTAGGTGGTAGTTGGGATAACCACCTACCCTTAATCGAATTCTCCTACAACAATAGCTACCATACCCGCATCAAGGTTGCGCCTTTCGAGGCCTTATACGGTAGAAAGTGTAGAACGTCTGTTTGTTGGGCGGAAGTTGGAGATGTCCAATTATCAGGACCAGAGATAGTCTTTGAAACGACGGACAAGATTGTCCAGATTCGTGACCGTGTCAAAGCTGCCCGAGATAGGCAGAAGAGCTACGCAGATCCAAAGCGTAAATCTTTTCACTTCGAAGTAGGTTACAAAGTGTTGCTTAAAGTATCACCCTGGAAGGGAGTGATGCGATTTGGTAAGAAAGGCAAGCTAAGCCCGAGATACATAGGACCTTTCAAGGTTATCGAACGTGTCGGGTCAGTTGCCTATAAGTTAAACTTACCAGAAGAGCTCAGTGGAATTCACAATGTGTTCCACATCTGCAATCTGAAGAAGTGCTTCGCTGATGAATCACTGGTTATACCACATACAGATGTGCATATAGATGAGAGCTTAAAATTTGTAGAAAAACCATTGTCGATTGAAGATCGACAGGTTAAGAAGCTTCGAAGGAAGCATGTGCCTATTGTAAATGTCAAATGGGATGCCCGTAGAGGTCCCGAATACACGTGGGAGGTTGAGTCCACGATGAAAGAAAAGTACCCTTATTTATTTCAGTAAATCTTGGGGTCGAGATTTCTTTTAAGGGGGTGAGGATGTAACACCTCAAAAATTCACGTCCTATAAAGTGTTGACACGTGTCATATGATTGAACGTGTGAAGGAATGTTATGAAAGGACTAAAGTTGGCAATCATGAAAAGTATGTGAATATACGAGTTCTAAATGTCAACAGTGAATAAATATATTGTACATTAACCCTACATGATGTTTATAGCGTCAAACGAATAAATCATGGATCATGCGAAGCTAAAAGTGAGAGATTACAAACTACATGGGTTAAATGTGTCAACATGTTTAAGTTATACCTCTGAGTGACCTTTTGACAAACCTGAAGCTTTGTAACGGTTAATTATGCTCACTAGAATGCATGATATAAATTTCATAAAGTTTCGTTATCGTATGAGAAAGTTATGATCAAATTCGTATACATGGGGTTAAAAGCGTTAACATCGAAAATTATGACTTTTCGGGTTAACATGAAGTGACTAAGGACTTAGAAAATGGGGTATAAGTCTTGAAGCCCTTGTATGTAAATGTGAAGGGGTCAAATTGCAAGATTTAAGTTGGTTGACCTTTCGGAAGGGCCAAGAGACAAGTATGCAACAAATGGAAAATGTGAAATCTGATTACAAGACTCAGGCGGGCCGCGTAAGAGACCTTAAGGTTTTACGCGGGCCGCGTCAGACCATTAGATGCAGAATACATAGACAGCATCCTGTATTCGCGCTTAAACGACCCAAAACAGATATTTTCACATCATGGGCGACCCCTAAACAGTTCTTAGAGCACTAGGGACACTTGTGGGTAAGTTATGGTCAGTTGTAGACTTAGATGTCAACAATCTATGGTGATTTAATCACTATATAAAGCCACTAAGTTGCAACAAGTTCTTCACACCTCCATTCTTGCATTCCTGATCATTTCTGGAGCACAAAACTTCTCTCAAGTGATCTCTGGTCGTTCATAGGACTCTTGTAAGTTTGCTTAACCTTTCTTAGTTAAGTTTTTGCTTAGTTTTAGCTTAAAAGTCAAACCGTCGTAATTAACGGTTGACTTAACGATTAATCACTAATGGTTCAGTGATTAGTCGAATTGAAAGTAGTTATAAGTTGGTAATTATGTGGGTAATAAACCCTTAAAAGGGTTCCCCCTGATTCCCACTCTAACTAGGTCAAATGTCGGGTCAAACTTGTTAATAAAAAGTCAACAGGATACTTAGTTTCTAATTTATGCATGATTAGCAATGTAGAACACATACAACCTGTTTGATCATTAATATAATTTGGTAATTAGTGTAAGAACATGTCTAAACATGTTCAACCCGACAATTTCCTGTTTAGACCCGGTTCGGAACCGAAAGTCGCAAAGCTTTGACTTTTGCTTTGACTTCAGTTCTGACCCGTTATGGTATGTTTTAGAAATACCTTAGAGCTTCATTTGGACCAGGTTACATGCTAGTATAACCCTCTGTGATTATACACCATGGTTCATTAGTTAACCAATTAATACGCATGATTCCGTTAATTGCTCATATGTTGACCATTATGCCCTTATTACCATAAAACGTGATTTTTTAAAATGTAAAAGTGTAGAAACCTTAATGACTGATATATAAGCTTGCACCCAAAGTTTGACATCAGTTTGAGGTGTAGTTTGAGAGTTATGCTCATTAGCGTAAATTAAAAGCTTTATGTTAATTAAACGACATAATTAGCGTATGGCCTATCTAAGCCTACTTTTTGATATCAAACTTATTACCCACTGATGTAATATATTATTTTGGGATTTTTGAAGATTTTTAATTAATTTTAGGCTGAGCATAACTTATAGTCGTAGGCTTAATCCGGTAATTGTCGGTTTTGCCCTTACGGGCCATAAAATGAGTTTTACACATCTAATTGACTCCAAACCTTTTGCTACTGATTACACATGATAAATAAATTATTTTAAGCCTTCTGGAATAATAAAAATATCAGCTTTATGTATAGAACCCGGAAATGGCTTCTAATCGCCTTTTTAAGCGTTTTTAACGCATTGTATGTACTAGAAGTATTTTAAACATACAAGGGTTGATACCTACTGATATTTTAGGTAATTTATAATATTTTAACAGTAAGCAAAATTTGTTAAACTCAGACTTCAGTTTTGAGCTTTACGGCTTATGTGAAATTACCAAAATGCCCCTACGGTGCATAGTTTGGTTATAATTGATAAATTTCACATATATGCAATACCCTACTGTTATAACTTAGTAAACTAAGTATTTTTGCTGATTATATCAGACCTGTAACTCAGGATAATACTTAGACTCTTTTATAACCTTGTAAATGACCAAACTACCCTTACGGGGCATAGTTTGTGTTTAAATTCGTTTCGGGCATAATAAAAGACATATTACTGATGTCACAACATATTTGAAGCATATTAACTTAGGAAACCTGTATATGGCTCTTACGGATACCCGTTACGCTTATTACGCGTTCGGTTCGGTTTATGTAACTAGTTTGCATAAATTAGCCGAAACGGGTCAAACCTTATCGGTTTTATCTCAAAATCCAGAGTGTGTATGAAATACCCATATTAAGCAAGTCTCCGAACTTGTCGGGTCTAAATCACATTCTATCCGGTCTTCGCTTAATAGTGCGTACGAACCGTATCATTGAAACTAACCGGTCTAAGCTTAAGCTTAATTAAAGACCCGTTAGAATTCTAATAGGTTATTATAAACCCTCGTTCCAGATTAGGAGAACCAGTAAAAGCTACTTGCATTTGCTTATTGTGATTATTACTTTGCTCAGGTAAATACTCTTAACTTATTTTCCCTATACGGGCTTGGGTTACGGTATATAAAATACCGCTTGGTCGGGCATCAAATCTTCCATCGTTTGGTGGTTAATTGAATAATTTGATCGACCCGTTTAAATCGTCTTGTTTACTTAAAGCCTTTGGGGGGTTAATGACCATGTCCCGGATATCCCTGGCATCATTTTACGAAATGGCCACGACTTAAGCGCGGGGTGTAGGCGTACACCCGTCAGTGCACAAAAGAATAATGTGGTGTGTCTATTGATCTTTAACCTGGACACGATCCGGGCTACTAAACGCATAAGGAACATGTAATTCATTCACAAGATTATATATTTAAATAATTGTCCCAAGTTATAAAATGTTTATGCCACGTGCATCCAAATCAATTTTTAATCATTTTCCAAAATGAGTCAGTTGATTGTATTTACCAGTGTAAACTGACGTATTTTCCCAAAAAGATTAAATGCAGGTACTAAGCGTAATTGGCTGGGATTTCTCCTTAGCATCAATAGAAGTCTCGCAAGCTTAAGATGCCTAGAGTCTGTTGAACTACTGTTTCTTATTTTCGATCCATCTGTGGATAAACTTTCAACTGTTTGTGATACACGATATTACAACATTTTATTCGGTTGAAATGTATCTTTAAATTGCTTCCGCTGTGCATATTAAATATTGTGTTGTTTGACTATTATGTTGCCAACCACGTCACGATACTCCCCACCGGGCCCATCGGTGACACGTGGAAATCGGGGTGTGACAGGTTGGTATCAGAGCCAACACTGAGTGAATTAAACACTAGCCTTTTGTGTTTAATCTCAGTTACACAATTGCACATTTCAAAAACTTTCGAGTCTAGACAAATAACATAGGACAACTTCTACTTTGTTTGGTTTTTGTTTTGTCCTTTATTTTATATATATTCTTGTCGTTATCTCATGTTGTATTGACAGGATTAAAAATGCCGCCAAGATTCTTCCGAAGAAGAGGACGAGGAAAGGGGCCAATCACCGCCCCCAACATGTTATCTCATGTTGTATTGACAGGATTAAAAATGCGAGCTCCTTCTACCACCGAGAGTGACGATCCTCGAGTGAACCGGAGGAACCTCTTTGAGCCGGCTAGACGGTCGGTTTCGCACAGTTCGACACCTCCTGTTCATAACTCTTATGGGCCACACTCGGAAAATGAGCCCAACAACCCACAACCTTCCTACATACCTTTACAGCGATCTTTATCGCACCACTCCTTTGGTGACCCTACACCTGTTTTTAGGGACCGGTTTAACCCGGCAAATTTTATACAAGAACCAGTGGGTTTTAACCCATTGGGACCGGAGGACCACTTCTCGGGAGACAACGCTATGGATATGGACGAGGACACGGATCCCGTCGAGCCAGCAACCGGAACTCCGAACCATCCTATTGAGATCTCGGATGGATCTTCTTTCCATGGATCACCCTACGGTGGTCCAGGCAGCTTTCAGGCGAGATTTACTCAGCACGAGTGGTACTTCACACCCTCGCATCATTCGTCGCCTCATCAGCAGCAGCAGCATCCCTCTGTGGATTCATGGTTTGTGGCAGTCACGCCACCGCCTCCACCGCCACCAGTTCAGCCGGCACCTCCGCAACCGCCGAGGCGTAGGAGAACCGGAGCGCGGATGTCCGCGCGAGGAGGAGATTTTCATTTCAGCTCTCATCGACAATCAAGTGGCAGTCACTATCCGCCACTTCCAGAAGATCCACAAATTGGTGGACCTTCACACCCAGTTGCACCGCAACCACCACCGATGGGTTTTGATAACCCGATTCCAGCATACACGGGTTCTATGGCGTACAACCCGTTTGAACAACCAGCTCACACCAACTGCGGATACGCTGAAGCCGACCCGTACTTGGTAGCGTCAAATTACAACACCTTTAACCCGGAAGGACAGTATGGAGCTCCGTGGGGAGTAGGGTACCCGACTCATGGGTACCAAATACCTAATAGACCTATTATTCGGACGCAATCGCAGCCGCCAAGGTTCTCCCCACCAGAGCGTGAAGAAATTCTGCAAAGGCTGGACCAAGTAGAGCGAGACTTCCACAGAGATCGCAGGGAGAGACAAAGCTTCTTCCAAGGGTTGACAAGCTTGATCAAAGGGAAGAGCAAGAAGGACCACTAAATCCTTCCAATTGTTGTTGAGCCCCTGCGTGGGCCAGTCTTGCTGTATAAACCCCTGAGTGGGTATGCTTGTTTGTTTTGACCCCTGCGTGGGTCTATCTTTCTGTTAACCCCTACGAGGGTATGTTATTGTTTAAGTCCCTACGTGGACTATTATGTTATTTGTGTAAGTCCCTGCGTGGACTATTATGATGTTTGTTGTTAAGCCCCTGCATGGGTAAGTCCTTGTTTAAACCCCTGCGTGGGTAAGTTTGTTTATTTAAAAAGTCCCGTTTAGGGCGACGTGTAACCTTTTAATAAATTAACGGAATGTAAGTTTATAAATTTCATTTTTGCTATTATCCGCATAAATATACTACATGAAATAAATAAATCAAAATCATTCCTTTTAATAATAATCTGCCTATTTAAATATTGAATAAGAATCTTAGAGTGAAACCTAGCCTGAGTGTCATTATGAAGACCTGGCCATGATGGTAAGACCTGTTTAAAAGATTCGTATCCCTATTAACATCTGAAAATATGTTAACATTCCTGGCAGATGTGATTCATTAAAATCACACACGTCATTCTTATTATTGGATTCTTCAAAAGATTCTTAACCCAATTTAATGATCTCTGAATCATGGGTTTAGATCATCAATTGAGATGATCATATTTTGACCATACGTGGTAATATAGCGCCTACGGGCCCTGCTCATTTCCATATGAGCCAAAAGACAGTGGTAGCGATGACTCCCTGTCAGATAAAGGTAACGAACTAAGGTTCAAACCTTGATGCTTTGATTCTCTGAAATCATAGCTTATAATTTATAAATGTCCTTATGACTAGGCCTGTTGTGCCAGTATACCTTCATGTTTTGATTCTCTGAAATCATAGCTTATAATTTAAAATGTCCTTGTGACTAGGCCTTTTGTGCCACAAATAAAACTGTTATTGTTTTATAATTAGGATAAATTATAATAGAAATCCTAAATAAATATGATTAATAAATTAACCAAATATGGTCTCTGTTTACCATGGTTAATGAATTACCATAATGGGCAATTCCATAATAAACTCCCAAATAAACTATTGTCCTTGTTTTCTGTAACAGTTCAATTAAAATGGCTAACTCAGACGAAATTAATAGTCATCCAGTGGATAATATTGATAACGCCCGAGTTCATTTAACGGGTGCTGAATTGAAAGCGTTGGTGGACGACGCAGTTACAAAGGCCTTGGAGCGGCAGTACGAAGAGTATAGCGGGACTCGGAGTAGGACCCTATCTACGCCGCATTCGAAGCCACCTTCCAAAAAGGAAGAACCCAAGAAAGATGATGATAGACTTTCCTCAAACCACCACAGTGCTCCATCTCAGCCGGTTGTACTAAATCAAGAACCCCGTAGTAAGGGTTGCTCCTATAAATACTTTGTTTCGTGCAAGCCCAGAGATTTCACTGGGGAAAAGGGAGCCATTGACTGCATGACGTGGTTAGACGAGATGGACACAGTTGTGGATATCAGCGGATGCGCTGAGGGGAAAAGTTACAACCATTGGACATCCCAGTTTGGAAATGGGAACAAATCACCATGGATTTGTTGACCAAACTGCCCAAAACCAACCGCGGGTTTGATTCTATATGGGTAGTCGTGGATAGATTGACGAAAAGTGCTCACTTCATTCCGATTCGTGAGACTTATACATCCGAAAAGATGTCGGAGGGGTACACCAATGAAATCATAGCACGTCATGGGGTACCGATGTCCATTGTGTCAGACAGAGATACTCGGTTTACTTCAAATTTTTGGCGTGAATTCCAAGAACAAATGGGAACTAAACTGTTCATTAGCACCGCTTACCATCCACAAACGGATGGGCAGAGTGAAAGAACAATACAAACGTTGGAGGATATGCTGCGGGCTTGCATTATTGACTTCGGAGGTAGTTGGGATGTTTATCTACCCTTGGTCGAATTTTCATATAACAATAGCTATCACGCGAGCATTAAAATGGCCCCGTATGAAATGTTATATGGTAGAAAGTGTCGAAGCCCGGTATGTTGGGGAGAAGTGGGTCCACGAGGACTAGCACCTACAGATATAATCCGAACTACCAATGAGAAGATTGACTGGTGGTAGGAGAGGACAACTTCTCCACGTCCCATCGACTGGCGGAAGAATTCGGTAAAAAAACTGCTGGTGGAGAGAATGATTGGGCGAACTTCTGGGCCACCAGCTCACATCCCCGTGGTAATTTTCTTTCTTATTCTTTGACCTTTGATTTTGTTTTTTTTTCTCTAATTGTTGTTTTCTTTTAATTTGTTCGACAGTGTAACACCCCGAAAATATAAAACTTTATATTAGAATTATAAAGTATAAATACACAAGAATTTACTAACTAGGAATTTTAACCTAGTTAACTACAAGTCTAGAAATAATTTGAAATAGGGTTAAAATAACCAAAACTATATGTTAAACAAAAGTGGAAGGGCCAATGTTGATAAAATTGAAAGTGGTATTATTAGTTTTAATTAAAAACAAAACCAAACACCTCAATTGAGATGTCTGGTCGATCAAGAACAGGAGAGGGCGACACCCCCTGTCACACCCCGATTTCCACGTGTCACCGGTGGGCCCGGTGGGGGAGTATCGTGACGTGGTTGGCAACATAATAGTCAAACAACACAATATTTAATATGCACAGCGGAAGCAATTTAAAAGATATAATACAACCGAATTTAATATTGTAATATCAAATGTCACAATATTCGGAAGTTTATCCACAGAAGGATCGTAAACAAAATAGAAACAATAGTTCAACAGACTTCATGCATCTTAAGCTTGCGAGAATTCTACTGATGCTAAGGAGAAATCCCAGCCAATTTCGCTTAGTACCTGCATTTAATCTTTTTGGGAAAATACGTCAGTTTACACTGGTAAATACATTCAACTGACTCATTTTAGAAAATGATTGAAAATTTGTTTGGATGCACGTGGCATAAACACATTTTATTTTAACTTGGGAGAATTGTTTAATATATAATCTTGTGAACGAATTACATGTTCCTTGTGCGTTCAGTAGCCCGGATCTTGTCCGGGTTAAAGATCAATAGAAACACCACAATATACTTTTGTGCACTGACGGGTGTACGCCTACACCCCGCGCTTAAGTCGTGGCCATTTCCTAAAATGATGCCAAGGATATCCGGGACATGGTCATTAACCCCCCAAAGGCTTTAAGTAACAAGACTGTTTAAACGAGCCGATCAAATTTATTCAATTACCCACTCAACGGTGGAGAATTTGATGCCCGATCAAGCGGTATGCTATATACCGTAACCCAAGCCCGTATAGGGAAAATAAGTTAAAAGTATTTACCTGAGCAATGTATAAATCACAATAAGAAAATTGCAAGTAGCTTTTACTGGTACTCCTAATCTGGAACGAAGGTTTATAATAACCTATTAGAATCCTAACGGGTCTTTAATTAAGCTTAAGCTTAGACCGGCTAGTTTCAAATATACGGTTCGTACGCATGATTAAGCGAGGACCGGATAGAATGTGATTTAGACCCGACAAGTTCAGAGACTTGTTTAATATGGGTATTTCATACACATTCTGGATTTTGAAATAAAACCGATAAGGTTTGACCCGTTTAGGTTAGTTTATGTAAACTAGTTACATAAACCGAACCGAACGCGAGATAAGCGTAACGGGTAGTAATAAGAGCCATTTACAGGTTTCCTAAGTTAATATGCTTCATATATGTGGTGACATCAGTAAGATGTCTTTTATTATGCCCGAAATGAATTTAATCGCAAACTATGCCCCGTAGGGGTAGTTTGGTCATTTTAAAGGTTGTAAAAGAGTTTAAGTGTCAACCTGAGTTACAGGCCTGATGTAATCAGTAAATATACTCAATTTGCTAAGTTATATCAGTAGGTTAAAGTATATAAGTGAAATTTATCAATTATAACCAAACTATGCCCCGTAGGGGTATTTTGGTAATTTCACATAAGCCGAAAAGCTCAAAACTGAAGTCTGAGTTTATCAACCTTTGCTTACTGTTAAATTATTATAATTTGCCTCAAATATCAGTAGGTATCAACCCTTGTATGTTTAAAATAGTTTTAGTACATACTATGCGTTAAAAACGCTTAAAAAGGCGATTATAGGCCATTTCCGGGTTTGATACATAAATCTGATATTTTTATATTTCCAGAAGGCTTAAAATAATTTATTTATCATATGTGATCAGTAGCAAAAGGTTTGGAGTCATTTAGATATGTAAAACTCATTTTATGGCCCGTAAGGGCAAAACCGACAAGTACCGGATTAAGCCTACGACTATGAGTTATGCTCAGCCTAAAATTAATTAAAAATCTTCAAAAATCCCAAAATAATATATTACATCATAGGGTAAAATATTTGATATCAAAAAGTAGACTTAACTAGGCTATACGCTAATTACGCCATTTAATTAACATAAAGCTTAAATTTTACGCTAACGAGCATAACTCCTAACCTACACCTCAAACTGATGTCAAATTTTGTATGCAAGTTTATATATTAGTAATTAAAGTTTCTACTCTTTTACATTTCCAAAAATTACGTTTTAAGGTAATAAGGGCATAATGGTCAACATATGAGCAATTTAACGGAAACATGCATATTAATTGGATAACTAATGAACCAAGGTGTATAATCACAGAGGGTTATACTAACATGTAACCTAGTCCAATTTAAGCTCTGAGGCATTTCTAAAACATGCCTAAACGGGTCAGAACTGAAGTCAAAGTGAAAGTCAAACTATGTGACTTTCGGTTCCGAACCGGGTATTTACAGGAAATTGTCGGGTTGAACATGTTTAGACATGTTCTTATACTTATTACCAAGTTATAACAATGATCAAACAGGTTGTATATGATCTACATTGCTAATTATGCATAAATTAGAGTTTAAGTATCCTGATGACTTTTTCTTAGCAAGTTTGACCCGACTTTTGACCTGGTTAGAGTGGTAATCAAGGGGAACCCTTTTAAGGGTTTATTACCCACATAAATACCAACTTATAACTACTTTTGATTCGACTAATCCCTGGACCATTTGTGATTAATCTTAAAGTCAACCGTTAATTACGACTGTTTGACTTTTAAGCTAAAACTAAGCTAAAACTTAATCAAGAAAGGTTTAGCAAACTTACCAAGGTCCTATGCACGAAATGTGAACACTTGAGGCTGCTTGGGAGCTCCAGAAGTGATCCAAGAATGCAGATGAAGGTGTGAGGAATGAATTGAAGTCTTGTGGCCTTTTATAGTGGATTAATCACCACAAAACATTGACAAACAAGTCTATCAACTGACCACAACATTCCACCAAGTGTCCCTAGTGTCATGGACTGTTTAGGGGTCGCCCACAATGCAAAGATATCGCTTAAAGATCGAATACCCGCGAATACAGGAGCCTGTCCACGTTTTCTGTATCTGGCGTCCTAACACGGCCCGCCTAAGGTGTCTTTAAGGTCTACGCGGGCCGCGTAGACCCTCTGATCAGACTAAAACGTTTTTGAGTTGTTGCATCACATCTCTTGGCCTTTCGAAAGTTCAAGCAAGCTCTTATTTGCACTTTGAACCCTCTATATTGACACATAAGGGCCTCTAGACATATACCCAATTTGCCAAGTCCCTGGACACTTCCGGTTAGCCCGAAAAGTCATAACTTTCAACGTTAACGCTTTAACCCCTCTCACACGAATTTGATCATTACTTTCTCATACGATTACGAAACTTTATGAAATTTATATCGTGCATTCTAGTGCGCATATTTAACAGTTACAAAGCTTCGGGTTTGTCAAAAGGTCACTCAGAGGTATAACTTAAACATGTTGACACATTTAACCCCTGTAGTTTGTAATCTCTCACTTTTAGCTTCGCATGATCCACGATTTATTCGTTTGACGTTATAAACATCATGTAGGGTTAATGTACTATATATTTATTCACTGTTGACACTTAGAATACGTATATTCTCATACTTTCTATGTTTGTCAACTTTAGTCCTTCCATAATATTCTTTCACACGTTTAAACATATGACACGTGTCTACACATTATAGGACGTGAATTTTCGAGGTGTTACATCCTCACCCCCTTAAAATAAATCTCGACCCGAGATTTACTGAAATAAATAAGGGTACTTTTCTTTCATCGTGGATTCAACCTCCCACGTGTATTCGGGACCTCTACGGGCATCCCATTTGACCTTTACAATAGGTACATGCTTCCTTCGAAGCTTCTTTACCTGTCGGTCTTCAATCGATAAAGGTTTTTCAACAAATTTTAAGCTCTCGTCTATATGCACATCTGTATGGGGTATTACCAGCGATTCATCAGCGAAACACTTCTTCAGATTGCAGATGTGGAACACATTTTGAATTCCACTGAGCTCTTCTGGTAAGTTTAACTTATAGGCAACTGACCCGACACGTTCGATAACCTCGAAAGGTCCTATGTATCTCGAGCTTAGCTTGCCTTTCTTACCAAACCGCATCACTCCCTTCCAGGGTGATACTTTAAGTAGGACTTTGTCACCTACTTCGAAGTTAAAAGCTTTACGCTTCGGATCTGCGTAACTCTTATGCCTATCTCGGGCAGCCTTGAGACGGTCACGAATCTGGACAATCTTGTCCGTCGTCTCGAACACTATCTCTGGTCTTGATAATTGGACATCTCCAACTTCCGCCCAACACACGGGCGATCTACACTTTCTACCATATAATGCCTCAAAAGGCGCAGCCTTTATGCTGGTGTGGTAGCTATTGTTGTAGGAGAATTCGATTAATGGTAAGTTCTTATCCCAACTACCACCCAAATCGATCGCACATGCACGTAGCATGTCTTCCAACGTTTGAATAGTACGCTCACTCTGACCGTCAGTATGAGGATGATAAGCCGTACTAAAATTCAAACGTGTGCCCAAAGATTGTTGGAAACTCTTCCAAAAATGTGATGTGTATCTAGTATCTCGGTCAGAGATAATAGACATAGGTATGCCATGTAAGGCTACAATCTTATCCACGTATAACTGGGCTAACATATCGGAGCTATAAGTCTCCTTGATGGGTAAGAAATGTGCTGACTTAGTCAGTCTGTCAACTATAACCCATATCGTATCATTTCCTTTCCTTGTCTTGGGTAACTTGGTAATAAAATCCATGGTTACCATTTCCCACTTCCACGTAGGAAGTTCAGGCTGTTGTAGCAAGCCTGACGGCTTTTGATGCTCGGCTTTGACTTGCGCACATGTCAAGCATTTAGCTACATGGGTGGCTACGGACTTTTTCAAGCCTATCCACCAATAATTTGCCTTTAGATCCTGGTACATCTTATCAGCTCCAGGATGAACGGAGTATTTCGAACTATGGGCTTCCTGGAGGATGACATCTCGTAGTCCTCCATAAGTTGGAACCCATATTCGTCAATTTACCCTTAGAATTCCGTCCTTGCTAAGAGTTAACTGCTCCTCAGTTACTCCTAACTTTTCATTAGGATAGTTAGCTTCCAACACAGCTTCCTTCTGTGCAGCTAACAACCTTTCTATTAAATTATTCTTTATCTCCATGCGCTTGGCATTGATTCGGATGGGTTTCACCCTCTCCTTTCGACTCAAGGCATCGGCGACTACATTCGCCTTGCCGGGATGGTATTTGATTTCACAATCATAATCATTCAAAGTCTCCATCCAACGGCGTTGCCTCATGTTTAACTCTTTCTGATTGAACAGGTGTTGGAGGCTCTTGTGATCAGAATAGATCACACACTTGATTCCATAAAGATAATGCCTCCATAGTTTTAGTGCGAATACAAAGACACCCAACTCCAAGTCGTGGGTGGTGTAATTCTTTTCATGCACCTTTAACTGTCGTGATGCATAGGCAATAACCTTGCCTTTCTGCATAAGCACACACCCCATGCCAGTGTGTGATGCATCACAATAAACTACAAATTCTTCGATACCTTCAGGTAATGTCAGCACAGGAGCGTTGCTCAACTTTTGCTTCAAAATATCAAAGGACTCTTGCTGCTTAGGGCCCCAAACAAACTTCACTTTCTTCTTAGTCAAGGAAGTTAGGGGTGCAGCAATCCTTGAAAAATTTTCAATGAAACGCCTGTAATATCCTGCCAATCCCAGGTAGCTACGAATCTCCGTAGGCGTCTTTGGCTCTTGCCAGTTCATAACAGCTTCAACTTTAGCGGGATCCACCTGGATACCACGCTCACTAACCACGTGTCCAAGGAATTGGACTTCTCTAAGCCAAAATTCACACTTGGAGAATTTGGCATAGAGCTTCTCCTGATGCAGGAGCTTGAGAATACATCGAAGGTGTTTCTCATGGTCAGCTTGATTCTTAGAATATATAAGAATGTCGTCGATGAAAACGATGACAAATTTATCTAAGTACGGCTTGCAAACGCGATTCATGAGATCCATGAACGCGGCAGGTGCATTAGTGAGCCCAAAAGGCATCACTAGGAACTCGTAATGACCATAACGAGTCCTAAATGTTGTTTTATGCACGTCTTCATCTCTGACCTTCAGTTGATGGTAGCCTGACCTCAAATCAATCTTCGAGAAATAACTTGCCCCTTGTAACTGATCGAACAAATCGTCGATCCTGGGCAAAGGATACCTATTCTTGATCGTGACCTTATTAAGCTCACGATAATCGATGCACAGACGCATCGATCCATCCTTCTTCTTGACAAACAGGATTGGCGCTCCCCAAGGAGACGAACTTGGTTTAATGAAACCCTTGGCTAGCAATTCGTCTAGCTGTGTCCTCAATTCTTTCATCTCCGTTGGAGCCAACCTATAGGGTGCTCTGGCAACTGGCGCTGCTCCGGGGATGATATCAATCCTGAATTCCACTTGCCTATCTGGTGGCAAACCAGGTAGTTCTTCCGGAAAAACTTCTGGGAATTCAGAGATGACAGGGATGTCTTCTATCTTTGGTTTGGGCTCATCAATAATCACTTGTGCCATGTAGATGACACAACCCTTCTTTAAACATTTTGAAGCCTTGAGCATAGTCACTTGCTCAGGCAGCCCATATTGGGTATCTCCCCGAATGGTAAGTGATTCACCAGACGGAGTCTTTATCACCACTTGTTTCTTGTTACAGACAATTTGGGCCTGGTTATGAGATAACCAGTCCATACCCAGAACTATGTCAAAACCAGCTAACTTAAATGGAAGTAGAGATAGAGGAAAAGAATGGTTCTTAATGGATATAACGCATCCATCTAACACAGTTGAGACAGTTTCTAGGGTGCCGTCTGCTAGCTCCACCTCATAATTCACATTTAAGGTTTTGACAGGTAATTTCAACAATTCACAAAACTTATTATCAACGAAAGACTTATCAGCGCCTGAATCAAAAAGTACTCTAGCATAGACGTTATTTACAAGGAAAGTACCTGTAATAACGTTGTCGTCTAGAACCGCTTCTTTTGCGTCCATTCTGAAGACTCTGGCATTAGTCTTCTTGGCCTCCTCAGGCTTCTTGTTGTATTTAGGGCAGTTGGTCTTAATGTGGCCCTTTTCATTGCAACGGTAGCACGTTGCGTCTTTCATCTTCTTGCAATCCAAAGTTTTGTGATCCGTGGACTTGCATATACCACAAGCATAAGTTTTCGACTGAGTCTGAGAGTTCGACTCGAGTCTGCACTTTCCAAAGTGCTGCTTCTTGCAAATTTTGCATTTGGGCTTCTCGCCAGAATTATGCCCATCCTTCCTTGACTCCGATCCTTTCTTGTTGTCACCGCTCCCACGGTGCTTCTTATTCGATCTACGTGAACTATCATCCTCACGTTTTCTCTTCTCAGCCTCCTTTTTCCTCAGCGATCTCTGCCTGACCGCATCCAAAGTGAGGGACAAGGATATGTCAGCTACGGATCTAAAAGTAGCTGGCCGAGAAGCCTTCACGCTTGCCTTGATTTCCGGGGCTAAACCACCGATAAAACGAGCTATTCTTTTTGGCTCCGGGGTTACCAGATAAGGAACCAACCGGGACATCGTGTTGAAGCTCGTTAGGTAAGCTTGACAGTCAAGGTTTGTCATCACCAATGATAGAAAATCAGACTCTATCTTCTCCACCTCATGTTGAGGGCAGTAATTTTCCCTGATAAGGGCAACAAATTGATCCCAAGATATGTTGTACAGTGGGATTTTCCCGGTGGCTTGAATCAGAGATCTCCACCATGCTAAAGCTTCACCCTTAAAAGACTGCGACACAAACTTGACCACGTCACTCTCAGCGCATCCGCTGATGTCTACAACCGTATCCATCTCATCCAGCCACGTCATACAGTCAATGGCTCCCTTCTCCCCAGTGAAATCCCGGGGTTTGCAGGAAACGAAATATTTATAAGAGCAACCCTTGTCACGGGGTCCCTGGTTTAGTATAACCTGCTGAGATGGAGCACTGTGGTTCGAGGAGCGTCGATCATCATCTTTCTTCGAGTCGTCCTTCTTGGACGGTGGCTTTGAAGGCTGTGTAGATAGCGTCCTACTACGAGTCCCACTATACTCTTCGTACTGCCTTTCCAATGCCTGTGTAACTGCGCCGTCTATTATCGCTTTTAATTCAGCACCCATTAAATTAATCCGGGCATTCTCGTTATTCTCCACTGGATGACTATTACCCTCGTCCGAGTTAGCCATTTTAATTGAACTGTTGCAGAAAACAAGGACAGTAGTTTATTTGGGAGTTTATTATGGAATTTCCCCTTAGGGAAATTCATTAACCATGGTAAACAGAGACCATATTTGGTTAATTTATTAATCAGGTTTATTTAGGATTTCTATAATAATTTATCCTAATTATAAAACAATAACAGTTTTATTTGTGGCACAAAAGGCCTAGTCACGTGGACATTTTTAATCTTTAAGCTATGATTCCAGAGAATCAAAACCTGAAGGTATATTGGCACAATAGGCCTAGTCACAAGGACGTTTATAAATTATAAGCTATGATTTCAGAGAATCAAAGCATGAAGGTTTGAACCTAGTTCATTACCTTTATCTGACAGGGAGTCATCGCTACCACTGTCTTTTGGCTCATATGGAAATGAGCAGGGCCCGTAGGCACTATATTACCACGTATGGTAAAAATATGATCATCTTAATTGATGACCTAAACCCATGATTCAGAGATCACAAAATTGGGTTAGGAATCTTTAGAAAGATCCTTTTATATAAAAATGACGTGTGTGATTTTAACGAATCACTTCTGCCAGGAGTGTTAACATGTTTTCAGATGTTAACAGGGATGCGAATCTTTTAAACAGGTCTTACCATCTTGGCCCGGCTTTATAATGACCCAAAGGCTAGGTTTCACTCTTTAAGATTCTTAATTAATAATTACATAGGCAGATTATAAAAGGAATGATTTTAATTTATTTATTTCATTTATAAGTTATATATGCACATAATGGCAAACATGAAATTTATAAAACAAACATTCCGTTAATTTATTATAATATTACATGCTGCCCTAAACGGGTCTTTTCAACAACAATTACCCACGCAGGGGTCAATCAACATGCTAGTCCACGCAGGGACTTTAAACAAACAAACACCATACCCACGCAGGGGTTAACGGAAAATAGACCCACGCAGGGGTCAAAATAAACACACATACATACCCACGTAGGGGCTTAAACAAATACAGCAAATACAGGCCCACGCAAGGGCTTAACTGATACAATTGGAAGGATTCAATGATCCTTCTTGTTCTTCCCTTTGATCAAGCTTGCCAATCCTTGGAAGAAGCTCTGTCTCTCCCTACGGTCACGGTGGAAGCCTCGCTCCACTTCATCCATCCTTTGTAGGATTTCCTCCCTTTCTGGGGGAGAAAACCGTGGCGGCTGCGATTGCGTCCGGATAATAGGTCGAGGAGGTATCTGGTATCCCTGAGTCGGGTAATCTACTCCCCATGGAGCTCCGTATGGTCCTTCCGGGTGAAGAGCGTTATAATTCGCCGCTACCATGTAAGGATCGGCCTCCGCGTAACCATAGTTGTGGTGAGTCGGTGGTTCAAACGGGTTGTATGCCATGGAACCCGTGTATGCTGGAATTAGGTTATTAAAACCCATCGGTGGTGGCTGCGGTACAGCTGGGTTAGAAGTTCCACCCATTTGTGGGTCCTCCTGATGTGGCGGATAGTGGCTGCCACTGGATTGACGTGGGGAACTGAAATGGAAATCCCCTGCTCGTGACGACATGCGCGCACCGGTTCTCCTTCGCCTCGGCGGTTGCGGAGGTGCCGGCTGCACTGGCGGCGGTGGAGGCGGTGGCGTGACTGCCACGAATCTGGAATCCACAGAGGGATCCTGTTGTTGTTGCGGCTGCTGCTGCTGAGGAGGCGACGAATGGTGAGGAGGTGTATAGTACCATTCGTGCCGGGTGAACATAGCTTGGAAGCTATCTGGACCAACATAGGGTGATCCGTGGAACGAAGATCCGTCGGTGATCTCTATTGGGTGGTTCGGAGTACCACTGGCAGGTTCGACGGGGTCCGTATCCTCGTCCATGTCATCCGCATTATCACCGGAGAAGTGATCGTCTGGCCCCAGTGGGTTAAAACCCACGGGTTCTTGCACGTAGCCTAACGGATTAAACCGGCCCCGAAAAACTGGTGTAGGGTCCCCGAAAGAATGATGCGATAAGGATCGCTGCAATGGTATATACGAGGGTTGCGGGTTGTTGGGCTCGTACTCCGGCTGAGGCCCATAAGGGTTTTGGATCGGAGGTGTAGAGCGGTGTGATACCGATCGTCTGGCTGGTTCAAACAAGTTCCTCCTGTTCTGCAGAGGGTCGTCACTCTCGGTAGTAGACGGAGCTCGCATATTTGAAGGTCCAGCTTCATTATCATTGGGGGCGGTGATCGGCCCCTTGCCTCTTCCTCTTCTCCTGAAGAATCTTGGCGGCATTTTTGTTAATCCTGTCAATATAGCATGAGATAACAAAACAAAAATATATGCAAATTAAAGGACAACACAAACAAAGTGGAATTTGTCCTATGTTATAAGTCTAGACTCGAAAGTTTAGAATTGTGCAATTGTGTAACTGAGATTAAACACAAAATGCTAGTGTTTAATTCACTCAGTGTTGGCTCTGATACCAACCTGTCACACCCCGATTTCCACGTGTCACCGGTGGGGGAGTATCGTGACGTGGTTGGCAACATAATAGTCAAACAACACAATATTTAATATGCACAGCGGAAGCAATTTAAAAGATATAATACAACCGAATTTAATATTGTAATATCAAATGTCACAATATTCGGAAGTTTATCCACAGAAGGATCGTAAACAAAATAGAAACAATAGTTCAACAGACTTCAGGCATCTTAAGCTTGCGAGACTTCTAATGATGCTAAGGAGAAATCCCAGCCAATTTCGCTTAGTACCTGCATTTAATCTTTTTGGGAAAATACGTCAGTTTACACTGGTAAATACATTCAACTGACTCATTTTAGAAAATGATTGAAAATTTGTTTGGATGCACGTGGCATAAACACATTTTATTTTAACATGGGAGAATTATTTAATATATAATCTTGTGAACGAATTACATGTTCCTTGTGCGTTCAGTAGCCCGGATCTTGTCCGGGTTAAAGATCAATAGACACACCACAATATACTTTTGTGCACTGACGGGTGTACGCCTACACCCCGCGCTTATGTCGTGGCCATTTCGTAAAATGATGCCAAGGATATCCGGGACATGGTCATTAACCCCCCAAAGGATTTAAGTAACAAGACTGTTTAAACGAGCCGATCAAATTTATTCAATTACCCACTCAACGGTGGAGAATTTGATGCCCGATCAAGCGGTATGCTATATACCGTAACCCAAGCCCATATAGGAAAAATAAGTTAAAAGTATTTACCTGAGCAATGTATAAATCACAATAAGCAAATTGCAAGTAGCTTTTACTGGTACTCCTAATCTGGAACGAAGGTTTATAATAACCTATTAGAATCCTAACGGGTCTTTAATTAAGCTTAAGCTTAGACCGGCTAGTTTCAAAGATACGGTTCGTACGCATGATTAAGCGAGGACCAGATAGAATGTGATTTAGACCCGACAAGTTCAGAGACTTGTTTAATATGGGTATTTCATACACATTCTGGATTTTGAGATAAAACCGATAAGGTTTGACCCGTTTAGGTTAGTTTATGTAAACTAGTTACATAAACCGAACCGAACGCGTGATAAGCGTAACGGGTAGTAATGAGAGCCATTTACAGGTTTCCTAAGTTAATATGCTTCATATATGTGGTGACATCAGTAAGATGTCTTTTATTATGCCCGAAATGAATTTAATCGCAAACTATGCCCCGTAGGGGTAGTTTGGTCATTTTAAAGGTTGTAAAAGAGTTTAAGTGTCAACCTGAGTTACAGGCCTGATGTAATCAGTAAATATACTCAATTTGCTAAGTTATATCAGTAGGTTAAAGTATATAAGTGAAATTTATCAATTATAACCAAAATATGCCCCGTAGGGGTATTTTGGTAATTTCACATAAGCCGAAAAGCTCAAAACTGAAGTCTGAGTTTATCAACCTTTGCTTACTGTTAAATTATTATAATTTGCCTCAAATATCAGTAGGTATCAACCCTTGTATGTTTAAAATAGTTTTAGTACATACTATGCGTTAAAAACGCTTAAAAAGGCGATTATAGGCCATTTCCGGGTTTGATACATAAATCTGATATTTTTGTATTTCTAGAAGGCTTAAAATAATTTATTTATCATATGTGATTAGTAGCAAAAGGTTTGGAGTCGTTTAGATATGTAAAACTCATTTTATGGCCCGTAAGGGCAAAACCGACAAGTACCGGATTAAGCCTACGACTATGAGTTATGCTCAGCCTAAAATTAACTAAAAATCTTCAAAAATCCCAAAATAATATATTACATCAGAGGGTAAAAGATTTGATATCAAAAAGTAGACTTAACTAGGCTATACGCTAATTACGCCATTTAATTAACATAAAGCTTAAATTTTACGCTAACGAGCATAACTCCTAACCTACACCTCAAACTGATGTGAAATTTTGTATGCAAGTTTATATATCAGTAATTAAAGTTTCTACTCTTTTACATTTCCAAAAATCACGTTTTAAGGTAATAAGGGCATAATGGTCAACATATGAGCAATTTAACGGAAACATGCATATTAATTGGATAACTAATGAACCAAGGTGTATAATCATAGAGGGTTATACTAACATGTAACCTAGTCCAATTTAAGCTCTGAGGCATTTCTAAAACATGCCTAAACGGGTCAGAACTGAAGTCAAAGTGAAAGTCAAACTATGTGACTTTCGGTTCCGAACCGGGTATTTACAGGAAATTGTCGGGTTGAACATGTTTAGACATGTTCTTATACTTATTACCAAGTTATAACAATGATCAAACAGGTTGTATATGATCTACATTGCTAATTATGCATAAATTAGAGTTTAAGTATCCTGTTGACTTTTTCTTAGCAAGTTTGACCCGACTTTTGACCTGGTTAGAGTGGTAATCAGGGGGAACCCTTTTAAGGGTTTATTACCCACATAAATACCAACTTATAACTACTTTTGATTCGACTAATCCCTGGACCATTTGTGATTAATCTTAAAGTCAACCGTTAATTACGACGGTTTGACTTTTAAGCTAAAACTAAGCTAAAACTTAATCAAGAAAGGTTTAGCAAACTTACCAAGGTCCTATGCACGAAATGTGAACACTTGAGGCTTCTTGGGAGCTCCAGAAGTGATCCAAGAATGCAGATGAAGGTGTGAGGAATGAATTGAAGTCTTGTGGCCTTTTATAGTGGATTAATCACCACAAAACATTGACAAACAAGTCTATCAACTGACCACAACATTCCACCAAGTGTCCCTAGTGTCTAGGACTGTTTAGGGGTCGCCCACAATGCAAAGATATCGCTTAAAGATCGAATACCCGCGAATACAGGAGCCTGTCCACGTTTTCTGTATCTGGCGTCCTGACGCGGCCCGCCTAAGGTGTCTTTAAGGTCTACGCGGGCCGCGTAGACCCTCTGATCAGACTAAAACGTTTTTGAGTTGTTGCATCACATCTCTTGGCCTTTCGAAAGGTCAAGCAAGCTCTTATTTGCACTTTGAACCCTCTATATTGACACATAAGGGCCTCTAGACATATACCCACTTTGCCAAGTCCCTGGACACTTCCGGTTAGCCCAAAAAGTCATAACTTTCAACGTTAACGCTTTAACCCCTCGCACACGAATTTGATCATAACTTTCTCATACGATTACGAAACTTTATGAAATTTATATCGTGCATTCTAGTGAGCATATTTAACAGTTACAAAGCTTCGGGTTTGTCAAAAGGTCACTCAGAGGTATAACTTAAACATGTTGACACATTTAACCCCTGTAGTTTGTAATCTCTCACTTTTAGCTTCGCATGATCCATGATTTATTCGTTTGACGTTATAAACATCATGTAGGGTTAATGTACTATATATTTATTCACTGTTGACACTTAGAATACGTATATTCACATACTTTCCATGTTTGTCAACTTTAGTCCTTCCATAATATTCTTTCACACGTTTAAACATATGACACGTGTCTACACATTATAGGATGTGAATTTTCGAGGTGTTACACCCCCACTCTCAAAAACCCTAACATCCACAAAACAACCAAATTGAAGGTCCAAATCTGATCAAAAACAAAAATCGAGCATAGATTATTGATCCTCATCACAAGAGGATTACAATGTATGTAAAATTTGATGAAAACTCTCAACTCGAAATTCTCATGAAATTGGGATAATCTGAAATTCATGGTTGCATGTTTGTTTTATGATGAATTAGGGACAATATAGTGTCTAGGGACAAACCCTAGATAAATACAAGTTGAAATCATGTGAAATTTTAGTAAAATCCATGAACACCATTGTAGGTGATTAGTGGGTTATGTAGAACCTGATAAACACTAGGGAATTGGGTGTTGTTTTAGTGTAATTTGACAATTGTGAAGTGACTTCAGAATTTTAGAAGCTAACAATTGTGTAAAATGGGTTGATTGATGTGAAATTCGGGCTAGATGATAAGCTAGGGATTTGCTAAATAATCATGTAAAATTCTGCCCTTAAAGTGTTTGTTGAAATGCCTCAAAGAAGGCTAGAAACTGGAATTTTGAAGTTAAAACACCTAATTGTGATGTTTTGGCTATTATGCGAAATGTGATTAAAAAGAGTTCTAAACGTGATATAATTGAACTCTATAGGAAAGGATACAGGAACGTCGAGTGGACAAGCCGGCGGTGATTTGCGGTTGAAGGGCGTGCACTAAAGGTATGTAACTTGACCCGTTACATTAAACAAATTGTTGTTAAACTTTGCGAAGTCTCATTTTAGGATAAATATGGTGTCGATTGTAGCGACCATGATCGTTACTTGAATTAATAGCTAAGAGTGACAAGGAATCGTTTGGTAGTCATCATATTGGAGGATTCCATAAGATGAGCCAAATGGGTCAATTAGTTGTGTAAATTATTGTTCTAGTGTTTTAGAGAGTTAAAATGGCGATAACAATCATGATATCATTAAGCCATGAGATTGGTAAAGAAATGTGAGTGATGATAAGCCCCGGATGATGGGTATAAAGTGTCATAAGTTTACTAGCTAAATGGTAGTAAATTGTGTGAAGTTGAAATGGGTCGAATAAATGCATAATGACATATAGTCTTTCTGTCCGTAAGTTAAACTTTTGGTATGACTATCATAATAGGCTCGTTGGTAATGAATTTACAGACGTATAGGAAAAAGAATCACTAAAAACGGACTTACGAATCATAAGTTATAAGTTATGGCAATTTTAAGTTGAGATTTGAATAAACATTGAGCTGGGTATGTACAGCAACAACTGAAACAACATTCTGTGAAAAAGGGGACTAGGCGTCACGCGGCGCCCCCCCCCCCCCATCCGGGAAAATTTTATTTTTTTGTTTGTTGATCCATGGAACTTGTTTATATCCATTCTAGTGTTATCAAAACTAACATTGGATGTGGTTTTGACCTTAGGTGACTATGGTGAACTTACGGATGGCGATCAAGCAAATGTCGAAGAACCGAACACGACTTTTTGAAGCTTCCGCAATATTTTAACCTTTAATAGACTATGTTTATGGGGTGTAAACAAATTCTTAAACAACTTTTGAATGCTTTGACTTAGTCGTTAGTTGGCTAAGGTTTTGCTACTTTTGAACTTTATTTATGGAATCTATGTTTTAACTAGACATCCTTCATCTAAAATGGTATGAATTATTATTAAATTCAAGTAAAATTAGACAGGTGTTACAGACTGGTTCGACCTCCGGTATGGTTCTAAAAACATTGTATATAACATTAAAAAGAAAAAAAACTGATCTTCTTCAGTTGTTGTTAACTGCAGTGCGCACACACACACAGAAGCGTCGTTTACCCCCACAGGCCTGTATCCTTCCCTAAACGGTAGCAATGCGTAAAACGATTCAGGTTTCTACTTTGGTGAATATGATGAGTGTATTTAAACGGCTTGATATCTTCTCCAAAGGCAAAAGCAGAGTGTTGTTACAAATCATCATCCACAAATGAGATTTACATGAGCCCTTCTGAGGAAGAAGATGAGCGCCATCAGGGCCCCTCAAAACACAATCATACTGGCCCCCTCTCAAATTAATAGTCGTTTTCAATAAAGTTTATATGGCAATTTTAAAATAAAAAACATAGAAGGCAAACCAACCGAATCAGTATCAACTAAACAACATCGGTGCCGGTATCGATAATTGTTTTTATTGTTTTCAATCGATGTAAGGTTTTCTTTTTCGTTTACTATAGCAAGTGTCGGTATCGTAACGAACTGAACAGATACCAACCAAATTCCCACCGCGAAGCGCGGGGAAAAATTAATAGTTATATTATACATATAAATTGCAAGTGCCCATGAATATTGAATAGTATAGATTATTAATAGATAATTTATTTATCATAAAATTATATATATATTTACTAAGTGATTAGTAATTGGTAATTTTGAGCATTTGTTTTTATTTATTATAATATTATATATATATATACATAATACGATGTTAGTTTATAGAAAGAAAGAACAATGAAAATAAAGACCAGTACCAAAACTGATGTTGTTCGTTCGGTTTCGATTCGATTCACCATTATAGTGGCACCGTATCCATTATCAAACAAGACAATATATAAATGAGTACATACCGGTCCCGATGTTCGGTTTGGTTCGGCATATATGGTAGTGATACGGTGTCAATTTATCGAAAGTAAAAACAATAAAAATAAATAAAGACACCTATACAAATGTTGTTCGGTTAGTTTTAGTTTGGTTTGGTATGATAGATGCATAGTGTCTGTTTTCAATAAAATTTATATCGGAATGTTGAAAAAAATAAACATAAAACGCAAACAAGTCGAACCAATATCAGTTGAACAACATCGGTACCGGTATTAATATTCATTTTTATTGTTTTCGTTCGATGTGAGGTTTTCCCTTTTGATTACTATAGTAAGTGCTTGGTACCATAATTAAACGAATCGATACTGATCAAATTTCTGCCATGACGCGTGAGGGAATTTCACTATATAGTATATATATGTTGTTATTGAAGGACGACGAATAGTAATTTTATTTTTAAGATAATATATAGTTTTTTAATATTTTATTATTTTAATATTATAATACCTTATTATTATATTTACTTTTAACATATTTCTTTTTTCCCTTTTGTGATTTACTTTTTGTTTTTCATAATTCTTTTTTCTTTTTTTTAAATGATATTACTTTTTATCAATTAATTGTATATTTTCTTTAATAACTTCCGTTTGTTAATTAAAAAAAAATACTTAAGTACGCAGTTGTGTTTTTTTCCCTTGGAGATTCCAATATAAGTATTGTTAAAAATGAAGTTGTATTCCAAATAGAGTTTATTTGGTATCGTTTTACGGTACAGTGATAAACTAAACCGATTCTAATGTTTAGCTTTCGGAACAACATGTTTCATTTTCAAATATCGTTTGTTTAACATTATCATTTGCTTCGTTTCGTCACAACGCGCAACACCATTAAAACCTAGTTATATATAAATTTACATGGCTCATGAACAATATTGATTTCTTAAAATAATATATTTTAAGTTTCTAAATTTAACTCCTTTATATTTTAAATAATATACGTCTTCAACACATTTAATTTTCATTACAAAAGACTCGAAGTTAATTTTCTTTTATTTTTGTGTTATTAACTGACTTATGTGGTTGACCTCAAATATACATATATGTCACAACCCCCGACCCCTTGCCCCGGGAGGCGGGCGGCCGCGAGCTTCGCACATTCGGTGGTATCGGTGTTTATTAAATTGGCAGCGGAGATTTTCATTAGGAGCGTAGTTAGGAAATATTGTTATCAGAGTTAAACACCAAAATGTTTAAAATGGATAAATGGGATAAAATCCAAGTTTAACTGATTATTCATTTATAATAACAAGTGGGACAAAATCCGACTTTTCATTTGTAATATATTTATAGGGATAAACCCTAATTATTGAAAACAATTCTCCTTTTTAATTAGGTAACTTTTATAGCCACTTTTCTAAGCCTTCAGTACTCTCCAGCTGGCTTTTATGGGCTTCACATTAAGTTACCTGAAACACGTGTTTAAAACATTGTATCAGCAAGAAATACTGGTGAGTGAATCCCAATTTAATCAAAACAGGTTTTATCATTTTACAGTATTGAGGGCGATCGCGCAATTACATTTGTTTCCAATTCTTACTTTAATTACCACCCATGGTACTATCAACCCGACTTGTGGTCATGTTACTACTCACAGTGTAGTAACAAATTTTGTATACAAAACCCCAACATACCGACGATAATTATAGAATTACAAATACTCAATCACTGTTAATCATAATGTAAAACAATTGAGGTTTTGTAAAAACAGTTTATGAAAAGCATTTACAAAAAGAGGATAAACTCACAAAAAGGGTTTACAAAAAGAGGATTAACTCACAAAAAGGGGTTACAAAAAGAGGATTAACTCACATTGCTGGTTATAATCTAATAATTTAAACAATGCACACGCGTTAGTATAATAACCCAATTTACATTAGTTATACCCTCCCCGAGACAGAACTCCAACGACTACGTCAGGCAGAGCCTTTACAGGTGTTACGGAGCACTAGATCAATCGGGCAGCGTATCTAATATGTAACCGGGGGTTATAATACTTACAACGAGGCAGAGCTTCGCTTATTAGGGGGTATAATACCCGAGTATTATTTTGGCTATTCAGAAGTGAGAGAGTGTTTTGAGAATTGAACGAAAACAACTGAAACCCCTCGATCCTATTTATAGTGTCTGACAGACACTTTCTCGCGGCCCGCGACGGATACAAGGGGGCCGTCGCGCCCCGCCAGAGACCTAGAGGCGACGGCATCGTTGCTGAGTCATCGGGGGTGTTGACGCGTGTCATGCCACGTGGCACGCTGTGGTTTCGCGCGTCTGTTGCTCGGTCGTGCCCCGCGAAGGATGAAGAGAAGTCTGTCGCGCCCCGCGACAGACTATTAATTTTGTTTTTATTTGTTATTTAAGGAAATAAAGGTTATTTGGGTCCGTTTCTCGTATTCGGAGTGTATTTACGCTCTGTTCCCGAGTTAACTTAATGAGGGATAAGAAAAGAAAGTAAAAGTGAGAAAGGAAAGGACGAGAAAGGAAAAAACAAGATGTCTTTCCCACCGTTTCCTCCCAAATCGGAAGGAAAGAAAAATTAAAGAATTTAGCCTAGTTTTCCTTTCATTTCCTTTCTTTTCCTTCCTTAAATGAAACTCAGGAACACGACATGTTTTATTTTCCTTTCTTTTCCTTCCTTAAATGAAACTCTGGAACACAAAATATTTTTACTTTCTTTTTATTTCCTTTCCTTTCCTTCCGTTAGTAAACTCTAGAACATAGTGTTAGGAGCGTTTAGGATGTTTCCTTGAGGGTTGTTATAATATACTTTAAACAATTTCAAAATTTTAATTTATCAGTATTTGATTAAATTATGTTTATTGCAAAATTAAAATGGTATTTTAGTTTTGTTTTTATATATTTACCCTAAAACATATAATACATTGATACATGCTCCCAAAGCAACTTTGCTTATGCGTAGATGATCCACGAGCATAAAAAAAAGCAGAACATAAGAATGATGGGTAGTTCACTTGGTAGATGCTCGTACTTCTTAAAGTGAAGGTTCTATGTTCAAAACCGGTAAAAGAAATGACTAAATTAATTGGTGTAAGAGTAAGATTGTCCATAAAAAAATACTAAGTAGTAGCCTTTTTTGACACAAAAATTTCTAGCTTATCATCTTTAAACAATCTATATTGGATGGAGACATTACTAGCTTATATATTTCATATGACTTTGACTTTGGTTATAGAAGTTTGATCTTAGTTTCTATTAATATTTAACTTTTGGGTTGTTTATGTAGAAATTGTTATCAACATAATTTGGCTTAAAAAACTGTATAACTAAATCAAAACTAAAAATAACTAAAATAAGCTAAACAATAAAGAAAGTGACAGTTTAGTTATGACTTAGGCCAGGCGGGGCGGTCCGTGATGGACGCCCGACCACGAGTGATGGCATCACGCACACCGCCGCCTCCATGTTGGTCACGCGTGATTTTTGAAACGCGTTATTTCCTTCCCGCGTTGAACTTTGATGTTGGTCCATGTTGGTCCGCCGCCTCCATGTTGTTTTGCAGAGATTTCATTTGTCGTTTATCAATTGAACTTTATAGAACTTTTATGAAAAGTTCAAATTTAGCCCCTCAACTTTTGTTAGCTATTTTTAAATAGCTATTTTCTATCACTAGTGACCACCCCCACTACATTTCTATCACTAGTGATAGAATATTGGGTGATGACATGGCATGAGTTGATTGGATATTAAGAGTGATAGAATTTTATCACTAGTGACCACCCCTCCTCCCCTTATGGTTATGTATGTACAAATAACCGAACCCAACTAACACGTGTAACTAACAATACATCTAAGCTTTTTAGATCTGGCACATAAACAACAAATTTGACAGTAATAATGTGTCCAAGCTACTAAAACAGTGTATCTAAATACCACTTTAATTTAACATAGGAGTAAACTGCCATTTTGGTCCCTGTGGTTTGGGCACTTTTGCCATTTTAGTCCAAATCTCAAACTTTTTACATCTGGGTCCCTGTGGTTTGCATTTTGTTGCCATTTTAGTCCAAATCTCAAATTTGGCCAGATTCCTTAACTTAAACCCCCCTATTTTGTCTTTATCCTCGGGGGTATTTTGGTCATTTAGATTTATTATAACTCAAATTTAATAAATAATAATGTCACTGCCAGAACAACAATAATATCATTGTCAGAACAACAACAAGCACCACCACCACCACCACACCTCCACCACCACCACCATCCCCCCCACCACCGCATCATCCCCACCACCACTATCCCACTGCCGCCAACACCACCATCCCACTGCCGCCAACCCTCCCAGACCCAAAACCCTCACATAACTCAAAGCTGTTAAATCGGTGGTGAGGAATTCTTCACAAAATCAACACCAGTTAAAATCATAACAAAATCAACAAAAATAAACAAACAAACAACCATAACCACCACTCAACAATCAACATTAATACACATTATCCATGAAAAAAACACTCATTCAAACCCCAAATTCTCCTAAAATTCACCATAATAATTGTTATGGGTCATTTTCTGAGTATACATATCCTGACTAATATCCCGCTTCTAATTGTTTATTTGTGACCAGGATACTGGACGGGGATATTGCTAACATCCTGGGCGATATCCTAAGCTTGAGTAAATTAAACACGTGCAGGTTAATGGCTGTAAGTTACTAACGGTCATCAGGACTTCTTCTCCTCAAGACTCGGGCGTATTTGTTATGAGGAAGCCGTTGAACCCGAAAGACTTGGTCCTCAACGTTCGAGTGGGAATATTCGCTGGATCCCGGAAGTTTAGGATAGTTTGTTATATTATCTTTACTATAAATAGATGGGGGCGGATCAGTTTAAGGCACACAATTTTACACTTACACTCTCGAACACTTTTACTCTCTAGCTCATCGCAAACACCACACTCAAACACTTGTATTCGAATTACATTGTAACACATAGTTGATCCGCACCACATCCTGCACTGTATCCTGATATTTCAAGCAATAAGAAGAACAAGGCAGCTGCGATTGTCAGCTCCCGAGGTTTTATGCCGGCGATCTAGATTGATCAAGGGCTTTCCTCGTACATCACGTGTCCACCTTTACATTTTCGCTCATTGTTTGATCATAGATACAGCTCTATATCCTGAGCTGTATCCCGAAACTGTTTTCATATCTAACCTGTTTAACATATTTTTTACACATAACTCTAGCACACTACCTCACTTTACTAATTTGATCACTAAATTGCTTAGGTAATTTTTGACCAAAACAATTTGGCGCCCACCGTGGGGCAAGTGGTGCTACTTTTACTAAAAATCTTTGTAAAATCATTAATCGGTTTTCTATTTTCAAAACTTTTTGCCACATTGTTTACAATGGCCTCAAGATCAAACATGAGCTCTTCCACTATGTCTGCTACAACCTCTGCTACCACTGGTTCGGTGCTTCCACCACCTCCTCCAAGGATGCCGTTTTCTTCACAATCTCAAGATGTTATCCCTACTCAGAGTGTCCAGGGATCTGCTCCCGTTTTAGCCTCTAACGATGAAATTTTGACTTTATTTGGAAGTGTGCAGGAACAAATGAGGCAGCAACAGGAGACTAACCAAATGCTGTTAAGAGAAATACAACTCTTAAAAGCTAGCTCGAGTAGACCCGCTGAAGAAACTGTCACTCCTATACAGCCCAGGGCTTTGAACTTCAGTTCCGCAGTTTATACTGAGGATAATAGGGGGAATATCGTCCCAAGCCATTCTCAGAATCATACCCCTGAGATACCCTCTTCGGTCAGGATGTCGACTGTGAGGAGTTCAGGATATGCTTCAGGATATGGCCAAAATCCTCAGAACGGTAATGTGTCAAATAATAATATTCTTGCTACTAACAACAATGGCTCTTTGCAGGATGCAGGTATGACGTCAACATTTACCAGGGAGCTCCAGAAATTGAAGGACATGATATCCAGTGTACCTGGAGTGGTCCAGCCAATTCCGGAAGTATCCCAGGACAGCCACAGGATATCCCGCTTTGCATATCCCATCTGTGATGCTGAAATCCCAAAAAGATTTCAGACTCCCAACATGAAGCTGTATGATGGGACCACGGATCCTGAAGAGCATATTGCCTAGTATAGGGAAAGAATGGAGATTAACCCTATCCCTCCGGAGCTTAAGGAAGCATGCTTATGCAAGGGATTTGGTTCTACCCTGACAGGATCAGCCTTAAAATGGCTGTTAAACGTTCCTCCTCACTCAATTACTTCGTTTGCTCATTTGGTTAATTTATTTAACAGTCAATTTTCTTGTAGTCGGAGTTTTGAGAAACTAACCAGTGATCTTTACAGGATAACTCAAGGGCCTCAGGAATCCTTGAGGGATTATGTGAACAAATTCAGTCGAGAATCCTTGGATATCCCACATCTTGATGTTGCAACAGCTGTGCAAGCTTTTAAGATGGGGTTACAAAAGGATTCTCAGTTTTATCAGGATCTTGTAATGAATCCCTGCAGGAATCTCGACGAAGCTCGTAACAGGGCTTTGAGATATATCCGTCTGGAAGATGACAAGAAGATGCAGGAGAGGATGAATTCTACCTCAACCTATGAATCAACTAACAGGAAATCGGAGACCTCATATAAGCCATATCGCTCCAGGCCATATGGCAGAAATGATAACAAGAAAGTGAATGCTGTTGAAGACGAGGATCCTGAAGAATATCCTGACTTATCTGAGTACTGCTTTTCTGTTAATATACCTGAATTAATGTATACTATGCAGGGCTTAGGGGACAAAGCTAGGTGGCCTCGGAAGAACCAACAGAAAGCTGATTGGAAGGATAAGTCCAAATGGTGCGCCTTCCACGAAGACTTCGGACATATGACCGAGGATTGCATTGCTTTAAGGAAAGAAATAAGCTACCTGTTAAGCAAGGGGTATCTTAAGGACTTGCTGGGAAAAAAGAAGAATAAAGGGCAGGATCCCGAGAAGGATCCTGAACGAGCAGCATCACCCCCAGCAGATGCCAAGATAATTAACTTTATTTCAGGAGGATCCAACATTTGTGGGACTTCGTATTCGGCGGCCAAGAGACATGCAAAGGAAGCTAAGAGCGAGAGGGGAGACAGGCCAGTCAGGATGACTACCCTTACAACTGATAAAGTGATCACTTTCGATAGTGATGACAGGGATACTGTTCAGGATCCTCACCATGATGCTTTAGTAATAACATTATATGTGGCTAACCATTTTGTACGCAGGATACTGGTAGACAACGGTAGTTCTGTCAATATAATTCAGCTGGAAACGTTGAAGAGGATGAATGTATCTCCGATGGATATCACTTCGAAGTCCACTGTGCTCGTTGGTTTCAGTGGAGAAGCTAGGAATACCGTAGGGGAGATAAAGTTACCAGTATATGTTGAAGGGGTCAATTCAATACAACGTTTCTGTGTGATGGACTCCCTATCCTGCTATAACATCATACTGGGAAGACCATGGATCCACGACATGAAGGCTGTGCCATCGACATATCACCAATGCATCAAGATCCCTACCCCTTGGGGAGTTGTCAAGGTTGAAAGTGATCAGCAGGAAGCGAAGGAATGCTACTCATCCTCAATGAAATCCTCAACTAAGCCTAGTACAGCATAGCAATTAAAGATGCGGGCCCAGGATATCGTGGAGGATTCGGAGCAAGATGTGAAGAAAATCGTCCTAGATCAGGATAATCCTGATATCTCGGTGCTCGTAGGAACCAATATCCCTCAGGATATTGAAGAGTAGTTAACTAACTTTTTGAAATGCAGGATGTCAACGTTTGCATGGAAGCATGAGGATATGACAGGCATATCCAAAGACATTATCACTCACAAGCTTGGAATTGACAAATCATTCAAGCCTGTTCAGCAAAAAAGAAGAAAATTTGCTCCTGAGCGGAATAAGATTATCCAAGAGGAAGTTGAAAGATTATTGAAGTCCAGGATGATCAGAGAAGTCAAGTTTCCAAGATGGCTAGCAAACGTAGTTGTGGTACAGAAGAAAAACGGGAAATGGAGAGTCTGTGTAGACTACACGGACTTGAACAAGGCTTGTCCTAAAGACCCATTTCCTCTCCCTCATATCAATGAAATGGTGGATGCTACTGCTGGACATGAAATGTTAATGTTCATGGACGCATCCTCAGGATTTCAGCAGATTCAAATGGAGCCTTCGGATCAGGAGGATACTGCTTTCATGACACCAACAGGTATATATTGCTATACTGCTATGCCTTTCGGTTTGAAAAATGCAGGTGCAACATACCAGAGATTGGTAAACATGATGTTCAAAGATAAGCTGGGGGACACCATGGAGGTATATATTGATGATATGGTGGTAAAATCTAAAAGAGCTGAGGATCACCTCCAGGATATCAAGGGAGCATTTGATATCCTGGATCAATACAACATGAAGTTGAATCCTGCTAAGTGCCATTTTGGAGTGGGGGCAGGAAAGTTTCTTGGATATATGGTGACAAAAAGGGGAATAGAGGCAAGCCCGGAGCAGATTAAAGCTATCCTGGATATAAAATCACCCTCGAATATGAAGGACGTACAACGGTTGACAGGCCGAGTAGCAGCTTTGAATAGATTTATTTCAAGATCCTCGGAAAAATGCAAGGAATTCTATGATATCCTCAAGAAGAACAAGAAATTTGAATGGGGAGCAAAGCATGAAGCAGCCTTGCAGGATTTGAAGCGGTATCTCTCAACTGCACCTCTATTGATGAAGCCTGAAAATGGTGAACCACTATCCCTATACCTCGCTGTATCAGGGAATGCTGTAAGTGCTGTTCTTATAAAAGACCATGAAGGTCAGCAATACCCTGTTTATTATGTTAGTAAAAGTTTGTTAGATGCTGAAACTAGGTATTCTCACTTAGAAAAATTGATATTAGCTCTAGTTATGGCATCGACGAAGCTTAGACATTATTTTGAGACACATAGGATCCATGTTAAAACGAATTATCCTGTCAGAAATGTGCTTAGGAAACCAGAGATGTCAGGCAGGATGGCCAAATGGTCAGTAAAGTTGAGTGCTTATGATTTAGTATATGAACCTAGAAATGCCATAAAGTCTCAGGCTTTAGCTGACTTTGTGGCTGATTTCAGTAGTGATATTCAGGATGAGGTAGACCTAGAAGTTCAACAGTTAGGAGAATCTTCAGGATCCTGGACATTATATACTGATGGTGCATCCAATATAAGAGGTGTAGGTTTAGGTATACTACTAAAATCGCCACAGGGGGACATATTACCCCAGGCCATTAGGTGTGAATTTCCTGCTACTAATAATGAGGCAGAATATGAAGCTTTAATTGCAGGATTAGAATTGGCTAAGAGTATGAGTATCAAGAATTTGCGAGTGTATGTTGACTCCTTGTTAATTACTAACCATTTTAATGGATCCTATGCAGTTAAGGGTGAGAGATTAATCGAATACCTCGATATTCTCAAAAAATTAGCAGGATATTTAGATATTTTTACACTTGAACAGGTACCAAGGGAGGATAATGCTGAAGCGGATGCCTTAGAAAATTTGGGATCATCGATCAGGATACCTGAAGGGACCCAAATACCAATATTACATGTCTTATATCCTGCAACGAATCCTCAGGATAAAGAAGTAGCGGGTATTCAGGATCCTGGAGCGGAATATCCTGAACAGGATCCTAAATCCTGGACGGCTCCAATTGTGAGATATCTCAAAGAATGACTGTTAAGGGAGGATTTTCTAACAATTAGTGATCCTTATTCGTTATCCTAACTAGTGATCCTTACTTCTGTGACAGGTGGTGATCCTTAGAAGAGCTTCAGGATCAGGATCATGGATCACTTTAAGGATCCTCGTACTGACGATTGTTTATGTTTTGTACTATCTCGCAGGAATAACCAGCTTGACCAAGTCTTGGCGACATTCCTGGAGAATATTCCCAAACTATTCTGCACGTGCTTAGCTAAAAATGGACGTTATGGAGAACGTGGGGGCTTGGCACAAAAGTCGGATAGTTAGTTTGGTAGTTAAATTTCTATTTTAAAAGGGGTAACGAGCTAGTAGAAAACACTTAGCCATTTTTTGCAGCTACACACACTCGTATACTCGTACACTTGAAGCTCTCGACGAACATTCATTCATTTTCACTCACTTATACACATTTCACGATAGTGATCCTTGTACCTAGCTCGTTACTATCCGAAGTTGTAAACATTTATTGATTTATTTGAGCTTGGTGATCGGTAGTTTCCATCACCCGGGGTTTTTTGTGCCGGAGATCAACTCTTGATCAAGGGCTTTTTCCCCGTATAAATCCTTGTGTTGTTTGTCCATTTTACATTGAAGTGATCCTCATCGCTGTTACACATTTTAAGCATCATTCCCCGAAACAAAGAGTTTGGTTGCAATATCCTCATCAGATTTTTTGACCAAAACAGTTTGGCGCCCACCGTGGGGCAATTGGTGCTTTGTCCTTAGAAAAATACGCATTTCTGTGCTCATTCCGGTTCACTACAACCAAGCTAATGGCTTCCTCAGCGAAGAATGCTTCAAATTTGATGCCATCATCCACTTCTTCACAAGGCGTCCCTCCTTTGCCTCCACCACCTTCTGGATCCCAGAAGAATGCTGAGAATGCTGCGAAGAAACCAACTCCCATTTTCTCAAAACCTCCAACTTCTTCTGCTTCTTACACTCCCACTACTAGTGACATGTTTACTTTGATTTTGCAGATGAAGGATCAGATACGGCAACAGGATAAGACCAATGAGAGGATTCTCAAAGAAATCGGAGATCTCAAGAAACAAAAGACAACAGCAGAGGATCATTCCCCACTGGTGCCAAAATCCTTGAATTTTGATACTCCAGTGATTACTTCTCAGCCATCAGTGATTCCAGACATTCAATATGTGGGTGGACCAAAAGGAGTGCACTATGGAACAACAACAATGACCCAGGCATCAGGCTCATATTTCCAGCCAGCGGGAACCTATCCTCAGCATATGGGATCCCTCACGAATTCAGGAGGGTATTCAGGATTGCAGCAGATTCAAGGATCCTCCTTCATTCCAGGATCATCCCAGGTTCAAGGATCCTCCTTTGTTCCAGGATCATTTCAGGTTCAAGGATCCTCCTTCGTTCCAGGATCATCCCAGGTTCAAGGATCCTCCTTTGTTCCAGGATCATCCCAGGTTCAAGGATCCTCCTTCGTTCCAGGATCATCCCAGGTTCAAGGATCCTCCTTCATTCCAGGATCATCCCAGGTTCAAGGATCCTCCTTCGTTCCAGGATCGTCTCAGTTTCAGGGATCCTTCCAGATGCCAGGATCCTTGAGGAGTTTGCAAACAGGAAGTTCAGATGTCCATCAGGGAGATTTTATTCCAATGCAGACCAATGCTTCTACTGGTCCCTCGATCATTCCAGAGCCTCAACAATATGGATTAACATCCAATCTTCCTAATCTGAATCCGATGGGAGGTAACACTTTTAATAATTCTTATACTACTAACCATGGTCTTATGCAGGATCCAGGTATCAATCATGCCATGGCCAGAGAATTGCAAAAGTTAAAGGATATGATATCAAGTGTTCCAGGAGTGGTCAAACCTATCCCAGAGATTGCAGATGGGAGCCACAAGATATCTCGTTTTGCACCACCAATCTGTGATGCTGAGATACCCAAGAGATTCCATGTGCCAACAATGAAGCTGTATGATGGTTCGACAGATCCTGAGGAACACATAGCACAATACAGGGAGAGGATGGAGATCAATCCAATTCCAGAAAGGTTAAAGGAAGCATGCCTGTGCAAGGGATTTGGATCCACTCTTACTGGATCAGCTCTCAAATGCCTGCTAAGTCTTCCTCCCTATTCTATTACCTCATTTGCTAACCTAGTTAACTTGTTTAATAATCAATTTTCTTGTAGTAGAAAATTTGAACGATTAACTAGTGATTTATATAGGATAACACAGGGTCATAATGAATCATTAAGGGATTACATTACCAAATTCAGTAAAGAATCCTTAGACATTCCCAACTTAGATATAGCCACGGCTGTTGAGGCCTTCAAAATGGGATTGCTTAGGGATTCATTGTTCTATGATGATCTTGTTATGACACCATGCAGGAACTTAGATGAGGTAAGAACACGAGCACTTAGGTTCATCCGGCTAGAGGACGATAAGAGGATCCAGGAGAGGTTAGCAGGATCCTCAAAGCAGGATAAGCAAGGATCCACATTCAGGAACAACAAGTTCAAATCCTATAACAGATCTGATAACCAGAACGTGCATTCCATTGATCAAGAAGAGGATGATGAAGATTATCCTCCAATTTCTGAATATTGTTTTTGTGTTGATAACAATGAATTAATCCTTGCTATGCAGAACCTAGGTGATAAAGCTAGATGGCCGAGAAAAAATGATAGGCCAGCTGCAACTAAGGATAAATCTAAGTGGTGTGCATATCATGAAGATTTTGGGCATCTCACAGAAGAATGCATTGCACTAAGAAAGGAAATTGGATACTTGTTGAGCAAAGGGCATTTAAAGGAATTGTTGGGAAGAAAAAAGTCAAGGACTCAGGATCCTGAAAGGATCACTGAGAAGGCTCCAGCCCCTCTAGCAGATGCACAAGTGATAAACTTTATTTCTGGAGGATCGGACATCTGTGGCACATCCTTCTCAGCAGCTAAAAGGCATGCAAAGGAAACTAAAATGGATAATGGAGAAAGACCGGTTCGAACGTCAAGTGTCTCCGAAGGAAAAGTCATAACCTTTGATGAGGATGATCGTGTTGATATCCAGGATCCTCATCACGATGGTTTAGTTATTACTCTTTTCATTTCTAACCATTTTGTTCGCAGGATCCTTATAGACGGAGGGAGTTCAGTGAACATTATCCAGCTTGATGTTCTAAAGAAGATGGGTATTCCTGAATCAGATATCGTACCAAGATCCTCCGTGCTTGTGGGATTTAGTGGCGAAACCAAGAATACCCTGGGGGACATTAAACTCCCAATATACATTGAAGGCCTACACTCTTATCAAAAATTTTGTGTTATTGACTGTTTATCTTGTTGTAATGTTATCCTTGGCAGGCCTTGGATACACGATATGAAAGCAGTCCCATCTACCTACCATCAATGCGTGAAGCTCCCTTGTCCTTGGGGAATAGTGAAGATTGATAGTGATCAGCAGGAGGCCAAGAATTGCTACACTTCATCGATGAAACCAGCCTCGAAGTCAAGGGAGCAATAGCAATCAAGGTATCCTCCAAGGGATGTCTTGGAGGCAAGAGAGCAGGATGTGGTAGAAATCCTCATGGATCCTGATGATCCTGAATCCAAAATCTATATCGGATCAGGGATCCTTGGCAAAATGAAAGAGGACCTCGTATCCTTCCTTAAAAGGAGAAAGACTACCTTTGCATGGAAACACGAAGATATGACTGGTATATCCAAAGATGTAATCACTCACAAACTCGGCATTGACAGATCCTTCAAACCAATCCATCAAAGGAGAAGAAAGTTTGCACCGGAAAGGAATGCCATTATCCAGGAAGAGGTAGAGAAATTGCTCCGGGCAGGTATGATTAGGGAGGTCAAGTATCCAAGATGGTTGGCCAATGTGGTTGTTGTTCAAAAGAAAAACGGAAAGTGGAGGGTATGTGTCGATTTTACCGATTTAAATAAGGCATGTCCCAAGGATCCTTTCCCTTTACCCCACATTGACTCCATGGTGGATGCAACTGCGGGTCATGAACTGTTAACTTTTATGGATGCTTCATCTGGATTTCAACAAATCCAAATGGAACCATCCGACCAAGAGGATACAGCCTTCATGACTCCAACTGGTATATACTGCTATATTGCTATGCCGTTCGGATTAAGAAATGCAGGTGCAACATATCAAAGGCTGGTGAATATGATGTTCAAGGATCAGATTGGACAAACTATGGAGGTTTACATAGATGATATGGTGGTAAAATCCTTAAAAGCTGAGGATCACCTAAGAGACTTGGAGGAAGCATTCGATATCCTTGACAAATATAACATGAAACTTAATCCTTCAAAATGTCACTTTGGTGTTAAAGCAGGTAAATTCTTAGGATATATGGTGACAAAGAGAGGCATTGAAGCTAGCCCGGAACAGATTAAAGCAATAGTGAACATCAAATCCCCGGCCAATGCTAAGGATGTTCAAAGGCTAACAGGCAGGATAGCAGCTTTGAACAGATTTATATCCAAATCCTCAGAGAAGTGCAAAGAATTCTATGATATCCTAAGGAAGAACAAGAAATTTGAGTGGACTGAGAAGCATGAAAATGCTTTAAGATCCCTCAAGGATTACCTATCCTTAGCCTCGGCCTTGATGAAGCCAGAAAAAGGCGATGTGTTATCCTTGTATCTTGCAGTATCCTCAAAAGCAGTAAGTGCGGTCCTTGTTAAGGATCATGAAGGTACACAACATCCTGTCTATTATGTAAGTAAAAGTTTACTTGATGCCGAATCCAGGTATTCACACCTTGAAAAACTTATTCTTGCATTAATTATGGCATCTACTAAGTTAAGACATTATTTTGAAACTCATGTTATCATTGTTAAAACTAATTTTCCAATTAAGAATGTCCTTAGGAAACCAGAGATGTCAGGAAGGATGGCTAAGTGGGCAGTGAAGCTGAGTGCATATGATATAAGATACGAGCCTAGGACAGCCATCAAATCCCAAGCATTAGCTGACTTTGTGGCTGATTTCAGTAGCGATTTACAAGAAGAAGCTGAGTTAGAAGTCCAGCAGCTAGAGGAGACCAAGGATCCTTGGATACTCTATACTGATGGATCCTCAAATGTCAAAGGCACAGGGCTTGGAATACTACTAAAATCGCCACAGGGGGACATAATACCCCATTCTATAGCTTGTGAGTTCCAAACCACTAACAATGAGGCTGAATATGAAGCCTTAATTGCTGGTTTGCAAATTGCAAAGCATATGGGGATCAGGTATCTTGAGGTACATGTAGATTCATTGTTAATTACAAACCACTTTAATGGATCCTACGCTGTTAAAGGTGAAAAGCTAACCAAATATTTAGAGATAGTCAAAAGTTTGGCACTCTCTTTTGTTTCCTTTAGTTTGACGCAGGTACCAAGGGAAGAAAATACAGAGGCTGATGCATTGGCTAACTTAGGATCATCCTTGAAGATCCCGGAGGATATCAAGATCCCTATTATCCATATCCTGACCCCGGCTATCGAGGATCACGAGGCTATGGAGATAGCAAATGATTCTGCAATTATCCCTTGTGAGGATACTCAATCCCATTCAGGATCAGGATCATGGATCTCACCAATTATGAGATACTTACAACATGGAGAGATTCCTACAGGAGAAAACCCTAGGGCTTTCAAATCTAAGGTATCTCAATTCACAATTTTAAACAATATGTTGTATAAACGATCTCTTGCAGGACCATACTTGAGATGCATTGAGGATCCTGAAATCCAAGAAGTTTTAAAAGACTTCCATGAAGGAGATTGTGGAAACCACACTGGGGGCAGGGCATTATTCTCAAGGATCCTGAGGACAGGATACTACTGGCCAACCATGAAGAGAGATGCTGTGGAGTATGCTAAGAGATGTGATCCTTGTCAGAGGCACAGCAATATCCTTCATCAACCAGCTGAATTATTACATCCTATATCCTCCTCTTGGCCATTCATGAGATGGGGTATGGATATAGTTGGTAAGCTCCCTAAGGCACCTGGTGGAAAAGTATTCATGCTTGCTATGACTGATTACTTTTCCAAGTGGATAGAGGCTGAAGCTTTTGCCCAAGTCAGAGAAAAGGAAGTTATATCCTTCATTAAAAGAAATATTATAACTAGATTTGGAATTCCTTCTGAGATTATATGTGATAATGGTTCCCAATTTATTGGGGGCAGAACCACTAACTTTTGTGACAGCTGGGGGATTAAGATGATAACATCAACACCAGTCCACCCACAAGCTAATGGTCAGCAGAATCATCCAACAAGATCATCATCAACAATTTGAAGAAGAAGCTAGGATCCAAGAAAGGGAAATGGGCAGAAGAACTACCCTATGCGCTTTGGGCTGATAGGACAACCCCTAAGAATGCTACTGGTCAAACACCATTCTCTTTGGTGTTTGGGGCAGAATCGGTGATCCCAACAGAAATGGTGGTTCCAACTGCTAGAACAAGTACTCGTGATCCTGAGGAAAATAATGAAAACTTGGCTCAAGACCTGGATACTATTGAAGAAACCAGGGATATGGCTAGGATAAGGATGGCCAGTTATCAGCAAAGAATGGCTGGTGCTTACAACAAAAATGTCAGGATCAGGAGGTTTCAAGTTAGAGATATGGTATTAAGGAAAGCATTTCAGAATACCACCAATCCTGCTGATGGAAAATTGGCTCCAAAATGAGAAGGCCCTTATTTAATTGAAGCTGAAGCAGGAAAGGGGGCATATAGATTGCTAACCATGGAAGGTGATTTGCTACCAAGAGCTTGGAATGCTGTCCATTTGAAGAAATATTTCATGTGAGCAGGATCCTAGTGGTACAGATGATCCTCACGATAGGGGTATCCTTAAAGGATCCTCAAAGTATCGGTGATCCTAACTTCGGTAATATCCTAAACTTAAACTATTTTATTTCTTTATTTTCTCATATAAGGATAAGGGTCATGTATCCTTTATCCATCTCTCACGTGAGTTTAAGTTTTGAAAGTTCAGGTATCCTTTGCATAACATTGGTTATCTGCAGAAGCAATCCGTTCCTTGGGTTTAACCCCAGTTATCCTTGGGCTTGACCCCAGTTCCGCCTGTAGCGCACGATGATCCTGGTATAGTTCAAGGCATTGGGACCAGTACTCGTTTTAGGGGCTGATAATTCCATTGTTCTGGCTATGCTTAGGATCCTACGTATAATGGTAGACGTACCATACATCCGTTCTTAAGGTTTCTAACGTTTTCACGTTAGTTAAGGTTTTGGTATTTTCATGTCACTAAGTTTGGATAGTCGCCAGTTAGGGCCATACTCCAGTTTACATACGATCCTTGGGCTTATCCCCAGTTATCCTTGGGCTTGTCCCCAGTTATCCTTGGGCTTGTCCCCAGTTATCCTTGGGCTTGTCCCCAGTTGCTAACTCTTATCTTATGTTGGCTTAGTCCCAAGTTATGCTCTATTTCAGGTTCTTGAAGATAGGCAACTAGGGATCCTTGATCCTTACTTTATTCTAAGGTTTATCTTATAAGTTATCCTTATTAAGATTAGGATCCTAACTCGGATCCTCAGGTATGATCCTTAACTATTTTTAATTCTATTCATTATTTATTTGAATAACCCTTAAAGTTTGACAACTAGACTTGTGATCCTTAAAACATATTGCTTTCTGAGATTCTTTAACTAAAGGATCTCTGATCACGGATCATATCCTAAGTATTTTCAATTCAAAATTATTTGTTCAATGAATATGCATCATAACAAAGGAAAATCTAGGAAACACAAGGATAACAACACAAGATAAGCGACAAAAGGTTAAGTTTTTATTAACAAAGTAGTAACCCTTAAGAGGTTGTCAAAATTACCTACCCGAGCATCTACCAGCAAAACGTGGCCCGTCCGCTGGGGTAGGTAAAGGGTGTCCATGATAATAAGTTCAAGAGTAGTGCAGGAATATAAAGGCGACAGGATCACAATGGCTTCATCCCCCAAACAGAGGATCCCTCCACCATATGCAATCCTGCATATTGTTCAAAGGATCATACATGATCCTTAATCCTAAAACCTATTGTTTAAGTACAAACCTTGAAATTGTTTTAAACATCACAACCACAAAAAACAAACTACTACCAGATTTAAAAAATTGGGCTCCGGCTACGTCTAGAAATGTCCTTCATCGCCCAATCATGCAGCCTAAGCCTTCGCTGCATTGTCACCTCCAGCTCCACTTGTTTCACCACCTTCACCTTTGCCTCCAGCTTCGATTGTCAGGATCTCTTCAACCTCCTCAGCCTCTTCATCGTCCAACTCAGCAAGCCTTGCCTTCCAACCTTCAATATCCCAGGTGCTCTTGTCAAAAGCAGGATCCTGAGCCTCCAAGGCCATTTGAAGCTTGGTCTTGTACATTGTAATGGCGGCAGAGATTTTGGCATCTTCGGTGATCTCACTCTTCTCATAGTCAACATTAACCAGCACCTTGGCCATCTGCTGTTTGGTATCCCGGACTTCCTTCTGAAGGTCAGCAATTGTGAGATCCTTCAACACCGCAACCTGCTGGAGATCAGCAATCTTCCTATCCTGATCCTCAACGTGGCCAACATAGTCCTCAATCTCAGCGAATTTCTGTAAAAAGGATAAGGTCAGGATCAAGTAATGAGCAGGATATACCAGCAGGATATACCAGCAGGATATGTCAACAGGATATACGAGTAAAGACAGTGATCCTCACCTCGTTAAAGTACTCAAGGAATTGATGACGGATCAGAGGCAGACCCTGCAGATCCCCAGCTTCAGAGGCTTTTCTCTTCTTGATTGCCTTCCCTTTGAGGGGTGCCTTGGGGACCGAAGCTGTCGGACTGGTAGGAGCTTTCCTCTTGGAAGATCTGACAGTGGTGAGGTCAGCAACATTGAACTTGGAAGCAGACTTGGTGGATTTTCCAGCACCTACACAACCAAAACAAGATAAGTATCTTTTCTTAATTCATATTTCACTATTTATTTAAATTTTAAACGAGGATACTTACTTGACATTGTGACAGAGCCTGAGGATACCTCCTGTGAATCTTGGGTTGTTGTCTTGAAAGTTCTTGTCTCAGGATCAAGTTTCTTGAAAGCAAGGAGCCTCTCCTTAGCAGCAGGGGACGGTTTGAGGTGTGAGACGGTGATAGCTGCATAAAAAGAAAGCAAAAATATAAGTTATCCTTACATCAAAAGAAAGTTCCTGGTGATCCTTCTCAGGATCCTCCATCCTACCATGGGTAGCCCATTTTTTAGGAAGATCCTTTCCATCCTAGATGGAATCTCTCTTGATAAAAAAGAAGCGCCATTTCCAATTAGCATCATTCTTGGTGGCTTTGAAGATCGGGTGTTCCTCACCGGGTTTACGTTTGAACAAATAACGGTGAGAGCCAAAGGTGGTAAGATCATACAGTTCTCCCAGCTCTGCCATTCCTAGATATATTCCCTCCTGATCGATGATCCTTTCAAGGGTGTACAAAACCCTCCAAATCATCGGCATGGCTTGGATATAAGAGATGTCGGTTAGGGAAAAGAAAGATTGGGTGAAGGCCGGAAAAGGATATGTATAGCCTATGGTGAAAGGAGTGACGGGGAAAGCAACCCACTTATCGGAGATATGATCGCTCAAGGCATTGGGGTCAAAAGGCCTAAATTCGGTGTTCGCCGGGAAGCAGTGGCGGATCCTATCTATCTGAGCATCATTGAAGAAACAGCGCTCTTTAATGGAGTCTTCAATAATCCCCTGGCTTTTCGGAGGACTGTTCTTTGGGTGATCCTTGGCTGGTGAACTTCGGAGCAACATTTTCGAAGTAACGGAGATAAAGAAAGAAAAACAGAGTAAGAGAGGAAGAAAGAGGAGAAAGAAATACCTGGTTGATCGTCGACTGAGAATTTAAAGGGAGTTTCTTTCGAATTTGAATGCATAATGATCCTATCTATATCTCTATTTATAATTATGATTCTGCAGGATTGTCACTTCCGTGACGTCATGATCGCAACGGCTAATTCTATTTTAACGGCTATATATCCGTTAGTTTGTTGCGGATAAGATCAAGAAAATATAACTCACATATTTACAATTTAACTCCTTATATTTTGGGGGCAATTGTTAGGGGAGGATTTTCTAACAATTAGTGATCCTTATTCGTTATCCTAACTAGTGATCCTTACTTCTGTGACAGGTGGTGATCCTTAGAAGAGCTTCAGGATCAGGATCATGGATCACTTTAAGGATCCTCGTACTGACGATTGTTTATGTTTTGTACTATCTCGCAGGAATAACCAGCTTGACCAAGTCTTGGCGACATTCCTGGAGAATATTCCCAAACTATTCTGCACGTGCTTAGCTAAAAATGGACGTTATGGAGAACGTGGGGGCTTGGCACAAAAGTCGGATAGTTAGTTTGGTAGTTAAATTTCTATTTTAAAAGGGGTAACGAGCTAGTAGAAAACACTTAGCCATTTTTTGCAGCTACACACACTCGTATACTCGTACACTTGAAGCTCTCGACGAACATTCATTCATTTTCACTCACTTATACACATTTCACGATAGTGATCCTTGTACCTAGCTCGTTACTATCCGAAGTTGTAAACATTTATTGATTTATTTGAGCTTGGTGATCGGTAGTTTCCATCACCCGGGGTTTTTTGTGCCGGAGATCAACTCTTGATCAAGGGCTTTTTCCCCGTATAAATCCTTGTGTTGTTTGTCCATTTTACATTGAAGTGATCCTCATCGCTGTTACACATTTTAAGCATCATTCCCCGAAACAAAGAGTTTGGTTGCAATATCCTCATCAGATTTTTTGACCAAAACAATGACACATCCCCGGAAATGAAAATCCTAAGGCATTTAGGATGAAGGTATCACGATTTACTATTATATACAATATTTTATACAAGAAATCTCTTGCAGGACCGTATTTGAGGTGCTTGGAGGATCCTGAAGCCAAAGAAGTACTCCAGGATATACATGATGGGGATTGTGGTAACCATACTGGGGGCAGGTCGTTATTCTCAAAAGTGTTAAGGACAGGATATTATTGGCCAACAATGAGAAAAGATGCCGCAGAATATGTTCGAAGATGTGACGCGTGTCAAAGACATAGTAACATATTGCATCAGCCTGCTGAACCATTATATCCTATTGTTTCCCCTTGGCCATTTATGAAGTGGGGTATGGATATAGTGGGAAAGCTTCCAAAGGCTCCAGGAGGCAAGGTTTTTATGTTGGCAATGACAGATTATTTCTCCAAATGGGTTGAAGTCGAGGCATTTGTTCAAGTTAGGGATCAAGAAGTAGCATCCTTCATAAAGAGAAATATCCTGACCAGATTTGGAGTACCAGCCGAGATAATCTGTGACAATGGTTCTCAATTTATAAGCAAAAGGACTACTGACTTTTGCAAGAGTTGGGGAATCAAAATGATAACATCTACTCCAGTACATCCTCAAGCAAATGGACAAGCAGAATCCTCAAACAAGATAATTGTCAATAACTTAAAGAAGAGGCTTGGAGCTAAAAAAGGAAGATGGGCAGAAGAATTACCCTTTGTTTTGTGGGCTGATAGGACAACGATTCCGACGGAAATGACAATACCTACTGCAAGATCTACCCTAAGTGATCCTGAACAGAATCCTGAAGCCTTGAGTCAGGATTTGGATACTATAGATGAAAAGAGGGATGCAGCAAGGCTAAGGATGGCAGCATATCAACAGAGAATATCCAGAGCATATAACAAGAATATTAGGACCAGAAGATTTAAGGTTGGAGATTGGGTGTTAAGAAAGGCTTTTCAGAATACTACTAATCATGCCGATGGCAAGTTAGCTCCAAAATGGGAAGGACCATATGAAGTTGAATCAGAAGCAGGGAAAGGAGCATATAGACTCAAGAATATGGAAGGGGATATGCTACCGAGATCTTGGAATGCTATACACCTTAAGCTCTATTTCAAGTGAGTTTAGAATTTAATTTCTAACTCAGGATGGTATGAATTCTACCTTTTTTAAATATGTTTGGTTTAATTTGTTCTTTGTAACCCAATACTAACTTAAGCATCGGAGGGGTGTTAGCCAAGCTAACACCCACCTTAGTGTAAGGATGTTTTGCAGTATATGCTTCGGGATATAGCTCTAGGATGCTCACTCAGGATACTTCAGAAGATTAGAGGATTGGCCCCCTCTCTCACGTACAAGGGATCCTGATCCCTTCACAGGTTTAAAGGTATTCACCTTTCTTACGAATTGGGTTTAAACACCCCGCCTGGAGCGCAAGTTATTCAGGGATAGTTCAAGGTGGCGGGACCAGTCCATGTAAAAGTGGCTGACAATTTCGTTACTGTTGGCTATATCCTGAATCCTAAAGGTATATGATGATTGATCACCCTCTCTCACGAAAGGGTATTTTCATACTCTCTAAGGTTTAAAGGTTTTCATCTTTCTAAGTCTTGGAGTTTATACACTCCCGCCTGTAGCGCATGAAAATTTGGGATTTTCCCCAGGATACAAGGGATTTATCTCTAGTACATCCTTGGGTTTTACCCCTGTGACATGAAAAACTGCCTATACAATGGAAGCTGACATTCAGAAGATTTTTAAGTATTTGAAGACATTGTACACAGGGGACATTCCTACCAAGGCGATGATGTAAAGCTCAAAGGATAAGGCTCGGAATTAATGCACTAAGTGTCTCACACAGGGGACATCTTCATTGGAAAAGTTGCAAAGGGATTGAGGTTTGATAATAGGGTTATATCCTATTCTTGGTATGATCTTTCCTTTGTAAACATCGTTTAAGTTTTTAATAATACTATGTTTTATAAAAGGTTAAATATCCTGATATATTCTCAAAATCCTTTTCAGGATATTTGATTAAGACATTTGAAACTAATACTAGTTTGGAACTTTGATCATTTAAATATTATCAAGACCGGTTTTGGAAAAGTGGATTGTTTTTCACTATTTAAAGAACTATCTACAAAGTTGAACGAATGTTTGGAGGTCCTATCCAATAAAAAGTTTTTGTAATATATTGCTGAGCATACTGATCAGGATATTTTCATAAGATAACAATACAAAATTTTTACAAAGCTAAGAGTTACATTAAGTAATGCAAGGCAATAACAAATAAGTCAAAAGATAGTTATATTATTAACAAGTCAAAAGTTGTGCTTTTGGTTTCACCTTAAACCAAGGCCCATCCGCCAAAAGCACAATTAGTTTTTACCATACTTGTGTAACGGTTGCAGGATCTATCTCAAAACAGGACCTGTCCACCTACAACCGTTACCACATTCAAAACAAGTTATACTAATCGATGACCAAGGGCTTCATCCTAAAACCTAGGACCCATCCACCTTTGGTCATCACATTGTTCTAATGCAGGAAATATAAATTGTTCGAAGACAGGAAAAGTAAATTGTTTACATAACCACAACCACGAAATTTAAAAGTGGGCTCCAGCCTTGGCACGTATATCCATCATCGCCCACTTCCCCGCTTAAGAAGCGGCACCTTCTTGATCAACAGCCTCCTTCCCAGCATCTGCACCAGCATCGGCCTCAGGATTCTTCTCGGCATCACCTTCATCAGCATTGGCCACTTCCTCTGTCGCCTTAGAAGGCTCTTCACCAGCATGCTTTGCAGGATGAGCAACGGGATGACCTCCGAGATCCTTTAGTTTCGCCTCCCAAGTCTTTATGTTCCAGGAGGGGCATTCGAAACCCAAATCCCTGGCCTCATAAGCCATCCTTATCCCGGCTTGGAGAAGAGAGACGACCACAGATGCTTTGAGGCTATCCCGATATGAACTCATATTCTGCTGGTATTGGAGAAGGGCAGCATCTAGTTTGGCTTGGGCATCCTCGTTGGCTTTATGGAGGGTAGCTTGGTGTTCCTGGATCATGGCCTTATATTTGTCTTCGTAATGCTGGGATTTGGCAGCTGCAATGGTTCCTTGGTCAGCTATGGTGGCTTCAGCTTTCTCCAGCTTGATCTCCAACATCTTGTTAAGCCCGCAGGCGTCTTCATACAAGTGCATAAGACGATCCAAACCCTATCGATAAGGACACAGGTATCGATGTAAAAATAAGCAGGATAAGGACTAACATATTTGTGCAGGATATCGAAAGGAAAATTTTACCTGTTTGAGGAATGAGGTGGCTTCGTTAAACCCATGATTCTCGAGAGAGAATGTTTCAGAAACAGCTGGAGAGTCCGTCTCCTTTCTCTTCCGAGAACTGGATGCTCGGGTCCTAGATGCCGGGGGGGCTTTAGGAGCAAAAACGGTCCTTGAAGAGGTAGGTTTTGGTGTAGCAGACGACTTTGGCTTGGATTCCTGTTTGATGGGTGCAAGGCTGGAGTAGCAATCCAACTCGTCAAGTTGGAAACCTTCAAGGTTGACAACTGGTACTGTACAAGGGAAGATATTCTCAAACTCATCATACTTTTGAAAAATAATTGATTTAAAATATATGCTAAGAATGTGCTTACCAGACATTTCTGAGCTTGATTTCTGGCTTGAATCTGTAAGAGACAGGGAGAAAGTTCTTTCACTGGCAGGAAGTCGGTAGATTTCCTTGATTTTAGATTCGGATTCTGCACTGGGAGGCACTAAATCTCTGAAGTTCGCTGCATAAAAAACATCAGGATATAAGTCCGGGATACAGTTTGAAGATATAATTGGGGATATTCCTAAAACCCTAAATCCTACCCTTGGTTAACCATTTAACCGGTAGATCGAAACCCTTATCAATAGAGTCTCTTTTTACGAAAAAGAATTTTCGTCGCCATCGATCCTCGTTCTTGGTGGCTTTAAGAACCAAAGGGTTCTTGGAGGTAGAAAACAGAAGAAAACGATGATCGTTGTGGGATCTCAACCGGTATGCTATAGGGAGGTCTTCAACAAGCAGGTCAGGAAAATGACGAGATTTGATTTGATCCAGCACTATCAAAACTCGCCAGACCATTGGCATAATCTGGGCATAGCTAAGGCCGGTGAGTTCAAAAAAGCGAGAGATGAAGGGTGGAAATGGATACCGGAGTCCAAGAGAGAAAGGGTAGGTGAAGAAACAAACCCACTCATCGGATGACGCGTCTGATCGGGCTTCCCGATCAAAAGGGCGAAAGACTGTTCCGGTGGGGAAGGCGCCGGAATCTTTAAGAGCAGCGATGTCGGCGTTGTTGAAGCAGCAGATTTCCTTTGCTGGATCACGGATGAAATTTTGACTTACGAGGGTTGAGGCCGGTCTGTCCGATCAGGATCTTGTTCGTGATGCCATGAAGGGTGTTGGGTAAACTAAAAGAAACTCAAGAAAAAAGGATAGAGGATGGAGAGAAAAGTGATTACCTGAAAATCGCTTGAAGAAAGATGATAATAAGCGGAAATGATTTGGCTAAATATAGGCTGAATATAGGGGGTAAAGAGTAAATATTGCATTGAAAATGGCACACTGTCATTTCAACCATCGTTTCATTTTAATTGCCTCGATCGACGAGAAAAGGTTTTGAAATATATACGTTGGATTGGTACACCAACCGATATATTTGGGGACAATTGTTATGGGTCATTTTCTGAGTATACATATCCTGACTAATATCCCGCTTCTAATTGTTTATTTATGACCAGGATACTGGACGGGGATATTGCTAACATCCTAGGCGATATCCTAAGCTTGAGTAAATTAAACACGTGCAGGTTAATGGCTGTAAGTTACTAACGGTCATCAGGACTTCTTCTCCTCAAGACTCGGGCGTATTTGTTATGAGGAAGCCGTTGAACCCGAAAGACTTGGTCCTCAACGTTCGAGTGGGAATATTCGCTGGATCCCGGAAGTTTAGGATAGTTTGTTATATTATCTTTACTATAAATAGATGGGGGCGGATCAGTTTAAGGCACACAATTTTACACTTACACTCTCGAACACTTTTACTCTCTAGCTCATCGCAAACACCACACTCAAACACTTGTATTCGAATTACATTGTAACACATAGTTGATCCGCACCACATCCTGCACTGTATCCTGATATTTCAAGCAATAAGAAGAACAAGGCAGCTGCGATTGTCAGCTCCCGAGGTTTTATGCCGGCGATCTAGATTGATCAAGGGCTTTCCTCATACATCACGTGTCCACCTTTACATTTTCGCTCATTGTTTGATCATAGATACAGCTCTATATCCTGAGCTGTATCCCGAAACTGTTTTCATATCTAACCTGTTTAACATATTTTTTACACATAACTCTAGCACACTACCTCACTTTACTAATTTGATCACTAAATTGCTTAGGTAATTTTTGACCAAAACAATAATACTTACAGAATGTAGAGATAGCCTAGGGAATGAATCGAAGGATCAATTCGAGTAAGACATGTCGCAAACGTTGCGGCCTGTGATCGAATTACGTCCTCTGATTGTTTCAAACGGTTGTTTAAGTGACCTAAATCCTGAGAACTGCCTGATAACCCTTGGATTTCGGTCACTAGTGAATCCCCTCTCGCCGCCAAGCACCACCACCTGCCACCACCCTCTCGCACCCCCTGCAACCACCGCCCCTCTCTCTCTTACATCACAACACCATCACCTCCACCTCCACCTCCACAACTGCAACTCAATCCGGTGAGCACCTCCACCCAAAATTCACCCTAATCTTCCACTATTCTCCACCATCGTCGCCTTATCCCACCTTAAAAACCCTAATCGGTTTACTATTCTCCACCACCGTCACCTTATCCCACCACTGTCGGAGATCTATGTCGCCGCCGTAATTCCTCCTTGGTGCTATGTCTGATTTGGGTGTGGGTGTGTGGTTATCGGAGAACCACCACCTCCTTCACCTGCTCTGCCGGTTCTCATCACGGTGGTGGTGGTGGTGTTCGACAGAGAGAAGAGAGAGATGGGTGTTTGGAGAGAGAAAGAGAGATATGGGTGTCGTTTTCTGATGTCGGTTCTCATCACGGTGGTGGTGGTGTTGGCGGCAGTGGGATGGTGGTGGTGGTGTGGTGGTAGTTCAGAGAAGAGAGAGAGAGAGCTGAAGTCGATGATGAAGATGTACTGCAGATCTGATGTGTGTATATTAATATAGGTAGAGGATCCTGTAAAAAAGTCCAACTTTTGTAAGAAGTGTGAGAAATAATTTGGGAATGACAAGTGTCCCTTATCTTAATTAATTCAAAAGGGTATATTAGTAATTGTCCATTCTTATCAATTAATTGATTTCCAAAGATAACTGCCAAAAATATCAGGCGATATATTAGGGATGTGATTCGAATTCGATTTATTCTATACATTTAATTGTTTACGGTAAGTTCTTGTTGTAGTGTTATATTCCCCAGTCAATAGTGTTATATTACGTACATGTATCTTTTAATCTCCTTTTCATAGTGTTTTATCCCCATCAATATTGTTTATTCTGTATAGTGTCTTACAGGAAACAGATAGTGTTATATCTTTCTATAGTGTTTTATCATGTAATATATTGTTCCTTTTCATAGTGTTTTATCCTCATTAATAGTGTTTTATTCTGTATAGTCTTGAATCATAGATGTTTAAAACACCACACCATGAACAATTTCTCAACCGTTTCGCCGTAAAACACCCTGCAGAGCAGATTGAGAACTAAATAAAAAAAAAAACCCTATTTTTTTGATGGAGATGACCAGGAATAAGGATGTTGAACCAAACCTAATCACTTTATAACACAATGAGGATGTCGATTGCTGGTTATCCCCCCCGATTTCGCGATAAACACCCTGCGATTGAGAAATCAAAAAAAGCCCTAATTTTTCGATGTAGATGACAATGAACAAGGATGAAGAACCAACCAGATTACCTTTATAACACAATGAGGATTTCGATTTCGCCAGTGATCTTCGAATTTTGATAGAATTTGGTCAATGATTTTTGAAGGTGTGGTGCGTGATATCAGGAGATGTGATCGTGGGTTAGGATTTTAGGATACAGTTTCCATATTTTGAATGTGTTAAAATACACTATTACCCCTCTAAATAACAAATCAGACCCTATACATAAAACACAATTTACATTTTAGTCCCTTTTGATCTCAACCATTAGATCTAAGATCTAATGGATTAAAACACTTCTTACACTTCTCACAATTCTACTCCTTTTTACACTATCCCTACCCTATTAATATATATATATATATATATATATATATATATATATATATATATATATATATATATATATATATATATATATATTAATTTTTGAATTAAGAAAATGTTAAATGAAAAGCAAAATGACCAAAATGCCCCTGAACTAAAAGACAAAATAGGAGGTTGCAACAGTCAAAAAATAGGGTTTTTAAATTCATATGGTACGAACCGGTTTTTAAAACATTGGTCCAAGCTACTACAATAGTGTATCTAAATACCACTTTAATTTAACATAGGCACATACTCCACCATATATATATAACCGTCCAAAGTCTCACTTAAGAACAAGGAATATAAGTGCCCACAAAACCGGGTATTACATCCTACCTAGAAAAACTCAAAATTAGGTTTCATACCCGACTCTAAGTGACAAGTATTTATCAGACCGATACTCTAAAACCAGGTTCAACCCATGTATACCCAGCCATACCTGATAAAAAAAACCCAAAATAAAGTCGAAACTCAACCGAAAAGTTCCTATCACTTCCTCTCCAAAAACTGGTCCATACCAGACCCGGATATTGCAATACCATTGACTTTGTTGACCATACCCGAAACCGGATATGAAAAAAAAAAACTCTAACCAGGAGTTTGGACTAGGCCCAAGATGAGGCCCATTAAGCCTAATGTTATAAATCTAGACCAAAGTTGGTGACGTAGTTGATCGAGAAACAAACAACATGACTCAAATCGGTCGTTCCCTCGTTCTCGGTCCGTTACTTTTAAATTTCCTAAAACCCAACGTTCACTCGATAATCAACCTACCTAGGGTTCTTAATTTCTATCTTCTGTGTCTTATTCTCTCATTCTTTTCTTATGAATTTGTAGAGTTCATTCACAGATCGATGCGATGTTTCTCCTGCTGTTTCAGAATCAGAGATGATCATCGTTCTCGGATCAATCGCGATTCTCATCCGATCACTGCGATCGCAAAGGTTAGGGTTCGAAATCGAGGTAGTAGATTAGAATTTCAGAAGAATTTTATAGTTTTTGAGTTCTGGTTTTTGTTTTGGTTAGGAACCTGTTGATGTTGATCCTCTGGCTAGCGGTTGCGTGTGGTCTGTAGTAGCTTCTGCAGGTAGTTTATTCATTACTGAACAAACTTATTGTTCATATTATTGGTAGTTTGAAGTGGAGCTTATCGGATCGTTATTTAAATTAGTGTGAAGTAAGATTTAATTGTTCATGTTACGGTGCAGAAATCGGTTGTAATTCAAAAATGATATTATGTTTTTTGTTTATCTTTTTAGGTTAATTTCGTTAGACAGGCAATTTTGAAGTTGATCTCACCGGATAGTTGATTAAATTAGTGTGAAGTAAGATTTGATTGTTCATATCACAGTACAGTATGCGGTTGTAATTCAAAAAGGATATTATGTTTTTTGTTTATCTTTCCAGGTTTATTCCATCGGATCATTATTTAAATTTGTGCGAAATAAGATTTGATTGCTCATATCACGGTACAGTACACGGTAGTGATATAAAAATGATATTGTGTTTGTGATTTATTTTTCTAGGTTTATTTGCATTATGTCTGTAAGAGATGTGAGTTTCCTTGCTGATGTTTTGTGTTGATAGAGTGTGTGTGTATGTTATTCAGAGGAAGATAGGGATATCTCACAACACGAGGATGGGAGATATCGTGTTGCAGGATCTCCAGTTTTGGATGATGAGCTTAGGGCTGAGGTAATAATTTTCTTAATGTTTTTATTGATGGTATGTAATGCACGATTAGCACTAACGCAGCCTCTCAGCAAGTCAGCAGTGTTGAGGTTACTGTAGGACTATTGGCATACCCACAAAAAGATTTTGTGCATGGTTCTATACAGTTTTTGTAACTGAATCAGATAAGTGGTTTGCATGGTTGTGCATTTGAGACTGGAAATTTTAAATCTGCATATACATACCTTCCATTTAAAAAAAGTGTCACCTCAATTATCTAATCCCTTTCAAGAGAAGGAATCTTGTATGTCAGTATAGACACTTCACGTTTAAATGAAATAGACAAATTATACGTTTCTGCAGTTGTAAGTTGTAACATTTCGGTCTCAGTTCTCATAATATGGATACTGTCAATTGTGCAAATTTCAGGCGAAATGGCAAAGACAGGCTTCAACTCAAAAGTTCAGATATCTATTATATAGAAGTCTAGGAATGGGTCTCATATTTCATTTATCAAAATCAGTTGACTAGCTTGAATCTTATAAAATCATGGGCACGTGCGTGATATAAAGAAAGCGATACATGGCAATTGTTTGTCCTTCACCATGTTTGTTTAGTTTTTGAAGTCCACCTTTTCAATATTCTGTTTTGATTTCAACCATGAACCACAAAGTCTGTCTCTCATATTTGACCTCAGTCTTATACACACCAGTATTTTCCGTTCACCTTTTAAACAACTGAATCTGAGTTGCTTGTGTATATGGTTTTTATGTAGATGGCTTTTAAATCTACACTTCAGGATCAGAACAACTAAATTATACCTTTACAGGCAAAATTTCTCAAAGCTAGCGGCACTTTACTACAAACTCCAGTTGATATTCGGAAAACTGAGAAATCGAAAGATTCACAACCTCATGATGAAGATCCAGAACCAACATTTCATTCAACACATTCATCAACCAGGTAATTCATACTCCAGAAAATGCTCAAAAATTGGTTTCATATACTGATTTTGTTTTCCTCATAAATCAATTATCAACAGTACCTCAAAACCTTGTGTTCCATATCTCAGTTTGAAAAACACAGGTGGCATCTCTAGCAGCTCTTCGGAAGTATGTGGGATTGAACCCGATTCATGTTCATTTTCATCAAAAAGCTCGTCACATAAAATTACCAAAGTACCCTTGAATCCATCCGAGTCATTGTTCAACCACATCATTTCAAAACCATCACCTAACACAAGCCCTTTCAAATTAACCAATGATATGCAAACACTTGGCACTGCTTTCCCTCCCTATGGGAATAATCCAAGGGTCAAATTTCAATATGTGTACTCACCGATGAACACTAAAAAATTTTCTCAGTTGGATGAACCAGTCCAAGAAAGCCCCCAATCACAAGTGAAATTACAAGCAAGTACAAAGTCAAACTATGAGGGCTGTGTTGACCAAAGTTTGGTTCCAGCTTCCTATGGTCAAACTCCTGGGGACAGGCCTATACTGGGGGTGGTTACTGCTTACTGGAATGCTGATGAAACTCCCTTTACACCTAAATGGGGGGATGGTAATGGGATCCCTAATACAACTAATAAGTATAGAGAGGTTAGGTTTGTTCATTATTTTAAACGAATCTTTACTTGGTTAGTTTCGTGATTAATGATTAAGATTGTAACTCATTTTGTCTTTTATAGGATCAGAAGGTTAGCTGGCATGCGACACCTTTTGAGGAAAGATTAGAAAAGGCGTTGATGGAGGATAAGTTCATTCATAAGAGGTACGTCATACTTCTGGTGACCTCCTTTGACTTGTTTGCTTGACAATCATGACCCAAAAATGGGTTGATTTCGATAGTTTTTGTTTGGTAAATGAGTTGATTACGGGTCAAAGTATACCACTCCTATGAAAGTTGCTAACTTAGAACAGGTTCAAATGCGCCAGCACCACCACTGTCTGCCGCCTACACCACCTCCGCCACACTGCCATCACCGCCGCCACAACAACTGCTTGCCGTGACCACTAGCAACCATAACAACAAAAATAGACACTTTTTGATACTGTTTTTTCTAGAGCTTGTTTTGAACCAACCAAAATGACACTTTCACAGTACCAATTTTTATTCGAACTCAGTTTAACCTGTTAGCTGCCCGTTTTGCCATGCATACTCATAGATAATCGTCCATGCATCCCAATTTTAATAGATTACATAATCTGATACCGATAAGGCGATAACGAACCTGACCCGGGGTCTGGCCCGTAATATGATGCTGGAGCATTGTACTCGAACTCGACCCGTTGCTTACTTCAGATGGGATTACAGCAGCCGCTTAAAGATATATTTAATGTTCGAATTGCATTTACATATTTCATATTTTATTGGTTTTTTGCTTGGTTATCTCGTTTTCTTTTTAATATGCATGTTTATCTTTTTTTTCTAGTTTATAGGAATTGTCTATTTAATCTTCTGGACATTCTTGAATTGTTGAAGCTTTTATCAAACTTCATTGAGTATGGCCATTTGATTGCTTTTAATCCGCATCATAATCTAAAAGTAATTATGTTATCACTATTTAGGTGGTTAAACACTTACCTGGATGACAATAATTTGTTTTCAGTTTTCACATTCTTTGTTGGCAGGAAGCGACGCGGAGAGATACCGGTTACAGAATTTTGATGTGTTATAGATGAACATGAAGCTACTGGATTTGAGATCCAACTGTGAGGTAACAAACTTTGCTGCCTGCATTGATCTTAAAGCTCAAAAAAATAAGAATGTTTTGAGAATTTTAATGAGACTTGAATGGCATAGTTACATATATGTTCACGTAGTCACATACTTTCACTCTTTCACACATTGAATGACCTTTTTACCACTATTTTGTGGCTGAAGATGCTCAAAAAGGGCTGTAAGACCATTCCTCTTGATTAGCTCAGTTTCAAAGGAGAACATGAAATGAAAACTTACTTAGATATGTTTTAATCCTAAAAATATAAACCTAAAGCAACGTTGTCTCAAGTAACTGTGGTAATTTTTGACATGACCTGAACACGACACCAAATAATCGGCTTTTGAATTGTTATATTTATTTCCTTTGATAAAAGGGTTCCGCTTGGGTTGACTTGTTAAACCCATCTAATTAAATAAGGTTGACCCACTAAGGCACTAAACCGTTTAGGACCCGTTTAACATATTTATTACAACTCACGAACCGGTTTCACATGTTTGCAACTTGATTACATCCCATTTGACTTATTTAGATAAATGGATTAAATGATCCGTGTTCGGGTTACACGATTTTAAGTGGGGTTAAGGCTGATGTCTTTGACATGAAAAGGTATATCAGTCGTTTTTGGGTTCAACGATTAAACCCAAAACTTGCCATCCCAACACGATTGTCACCCCTGGTTTCGAGTTTGAAGAATACACGGTTCTGTTTTGGTTTTGCTGGACTCAGTCGCGAACTTAACTGAAATTTGTTTAAGATTGACAATCGGGAACAGAATCAAACAAACATAGGCGGTTTGATTCTTCAGTTTTATCGGTTAACAACTAATTCAGTACATTCTAGTCCATGGTCTGAATTCGTCTGAAATTGGGATTGGATATGATTTTGGCTTCATATTTGTTACTATTTTTCTTTTGTTTTAAACAATAATAAGGCTGGTGGGTGTGGTTTAAAGCCCTAGGGGATTTATTATGCCATGTTAGCGTCACATAGGCGCCACCTCATATGGGTGGCTTTAAAGCCCTTCCTTTAACTTGTATGCAATGGTTTAAAGCCCCTATCATGATTACCTAATTATTTGTTTTTTATTATATTTTGTATTTTTTTCAAATTATATACCATTTTTATTTAAAACAAAATTTAAAAAAAAAAGAGTTAATTACTGTTTTTGTCCCTGTGGTTTGTCAGAAATCACTATTTCAGTCCATTAGTTTAAAAATTACGATTTCAGTCCCTGTGGTTATACTTTCGTAACCATTTCAGTCCATGTGGTTTCACTTTCGTAACCATTTCAATCTATTATTCTGTTAAGTACAGGGACTGAAATGGTTACGAGTTGGACTGAAATGGTTACGAAAGTGAAACCACAAGGACTGAAATCGTAAATTTTAAACTAATGGACTGAAATAGTGATTTTTGACAAACCACAAGGACGAAAACAGTAATTAACTCAAAAAAAAAACATAATTTGCCCTCGATCGTTTTAGGAGCACGTTCTTCATTCTCGCCCTTTTTACGGTGCCTTCTCGATCGTCCACCTTTTGAGGAAGTGGGTTGGGTTTCGGGTATGTTTTGGGTTTCGGGAAAAATGGTGGTGCGGAATAGTATCCAAAACAACCGGGAAGCGGTGGTGGCGTTGTCGGATGAGGGGAGGTTGGGGTGGCGGGTGGCATCGGATAATACCCAATCTCACCTGTTCGCGGGTCTTTTTGGTATCGTTCTTCTTGCTTGTTGTTTGCTAAATTACCCCAAAACGGATTGTTGGGTCCCACGCGTTTTGATTGTTGGAATCATTGTGTTAGTATGATAAAGTTTATAAAATTTATAGAGAATAGATGGAAATTTGAGTAAAATAGGTAGGATATATTTAGTGTGAAATTTTAAAATTAAAAGTTAATTTTTTTAAATTGTAACCGTTTGCAATGGTCAAATGACGGGGGGCCACAAAAAAATCGAGCCGTTGTCGCTCGTTATTGTGTAGGCGAAGTGTCAATGGCGCCTGGGAAATGGCATAGGAGCGCCAAAGGGCGCTAACGAGTCTAAGGTGGCAAGGGGCGGTATACCACACCCTGGCCTAGTAGTTTGTGAAGTCAGGGCACTCGAAATTGTTTGTTTGGCTTTTGTTATCTATAAATGAGTTGATCTACTGTTGCTACATTCTTAAACTTAACAATGTTATCATTATTAGTTCAATATATAATGTTATTTTTCGGTTTCTTGTATAATAATAATCGTTTATGTGGTTGGTCAATTGCAAATTCTTATGTAAAGAATTGGTAAACCAGAAACGTTATAAGTTGGAGCCAATGGCATTATAGGCTATTGGCATATTGGGGATGAGATAAAGCATAGGGATCATTAGATTCTGGGTTCGATTCTCACAATAGGGTTTTTCCCATATTTATTGGGTTTTCTCTTGAATTGGTATATAAGCATTATAGCCTAATGGAGATAGATATGATCGGGTGGTTAGTGATCCAAATAAACCTTCATCAACTGGAAAGAAAACTGATTACGATATACGACCCATAACTTGGGTATTTATAGAACTAGAGACTTAATCTTCAAGCAGTCAAGCTTCCTAATCCACCTCTAATTGTTCTTTTTATAACTATGGATAATAACAATTAAATTCAAACATTAAAGACTCCTAACCAACTTCTTTGAAACGTAAACCACCTTGTTTGAGTCTATAATTAAGCCAAACAGTTTGTACCACTAAAGGGTTTTCATGAATCCTTGAAACTGATAAATTAATCTGTTTATGGCTCGGTTCACGGTTTGAAAACTGGGTTTGATGGTTCAGATTACCCGGATTGTAACTTGAATCTAGTTGCTTTATCTTCATATATATATATTTTTTCATTTTGGAATATGCAGCTATGCATACGGCATAATGTTTAGGCAAATTGGTTTTTTATAATCTTAATTATGATTTTTTGGTTGATAATAATTCGTACCGGTATTTGACTAGTGACACCTGTGGCTTATATTTTTGTTACCAAGGGCAAATCATGCCCTAATAAAAAAATTAATTTTGTTTGCCTTTAACTTTCATTTATGTCGCTTCAAAATAGTTTACAACATTTTGATTTTACAAAATATTAAAAATGTTGAAAAAACAATTTTGATGGTTTTTTTTATGCAAGAATTGAAATTTGTTAATGGATCAGAGAAAGAATTAAGTATGGAATTGAAATTTGTTAAGCTTCAATTTAAAGAAATTGCTATTTATCAAAAGAGAGTTAAATGCTTGGTTGGTCCATGTGGTTTGTAAATATTGCAGACTTGGTCCTCGTGGTTCAATAATTACAAAGTTGGTTCCGGTAATTGTAATTTTTGCACTCGGGTGATCCTTATCACTAACTGATGTTAGATTTTTCATTTAAATATGTGTAAAATGACATAATTGCCTCTGAACAATTAAGAAAACTACAAATATATAAATTATAATTATAATTATTAATAAATTCAAGTGGATCTCATTTCCTACCCCTACCCCTACCCCACCCCAAAAACTAAAAATAATTTTTGCACAGGGGTTACCAAAACTTTCAACAGTAAAATCATGCGGTTTATCTCGATCTGAGTCGTCAAAGAAGGTGAAAATGGTATTGGAAGAGCTTAAAGATTGCCCGGAGATTATTCGGTGTTAGGGCTACTCGATTACGGTCGAGGTGGTTGTGGTGGGTTGACGGCAGTTGTGGTGGGTTATGTGGTGGAGGTGAGACAGTGGTGGTGTTGGTAGAGGAGGTTTTATTGTCACTTGAAAATGGGTGGTTATGGGTGGGGGTGGGGGAGGGGTAGGAAATAAGACTCACTTGAATTTATTAATAATTATAATTTATATATTTTTAGTTTTCTTAATTGTTCAGGGGCATTTACGTTATTTTACACATATTTAACTGAAAAATCTAACATGAGTTAGTGATAAGGACCACTCGAGTGTAAAAATTACAACTATCGGGATCAACTTTGTAATTATTAAACCACTAGCACCAAATCTGTAATATTTTCAAACCACATGTACCAACCAAGCATTTAACTCATCAAAAGAATTGGAACATAAGATGTATTTTAAGTGAAAAAAAATGAAGTAGTGTTTTACACTTAATGTCTGTTTTTATTAACGATATTTAGAGCTTATAAACGTCAAAATCAACTTTAAAACACACGATTGTTTCTTACTCAAATTTGAAGGTGGATGATTATTTGCTCACATTTCTTTTATTATGTTTATAATTATTACGTGTCCCTACAATAAATAAATAAATTATTGGAATAGAAATCATATTTACATTTTTGGCTTAATCATGTCACTGTCCTAAGAAGCCGAAAGATATAATATTGGAATAGAAATGATAATAACATTTTTTGGCTTAATCATGTCACTGTTCTAAGAAGCTGAAAGACATAATATTTTGCATTCAATAAATACATAATAGCTTGGATTTTGGAATATGACAAAGCATGGCAGATAAGACTGCGGGGTATGGTGGGGCGGGGGTTGGGCTTGGGTTGGGGCATTTGTTGACACGTGGCTTGGGGTGGCAGACATGGGGCGACCCACATTAAACAGGGTATGGTGGGGCGGGGGTTGGGGGCGTGGGTTTGGTGGGCTTCGCTGGGCTGACCCGGCTGGGCTCTTTGTAATTAAAGAAAATTACATAAAAATTAAAGAAAATTACATAAAAAAAATTACAAAAAAAATTTTCCTAACGTTTATATTTGTTTTTTATCTCTTCTCTCATCTCCAAGACTATTTCCAACTCGTCACCCTTTAGGTGATCAATCGGCTGGGATAGAATTTTCAAATCCTCCCGTCTTTGTCTCTCGGCTTCTCTAGCGGCATCTCTAGCTTCTTTGCTCTTCCGAATTTCGGCCCTTTGTTGTTGGAAGACGTTGAATGTATCCATCTTGGATGAAATGTCATCCAACTGGTCGCTGTATATTCCTCTATGCAAGAGCGAATTCCCAGCTGAAGGTGATGCCGTAGCAGATCTTGATTTTTGAGCACGCCTTTTTGTGGCATCTCTTCCATACTCAGGCCGGTTTGGGCTTGGCGAATCATCAAAAAGGTCCTCAATCTCTTGATCTCGTGCATCAGATTGGGACGAGGCCCTCGACCTTTTGGAAGACGTGTTGCTTTCGCTACCACTGGGGATATTCGCCCACTTTGGATGAAACTTACAAATCTCCCAACAATGCATGAAACGGAAGTCGGTCCCCACATTTGTCTTGAATTGAACCAATGCATTCGTCACAATGTCGGCTTCGGTTTCACCACTTTTTGGGTTTTGTTTTGCTTTATTTAAAAAACCACTATATTTTGTAAGTTGGCCGCTTATCTCGGTCCACTTCGAGGATAAGCTATCGTTTTCACGATAAACCTCTTTTCCCAATTCTTCATGGAATATTCTACTAACCCCTTGCCACAAATAGGTTCGATGTTGAGAATTTCCTAAAGTTGAATGTTGAGATTGTTGAAACCAACCCCTCGCCAATGCAAGTTCTTCGGGAACGGTCCATTTTAGTTGTTTTCGCTTGATGGTTTCAAGTGCTTTATCCGCCTCGGTTTTTTTCTTATGGCTTCTCTTTTTTATGGGTTGGGGTGCGGAAGGACCATCGTTGGGTGGTTGAGTTTCGGGGACGGTTTCGTTTTGTGAAAGGTCGATGGAGGTTGGTGAAAGGTTGATGGCCGTTTGTGTAAACGGGGTAGGTATCGAATCATCGGTGTGTGGGAAGTTAGTAAACACACGATTCCCAATATACGATGCATAACTCGCTTCTTGGGGCATAGAAGAGTGTATGAAAAATGGACGAGGCATTGGACGATTGGGTGGTGGGCTAGGATTATTTTCTTGGAATGCATACGGGTTGTTCGGGTCAAAAGGACGGTTATGAGAATGCATTTTTTCGTTTTGTAGATGGAGAATTGAAGATGAATGTGGTAAAAAAATGGAAGAAATTGTGAGGTTTTATAGTGGAAAAATAAAATTTTATTAGTTTTTTTTTTAAGATAGCCGTTGGCCAACGGCTTCTTTGGTTTGTCCAATTAGAGCCCGCCATGTCAGCTTGGCCAGACCGCCACACGCCCGGCTTGAAACCCATGCCCCAACCAAGGGCCACGCCGAAACCCATGCCCACCCGGGGTGGTGGCTTGGGCGTTTCCCCCTACCCACGCCCAAACTCCCGCCCCATACCCCGCAGTCTAATATATTCATAAAAATTAAACCTTACTGAGTAAATTGACATTAATGTAGGTGAGAAAACAGATTGGTTTACATTAAGTAGGTTAGAAAATTAATGTTTTCTATTAGTTAGTTTATTTCAAAATCAAATAAAATTAACCAACCAAGTAAATTACTAGATACCAGTGAAATTCTCTCGTGCTACGTGACGGGAATTCGATCGATATCGGTTTCGTGTGTTACAATGTTGGCACTCGCTATAGCAATCGAAAGAGAAAAAATAAAATAAAAAATAACGTCTTGACATTTTCAAAAAGATTTTGACACGCTTTATACCAATCGAAAACAGTGAAAACGGATTCTGATACTAATGTTATTCAGTTCGAATCGGTTTAGTTCGTTACGGTATCGGTACGTCACCGGTTAAAACAATAAATTACTATTCATCGGAAGTTTCGATTCAGTTTAGTATGACAACAGCACAATATCCATTTTCAATATATCTATATCGCAGTGTTGGGAAAAAAAATAAACGTAGTTGTAGAGTTAAATTCTATAAAAAAAAGTAACGTTCACAAGTTAAAACAAATGCCTAAAAAATTATAAACACTAATCAAATTAGTTAATTAGATAATGAATAAATAGATTATTAAACAATTAAAACAAATTGCCGTTTAAAAAAAAATTGAGTAAATTTCCATTTTAGTCCCCGAGGTTTGGTCCAAAATGTCATTTTAGTCCAAATAGTTTTTTTTTCTCCTCTGTGTCCCTGACTTTTCCATTTTCTTGCCATTTTGATCACATTGCCTAATTCAGTCTAAAAATCTGGTTATAACTAGGGGTATTTTTGACATAACTGTTGTGTAGTGATAACCAGGGGTAGTTTACAACATAATTTATAAAACCTCTTAATAATTTAATGCCAAAAATACCCCTGATTATAACCTTGTTTTTAGACTAAGTTAGGCAATGTGATCAAAATGGCAAGAAAAAGGAAAAGTCAGGCACCCAAAGGAGAAAAAAAAAACTATTTGGACTTAAATGGCAAGTTGGACAAAAAAATCAGGGACTAAAATGGCAATTTACTCAAAACAATTAAAACAAATACAAATTAATTCAAGCCATGCATTATATACCTTTACAACTTATTTAAAAAATTGTATTAGCTCAATAGTGCTTTTACCTCACAACCCAAAGTTGGGTTTTAATAATAATAATAATAATAATAATAATAATAATAATAATAATAATAATAATAATAATAATAATAATAATAACAACAACAACAACTTTTTGGTGAAAGAAAAATACATATGGTGTAAGCTAGCTTAATCACTTCTGATTAACTGAGATCGATTTGAAGACACCTTAAATTGATAGAAACTTACACAAGGTCGATTTAAGCTCAAAGATTAAATGAAGCTAATAACCGAACTCAAACTCAGGCTTCATAAAGAGAACTTGATCAGACTAGTCTAAAAACTCTATTGGTTATATAAATATGTAATAAATAAACATTCCCTTATATATGATAAACAACTAAATAATATATATTTTATTATGAGTTTTTTTCCCAAACTAGTCTAAAAATATTTACGTATGTGCAAAAGTAGTGCAGATGTATGTTCGAATCTTCATGATTAAGATTTATGAATAAAGCGACGTTGAGCAGATGTATTGCAAAGGAAAAACAATATATTATAAATGACTGAAACAGAATAAAACTATAAGATAAATAATACGTGTGCTAGTGAAAGAAGAGTATAATATGTTAGATTAAAAAAAATATAAATAGAAAATGAATGGAAACACCATTTTGGTAAATAGTTTAAAAGCAACACTATTTTGGTACATATTTTTTCTACCAACACTACTTTAGGAAAATTCTCTTTTATTATTTATAGTTACAACTTACAAGTATACAACTACAAAAGTATACAGAACTTGATCTTTAGATGTATAACTCAAAAAAGTGAGCTCAAATTTTTTTAAATTAAACGATGATTTGACTCTACTCGTTTACACCATAATTATAACTTACAACTTTTCAAAGAGTGAAAATAACTTAACTTTTTAATCTATATTAAAATTTTATCGTATCACTCTTTTAAATACATATGGATAACAAGTGACACGATAATTTGTAGGGGCGGAGCTAGTGTATTAGAAAGGGTAGTACGGGCTACCATTTAACCCCGTCTCCGTACCGTTTTTATAGTGTAAAAAAATAAAATAAAATTAGTTTTATACAAAAGATAACTCTGATCAAAAAAAAAATGTGATGCCTCTAAATTTTTGGAATAGCTCTGGCACCGATCATTGGTATATTTAAATAAAGAAATATTGGATTTTAATAATCCCAACTATTCGCCGTTGGCCGCCAACAGTCTCAACTTAAAAAATAACCACTTACAGTCCCAACTAGGGCTCGTTTACTAAATAAGCTTATTTTTTAGTTAATTAGTATATTAAATAAAAATAATATAAATAATAGACTTTCTAGACTTGCGAGCTCGATAAGTGAAGCTCGGGCTCAGGCTCGTTTACTAAATAAGCTTATTTTTAGGTTCAAGGTCGGATTGTAAACAAGTTTTAATAAGCTCGGCTCGACTCGGCTAGTCTACACTAAGGCTCGACGAGCTTAACGAGCTTCACATGTGAGGCTTGAGCTCGGGCTCGATAAACAAACGAGCTTTGTTTTAGGCTCAAGCTCGACTCGGGCTCGATAAGGCTCGACTAGTTTCGAGCTTTTTCTCGAGCTGATCTAGAGAGCTCGCGAGCCGCTTGGCTCGTTTGCACCCCTAGTTGGGACTGTCAGTGGTTATTTGTAAAGTTGGGACTATTGGTGGCCAACGACGAATAGTTTGAATTATTAAAATCCAATATTTCTTAAATAAATTTGGCGAAAGATGGAGATGGAGTTTTCATATAAAGCTGGAAGATGATGTGTATATTTCTATAGAGACGTGTAATTATAGATGAAAATATGTTAAACTGCTAGCCACATCAACAATTTCAAAGAGGGGTGTTACAATTACATACATGTAAAGTCCCATCAACAATTACAAAGAGGGGCGCAACACTTAGGTCACTCGGTGTGGAGGTCGTTCAGGCCCGGTGACCCCCAGCGACTCCCCCAAACATCATCCCGGGTGGCTCGGCGTCGTCCAAAACGTCAGGGGTGAGACGATTGGGACGGGAGTTAAAAGACAAAACTCACATCATCTTCTTCTCACACACACATATACATATATGTTTTAGGTCCATCCTCGATTTTTTTACCTCCATCCTCTTTGCCCCATCCTCACACCCATCCTACGTGGTGCTGACGTGAAGGCCCATCCTCTATCAACCATACTGAGTAGCCTTACATAGATGTTTGTATTACCTGTCACGTCCATCATTAACACACATAATAACTCCACTTGAGTGACCAACATTTAATACTTATGGTTGTGGAGGAAACTAGTGCATGAAGGATGCCTATTCATGTTATCTGTCACGTCAACATCCATAGAGGATGCCCCTCTAAAGGTGGACCAAGGGGGTGGAGGATGGGTCTCTCCCCATTTTTAATTTCTTTTTTTTATTTTGACAAAGTAAATATGCAAAACATATATATATATATATATAGGTAGAGGATCCTGTAAAAAGTGCTCAAAGTGTGAGAAGTGTAAGAAGTGTATTATAACACTATATATAATACTATATAACACCATATAAACACCGTATAACAATATGTAACACCATATAATACCATATAACACTATGTAACACTATATATCATTATATAACAAATATAACACTATAGGTTGTCTGATAGCATGTCTATGATAGATGTATAGTGTTATATTTGTTATATAATGTTATATAGTGTTACATAGTGTTATAATACACTTCTCACACTTTAGACCCTTTTTACACTATCCTTACCCTATATATATAATTAATTTAAACTCTAAGATAAATATTAACTCTTACATTACATTAAAAAAAACAACCTAAACTTAAAAAGAACTAATTAAAAAAAACTACTAGTCTTCATTCGGCATGTCGTCATTGGGTACGTTTTGTGCGTTGTTCCAAATGTATTCCACCAAGTCCGCTTAAAGGTTTTGATGTGTGTACTCGTTACGTAAGGAGAATCCGTTTAAACCTTGTTGTTCTACATTACTAGAAAAGAATTCCCATTAGGCGCGTTTTCGTCATACTCATAAATCACTCTACCTTCGTCTTTGATGATTATGTTATGCATCAAGATACAAGCATACATAGAGTATCGAAACTTCTGTGGTGTAAAAGCACGTGCTGGATGTTCAAGGATATGCCATTTTTTGTAGAACCCCAAAACACCGTTCAATGTCTTTTCTCGCCGCCTCTTGAAACTTGGAAAATTTCTTTCTTTTATCGTATGTCGGGTGCGGAATAGTTTTAACGATTGTAGAGTACGTTGGGTATATTCCATCCGCAAGGTAGTAACCATGCATGTATTCCACCCCCGAAACCGTAAAACTGGTGTCTGGACCAGTTACTATTATGACATTGTTAAAGATCTCTGATTGGTAGATGACGTTAATGTAACGCCTCGCATTTTGTACCTTTCCTATTTTAGCAAGTCATGTTGTACTTTTCATTTTTTGACATTTGTACTCTCGTTGTATTCTATTTTGTTTCAATTTGTAATCCGAGACTATTAGTCATAATGAAAACGAAGTCATTTTAAATTCATGTTATCCGTGTTAGACTTATGTGCGGACTTTTACTCGAAATTCACGTGTTGGACACTATATTATGCTTGATTCGTGACTCTTAATTTCACATTGATGCTTGATACTCGTTAAACTGATTAAAGCACATAAATTAATCAAATTGGGAAAATAAAATATTAAAACCAGGCCCTTCTACGAAGGGAGTAGCTTCGTACGAAGGAGTGGCTTCGTACGAAGGGGAATGGGCGAAATCCTAGGAAACCCTGATGTACCCTCAAATCTATAAATAGAGGCCTTAACCCCTCATTCCAACTCACCTTTTCCTCTTGCAAACACTCTCGAATTGCTGTTGCGATCAGAAGCTTTGTAAGATTTTCTCCTTCCTCATTTCGATTATATTTTCTTTCATTTCTTGCATTTCTAATCACAAACTCTTGAAATTTTCTCAAGAACCTTTAATCCTAAACATCTCGAAGATGGTTTCCACTCGTTTTGCCTAGGCAAACTGTTGTGGAGCATCACTTATACGATAATAGATCAAAGTTCATAATATTTTACAACTTAATTAAACCCTCGTTTCGATTATTACAAGATCTTGATGGAATCGGGAACCCATCAGACCCTAACTCAATTCATAGTTAAGGGCCTGCATTAGGATTAATTTCCATCAAGAAATTAGCTGTTTCGATGGATCAAACAGAAATTTCATCAAGAACAGTGCCTTCGTACGAAGGGACTATGCCCGTTCGTACGAAGGGACTTCAGTACATGTAACACCTCGAAAATTCACGTCCTATAATGTGTAGACACGTGTCGTATGTTGAAACGTGTGAAAGAATATTATGAAAGGACTAAAGTTGACAAACATGGAAAGTATGTTAATATACGTATTCTAAGTGTCAACAGTGAATAAATATATTGTATATTAACCCTACAAGATGCTCATACCTTCAAACGAATAAATCATGGATCATACGAAGCTAAAAGTGAGAGATTACAAACTACAGGGGCTAAATGTGTCAACATGTTTAAATTTATACCTCTGAGTGACCTTTTGACAAACCCGAAGCTTTGTAACGGTTAATTATGCTCACTAGAATACACGGTTTAAATTTCGTAAAGTTTCGTTAACGTATGAGAAAGTTATGATCAAATTCGTGTGCGAAGGGTTAAAGTGCAAACGTTGAAAGCTAAGACTTTTCGGGTTGACCGGAAGTGTTCATGGATTTGGCAAAGTGGGTATAAGTCCTAAAGTCCTTGTGGGTAAATATAAGGGGGTCAAAATGCAAGAAATAACCTTGGTTGCCCTTTCGAAGAGCCAAGGGTCAACTTTGCATTAAATAGAAAATCAAAAATCTGATTCGCAGGCCCAGGCGGCCCGCGTTGGGTTCTGCTAAACGGGAGGCGGGCCGCGTCAGGCCGCCAGATGCAGAAAACGGGGACAGACCCCTGGAAACGCGCAGAATCGATCTTAAACGACATTTTAACATGGTGGGCGACCCCTAAACTGTACTAGGGCACTAGAGACACATGTTGGATGGTTGTGGTCGATCATAGAGTTATGTGTCAACATATTGTGGTGATAATTTCACTTTAAAAGGCCATTGTGTGCAATGTTGTTCTTCACACCATTCTCTGCCTTATCTGATCAATTCTGGAGCTCTCAAGCAGGTCCAACTGATCATATCTCGTGCATAGGACCCTTGTAAGTCTGCTAGTCCTTCTTTAATTGAGTTTAGCTTGTTTAATTAGCTAAAAGTCAAACCGTCGTAATTACGGTTTGACTTCGAGATTAGTCAACAATGGCTCAGTCATATCTCGAATCAAAAGTAGTTATAAGTTGGTATTTATGTGGGTAATAAAACCTCAAAAGGGTTTCCCCTGATCACCACTCTAATCAGGTCAAAAGTCGGGTCAAACTTATATTTAAAAAGTCAACAGGAAGCCTAAAATGCTATTTATGCATAATTAACATTTTAAATCATATACAACCTGTTGGATCATTGTTATAACTTGGTAATAAGTGTAAGAACATGTCCAAACATGTTCAACCCGACAATTTCCTGTTTAGACTCGGTTCGGAACCGAAAGTCACATAGTTTGACTTTCACTTTGACTTTCAGTTCTGACCCGTTTAGGCATGTTTTAGAAATGCCTCAGAGCTTTAATTGGACTAGGTTACATGTTAGAATAACCCTTTGTGATTATACACCTTGGTTCATTAGTTATCCAATTAATATGCACGTTTCCGTTAATTGCTCATATGTTGACCGTTATGCCCTTATTACTTTAAAACGTGATTTTTGGAAATGTAAAAGAGTAGAAACCTTAATTACTGATATATAAACTTGTATGAAAAGTTTGACATCAGTCTGATTTGAAGATTAAGAGTTATGCTCATTATCGCAAAATGAATGCTTTATGTTAGTAAAACGGCGTAATTAGCGTATAGCCTAGTTAAGCCTACTTTTTGATATCAAATATTTTACCCACTGATGTAATATATTATTTTGGGAATTTTAAAGATTTTTAATTAATTTTAGGCTGAGCATAACTAGTAGTCGTAGGCTTAATCCGGTAATTGTCGGTTTTGCCCTTACGGGCCATAAAATGAGTTTTACATATCTAAACGACTCCAAACCTTTTGCTACTGATCACATATGTTAAATAAATTATTTTAAGCCTTCTGGAAATATAAAAATATCAGATTTAACTATCGAACCCGGAAATGGCCTTTAATCGCCTTATTTAGCGTTTTATCGCATTGTATGTATAAAAATTATATTGAACATACCCGGGTTGATACCTACTGATATAAGAGGCAAATTATGATATTTTAACAGTAAGAAAAGGTTGATAAACTCAGACTCCAGTTTTGAGCTTTTCGGCTTATGTGAAATTACCAAAATACCCTTACGGGGCATAGTTTGGTTAAAAATGATAAATTTCACATATATGCTTTAACCTACTGATATAACTTAGCAAATTATGTATTTTTGCTGATTACATCAGACCTGTAACTCAGGTTGTTACTTAAACTCTTTTATAAACTTTTAAATGACCAAACTACCCCTACGGGGCCTAGTTTGTGTTTAAACACGTTTCGGGCATAATGAAAGACATCTTACTGATGTCACAACATATTTGAGGCATAATTAACTTAGGAAACCTGTATATAGCTCTCATGAATACCCGTCACGCTTATTACGCGTACGGTTCGGTTTATGTAACAAGTTTACATAAATTAGCCGAAACGGGTCAAACCTTATCGGTTTTATCTCAAAATACAGAATGTGAATAATAAACCCATATTAAACAAGTCTCTGAACTTGTCGGGTCTAAATCACATTCTATCCGGTCTTCGCTTAATCGTGCGTACGAACCGTATCTTGAAAACTAGCCAGTCTAAGCTTAAGCTTAATTAAAGACCCGTTAGGATTCTAATAGGTTATATTAAACCTTCGTTCCAGATTAGGAGAACCAGTAAAAGCTACTTGCAATTTTGCTTATTGTGATTTATACATTGCTCAAGTAAATACTTTTAACTTATTTTCCCTATACGGGCTTGGGTTACGGTATATAGCATACCGCTTGATCGGGCATCAAATCTCCACCGTTAAGTGGGTAGTTGAATAATTTGATCGGCTCGTTTAAACAGTCTTGTTACTTAAAGCCTTTGGGGGGTTAATGACCATGTCCCGGATATCCTTGGCATCATTTTACGAAATGGCCACGACTTAAGCGCGGGGTGTAGGCGTACACCCGTCAGTGCACAAAAGTATATTGTGGTGTGTCTATTGATCTTTAACCCGGACAAGATCCGGGCTACTGAACGCACAAGGAACATGTAATTCGTTCACAAGATTATAATATTAAATAATTCTCCCAAGTTAAATAAAATGTTTATGCCATGTGCATCCAAACCAATTTTCAATCATTTTCCAAAATGAGTCAGTTGAATGTATTTACCAGTGTAAACTGACGTATTTTTCCAAAGAGATTAAATGCAGGTACTAAGCGAAATTGGCTGGGATTTCTCCTTAGCATCATTAGAAGTCTCGCAAGCTTAAGATGCCTGAAGTCTGTTGAACCATTAATACTATTTTTATTTTCGATCCGACTGTGGATAAACTTCCGGATACTGTGACTTTGATATTACAATATTAAATTCGGTTGTATCATATTTTTTAAATTTGCTTCCGCTGTGCATATTAAATATTGTGTTGTTTGACTATTACGTTGCCAACCACGTCACGATACTCCCCCACCGGGCCCACCGGTGACACGTGGAAATCGGGGTGTGACAGTACATACTTTCCGTTTTAATTTCAGATCTGTACACACACTCATTTGTCACCATTTAAAGGTTTATCTACTGAACTAAATAAATTAAACAAATACTTCAACGTTTTCAACCAAATCAGATAAAAACTAAAACTTTTCATAACCAAACACAGTGTCTTCGTACAAAGGGAGTGCCTTCGTACGAACCCACACTGTTAATCAAACCAAACTGTTTTATCTTCTTATCTAACCCAGTTTATACATCTGATCATTTTATTTACCGTTTTAAATCATTCACTTTACTGTTTAACAAATCAAATCAGTTCGAATCACACATTTAACAGCCGGTTCGTAATAAACAGAAACGCCCGTTTGTACGAAGGGACTATGCCCGTTCGTACGAAGGGACTGTTCTTCGTTTTAACTTGTTTTGTTTCACGTATTTCAGCAATCTGATCCAACACTCTTTCACATCAGTAATCTTATACACTCGTTTAACTATTTCAGCATGATCTCGAGACTTCGTCAACTCTGCTAGCAGTTTTCGTGTATTCCCTACGCAAAACTGTGAGTATACTCGATCCCATTTTTGTTTTAAACGCTTTGGGTGCAACATGTACATTATACAAAAACACGCAACACTTGAAACTTATTTTAATCACACTCTATCCACATTTAAACATGAAAACATGTGATACTTGTTAGTCTTATATGCAATGTGTACACTTGTACCTATATGCTCATTAACTTTGATAGCCTACCTTGACAATTATAGCGCTTTAGGATTAACGCACCGCCCTTGAGTCTTGGGGTATTGTTAAGTAAAACATGTTAACCCCATGTTCGTTGCGACGTTGTAGGGAAGGCAAGATTGTGTTGGAAACTTGGGTTTGACATATAGTTTACACTAGTCCAGCATATTTGTAACTTGTATACAATATTCATGTTGGATATGAGCACGTTAAACATTTTATTCTTATTATGCTATGTATCAAAACTTGTATACTTGCCAACATTTTGTTGATCTTTATTTTAATACATGTTGCAGGTTGATATACAAGATGACGAAGAATCAAGCTAGGGTGAACTTAGAAACACGCCTTAGAATAAACTATGATTTGAATCTATGTTTTGGATACAATTTGGTTATGTTTGAATCATGTATGACATTTTTAGTACATTTATGAAATCTTGATTAATCTATATTGTCACATTTAGTGTTATGATGCTTTGAGCAATTTATTTTCGTCTCACTCCAATGTTTCCGCCATCGGTTGGGGTGTGACAGTTAAGGTCGTTAAGCGAACCAGGAACACCAAAAAAAGCATGCCAAATCCACAGATATTATGACACAACAGCCTCTGGTATTATAGTTGGATGACCATGATCGCCTCGAGTATATTGACCTCACCACGTAGTAGGGCAATTCTGCCATGGCCAGTGCATGCAATCAATGCTTTCGAGCATTTCTAGAAAACCATGCCTTTCTTCATGTGTTTGATATAATTTTTGGACGTCATTTGCGTTTGGTTTCCGCAGATATTTCTTGCTGTATAACTTCACCATCCATTAGCAAAACTTGTACAAACATTCTTGCGCAGTTCTTTCGGACATCCTTAAATACTTGTCCAATGAATCGGGTGTCGTCTCGTATGCAAGTTGGCAAACGGCCGTCGTGCATTTCTATAAAGTGGTGAATCCCCTATGGCCCCTAGCGTCGTATCGAAGTGTGAAAACAGATCAGCCGGTTCTAAGTTGTCTGCTATACGTAAGAATAGTCGACGGCTCATTCAGAATGGACGTCTAAACATCGCAGCCAGGTCCTCATACCGAGTAGTCTTATGGATCAGTTGTTGATATTTAGCAAGAATACAAAATATTATATATATATATAGGGAGGGGCTCATGCGAGAACTCCATTTATTGCGAGAACCGCGAGAACCAATGTGAACACAACCTACCTAACCCCCCCCCCCCCCAAAGCTAAATGCTAAAAACTAAAACCCCAAAAAAACCTAAAAAAAACCTAACCCCCCACCCCACAAAAACCTAAACCCCCCCCCCCCCACCCACCCCCCCAAGCTAAAATTCTAAAAACTAAACCCCCAAAAAACCTAAAAAAAATCTAAATTTTTTTTTTAATATTTTTAATGCTCAAATCGCTACTATTAGTGGCAAAAAAAAAAAAAATTTTTAATTTTTATTTTTTTTAGCTATTTTTAGGCATTTTTTTATATAAAAAATATAAAAAAAAATTTGTGTGATTTTTAGCTATTTTTAGGCATTTTTGTTGTGTTCACATTGGTTCTCGCGGTTCTCACAATAAGAGGTGGTTCTCGCATGATCTTCTCCCTATATATATATATACCCTATATATATATATATATATATGTGTGTGTGTGTGTGTGTGTGTGTGTGTGTGTGTGTGTGTGTGTGTGTGTGTAGGGTAAGGTTCATACGAGAACCACCTTTATTGCGAGAACCACGAGAACCAATGTGAATACAACCTAAAATAGCTAAAAACAACCTAACCCCCACCCCCCCCCCCCCTAAAAAAAAAACCTAACCCCCCCCCAAGCTAAATGCTAAAAACTAAAACCCCCAAAAAACCTAACCCCCCCCCCCCCCACCCCAAAAACCTAAACCCCCCTCCCCCACCTCCCAAAAACCTAAACCCCCAACCCCCCCCCCCCCCTAGCTAAAATGCTAAAAACTAAACCCCCAAAAAACCTAAAAAAATCTTTAAAAAATCTAAAAAATAAAAAAAAAATCTAAATTTTTTTTAATATTTTTTAAGTTAAAATCGCTACTTTTAGTAGAAAAAAAAATTTTTTGCAACTAAAAGTAGCGATTTTTTTATAAAAAATATTAAAAAAAAATTTGTGTGTTTTTTAGCTATTTTTAGGTATTTTTTGTTGTGTTCACATTGGTTCTCGCAATAAAGGGTGGTTCCTAACGGATCTTTGTCCTATATGTGTGTGTATATATATATATAGAAAAACGGGATCAGGAGAAAACGCTCAAAAGTGTGAGAACGGTGAGAACGCATCCTGGCCCAACACGTGAAGCGCGATATAATTAGGGCGTATGGGTTTTTTTGTCATTTTATCTTCTGCTTTTCCAGTTCTGCTTTTCACAATATTGTTTTATTTTTGGGGTTTAAGATTTTTGGTGTTAACCAAATTCAATAATTAATGGCGTTTTAATGGTTTCATTGTATTAACATTTTGGTGTTTATGGCGTTTTTCAAATCGTATGACATTGGAACCCCAATGGGTCAGAAGATCTCTCTGAATGACGTTTTTCAAGGCGTTTTAGACAAGATGGCCCATTGTTCTATTATTTTTTATATACATTTTGGCGTTTGTGGTATCTTTGCGTTTTACAATTGTAAAATTATATTACAACCACAGGGAAAAAATAGAAGCGAATAAAATAAATTAAAAACCCTAATCGGATCTCTCTTCACAATCTTCACTGTCATCAGCCTCTCTCTTCTTTAATACTACAAGAACTGCCACCAAATATATGACGTTTTATGTTAAACTTAAGAAACCCGTCGGTTTGATTATTTTGCCTGCTCGTCTGTTGAAGTGGCTTTTTGTGGATGTTTGGAGACATAGATCTATGACGTGTGGGTGGGTTTTTCGCTTTTTCTTCATCTTGATCTTCATCTTTATAATCATCCCACTTTTCAATGTTATTGATCTCTTCTCCTCATCCAAGCATTCTTCAAGAACAAAGAACACAAAATGACATACGATTGTCATCAGTATCTTTTTCTTGAAGATTTGTCCATCACATGCAGCAAAATCTTACTGAGTTACTCTCCTCACATAACAATCTATTCAGTGAAACTTCACGAAGAACAATATTGAATATCCAAGAAAGCATATTAGCTATCTTTTTTTTTTTAATTTTTTGGCGTTTTTATAGTGAGCGGTATTTAGTAGTATTGGCGTTTGTTTTTTTTTTGTTTGATTAAATGGAAGTTGCTGATAGGTATCATTTTATAGGATGTCTTTTTGGCGCGTATGTTATGCGATGCATTATTATAATAAAGTATTCGTCGTTTCAGTCACGGTTTGTAATTATTGTTTTTGATAAGCTTTTATCTCTGAAGTCTGTAACACGTCCTATCTTTCAAGTTTGGCGTTTTAGATTCTAATATAATAAATTTTCTATCTCTTCAGTTTTACTGTTTTGTAGTTACAGTTTCTAGTTACATTTTCAAGTTTGGTTTTTATTTTATTTTTATTTTTATTTTGATTTTGATTTTTTATTTTTTGGGTTTTTTTTTATAATACTTATCCAAACTAATTTTATGAGTTAAATGCTTGGTTGGTCCCTGTGGTTTGCAAAAATTTCATACTTGGTCCTAGTGGTTTACTAATTACACGCGTGGTCCCAAAAGTTGTCAAAAATGAACTTGGTTGGTCCCCTGACCTAACCTCTGTTAAATTTCTTAGTTAACTATGTGTGAAATGACAATATTACCCCTGAACATCTAAAAGATATAAAGAAAATATATGAAGAAAACTCATCTTCTCCAACCTCTAACACCACCGCCTCCTCCACCTTCTCAACCCTGCAAGTACCTCCACCACCACCACTGTATCCTTCTTCCTCCTCTTTCTCTCTATTCTTCACCAAAAAAGCTTCAATGGCAGCTGCATCCATCCAATCCCCATCTCCAGATCCCGAATCATATATGAAGAATTAAAGTGTTCCCCAACCCAGACTAATAACCCCTAACTCGTGCAAATTTAACAAAAGGAAGTTCAAATATTTCAGATGTTTTCAATTTTTTTATTTTCCTCAAATAAAGTAATTTAAAAACAAAATTAACTGAGGCTCAGATCTGTAAACAAGGGAACGAAGGAGGATAAATCCACCATGGTTGCAAATCAATCCGGATTGTGTCACACCCCGATATTTCCACGTATTACCGGTGGGCCCGGTGGGAAGTATCGTGACGTAGTTGATATCATCATAGACAATTTATCACAGTTTATATACACAGCGGAAGTCGAAAGATAAAATCATTACAAACCGAATGAAAGTAATATCATTTATTACAAAACGGTTGTAAATGATCCACAGGCGGATCAAAGTTAAAAAGAAATATTGTTCAGCAGATTGATGACATCTAAGCTTGCAAGACTCTTTATTGATGCTAGGAGTAGCCAGCCTATTCCGTTTAGTACCCGCACTTAGCCTTTTTGGAAAATACGTCAGTTTACACTGATAAATACAATTAACCGACTCATTTTGAAAAATGTTTAAGAAAATTGATTTGAATGCACAAGGCACAAAATAATCTTTTATAACTTGGGATAATTATTTATATATAAACTTGTAAAAGAATTACATGTTCGTTATACGTTCAGTAGCACGGGCTGAATACCGGGTTAAAGATTAATAGACACACCACATGATATAATCCCGCGGCGAGTTATTCTCAAACCGTCGGTTATACCTTTTTATATATATGCACTGGCAGGTGTATGCCTACACCCCGTGCTTAGGTCGTGGCCATTTCAATGAATGATGCCAAGGATATCCGGGACATGGTCATTAACCCCCCAAAGACTTTAAGCAAACAAAACAGTTTAAACGGGTCATCTTAATAAATTAACCTTCATATGATTAAAAATTCAATGCCCGACCAAGCGGTATTTTATATACCGTACCCCAAGCCCGTATAAGGGAAAATAAGTTAAAAGTATTTACCTGAGCAAGTATATATCACAATCAGCGAGTGCAAGTATCTTTTACTGGTCTCCTAATCTGGATCGAAGGTTTTAATAACCTATTAGATTCCTAACGGGTCTTAATTAAGTCTAAACTTAGACCGGTTAGTTTTAAAGGAAGATATACGGTTCAAAACGCACTATTAAGCGATGACCGGATTAGAGTGTGGTTTAGACCCGAAAAGTTTGTATACTTGTATAATATGGGAAAACTAAACACATTCTGGATTTTGAGATAAAAACGATAAGGTTTGACCCGTTTCGGCTAATTTATGCAAACTAGTTACAAACACCGCACCGAACGCGAATAATGCGTAACGGGTAACCAAATGAGTCCTGAACAGGTTTCCTAAGTTAATATTCCTTAAATATGTTGTGATATCAGTAAGATACCTTCCATTATGCCCAAAATAGATTTAAACTCAAATTATGTTCCGTAGGGGTATTTTGGTCATTTTAAAAGTTATAAAAGAATTTAAATACTAATCTGAGTTTCAGGTCTGATATAATCAGTAAAAATATTTATTTTTATAAGTCATAACAGTAGGGTGTTGCATATATGTGAAATTTATCTTTTATAACCAAACTATGCACCGTAGGGGCATTTTGGTAATTTCACATAAGCTTTAAAGGTCAAAATTAGAATTCTGAGTTCAAAACTTTTGCTTACTATTTAATTATAAAAAATTACTTAAAACATCAGTAGGTATTAAGTTTTATATGCCAAAATTAGTTTTAACCCATACTATGCGCTTAAAACGCGTAAAAGTCGGTTTTAAGCGATTTTCGGGTTTATATAGGAAATCTGTGTTTTTGATCAGTTTATAAAGTTCAAAATGTTTTATTTATTATATAAAATCAGTAGCAAAAAGTTTGGTGTCAAAATATTATGTAAAACTCATTTTATTCATGAAAAGGGTATAACCGACATTTACCGAATTATAGCAAGAACCCTATGTTATGCTCAGCTTAAAAATAATTAAAAATCTTCAAAAATCCCAAAATATTATATTACATCAGTGGGTAAAAAGTTTGGTGTAAAAATTTGGGTTTAGATAGGCTTTATGCTAATTACGCCATTTAATTAATAAAAAGCTTTCTAATTACGCTATTGAGCATAACTCTTAATCTAGACCTCAAATTGATGTCAAATTTTTAGGAAAAGTTTATAAATCAGTAATAAAGGTTTTTGTCCTCTCACATTTTCAAAAATCTCGTTTTAAGGTCAAAAGGGCATTATGGTCAACATTTAGGCATATAACGGAAACATGCACATGAATCGAATAACTAATGAACCAAGTTGTATAACCTCAGAGGGTTACACTAATCTATAACCTGGTCCTAATAGAGCTCTAAGGCATTTCTAAAATATGCTACATTGGGTCAGAACTGAAAGTCAAAGCAAAAGTCTACTTTTGCGACTTTCGGTTTCAAACCGAGCTTAAACAGAAAATTGTCGGGTTGAACATGTTTAGACATGTTCTTACATTAATTACCAAGTTATATGAGTGATAAAACAGGTTCCATGGCTTCTACATTGTTAATTATGTGTTTATGCGAAAATTTGCTTTCTGTTGACTTTTTATAATTAACTTTGACCCGACAATTGACCTAGTTAGAGTAGGAATCAGAGGGTGCCCTTTTAAGAGTTTATTACCCACATAATTACCAACTCAAAGCTACTTTTAATTCGAGAATTGACTGGACCATTAGTGATTAATCACTAAGTCAAACCTTAATTACGACGGGTTTGACTTTAGGCCATTAAACTAATAAAACTGAATTAAGAAAGGTCAAGGAAGCTTACAAAGGTCATATGCAAGACTAATGACCCTTAGGGAATGCTCTTGAGCTCCAGGAGACTCCAGAAAATAAGTTGGAATGGTTTTTGAAATGCAAGTCCAAGTGTTGCAACTTAGAGCTCTTATATACGAAATTAAATGCAACAAGATCATGCCAAACAAGTCTATGAATGATTCCTGATCATTACAGATGTCCCTATGCATGAAATACCACTTGCTCAGCCTCTGGTTTTTGAAAACAAGCTCTCAAAGGCGGTGGACAGGCTGATACAGGCATCTGTCCAAGAAAACTGATGCTGGCACTTTTAGGCGGCCCGCGTAAGAGACCTTAAGGTCTTACGCGGCCAGTATGGCTCCCAGATTCCGGTCACAAGTTTGTCAGTTTTGCATTTTAGGTCCCTGGTCCTTCAAATCTTTATTTTAACTTGATTTCTTGCACTTTTAACCCTCCAACTTGACTTTTAAGGACCCCAAGACATAAACAAACTTTGTTAAGTCACCGGTTAGTTATACGATCACCGAATAAGTCCTGAATTTCAACGTTGACGCTTTTAAACCCTTATTTACGAATGTTGGCATAACTTCTTTATACGGTATCGAAACCTTGTGAAATTTTTATCACTTATTCTCGTGAGCATAATTAATCGTCACAAAGCTTCGGGTTTGCTAAAAGGTCACTCAGAGGTATAAATTAAACATGTTGACACTATTAACCCTTGTGTTTTGTAATCTTTCACTTTCTTCCATAAACGGCTACGTATGATTCATAATTCATTCGTTTAAGGGTATAAACATCGTGTAGGGTTGTTGAAAGGTATAATTATCCAATGTTGACACTTTGAATCCTTTTACACACATACTTTCTTTGTTTGTCAACTTTAGTCCCTCATATTCAATTCATTACATGTTTAAAGCTCATGACACGTGTCTTCATTATATTGGTCGTGATTTTACGAGGTGTTACATCCTCACCCCCTTAAAAGAAATCTCGACCTCGAGATTTACTGGAATAAATGAGGGTACTTCTCTTTCATTGCGGACTCTACCTCCCACGTATACTCGGGACCTCTACGGGCATCCCATTTAACTTTTACAATCGGTACCTGCTTCCTTCGAAGTTTCTTAACATGTTGATCCTCGATCGACAAAGGTTTTTCAACAAATTTCAGGCTCTCATCTATGTGCACATCCGTATGTGGTATGACTAGTGATTCATCAGCTAGACATTTCTTCAGATTGCAGATGTGGAATACATTATGAATACCACTGAGCTCTTCAGGCAGGTTTAACTTGTAAACCACTGTTCCGACACATTCGATGATCTCGAATGGTCCTATATATCTTGGGCTTAGCTTGCCATTCTTACCAAATCGCATTACCCCTTTCCAGGGTGATACCTTCAGTAATACTTTGTCACCAACCTCAAACTTTAGAGGTTTACGCCTTTTATCTGCGTAGCTTTTCTGCCTATCCCTGGCAGCTTTGAGACGATCTCGTATCTGTACAATCTTATCTGTCGTCTCCAGGACTATATCAGGTCCTGTTAGTTGGACATCTCCAACCTCTGCCCAGCAAACGGGCGTTCTGCACTTTCTTCCATACAGGGCTTCAAAAGGTGCAGCTTGAATACTGGAATGATAGTTGTTGTTGTATGAGAATTCAATCAATGGAAGATGATCATCCCAACTTCCTCCTAAGTCAATAACACAAGCTTGTAGCATATCCTCGAGTGTCTATATAGTACGCTCGCTTTGACCATCTGTCTGCGGATGATATGTTGTGCTGAAGTTCAATCGAGTGCCTAGGGATTGCTGAAAGCTTTTCCAAAAATGCGATGTATATCTCGTATCCCTATCAGAAATGATAGACACTGGCACTCCGTGGAGAGATACAATCTCGTCCACGTATAACTGAGCTAACTTATCTGAGCTATGTGTTTCCTTAATAGGTAGGAAGTGGGCTGACTTAGTCAATCTATCCACTATAACCCAAATAGTATCATTTCCTCGCTTTGTCTTTGGTAACTTGGTAATAAAATCCATAGTCACCATTTCCCACTTCCAGGTGGGAAGTTCAGGCTGTTGTAGCAGACCTGACGGCTTCTGGTGTTCAGCTTTAACTTGCGTGCACGTCAAACATTTGGCTACATAAGTAGCTATAGACTTCTTCAAGCCAATCCACCAATAATTTGCCTTCAAATCCTGGTACATCTTGTCACTTCCAGGATGAACGGAATACTTAGAACTGTGGGCTTCTTGGAGGATAACATCCCGTAGTCCTCCATAGATTGGAACCCATATTCGTCCATTTAATCTTAGGATTCCATCCTTGCCATAAGATAACTGCTCGGCAGTTACTCCCAACTTTTCATTAGGATAGTTAGCTTCTAATACAGCTTCATTCTGAGCGGCTAACAATCTTTCATTCAAACCGTTCTTTAATTCAATGCTCTTGGCATTGATTCTAATGGGCTTAACCCTTTCCTTTCTGCTCAAAGCATCGGCGACCACATTCTCCTTACCTGGATGGTATCGGATTTCACAATCATAATCATTCAGTGTCTCCATCCATCGTCGCTGCCTCATGTTCAGATCCTTCTGATTAAACAGATATTGAAGGCTCTTGTGATCAGAATAGATCACACACTTGGTACCATATAAATAATGCCTCCAAAGTTTTAGTGCAAACACAACGGCACCCAACTCCAAGTCATGGGTGGTATAATTCTTTTCGTGCACTTTTAGTTGTCGGGAAGCATATGCAATAACTTTACCTTTCTGCATTAGCACACATCCCATGCCAGTGTGCGATGCGTCGTAGTAAACCACAAATTCTTCAATTCCTTCAGGCAATGTCAACACAGGAGCATTGCTTAACTTCTAATTAAGAATATCGAAGGATTCTTGTTGCTTAGGACCCCAATCAAACTTAATATTCTTCCTAGTCAACGAAGTTAGGGGTGCTGCAATCCTTGAGAAATTCTCAATAAAACGCCTGTAGTATCCTGCCAGGCCTAAGAAGCTGCGAATCTCTGTGGGCGTCTTCGGCTCTTGCCAATTCATGATAGCTTCAATCTTAGCGGGATCCACCTGGATACCACGCTCACTAACCATATGTCCAAGGAATTGGACTTCACTAAGCCAAAATTCACACTTTGAAAACTTGGCATAAAGCTTTTCTTGTTGAAGAAGTTTAAGAATACAACGAAGATGCTTCTCATGATCAGCCTGATTTTTCGAATAAATAAGAATGTCATCAATGAAGACAATGACAAACTTGTCCAAGTAAGGTTTGCAAACGCGATTCATGAGGTCCATGAACGCTGCTGGTGCATTAGTGAGCCCAAAAGGCATCACCAAGAACTCGTAGTGACCATAGCGAGTTCTAAATGCAGTCTTGTGCACATCTTCATCTCTAACCTTCAGTTGATGGTAACCCGACCTTAAATCAATCTTGGATAAGTAACTTGCCCCTTGCAATTGATCAAACAGATCGTCGATCCTGGGCAATGGATATCTGTTCTTGATAGTGACCTTGTTAAGCTCACGATAATCGATGCATAGACGCATCGATCCATCTTTCTTCTTTTCAAACAGAATTGGTGCTCCCTAGGGAGATGAGCTAGGTCTAATAAATCCTTTTGCCAACAAATCGTCCAACTGAGTTCTCAACTCCTTCGTCTCAGTTGGGGCTAACCGGTAAGGTGCTCTTGCAACAGGTGCTGCTCCAGGTATAATGTCAATTCTAAACTCCACTTGCCTATCTGGGGGTAAACCAGGTAGTTCTTCAGGAAATACATCAGGGTATTCAGAAATGATAGGGATGTCTTCAGTCTTGGGCTTTGGCCCATCAATAGTCACTTGTGCCATATAAATGACACAACCTTTCTTCATACACCTTGATGCCTTAAGCACAGACACTTGCTTAGGCAACCCATACGGAGTCTTGATCACCACTTGTTTCTTGTCACAAACAATCTGGGCTTGGTTATGAGATAACCAATCCATGCCTATTACTATGTCGAAACCAGCTAATTTCAAAGGAAGCAAGGATAACGGAAAGGAGTGGTTCCTAATGGATACAAAACATCCATCTAGCACAGTTGAGGCAGTTTCTAAGGTACCATCAGCCAACTCTACTTCATATTTCACGCTTAGGGTTTTAACAGGTAAATTCAACAACCTACAAAACTTATCATCTACAAATGACTTATTCGCACCCGAATCAAATAACACCCTTGCATAAACATCATTTATAAGGAAGGTACCTGTTATCACATTATCATCCTGAACGGCTTCTCGTGCATCCATTCGAAAGACCCTAGCATTGGTCTTTTTGGCTTCTCCGGGCTTTTTGGCATACTTAGGGCAGTTGGACTTGATGTGCCCTTTCTCATTACAGTTATAGCACGTTACATCCTTTATCTTCTTGCACTCTATCATCTTGTGCTCACTTGACTTACAAATCCCACAAGCCCTCGGCTGTGATTGGGATTTTGACTCGTATCTGCACCTCCCCAAATGACGCTTCTTACAGATTTTGCATTTGGGATTCTCGCCCGACTGTTGGTTATCTTTCTTGAACCCTGAACTCTTCCTGTGGTCAGAGTTCCCTTTGCGCTTCTTGTCTGAACGGTGTAAGTTTTCATCCTCACGTTTCCTCTTTACAATATCAGAATTTCTCAGCGATCTCTGCCTGACCGCATCAAGGGTGAGAGACAAGGATAAATCAGCTACAGACCTAAAGGTAGTAGGTCGGGTTGCCTTCACGCTTGCTTTGATCTCTGGGGCTAAACCCCCAATGAAACGGGCAATTTGTTTTGGTTCCGGTGTCACCAAGTATGGAACCAATCGAGACATGGTATTAAAACTCGTAAGGTACGCCTGACATTCTAAATTCTTCATAACCAATGTCAGGAAGTCGGTCTCGATCTTCTCAACCTCATGTTGAGGGCAGTAATTTTCTTTGATATGAGTAACGAACTGTTCCCAAGACATGCCATACAAATGGACTTTTCCAGTAGCTTGGATCAGAGACATCCACCAAGCTAGCGCTTCTCCCTTAAATGACTGAGATACAAACTTCACAACGTCCCTTTCAGCGCAACCACTGATATCAACCACAGTGTCCATTTCATCGAGCCAAGTCATACAATCGACGACTCCTTTCTCCCCTGTGAAGTCTCTAGGCTTGCAGGAGACGAAATACTTATATGTACAGGACTTACCACGTGGTTCTTGTTTGAGCTCAATATTCTTCGACGGAACACTATGCTGATTTGAGGAGTGATGATCGTCATCCCTCCTTGATCCATCATGTTTAGGAGGTGGCTTACCAGGAGCCTCAGAGTGAGTCTTAGGTTTAGAATGGGGCACTGGTAAGGTCCTGCTTCGAGCACCACTTGACTCATTAAACTGTGTATTTATGGCCTTGGTAACAGCATTATCAATCAATGCTTGAAGTTCCGCACCAGTTACGTTGATCCTAGTAGTATCATGATTCTCCCTTGGATGAGTGTTGACTTCTTCAGACTCTGTCATGTAGCTTGATTGCTACATAAAATGATGACAATGATTTCTTAGAGGTTTATAATAGATTTGCATCTTGTCAATTTATTAACCATGGTATTAAAGAACCATATTGGTTAATTTGTTAAGTAATTTCATTCAGGATTTTTCATTAATAACCCTTAGTTATAATTAAATATAATAATGGCACAAAAGGCCAAGTCACATGGACATTTTCAAATTATAGGCCAAGATCTTATAGGATCGAGGTATTAAGGCTTGAATCATAGTTCATTACCTTTCTTGACAGGGAGTTATAGGCTACGACTGTCTTTTGTCTTATATGACAATAATTATGGCCCGTAGGCATTACATCACAAATGGATGTTTAAATAATAAAGAAGGAATTGGAATAATCCAATGTAAGGATGACACGTGTGATTTTACGAATCACATCAGCCAGGAATGTTTACATGTTTCCAGATGTTAACAAGGATTTGAATCTTTTTAGACAGGTTTTACCATCATGGCCAGGTCTTATAATGACCTGCAGGCTAGGTTATACCCTTTAAGATTCTTATTTAATATTTAAAGGCAGATCTTATAAAAGGAATGACATATTTTGGATTTATTTATTTATTTCCTACATATTACATTTATGCATATAATGACAAAATAAAATTTAAATGATAACATGCCACTAAAAATTTAAAAAGAGTACATGGTTGCCCTAAACGGGACTTTTAACAAAAATAACTTGCCCACGCAGGGGCTAAACAGAAATGACACGCTCACGCAGGGGCTAAACAGAAACTACAAGTCCTCGCAGGGACTGGTTACAGAAACAGATGTCCACGCAGGGACTTGATTGAAATTAAAGAAATACAAATAAACAAATAAAGGATTTAATGATCCTTTTTGCTCTTCCCCTTGATTAAGCTTGCCAGACCCTTGAGAAATCCTCGGTTGTGCCTACGCTCTTCTTGAACCTCCGGTTCCACCTAACTCAACCTTTGAAGAATCTCCTGCTGCTGCGGTGGCGATAATAGTGGCGGCTGCGGGGGCTGCTGATGCTGCGGAGGTTGAGGAGGTGGCGGGTGTTGATACCCATAAGGTGGGTACCCGGTTTGGTAGGAGGATGCGTAAGGTCCTTCAGGATAAAGGGCATTGTAGTTGGCTGCTACAAGGTATGGGTCAACATTGGGGGCATTGTAGTAGTTATACCCCGGGTAGGCAGGCTGCTCAAAGGGGTTGTACGGCGCTGCACTGGCGTATGTAGGAATTGGGTTATCGTAACCCACTGGTGGCGGTGCGACTGGCGCAGACTCCACCTCAGAAACAGGGTTCGAAGGCCCACCCATTTGTGGGTCTTCGTATAGTGGCGGGTAATGACTGCCACTTGAATGCTGAGGGGTGCTGATACGGACTCTCCCTTGCACGGAAATCCGTGCGGTTGATCTCCTACGCCTCGGTGGCTCCGGAGGCGGTTGCTGCACTGGTGGTGGTGGCGGTGGAGGTGGAGTAACCGCTACAAAACGCGAATCCTCCGAGGGATCCTGCTGCTGCTTAATAACTGTCTGGACCATGATAAGGTGATCCATGATATGATGACCCATCCGAAATCTCGATGGGGTGAGTAGGTGTTCCGGTTGGCAGCTCGGCAGGTTCCGGATCCTCTTCCATGTCCATGGAGAAATGGTCCTCCGGTCCCAACGGGTTATAACCCATTGGTTCATCAATCTGGTTTGCCGGGTTGAACCGGCTTTGAAAGTAGGGTGTTGGGTCGTTGAAGGAATGGTGTGAGTTGGGGCTTTGAAGGGGTATAAAAGAATGATGTGAGTTGTGGGGCTCGTTCTCCGATTGATGCCCGAAAGAGTTGAGGTAAGAAGGTGAGGAGCTCAGCGAAACTGAATGCCTCGCGGGTTCTAAATGGGTCCTCCAGTCTTCTTGAGGACTTTTGCTTAAAGTGTCTGATGGCGTTCGCCGGTGTGAAGGCCCGGCCTCGTGATCGTTGGGGGCGATGAATGGCCCCTTGCCTCTACCTCTTCCTCGAATTCTTGGCGGCATTCTTGTAGGCCCTGTCAAAACAAACAACAGAAACAACAAAAGAAACAATAAAGGACAAAATAAAATAAGTCAGAATTTGTCCTAAGTTCTTTGTCTAGACTCGAAAGTTGAGGAATGTGCAAACTGTGTCATTGAGATTAAACACAAAAAGCTAGTGTTTAATTCACTCAATGTTGGCTCTGATACCAACCTGTCACACCCCGATATTTCCACGTATTAACGGTGGGCCCGGTGGGGAGTATCGTGACGTAGTTGATATCATCATAGACAATTTATCACAGTTTATATACACAGCGGAAGTCGAAAGATAAATTCATTACAAACCGAATGAAAGTAATATCATTTATTACAAAACGGTTGTAAAGGATCCACAGGCGGATCAAAGTTAAAAAGAAATATTGTTCAGCAGATTGATAACATCTAAGCTTGCAAGACTCTTTATTGATGCTAGGAGTAGCCAGCCTATTCCGTTTAGTACCTGCACTTAGCCTTTTTTGGAAAATACGTCAGTTTATACTGGTAAATACAATTAACCGACTCATTTTGAAAAATGTTTAAGAAAATTGATTTGAATGCACAAGGCACAAAATAATCTTTTATAACTTGGGATAATTATTTATATATAAACTTGTAAAAGAATTACATGTTCGTTATACGTTCAGTAGCCCGGGCTGAATACCGGGTTAAAGATTAATAGACACACCACATGATATAATCCTGCGGCGAGTTATTCTCAAACCTTCGGTTATACCTTTTTATATATATGCACTGGCAGGTGTATGCCTACACCCCGTGCTTAGGTCGTAGCCATTTCAATGAATGATGCCAAGGATATCCGGGACATGGTCATTAACCCCCCAAAGGATTTAAGCAAACAAAACAGTTTAAACGGGTCATCTCAATAAATTAACCTTCATATGATTAAAAATTCAATGCCCGACAAAGCGGTATTTTATATACCGTACCCCACGCCCGTATAAGGGAAAATAAGTTAAAAGTATTTACCTGAGCAAGTATATATCACAATCAGCGAGTGCAAGTATCTTTTACTGGTCTCCTAATCTGGAACGAAGGTTTTAATAACCTATTAGATTCCTAACGGGTCTTAATTAAGTCTAAACTTAGACCGGTTAGTTTTAAAGGAATATATACGGTTCAAAATGCACAATTAAGCGATGACCGGATTAGAGTGTGGTTTAGACCCGGCAAGTTTGTATACTTGTATAATATGGGTAAACTAAACACATTCTGGATTTTGAGATAAAAACGATAAGGTTTGACCCGTTTCGGCTAATTTATGCGAACTAGTTACATAAACCGCACCGAATGCGAATAATGCGTAACGGGTAACCAAATGAGTCATTAACAGGTTTCCTAAGTTAATATGCCTTAAATATGTTGTGATATCAGTAAGATACCTTCCATTATTCCCAAAATGGATTTAAACTCAAATTATGCTCCGTAGGAGTATTTTGGTCATTTTAAAGGTTATAAAAGAGTTTAAATACTAATCTGAGTTTCAGGTCTGATATAATCAGTAAAAATATTTATTTTTATAAGTCATAACAGTAGGGTGTTGCATATATGTGAAATTTATCTTTTATAACCAAACTATGCACCGTAGGGGCATTTTGGTAATTTCACATAAGCTTTAAAGGTCAAAATTAGAATTCTGAGTTCAAAACTTTTTCTTACTATTTAAATATAAAAATTTACTTAAAACATCAGTAGGTATTAAGTTTTATATGCCAAAATTAGTTTTAACCCATACTATGCGCTTAAAACGCGTAAAAGTCGGTTTTAAGCGATTTTCGGGTTTAAATAAGAAATCTGAGTTTTTGATCAGTTTATAAAGTTCAAAATGTTTTATTTATTATATAAAATCAGTAACAAAAAGTTTGGTGTCAAAATATTATGTAAAACTCATTTTATTCATGAAAAGGATATAACCGACATTTACCGAATTTTAGCAAGAACCCTATGTTATGCTCAGCTTAAAAATAATTAAAAATCTTCAAAAATCCCAAAATATTATATTACATCAGTGGGTAAAAAGTTTGGTGTAAAAATTTGGGTTTAGATAGGCTTTATGCTAATTACGCCGTTTAATTAATAAAAAGCTTTCTAATTACGCTATTGAGCATAACTCTTAATCTAGACCTCAAATTGATGTCAAATTTTTAGGACAAGTTTATAAATCATTAATAAAGGTTTTTGTCCTCTCACATTTTCAAAAATCTCGTTTTAAGGTCAAAAGGGCATTATGGTCAACATTTAGGCATATAACGGAAACATGCACATGAATCGAATAACTAATGAACCAAGTTGTATAACCTCAGAGGGTTACACTAATCTATAACCTGGTCCTAATAGAGCTCTAAGGCATTTCTAAAATATGCTACATTGGGTCAGAACTGAAAGTCAAAGCAAAAGTCTACTTTTGCGACTTTCGGTTTCGAACCGAGCTTAAACAGAAAATTGTCGGGTTAAACATGTTTAGACATGTTCTTACATTAATTACCAAGTTATATGAGTGATAAAACAAGTTCCATGGCTTCTACATTGTTAATTATGTGTTTATGCGAAAATTTGCTTTCTGTTGACTTTTTATAATTAACTTTGACCCGACAATTGACCTAGTTAGAGTAGGAATCAGAGGGTGCCCTTTTAAGGGTTTATTACCCACATAATTACCAACTCAAATCTACTTTTAATTTGAGAATTGACTGGACCATTAGTGATTAATCACTAAGTCAAACCTTAATTACGACGGGTTTGACTTTAGGCCATTAAACTAATAAAACTGAATTAAGAAAGGTCAAGGAAGCTTACAAAGGTCCTATGCACGACTAATGACCCTTAGGGAATGCTCTTGGGCTCCAGGAGACTCCAGAAAATAAGTTGGAATGGTTTTTGAAATGCAAGTCCAAGTGTTGCAACTTAGAGCTCTTATATAGGAAATTAAATGCAACAAGATCATGCCAAACAAGTCTATGAATGATTCCTGATCATTACAGATGTCCCTATGCATGAAATACCACTTGCTCAGCCTCTGGATTTCGAAAACAAGCTCTCAAAGGCGGTGGACAGGCTGATACAGGCATCTGTCCAAGAAAACTGATGATGGCACTTTTAGGCGGCCCGCGTAAGAGACCTTAAGGTCTTACGCGGCCAGTATGGCTCCCAGATTCCGGTCACAAGTTTGCCAGTTTTGCATTTTAGGTCCCTGGTTGTCACACCCCAACCGATGGCGGAAACATCGGAGTGAGACGAAGAAAGATTGCCCATCACACATAACGCTAAATTGTGACAATAGAATTTAAAGATAAATTGATTTCTTTTATAAATAAATGTTACAATACATGAAACTTGAGATACAACATGTCGAATACAAAAGGAACAATACGACAACAAATATGGCATTTATACAATGTATTTGACCTAAACGTCTATATGTGTATCTAGGCATCAACGCTACTTCATTTCATAGCATCATCATCCTCAACCTGTAACATGTTTAAAATAAAGTTCAATGCAAAAGCAAAGGCGAGTATACAAGTTTGGTACGTACATAGCAAAAGATAAGTTTTGAACAATTCCTCATAGCAAGCATGTGATTCAAGATAAACGTAAAAACATGGTATGTGTCTAACATATCAAACCAAGAAAACGCAATATGCTCATGACATAACCACAAGTTACGGGCAGCGGGTCGTTAATCCTATAGCTCTAAAATTGGCGGATGTTACAGTCTCCCCTACTTTAGGAGATTTCGTCCTCGAAATCTAAGATTAACGTATTTGCATAAAAATTTAGAACAATCCACATGACATACTTAGTTAACAAGATTAACGTATTCCTGGCATGTGAATACACAGGTCAACCCATCGTGTATGTTAAGGTGTGGCTTCTTACGAAGTTAATGACAAGTTTATCACATAAAGTTTCACCCAAGTAACACGAATCCAGTATAACGTATTAGCATGCACGTGAAATAAATTCCAAATTTTTTGAAAAGGAACGTTCAATCATAAAATTTCATTGAGAACGAAGAAAAGTTGGTAACTACCTCCGAGGTAAGAGAATCACCTCTAGCTCGTTGGTGAAGTTAGAAAGTGAGCGGAGCTAATCATCAAGGTTTGGGAATCACCCCTATCTTGATGATAAGTTTCCATTTTTAGGAATATGAGTATTAACAAGCATCAAAATTTATCAAAGTATTCATATATAATGTATTATTTTGTGCATTGCATAAGAAAAATGTTCATGTGTAAGTTTTTTATAAGTAAACATGTTACACCCCAAAAGTGGTAAAAGTAAAAGAGGGGAATACGAGTATACTCACAAAGTGTGCATATGCTTTCCGAATATCCAATTATTGACGAGTTGATGAGGTTAAGAGATTGAATGTGTAAGGGTTAAAGTTCAAGTATGCTTAGAGTCGAGATTCGGTATTTTAAAACAACATAAAAATAAGATATGAGAATAACATGTGAAAATAATCATCTTCAACACTTAACACTTGTATGACACTTGGTAACCACAAGGGTTATGATAATGTTTTCATGAGTTGAACACCCATAAGAATCACAACAAGGTTTAGGTCTTATATGATGTTCTACTACTTTAACATATAAACACAACTTCAACATCAAAGGTTCGAATGAGTGTATATATATATCTAAGTTAAGTATTACATATTATTTAGTCCAATAATTCAAGTAGGAGGTAGAAGATTAGGATCTTCATTTAGGCACCTCGAGTATCATAGATGTCATGTATGGGGTAGGAAGAACATGCTTCCGTTTAGGAACCCCTTGAATGTTCACCACTTCACTTGGTGTAAAAACAACCAAGGAGGGTCACGAACTAGGATTAGTACAATAATATAAATAACCTAATCTATGAGAAATCATCAAATCATGTGAGGATTCTATGTTGGAAGAACCCAAGTCGTTCCAAAATCACTCTACACCAAGAACTAAGCTTGCACATGACTTGTGGGTGAAATACCCTAACAAAACAGAAAGTATTTGAGGTTTTAACCTCTGATTTAACATGTCTCAACCTTGTTTTTAAGCTTAACTAACCATAGATGAGGTTATAAGCATTAGGACATAGGTTTGAGATGAGAAAACTCAAGTTTGGTTAAGTTTAACAAAGATTTCATGAAAGCACAAAAAAATCAGTGGACTTTGGAGCCTTTTTTCCAGAGTTCCAGGGACTTATTTACTGTGAAAAACCCATGGAATCGAAGGTAAGGAAAATCCAAGCACATAGGAAAAAGAATGGACCAAAACGGATAAGAAATGAAGAAGTTATGCCCATTTTCGTGAAGCTTGCTGAATCTGGCCGAACATGGAAACTCAGCTACGGGTTTGAGATGTTTTTGAAGTGTTTAAGGGTTGTAAAAATGGTAGAGAGGCTGGACATAAGTTGGTATTTATAGGGAATGATTAGGGTTTCAATGGGTTGGGCTTTGGAAGTGTTTAGAAGGGGTTAACCCATTAAACAAGCCCATAAAACCCAATCATATGGGGCTGAATTTTTGTTGATTTGGGCTGCCATATTTCTTTATTATTTTTTTTAAACATTATAATGAGTAATTTTGTTAATTAAGTTGTGTAATTATATGCAAAAATGTTTCCCCTAACTTGTAACAAGGTATAATATGAAATAAAACATGATTTAACTAGGTAAAAAGTGTGATGTATAAGTATGTAATATGTTTGTAAGTGACAAGGATATGTCACATATTAGATGATTAATCGTTGTGTAAATACGCATATTGTTGGGGGGGTTTTTTAAGTGTCAACAATTTAAGGACAAGCATGGACATGTATCACAAATAAGTACCGTATGCGTATGAATTACGAATAAGGATTCGATGTACAATGAATTCGATCGTATGAGGATGTATGAATATGTAGAATGTGAAAAGAAATACGAATTTTATTTATGATCCAAGTATTAGATTTTACAACAATTACTACGAAAAGTCGATTACAAGAATACAAGATTTCCAAAAATAGAAATACGAACGAATCTTTCTATAAACGGAAAGTACAAAAGAGCCGGGCGTTACAGTCTCCCCTCCTTTAGGAAATTTCGTCTCGAAATTTATTCAAGAGGTAGACTTGAAGAGTTTTAGTAAAAATTTGAGACTTGAAAATTTTGAAATATTTTGAAAGGCACAAAACTTTGGAGAACGACAAGGTAAATTTGTGAGTGAGTTCATTGCCTAAAATAATTTGAGGTGTCTGACATAGTTGAAAACATGTAGGTGCGTATACAGGCGAAGTGAGTCTAACAACCTTGAGTAACTTAAATTGGCGACGTATTTAAAAAGGTGACGTATTAAGAAAGAAGATGTTGACAAACGGTTTGTATTTTGATGGGACGTGGTAACGAATCACATTTGTAGGAGATTGTTTATTGAGTGAAACGAGAAGGCTTGGCACTTTAAATAAAGCTTTAAAGGTATACTAAGTACAGTTACACAAGAATCCGGAATAGGAAGACTATTTTATAGGTAAGTTAGAACTCGAATGTTTAAACAAGCTTAATTGCAAACGAGGTTTGTATGAACTAAAAGGATAAGGAGAATAATACGAGTATAGAATGAACGAATGACTCTTAAAGAGTACAAGTATGAGAATAGCATAAGTGTTGGATAGATGAACGTAGTGTGTTAAGGATGAAGTCTCGTCATGGATAATCGGATATAATGCGTTTGTGAGTTGTGTGAAGTTGTATTAGGTCCAAAAGGTCTGCAAAACACCGAATTTCTCATGGCACGTTTTACGAAATTTGGTAATATGGTGAAAACACTTGTATATAGGAAGTACCAGCGGCGTATCCACCATGTTTCGACCATGTTACGTCCGTTTCGTTATTCGTGTCATGTTACGTTCCGTGTCTCATCATACACAGTAGTACACTCTATAGTTCTCATACGCCTATCACTATAATCCCGTGTCTCATCATACACAGTAGTACACTCTATAGTTCTCATACGCCTATCACTATAATCCCGTGTGCACCCGTGATTATGTTGATTGTCGCATGATCCGCATAGCTTGTACTAGTGGTGTATGGATTTGGGTAGGTCCACTTTAAAATAAGAATGAGTGCGTATAAGTATAAAGTATGTAAGCAAGTCCATGCTTATGTATGTATAGGACCCACGCAAGCGAATCACTCGGATCTTGCTCGCGTATGGGTACGAATGTATGGTTCATGTGTATAAATAAAGGTATGAGCATAAGTATAAGTTTAGGTATGAATAAGCACGCAAGTATGAGTATCAACATAACACGTACGAGTAGTATGTGTATACGTATAAGCACGCAACGTATGAGTATAGGTAAAAACATGAAACGTATGAGTATAAGTATAAACATAAAATGTATTGTTATGAATATGAGCATGAGTACAAGTACTAATGATTGCGTATATAGTATTAATTTAAACATAACAAAGTTAAGCAAGTAAAAGTGCTCAAGAGGTTGAGCATGTAAATACGAACGATACAAAGGGAATTGTCGCGATGCCACGACTAAAACGTGTATGATGATATGCATGTATAGTTGTTTAAACAAAACGATGAGTTCGTCGAATCAAAATCAGATCGAGCTTGGTTTGAAAGGTAGAATATAGTTTGCATATGTAAAAGGATATAAAGTATTCGTTGGTTAATCATAATGCATTTTGTAAAGAATGGAAATGCTACTTTTGTCTTAAAAGAGTTTACGTAATCCAAGGAGGGTCGGTCTCCAAGAAGTCTTCTTGCCCACATGTTTCGTAATTTGGTGTAGGAAAAGGTTTTTTTTTTTTTTTTTTTTTTTTAACCAAAAGTAAGTTCATTTCATTAAACAAGAAATTATGAATTTAGGAGGTTCTTATGAAAACGAGGATCCTTAGTAAAGAATTTTAGCAAAAGGACTTAGTGATTGTCAAAAAGTTCCAACAAATGATTTGTTGATGTGAAAGAATCTTTGGTAAAACGATCACATAACATCCATAAGATCTTATAGGTGTAAAAGAAAGGTTGGTTTGATCCTCCGATTGAGAATGAAAGTCTTTAGTTTGGTGATATATATCTTGAGTGCGTTTTAGTGATTAAGTCGAATATGAAGTTCATGGGCAAGAGATTTGTTTGACCGATTAAAGTGATAGGTAGCATTTCGTAAGGTTTGGAAATTTGTGTAGTAAAACGTTTAAGATAAGTTAAGAATCCGTGTATGTGAGTTAGGTAAAAAATAGGTTGTAGGATAGAAAGTATGCTTGATAAAACAATGTATTTTGAAATCGTACACGTATGTATTTTGAATAATGATCAATAATTTAGATATAAACATGATCGAGTTTGCATAATAAGATATTTTGAAGGGGCGGTTTGGTAACGATCACCTAGGTAAGGGAATCTGTAACACCTCGCAAATTTCGGGTTTAATATTAAAACGACACGTGTCATGTAAGACAAAAACGCGTTGGAAACCCGGATATAATAAAGATGTTTTCGGTAGGATTTAAAGTGGCGTCATGTTAAATTATTACCTCTGAACACCTCAATTATAAATCCCAATACCCGATATATTAAATTACACATCTATGTACCCTCAATTCAGGGAATTATTGCCTTTAAAGGAAAATTCAAATGCATGATGTGATCCCATGTTGAAATGAACGATAAACCGTCATTTACGGGTCTTGTATATGCAATCAAGTGATACATTGGATAATGGTAGGGTATGTTCAAGCATATAGACACTTATGGGAGGCCCCTACTGATAATTTAAGTCAACAAGTCGTTTATAACGGCTGCCCTTTCGATCCAACAACAAACAACAAAAATCTGATAAAAGCAGGGCGTCGCGTGGCGCGACGGCCCCTCGCGTCACGCGAGGGGTGCCCAGCGACAGGTTAACTTGCTGTTGGCTGTTATGCGCACTTGTGACCTCCTTGGCCGGTTTCTCTTGCACATACATGGCCCTTAGACACCCCCTACATGTTAGGGACATGTGTTTATCATTTGTGGTGGATCATAGACCCTTGTGTCAATGCATTGTGGTGGTAAACCCACTATATAAGGACCCTTTCATTCACAACTTATTCACACATCAATTGCAAAGAATCTGAGCATTGGAGGAGCTTACAATCTGATTGAAGGCCTTCCTAAGCATCCATTAATCATCTAGTAAGTCTCTAATCCCTTCTAAATTAATTCTAGCTTAGTAATTAGCTTAAAAGTCAAACCGACGTAACTACGGTTTGACTTCGCGATTAATTAACGATAGCTCAGTCGTGTGTCGAATTAAAAGTACCGTTAGATAGGTAATTATGTGGGTATTAAACCCTTATAAGGGCAAGTACCAAATCCAGACCTAACTAGGTCGTTTGTCGGGTCAAACGTTGACCGAAAAAGTCAACAGATTTACAAAATGCGATTTAATGCACGACTAGCAATCCGCGAGGCGTGCAACCTGTTTTAAACTTAATATAACTTGATAATAAGTATAAAAACTTGTTTGCGCTTGCCCGACTCGACAAATTTCTATTTAAACCCGGTTCGGAACCGAAAGGCGCAAAACCTTGACTTTTGCGTTGACTTCGGTTCTGACCCGTTTTAGTTTGAATTAGACATGCCTTAAAGTCTCATTAGGGTTGGGTTACATGCTAGTATAAGTCTCTGTACTTGTTTCATTGATTATCCGATGCATGCACACGTTTCCGTTAATCGCTTAAATTGGACCATAACGCCCTTATGACCTTATAACGAGTATTTTGAAAATGTGGAAATACAATAATCTTAGTTACTGATTATTTAACATGTACGTAAATTTTCACGTCAAGCGGAGGTCTAGATTAGGAGATATGCGCATTAGCGTAAATAATAAGCTTTTTATTAATTAAACGGCGCGATTAGCGCATAGCCTATCTAAACCCGATTTTCGGTACCAAAACTATTACCCGCTGATGTTAAATAATATTTTAGGATTTTTGAAGATTTTTAATTATTTTTAGGCTGGTCTTAAGCTAGGCTTATCGCATTGATTCGGTTAATACCGAATATGCCCTTTTAAGCCATAAAACGAGTTTTACGAATCCGATTGATACCAATCCAATTGCCACTGATTTAAAATAATAAATATAGTATTTTGAACTTGTTTTTCTGATTAGAAAACTCAGATTGGTATTTTAACCCGTACGTCGCTTAAAACGGCTTTATACGCGTATTAAACGCGTAGTTTGGTATTAAAACCATTTTGCCACGTAAGACTTAATACCATTAGACATAACCTATTAAAATTGATAATTTTTCTGATTAAATCAGACCCGTATCTCAGAAGTATTATAAATCTCTTTTATAACCCTTAAAATGACCAAAATACCCCTACGGGGCGTATTTAGGGATTTAACTCGTTATGGGCATTATGGAAGATATCATAATGATATCACAACATATTTAAAGCGTATTAACTTAGGAAACCTGTTCGCGACCCTTTCGGTTACCCGTTATGCATTATACGCGTTCGGTTCGGTTTATGTAACTAGTTTGCATAAACTAGCCGAAACGGGTCAAACGATATTATTTTTATCTCAAAATCCAGAATGTGAATAGTAAACCCATATTAAACAAGTCTTCAAACTTGTCGGGTCTAAATCACATTCTATCCAGTCTTCGCTTAATCGTGTGTAAGAACCGTATCCTTAAAACTAACCGGTCTAAGCTTAAGCTTAATTAAAGATCCGTTAGTATTCTAATAGGTTATATTAAACCTTCGTTCCAGATTAGGAGAACCAGTAAAAGCTATCTGCAGTTTATTCAATTAAGGATTTATACTTGCAAAGGTAAATACTTTTAACTTATCTTCCCTATACGGGCTTGGGTTACGGTACATAGCGTACCGCTTGATCGAGCATCAAATCTTCCACGCTTAGTGGTTAATTGAATAATTTGATCGGCTCGTTTTAAACAGATGTGTTTACTTTACAGCCTTTGGGGGGTTAATGACCATGTCCCGGATATCCCTGGCATTATCTTACGAGATAGCCACGACCTGAGCACGGGGTGTAGGCGTACTCCCGTGTATAACTCACATAAGTGGTGTGTCTATTGATCTTTAACCCGGATACGTTCCGGGCTACTGAACGCATAAGTAACATGTAAATCGTTCACAAGATTATTATATTAAATAATTCTCCCAAGTTAATAAAAATGTTTATGCCATGTGCATCCAAACCAATTTTCAATCATTTATAAAATGAGTCAGTTGAATGTATTTACCAGTGTAAACTGACGTATTTTCCCAAAAAGATTAAATGCAGGTACTAGGCGAAATAGGCTGGGATTCTCCTAAGCATCACTAGAAGTCTCGCAAACTTAAGATGCCGAAGTCTGTTGAACCATAAACAATATTTTATTATTCGATCCTACTGTGGATAAACACCGGATAATTGTGACTTTGTTTACAATAAATAAATTCGGTTGTATCTTATTTTAAATTTGCTTCCGCTGTGCATTATTATATTGTGTTGTTTGACTATTACGTTGCCAACCACGTCACGATACTCCCCCACCGGGCCCACCGGTGACACGTGGAAATCGGGGTGTGACAGGTTGGTATCAGAGCCAACTCTGAGTGAATTAAACACTAGCCTTTTTGTGTTTAATCTCAGTTACACAATTGCACATATTTAAACTTTCGAGTCTAGACTTATAACATAAGACAAATTCCACCCTATTCGGTTTTTGTTTTGTTCTTTAAAACTTTATATTTTGTTATTTGTTATCTTATGTTTTGTTGACAGGTATAACAAAGAAAATGCCTCCAAGATTTTTACGTATGAGAGGACGAGGAGGAAAGGGGCCGCCAACCGCCCCCAACGACCATGAAGCTGGGCCGTCCAATACACAAGCTCCTATCCCCGCCGAGAGTGACGGTACTCGGCGGAACCAGAGAGGTCTATTTCAACCGGCAAGACGGTCGGTTTCAAACAGCTCTACGACTCCCGCTCAAGACTCCTATGGGCCACATTCAGAAAATGAGCCTAGAGACCCCCACCATTCGCACATACCGTTACAGCGATCTATGTCGCACCGCCCTTTTGGAGACCCCACTCCAATCTTTCAAGGCCAGTTTAACCCGGCGGATTATATACAAGAACCAGTGGGTTTTAACCCATTGGGGCCGGAGGACCATTTTTCTGGAGGAAACGATATGGATGAGGAAGACGACCCCGAAGTGCCCGCATCAGGAACTCCCAACCACCCAATCGAGGTCTCGGATAGTTCCATTTACCACGGACCACCCTATAATGGTCCAGATAGCTTCCAGGCTATCTTTACTCGGCACGAATGGTATTTTACACCTTCTCACCATTCGTCGCCGCATGAGCAGCATCAGCCTCACTATTCTTCGCCACATGAGCAGCAGCAGCATCATCAAGATTCCTCTGGGAATCACCAGTTTGAGGCAGTTACGCCACCGCCTCCACCGCCACCAGTTCAGCCGGCGCCTCCACAGCCGCAAAGACATAGGAGATCCGGAGCTCGGATGTCCACACGAAGAGAAGAGATTCATCTCAACTCTCCTCTACAATCAAGTGGCAGAAATTATCAGCCGCTTCCAGAAGTTCCACAGATAGGTGGACCATCAAACCCCTACGCGCAGCAACCGCCACCGACGGGTTTCGATAATCAGATACCAGCATACACGGGTCCTTCGATGTACAACCCGTTTGAGCCACCGACTCACCCTAACCTCGGATACGCTGAAGCCGACCCGTACTTGGTAGCATCAAATTACTACGCCCTTAACCCGGAGGGACTGTATGGAGCTCCTTGGGGAGTAGGTTACCCAGCACAGGGATACCAGATGCCTACACAACCCCCGTACTACCAACAACCCCCGCCGTCTCTACAGATGTCGCCACCTCAGCATCAGGAGATCCTACAAAGTATTAGAGCGGTGCGGCATGAGGCACGGGAAGACCGACGGCGTAACCAGGGGATGTTCAAGACCTTGACGAACCTAATCAAGGGAAAGAGCAAGAAGGATCAGTAAATCCCTTATATGTGTATGTCTACTTTAAAATTAAGTCCCTGCGTGGACATTTATCATTTTACCTAGTTCCTGCGAGGACTTGTGTTTTAAATTAACCCCTGCGCGGGTAAGTACTTGTTTGACCCCTACGTGGGAAATAGTTTTTGTGAAAAGACCCGTTTAGGGCAATATGTAACTTATGTTTAATTAATGGGATGTTTGTTTTATAAATTTCATGGTTGCCATTATGTGCATATATAATTATAAATGAAATAAATAAATTAAAATCATTCCTTTTAATTTAATCTGCCTATGAAATTTATTTGATTAAGGATCTTAAAGTGTGAAACCTAGCCACGTGTCAAATATAAGACCGGGCCAAAATGGTAAGACCTGTTTAAAAGATTCAATTCCCTGTTAACATCTTAAAACATGTTAACACTCCTGGCAGAAGTGATTCGTTAAAATCACATACGTCATTTTTATAAAGGAATTCTTTAAAAGATTCCTAACCCAGTTTAATGATCTCTGAATCCTGGGTACATCATCAATTAAGATGATCATATTTTACCATACGTGGTAATATAATGCCTACGGGCCCTGCTCATTTCCATATGAGCCAGAAGACAGTGGTAGCTTTGACCCCCTGTCTAATAAAGGTAATGAACTAGGTTCAAACCTTAAAAGTCTTGATTCTCTGAAGTCATAGCTTATAATTTAAATTGTCCATGTGACCAAGCCTTATGTGCTAATATATATTGTTATTGTATATGTTTAGGATAAATTTTAATTAAAATCCTGAATTTATGCGATAGATAAGTTAACCAGATATGGTCTCTGTTACCATGGTTAATGAATTACCCTAAGGGGTAATTCCATAATAAACTCCCAAATAAATTATTGTCCTTGTTTTCTGCAACAGTTCAATACAAATGGCTAACTCTAATGAAGTTAATAGCCATCCTGTGGAGCCGAATGAGAACGCCCAGATTACATTAACGGGTGCCGAGTTAAAAGCAATAATAGACGGTGCTGTTACTCAAGCTTTGGATAGACAGTATGAAGAATACAGTAGTACCCGAAGTCGGACTCACTCTGTATCCCATTCAAAGCCAAGGACACATTCAGAGGCTCATAACAAGCCTCCTCCCAAAAAGGATGTGCCAAAGAAAAATGGTGATGATCGCCAGTCCACCAACCACCAAAGTAATCCATCTCAGCAGTTGGTACTGCATCAGGGACACCGTAACAAGGGTTGCACATATAAGTACTTTGTGTCTTGCAAACCTAGGGATTTTACGGGAGAGAAAGGAGCTGTAGACTGCATGATGTGGCTAGATGAAATGGACACGGTCGTGGACATCAGCGGATGCGCTGAAGGTGATGTGGTTAAATTTGTCTCACAGTCCTTCAAGGGTGAGGCGTTAGCTTGGTGGAGATCTCTGATGGAGGCCTCCGGAAAGATCCCATTGTATAGCATGACGTGGGATCAATTCATCGCCTTGATCAAGGAAAATTTCTGCCCTCAACATGAGGTGGAAAAGATAGAATATGACTTCCTATCACTGGTAATGAAGAACCTCGATTGTCAAGCTTATCTGACGAGCTTCAATACACTATCCCGGTTGGTACCTTATCTAGTAACCCCGGAGCCTAAACGGATCGCTCGTTTTATTGGAGGTTTAGAACCCGAGATCAAGGCCAGTGTAAAAGCTTCTCGGCCAGTTACCTTCAGGTCTGTAACTGACCTTTCCTTATCCCTCACTCTGGATGCGGTCCGGCAGAGATCGCAGAGGAATAAGGCGGCCGAGAAGAGGAAGCATGATAATGACGGTTCGAGTAGGTCGAACAAGAAACACCGTTGGAGCGGTGATCACAAGAAGGGATCGGATTCGAAGAAGGATGGGCATCGTTCTGGGGAGAAGCCCACATGCAAAACTTGCAAGAAACAGCACTTTGGAAAGTGCAGATTCGAATCAACCTCGAATAACGAGCCCAGGTCTTTCGCTTGTGGTTTGTGCAAGTCCAAGGAACACAAAACCTTGGATTGCAAGAAGATGAAAGATGCAACGTGTTACCGTTGCAACGAAAAGGGGCACATAAAGACTAACTGCCCTAAATACAACAAGAAGCCAGAGGAGGCTAAGAAGACCAATGCCAGAGTCTTCAGGATGGATGCGAAGGAGGCTGTGCAGGATGATAACGTTATAACAGGTACTTTCCTTGTAAACGATGTTTTTGCAAGAGTACTTTTTGATTCGGGCGCAGATAAGTCCTTCGTAGATCATGAATTTTGTAAATTGTTGAATTTACCTGTCAAAACCCTAAAAGTGAATTATGAGGTAGAGTTAGCAGATGGTACCATTGAAGCCGTCTCTACTGAGTTAGATGGATGTGCTATATCCATTAAGAACCATTCTTTTCCTCTATCTCTACTTCCCTTTAAGTTAGCCGGTTTTGACATAGTTCTGGGTATGGACTGGTTATCTCATAACCAGGCCCAAATCGTCTGTAACATGAAGCAAGTGGTAATAAAGACTCCGTCTGGTGAATCACTTACCATTCGGGGAGATACCCAGTACGGATTGCCTGAGCACGTGACTATGCTCAAGGCTTCAAAGTGTTTGAAAAAGGGATGTGTCATTTACATGGCGCAAGTGATCATTGACGAGCCCAAACCAAAGTTAGAAGACATCCCTGTCATCTCAGAATACCCAGAAGTGTTTCCTGAAGATCTACCTGGCCTACCACCAGATAGGCAAGTCGAATTCAGGATAGACATCATCCCCGGAGCTGCACCAGTTGCTAGAGCACCATACAGATTGGCACCCACGGAAATGAAGGAGTTGCGGACGCAGCTAGATGAATTGCTGGCTAAGGGTTTCATTCGACCCAGTTCATCTCCTTGGGGAGCGCCAATCCTGTTTGTCAAGAAGAAGGATGGATCGATGCGTCTGTGCATCGACTATCGCGAGCTTAATAAGGTCACGATCAAGAATAGATATCCATTGCCCAGAATCGATGATTTGTTCGATCAGCTTCAAGGGGCAAGTTACTTCTCAAAGATTGATCTGAGGTCAGGATACCATCAGTTGAAGGTTATGGATGAAGACGTTCACAAGACTGCATTCAGGACTCGCTACGGTCATTACGAGTTCCTAGTGATGCCTTTTGGGCTCACTAATGCACCAGCCGCGTTCATGGATCTCATGAATCGTGTCTGCAAGCCTTACTTAGATAAATTTGTTATCGTCTTCATTGATGACATCCTTATTTATTCTAAGAACCAAGCTGACCACGAGAAACACCTTCGGTGTATTCTCAAACTTTTACATCACGAGAAACTCTATGCCAAATTCTCTAAGTGTGAATTTTGGCTACGACAAGTCCAATTTCTTGGACATGTGGTCAGTAAAAGTGGTATCCAAGTGGATCCCGCTAAAGTTGAAGCTGTTATGAATTGGCAGGAGCCAAAGACGCCTACGGAGATACGTAGCTTCCTAGGATTGGCAGGATATTACAGGCGTTTCATCGAAAATTTTTCAAGGATTGCTGCCCCTCTAACTTCCCTAACTAAGAAGAAGATTAAGTTCGTTTGGGGCCCTAAGCAGCAGGAAGCATTCGAAATTCTCAAGCAGAAGTTGAGCAACGCTCCTGTGCTCACTTTACCTGAAGGCGCTGAAGAATTTGTAGTTTATTGTGATGCATCACACACTGGCATGGGGTGTGTGCTTATGCAGAAAGGCAAGGTGATTGCCTATGCATCACGACAGTTAAAGGTGCACGAAAAGAATTACACCACCCATGACTTGGAATTGGGTGCCATTGTGTTCGCACTAAAACTGTGGAGGCATTATCTTTATGGAATCAAGTTTGTGATCTTTTCTGATCACAAGAGCCTCCAGCATCTGTTTAACCAGAAAGAATTAAACATGAGGCAACGTCGTTGGATGGAAACTTTAAATGATTATGATTGTGAAATCAAATACCATCCCGGCAAAGCGAATGTAGTCGCTGATGCCTTGAGCAGAAAGGAAAGGGTTAAACCCATTCGAATTAACGCCAAGCGTATGGAGGTAAAGAACAGTTTGATAGAAAGGGTGTTAGCTGCACAGAAGGAAGCTGTGTTGGAAGTTAACTATCCTAATGAAAAGTTAGGAGTAACTGAGGAGCAGTTAACTCTTAGCAAGGACGGAATTTTACGGTTAAACGGACGAATATGGGTTCCGATTTTTGGAGGACTTCGTGATGTCATCCTCCAAGAAGCCCATAGTTCCAAATACTCCGTTCATCCTGGAGCTGATAAGATGTACCAGGATTTAAAGGCAAATTACTGGTGGATAGGCTTGAAAAAGTCTGTGGCCGCCCATGTAGCAAAATGCTTGACATGTGCGCAAGTCAAAGCCGAGCATCAGAAACCGTCAGGTTTGCTACAACAGCCTGAACTTCCTACGTGGAAGTGGGAAATGGTAACTATGGATTTCATTACCAAGTTACCCAAGACAAGGAAAGGCAATGATACGATATGGGTTATAGTTGACCGACTGACTAAGTCAGCTCATTTTCTACCCATCAAGGAGACTTATAGCTCCGATATGTTAGCCCAGTTATACGTTGATAAGATTGTAGCCCTACACGGCATACCTGTAGCTATTATCTCTGACCGGGATACTAGGTACACGTCACACTTTTGGAAGAGTTTCCAGCAATCTTTGGGCACACGTTTGAACTTTAGTACGGCTTACCATCCTCAGACTGACGGTCAGAGTGAGCGTACTATTCAAACGTTGGAAGACATGCTGCGTGCATGTGCGATCGATTTGGGAGGTAGCTGGGATAAGAACCTACCCTTGATCGAATTCTCCTACAACAATAGCTACCATACCAGCATAAAGGCTGCGCCTTTTGAGGCATTATACGGTAGAAAATGTAGATCGCCAGTTTGTTGGGCGGAAGTTGGAGAAGTCCAGTTATCAGGACCAGAGATCGTGTTCGAAACGACGGACAAGATTGTCCAGATTCGTAACAATCTCCAGGCTGCCCGGAATAGGCAGAAGAGTTACGCGGATCCAAGTCGTAAGGATTTTCACTTTGAAGTAGGTGACAAAGTCCTACTTAAAGTGTCACCATGGAAGGGGGTGATGCGATTTGGTAAGAAAGGCAAACTAAGCCCAAGATACATAGGACCTTTCGAGGTTATCGAATGTGTAGGGTCAGTTGCCTACAAGTTGAACTTACCGGAAGAGCTCAGTGGAATCCACAATGTGTTCCACATTTGCAATCTAAAGAAGTGTTCCGCTGACGATTCGCATGTCATGCCACATACAGATGTGCAAATAGATAAGAGCTTAACGTTTGTAGAAAAACCTTTGTCGATTGAAGATCGACAGGTAAGGAAGCTTCGAAGAAAGCACATACCTTTTGTAAAGGTCAAATGGGATGCCCGAAGAGGTCCCGAGTATACGTGGGAGTTGGAATCCACCATGAAAGAAAAGTACCCTTACTTGTTTCAGTAAATCTCGGGTCGAGATTTATTTTAAGGGGGTGAGGATGTAACACCTCGCAAATTTCGGGTTTAATATTAAAACGACACGTGTCATGTAAGACAAAAACGCGTTGGAAACCCGGATATAATAAAGATGTTTTCGGTAGGATTTAAAGTGGCGTCATGTTAAATTATTACCTCTGAACACCTCAATTATAAATCCCAATACCCGATATATTAAATTACACATCTATGTACCCTCAATTCAGGGAATTATTGCCTTTAAAGGAAAATTCAAATGCATGATGTGATCCCATGTTGAAATGAACGATAAACCGTCATTTACGGGTCTTGTATATGCAATCAAGTGATACATTGGATAATGGTAGGGTATGTTCAAGCATATAGACACTTATGGGAGGGCCCCTACTGATAATTTAAGTCAACAAGTCGTTTATAACGGCTGCCCTTTCGATCCAACAACAAACAACAAAAATCTGATAAAAGCAGGGCGTCGCGTGGCGCGACGGCCCCTCGCGTCACGCGAGGGGTGCCCAGCGACAGGTTAACTTGTTGTTGGCTGTTATGCGCACTTGTGACCTCCTTGGCCGGTTTCTCTTGCACATACATGGCCCTTAGACACCCCCTACATGTTAGGGACATGTGTTTATCATTTGTGGTGGATCATAGACCCTTGTGTCAATGCATTGTGGTGGTAAACCCACTATATAAGGACCCTTTCATTCACAACTTATTCACACATCAATTGCAAAGAATCTGAGCATTGGAGGAGCTTACAATCTGATTGAAGGCCTTCCTAAGCATCCATTAATCATCTAGTAAGTCTCTAATCCCTTCTAAATTAATTCTAGCTTAGTAATTAGCTTAAAAGTCAAACCGACGTAACTACGGTTTGACTTCGCGATTAATTAACGATAGCTCAGTCGTGTGTCGAATTAAAAGTACCGTTAGATAGGTAATTATGTGGGTATTAAACCCTTATAAGGGCAAGTACCAAATCCAGACCTAACTAGGTCGTTTGTCGGGTCAAACGTTGACCGAAAAAGTCAACAGATTTACAAAATGCGATTTAATGCACGACTAGCAATCCGCGAGGCGTGCAACCTGTTTTAAACTTAATATAACTTGATAATAAGTATAAAAACTTGTTTGCGCTTGCCCGACTCGACAAATTTCTATTTAAACCCGGTTCGGAACCGAAAGGCGCAAAACCTTGACTTTTGCGTTGACTTCGGTTCTGACCCGTTTTAGTTTGAATTAGACATGCCTTAAAGTCTCATTAGGGTTGGGTTACATGCTAGTATAAGTCTCTGTACTTGTTTCATTGATTATCCGATGCATGCACACGTTTCCGTTAATCGCTTAAATTGGACCATAACGCCCTTATGACCTTATAACGAGTATTTTGAAAATGTGGAAATACAATAATCTTAGTTACTGATTATTTAACATGTACGTAAATTTTCACGTCAAGCGGAGGTCTAGATTAGGAGATATGCGCATTAGCGTAAATAATAAGCTTTTTATTAATTAAACGGCGCGATTAGCGCATAGCCTATCTAAACCCGATTTTCGGTACCAAAACTATTACCCGCTGATGTTAAATAATATTTTAGGATTTTTGAAGATTTTTAATTATTTTTAGGCTGGTCTTAAGCTAGGCTTATCGCATTGATTCGGTTAATACCGAATATGCCCTTTTAAGCCATAAAACGAGTTTTACGAATCCGATTGATACCAATCCAATTGCCACTGATTTAAAATAATAAATATAGTATTTTGAACTTGTTTTGCTGATTAGAAAGATCAGATTGGTATTTTAACCCGTACGTCGCTTAAAACGGCTTTATACGCGTATTAAACGCGTAGTTTGGTATTAAAACCATTTTGCCACGTAAGACTTAATACCATTAGACATAACCTATTAAAATTGATAATTTTTCTGATTAAATCAGACCCGTATCTCAGAAGTATTATAAATCTCTTTTATAACCCTTAAAATGACCAAAATACCCCTACGGGGCGTATTTAGGGATTTAACTCGTTATGGGCATTATGGAAGATATCATAATGATATCACAACATATTTAAAGCGTATTAACTTAGGAAACCTGTTCGCGACCCTTTCGGTTACCCGTTATGCATTATACGCGTTCGGTTCGGTTTATGTAACTAGTTTGCATAAACTAGCCGAAACGGGTCAAACGATATTATTTTTATCTCAAAATCCAGAATGTGAATAGTAAACCCATATTAAACAAGTCTTCAAACTTGTCGGGTCTAAATCACATTCTATCCAGTCTTCGCTTAATCGTGTGTAAGAACCGTATCCTTAAAACTAACCGGTCTAAGCTTAAGCTTAATTAAAGATCCGTTAGTATTCTAATAGGTTATATTAAACCTTCGTTCCAGATTAGGAGAACCAGTAAAAGCTATCTGCAGTTTATTCAATTAAGGATTTATACTTGCAAAGGTAAATACTTTTAACTTATCTTCCCTATACGGGCTTGGGTTACGGTACATAGCGTACCGCTTGATCGAGCATCAAATCTTCCACGCTTAGTGGTTAATTGAATAATTTGATCGGCTCGTTTTAAACAGATGTGTTTACTTTACAGCCTTTGGGGGGTTAATGACCATGTCCCGGATATCCCTGGCATTATCTTACGAGATAGCCACGACCTGAGCACGGGGTGTAGGCGTACTCCCGTGTATAACTCACATAAGTGGTGTGTCTATTGATCTTTAACCCGGATACGTTCCGGGCTACTGAACGCATAAGTAACATGTAAATCGTTCACAAGATTATTATATTAAATAATTCTCCCAAGTTAATAAAAATGTTTATGCCATGTGCATCCAAACCAATTTTCAATCATTTATAAAATGAGTCAGTTGAATGTATTTACCAGTGTAAACTGACGTATTTTCCCAAAAAGATTAAATGCAGGTACTAGGCGAAATAGGCTGGGATTCTCCTAAGCATCACTAGAAGTCTCGCAAACTTAAGATGCCGAAGTCTGTTGAACCATAAACAATATTTTATTATTCGATCCTACTGTGGATAAACACCGGATAATTGTGACTTTGTTTACAATAAATAAATTCGGTTGTATCTTATTTTAAATTTGCTTCCGCTGTGCATTATTATATTGTGTTGTTTGACTATTACGTTGCCAACCACGTCACGATACTCCCCCACCGGGCCCACCGGTGACACGTGGAAATCGGGGTGTGACAGAATCACCCCGAACTTGTTGGTGAGGTCGTTTTGAAAAAAGGGAGTGGAGTTAATCGTCAAGGTAAGGAAATCACTCCTATCTCGAGGATATGTCTCCACTTGTCGTTACATGGAATATGAATTTAAATTACATGAAATCATGCATATGTATAAATGTATGGAAAGATTCAATATGTTGTGTGTGTGGGAAGAAAATATCGAAAGTAAATTCGAATTTGAAAGATTGCATCATATAAAATAAATAATAGAAACACACGCTTGATTAAAATTCGGATGGTTCCAAAACGGAACTTTTGACTAACCAAAGTGGTCGAAAAGTCTTTCGAACTTGAGGAGCATGCTTTGGCCTAATAGGTGAAATACTCTCGCCGACAAGTCGGTTGACGGTATTTACCCTTCCAGTTACTACATGTCCCCAATTCAATTGAAATTTCGAGACTTGGCGGGATTAATGAAAATCAAAGAGTGGAACTAGTCGACAAGGTGCGGGTTTCACCCCTAACTTGGCGATTTAGTATCCTAAGTGTGGTTGGTACTCGTCGGGTCAAAAGTTAATTTTGACACTTTGACGAGGGTCCACTAGAATTTGAAATTTGAATTCCTCCATCAAGGTGTGGATTTCACTCCTAACTTGGTGGTGAATTTCGTGTAAGAAAGAAAGTAGAAGGATCGAGAGTCATTCACCAAATTATGGGTTTCACGCCTATTTTGGCGAAGTCGTCTCATTTTGAAATATGAGTGTTGTCGGATTTAGAATAATCGAGTAAAATGCATGAGGGAAACGTATGTCAAAGGAAATATATGAACAAGTATAAACACATAAGAGGGCATATCAAGAATGGTGCTTGGATTATGAAATGATAAAACATGTATTAGCACATAGAGAAATGTGTTTAGAGTACCACGTAATGAATCGAACAATGAAATAAGTATTAACACATAATAAGACAAGCATTGATGCATAAGAATAACATGTTGAATATTTCTCACGAGTGATACATATGTCTAATATAGCATAAATAAGAAACAAATAAAGTAGCATGTAGTAGTTCGAGCAAAATATACGAATAAGACTCTAAAACTATAGACTAGGTAAAATCATTCCTACTTTTCCTAATTCCCTATAGTTATGGCTCTGATACCAATCTATCACACCCCAACCGATGGCGGAAACATCGGAGTGAGACGAAGAAAGATTGCCCATCACACATAACGCTAAATTGTGACAATAGAATTTAAAGATAAATTGATTTCTTTTATAAATAAATGTTACAATACATGAAACTTGAGATACAACATGTCGAATACAAAAGGAACAATACGACAACAAATATGGCATTTATACAATGTATTTGACCTAAACGTCTATATGTGTATCTAGGCATCAACGCTACTTCATTTCATAGCATCATCATCCTCAACCTGTAACATGTTTAAAATAAAGTTCAATGCAAAAGCAAAGGCGAGTATACAAGTTTGGTACGTACATAGCAAAAGATAAGTTTTGAACAATTCCTCATAGCAAGCATGTGATTCAAGATAAACGTAAAAACATGGTATGTGTCTAACATATCAAACCAAGAAAACGCAATATGCTCATGACATAACCACAAGTTACGGGCAGCGGGTCGTTAATCCTATAGCTCTAAAATTGGCGGATGTTACACTGGTCCTTCAAATCTTTATTTTAACTTGATTTCTTGCACTTTTAACCCTCCAACTTGACTTTTAAGGACCCCAAGACATAAACAAACTTTGTTAAGTCCCCGGTTAGTTATACGATCACCGAATAAGTCCTGAATTTCAACGTTGACGCTTTTAACCCCTTATTTACGAATGTTGGCATAACTTCTTCATACGGTATCGAAACCTTGTGAAATTTTTATCACTTATTCTCGTGAGCATAATTAATCGTGACAAAGCTTCGGGTTTGCTAAAAGGTCACTCAGAGGTATAAATTAAACATGTTGACACTATTAACCCTTGTGTTTTGTAATCTTTCACTTTCTTCCACAAACGGCATCGTATAATTCATAATTCATTCGTTTAAGGGTATAAACATCGTGTAGGGTTGTTGAAAGGTATAATTATCCAATGTTGACACTTTGAATCCTTTTACACACATACTTTCTTTGTTTGTCAACTTTAGTCCCTCATATTCAATTCATTACACGTTTAAAGCTCAGACACGTGTCTTCATTATATTAGTCGTGATTTTACGAGGTGTTACAGATTGATTGCCCAACCATGATGCGGATAATCTCAAACTTTGTTCCGACCCACTCGGACAGATTATTATTCAACTTCTTCAATCATCACAGCCTCTTAACATAAAAGAACCATTCGAGTAATTAACTCAATTATTCAGGGTGCTTGCCTGTATAGTAGTTTGTCGTTAAAAAAAAAACCCCTCATTTCATGTTGATATCTGCAACTGCTTCAAACTGATCCAACACGGGGGTTGTTGAAATATGAATAGAATCATAGGCCATGAAGATGAAATTTGACCAAACAAAGTCAAAGTCATAACTCAGAGGAGGGCAACCACCCCTAATAACCAGATCTCCTCCGGAGTCTTCTCATTATTGTCCGAGTGGAATTTGTTTACACTTTTTACAGACCCTAATTTGGGGCCTCTTTGTTCATATTAGTGTGCAGGGTGTTTTCAGTGTGAATTACAAATCATGTCCTTAAACTATAAGCTTCAAACTTACAGCTGTTCCAAATTTTAGCCGAGAAAAATGATGAAATTTGATTGAGATTGACCTTTAATTTGGGATCTGGAGATGGGGATTGGATGGATGCAGGTGCCATTGAAGCTTTTTTTGGTGAAGAATAGAGAGAAATAGGAGGAAGAAGGATACGGTGGTGGTGGAGGTAGTTGCAGGTTGTGGTGGGTTGTGAAGGTGGAGGAGGCTGCAGCTGCCATGAGTCTTCTTTATATATTTTCATTATTTCTTTTAGATGTTTAGGGGTAATATAGTCATTTCACACATAGTTAACTGAGAAATTTAACAGAGGTTAGGTCAGGGGACCAACCGAGTTCATTTTTGACAACTTTTGGGACCACGCATGTAATTAGTAAACCACTAGGACCAAGTATGAAATTTTTGCAAACCACAGGGACCAACCAAGCATTTAACTCTAATTTTATTATAGTTTGGTAGTTTTTTGGGCGTTTTATGGCATGATGGCGTTTTGACAAGCATTTGAATGTGTGGCGTTTTTATTACATATGGCGTTGTTATTATATAACAATCAACTGAAAAAGAAAACTAAAGAAAATATATAATTGATCTTCCAAATCTTCACTGTCACCGGTCTCTTTCTTCTTTTGAAGTATCTTCAGTGGCTGTTTCGACTTTCGTATGATTTATTTTGATTTTTGTTTTTTGAAGTAGTTTTTTTGTCGCCGTGTGGAAGCACAAAGTCTGAAATCAGCCTCTTTTTCTTGAATATTTGTCCATCTCATGCATCAAATTTTAATTGAGTTTACACCCTTCAGCCAACAATATTTGAATTTTCAATGAACGATGTTTGATTTTTTAACTTTTTGGCGTTTTACCGAGAGAAAAGAACGCCACTAAATAAAAGCACCTTAAAATTCTAATTTTGATCATGCGAAATCAATAATGTTTTGCTCTATGTTGATGGACAACATTGTTAATCCTCAGTTAACAAAGATGTCTGACAATGTTGTCCATCCCATACAGCTAAACTTTATTGACAACAAACCTATATAATGTTTGTGTATGTTTTGGCGTTATAAATTGAATGGAAGTTGAGGATAAACTGAATTTCAAATAAACGTTTTGGTTTAGAGGATATTTGATGTTTGGGTTTTTTGGCGTTTCTAATACGAATGGTATATATTAAATATGGCGTTTGGGTTTTTGTGTGTTTTAACTGAATGTATGAGATGTTGTATATATAGGATGTTTTTTGGCGGGAATTTATTATAATTAAGTTTGGCGTTTTATGTCTAATGGCGTTTTTAGATTTAGGATGGTGTGTGCTATTGTAGGGTTAAGGTGGTAATTTTAATGGCGTTTTATTTCATTAGATGGTGTTTTGTGTAGAGAAGTCAAAAGACTTTTTTTACCCTTAATGAAGGGCGCCAGAGTAATAAAAGTGATGTTATTTACGAAAACGCCACCGTGTCATCTAGTTCATAGATTGTTTTAATCTGACGATCCATAACCGTTCTCAAACTTTTCACCGTTTTCTCTAAATCCTGACCCTATATATATACACTGGATGAGGTTCCTCTACAAAGTGTGTTTTTTCTACAAAGTGTAGGAAGTGATCTTGACCATTGAATGAGTGTGTTTGATGGTTGAGATCATCTTGGTGGCATTTTGGTAATATGTGTGTCTTAACAATAGGCTAATTTAATTGATTTGGGGGGGGGGGTAAATGTGTTTTATGTTGTGTATTTAAAACACTGTGTTTTTTATTCTATATTTCTGACACTGGTGTGTTTTATTTGTTAAGGGTGTGTTTAATTGTGAAAACTGATATAATACAATGTGAAGAGCCCAAAAATTGACAGTACTTTGTTTTACTACACTTGATGTTAGATACTAGATGCGTTCATAGTAGTGTGTTTTATATTGATAAGGCTTTTTGTAACCCAGTTGCAGCATTGATGTGTTTTTTATGTGTTTGAAAGATGTCTTTGGTGTGTTTTAATATACGTTGATGTGTTTTCCATAGTAGTGTTGTCACAACTGTTTTGAGCTTATTGAGTATGTTTTACTGATAAAACACAATGTGACGAACTAGTTACTGATAAAACACAATGTGACGAACCAGTTACTGATAAAACACAATGTGACGAACCAGTTACTTACTGATAAACACAATGTTGCGGCGAACGTATTATTATGATTGATAACCATCCACATGAAATCAAATAGATATTCAGTTTCCTTAAAAATCTCATTAGTTAGTGTAGGAGATAAAAGTTGAGATATTGTACAAACAATGCTAACTGTAAGAACCGTAAGAACAGATCTGAGTCATTGATAGTTTAAATCAAGGGTTAGTGTTGATTACCAATAAAACCCTTATAATTAATAATTAGTACTAACAAGTTAGGGGTAATTTCATAAAATTGCTAATTTATATTAAATAATAAGATCTATTATTTATTGGTATTTTGGACATTTAGCCATGTTCCATAAAATACTAATTCTACCAAGGCTTTTTAAACTAAAATAACTTTTATATACTTCATTATTTAAAAAAACAATTATACCATAAAATCAAGTATTTTTAATCTTTAATATGCATACCATATTGCTATATTTTTTATTTATAAAAGTGACTTTTAAAAAAAGTTACAAAATGGTATTTTATAATTGTGCTAATTATTTAGTTGGAATGTGCTAGTATGAAAAATGTATTGTGTGGATTTTAAATCTATATGTATGTTCTTATTTTGTTGTGTAATTCTTATGAGGATCAATATCAAAACAACTCACCCACATTAATTCCTTTTGTGCGATAAAGTTCAATTCCGTATAAAACTTCGTCGAGCGATCAGCCTCGATGACGAACAACAGACTGAATACGAACAAGCTGAACAAGTCATTGTGCGTTCAGCCTCGAAGCAAATATCCAGCGATAATCAACAATCAGCTAAAATTGATTTTGTGTTGTTAAAGTGTTAATTACCATAGATGTGGGATAGATGAATTGGTTGTTCATGTGCTGACATTATACACGGGTGTGTGCTGATTATGTATTAATTACAATAAAATACAAACCAACAAGAAAAGTAGATATAATCAGCACATCTATGTAATCACACATATATGTAATGACGTTTGGTTAATTTAAAGATGAAGTATTTTACGAAAAAAATGGACAAGTTCGGATTATTATCGGCTAATAACTGACTTGAGATTATTATCGGCCAAAGTTAAAAATGTGGATTATTTATTTCCAATTTACCTTATTTTTAATTAGTTATAAATAAATAGGGCCAAAAAGTCTAAATCACCCTTAAACTATTTTTTTATGAGAGACACTAATCAAATAGGTGTTGGTTCTTACGGTTCTTACAAACATAAGTGTTTGTATTTGATTCCATTCCTAAGAGATAATATATTCCATAATTAAATTAATTATCAAATTACCATCATGCCATTTTAGTTAAAATAACTATTTGTTACATATCACAAAGATATGGCTTCCTAGGAGATAATACACATAAAGAAACTTTTTTTTTATTTGTGTCTGTCCATTAAACAAAAAAGGTATATAGAGTTTGCTCAATACAAAACAAAATTATAGATAGAGAACCATGAGTTATGTTAAAAATATAATTGATGTTAAAAAAATGATTCAAACAAAAGGTTTGTTATTTTCATACAGGGGAATTAGCCTCTAATAACCTCAATTAGAGGTCTTTGGTCATTGATAGTCTCACCTTTAAATATTCCCCCACCGGTCCCACCTTTCACCTATTTTTCCTACACCGGTCCCCCGTTAAAAAGACTTAACGGAGTTATGATTTTTTTCCAAATTACAAACAGTTTTTTTACGGGGGGGACCGGTGTAGGAAAAATAGGTGAAAGGTGGGACCGGTGCGGGGAATATTCAAAGGTGAGACTGTCAATGACCAATAACCTCTAGTTGTGATTATTACAGGCCAATTTCCTTTTCATATATAAGTTATCTAATGATAATCACTAGTATTTGGTATTCGTCCTTTGCGGCGGGACCCTTAAATTTAATAAAAGGTAGACATATAAACGTTATAAACCACGAACACACGTCGCAACGTGTTAACTCGTAAAAATTAGACCCAAAACGTAAAATATAGAAAAAATAGCTAAGTCTATTTAGGACCCCCATGCTGTGACGGAATCGTTAAACCGCCAGAAAAAAAAAAGATATAAAAATGTTGAACCACACGCAAGTTGCATCACGTTAACACGCAAAATTTAAAACGGAGCGTAAAATATTATCGTAAAAAAATAACTAAGTCAAACGATTAAAAAACCCATGTAAAAAAATAAAAATAAAAACTAAAAGTCAAATAATAATAATAATAATAAACTTAAGAAGTATATGATTTATTACGATTCAAACTAAACGATAAGAGTGGTATTGTATTTTTACTAATACTTTAAGGGTTGAAAAGTAAAAACTATTAAAGTCTATGGTATGAAAATAAAAAAGCTATTAAAGTTTAGGGGAAGAAAATGAAAATTAGAAGATGTACAAATAAATTAGCCTAGTCTACAACCAACAATAACTTGGTAATATAGATATTAAATACAATAATTATTTCCAAAATTATTTCCAAAATTTAAAAGAATTGAGCAAAAAAATCTTGCAAAACTTTACTCAATTTAAAGCTTTTTAAAAAGATTATAAAAAACTAACAAAAAAAAAATACTTTTTATAATATAAGATGTGTACATAGATGGTAGTCGTTAACCTTTGTTGAGACTTGTATTACTTAGGTTAACCCCCATACCAACTCTTATTCCAAAATATAAAACTCCCACAATTCTTGATTACCCTAAATCCACCTTCCATTTCTGCTTACCAAATTCATTTTTCATGCACAACAAGCAACCACCTCCACCATATAACGCATGACTTGCCTCCCCTCAACATATCTTCAACATGAACAACAACAACCATCCTTCAACCCTCAACACCACCATCATGCCCCCCTCTTCTCCCCTTTCCCTTTCTCCGCCTACCCGCCGCTTCATCTTACCCGACGTTCAAATCATCGAGCTTTTTGTAGCCCTACTTGTATTTGTATTCATTCGTTCTCTAAGCCAAAGGAGGCGAAACGGGCTACCAACATGGCCATTCGTCGGTATGTTGCCATCGTTGGTGCTCGGCCTTCGTGTCGACATGTATGAATGGATTTCACAAATTCTTTGTAGACAAAATGGGACTTTTTTGTTTAAAGGTCCTTGGTTTACAAATTTAAACTGTGTAGTCACTGCTGATCCGCGTAACGTTGAGCATCTTCTCAAAACTCGGTTTCAAGCATACCCGAAAGGCCCGTATTTTAGGCATGCTCTACGTGATCTTCTTGGAGATGGAATCTTTAACGCGGATGATGAAATTTGGCAAAAACAAAGGAAGACTGCTAGCATCGAGTTTCATTCGTCTAAGTTTCGAAACATGACTACTGAGTCGTTACTAGAGCTTGTTCATAAACGGTTGTTGCCTGTTTTACAGGAGTCTGTAGATCAGTCTACCGAGATTGATCTACAAGACATCCTGTTAAGGTTAACGTTTGACAACGTTTGCATGATAGCTTTCGGGGTTGACCCGGGTTGTTTAAGTCCCGGGCTTCCTGAAATACCATTTGCTAAAGCCTTTGAAGCGGCCACTGAAGCAACTATGCTGCGGTTTGTTACTCCAACACTTGTTTGGAAGATCATGAGGCATCTTAACATCGGGTCTGAGAAGAAACTGAAGGATTCGATCACAGGAGTTGAAAGTTTTGCGGATGATGTGATTCGAACCAGGAAGAAAGAAGTGGTTTTGATGGCTGATGATGACAAGAAACAAAGATCTGATTTGCTAACCACCTTCATGGGACTTAAAGATGACAAGGGACTACCTTTTTCAGACAAGTTTTTACGCGAAATCTGTGTGAATTTTATACTCGCGGGTAGGGATACTTCTTCAGTGGCATTGAGCTGGTTTTTCTGGCTTCTTGATCGAAATCCAACAGTGGAGGAAAAGATTCTGGGTGAGATATGTCGGATTGTGAAGGAACGGGAAGATGAGGGCGAAAATGGGAATTTGATATTTAGACCGGAAGAGGTGAAAAGGATGGAGTATCTACATGCCGCTTTATCTGAGTCGTTAAGGTTATACCCGTCGGTACCAGTGGATCATAAGGAGGTAATACCTGCTACTATCTCCGTTTCGACTTGTTTACTTACGAATGAGTTGATTCAAGTTATTTTTTTAACGGTTCGGTAAAATCAAAGTAAGTCAAAAGAAAACGGTTAAACGGGTCAAAAGTTTATAAGGGATTTTAAAATATTAAAACAGAAAGTGTTTCGGGTCAACCCGTCTTGACTTTTGACCAATACCCATCATGCCTGACCAACCTGTTTTACCACCTGTATTTTCTTATGTAATTCTGGTATGTGACAAACCCTGACTAGACATGATTTCCCTTAAAAATACAAAATACAGGTTATTGACAACGATGTATTTCCAGACGGGACGGTTTTAAAGAAAGGAACTAAAGTGGTTTACGCAATCTATGCAATGGGAAGAATGGAAGCGATATGGGGAAAAGACTGCAGAGAATTCCGGCCAGAGAGATGGCTAAGGGATGGACGGTTCATGAGCGAATCAGCCTACAAATTCACCGCCTTCAATGGCGGCCCGAGGTTGTGCTTGGGTAAAGACTTTGCTTACTACCAGATGAAATTTGCCGCTGCTTCAATCTTATATCGCTATAAAGTGGCAGTGGTGGAAAATCATCCGGTTGCACCAAAGCTTGCACTCACTATGTACATGAAACATGGGCTGAAAGTGAAGCTTCGGAAGCGTAGCGAGTCGGATCTCCAAGTATATCACAATATCAAATATTAAGAGATCCCAGTGAAGATATCACAATATCAAATATTAAGAGATCCCAGTGAAGATGTGTGGCATTTATGATTTCTTTTTTAACGTATTCTTATTATTTTTTTTACATTTACAAGTCACTATTGTATTGCACAAAATGCTGAAAATGATGGTAGAAATAGATGGAGATGCATTTTATTGTAAGTTACAAAATATAAATAAAAGATTTGTTGGTGATATTCATGCTTTGCCTGACCATTCTAGATAAAATTCTTTTAGAAACTCTTCCATGAATTTGTGCCTTTTCTCAGCCCTTGCCTTTCCTGCCTGAAATTTATAGTAAAAATGTATATGATTAGTTGTGACTGTTTAACCAATAAGAAGTGTAAATTTGAAAATAGAGTAAAATGCCATTTTTGTCCCTGAGTTTTGGTCAGTTTTGCGATTTTTGTCCAAATGTTGATTTTTCCGCATCTGGTTCCAAAAGGTTTGAAATCTTGCCATTTTCATCCGGCTCGTTAACTCCATCCATTTTTCTCCGTTGAGTCATGGGTATTTTTGTCTTTTATGTTAACTTAAAGAGCACTTCGGTCTTTTTTCAGGGGTATTCGGTCTTTTACATAAAGTGAAAAAGACCGAACTGCCCTTTAAGTTAGCAAAAAGACGAAAATACCTCTGACTTAACGGAGAAAAATGGATGGAGTTAACAAGCCAGATGAAAATGGCAAGATTACAAACCTTTTGGATGTAGAAGCGGAAAAACAAACCTTTGGACGAAAGTCGCAAAACTGGCCAAACCTCAGGGACGAAAATGGCATTTTACTATTGAAAATATTATAAAACTTAAAAACCTTTGTTTTCATTAAATCCTTGAGTTTAAGGAGCTTTTCATGAAAGTGATTCACAGTAGTTTGTTCATCTTTATTCATGTATTGGTCCTTGGACAAATCTGAACGAGGCTGGATGTTAGGATCATGAAGCACTCGGTTTCTACTCCCGCCAAAGGTGAAACAACGAGCAATACCTAAAATCGAAGTTAATGATGGTATAATAATATAAAAACATAAATGATTATGTTTAAGTATGTGAATATCTTAATTTACCAATAGCACCAATTGCATCAAGACGGTCAGCATCTTGCACCACACCAAACTCGGGTGTATAAGAACCATTTGTGACTCCATTTAATTCCTCTTTGAAACCTTTACATTTAAAAATGAAGGATTAAATAAAGTAAAAATTAGCTAAAATGTATCTTAACAAAGGGAACTGAACTTACCCATGTTTTTTATAATAGCTAATATTTTGCTGCTTTTATCTGTATCTAAACCCTCTTTTTCAAGAAATTCCTCCACAATTTTCTCCTCGGATGGATTCTTCAGGTATTTGTAGTCTCCTGCATATGAAATAGTTATCATCAATTTCAACAAAGGCCAGAGTATTTTATACATATTTTGATCATTTTGACAAGTAAACCATTCATAATCTCTTCATCATTTTGATCATTCTCAATTGCCTCGTGCATAGGCGCGTTTATTAAAAACAAGGAAGCAATCACCTATATCATGAAGGAGTGCAGCTAGCTCAACCTGCAACGGTAGACCAATCACATGAGCAAGAGAAGAAAACTATATAAACATGTGCTTATTAAATCAATCATATACAACTAGTCATTTATAATTATATGCTTAACTAAAACAGAATTTTGAACTTTATGGTCAAGTACATAAGACCTCTCTTTAAAACACATCTCTTTAGTGTTTGAATCGATGATTTTATGATTTCATACATTCAACTATTCAAGCTCTATTTAAAACACCTCTCTTTCGTGTTTGAATCGATGAAGCAACATTCACTTTAGGCAAAGCTGAATAAATGTGCCTTTGGTGTAGAGAGCAATAAGTGCCTTGGTTATATGATATCAAGGGCATGTACAGCACAGATCCAAACTACCATAACTATCCAACTACTTCCTAGGGTTTCAACTTTCAATATTCAGAATTATAACAAAAACAAGCTTAAATCTATCATTATAATAAGCCTATCAGTGTAACTATACAACAACTTAATAAGGTTTCAATATTCAGAATTATAGCAAAATCACTCAACAAGCTTAAGTCTATCATTAATTAGCATATCAGTGTAACTATCCTATTCAGAATTAAACAAAATCACTAAAGAAGCTTAAGTCTATCATTAATTAGCCTATCAGTGAACTATACAACAACTTAATAGGATTTCAACATGCAGAACTATAGCAATATCACTAAACAAGCTTAAGTCCTATCATTAAATCATTTAATTAGACTATCAGTGTAAAGATCCAACAACTTAATAGAATTTCAATATTCAGAATTATAGCAAAATCAGTTAACAAGCTTAATTCTATCTAGGGCTGGCAATAGATAAGACACGATTAAACCTATCAGTGTAACTAAGTAAGTGTCCAACAACTTACTAGGGTTTCATGACTATAGCAAAATCACTAAGCCTTTGACTCAGCTGTTGAAAACGGATGCAATTGTACGCATTTATATGTCAATCACTGAACGAAATCACGCAATATACGATTTATATGTCAATCAGTGAACGAAATGATGCAATTGTAAAAAGTGAAAAAACATACGATTTGGAGTGAGATGGGTGAAGAAGAAAGGGCTTCTTCTTCATGAGCAAGCGAGAGAGCGAGATCTCGAACACGAAAAGCGTGAGCAGCATCGTGCGATGCATCGTTCCCTTTCATCATCACTTCCACTAGTCTCTCTGTGTTTCGTACGGTTTCACTTTTCGCCATTTCTGCTTGGAAGTTGGAATGATTGTGCTGCTGTCACTTGACAAAGAGTATATTAATGAAGGAAGCTGCCTTTGACCGTGAACCTTTGCTCTTTGACCGTGAACCTTTGGTCAAATGAGCCGCCATGTACAACTAACAAAGTAACAAATACAACTCTTCAATATTTTATTGATGTTTCTTTTTTTCTTTTGCTCGAGAAAGGCGCATCTTGAGGTGAGATAAGACTTAGAACCATTAGATTCTGGATTCGATTCTTATAAGAGGGGTTTTTCTCAGATTTATTGTGTTTCCTCCTGAATTAGTGTATAGTCATTATTGCCTAGTGAAAATGGATATGATGAGATGGTTTCGTTCGTGACACGATAAGACTCTAGTGATCCGTCAGTTATCCAAATTTGTTGTTAAAAAAAAACCATTCACTAAATCTCATGTTTGATGTTGAATGGTTTTTTTATCATCCAACTTATCCAAGTTTAGTTTATTTTTTAGGGTAAATTACAATTTTCGTCATTTATTTTTGTATCATATTGCAATAGATAGCCTTTAAGTTCAATAATTACAGTCACAGTCCTTTATTCGGAAAACTCATTACATCTTTCGTCCTTTAGCATTAACCAAGTTAAAATTTTCAGTTAAATCTAATCATTTAAGGGTAGTTTTGTAATTTTACCATGTTTTTTCCTCCCTTTCTCATCAGTGTTCTTCTTTAACCCACACACAGAGGAACATCAAGAACAATATCTGTAACATTTGCACTCCTTAAAAATCCAACACACACATGAAGAACAAGCACAAAATAAAAAATCACTTCCTCCATAACAACCAGTCACCACCTCCTCTTCTCCATGACTCACTCTTTCTCTTCCCCATAACTACTGGCCATCACTTCCAGCCACCTGAAACACCTAAACCCACAACCCCGCTAAAAACGCACCTGAAAACCATCATTATTTCCAGACATCATCTCCATCTTCCAGAAATGAAAATACATGTTGATGTTATCTTGATCATTTTATCAACTTGACTTCTAATCTACTTTCACATCTCATACCTTTGTTATCAATTCAATTTTTAAAGCACCCGTCTTTCGATGCAATCAATCAATTCTTTCACACCCTTTAACACAATTTTGGATTTCCAGTTGCAATTAGGGTTTGTTCTTCTCCAATTTCGCACTTTTCGTCATTCTTTGCGGTTGATTTCACTTTGATTACGGTTAGCTGTTCAAGATACTCATGAATTTTCATTTAATTTTGTAGAATTCAACAAATTTTGTGAATTATGGTTTGATTTTAAAATTGGGGGGAAATATTGTGAATTTGGGTTTTGATTAGAAAGTTGAAATTGAACTGTAGAAATGGATATAACTGGTGAAGCGGCGGTTGATCGGTTTTTAATTGGATCGACAATCGTATTTGACCGGACGATTGCTTTTATGGTGTTGTTATGCGAATTAATTGCACATTTGAGACATCAGATTGTACTTGTGATGTTAAATTACCTTCATAGGATTAGAACATGTGTTTCTAACATCGGTAGGCCTGTTACATCATGGTTTCACCCTAGAAACCCTCAAGGGATATTGTTGTTGGTGACATTGATAGCATTTTTGTTAAAACGGTACACGAATGTGAAAAGAGAGGGCTGATCATCTTCCAACGGTTGTGATGATTGGGTTTGGTGGCCAGTAGCGGTCACAAGTTGTGATGGTAGGGTCTGGTTGTTATGGAGAAAATGAGGAAGTGATTTTTTTATTTTGTGCTTGTTCTTCATGTGTGTTGGATTTTTAAGGAGTGCAAATATTACAGGTCTTGTTCTTGATGTTCCTGTGGGGGGGGGGGGGGGGGTTAAAGAAGAATACTGATGAGGAAGGGAGGAAGAAACATGGTAAAATTACAAAACTACCCTTAATTGATTAGATTTAACTGAAAATTTTAACTTGGTTAGTGCTAAAGGGCGAAAGATGTAATGAGTTTTCCGAATAAACTGTAATTATTGAACTTAAAGGTTATCCGTTGCAATATGATACAAACATAAAAGCCGAAAAATGTAATTTACCCTATTTTTTATTAGCTATTATCCAATTTTAGTTTATTTTGATTCAAAGAAGCCAACATAAAAAAAAACATCATATATCACCATTATTACGAATATGAATGCTTCAATACTATTCTAGATATGTGATTCCATGAGTTTGGGAATCATTTTAATAAGTAAACATCCAACTTATTTGTTTGTATGAGTAGTTTGAGTTTTTGTGATAATTTTGATGGGTTTAATATTCCAAAAGTACTACGACTAGCCAAGATGTATCCATATGAATTCGATGAAAGTGATAAAAGAAGACTTCTAGTTAAACTTGCGACCGCTATTGATAATTTGAAAGCTCATACACGATTTGCCAACTTAAATGATTTATCAAGTCTTTTACAATTAATGATTAAAACAAACAAACACATTTCATTTACACTATTGTGTCGTTTATTGAAGCTATCTCTCGTATTACCCGTTGCAACCACAATCGTTTGAAATATGTTTTTCAACAATAAAGTATCTGAAGCCGGATTTGCAATCGAATTGGTGATGATAATTTAAACAAGCAAACTGCCAAAATCGTCCCTAAGGTTTATGTATTTTTACCGGATTTGTCCAAAAAGTTTTTTTTTTATCAACTGGACCACCCAAGTTTCACAAAAGATGTCGGGTCCAAACCTTAGGGACAATTTTAGCTGTTTACTCCTTTTAATGTTTTTTTCTAATTTTTTTATACTTTATGCTTAAATTTTATGTTCTGTAAATAATATTTTTAATTCCTTTTAAGTTTTAACTAACTAATTTTTTTAAACTATTTAATTTATATATATTATTTTTAAAGTTTAATGATAACTTTCTTTTTAGAGTTTACATTTAATTAACATTTTTATAACTTTTTTAAAAAAAGTTTTCTAATATAAATGTTTTAATTCTTAATTTCTTTAAAATATTTTCTTATCACCAATCTATAGTTTTTGTTACCGACAAAACGACATTGTTACGAGGATCATAATATATTTTTATTTGATAAGTGTCATTGTTTTCCATACTCATATTCATATTTTTTATTTATTTAATAAATGGAATTATTTGCCTACTCATATTCATAATTTATTTTTATTTAATAAATGAAATTGTTTTCGTAGTCATATATGACCCGAACCTGACTAGACCCAAAAAAAAATTATTATATAGCGATAGTCAACCGACTACAAAAATTTCGACCCTTGTGAAAAAAGTTTTTGGTATGTCACTGCTCAATCATGGAAAATACTTATGACTCTCCACCACTCGTCACTCAAACATTTTTTTTAAATAAACGTAAATTTTAACCGGTGGGACCATTTTTCCATGGCATGGGGACCACACAAGCTCGGCGCGGTGTTTCCCGCATGATCACACAGCCAAGTAGGACCACACACCCTTACAGAAGACGTGTTTAAAGGTGTTTGTAATGATAGAGAGAAATATAATGTTTTATAATAATGGGTGAAAATCTGATATGGCAGTCGATTGGATGCGGCGGTAATGGACGTTTTTAGGCTAAACAAAACACATATTTCATGTTAAATTCATATGATGTTTCCGTATCATGCCGATGGTTCACTGACCTAGTTAAGTGTTAGAAACAGTTGTTGTCTTAAAACGAAAGTAACAAAAGAAGTCAATGTAAATTAGAAAGAATAAAATTAGAAAATAAAAAATAAAAAATCCATGAGGGGGTCAAATTAACATAGGCAAAAGGATATAATGGTAACCCACATTTTGTAGGTTCATGAATCAATTGATATTATGTTTGTTATAATTGGTCCCACAACTGCTAAAATGGTGAAGATGGTAACTTTTGATTGGATAAAAAATGTCTAATAAGTTGAAGGGCTTCTTTCGGTTTGAAAGTAGGCACTTGATGTCCTGCTCCCCTTATTGTTACAAACATCAATCCATCGTATGTCATCGTCCATCCACCAACCTATTGTCCAAAACATAACATAAATATTATTTACATTTTTTTACATTAGATTCAACCACATGGTTAAACTATAAAGAAACGATTACATTATTATATCCTCATATTAATAAAAAGTTTGACGAGTTTGAGAGTCAACAGACCTCTGGACCGCCACAATGATTCGGCCCATTAAGAAACAACTCTATGATTCATACTTAATTACAATTTGTTATAAAGATTACCATATCTCGAATGAGTTGGATAAGGGTTAAAACGAGTATTTTAGTTTCTACTGAAAAAACAAACCAATTTGGGTTTGGCTGACGTGAAATGTAGAAAACATGATGCTATTACAATGTATTTTATTGTAATAATTTTATCTTAGTAAATTGTAAATATTATAGACAACCTTTTTACATGATTGATTGTTAAAGATAAAAATATATATATAAGGTAGAGGATCCTGTACAAAGTGAAACTTTTGTGAGAAGTGTGAGAAATAATTTGGGAATGACAAATGTCCTTTATCCTAATTAATTCAAAAGGGTATATTAGTAATTTGACATTCTTATCATTTAATTGATTTCCAAGATAACTGCCAAAAAAAAAGCTGGCGATGAGTTTTTATAGGGATTGATTCGAATTTTGAATTAGGAGAAATTTTAGGAAACATATTTGTTTTTACGATTTTATACATCTGATTGTTTTATCTTCTTCATCATCTTTTAATCGCAACATCTTTTAATCATACATTGTTCATGGCGTGGTGTTTTAAACATCTGGATACATTGTTCATGGCGTGGTGTTTTAAACATCTGGAGACATTGACTATGATTCAAGTCATGGTGTTTTATCTGGAGACATTGTTCATGGCGTGGTGTTTTAAACATCTGGAGACATTGACTATGATTCAAGTCATGGTGTTTTATCTGACTTGAATTCCAGATAAAACACCATGACTTGAATCATAGTCATGGTGTTTTAAAATCTGGGAATGTTTTGTATTGATTGTCCAGATGTTAATACACCATGGATGTAATCACAATACAATGTTTTTTGGATTCCAGATAAAACACCATGACTTGAATCATAGTCAATGTCTCCAGATGTTTAAAACACCACGCCATGAACAATGTCTCCAGATGTTTAAAACACCACGCCATGAACAATGTCTCCAGATGTTTAAAACACCACGCCATGAACAATGTCTCCATATAAAACACCATGACTTGAATCATAGTCATGGTGTTTTAAAACCTGGGAATGTTTTGTATTGAATCATAGTCATGTTTTGTATTGAACAATGTCTCTAGATAAAACACTATGATTCAAGTCATGGTGTTTTCTGGATTCCAGATAAAACACCATGACTTGAATCATAGTCAATTTATCAAGATATTTTAAAACACCACGCCATGAATCTGATTACAGTTCTTCTAAACGTAAAACACCACGCCTTGAATCTTATATAAAACAAAGAGGCTTCCGATTTAGATCTTGGTCATTAATTCCGATATTTAAGGAAAAAGGAGCGAATGTAGGTGTTTTTGGTTGTGTAGGATACGGTACCATATTTGAAACATTGAAAAAGACACTATTGCCCTTCAATTTTACATAAGGTCCCTCTAATTAAAACACAATTTACATTTTTATACCCTATTGATCTCAACCATTAGATCAAATATCCAATGGTTTAAAACACTTCTTACCCTTCTCACATTTTAAACACTTTTTACCATATCCCTACCCTAGGTATTTAAGTTAATTTTATATATTTTATGTTTTAAGCTTGTTAAAGATAAAAAATATATGTATAAACAAAATCAACTCATTATTTAAGATCTCAATTACCTGACTTCTAGTGTACCATGGAGACCAATCTTCAACTATGTTCAATCCAAGTTTCCTCAACGAGAGTCTTGTAGAGGTAACCGGAATCCTTCCATCGGTATCTCCGCTAAAAACCCAAACACGAATGCCGCCGGCAACAAGTTTTTTGATGACTGGAAGTATAGAATCCGGAGCATCGTTCCAATACGCTATAGCGTCACTGTTTAAGTACATAACTCGTCAATTATACGATAACAAACAATAAAAAAAATTATCCAAGCAAATGTGTCCAATGAATAGTTACCTACAATGCGCCCACGGGTATGGAATTTTCGTGGTATTAGCGTGGAGCGCGGCTTGAACATTTGGCCTGTTCATATACGAGTCGGTATATTGTGATTGACACGGGTCATATCCCGTTGGTTTAACGTGCCAAGCTTTCTGTAGTGAATAAGAGAGTGTATTAGTTTTGAATACTTAAAACATCATGAAATTACTTTATAATCTCTTAATATATAGTAGGGGTGTTCATAAACCGTTGAGACGAGTGAAAAACTCAAACAGAAATAAATTGACGAGTTCAAGGTTTATACAGGTTTTTTCATAGTTTAAAAGTTGGAATTGGTTGTGTAAAGTAGACTAGTTGTTTACTTCATATTTCTTTTATGTTTTCATTTTTAGAATATATAGCTAATGTATAATATTGATGAGCCAATGCCAATATGAACTAGCAATTTGGAAAAATATGTTTTAGACAGCCAAATCGAACTAACAATTTGGAAAAATATGTTTTAGAAAGCCAAACCGAGCCATTTTGGCCGGTCCAGCTGACCCAACCAACGTAGTTGTTTTGGTTGATACGGCCTATCCAACCCGAGCGATTTGGTTTTTTTAAACCGTAACAAATGACTTTGCCCAATTTTTTTATTTTAAAACTGACTGAACCTGACAGTGAATACGAGTATAATCTGAATGAACAAGTACTAACGTTCTTGGATAATGTGTGAGGGGAAACTTTGCCACGCATATGTGTACGCCGAGTGGAATTGGGGGTAGTATCGACACACGAGGGTGCATACAAGCTATACATATCGATGATTTTGTAAACATCAAAGTAATCGTTCAGTGCTGCATCACACGCATTTGATGAGTTCGAGTCACTAAAGTTGCATTTGCTCTTGACACCATTATACACACGATCTGATATAACGGCGTGATCCCAAGCATAATCGATCATTCCAGTCTGATCAGTTGCATCATCCAACAACGCGTTTCCAATCTACATATTGACATTCAAGTATGCACGTTAAAATTGTTTCGACAAGTTAACCTAGTACATGTTTAGAAATAAGGTTATGCTTACCATAATTCCCTTAAAATTTATTCTATCTTCGTCGGCAATGGTCTTGTTTTTATCGAATATAAGATCGGCTAGTTGAGGAACGTAGTGCCCTACAAATACATGTTGTTGAAGAATTGGTCATGATTGTCAAATGTGGTATAGACTATACTTGTTTTCATTTCTAGCGTTCATACTCTATATATATTATTATTGGTTTCGAAATGAACAATCTATATGTATGTATTACCTGCATAGCTTTCACCAGCAATGTAGAATTCATGGGACTTGTATTGTGGAAATCTTCTGAACCACCTTAGTAGAAATGTGTATGAGTCCTGGGCTGTCAATCATTAGTTATGAGTTTAATACTATATGTAATTGTTTGTGTATGTATATGTGTGTGAGGCATATATAGCGAAACCATATTGAAAGACTCAAAAAATTTTTACTAGGGCCATTCTTCGTAAATGTTTGGTGAATTGAAGTCATTTGGCATTCAGAGATAGTAATAACACATGATATTAGATACTGCATAATAAAAAAATAAAAAAGTTTATTGTCTCGTGAGTCATGACACGAGTATTTAGTATGTGGTACTCCCAAGTATATAGTAAATCATGAACTAGAAGTTTATAAGTGCGTCTTACAACATAAACTTTTCATTATCGTCTCAAGTACTTTTTCAACAACAGTTTGAGAAATTAAACTACGGTAAAATAACAACATTAGAAATTTACATACCACCATTAAAAGAAAATTTTGTTGGTCGGAGGTCAATGCACCTAATGACCCCTCTAGTTCCACCTATACAAGTATACATTATACGTATGTAAACTGTAGAATATACCTGTAATTTTGTCACCGAGCTGCTTTAAATCGTTGCTTGTGTTGGTGTAAGAGAATCCGACGCCAACCGGAGACTCGAGAAATAACAAATTGGTAGCTATAACATAAGAAAAGTGAAATGCTTTTTATCATATATTTTTGTCAAACTACATATGATTAATAAAATATAGAGATAACTCGTAATTATATATTTATCAACTATTACAGTAACATTTATATTTATATTACCTCTATTCCATGCATAACTATTTAAACGGAGCTTTGATGTGCCCTTCTGAGCTACAAACGGTCCCAACTCTTCCATCCCGCCATATCCAATAGAAGAACATCCTGGACCTGTATTATATAAGTTATAAAATAAGTTTAAATTCAATATTAGTATTTTTTATAACAGTATTTATAAACAAAAAAGCAAATGGTAGTAGACGTTGTGAGTTGTGACAAACATCATTCTAACTTTTTTTGGTATTTTGTGGGGTTTTCTTTCTTTTCTTTTTTTCTGAAAATCCTGTTGTTTTTAGTGTTTTATTTTTCTCGGGTTTTTATTGGTTTTCTTAAGGTTTACAAGTTTTTACTAATTTGCTAAGAATAATCACATTCATAACTTAACCCAACCCCATCTAACCCAACTTTTCAAAAAGATGCTAATTTCTCTCTTTCTCTCCCACTTACACAACCCAACTCGACCTTTCACACCCGTTAGCAACCAAATCTAAACATTTTTCTAATGAGTAAATTGTCATTTTAGTTCCTAAGTTTGATCAAAATTGTCACTTTAGTCCAAATAATTTTTTTCTTGTCATTTTAGTCCAAATAGTTTTGTTTTCTGCCATTTTAGTCCCTGACTTTTGTCATTTTTTGTCATTTTCATCGACCACCACCACCACCTTCCACCACCCATCCCATCACAACCTTCTATCATCGCCACCACCTACAGTTTATAAAAATTATTAACTGTATTTTTAAAGTTATACTTCCCTTCAAAAAATACAGTTTAAAAGTGTATAATCAAACCTTTTATTATACTCCCCCTTGAAGAAAAAGTTAGGATTTTTAAACTGTGTTTTTAAAGTTATAGATTATGAGATTATCAGTTATTAGAAAAAGAAAAAAACCAAATTAACTGCGAAACTAAGTTATAGGAAAGAAAAAGAGAATAAAAGAATAACCAATCTTTGAGTGACATGTGGCATAAGAAACGGTTGCCACCTAAGACCATGTGTAGTGGTAATTCTTTTACCCTTGGGCGTTTTGCGTCATGTAGCATCCCAATCAGCAATGGAGCATTATGGGACGTTTTCTAAAATGGGTGTAGTGGGGATGTGGAGGATTATGTTAAAAGAGGTTTAATAGAATTAAATAAAAAAAAACTATCAAAAAATGTTATTGGACAAAAAACCATAAAAAGGGTGATTGCCTGATTGGTCAACACAGTTATTGGCCGATAATAATCCTAACTCAGTTATTGGCCGATAATAATCCGAACTAGTTCATTTTTGGCCGATAATAATCCGAACTGGTTCATTTTTGGCCGATAATAGTCCGCTATTAAAAATAGCTTAACGGAGTTAACTTTTTTCCGAATTACAAACTGATGTTTTATGGATTTTGATCAGAACGAGGATACGAGTCGATTTATGTAAAACTTACATCGAAACGATACTTCAAACGGCTTGGTTTTTGTTAATTGGAAGTTTAAACACCCGAATTGGAGCACCGTTGTCGTCGTTTGGGGCAGTATTTCGAGGTAAATTTCACATCATTTAACTCGTATCCTCGTTCTAATCAAAAGCCTTAAAACATCAGTTTGTAATTCGGAAAAAGGATACGTTCTAATCAAAAGCCTTAAAACATCAGTTTGTAATTCGGAAAAAAACTTAATTCCATTAAGCTATATTTAATGCAGACTATTATCGGCCAAAAGTAAACCAGTTCGGATTATTATCAGCCACTAACTGAGTTGGATCAATATCAGACAAATTAAGAAAGTTGCTATTATTTAAATCCAATTTTCCTTTAAAGTATGGTTGATTGGTTATCTCATGAGACAAAAGGTAATATATTACGAGGAAGATGGGGCTTTTGGGCTGTAGTCAAATTAAGTGTGGGCCTAAAAGCTGACAACCTTTTTATTGGGTCAAAAGGCCTTTTTTCAAAGATACGTCCCTTTCTTAGACAACCAGTTTAAGAGAATTACCAAAAGGTGAATACGACGTCGCATTGCTCACCATGCTATAGGTTTTTTTCTATTTCATTTATTTAACGGCACCAAGCAATAGGTTTGGCGAAGCTTGAGATTTCTGATCGGGGGCCGAAAGTCACTGAACCTAAAAATTTCTCTAGAATAGGGGGGCCGAAAACGTATATACCCAAAAAAATTTATACGAAAACTACATACCCTCCACTACTGAAAGAAAAGTTCGGGGGGTCAGCCGCCCCCTCCCGCCTCTTAAAAGCTTCGCCCATTGATTCAGGTTCAATTATTCACATATTATATAAAGATAAATATTTTTTTTCCAAATATGTCTAATTATTTCAAAGGTTTGGCTACTAAAGTATATTGTTTTTTCAAACTATTGAATAACTGGTGTTAGTGACGCTGGTCATCTGCCTTGAACTTGCATTCTACGTCATACCAACGACAGGATGTCGTAAAATAGGGGTTGTGAACTTTAATAACATGTTCTTTCTTTAATTTGATGCGTTGGATTTTGTTGTTTTTATTTGAATTCTTTTTTAATCAAAAATGCGAAAAGGGTTTTGTACCGACTTTTGACATTTTCGGTACCGGTATTTACTGGTTTTTACACTAAAATACCGGTACCTTACCGGTACCCACTTTTGGGGATTTTCAATACCGGTACTTTCAGTACCGAACGTGTACCATGCTCATCCCTAGTTGTCACATACCATCGCCACCACCAACGTGAGACTAATCGCGCTTCTTACTTACCAATCTTGGCTCTAATTAAGTATCTAGGTCGTTAGTTTAAAAACTCATGTACTAGCAAAGTTTGTGTGGTTGATTTCACAAAGCAAAGTGGTCACACTAAGATAAAAGAGGGGACCAAATGCTTTTGTACATTTCCATCATGATGAAGAGTGAGGTGTAATTTTGCAATCCCAAGATAATATTTTTCTTTAAATATGTTATTAGCAAAAGGTAATGTTTGTAGTTGCAAGATGTAGTTTACACTTATGGAATCATGGCTTATTTAAAATTTTGGGTTTAATTTTTTCTTAATTTCATTACAACTAGTAGCATGTTCACCGTAATTTGGGAGTTCGAAGTATAAAAATACTTAAGTTCAGGGGCGCAACGTAGTGGGGGCGGGAGGGGCGGCCAACCTCCCGAACTTTTCGCTCAGTAGTGGAGAGTATGTAGTTTTCGTATAGAAATTTTTGGGTATATACGTTTTTGACCCCCAGTTGGAAATCTCAAGCTTCGCCACTGCTTACGTTGGATACTATTGTTAATAAAAACAAAATATGACTGGTATACCGTATCAGAGTCAATTGACCCTGCATTGGTAGTTTGGCACTTTGATTTAACCATTATTCATTATTCAATATATACAAAGACCATGACAGCGAATAGTGTTTCTCTGTCATTGGTCGAAATGGGCGGCCGACACTTTTCTATTGGACCAACCAGTTTATTATTTTATATCCATTTTAAAATTACGGTTTTGCCCCCAGTTTAAAATTACACTTTTCTCCCAACTTAAAAATATAACAACCCTTTTGCAAGCAGTTAGTTTACATAAGCAAAGTTTTTGAATTTTGTGAACCATGAGCTTTCATTGAAGACGTATGACCGCTTGAAAAGTTAATATATCGGTTGAATATTCTGTTTAGCAAACATGACACGCTCTTCAGGGGCGGATATAGCCTGTAAATAGGGGTAGCCCCCGCTACCCCTTGACGTTCCGGCAATAGTGTAAATTTTGGAGACGTCTTTTCCATTTCGTTACCCTTTTCTTAAAACGTTGTCCCTATAAGGATTTTCTAGATCCGCCACTCATGCTCTTAGACTTCCTAGACGTTTATAACGTGTACTTGTGCTTATTTTCTCTTATTTACCATATTTGTGTTTATTAAGTGACACTAAGTACACAAATTCAAATAAAATAACACATGATTACTAATGAAAAAGACATGCAAGTGCTTGGAGTCGGGGTCATAACTTTTTGGATGTACTTGACTCTTTGCATTACTGTGTCGAGCTCTCTTGTCCAGTACTTTTTGGATTCCAAAAACTTTATATAGATCATAACATTTATTGTTATATTGACATGTTTTTTGTTGCATTATGCGCATTATATTTTTACACAAATCATTATCACTATTTTGTTAAACACTTAAACATATAAAGAAATATAGTTTGACTTGATAAATGAATGTTTGGTAAACAAATAAGCTTGTTAAATGAATAATTTTCTCCCATAAAAAAGTATAAATAAAATTTGGTGCATAGTAAGACATTGATGGGCAATGATAGGAGACATACGGAAACCTGGGTTCGATCCTTGAGTCAAACAGGTTTTATTGGTAATTTCACTGTCGTGCCTACGGACGGGTGAGTTACCGAATTTCCCCCGGAATTGGTGGACGACTCGGATTACTTTCGTATTCTTACTTATTTTATTATTAAATATTACATAATAAGTATTCTTTTATAGATTCTAGATTAATTACTTTTGGAGTTATAAGTTATAACATGTGTGTTATCAATTATATGGATAATTAATACAAGTTGAAATTGATATGATTTAGCAAATTAGGTTGTCATCTCGTGTTTCTTAAAAGGGGATATTATTGTTGTAAAGTAGAGTATGAGTAACATTTTTCAATAAAAATGTAAGTTGGCTGATGAGATTTGGAACTTGATGAAACCGTCGTGCAAGACGGGTGTGAAAATGGATAATATGGTAAAGGGCAAGTTACAATCTAAAGTTAAAGCATAACGTATCAATGTACAAGAAGACGGGTTAAAGCATTATCTTGGTGACACTATGGTTCTTAAGGAGAGCTCGAAATGATAAATTGTTCAACAATCTAAGGAAGAAACCGGTGAAGATTTTTAGAGGATATTATGGAAAATTCATTCACTTGGATTAAAAACATGGCAAAATTTAATTATCTATATTAATAAGATTGGTCTAATTATAATCTTTGGTTATAACTTGTAGCGTTGACGCCTTCTTAACGCCTAAAATTTACCTATTGCCGTTAAAGAAAAATCAAAATCAGGAATCATATATCCTATTCATTTCAAGGTATTTGTGGTATGGGATTATTATCAATTGGGATCAACTATAATAAGTTGTAATAGATAAACATTATTTTATTTTTATGTAATCCAATGTAACAAATTAAATTATGAGTTTCAATGCTTCTAGTGAAGTTGTTACCTCCATTTAGCCATAGAAGGAGAGGCTTCTTTTCTGGGCTTTCTTCAGCTTCAAAAAACCAATAAAACAGTGCCCTTCCATGGCTTTCATTGACTGTAACATATCCTGCATACTGCTTGAAGCTCACCATAGGTTGCCCTGGAAGACGGGTCACTGTATCGGCGTTTTGCTCGAGCAATGCTCTACCCGTAGGCGCCTGTTGGCCGGAAACTGCCACACTCCAGCTGAGAATGGCTGTTGATATTATGAGGAGAAAACTACATGTCCTTGAGGTATTCATTGTGTGTGTGTGTCTTGAAATGATTTAGAGGACAGATGGTATGACTATATATACAACTATACAAGTTGCAATTGACCATAAGTGTATAGGTAGCAAGTTTCTTTTTCATGGGCATCAACATTGGAAATATCTATTTGTGACCCTACTCAACTTGTGCATATTTTCTTTATTTTTGAGTAAATTACGATTTTTGCCCCTATCGCTATATCACTTTTAAGCTTTTAGCTCAAAAAATAATCTTTTAACATCTGAGCCCACAACGCCTCTTTTTCTAACATTTTTTGCCCCTAACACTAACTTCGTCCATTTACTTTTAGGGGCCAAAAAGGTTAGAAAAAAGACGCTGGGGGCTCAGATGTTAAAAGATTCTTTTTTGGGCTAAAAGGGTAAAAGTGATATAAAAACAGGGGCAAAAATCGTAATTACTCTTTATTTTTTATAAAGAATATTTTTATATTTATAGAATTTTGCTTAAATTTTTTTTTTACTTCTTTTAGTTATAACCTAAATGAATTTAAAAACATGACTCGTATTAATAACAAGTGTCCTTTAAGATATCGTTTAGTTTAAACTTTAGAAGGATACATAGTGGTCTTTTGTTAACACGAATGTATAAGTTGTGTATACGTCACAACTTAAATTTATATATGTGCAAACAATTTATTTTCTAGCATGTTTTAATGTTAGTGGTTTAAACAGATCGAAAATTCTCTTAGCGTATGAAATACTTAGAACGTAATAAATCGGAAATACATACTCTTGTTTTAATGATCTATTTTTATTCAAATTTAATACACTAATTATTTATAAACCTCGGGGGTCAACGACTTGAGTCATTCGGCCTTACACTTGTTCACTTGTAGTTCAAAATCACGTTATAACATGATATGACACAACACTTGTTTTGTCACCATCTTTGATATTTGTTAGATCAAATGTATCATAAATGACTATGGTTATGTTTATATTCGCATTTGTGATTCATGGGCCTACAATTTGTGTGTCGTGTAAGAAAGGACAAATCAATCAACTTCACACATTAATTTGCCACATTCATATATTTGACCATAGATACGTTTGTATACGATTGATATACAATTTACAAATTCTTAATACATATAAGTTTACAAATGTATTTATCCATGTATCTAAGCCAATATATATTTAATTATATATGTGTACATATACAGTTGTATTAATTATGAAACAACTAGGATAATAATTTAAATATTTAACATAATAATAATTATATAGGGTGTAAATGGAAGCTTGAAATTCTTGCCCTTGCTAGGTTGCTTTTCCGTGAGTAAAGGCCAAGGTTCGGCCTGTACTTTTGAAAACTTCAGATAATTTAACAAATACATTATTATATTATATATAATATATTGTGAAAAACGAATTAAATAGTATAACTATTAAACTTAATACACAATTGTCGGTGACCATTTATTATGTTTTCACGATAGAAATTTGAAACTATTTAAACTAGCAAGATTTCCCCGCGCTTTGCGGCAGGAATTTGATCGCTATTTGTTAGGTTTGTTAGATACCAACACTCGCTATAGTAATTGAAAAGAAAAACCTTGCATCCGTTGAAAACAATAAAATTGGATCAATGTTGTTTAGTTGGTATCGGTTCGGTTAGTTTGCATTCTATGTTTATTTTTTTCCGGCATCGCGATAGTTGAACAACATGTGTATCGGTACCAATATTTATTTTATTCTTTTTTTGCTTTCGATAAACTGACATCGTATCCCTACAATAATGTACCGAATCGAACAACATTGGTACCGGTATGTATTCATTTATATGGTTTCTTTTTTGATAACGGATATTGTGTCGTTAGCGTTGTGTACCGAACCGAAACCAAATGAACAACATTAGTTGCAATACCAATTTTTATTTTATTGTTTTTTTCTTTCGATAAATTGACACAGTATTGCTACCGTATCGTACCGATCAACATGGGTCCTGGTACTCATTCATTTTTAGGGTTTCCGGTTTCGAAAGTTTTTCATTTATACAGCTTTGTCTGTGACAATAAATGGATATCAGTACAGTTGTCGTGACAATCTGAATCGATCGATACCGTTCGAACCACATTGGTGTGAATTCCGGTGTCCATTTATATCGTGTTTAGTTGATGTAAAATACGTATTGACTTCTATACCGAGTGAATGTGTCGTATGACTATTGTAACGAATCAAATTAATACTGATCAAATGTCTGCGATAACATACCGTCACAATTCATTGACAAATAACTTGAAATGTTATAATAAGAAATAAACATATATACTTACTTATTTAGAATTTAAAGTTAAACTGAATGATAAATAAAAATATTATTAATAACACAAAGAGAAAACAAATACTTAAAAAATTATCGCTTGCTATTTACTTATTATTAAAAAAAATACTTAGAGAAGAGTAATAAATAAAATACAATAAAAAAATAAAAACCTAAAATTATGATGCACTGTTCATGAGCACTTTGGATTCATCGTTTCATTTCATTCATATAGATAATGAAGATCCCTAGTATATATAATAAATAATAAATAACCTTGGTTTGACTTTAAAGGTTTGACCATCACTTTTAACATCTTCGCTGTAACCAAATCTTACAATATATTAGGATATTAGCACATTGTTGCATTCACCCTCATATTTTTTGCTTCAATAATAAGCAAGGTTGAATAAGTAAATAAATTATAAAATACATGTATAATAGTTTTATTGACCCGACCCGACCCGGGCCATGTTGACAAGTTGGCATCAACCGTGCCACTTTGTATATTTGTATTAAACGTTACGTCCAAAAAATATATGACGTCATTTATAACTATAAACTAGGTTATCACCCGTGGTATCCACGGGTTGTTTTATTTTATTAGTTATTAATCATGTACATTTTTTTAAAGTATAACGACTTATTTTTAAAAAAAATTGTAAGGACATTCACTGATAATCCTATATAAATTATGACACATGATTATTGGTTTATTGTTTGAGGATATAATCTTTGATTTTAAAATAAATAACATGTGGCTATTGAAACAGCTGATATAATTACTTAGCATACCAACTTCAACATAATTAAGTAGTCACAAAAAAGTAGTCAATACAATTTACAAAAATTTATTTCAAACCAAATAACTTAAAGGAAAACTTCAAATACATCAAACTGAAAGTGAAAATTACATCATAAGTTACCAAATATCTCCTCTATAACTGTTGCCACCACTATTGATCCGTGGCTGCCGGTCTGCTATCCACAGCTGCAAGAAAGTACCACCACAAAACACTATTAAACATACTAATATGAAAATGATCCACATAAATATTTCCTTAAATAACCATACTTTATATATCCAAATATTAACCATTGTGCCAATTGCCTACCGCTCGAATAAATGTAGAGCTGATTCAAACATATAGATAGCCTCTTAGGGTTGTAAATGTAGTTGTAATGGTGGGCAATGATAGGAGACCCAGGGAAACCTGGGTTGGATCCTTGAGTCAAACGGGTTTTACTGGTAATTTCACCGTCTTGCCTACGGGCGGGTGGGTTACCGGGTTTTCCCCGGAATTGGTGGTGGACTCGGGTTACTCTCGGAGTACTCCGTTTGTCCAGTGGGTGCCCCGAGAGTGCTCGGGATTGAGTTTGTTGGCCGTTAAAAAAAAAAATAGGTAAACTTTTAGTTGGAATCTACTTTTACACCTAAAACATGTCAACTTGCAAAATCTTAAGGAACATTATTATAAACGACACCTTTTATTTCATTTTTCGAAACCCGTTGCGCCAAATAGTACCCCTGCAACTGTTTTAGTAAAGTAATTCTCAAATGGCATCTCTTTTTTCTCTATTCCTATATTTGTTTATTTATGTAATAATTATATGAAAGGTTAAAGAAAGACATTGTTCAGTGGTTAAATAAAGTAGGGGTGTGCAGAATTCGTTTCGAATTCGAAAAATTCGAAATTCGTTTAAATTCGATTCAATTATCAAGAATTCGTTTCGATTATAAGAATTCGAATTCGATTCAATTCAAGTCAAGTAAATCGAATACGAATTTATGATTTCAAATTCGATTCGATTCGAAATTCGAATAAAAATTATACATTTTATTTATTATTTTTACTATAAATTATGTTCAAATTTTTTTTTTCAAGTATTAAAATTACCCATTACCAAACCCACTACATGGCCCATAACTAAAACCTAAGTAACAAATCTATCAATAGATTTTTAAGCGTAAAAATATTAACTTGTAATGTGGAGTGATTATTCCCGACTTCTCGTTTTGAATTTTAGACTTATGGTACTTTATTTGGAACTTTTTAATATGATATCGTGCTTTATGGCTCCTTTAAAATTTATGTTTCATTTTGAAAGTTTTTTTACATGTTTTTAAAGAATCTGAATTAAATCGAATTTATTCGAATTCGATTCTAATTCGAATTTTTGATCGAATACGAATTGGGTTTTTTATTCGAATACGAATTCGAATCGAATTCGGTAGGTTTTAATCGAATTCGAATCGAATACGAATTCAAGGAAAAATAAAAATTATTCGAACAATTCGATTCGAATAATTCGAAAATTCGATATTCGATTCGATGAACACCCCTAAAATAAAGGGATGAGAATTTGGTACTGAATACTGGTACTGAACCGGTAGCGGCACCGAATTTTCCGTACTAATTTTTTCGGTACAGATTTGGTACCCATGTTTTGGCATTTTCGGTACCGGTACCGATTCGATACAATACCGGTAAAATACCAATTTTTGAACATTTTTGGTACCGGTACCGATACCCAATTTTGACGATTTTCAGTACCGGTATTTTCGATACCGGTACCGGTTCAGTAGGATCATCCCTAGTTAAATAAATGTATTTGATGTTGGAAAAATTGGTGAAAATAGCAATTTTCACAAATATAGGAAAATGATTTTTTCCTATTTTGGACTAGAAATAAATATAAGAAAATGAGCGGGTTTTATATATTTATTTGTGTGTTTGTGTTCTATGTTGGAAGAGCTTCGCAAGGAACTAAACCACGTCCAAAACGGAGCTAAGATGAATGAGATATCGATGCTCAAATTTGGGTGTTTGAAACAATGAATGTTGAAACAAAAGGGAAAGTAGCACCTTGTCCCACATCGGAGGAGAGATGGAACTTAAATGGGTATTTAAGTGGGAACTCTCCATCCTTATTGTTTCATGGAAGCACACACTAAGTGTACTCGCGAATCCCGCACTCGCCCACGCGCGCGCGCGCGTGGCGTGGGCGATGAGGCGCAATGTGGCGCTTTGAGAGCCGCCTTTGTATTTTTGACCACGTGCGCGTGGTGGATCACAGGGGCTGCAAAGACCAAGTGGTTGAAGTGGCGTGCGGGTTCGAAGCGCGTGACGTGGCAGTCCGCGCGCGAGTACATGTGGCATAAAGGCGCGCGGTTACGCGCATGGTGCATAGGCCCTGATGTGTCGTGCGCGGCGCACCAGAGTGAGCCAATACGGCGCTACTGTGTGGCGTTCTCGTATAGGCTCACATGTGACGTGGCGCACGCGCGCATGGCAGTGAGCCAAAAGGACGCAGCGTGCATGAGCGTGCAGACCCGCGCGCGTGCACCAGTGTGTCTTGCGCGCGCGCGCGCAGAAACTTCCAGCATTTATTGACGAAGCAGTTTCAGTTCTGCATTCGAAACTGACGAGTCAAACGGTTTTAACAGCGAATTAAATGACGTATTAAATTGCATTGAAGACGTTTAATGCAATTTAAACCTCTCCTTAATTCCTTTTGACTGTTTCGACTTAGGAGTTGTATAAATACAGCTCCATACCCAGCTGCAGAAGACACCAGCAACACAACAGCAAAATTCAACTTTCTCTCTACAACGCTCTGATCTTCTCTAGCATTCTTCAAGGTAGCCTTAGGGTTGTAGGACATCTCCGGCAGTACGCTGCTTCGGCTGTTGTACCCTGGGAAACAAAACGAGTACTCCTGGGAGACTCGGAATTTGTTTTAAGGGAAGCGTGTTGAACACGTGCCTCAGTCAATCTGTTTTTACTCCTTCTTGTATTTTGGTTTATTTCAGTTGTAATTGCAATTGTCGTTGTTTTTTCTTTATTTCTGAATTGTAATCGTATAATAAAATTTGTTTATTTTATTTATTTACGCGAACAGCTCCTACAATCTTAAAACACGTTTTAAAACACCGTTCGTGTAATCAAAACCATTATGTTTTGTGATTCAAACCAGTTTTGTTTCACTCAGTTTGTGTTTTAAAAACATATTTTTTTTTGTTTTCATTTTCAAAGGAGCGACTTTGATTGAAAACTTCTTTGGTTACATTCAGATATTGTCCTAAAAATGGTAATAAACTTTCTGCCTTGGTCTTCAAAGTTGGACTTAGAAGCCAGTCAGTAAGTTTTAATTATTAAAAATTTTTCTGTTTTTGGTCGTCAAAGTTGGACTTAGAAGCCGAAACAGTAAATTTGTGGTAAAAATTAAAATTTAATTGTTTACTTCTGTTTTTATTGTGTCAAACAGAATTTTGGACTAAAACTTTAAATTTTAATTTTTTCAGCATGTCGACCGAAAAAGTCAACGTTAACAACACAAATGTTGTGACGGGAACCCCCCTGAACGCCACCACTGTGGGAGCGTCCACAGTGGCTGATCACGCTGAACGACCCGAGAAGTTCTCGGGTCTACACTTCAAAAGGTGGCAGCAGAAGATGTTCTTCTACCTGGCCACCATGAACCTTGAGAGGTTCTTGACAGAAACCGCTCCCCAACCTATGGAAGGGGAGACCGAGGCATAAAGACAGTGCGCGGTAGATGCGTGGAAGCATTCGAATTTTATATGTCGTGGCTATGTGTTAAACGGCATGTCAGATGCGTTGTATAATGTGTACTACAACGTCAAGACTTCCAAAGACCTTTGGGATGCCTTCGACAAGATGTACAAAACGGAGGATGCTGGCACAAAGAAATTTGTGGTAGCCCATTTTTTGGAATTCAAAATGGTTGATTCTAAAACAGTTATGAATCAAGTCCAAGAATTGCAAATTATACTACATGACATCTTTGCGGTAGGCATGACACTTAGCGAGACATTCCAAGTGGCAGCGATGATTGAAAAGTTACCTCCTGGTTGGGTGGATTTTAAGAATTATCTTAAACACAAACGAAAGGAGATGACTATAGAGGATCTTATTGTTCGTCTTCGGATTGAAGAGGACAATAGAATTGCCCAAAAAGGCAGCCATGCACAAACTTCTGCTAGCGCAAATTTGGTTGAGCATGGGCAATCCTCTAAGGGCAATAAGGGTAAGGGGAAAAAGGACAAAGAGAAAGCAAAGGCTAGCAAACTTGGACCGAAAAAAGGGGTTGTGAAAAAGAAACCTCAAACGTTCCTGTAGGTCCCTGTAATCCCGTATGGATCGTAACAAGACTGTTAATCTATCAAGGGTGCGGAATCCCCTTGATAAACCTTCGAACACAGAATCAAGAATATTAGACAAAGAACACGATTCAATCAATCTGGTCTTCTATTGATTATCCAACATAAACGTTTACAATCAATTCAAGACCACTCGAAATCTCCTAGCCACTCTCTATAGATTTCGAACTCTACCAAATGTCTCTCAACTAGCTTTCAAGTGTCTAACCTAAACCCCTATGCATCATGTTGTTTATATACTACAACCATGTTTGCATACTGGGCTTTGGTCTGTGCTTGGCCATTCTCCTAGCCCATTACACTAATTAACTTACTAACCAATATGCTAAGCCCATTACAAAATATCCAAAGACTAAATAATCAGACTATTAAGCTGTTGTCACAGAACATGCACTAACAAACTCCCCCTTGACAATAGCTTCATAGTGTAACTTTGTCTTCAAACATCTTGCAGTCTTTTAGTCTTTGGATAGCGTCAGCTACACAGTTTCTGACAGCAACAGACTCCTCCTTAGCTGATGCTTCCAATCTCCAAAACTTTCATTCGTTGTAGATCAGTGAACTAGCAATCTTTGGTTAAGCAAGTATCTTCAAATTCTTCCATATCTCTCTCTGCAATGTAGTAGAAGGATCCTACCATGCATCTTCACACATTCTTCACTTCACTCTTAATCTGCACTTTACTTGTATTCTGCACTTCATTTTGATAACTGCATCAATCTGTTTAGCAACACAAGCAAGTATCTCGAAAAACCATTAGTCTTTTTCACATTTCAAGATAAACCAATATTTTATCTTAGTTTGCAAAAACAACTACCTGTCAGTTCAAAATGGAAGTCTTTTAAAAAGAAAATATTTTTGGAATTTTTGATATTTCTCAAAACAACTAAACAAACTAAACTAAACTCAAAAATATTTACAATACTTCTTTTTGTGAGCATCATGTGCAAGAAGATCATATCAACAAAATCAAACTGTTTTCACACTATTAGATAATTCTTTATATAATTTTTCATGAAAAGCAGTCCAAGACGATTACCAGTATGGTTGTCCACTTAAACAAAATGCATGAACATTTCAAGTACCATTACCATATGATACGTTAAGGTAATTTTATTACTGATATACTAGTGTTTCCCACTTCAGGATATACCCCCGTAATCAAGGTATGCACAAAGATTCATCGTAGTAAGTAAGTATACTGAATTCATCCTTTTTATTTTTCAACGTTTAGATAATTGGTGAACAGGTCAGTACCAAAATATCTAACGAGGGCTATGATAAATACCAATTTTTGGTACGATTTATGCATTTTGCATTTTTTTAATGACTCTCTAGGAGAGCTTCTTCATTTACAGGGTTTTGGCATTTTTAGCTCTTTTAAGATATCCTGGTGTGTCTAGGTCAGCATATATCTGGATGCAGCAGAAGGACACCCCTGATATCCCCGGATGAAATAACAGTATAAAGACCCAAAACTTCAGATTTTGGCAATCTATCAACGCAAGATTTAAGGTCATTAAACCATACACCACTGATGTGTTGCCCACTCATACTCAGTGCATTTAGGTTTATATCACATTGGTAAGAGTTGATTATTTCATGTTTTTTGCCTACTTGTACATCATATGATGAAGCTGCTATCACACTTAAGCAATTTAATTCAGTTTTAGTGTGACAGTCTAACTTGCTGATGTACTATCATTTCTTCTTTTTCACACCATGAAATCTCTTTTTTTTATTTTTCTATTTTCTATGTTTTTCATTTTTCAATGTTTTTGGATTTTTAAAATTTTATAACTTACTCCCCCTAAACTCACGCACTATCTAAACTCTTTTTGGCTTTGAGGAATTTCTCCCCCTAAATTTTTGTTTTAATGGAGTAAGTTTCAAAAACACAAATTTAGAAACACAAACAGACTCCCACTTTAAATCTGACAAAAGTTTTTCACGTTTAAAGTATAAAATAATCAAAACAATCACAAAAGTAAATAGTTCATTACCCATGTTAACCTACTATTCACCTCAGATGCTTTACAGGAATAACCACTATTGAACACATCAACAGTCCTTCTTGGTCATCCTGCATTCACTCAACAACTTAGTTAGACTTGAGAACCCAAACCTTACCGGTTTTGGGTCGACCATGTAAATCCGTATAAGATGCTTCTAACCAATATCCATCACACCTTACTGGTGTCTTGGATGTCTTCCCTGTTGTTGAATAAGATTTATAATTTCCACTAGGTCTTTGATCGCGAGAGTTCCAATAAACTCTCGGATTTTCTGACCTTTGAAAATTATTATCTTGGTACCTTCTTCGCCCATTATTATACCATGAATTTTGGAAAAATTTTGGGTGTTGTTGAACATTCGAGTTACTGAAACCCCTATGTTCGTTTCTTTGTTGAAAATTTCGATGACCAGCAGTTTGGTATCGATTTTGATATCCAAAATTTTTTTTATTTTGACTTTGAAACCGATTTGATTTACCATTATAATGACTAAATTGTGGAGAAATATTTCTTGGTCTATCAAATCTTCTCGAAGTTGAGGGTTTTGATTGAAATCCAGGTTTATTTGTCTGACAACTAGATTTTACACTATTGTTTGACCCAACCTGATTCCCATCCTTAACCTCATCAACTTTTTGTTTACCTTTCTTCAAAGGACAACAACTCGCCACGTGCCCTTTGTTGTGACATCTAAAACAGGATCTTTTCTTATATGTTTTCTTTTTATTCAATCTCTTTTTAAATGTTTTAGCCTTTTTGTCTTCAGTATCCTCATCCACTTTATGAGGTGTACTGTTAGACCCTACAGATTCTTTCAAAGAAGCTGGACTATTTGGCAAGTCCACAGCTATCGGATCCACTACTACTTGTGCAGTGGTTACAAAATCAGTTATCTCATCTTCAGTTGGTAGAAAAGAGTAGTCTTGATTTTCAAAAGATGAAGCTTTACTAAACCCCACCCCTTTTTTATCATTACTCCTTTTTAAACCCTTTTGAATATGTGTCCTGACTAACGAAGATTTTCTAAATTTGTCTAACTTACCCTGAAGTTCTATAATTTTGGCTTGTGCATCAGCCAATTTTGTGCACTTTTCAGAAAGCTCGTTAGTCTTTTCTTTCACAGTTTCACGAGCCAAATCAATGATCTGTGATTGTTCATTGACTTTGCTTGCTAAACTGCTAATTTCCTGTTCATTTGATTTGATTTTATTTAAACAATCTGTCCTCCAGTCAACCAAAAAGGCGTTTAACTCTTTTAATTTTTCTACACAAGCTAACATATTTTTTTTTGCTCCGATAGTCTGTTAACTTTACCCTGTAGTTCAGTGCAATTAAGACATGTATGACTTACAGATTCTGAGGATACATTCACCTCTGATGTAAGTCCATTCACATCCTTCAAGCCCTTTGAAACTTCTGTCTCTACCTTTTCAGCAGCTTCTTCTCCAATCTTCACAGCTGCAAGCTCAGCTACACAAGCTTGATCACATGTATTCAATCTTGAAGGAATCTGATAACGTTTTTCCAAAGCTTCCCACAGCTCTTGAGAAGTACCATACTTCTTAAGAGTATATTTAACGCTCTTAGGCAAGGACATCTTTATTGCTGCTAAAGCTTTCTTCTCAGCATCAACCACCCGTTTCTCAGATTCATCCATCTTATCATAAGACATCACTATAACTCTTCCTTCAACACGACGTGTGGGAGCAATGTACCCATCGATCATAGATCTCCACATTTCAGTATCTTCACTTTTCATAAACGACTCAAACTTCTCTTTCCAGTCAGCATATTCTTTGACATTTGTAAGCTTTGGCCAATTCTTAACAGTCTCCCTGACCTTATCCATTCTGGCCATCAGGCAGCGTAAAAGTTCAAATGGATTTTGGTAACCTGTGTCAAAATCCAAATCTAACTCGACTGTTGTTCCTTGTCTAGCTTTGACCGTAACCGTACTTGATAATTTCGTACAAAAACTTTCGCTGACTCAAACCCTTTGCAACACACACGAACCAGCTTCCGAACCACACCTCAAACACCTGTCAAAACTTTACCACAAACCAAACAAACCTTTTTTTTATAAAATGAATATAAATATATGTTTTTTTTATTTTAAAGAAAGGAAAGCTTATTATTATTATTATTATTAAGTAATGATTACTATATGATTAGTTATATTATAAATATTATATAAATAGAATTCTAAACGTCAAATTCAAATTAACGTGTCTGGACTGTCTTCTTCGATCAAAACAACACAGCCAACCCTAGTTTCAAAATAAACAACCGACTGTCGCCAAGATGACCGGTGATGATTATCTGTTTTATTTGTATGTCTGGTCTGTCTCCGGTGATGATTATGACGACGATCGGAGATGGAGGTTGACGGTGAATGTGATGAACGACGGCCCGAGAATGTCGAAGATGATGGATGATAGATGGAGAGGTGGAGGTTGGAGGTACTCGTTCGGTGTTCGAATGATCGGTGAACGGAGGTTCGTCGGAGAAGATGAAGTGGTGGTTGCCGGCGATGACGATGAGTTGCAGGTTGACAGTTATACGGTTACCGCGGACGATGGAGAAGGTGAACGGAGTTACGGTGGTTGCCGGCAGTGATAAATGATGATGATTAAGATCGCTGCTGTTATGAAGACGAAGATGAAAGTGACGGTGATTGGAGCGTGACGATGATCAACTGATGATTGAATGACGATGAGGAGAGATGTTGATCGGAAAACAAGCAACTTGAAACCGATAACTTTACTCGGAACCTTTATGATTCGAGACAGTGAAGATGGTTACTCGGAATTGTTGTTGCAGGTGGTCGCACAAGATCACTTCGATCGCACAAGATTACAATCGCACAAGATCGTCTCGATCGCACAAGGTTACGATCGCACAAGATTACGATTGCACAAGATTGATTCTGGATCGCACAAGATGCCTTCTGGTCGCACCAGATCAATTCAAACGCACAAGATTGATCTCCTGGTCGCACAATTTGAAACCTGGTTGCACAAGTTACCAGTAGTCACACAAGAATCTTGAATACTATTTCCTTTTTGAATCCAGCCAATCACCAACTAATATTTCGAAAATTCAGCACCTCTAAAATAAATTAGATGTAAACCCGAAAATGAAGAAAGCCTTTTCCAATCTTTTCCACCAAGGAAACCTATTGAAAATTGATTTCTTTTGAGAACTTTCCAACAATAACTTCTAAAACTTAGCAAACAACTTCCAAACACAATCAAACGGATCAAACTTCGAAATTTAAACTATTCTTCAATTATTCTTCCTGTTCTTCGAAAAATCCAGAATTTAAATCCGAAAATATTCAAACAATACAACTATCTTGATTCCCTTCGATCAATCTTGAACCACGCACAAGAGCAAAAGCTCTGATACCAATTGAAGGTCCCTGTAATCCCGTATGGATCGTAACAAGACTGTTAATCTATCAAGGGTGCGGAATCCCCTTGATAAACTTCGAACACAGAATCAAGAATATTAGACGAAGAACACGATCCAATCAATCTGGTCTTCTATTGATTATCCAACATAAATGTTTACAATCAATTCAAGACCACTCGAAATCTCCTAGCCACTCTCTATAGATTTCGAACACTCTCCAACTTTTCTCTCAGTGTCTATTAACTGGCTATCAACTGGCTAACCTAAACCCTAATGCATAAAGCTGTTTATATAGGACAACCATGTTTGCATACTGGGCTTTGGTCTGGGCTTGGCCATTCTCCTTGCCCATTACACTAATTAACTCCCTAACCAATATGCTAAGCCCATTACAAAATATCCAAAGACTAAATAATCAAACTATTAAGCTGTTGTCACAGAACATGCACTAACAAACTCCCCCTTGACAATAGCTTCATAGTGTAACTTTGTCTTCAAACATCTTGCAGTCTTTTGGTCTTTGGATAGCGTCAGCTACACAGCTTCTGACATCAACAGACTCCCCTTTAGCTGATGCTTCCAATCTCCAAAACTTTCATTCGTTGTAGATCAGTGAACTAGCAATCTTTGGTTAAGCAAGTAAACTTCAACTCTTTCAAATCTCTTTCTGCAATGTAGTAGAAGGATCCTACCATGCATCTTCACACATTCTTCACTTCACTCTTAATCTGCACTTTACCTGTATTCTGCACTTCATTTTGATAACTGCATCAATCTGTTTAGCAACACAAGCAAGTATCTCGAAAAACCATTAGTCTTTTTTACATTTCAAGATAAACCAATATTTTATCTTAGTTTGCAAAAACAACTACCTGTCAGTTCAAAATGGAAGTCTTTTAAAAAGAAAATATTTTTGGAATTTTTGATATTTCTCAAAACAACTAAACAAACTAAACTAAACTAAACTCAAAAATATTTACAATACTTCTTTTTGTGAGAATCATGTGTAAGAAGATCATATCAGCACAATCAAACTGTTTCACACAATTAGATAATTCTTTATTTAATTTTTCGTGAAAAGCAGTCCAAGACGATTACCAATATGTTTGTCCACCTAAACAAAATGCATGAACATTTCAAGTACCATTACCGTATGATACGTTAAGGTAATATTATTATACTGAAATACGAATTGAAGGTCCCTGATACCAATTGTAGGTCCCTGTAATCCCGTATGGATCGTAACAAGACTGTTAATCTATCAAGGGTGCGTAATCCCCTTGATAAACCTTCGAACACAGAATCAAGAATATTAGACGAAGAACACGATTCAATCAATCTGGTCTTCTATTGATTATCCAACATAAACGTTTACAATCAATTCAAGACCACTCGAAATCTCCTAGCCACTCTCTATAGATTTCGAACTCTACCAAATGTCTCTCAACTAGCTTTCAAGTGTCTAACCTAAACGCCTATGCATCATGTTGTTTATATACTACAACCATGTTTGCATACTGGGCTTTGGTCTGGGCTTGGCCATTCTCCTAGCCCATTACACTAATTAACTCACTAACCAATATGCTAAGCCCATTACAAAATATCCAAAGACTAAATAATCAGACTATTAAGCTGTTGTCACAGAACATGCACTTACAGTTCCAAGGGACTTGTTACAACTATGACGAGCCGGGGCATCGGGCTAACCAATGCAAGAAACCAAAGCGTGAGAGCGCGCACATGGCGGATGAAGACGGAATGCCTTTGGTGGCAATGATTTCCGACAAAACCGCAATGTTGGATGAGGTCAATGTTGTGACCAACACTCCAAAAGGGTGGTGGGTTGATACGGGAGCGACCCGTCATGTGTGCCCAGACAGGAGCCTCTTTACCACCTTCAAGGAGCTTGCGGGTGATGAGAAGCTGTACATGGGAAATGCAGCCACCGCGGACATCAAGGGTGAAGGAACGGTGATTTTGAAGTGGACTTTAGGGAAGGAGCTCACTTTAAGCAACGTGTTATATGTCCCAGACTTGCGCAAGAGCCTAGTCTCGGGATGGTTGCTTAATAAGTTTGGATTTTGTTTAGTTTTTTAGAGCGATCAATTTGTACTTACTAAACGAGGAATGTATGTTGGCAAGGGCTATGCCCAAAATGGTATGTTCTAATTGAATGTAATGGCTGTAAAAAAGAACATGAATAAAATTGCTACTACTTCTACTTATATGCTTGAGTTTTCTGATTCGAATAAATGGCATGGTAGATTAGGTCACGTAAATTTTAATTCAATACGCCGTTTAATCAATTTAAATTGTATACCAACATTCCATATTGATTCACATTATAAATGCGAAACATGTGTAGAATCCAAACTTACAAGATCATCATCGAAATCGGTTGAACGAATAACCGAACCCCTTGATTTAATTCACACCGATATTTGTGATTTAAAAGCGGTACCCACAAGAGGTGGAAATAAGTACTTCATCATGTTTATTGATGATAGTACTAAATATTGCTATGTATATTTGCTAAAAAGTAAAGATGAAGCAATAAGTAAATTTATCTTGTATAAAAATGAAGTTGAGAATCCACTTCAAAAGAAGATAAAAGCTTTGCGAAGCGACCGATGAGGCGAATATGTTGCACTTTTTGCCGATTTATGCGCAAAAAGTGGCATTGTACATGAGTGTACACCTCCTTATTCTCCACAATCAAATGGCGTGGCAGAACGAAAGAACCGTAGATTGAAAGAAATGATGAACACCGTGTTGATAAGTTCTGGGGTGAGCCAGGAAATGTGGGGGGAAGCCATTCTCTCGGCTAATTATCTTTTGAACAAGATACCACTCAAAAAGAGAGACGAAACTCCATATGAGTTATGGAAAAGGAAGAAGCCTTCATACAAATACTTGAAAGTGTGGGGGTGGCTAGCAAAGGTGATTGTACCACCTCCTAAGGCTCTTAGGATAGGACCCAAAACTGTTGATTGCATATTTATTGGGTATGCGCATCAAAGTAGTGCACATCAATTTCTTGTACATGAGTCCAAGAATCCTGATGTACATGTCAACACTATCATGGAGGTGAATCCTAACGTTGTGTCTTACTTTGAAAATGTGTTTCCTTTGAGAAGACAAATACATGCAACGTCATCAACACCTAATTTTGAAGTAGGTGAAAGCTCATCTACACCAGTTGATGAGGTAGTTCATGATAAGACACATGAACGACCTGAGGTTGAAGAAAGTGATCGTAGGCGAAGTAAAAGGCCAAGGGTTGAAAAATCCGTCGGTCTAGACTTCGTTAGCTATATGGTTGAGGGCGAGCCCAATACATATCGCGAAGCGGTTTCCTCTTCAGAAGGACCTCAATGGAAAGAAGCAATAAAGAACGAAATTGATTCGATATTGCAAAATCATACTTGGGAGTTAGTAGATCTTCCACCTGGTTGCAAACCACTTGGATATCGTTGGATATTCAAAAGGAAGATGAAAACTGATGGAAGTATTGATAAATACAAGGCTAGGTTGGTGATTAAAGGATTTAGACAAAAGGAAGGTCTAGATTACTTTGATACATACTCGCCTGTGATGCGCATAACCTCGATTAGATTGGTTCTTGCTATAGCGGCTTTAAGAAATTTGGAAGTTCACCAAATGGACGTTAAAACCGCATTTCTAAATGGCGATTTAGAAGAAGAGATTTACATGGAGCAACCTGAAGGTTTCTCTGCCCCAGGTCAAGAGGGTAAAGTATGTAATCTCGTCAAGTCTTTGTATGGCTTGAAGCAAGCACCAAAACAATGGCACCAAAAGTTTGATCATGTCATGATTGACATTGGTTTCAAAATAAATGAGTGCGACAAATGTGTTTATTTCAAAGACACAAATGAAGGTTATGTGATCGTATTCCTTTATGTAGACGATATGCTTATCATTGGGAGTAATGATAAAATTATCAAAGCTACTAAAAGCATGTTGAAAGCGAGATTTGACATGAAAGACATGGGTTTAGCAGATGTGATTAAGGCTGTAAACGAACCGAACGTTCAGCGAACAGTTCATGAACCGTTCGGCGGGAAGTTCGTTTATGTTCGTTCGATTAGCTTAACGAACGAACACGAACAAAAATTTTATTTGGTTACCTTAGCGAACGAACAGGAACACATGTCTCGTTCGTTCGACTACGTTCGTGAACGTTCGGTAATATGTTCGTTCACGTTCGTTCGTGTTTGTTTGATTATATCAAAAAAATAATAAACCTTTTACCTAAACATATTGAAAACTTGAAACCTTATTTTTTCTAAGTAGCTAAAATTTGGACATTCTAAGACATTTTTGGGGATAATTATGTCTAAATTAGTTAAACTTGATTCATGGTTTGGTGGTCTAGTAGACTTCTTGTGTTTTGATTTATCATTTAATGGTTGTATTTAACTACTTATATTCAATGTTTAAGGATAACGATGTTTTTTTCAAGTTAAATGTTCGTTTGCGTTTGTTTTTATTTGCTTGCGTTCGTTTGTGTTCGAGACCAGTGTTCACAAACTGTTCGTGAACAACTGAATTTCCTTAACGAACGAACACGAACATAAACTTATTTTCGGTATGCGTTCGTGAACAGTTCGCGAACATGTTAATTTCCTTAACGAACGAACATGAACATGGCCTTGTCCGTGTTCGTTCAGTTCGTTTACAGCCCTAGATGTGATTCTTGGAGTAAAGATCATAAGAACCCAAGATGGTCTTGTGTTCAGTCAATCTCACTATGTGGATAAAATTCTTGAAAAAATCAACTCGGGAGATACGAGTGTAGCTCGAACTCCAGTTGATACCTCCCAACATCTCAAGAAAAATAAAGGAGATGGAGTTGCTCAGTTTGAGTACTCAATAATTATTGGCAGTCTAATGTATCTAATGACATGTACTAGACCCGACTTGGCTTACGCGGTGAGTAGGCTAAGTAGATACACCAACAATCCGTGTGCGGATCATTGGAAAGCTATCACGAGGGTGCTTAGATACATAAGATACACAAGAGATTATGGACTGCATTATACCCGACAACCAGCAGTGATAGAAGGATACACTGATGCAAACTGGATATCGGATAATAAACATTCCAAATCAACAAGTGGTTACGTGTTTACACTTGGAGGAGCTACTATTGCTTGGAAGTCTTCTAAGCAAAAGGTCATAGCAAGATCCACAATGGAATCCGAATTTATCGCCTTGGATAAGTCAGGCGAGGAGGCGGAATGGCTACGTCAATTCGTGGAATATATTCCAAGATGGCCAAAGCCTTTGCCAGCCATATGTGTACATTGTGATAGCCAATCAGCGATTGGTAGAGCTCAAATCTTGATGTACAATGGCAGATCAAGGCATATGCGACGTAGTCATAACACGGTTCGACAAATACTCTCAACAGGTGCTATCACAATTGATTATGTGAGATCAAAGGATAACATTGCAGACCCGTTTACAAAAGGCTTAAGCAGAGAGTTAGTAGAAACGTCGTCAAGAGGAATGGGACTAAAGCCCGTGATAAATGGGAATATGAGGGAAACCTAACTTAGTTAACTGGAGATCCCAAGATCTAAGTTCAATAGGACAACTTAATCATATTATCAAAACGGAGTCACTGTGGGGGAGTACCCCAAACCAAATAAAAGGGAGTTATATATACTTTCTAGTCCATTCCAATCAGTGACATGAAGTGAGGTTAAGCATGTTGAGGTTAAGGATTTTGAGTAAATCCAAATTAACCATGATGCTTTTAATGATTCAGAGGAATCACCTATGTTAGAGAGAAGTGGGGTCGCTTCGAATGGATTTGTGGGGTGCGCAAATCCTAGAGCTCTCGCAGAACCAGGCTAGTGTTCCAGGATCATAATAGGACACGACAATGAGGGGTTGGCCAGACCAGAGAGAGTATTATGTGAAGTATATTGTTGTTTACACAAATGGGGGTATGTTCAAGGACATCGCGTCTACAAACCGCTAGTAAGCTAAGTATGCTTCACAAAAGAACGTTCAAAGGTAATAACCTACCTATCTTGCAATACTCAACTGTTGAAGTTTATCGTTGAAAAGTGTAAGGAAAGATCGATTTCCATACATGTGGGGGATTGTTGGAAATTTGATGAAAATAGCATTTTTCATGTGGGGGATTGTTGGAAAAATTGGTGAAAATAGCAATTTTCACAAATATAGGAAAATGATTTTTTCCTATTTTGGACTAGAAATAAATATAAAAAAATGAGCGGGTTTTATATATTTATTTGTGGGTTTGTTTTCTATGTTGGAAGAGCTTCGCAACGAACTAAACCACGTCCAAAACGGAGCTAAGATGAATGAGATATTGATGACTTCATTTTTTAACCACTTCTTGGACATTTGGATTTACTCTACGTTGTGGTTGTATTACCGATTTATAGTCATCATTCATCAAAATTTTGTGCATGCACATGGAAGGACTTATTCCTTTGATATCTACAACCTTCCATGCAATCACATTTTTATGTTTTTTCAAAAGCGTAATGAATTTTTCTTTTTCTAAACTAGTTAATTTTGACGAAATAATTACATGTGATTTACTATCTTTGTCTAGAAAAGCATATTCCAAACCCTTTGAGAGTTCTTTGAGCTCAAGAGGTGGGTCTTTAGGAGACTCCTTATTTGGTTGCTCATTTTTGTCAAGAATCACAAAGGTTTGTTCTATGGCGACCTCTTCTTCAACAAAGTGGTCAATTTCTTCTCTAGTATCGGGTGGTTCATCTTCATCTTCAATTAGGGGGTCATTATTGCCGAATGGATATTTCATTGAACGCTCAAAATCGACACTCTTTTTAAATACCCCTAATTGAATAGATAGATTGTTGTACTTCCGATTTTTCAAACCTTCGTGGGTTTTTACAAAAGGTCATCCCAACACTAGAGGAGCGTCATCAAGGATGACAAAGTCGGTTGGGATTACCATTTGGTTGGTTGGGATTACCATTTGGTTGGTTTGGACCAAGACATCCTCAACTACCCCTATTGATTTTATTACTTTCCGATTAGATAGAAAAATGGGTATTTGAAGTGGAGAAAAATCACTAATACTTAATTTTTCGAAAATTTAATTTGGCATTATATTAACACAAAGATCTTTATCAATTGTGATATTACTAATAAAGGAGTTTTGAAAAAAACATGGAACCGGTGTAATGTTAATTCCAAATGGGTCTTCTTTTATTAGCGAAGTTTGATCAATTGTTAACTTAATGCTTACCGTTTCGTCAATTTTAGTGTTAGTGTTTAACTCTTTTAAAAACTTAGCATGAGTGGGTACTAAACAATGATTTTCCAAAGAATGTGACAAGAGATTAATTTTTTTTAAATTAGACTCTTCTTGAAATTTAACGTTATAGGACTCACCTTTCTCGTTGTTTAACTCATGTGTCGGTTTTTCACTTACTTGTTCTTCCATTTTTACATTTTCAACTATCTCTTCTTTATTACAAGTTAATTCTTCCCTTGCGCGGGGCTCCTCTTCCCTTGCGCGAGATTCTTTTATGCAACGTTTGATAGTTTTAATGTGTTCTATTATCTTATCGGCTATGTGGGTGATAGAGTAAGGATCGGGATCCTCAAAGCTTGAATCCGGATGTTTGATCCTTTGTTCCTCATAATACTCATAGGAAGTAGATGGTTCACACCATTGTTCTTCATTGTAAGTATATGATGGACAAGGGTCGTAACTTTGTTCTTCATAATACTCATATGAGGTGGGTTGTTCACGCCATGGTTCCTCATAATAAGCATATGAAGGTGGAGGCTCATATCTTGGTTCCTCAAAGTATGAGTATGAAGGCTCATACCTTGGTTCATCAAAATATGAGTATGAGGGAGAAGGTTCATACCTTGGGTCTTCATAGGATGTGTATGAAGTTGATGGCTCGTACCTAGGCTCCTCATAGTAGGTGTATGAAGTGGATGGTTGAAATAAGTCACAATATTGTACTGAGTGAGGGTTACCACAAATGCTGCAATAGTCTTCCCTATAATCATCCTCCTCATAGGTGTAGTTGTAGCCTCCTGAGTATTGATCCATAAGAATCACCCAGCAGACCACAACAGAGTCTCGAGACCAGAAAACAAAAATAAAAACGGAAATAGAGGCTGGACACGGCCCCGTGTTCAGTGGACACTACCCGTGTTCAGGTTCTGTATCTGGGTGTTTTAATAAAAGTAACTGCTTTTGTGCAGCACGGGGGCGTGTTCAGTGAGCACGACCCCGTGTTCAGACTCTGTATTTGGGTGTTTTATAAAAAAAATGCAGCACGGCCCCGTGTTCAATGAACACGGCCCCGTGTTCAGGCTACTGTAAATGCAAAAACTAACTAAAATGCAGAAAATATGCGCGCGTTTTAAAAAGGTTTTGAAAAACTGATTAGGCCGTCGATTTTAATCTTTCTTAAAATCCTTGTGTCCCCGGCAGCGGCGCCAAAAACTTGATTCGTGTGTAGCGTTAATGTATATTTTTAGCCCTTTTTACGCTTTAGTCAAGTTTTAAATTTATAAAACACGATATTTTACTAACACTAAACACACATATGGGCAAGTGCACCCATCGTGAGCATAGTATAGCGTTGGTAAGATACCGAGGTCGCCAAGGAAACAAGTGCTTTTAGTACCGGTTTATCCTCAACGTCTAATCAAATCAAAAATTTAGAAAAAAGGTTTAAACATGAAAATAAAAACTAAAAATGCTGAAAATAAAAATTTAAAATAAAAACAGATAGACAAGATGAATCACTTGGATCCGACTCGCCTTTAGTGTAACCTTTGATTATTTCCGCACTTTTGCTCTTTTTAAGAGATTATCTTAGTTATAGTAGTAGGCCCATCTTTGAAGGTGATGTTACCCTCAACCCAGTAGTTTGAGTCAGCAAGGATACAATCCTAAAGGGTTGGATTATTGAAAGATAATTAATTAAGTTATTAATGCGTAATGTGGTAGGCCCCTCTTTTGAAGGTGACGTTACCCTCGGCTAAATGTTTTAATAGTAGTTTACATATGAGGGGATCAAGAAATTCGAACCCCCTCCATCCAATACCAGTGGGTATTGAAGGAGGTCCTACTAAGCTTGACCCAGGTCCTTGCAGGATCTATACACTGAACAAGCCAAGACGCTTGCCAAACCATTCCCTTAACCCCCGACCAGGTAGCCAACATATCTCCATATAGACCGTGGAGATATGAATGGTGTAAATCTTTTATTTTATATAGACAGTAAAATAACACCAAGACACCACGGATAAATGATAAGGAAGTTTCACTTTCAACATAAGAAACTAGTTATTAAAGTCATTAATACATAACCAAATAAAAAGTGCGAAAAGATTAAAAATAAAAAGTATTACACTAAATGCTTGTCTTTACCAAGTGATGTAAGAGACTTAGGCAAACATGGCCTTTGATTGTCAAGAACTCTTACTATCAATCTTGGATCCCGAGACTACTACACACACTCTATGATGGATGATGGATGATGGTGGTGGATGTGGGTTGTGATGGTGGTGGTGGGTAGGTGAAGTGTGAGAGAGGTTGTTTGCCAAGGGATGCCTTTGCAATGAACCAAGCACCCCTATTTATAGCCTGCACAGAAGACCGGACGGCCCCGTGCCCGCTGGGCAAGGCCCCGTGTCCACCCATCTTCTCTTTCTTCATTAATTGCAGTTTCTCTGCATTAGTTGACCACGCCCCCATGTCTGCTAGGCACGGCCCCGTGTGCAGAAGCGTATCTGTACTATCAAGATTTGCTTGGATTCTGCGAATCTTAGCGTTGACCACCGCCCCGTGTTCGCTGGGCACACCCCCGTGTTGGGAAATAGAAGCTTCTACAACTTTGTCTTTTCTGCAGACACTTGGGCACGCCCCCGTGTTCAATGAGCACGGGGCGTGTTCAGCCTTCTGATCTCTTTTTTTGCTTGGGAAGATGTTGTCTAGGGGTCGGGCATGCCACATTTATTCCCTTTCTTGTATTATTGTTAGATTTAGCTGCATTTTTGCTTCTTTGTTCATTTAAGCCCTTTTAACCCTGAAAATACAAAAGGAAGACAAAAGCACACTTTTTCCAACATTAGTACTAAAAAATGGTTAGTTTTATGCCACATTTGATGTAATTTATATGTTGCATTTTACACACATCAAATACCCCCACACTTGAATCTTTGCTTGTTCTCAACCAAAACTCTTTATAATGTGGCTTACACACCCAAATGGAATGGGTAGAAGAGATGTTTTTGGGCTTGTCTTGAGTGTCGGGAATCCAAGATTTTTATTAGGTTTTATTTTTATTTTATTTACAATCATATTCGTTGTGATTTATTCAAAACATTACATAAAAGAAATTACTTATTTGGGCATAACATGCCTCTTTAAAATTCCATTTATATACAAGTTCACATACCTCACGGGAGATCACTCAACACTCGGCCGAATATGTATTTTTGTGAAACACTCGGGACCGGCATGGAACTTACTTCTACCATATTCTTGCCAAGCAATCAATCCTCCTCCTTTTTAACTATACGCCTTTGTAAATATCAAGAGGACTTTTGGGAAGGGTTAGGCTTGGGTTAAAGGTAGGTGGTTTTGTGTTAGTGGTTAGTAGAAAAGGGCGAAAGGCGTAAAAAGCGTCGGTTTTCGTAAAACATTTTGTTTTTGTGACTTTTTATTTTAATGACACATTTTTCAAACAAAGTTTCTTTTGATGAACTTGTTTGTTTATTGCCATACTTCATTATCATATATATATATATATATATATATATATATTTGATAAGGATGTCACAAGAAAACCGAGCTTTTTACTAAAATAAAGGGTTTAAAATGAAAAGGGGTTTTGGTGGGTAATGGGTGTTTGTTTTGTGGGTTTAGAAACGAAAAGGTTTAGGCTCAAAGAGGTTAACTAGGGGGATTTTGGGTAAGTGGTAAAAGAAAAAGGAAAATAATGGTGTTGAAAGAAAAAGGGTTAGTCATAATGCCTCCATCATTTACTTACTTGGGTTTAAGTTGGTAAGGACCGGGAATGTATCGTCATGGCAAGTTCTAGAGTCGTAAGAAACCAAGCGGCTATTCACACAAGAAACGAAAATGAGCATTTAGTTTAAAGATGTGTATTTGTATGCTCAATAAAGGCTCAAAACTCACTTTTTGTGGGAATGGGTTTTTATGTGATCAAGTATATATAATCAAATTTTAACTAGATTTGTCATGCCGTTTCATAATTTTCTTATGTTGGTTCTTTTTATCACGACGCTATCGGTTGTAAATTTGTAAAAATATAACCTTTTTAGAACTTGTTATTCCCAAATTAAACCAAGAAAAGTAAAAAAAAATTGAAAAGTTTTTTGAAAAAAATTTGGGATGTTTAGCGGTTCCAATAGAGTTTTGTGTAAGGCTTGTGATTAGGACTTGCAAAATTCAAGGTTTTAGCATCCCCCCACACTTAAATTACACATTGTCCTCAATGTGTCCCAAAAAATAAGTTTTTAGGTTGATTGAATGTGTAAAAGGTGTGTTAAAAACAAAATTTTATGTTACTGGGCAGCTGGACACGGGCCCGTGTTGGATCAACATGGCCCCGTGGTCAGATTGCCGGTAACAAAGACTTACAGAAGGTGGACATGGGAGCATGTCTGGTGAACACGACCCCGTGTTGGCACAAGTTAAACAACAATCTGCAGAATTAAACAAACAACAGGTTTGGGCAGTAGGCACGGGGGGGTGTCGGATGGGCACGACCCCGTGTGGACAAACTGCAAAAGTGTAAAACAGGTTTCTGGCTTCGGTTTTGCCATCCCGGCTTTAGTAGCACTAATGTTTAGTGCTCTAAGCCTCGTATGTACTTGTTTAACTATTAAATACCACACCAAACAATAACCAACATCCTAAATTACCAAAGTTCATCATCCACGTCACAAGTTAAAAAGAAAAAGAAATGCAGAAATTAAAAAGTGTTAAAGGCAAGTAAATTGTTCAACAAATGGCACGCAAGCCATGAAATTGTTTTTGAGATAAGGGGTTAACCTGTGAGACCTCCAACCGTGGGATGCTACCTCCTACTCCTCCCGCTCAATCTATGTCCTCGTCTTCATCATCATCACCTCCTCCGTGGCCCGTCATATACTCCCGGATGTTCCCAATATCATCATGCATGTCGGAGATGTTTCTTTCTATTGCTCCGACCCGGGCGTATGTGTTGCTGGCCATGTTGTAGGTGTTCCTGGTGCACATAAGGTTTTCCCTGGTGCTTGTAGTGGTACTGAGGAGGAGGACGGATGTGTGGAGTGTGTAAGACGAGTGCTTCTTGCGGGTTCCATGCATGCCCTTGAACCCTTTGAAAACTGACCGTCCCGTGATCTGCTTCATAAATCAAGTTCATGGAGCGGCATATGACCATGTCTACTTTCCCCGACCATGGTCCCTTTTGAAAGGACCTTGGCATCCTATCAACAAAGTGTTTGAAAAGGCGGTAAATCCACCCTCCAAAGAAGATAGGAGTCGGGGGAGTAGCAAGCTGGTTCAGGTGCATGTTTCAGAGTAGCAGGAATGGAACATCAAGGTTGACACGGTTGTGGATGCAATGAAGGACTAGCAGATCCCGTAACCCTACAACACCGCTGCTGTCGTGTCTCTGACTAAGAGAGTAGGTGAGGACCCTGTGGATGTAGCGGTAAAGAGGGTCTCTCAACTAGGTGCTCTTAGTTCGGCTCGGGTTGTAGTTGCCCGCTCCGATTTGAGCCCAAGCAGCTTGGCGTTGATTTTCTTAAAGCTCGGGGAGACCGCCGGTGTTCTCTTCGTCCCCAGCATCCTCTTCCGAGTACAACCCCACCTGAGCCCCAAATTGAGCGATTGAGATCCTGTACGTGGTCCCTCCACAACGGAACTCTACCCCTTCATTATCAAACGGTTCACCTCTTGTCTTAAAGACGAATGTGCTGTAAAATTCCATGTTGTATTCATGTACGAAGTGAAGCCGAGTGCAAAGGGCAGCTCGTAGTGGGCCGGTGACAATGTTGTTGAATCGGTCTAATTGGTTCACTGTCTCAAGAGTGTCCATGCACACTTGTCTGGGATTTTCTTCGGGCCTAGTCCTTAACACGTCATAACGTGCTTGAGCCGCCAACTCGCTTGCGTTGAACCTGGTGAATTTCTTGGCCATCTGAAAGAAAACACGCCAAACAATTAGTACGAAACAGTGAAAATTTCGGAGAAAACTGAAAACAGTCGGCTGAACACGGCCCCGTATTCAGTGGACACGCCCCATGTTGGACTAAATTTGGCTGGACACGACCCCGTGTCCAGGTGACTGTTTACCAAAATTCCCATTTTTCGACCCGGTCCTGAAAACTTGAAAATTTTTGGTCCAGTAGGGGCGGTTTTCCCCGAAAATGAAACCCCAAGCGCCATTTTCCCAAAATAAACCATTTACCCCTTCAATTTTGTCTTTTTCGGTTCAAAAACAAGGGTTTGGTGTATCGGGCAAATCTACAAACAATACAAGTTGATTTACTTCCTATAACATGTATCTAAACTAATGCTAACGGATTTATGCAAAAATTTGAGGTTCGATCCAGTTCAAGTTGAAGAACCCTAGATTTTCCCCAAATCTTGATGTTAAACTACATGCATGAACTTAATCTAACTAATTATAAGGATAGAATCATACCTTGATGTTGTTAAAAGGAGGGGAAACGTCGAAATCCGTAGAAAAATCGCCGGAACCAGAGAGTTTTTGGGGAAACGGGGCGTGTGGAATGAAGAAACTGAATGAAAATGGGGGTTTTATCCCGACAGTTGCGTGGACACGGCCCCGTGCTCCCTGAGCACGGCCCTGTGGGCGGGGAAGTTTGAATTTTTTTTTAAGTGCTCGTGTGAGTGCCCTGTTTCCCAAAACTTGGTTTTAGAGATCTTACCGATTCAGATGTTTTCCCGATTGTTCATAACTTACCAGGTATGATGTTGATGCTTTTACTCTTCGACCGTTTGAAGCGAGATTTCTTCATCTTCATCCTCAATAAATCCTTGATAGAGCTTCAGCCGTTGGCCATTAACTTTGAATGGAATTCCATTCCGAGATTTAATTTCTACTGCACCGTGTGGGAAAATATGGGTGATGGAAAAAGGTCCTGACCACCTAGACTTTAATTTACCAGGAAATAATCGAAGTCGTGAATTAAACAATAGAACTTGATCTCCTACCCGAAATTCATTAGGTTTAATGTGTTTATCATGCAAATTTTTCATTCTTTCCTTATAAAATTCGGAGTTAGAGTATGCATAATTCCTTAATTCGTCTAATTCATTTAATTGGCAAAATCGATTCTTTCCTGCAAATTCTAAATCCAAGTTTACATTTTTAATTGCCCATTAGGCCTTGTGTGCTATTTCTACTGGAAAATGACAGCTTTTTTCCATAGACGAGCTTATATGGGGTTGTACCTATTGTTGTTTTATAAGCAGTTCGAAAAGCCCATAAAGCATCGTCTAACTTATCGGCCCATTCTTTTTTATTTAACCCTACGGTTTTTTCAAGTATTCTTTTGAAACCTTTATTAGTCACTTCGGCTTGTCCGTTTGTTTGAGGGTGATATGCCGTTGAGACCCGATGATATACCCCATACCTTGTTAAGATTTTTTTCAAGTTGATGGTTACAAAAATGGGTACCTCTATCACTTATTAATGTTTTTGGTGTTCCAAAACGAGAGAATAATCTTTTCAGAAATCTTACCACGACTCTTCCATCATTTGTTGGAAGTGCCTCGGCCTCGGCCCATTTAGACAAGTAATCTAGCACCACAAGTATATATTTGTTTCCTTTTGACGGTGGGAAGGGTCCCATAAAGTCGAGTCCCCACACATCAAAAATTTCACAAACAAGAATGCCATTTTGTGGCATTTCATTTTTGGAAGAAATATTACCTGATCTTTGGCAAGCGTCACATGTCTTGACAAGACTTTGGGCGTCTTTGTAAATGGTTGGCCAATAAAATCCTGAATCAAATACCTTTCGTGCGTTACTAGCGGCACCATGATGTCCTCCGTATGGACTTTCATGACAATGGTGGAGAATTCTTCTTGCTTCACTACCATGTACGCATCGGCGGATGAGTTGATCGGCACACATTTTGAAAAGATAAGGATCTTCCCAAAAATAATGCTTTACATCGGTAAAGAATTTCTTTCTTTGATGATGTGGCCATCCTTTCGCGACTATACCGCTAGCTAGGTAGTTAGCATAGTCGGCGTACCATGGCTCTTCTTGGTATTCAACCATTTCCATGGACTCTGTTGGGAACTTTTCATTGATGTGCTCGTCCCTGGTTGCCTCCAAAGCTGGGTCTTCCAAGCGCGAAAGATGATCTGCTGCGGTGTTTTCTGCTCCTCTTTTGTCTTTTATTTCAGTGTCAAATTCTTGGAGGAGTAGAATCCACCAAATCAAACGTGGTTTAGCATCCTGTTTCTTGAAGAGATATCGAATGGCTGCATGATCTGTATAGACTATTGTTTTAGAAAGAACAAGATAAGAACGAAATTTATCAAAAGCAAATACCACGGCTAGTAACTCTTTTTCTGTTGTTGTGTAATTTTCTTGTGCATCGTTAAGTGTTTTACTAGCATAATAAATTGGGTGAAAATGCTTATCTTTTCTTTGTCCCAAGACGGCTCTAACCGCAAAGTCACTTGCATCACACATGATTTCGAAAGTTAATTTCCAATCAGGCGCTATCATGATAGGTGCATTGACTAGCATTTCCTTTAGGGTTAGAAATGCTTGATTGCAATCCTTGTCAAAGATGAAAGGGGCATCTTTTTCAAGTAATTTTGTTAGAGGCCTTGAGATTTTAGAAAAGTCCTTGATAAATCGTCTATAAAATCCGGCATGCCCTAGGAAACTTCTGATAGCTCTAACGGAGGATGGGGGTGGTAATTGAGAAATAGTGTCTATTTTTGCTCGATCAACCTCCATTCCTTCGCTTGAGATTTTGTGACCGAGTACTATTCCCTCCTTTACCATGAAATGGCATTTTCCCTAGTTAAGGGCGAGGTTAGTTTCCTCACATCGGGATAGCATTCGTTCAAGGTTATCGAGGCATTGGTCGTATGAATCTCCAAAGATAGAAAAGTCGTCCATGAAGACTTCCATTGTCTTTTCTATCATATCATGGAAAACGGCCACCATGCAACGTTGAAAGGTTGCGGGGGCATTACATAGACCAAAAGGCATGCGTCGATAAGCAAAAGTTCCATAGGGACATGTAAATGTTGTCTTTTCTTGGTCTTCGGGTGCTATCGAGATTTGAATGTAACCTGAAAAACCATCTAAGAAACAATAAAATTTGTGACCGGATAATCTTTCTAACATTTGATCGATAAAAGGTAAAGGAAAGTGATCTTTCCTTGTTGCTTCATTCAATCGACGATAATCTATACATACCCTCCATCCTGTGACGGTTCTTGTTGGTATTAATTCATTTTTCTCATTAGTTATTACCGTCATACCTCCTTTCTTTGGAACTACTTGGACGGGACTTACCCAAGGACTATCGGAGATTGGGTAAATAAGTCCGGCGTCAAGTAATTTGATGACTTCATTTTTAACCACTTCTTGGACATTTGGATTTACTCTACGTTGTGGTTGTATTACTGATTTATAGTCATCATTCATCAAAATTTTGTGCGCGCACATGGAATGACTTATTCCTTTGATATCTACAAGCTTCCAAGTGATCGCATTTTTGTGTTTTTTCAAAAGCGTAATTAATTTTTCTTTTTCTAAACTAGTTAATTTTGACGAAATAATTTCAGGTGATTTACTATCTTTGTCTAGAAAAGCATATTCCAAACCCGTTGGGAGTTCTTTAAGCTCAAGAGGTGGGTCTTTAGGAGACTCCTTATTTGGTTGCTCATTTTTGTCAAGAATTACAAAGGTTTGTTCTATGGCGACCTCTTCTTCAACAAAGTGGTCAATTTCTTCTCTTGTATCGGGTGGTTCATCTTCATCTTCAATTAGGGGGTCATTATTGCCGAATGGATATTTCATTGAACGCTCAAGATCGACACACTTATTAAATGCCCCTAATTGAATAGATAGATTGTTGTACTTCCGATTTTTCAAAGCTTCGTGGGTTTTTACAAAAGGTCATCCCAACACTAGAGGAGCGTCATCAAGGATGATAAAGTCGGTTGGGATTACCATTTGGTTGGTTTGGACCAAGACATCCTCAACTACCCCTATTGATTTTATTACTTTCCGATTAGATAGAAAAATGGGTATTTGAAGTGGAGAAAAATCACTAATACTTAATTTTTCGAAAATGTAATTTGGCATTATATTAACACAAAGATTTTTATCAATTGTGATATTACTAATAAAGGAGTTTTGAAAAAAACATGGAACCGGTGTAATGTTAATTTCAAATGGGTCTTCTTTTATTAGCGAAGTTTGATCAATTGTTAACTTAATGCTTACCGTTTCTTCAATTTTAGTGTTAGTGTTTAACTCTTTTAAAAACTTAGCATGAGTGGGTACTAAACAATGATTTTTGAAAGAAGGTGACAAGAGATTAATTTTTTTTTAAATTAGAATCTTCTTGAATTTTAACGTTATCGGACTCACCTTTCTCGTTGTTTAACTCATGTGTCGGTTTTTCACTTACTTGTTCTTCCATTTTTACATTTTTACATTTTCAACTATCTCTTCTTTATTAGAAGTTAATTCTTCCCTTGCTCGGGACTCCTCTTCCCTTGCGCGAGATTCTTTTATGCAATGTTCGATAGTTTTAATGTGTTCTATTATCTTATCGGCTATGTGGGTGATAGAGTAAGGATCGGGATCCTCAAAGCTTGAATCCGGATGTTCGATCCTTTGTTCCTCATAATACTCATAGGAAGTAGATGGTTCACACCATTGTTCTTCATAATACTCATATGAGGTGGGTTGTTCACGCCATGGTTCCTCATAATAAGCATATGAAGGTGGAGGCTCATATCTTGGTTCCTCAAAGTATGAGTATGAAGGCTCATACCTTGGTTCATCAAAATATGAGTATGAGGGAGAAGGTTCATACGTTGGGTCTTCATAGGATGTGTATGAAGTTGATGGCTCGTACCTGGGCTCCTCATAGTAGGTATGAAGTGGATGGTTGAAATAAGTCATAATATTGTACCGAGTGAGGGTTACCATAAATGGTGCAATAGTCTTCCCTATAATCATCCTCCTCATAGGTGTAGTTGTAGCCTCCTGAGTATTGATCCATAAGAATCACTCAGCAGACCACAACAGAGTCTCGAGACCAGAAAACAAAAATAAAAACGGAAACAGAGGCTGGACACGGCCCCGTGTTCAGGTTCTGTATCTGGCCGTTTTAATAAAAGTAATTGGTTTTGTGCTGCACGGGGGCGTGTTCAGTGAGCACGACCCCATGTTCAGACTCTGTATCTGGGTGTTTTATAAAAAAAATGCAGTACGGCCCCGTGTTCAGGCTACTGTAAATGCAAAAACTAACTAAAATGCAGAAAATGTGCACGCATTTTAAAAAGGTTTTGAAAAACTGATTAGGCCATCGATTTTAAGCTTTCTTAAAATCCTTGTGTCTCCGGCAGCGGCGCCAAAAACTTGATGCGTGTGTAGCGTTATAAAATTTTATGTATATTTTTAGCCCTTTTTACACTTTAGTCAAGTTTTAAATTTATAAAACACGATATTTTACTAACACTAAACACACATATGGGCAAGTGCACCCATCGTGAGCGTAGTATAGCGTTGGTAAGATACCAAGGTCGTCCAATGACACAAGAGCTTTTAGTAATGGTTTATCCTCAACGTCTAATCAAATCAAAAATTTAGAAAAAAGGTTTAAACATGAAAATAAAAACTAAAAATGCTGAAAATAAAAATTTAAAATAAAAACAGATAGACAAGATGAATCACTTGGATCCGACTCGCCTTTAGTGTAACCTTTGATTATTTCCGCACTTTTGCACTTTTTAAGAGATTATCTTAGTTATAGTAGTAGGCCCCTCTTTTGAAGGTGACATTACCCTCAACCCAGTAGTTTGAGTCAGCAAGGATACAATCCTAAAGGGTTGGATTATTGAAAGATAATTAATTAAGTTATTAATGCGTAATGTGGTAGGCCCCTCTTTTGAAGGTGACGTTACCCTCGGCTAAGTAGTTTGAGTCAGCAGTGATACAATTCTAAGTAGCCGGGTTAATGTTTTAATAGTAGTTTACATATGAGGGGATCAAGAAATTCGAACCCCAGCCATCCAATACCAGTGGGTATTGAAGGAGGTCCTACTAAGCTTTACCCAGGTCCTTGCAGGATCTATACACTAAACAAGGCAAGACGTTTACCAAACCATTCCCTTAACCCCCGACCAGGTAGCCAACATATCTCCATATAGACCGTGGAGATATGAATGGTGTAAATCTTTTATTTTATATAGACAGTAAAATAACACCAAGACACCACGGACAAATGATAAGCAAGTTTCACCTTCAACACAAGAAACTAGTTATTAAAGTCATTAATACATAACCAAATAAAATGTGTGAAAAGATTAAAAATAAAAAGTATTACACTAAATGCTTGTCTTCACCAAGTGATGTAAGAGACTTAGGCAAACATGGCCTTTGATTGTCAAGAACTCTTACTATCAATCTTGGATCCCGAGACTACTACACACACTCTATGATGGATGATGGATGATCGATGATGGATGATGGTGGTGGATGTGGGTTGTGATGGTGGTGGTGGGTGGGTGAAGTGTGAGAGAGGTGGTTTGCCAAGGGATGCCTTTGCAGTGAACCAAGCACCCCTATTTATAGCCTGCACAGAAGCCTGGACAAGGCCCCGTGCCCGCTGGGCACGGCCCCGTGTCCACCCATCTTCTCTTTCTTCATTAATTGCAGTTTGTCTGCATTAGTTGACCACGCCCCCGTGTCTGCTGGGCACGGCCCCGTGTGCAGAAGCATATCTGTACTATCAAGATTTTCTTGGATTATGCGAATCTTAGCGTTGACCTCGGCCCCGTGTCCGCTGGGTACGCCCCCGTGTTGGGAAATAGAAGCTTCTACAACTTTGTCTTTTCTGCAGGCACTTGGGCACGCCCCCGTGTTCAATGAGCGCGGGGTGTGTTCAGCCTTCTGATCTCTTGTTTTTGCTTGGGAAGATGCTGTCTAGGGGTCGGGTATGCCACGTTTATTCCTTTTCTTGTATTATTGTTAGATTTAGCTGCATTTTTGCTTCTTTTGTTCATTTAAGCTCTTTTAACCCTGAAAATACAAAAGGAAGACAAAAGCACACTTTTTCCAACATTAGTACTAAAAAAGGGTTAGTTTTATGCCACATTTGATGTAATTTATATGTTGCATTTTACACATATCACGCACGCGCGTGGCATGGGCGATGAGGCGCAATGTGGCGCTTTGATGGCGCACTTTGCACTTCGCACACTCGCATCGCCGCGAGCCGCTTGAGAGCCGTCTTTGTATTTTTGACCACGTGCGCATGGTGGATCACAGGGGCTGCAAGGACCAAGTGGTTGAAGTGGCGTGAAGGTTCGAAGCGCGTGACGTGGCATCCGCGTGCGAGTACATGTGGCATGAAGGCGCGCGGTTGCGCGCATGGTGCATGGGCCCTGATGTGTCGTGCGCGGCACACCAGAGTGAGCCAATACGGCGCGACTGTGTGGCGTGCTCGTATAGGCTCACAGGTGACGTGGCGCATGCGCGCATGGACCCGAGTCAGTGTGGCGCACGCGCGCATGGAAATGAGCCAAAAGGAAGCAGTGCGCATGAGAGTGCAGACCCGCGCGCGCACCAGTGTATCTTGTGCGCGCTCGCAGAAGCTTCCAGCATTTAATGACGAAGCAGTTTCAGTTCTGCATTCGAAACTGATGAGTCAAACGGTTTTAACAGCGAATTAAATGACGTATTAAATTGCATTGAAGACGTTTAATGCAATTTAAACCTCTCCTTAATTCCTTTTGACTGTTTCGACTTAGGAGTTGTATAAATACAGCTCCATACCCAGCTACAGAAGACACCAGCAACACAACAGCAAAATTCAACTTTCTCTCTACAGCGCTCTAATCTTCTCCAGCATTCTTCAAGGCAGCCTTCAGGTTATAGGCCATCTCCGGCAGTACGTTGCTTCGGTTGTTGTACCCTGGGAAACAAAACGAGTACTCTTGGGAGACTCGGAATTTGTTTTAAGGGAAGCGTGTTGAATACGTGCCTCAGTCAATCTGTTTCTACTCCTTCTTGTATTTTGGTTTATTTCAGTTGTAATTGTAATTGTCGTTGTTTTTTCTTTATTTCTGAATTGTAATCGTATAATAAAATTTGTTTATTTTATTTATTTACGCGAACGGTTCCTACATTTGAATTGTTAAAACCAGAATCATTTTAAACCTAACAAAGTTGTTAAAGGGTTTTAAAGTTTGGGTTAATTAGAAAGCCATTTTCAATATTATAAACAATTAGGAAAATGTGGAACTCTTGGGGAATTGATTATAACATAATTCATAAAACTTTAATTTATGTTACAATGATGCTAACATAATTCATAAAACTTTAATTTATTCTGTGACTTACACAAAAATCAAACCTCAAACTTGTAGAATTGTATGAGAACTTGATATCTTAAAGTTTTAATGCTACCAAAAGTGCTTCAGGAACCATAATTTACCACCATACTGTTTTAGCTATGACCATAATCTACAACAATCATATCATAAGTTGACACATAGTTAAATTTTAAAACAAACAGTATTAAAACTCACCAAGGGTAATAGTTGAAAGAGGTTTTCCTTAATCATTTCAGTCACAAGATTGGTCACTAGTTAATGACTAATTTTTTTGTCAAAAAATTCTGTTGCAAATACCCAAACTGTGTAGGAATGATAACGCTCAAATATTTTTATAACGAAAAAGCTAAAATTGTGTTTACCTTTTTCGTTTCCATCACCTAAGCTAACGCCTTTGTCCCTTAGGGGAGCGGTGACCGTAGACTGAGCCAATGTTTGAAGACCCTGCAAAATAGTTGGCAACTATATATGTATAAGGGATTTTTTTAGCTTCAGTGTCTTGGCGAACCCGAGCCTTGGTTACGAAAGTAGTTTTGCCATATTCACGATTTCAAATATAAGAAATACCTTGATACTGCCAGATTCTTTAATGGCAGCGACGATGTTAGCTTGCTCGGCATGTTGTGTTTGACCTAATCCTACAACTGAGATCACCACATCTACCTGCTTATACATCCATGTTTACGTGCACCTTGGAGTTGTTATGAGCAATATTAAGAACCGTGCACTATTATAAACTAAAATCTGATGATCAAGAATTGAAAATTGAAATCAAAATCTCACAAATTAAATAAACTGAAATCTGATAATCAAGAGTTGAAAACTGAAATCAAAATCTCACAAATTAAATAAATTAAAATCTGATGATCAAGAGTTGAAAACTGAAATCAAAATCTCACAAATTAAGCCACTCTGACAATGAAAAGTAAAAGACATTCTTGTCATGACCCCGACCCTACCCTGGGCAGGAGACGTGAATCCAGATGACAGGTGGTATCGGTGTTTATTAAATTTGCACTGGAAAACATCATCTGAACCATAGTTAGGAAATAATTTCAGAGCTTGTAAAACACCAAACTTGTAATATTAAACAAATGGGATAAAACTCATGTTACATTCAAATGTTTTTATAGGAAAGATTTATCAAAGTTTTTGAGCTAGGTTTTCCAAATGGGAAAAAGATGGTTTCAGAATTATATTTGTTACCCAAACTAGTTAAATATGGAACTAGTGAGGCTAGTATCGAGCAAAAAATTAAGCGGTTTAGTTAACCTGAACAAAAACTGAAAATCGAATTAGTTTCGAACGAATCGGTAAATTTCCCTTAGAAACTAGATCCAATTTTGATAAAACCAACTATGAACTTTGTTGACCAGAATCGAAACCGATTTGAAAAAACAAATGATTTCGGAATTAGATTTGTTACCCAAACTAGTTAAATATGGAACTAGTGAGGTTAGTAGCGAGCAAAAAATTAATCGGTTTAGTTAACCTAAACAAAAACTGAAAATCGAATTAGTTTCTTACCAATCGGTAAATTTCCCTTAGAAACCATAACTAATTTTGGCAGAACTAGCTATGAACTTTGTTGTCCGGAATCGAAACCGATTTGAAAAAAAAAATGATTTGTGGACTCCTAGGTGAGATATACGAGCTAGCTTGACCCAAATTTAAAAACAATTGCGGAAAACGAGAATTTGTTTGCAATACTTTTTAGGGGTGTTCGTTGGCCTAGCTTTTTTTTATACGGTCCGCTTTCCCTAATTTTTTTTTTACCAAAATGAATTGGGATTTACTTTGGTTTTAAGATTTGAACAAATACACTACATAACCCCTATTTGTTATTGGATTGAGTACACTAATTAAGACTGAGCTAAGGGTGGAAGACGTGCTCCCCACGTGGGGAGTGGTAACCTTTCCACCTTAGCCAACCAACTCATGTCATGTCAACACTCATCTTCACTCCCCATTTTGCACTTAAACACCAGGGGTGCTTCCCACGTGGGGAGTCTATTTCTTTTTTTTTCAACATATTATACATTAATAAATAAAACATATTTTAAACAAAATAAAATTACATTTAATTAAAAAAGACATTACATTAAATTAAAATGGGTAAATTATACTTTTCGTCTTTTATGTTTGTATCAAATTGCAGTGGATAACATTTAACTTCAATAATTAAAGCCACAGTCCTTTATTTGAAAAACTTATTACACCTTTCGTCCTTTAACGCTAACCAGGCTAAATTTTGTGTTAAATCTAGTAAAATGAGGGTGTTATGGTTATTTCACATTTTTTTAAAATGTTATTAATAAATAAAACTAAAAAATAACATATATACATAATACAACTTATTTAATCCCCTTTAATCATTTCATCTCATCCCTTTAAACCCTTATCTCCTCCACTCGCTCACACCATGTCATCATCAGAAGCCGCCACTAACAGCGTCCCATCAAAAAACTAGTCCTCTTTTCCTCATCAGAAAATGTCTTATTATAAAGCTCGTTATCTTGAAACTCACTATACACATTATAACAAATAGGGTGTCCCTCTGTCACACCCCAACCGCGTTAAAACAACAAACCGTGGCGGAAACGTCGGGGAGTGTCGTAACAGAAATATTGTTTCACAACACATGGATTGAAGTTCTGTTTTATTGAATTAATTTTATTACATTGTCTTGAAATCAGAAACAAAACATGAACAATTGTCTTTCATTGTTATTAAATCACTAAGGCCTCGTCCATTCCTATGTGAGCATGCATCAATATCATCATCAAACATCATCAACTATGGTACCTGAAACATATGTGAAAATACGTCAGCATAAAAATGCCGGCGAGCACATAGGTTTTGTGTGAGTGTCAGATTCATGGCTCATTTACAAGTTTAAATAACTCGAACAACTTCGTTATTTGATATTAGAAAACCTAGTTTTGTAAAATGTTTGTATTGTAAATTGAAATAACCAAGTCAAAACAAATTAGTTATAGTTTATAAAACCTCGATGCCATAAATCTTAACTCAAAACATTTGTTTATGTAAACCCAGATCGTAAATCGTTTTTGTAATAAAACTCGAATGGTTTATATTGTTAGAAAAACCGTGTAATGTAACTTCGTTTTAACAACATTTGCCCAAGTAATCTAGATAACGCAACGATATATAATGTATTAAAAGAACTTATATATAGGAAGTACCAACGGCGTATCCACCATGCTTTTATCACATTACACCCGCCCCGTTACCTAATCACTTCCCTAACCCAATGGTTCAAATAGTTCCAAATGGTTCATACAGTTCAAATAATTCACATAGATCAAATAGTTCCAAAATTTTCAAACAGTTCAAATAGTTCAGATAGTTTAATATAAACCATAGTATTTGTTTAGAAAACTCGAAATCGTTTAGCATATATGAATCACCCCAAAACAGTTTAAAACGGTAAAGGAGGGGAACTATGTACTCACTTGAGAATGCTTAGAAGTCTTGAATAACAACCAAGCAAAGCTAGAGGGATCACGAAATCTAGCGGCACCTAATATAGGTAACTATGTTAATAAACCGGACCTAAATCGGAAGATCGGATAGGATGAGGTTTTGTAAACCAAATGAGTGTTGGAACTCATATGATATGGTTTAACAAAGCCTACATACTAAATCAGAACCTATCCTAAGTACTTACGACCCATTACGACTCGTTTAGATAGCTTACGCTACTTTAACGCGTCGTTCGCGTAAAACGCGTTCGGACCGCCTAACTAGTCCTATGACAAGTATTATATGCCTTAACATGTCTAATAATTAGGGGTGTGCAATAACCGAACCGAAACCCGACAAAACCGAACCGAAATTAACCGAAACCGAATTAACCGAAAGTCGGTTAACGGATATTTTGTTTACCATCGGTTAACCGAAATTAACCGAACCGAACCGAATCATTTATTTTTTTTATATATTTCTAGCTTTTATACCTCTATTTCATGTATTTCATGTTTTATATTTTCATTTCATGTAAAAATACCTCTATTTCATTTATTTATGCCTTCATTTCATTTATTTATACCTTCATTTCATTTATTTATACCTCCATTTTATGTATTTAAACATCTGTTCATGCATTTATACCTTCATTTCATTTATTTATACATCTATTTCATGTATTTATACCTCCATTACATGTATTTCTAAGCAAAAAATTTAGCCCTTGTTTGAATTGGTTATTAACCGAACCAAACCGAAAACCGATAAATTAACCGAATTAACCGAACTGATTAACCGATGACTTCGGTTACGGTTACGGATAATGCTAATAACCGAACCAAACCGAACCGTGCACACCCCTACTAATAATGTTGCTTAATCAGTTTAGATGTCAAAATTTAGGTTACATATGCTTAAAATGAAATTATGCGTAAAAAGGGCTTTTTGGTCATTTTCCTAAAGCATATAAACTACCTATCATACAACTAACTAAACGTAGTGACCATAAAGTATAACCTCGGAAGGTTATTCCCTATACAACTATGGTCACAAAATATGTTTGGTCAGATCCTAATGATCGACCAAACGGGTCGAGTTCGAAAGTCTAAGCGGTTGTTTAGACCGCTTATCTTACGACCCTATATAAGCACTAAACTAAAAGTGACGAGTTAAACATCTTAAAACATGTTTAACTAAGTTAGAAAACAAGTTTGATATCAAAACAAAGGGTTTTGATACCCAAGAATAGTTTGGTTGTAAAATACGTATAAACACGTATTTTGACCGAAACTATGACTCGTCACTATGCCTAAATAACGTGGTAATCAGTAGGTATAGTCACAAGGGAATATGACCATCGTGATTACCCTCACGTTGCGAAGTTCAAACGAACTTCGTGTTGACCATTGACTGGTCAAAGCAGAAAGTCAAACATTGTTTGACGTTCGTGCTTAAAAACGCATAAAAGAATGAAAGAAGCTTACAAGAGGTCCAAGCAATGGAGATTTGATTCAAGTTGCTTAGGTATGAAGTGTGGAAACTCCAACTTAGAGCAGAAATTGAATCAAGTGTGAGGATTGCAATGAACCATGATGGGTATTTATAGAGATTGTACAACCGTTAGGATCGTTTCTTGGATTACGAGCTTCAATCTTGGCCCTCCATGTGTGCCCACTGATTTACAAACCTATGGGTGCCTAAAACAAGCTCATTGTATGAAGAAACCATGTCCAAAAACCATAAACCAGCTGCTGATTGCAGAAAAACAATTTGCTGATCTGGGACTATGTCGCACCCCGCGTAAGAAGAGAGCTCATCTTACACGCCCCGCGAGGGCTAAGTTTGGCTGATTGACAGAAATGGTCCCTGAATGTGCAAAACTTGGTTTTCGATGCATTTTTGACACATTTAAGCCCATTAACCTCATTTCAAGGTTCTACAATGATGCCAAAGTATAGGGATCTTAAAATATGCTCAAAAACATCTCGGATGTCGGTTCGTTTGGTCGTACGGTTGCGTTGTTCGGTTAATTACGATGAAACACGAACGGACGCGAAAAACGATCCAAATTACGTGACGAATGGAATTTTAGCATGCCAATCATTAAAATAAAATATTTCAATGATTACAAAAATTTTTGGGTGTTCGGATATAATCAGAACGTAAGATATGCGCGAAAATGCAAACTTATGCACTTTTTGACGCTTTTAGTCCCTGTTTGACCAAAAAGTTTATTTCTTGCACACCGAACCCCTCAAAGCCTATTTCTAAGATATGTAAGGGATATTTATGGTGTGTTTAACTTATGATCAAGTTCCGGAATGTTCGTTACTATTCGATTCGGTATACTTTTGCAGTTTGACGCAAATAGTCCCTGCAATCGAATAAACTTGATTTCGACACACCAAACCCTCCAAAACTTATTTCTAAGTTATGTAAAGGTTATTTAAGGTATGTTAAGCCTATGTCACTATTCCAGAGTGTTTTTCTCATTAAACTGATTACGTTTTACGCATCAGTTTGCGTATAACTTTCCAGAAAGCGATTTAAAGCTCGAAATTGAACAAGAATTGATATGTGCAAATGATACACATGTTTATACAAATCCCAAGTATGAAACACAATATTTCATTGGTTTTGTATTCATATGATGGTCAAAGAGGCACAGATGTCACACCCTCTTTATCAAACCTATGATTAAACACAACTTTTTCAAGATCATTGTTGAAGTTTTCATCCACTTAATCATCAATGCTAAAGGATTTTCTCCACAAGAATGTGTTCTTTAGCATTATGAAAGAATCTTTGACTTTTAACTCTCTAGCACGCAAGAACTTAAGCAAGATTACATCAGTTCTATCATCTTTGAACCGGGGTATCCCCCAAAATTTAGATTTCTGAAGTGGGTTATTCTGGATTAGGTGTAAAGGTTGAATCTTTATTGGTTATTGCATCTTGAACCTTGAGTTTGAGCTCATTGAATGAGAAATTTTAGAAAATCTAGGGCTCTGATTGATCATGTTTTAGAGAGAAAGGGGTGTAGCTTCGATGATGGTGGTCGTGATGTCACAGGCGGTGCTGGCGGTGTTTGTCGATCTAGAAAATATGGGGCTCCGATTGTGGATGAGACCTTGAACCAAATGTAAGGACCTGCAAAATTAGTGAGAACCCGGACCCCTGAAACCCTAATGTGCATGAAAAACCAAAAAAACAAGATTTATGGATTTCACGCGGGCCGCGTAAAACATAAGCATAGGCTTACGCGGGCCGCGTCAACTTAAAGTTGACCGGATAAGCGTTACAGGCCACATGGCAGCCACGTGGCAGACCTACAGATGACACGCTAGCCCTACACGTAGACTAGGGGCCCTCGCGGGCCGCGTAAGATACATCTAAGGGTTTACGCGGGCCGCGTAAAACCCATTTTTCAGCTATAAATTGATCAGTTCATGGCACGTTCATCTGCACTCGAAAAACTTTTCAAAAGACGAAATATACTGCTCAAAATCACAATTTAGCTTCGCGAAATGCTACTACAAATACAGGGTGTTAACTCGATTGTAACACCCCGTGTTTTCGAGAAGTCAAAGTCAAGTCAAGGTCAATGTCAACGACCGATTTCGCGCAACTTGACTTGTAGTAAATTTCTTTTATGTGTTTAATTTAGTTGTATTATGTGGAGTAAGTGTCAATAATTACAATAATCGACGTATTTCAATCGCCATCTAATCGACTTACGACTGTGAACTATAGGAAGTAACAATGCGATAAAGTTAACTAAACGATAATCAAACTATGCTAATCAAATCGACATCGAATCGCAACTCTAACTACGCATTTTAGTTATTGTTATACGTGTGTGTGTGTGCCTTATGTGTTACTTGTGCATGTTCATTTATGTTATGTGTGGTAATCAATCGAAACGCAATCGAACTCGAAATGCAATCGAACTATGATAATTAGTGGAGAAGGGACAGTGCGAGATATGAGTGGTTGGGATTAAAAGTAATTTGAATAGGAAACTCCATCATGTCGCATCGCTCGCAATCGAAATCGAATCAGCAAAAATCGTCGCGTCGAACACACGAACCAAGTGCCATCCTGCCGGATAGCCATCCGACCGGGCTGCCACTTGGTCGTGGTGCTAAGAAGCCATCCGACCGAGATGACATCCGACCGGATAGTCATCCGGGCGGGATGCCATTCGACTGACCAAACACTTTCCCCTTTTGGAATCCTATAAATACCCATGTCACTCTCAAACTTTCTACTTTTGGAAACTCTCTGACCGACCAGCTCGTGCTCCTCACCTTTTCTTCGATTTCTCTCGATTCCGGTAAGATCTTGCCCTAAATCTTGTACTTTCTTGATCTACACGCACTCCTACACCTTTCTATCTTTTGAATCTTAACTTTTAACCGTGAAATCACTAGATTTGAGGTGTTCTAGGATGACGTCATCATAAGTTCTTGAAGAACTTCGTGTTTTGGCTTCAATCCACCAAGAACAACTTAGATCTAACCGATTTCCACACGAATACACAAGGATCTTTCATAGATCTAAACACTTTATGGTGAAAAAGGATTGAAAGATGGATTCTAACTTTCTTTCAACTCTTTTACATTCAATGCACTCAAAACCGGTAGAATCGGACCTTGTTCTAGTCTCCTACTCATTCTTAGTGTTGTGCTAGTCCAAGATCTGGATTCTCCTCACGAGACCACCGATTTCGGGTTAAACAAGGACAACCGTCTTGAACCAGGTAACTGGCCGAACTAGGGTGATTCCTTGTCAATCAGGTCACATGGGTCAAGATGGGGTTCTGTTGGTTAACACAATGTCAAGACGTCTCGATAAAACTACAAACAAACAAGACGACCAAGTGAAAGACGGACGGAGCAACCGGGACGGAGTGCTATCCGACCGGACTACTGTCCGAGTGGATAAGCCATCCGAACGGATCACACCTTGGGTCCCACACTTAATCAACTTCATCTAAAGTTTGAGTATTGAACGAATTGCCATCCGATCGCACTACCATCCGACCGGATTACAATTTGGATCATGAGATACTAGGACTTTAAAGACTTAAACAATTTTCAACATGTTCACTAACAGGGTTGCCACCCGGACGGATGGACATCCGACCGAGTGACTCTTCTGCTGTGAACTTGTTCCCACTAAGTAACCTCATCACTAGAGTCGCCGTCTGACCGGACTACCGTCCGACCGGATGACCATCCGAGCGGTTTGTCATCCACACGACTGACCGTCCGATCGACCGACTTGAAGGATAGAGATACTTCAATGCTTCAAAATGCTACAACAAAAACTTCAAAAGTCAAGCCATCATACACAAACACCTCCTTCTCATTGGAAGAAACAATCCACTCGAATAGTCATCCGACCGGATAAGTTGTCCGACCGGATGACCATCCGAACGGATTATCATCCGCACGAACAAGCCGTCCGATCGGATTGCCATCCGACCGAAATGCTGTCCGAGCCACTGATACTTTGCACCGTTTTACGCGCCACTTATCGTTATGCTATCAAACTATTCAGGCTAACCTTACTCGCTAAGCGCTCCCTTCAATCCATCAATCGCTGTGAGTATAATCGATCCCTTTTTTGCTTTACGCACTTTTGGGTGTTACATACGTTACGAATATTCAAATCACAACAATCACACTACTCAATACTATTTGAACGCTAACCGTTAATGCATGTTATACGTGGCTTATGAATGCTTGTTTGTTATGTTTACACATGGAATGCTGTCTACCTGCCTTAGCAACGATAGTACTATAGTTTGGACTCAGCACCTGTTCGCAGGGGTTGTTAAGGAAAATTACTTGCATGGATTATGGTGGTAATCATGTATTGCGAACTGCCTCAGGCAGTCAACCCGCAGTCATTGGTATCGATGGATCTATGTCGATAACTAACGTGCTTCATTTCTCTATGTGTACGTGCTGGTTATGCGTAAACGAAATTCGAACTTTATATGCTATTATCAAACTTTTATGCTCACCTTTACATTATATGTATTGAATTTATTTTAACGTATGTGACAGGTGCTTAGGATGCACATCTGGTAGGAAATCGAAGCTAGAATAAGGCTCTAGAGGCCAACAAATAGTTGTCTGTACAAATTTAATTAAGGGTCTCTAGAAGTAGATAAACAATTGCTCTATTTAAATCTGAGTTGTCAGAATAGAACTATTTGCCTAGAATTTGTCTGTAATAATTTGTTTACCTTTTGAGACATGGTATGGGACATGTTATTTTAAATTGATTGGTAATGATAATTGTTATGGAAACTTCTGGACAATCTGTTTCGCTCAGTGCCATGCCCTGATGTTTCCGCCATCGGTTGGGGTGTGACAGATTGGTATCAGAGCCATAACCATAGGGAATTAGGTGAGACACGACCTAGTCCGGGTCGATGTCTTAGAAACCTAGTCTATAGTTAGGATCCAACAGACCGACTTGTGCATATCCGTTAGGGATTATGTATGAGCTTGTTATTTCTTGCTATTCTCGCTTATGCTACACTATCACTGCACTCGAATTTTCAACTAAAAAGGAGCAACTAAGTCAAGATTAGGTGTGAAAACCGCAAACTCTTGACTAAAATTTGCTTGAAACGACCCACATTTTATCTACAAACGGGGAGAATTATGCCAAGTCAGGAGTGAAATCCGTATTTTGATGAATAATCTCCTCTATTTTATCAAAACAGGGACGAAGTTGTTAAGCTAGGGGTGAAACCCTAACCTTGACGACTTGTTCCGCCCATTTTACAAAACTCTCACCAAAGTCTCGACGAACTCCAACGACCTGAAGTCATGATATAACTAACGGGACGCGTGCCCAACGCCCAAGAATCGAGGCAAGGACACTACCCCGAAGGTCAAATGTGCACAATAGATCCTTGAGAATAGTCGAATAACTTTGGTTAGTCAAAGTCTACTAGCCGCAGACGATCCATTTCTCGAATTTTATGCGTTTCGATTCTGAGCCTGCAACTGCTGACTCTGATGATTCGTTGATTTTGTGTGTTTACCTGTTTATGTGTTTAAATTTTTGGAAGATTTACTCGATTTTTGCTTTCACTTCGATCAACACGCATGACTCGCATTGCACTTCTATCTCAATACGCTAACAAATCGTTTACCTGTTTATGTGTTTAAACTATGGATGACTTTATGCTACGTTATACGCTTATACTACGCGACTCGATATATTAAACGCGATCGCTACATTCGAACACTCGCGAACTTTGAATAATAGGTTTCTGTATTCTGACTGCCTCTTGTGACTACATGATTAGGTGCTTCTGTGATTCTGTGCTCTACGTGATTATGTGATCTGTGTTTATGTGAATCTGTGATTATGTGTCTATGTGTTTATGTGATACGAATTACATTGCGTGTTCCTAAGCTTTAGTAAGTAGTAGACGTGTGAGGTGAGATTCGAATACATTGTGTTGAGTCCTGTGACAATGTCTGTTGCAGACAATGTCATCTGGATCCCGTCACCCACTACTTTCTTGTAGCACCCCGTGTTTTCACGAGTGAAAGTCAAAGTCAAGGTCAAAGTCAACGACCGATTTCCCGCAACGTGACTCGTAGAAATGTTGTTATTTTATTTATATTATGTGGAGTAAATGTCGTTCATTACAATAATCGAATCGTGTTTACCATATTTCAATCGACCTACGACCGTGAACGATAGGAAGTAACAATGCGATAAAGTTAATCAAGCTATGCTAATTAAATCGGCATCGAATCATAACTCGAACTGTGTATTTTACTTGTTGTTTATACGTGTGTGTGTGCCTTACGTGTTACCTGTGCATGTTTATTTTATGTTATGTTGTGACAATCAAGCGAACTCAATCGAACTCGAAGTCTAACTCGAATGTAAACGAACCCGAACCCGAATCCCGAGTCGAACCCCATAAGAAGTAGTTGGGACTGAAAGTAATTTGACTAGGAAACCCTATCGAATCGCTCGCAAATCAAAACCGAAACAACATCGCGCCGAACACACCCAAGCAGGCGGCATCCGCACGGATGGTCAATCCGCACGGATTGCCAATCCGCACGGATTGCCAATCCGCACGGATGACCCGTCCGCGCGGATAGCCCACCCGGGTACGTGCCATGCGCACGGCTAACCCCTTTCCCTTTTTGGCATCCTATAAATACACGGGTCACTCTCCACTTTTTCCACTTTTGGCAAGTGACGTCCGAACCACACGCATTCTTCACTTTTTCTCAGATTTCTCTCAATCCAGGTAAGATCTTGCACTAATTCTTGTACATCTTTGATCACTACACAATTCTACACATTTCCATCTTTCAAATCTTCACTTTTAACCATGAAATCATCCGGATTTGGGGTATTCTCGGGTGACGTCATCATGAAGTTCTTATGAACCTCAAGCTTGACCTCATTCCACCAAGAATAGCTCAGATCTAAACGATTTCTACAAGATTTCATAATAACTTCACCTAGATCTAAACTTTTCTAAGGATAAAAGAGTGGAAAGAAATAAACCTAAGTTCTCTCCTTCTTTTCCCTTAGAATCGGTACGAATCTGATCGGTTCTAGTCTCTACTCGATAATAGTGATGCACTAGTTCCAGATCTGGAATCCTACCCACAGACAACTGATTTCGGGGTCAACCGGAATGACCATTCTGAGTCGCCGACAGGCTGAGTTAGGGTGGTTCCTGACCGGTCTAGTCACGCGGGTGAGAACACAACTCCAAGTGGTTGCCACGTAATCAGAACGTCTCGAAAAACGACAACAGAAACCAAGTGTAGACGAACGGAACAACCAGACCAGTTGTCCGCATGGACTAGCTGTCCGCACGGACAGGCTGTGCGCACGGATTACCATCCGCACGCACAGGTCATCCGGACGAGTTGTCACCCGGACGAGCTACCCTTGGGACCCACTTTCCAAACAAGGTTTGAGTATCGACGAATGCACAATCCGGACGGACGACCTCTGAATGGATTACTCTTCAGATCATGAGATACTAAGGCCTTAAAATAAAATTCAAACAATGTTCATCCGCACGGCCAAGTCGTACGCACGGACAGGCTACCCGGACGGATTGTCTCCGCCCGCACGCACAGGCTGTCCGCACGGACTACCATACGCACGGACTGTCGTCCGCGCGACCGGCTTGAAAGGTAGAAACACTTATGTGTTTTCTAAATGCTACAACGAAAACTCCAAAGCACAAGCCATCATACACAAACACATCTTAGGAAGAAACAATCCACTTGAAAGTTTATCCACACAAACAACTTGTCTGCACGGATAAGTCATCCGCACGCACAACTAATCCGCACGGGTTACCACCCGCACGGACAGTCGTACGCACGGATAGCTTATTCGGATGGATCACCATCCGCACGCATCACCATCCGCACGGATAGGTCATGCGCACGGATGACTTCCTCTCACGGATAGCTGATCCGCACGATCAGCCATCCTAACCACTCTCACTTGTACTGTTTTACGCGCCACTTATCGTTACGTTATCGAATCTATTCAGGCTAACCGTACTCGCTGTAAAGCGCTCCCTTCAATCCACAATCGCTGTGAGTATACTCGAACCCTTTTTGCTTTTAGCACTTTTGGGTGTTACATACGTTACGACTATTCAAACTACAACAATCACACCACTCAAGCTATTTTAACGCCAAACCATTAATGCATGTTATGCATGGCTTATGAATGCTTGTTTGTTATGTTTACACATGGAATGCTGTCTACCTGCCTTAGCAACGATAGTACTATAGTTTGGACTCAGCACCCGTTCACATGGGGGTTGTTAAGGATCTTTTACTTGCATGGATTACGGTGGTAATCATGTATTGCGAACTGCCTCGGGCAGTCAACCCGCAGTCATTGGTATCGATGGATCTATGTCGATAACTAACGTGCTTCATTTCACTATGTGTACGTGCTGGTTATGCGTAAACGAATTCGAACTCTATATGCTATTATCAAACTTGTATGCTCACCTTTACATTTTATGTATTGACATTATTTTAACGTATGTGACAGGTGCTTAGGATGCATATGTGGTAGGGAATGGAAGCTAGAATAAAGCTTTAGAGCCCAACAAATAGTTGTCTGTAGATAACTTATTAGGGGTCTCTAGAAGCAGATAAACAATTGCTACTTATTTAAATATGAGTTGTCGGAACAGAATATTTGTTTTGATGTTGTCTGTAATAACTTGTTTGACTATTTATGTTACGGTATGGGACGTAATGCGTTAATTAAATGGTGATGATAGTTGTTATGGAAACTTCTGGACAATCTGTTTCGCTCAGTGCCACGCCCCGATGATTCCGCCATCGGTTGGGGTGTGACAGATTGGTATCAGAGCCATAACTATAGGGAATTAGGCAAGACTCGACCTAGTCCGGGTCGAAGTCTTAGAGACGTAGTCTATGGTTAAGAACCAACAGACCAACTCACGCGTATGCGTAAACTCGCCACTATCACTCACTCTTTTCTATCATTGCACTCGAATTTTCAAGTTGTGAACAGGTAATAAGGCCGAGAATAGGTGTGAAAACCACAAACTCTCGACTAAAGTTGCCTAATCAGCTTGCGTTTTAGCTACAAACGAGGAGAATCATACCAAATCAGGAGTCAAATCCATATTTTGATGAATAATCTCCTCAATTTTTATCAAAAACGAGGGCGGAAGTTGCAAGATAGGGGTGAAACCCTAACCTTGACGACTCGTCCCGCTTTATACAAAAAAAAAAAAAAAAAAAACTCCCACCAAAGTTCGATGGACTCCAACGATCCAAAGACATAATATAACCAATGTGAATTGCGCCAACGCCCAAGAATCGAGGCAAAGGCATAGTCCTGGAAGTAATTGTGCAGGATCCTTGCGAATAGTCGAGCCACTTTGGTTAGTCGAAGTCTATTAGCCACAGACAATCTACCTTCGATTTATCGATCTTTATAAAAGTTTTATGCATTTTCTGTTATTTGTTAACGTTTTGAGGTACTATTGATTTCGACCCAACACTATTGCTTCTGCTAAAACACAAAACCCACACGACTCATCGCTAGCGAATCGACAATAGAGGCAGTCAGGATGCTTTATATGCTCGTAGGTACTTTTAGTGATTAAGTTATGTGTATTTTGCTATTGCGCTTAACTGTTTAGGAATATTGTGATTATGTGCTCTATGTGTTTATGTGATTCTGTGCGATTCTGTGATTTTGTGACTATATACGTACGTGTTACTGAGCTTTAGTAGTAGTAGACGTGTGAGGTGAGATTTGAATACATGTGTTGAGTTCCATGGCGATGTCTATTGCAGACAATGTCGTCTGGATCCCGTCATCCACTCTCTCGCCAAGAAAAGAAGGACAGACGTCTTGCTTCCATCGTCGCGAAAGCTGTAGCAAAGGCAGTGAGCGATGCCTATGAGAATGCCAGCAAATCATCCGAGGAATCAAGGACTGAAGGTCCTAGAGCTGTCGCAAGACCTTTCAGTTTCAAACAATTCAAGTCATGTGGGCCGAAAGAATTCACAGGCGAAGGAGGTTCTACTGCTCTATTCCACTGGTTTGACTCTATCGAGGTTACTCTGCGACAAAGTGGTTGCCCTGATGACCTTCGAACTCTGAATGCTACCGGCGTCTTTCAGTCCCGTGCTTTGGACTGGTGGACGGCCGAGAGGAACAAGAGAGGGAATGATGCAGCTTACGGTTTGTGGTGGGACGAGCTCAAGGAAGTCATGCTAGAGGAATTATGCCCTCCTCACGAGCGTCAAAAGCTTGAAGATGAATTTTGGCACATACATCAGAAGGATGGAGACAATGCTGGCCTTACTGCTCGCTTCAAACAGCTCAGCATTATCTGTCCTGACCAGGTCAAGACTCCTGAGATGACCATCAAGAAATACATCCGAGCTTTGCCCGACTGCGTCGCTGATTTCGTGCAAGCGGCTAAGACTGCCACGATCGAAGAAACCTATCTACTGGCCGCCGAAATCAATGATAAAAGGGTTAAGGCTGGGGTGTGGGGTAAGACCTCCAAGCATCTGCATCAAGCTACCGCTACTGCACCAACTACCGAAACCACCTCGTCAAGCAACAAGCGAAAGAACAAGAGAAAGAACAGCTCCACCAACAAGAACTGTGCGATTACTGCTGCACCGATCCAAGCTGTACCTGCTCAACAGCGTCAAGTAGCGGCGCCTGTGGCCAATGCACCACCTGCAAAGCGTGCATATACTGGGCCGCACCCACTCTGCCCTACTTGCACCTATCATCACCCGACTGCTATTCAATGCCGCTTCTGTGCTCATTGCAACGTCTACGGCCACTTTACTGCCAACTGTCGTATTCGTCAAACTCCTGCCAATCAAGCTCTACTCGCTGCCCCACAGGGTCAACAAGCTCCTCCGGCACCCGCGGTCAAAGCCAGAGCATGCTTCACGTGTGGCGACCCGAATCATTTCGCCAACATGTGCCCGAACAGGGTAGTGAAACAAGAACCGCAACAGCAGCAACCACAGCAGCAACAACAGGCCGCACGCGCCAGAACTTTCAATCTCAATGTGCGTCAAGCCCAGGCCGACAACAACGTGGTCAATGGTACGTTCCTTGTGAATGGTATTTATGCTTCATGTTTGTTTGATACTGGAGCCGATAATTGCTTTGTGTCACTCGAATTTGAGAAACTCCTTAGTCGTAAACGTTCCCGACTCTCCTCTGCATTCGATGTTGAAGTCGCTACCGGAAGAACCGTCGCTGTAAACTCTGTTATTCGTGATTGCACTCTCGAGCTCAACAATCACATCTTCTCAATCGATCTCATTCCAATGCAACTAGGAAGCTTTGATGTCATAGTAGGCATGGACTTTCTTCGCGAAAACCATGCCGAAGTTGTGTGCTTCGATAAAATGATTCGTTTTTCGCTCGCAAACGGTGATTCATTGTGCGTTTATGGTGATACTACTTCGAAGGGTCTCAAACTTATGTCATGCCTACAAGCTAGCAAGTATCTCCGCAAGGAATACAGGGCTTTCTTGGCTCACGTTGTAGCAGCGGAAAAGGAAAAGAAAGAGAAGAAGGAAGTGAAAGATGTCCCTGTGGTTCGAGAATTTCCTAGTGTTTTTCCAGAGGATCTTCCCGGACTACCTCCGAAGCGAGATATTGATTTTCGCATTGATCTCATTCCTGGAGCTAATCCTATCGCCAGAGCTCCTTATCGACTCGCGTCGTCCGAAATGCGCGAACTCTCAACCCAACTCCAGGAATTGCTTGAAAAAGGCTTTATTCGCCCGAGCACCTCTCCTTGGGGCGCACCAGTCCTTTTCGTCAAAAAGAAGGACGGGTCGTTCCGGATGTGCATCGACTACCGGGAATTGAATAAGTTGACTATCAAGAACCGCTATCCTCTACCTCGAATTGACGATTTGTTTGACCAGCTGCAAGGCGCTACGTGTTTCTCGAAGATCGATCTACGTTCAGGATATCATCAGCTGCGTATACAAGAGGAGGATATACCCAAAACCGCGTTTCGCACTCGTTACGGCCATTACGAATTCGTTGTCATGCCTTTTGGCCTAACAAACGCACCAGCAGTTTTCATGGATCTAATGAATCGAGTGTGTAAACCATATCTCGACCGCTTCGTCATCGTGTTCATCGACGATGTCTTGATCTATTCCAAAACGAGAGCCGAACACGTGCAATATCTACGTTTGGTTCTCGAGTTACTCCAGGGGAACCAACTCTACGCCAAATTCTCCAAGTGCGAGTTTTGGTTGGGGGAGGTTCAGTTTCTGGGTCACATCGTTAATAGTCAGGGTATTCACGTCTATCCTGCGAAGATTGAAGCTGTTAAGAGCTGGGTTACGCCTAAGAACCCGACTGAAGTCCGCTCCTTTCTCGGGCTAGCGGGCTATTATCGACAGTTTATCGAAGGATTCTCGAAGATTGCTGTACCACTCACTTCTCTCACTCATAAGGACCAGCCTTTTGTCTGGGGAACCAAACAAGAGTCTGCCTTTCGAACCCTCAAACACATGCTTTGCAATGCTCCTGTTCTCACACTACCCAACGGAAACGATAATTTCATTGTCTACTGTGATGCTTCCAACCTTGGTCTCGGTTGTGTCCTAATGCAACGGGACAAGGTCATAGCTTATGCATCTCGTCAGCTCAAAATCCACGAGAAGAACTATACAACCCACGATCTCGAGCTAGGCGCAGTTGTTTTTGCATTAAAGATTTGGCGACACTACCTGTATGGTACAAGGTGCACGATCTTCACCGATCATAAGAGCCTGCAGCATATCTTTAATCAGAGGGAACTAAATATGCGTCAACGCCGATGGGTAGAACTTCTCAACGATTACGACTGTGAGATTCGTTATCACCCAGGCAAGGCAAATGTTGTTGCCGACGCACTTAGCAGACGGAGCTATCTGCTTAGCACTCGAAATGTTCAAGCCCAGCACAACCTCGAAGCTCTTATTCGTGACGCCCAGCATGCATGTTTCAACGAACGCACCTTGAAGAAAGAAAGAATCTACCACGATGGAGCCCAGCTTGTGAGCAAATCAAATGGGATATTCCACTTCTTAGACCGAATTTGGATTCCCAAGCGAACCAACCTGCGACAGATTATCATGGATGAAGCCCACAAATCCCGATACTCTATTCATCCCGGTGCTAACAAAATGTACCATGATCTTCGATATAGGTACTGGTGGCCGGGTATGAAACGGGATATCGCACTCTACGTCGGAAAATGCCTAACCTGTGCTAGAATCAAGGCTGAACATCAAAGACCCTCTGGCTTGCTCGAACAACCACCAATTCCCATGTGGAAATGGGAGAGCATAGCTATGGATTTCGTAACCAAGCTTCCAACCATGTCATCAGGTCACGACAGCATTTGGGTTGTTATTGACCGTTTGACCAAATCAGCTCACTTTCTGCCAATACGAGAAGACTACAAGGTAGAACAATTAGCCCGAATCTACACCGACGAGATCATTTGTCGACATGGGACGCCTCGTGACATCATCTCTGATCGTGATGCTCGGTTCACTTCACGATTGTGGGAAACGTTTCAAACGGCACTCGGTACAACGCTTAATCTAAGTACTGCGTTCCACCCACAAACCGACGGTCAGACTGTAAGAACGATTTGTACGCTTGAAGACATGCTCCGTTCTTGTGTTCTAGACTTCGGTGGTAATTGGGATAGACACCTTCCGTTAGTCGAATTCTCGTACAACAACAGCTACCAGGCTAGTATCCAGATGGCACCTTTCGAGGCCTTATACGGAAGAAGATGTCGATCACCTATTGTGTGGCACGAGATCGGTCACTCGCAACTAACCGGTCCGGAGCTGCTACAAGAAACAACCGACAAAATTTTCCAGATTCGAGACAACCTAGCGAAAGCCCGGGATCGACAGAAAGTTTACGCCGATAAAAAGCGCAAACCCCGTGAATATGGCGTTGGTGACTACGTACTCCTAAAGGTATCACCTTGGAAGGGTGTAGTCCGATTCGGCAAGAAGGGGAAACTCGCGCCTCGATATGTTGGACCTTTTAAGATTCTGGAAAGGATCGGAAAAGTCGCCTACAGACTCGAATTACCGGAAGAACTTAGCAATGTCCATCCGACTTTCCACGTGTCAAACCTCCGAAAGTGCATCGCCGACCACGACTTACATGTTCCTCTAGATGATCTACAAGTGAACGAAACATTAAACTTCATGGAGAAGCCTGTCGAAATCATGGATCGCCAAACCAAAGAACTCAGACGCTCACGCATTCCTATTGTGAAAGTCCGATGGGAAGGCAAACGAGGCGCGGAGTTCACTTGGGAACTCGAAAGCGACATGAAGGCAAAGTATCCACAGTTGTTTAACGAAGGAGTAATGTCCGGTTAAGAATGGCAAGGTGGCATACTTGTAAATAAGGAGAGACTCCTTATATCCTTGGCCTATAAATAGAACCCTTAGGGTTAGTTTAGAGACTTTTGCTCATTTGGTGCTTAGAAAGAGAAAGTAGAGAAAGAAAGTGGCAAAGTGATTCTAGTATTTTGTACGATGTTTTCAGTAATCAATAGAATCACGATTGTAGTAAATTCTAGTGTGTTTGATCTGAGCAATCGATCACCTGCTCAGATACCACTTGTAGGATCGGTTTTGACTCCGTTACGATTGTGTTTAGTCACACGCGTTCACGGATTCCGCACGATTCAGAGTCAACAATAGCCTATACGTATATGTTATCCGCACGGATTGCCATCCGTACGGTGAACATCAACAGCAACATTCAACATTTTCTAACAAAAATCTAAATTTCTCACAAATGGCTTTGAATTACGATCTGAAACCATATAGGCTTTTAGATCTCTGAAAATCAGCGAATTTTAACCGTAAAAACCCGATTAAGTTGACGATTTCCAAATGGTCCGAACGCAGGACTCTCACGTGTGATCCACGGTTAGTTACGGCTTCCAGCTTAATTTCGGGACGAAATTCCCTAAACAAAGGGAGGCTGTAACACCCCGTGTTTTCACGAGTGAAAGTCAAAGTCAAGGTCAAAGTCAACGACCGATTTCGCGCAACGTGACTCGTAGAAATGTTGTTATTTTATTTATATTATGTGGAGTAAATGTCGTTCATTACAATAATCGAATCGTGTTTACCATATTTCAATCGACCTACGACCGTGAACGATAGGAAGTAACAATGCGATAAAGTTAATCAAGCTATGCTAATCAAATCGGCATCGAATCATAACTCGAACTGTGTATTTTACTTGTTGTTTATACGTGTGTGTGTGCCTTACGTGTTACCTGTGCATGTTTATTTTATGTTATGTTGTGACAATCAAGCGAACTCAATCGAACTCGAAGTCTAACTCGAATGTAAACGAACCCGAACCCGAATCCCGAGTCGAACCCCATAAGAAGTAGTTGGGACTGAAAGTAATTTGACTAGGAAACCCTATCGAATCGCTCGCAAATCGAAACCGAAACAACATCGCGCCGAACACACCCAAGCAGGCGGCATCCGCACGGATGACCCGTCCGCGCGGATAGCCCACCCGGGTACGTGCCATGCGCACGGCTAACCCCTTTCCCTTTTTGGCATCCTATAAATACACGGGTCACTCTCCACTTTTTCCACTTTTGGCAAGTGACGTCCGAACCACACGCATTCTTCACTTTTTCTCAGATTTCTCTCAATCCATGTAAGATCTTGCACTAATTCTTGTACATCTTTAATCACTACACAATTCTACACATTTCCATCTTTCAAATCTTCACTTTTAACCATGAAATCATCCGGATTTGGGGTATTCTCGGGTGACGTCATCATGAAGTTCTTATGAACCTCAAGCTTGACCTCATTCCACCAAGAATAGCTCAGATCTAAACGATTTCTACAAGATTTCATAATAACTTCACCTAGATCTAAACTTTTCTAAGGATAAAAGAGTGGAAAGAAATAAACCTAAGTTCTCTCCTTCTTTTCCCTTAGAATCGGTACGAATCTGATCGGTTCTAGTCTCTACTCGATAATAGTGATGCACTAGTTCCAGATCTGGAATCCTACCCACAGACAACTGATTTCGGGGTCAACCGGAATGACCGTTCTGAGTCGCCGACAGGCTGAGTTAGGGTGGTTCCTGACCGGTCTAGTCACGCGGGTGAGAACACAACTCCAAGTGGTTGCCACGTAATCAGAACGTCTCGAAAAACGACAACAGAAACCAAGTGTAGACGAACGGAACAACCAGACCAGTTGTCCGCGCGGACTAGCTGTCCGCACGGACAGGCTGTGCGCACGGATTACCATCCGCACGCACAAGTCATCCGGACGAGTTGTCACCCGGACGAGCTACCCTTGGGACCCACTTTCCAAACAAGGTTTGAGTATCGACGAATGCACAATCCGGACGGACGACCTCTGAATGGATTACTCTTCGGATCATAAGATACTAAGGCCTTAAAATAAAATTCAAACAATGTTCATCCGCACGGCCAAGTCGTACGCACGGACAGGCTACCCGGACGGATTGTCTCTACCCGTACGCACAGGCTGTCCGCACGGACTACCATACGCACGGACTGTCGTCCGCGCAACCGGCTTGAAAGGTAGAAACACTTATGTGTTTTCTAAATGCTACAACGAAAACTCCAAAGCACAAGCCATCATACACAAACACATCTTAGGAAGAAACAATCCACTTGAAAGTTTATCCACACAAACAACTTGTCCGCACGGATAAGTCATCCGCACGGACAACTAATCCGCACGGGTTACCACCTGCACGGACAGTCGTACGCACGGATAGCTTATCCGAATGGATCACCATCCGCACGCATCACCATCCGCACGGATAGGTCATGCGCACGGATGACTTCCTCTCACGGATAGCTGATCCGCACGATCAGCCATCCTAACCACTCTCACTTGTACTGTTTTACGCGCCACTTATCGTTACGTTATCGAATCTATTCAGGCTAACCGTACTCGCTGTAAAGCGCTCCCTTCAATCCACAATCGCTGTGAGTATACTCGAACCCTTTTTGCTTTTAGCACTTTTGGGTGTTACATACGTTACGACTATTCAAACTACAACAATCACACCACTCAAGCTATTTTAACGCCAAACCATTAATGCATGTTATACGTGGCTTATGAATGCTTGTTTGTTATGTTTACACATGGAATGCTGTCTACCTGCCTTAGCAACGATAGTACTATAGTTTGGACTCAGCACCCGTTCACACGGGGGTTGTTAAGGATCTTTTACTTGCATGGATTACGGTGGTAATCATGTATTGCGAACTGCCTCGGGCAGTCAACCCGCAGTCATTGGTATCGATGGATCTATGTCGATAACTAACGTGCTTCATTTCACTATGTGTACGTGCTGGTTATGCGTAAACGAATTCGAACTTTATATGCTATTATCAAACTTGTATGCTCACCTTTACATTTTATGTATTGACATTATTTTAACGTATGTGACAGGTGCTTAGGATGCATATGTGGTAGGGAATGGAAGCTAGAATAAAGCTTTAGAGCCCAACAAATAGTTGTCTGTAGATAACTTATTAGGGGTCTCTAGAAGCAGATAAACAATTGCTACTTATTTAAATCTGAGTTGTCGGAACAGAATATTTGTTTTGATGTTGTCTGTAATAACTTGTTTGACTATTTATGTTACGGTATGGGACGTAATGCGTTAATTAAATGGTGATGATAGTTGTTATGGAAACTTCTGGACAATCTGTTTCGCTCAGTGCCACGCCCCGATGATTCCGCCATCGGTTGGGGTGTGACATTTCTCGTCAAGAAAAGAGAGACAAACGTCTTGCTGCTATCATCGCTAAACAAGTAGCAAAAGCCGTGATTGATGTCTACGAGTACGTCAGTAAATCATCTGAGGAGTCGAGAACCGAAGCTCCTAAAGCTACTACCAAAGCTCCCATCAATTTCAAGCAATTCAAGTCTTGTGGGCCAAAGGAATTCACTAGCGAGGAAGGCCCTACAGCGTTGTTCCAATGGTTTGATTCCATTGAGGTCACACTACGACAGAGCGGTTACCCCGACGACCTCCGCACTCTGAATGCTACCGGCGTCTTCCAGTCCCGTGCATTAGACTGGTGGACGGCTGAGAGAAACAAGCAGGGAAACGATGCAGCCTACGGTTTGTCGTGGGATGAACTCAAGGAGGTCATGTTGGAAGAATTCCGCCCTCCTCATGAGCGCCAAAAGTTAGAAGATGAATTCTGGCACATAAAGCAGAAGGAAGGTGAAAATGCTGCTCTCACTGCTCGCTTCAAACAGCTCAGCATCATCTGTCCTGACCAAGTCAAGACTTCAGACATGGCAATCAAGAAGTATATCCGAGCCCTGCCAGACTGTGTTGCAGGTTTCGTGCAAGCGGCTAAGACTAAGACGATCGAAGAGACCTATCTACTGGCCGCTGAAATCAACGAAAAGCGGGTCAAGGCTGGTGTCTGGGATAAAACTCCAAAGCACCTGCATCAAGCTACCACCGCCGCACCAACTGCTGAAACCACCACCGCATCGAGCAACAAGAGGAAGAACAAGAGAAAGAACAGCTCCAGCAACAAGAACTATGCGATCACTGCTGCACCAATACAAGCTGTACCAGTCCAACAGTGTCAAGTAGCGGCGCCAGTGGCTAATGCACCGCCTGCCAAGCGTGCATACACTGGGCCACACCCGCTTTGCCCTACTTGTACCTACCACCACCCGACTACCATCGCCTGCTGTTTTTGTGCTCATTGCAATATGTACGGCCATTTCACTACCAACTGTCGTGCTCGACAAGCTCCTGCTCATCAAGCTCTACTCACTCCCCCTCAGGGTCAACATGCTCCTCCGGCACCCGCGGTCAACGCCAGAGCCTGCTTCGCATGTGGCGATCCTAACCATTTTGCCAACATGTGCCCAAACAGGGTCGTGAAGCAAGAGCCCCAGCAGCAGCAGCAACAGCAACAAGCAGCACGCGCACGAACTTTCAAGATCAACGTGCGTCAAGCCCAAGCCGACAACAACGTGGTTAATGGTACGTTCCTTGTGAATGGTATTTATGCTTCGTGTTTATTTGATACTGGAGCCGATAATTGCTTTGTGTCGTTCGAATTCGAGAAGCTCCTTAGTCGTAAACGCTCCCAACTCTCCTCGACATTCGATGTTGAAGTCGCTACAGGAAGAACTGTCGCCGTTAGTTCTGTTCTTCGTGATTGTACCCTTGAGCTCAACAATCACATCTTCCCAATCGACCTTATTCCGATGCAACTCGGAAGTTTTGATGTCATAGTAGGCATGGACTTTCTTCGTGAAAACCATGCTGAAGTTGTGTGCTTCGATAAGATGATTCGATTCTCGCTCATGAATGGTGATCTATTGTGCGTTTACGGTGAAACTACTTCGAAAGGTCTCAAGCTCATGTCGTGTGTCCAAGCTAGCAAGTATCTTCGCAAGGAATACAGAGCTTTCTTGGCTAACATTGTAATAGCGGAGAAGGAAAAGAAAGAAAAGACAGAAGTGAAAGACGTTCCTGTGGTTCGTGAATTTCCAAATGTGTTTCCCGATGACCTTCCCGGTCTACCACCAAGTCGTGATATCGACTTTCGTATCGACCTCATTCCTAGAGCCAACCCTATTGCCAAAGCTCCTTACCGACTCGCGCCATCCGAAATGCGCGAACTCTCAAACCAACTCCAGGAATTACTTGAGAAAGGCTTCATTCGCCGAGCACCTCTCCTTGGGGCGTGCCAGTCCTTTTCATCAAAAAGAAGGATGGGTCGTTCAGGATGTGCATCGACTATCAGGAATTGAACAAGCTAACTATCAAGAACCGCTATCCCCTACCCCGCATCGACGATTTGTTTGACCAGCTACAAGGCGCTACATGTTTCTCGAAGATCGATCTACGCTCAGGTTATCATCAACTACGCATTCAAGAAGAGGATATACCTAAAACCGCGTTTCGTACCCGATACGGCCACTACGAATTCGTTGTTATGCCCTTTGGTTTAACCAACGCACCTGCGGTTTTCATGGATCTGATGAATCGCGTGTGTAAACCATATCTCGACTGTTTCGTCACCGTATTCATCGACGATGTCTTGATCTATTCCAAGTCGAAAACCGAACACGTGCAACATCTACGTCTGGTTCTCGAGCTACTCCAGGGGAATCAACTCTACGCCAAGTTCTCCAAGTGCGAATTCTGGCTGGAGGAGGTTCAGTTTCTGGGTCACATTGTTAATAGTCAAGGTATTCTTGTCGACCCCACGAAGATTGAAGCCGTTAAGAGTTGGATTACACCTAAGAACCCATCTGAAGTCCGTTCTTTTCTCGGACTAGCGGGCTATTATCGACGATTTATCGAAGGATTCTCAAAGATCGCTGTACCGCTTACCGCTCTCGCGCATAAAGACACGCCTTTTGTTTGGGGAACTGAACAAGAATCTGCCTTTCGAACCCTCAAGCACATGCTTTGCAATGCTCATGTTCTCACATTACCCGATGGAAACGATGATTTCATTGTCTACTGTGATGCTTCCAACCTTGGTCTTGGTTGTGTCCTCATGCAACGGGACAAGGTTATAGCTTACGCATTTCGTCAGCTCATAATCCACGAGAAGAACTATACAACCCATGATCTCGAGCTAGGCGCAGTTGTTTTTGCGTTAAAGATTTTGCGACACTACCTGTATGGTACCAAGTGTACGATCTTCACCGATCATAGGAGCCTACAACACATCTTTAATCAGAATGAACTTAATATGCGTCAACGCCGATGGGTAGAACTTCTCAACGATTACGACTGTGAGATTCGTTATCACCCAGGCAAAGCAAATGTTGTTGCCGACGCACTCAGCAGACGAAGCTATCTGCTTAGCACTCATAATGTTCAAGCCCAACACGATCTCAAAACCCTCATCCGCGAAGCTCAGCAAGCATGTTTTAATGAACGCACTCTGAAGAATGAGAGAATCTACCACGATGGAGCCCAGCTTGTGAGCAAGTCGAATGGGATATTCCACTTTCTGGACCGAATTTGGATCCCTAAATGGACCAATTTGAGACAGATTCTGATGGACGAAGCCCACAAATCCCAGTATTCTATTCATCCCGGTGCCGACAAAATGTACCAGGATCTTCGCTATAAGTACTGGTGGCCGAGCATGAAAAGGGATATTGCTCTCTATGTTGGAAAATGCCTGACCTGTGCAAGAGTCAAGGCTGAACATCAAAGACCCTCTGGCTTACTCGAACAACCACCGATCCCTATGTGGAAGTGGAAGAGCATAGCTATGGACTTCATAACAAAGCTACCGCACACGTTATCAGGTCACGACAACATCTGGGTTGTGGTTGACCGTTTGACTAAATCATATCACTTTTTGCCAATACAAGAAGACTACAAGGTAGAATGATTAGCCCGAATCTACACCGACGAGATCATTTGTAATCATGGGACGCCTCGTGACATCATCTTTGATCGTGATACTCGGTTTACCTCGCGACTGTGGGAAACGTTTCAAACGGCTCTCGGTACATCGCTTAATCTAAGTACCGCTTTCCACCCTCAAACCGACGGTCAGACTGAAATAACGATTCGTACTCTTGAAGACAAGCTTCGTTCGTGTGTCATAGACTTTGGTGGTAATTGGGATAAATACCTGCCGTTAGTCGAATTCTCGTATAACAACAGTTATCATTCCAGCATTCAAATGGCACCATTCGAGGCTTTATACGGAAGAAAATGTCGATCGCCTATTGTGTGGCACGAGATCGGTCACTCGCAATTAACGAAACATTACACTTCGTGGAGAAGCCTGTCGAAATCATGGATCGCCAAACCAAGTAGCTCAGACGCTCTCGCATTCCTATTGTGAAAGTCCGATGGGAAGGCAAACGGGGCGCATAGTTCACTTGGGAACTCGAAAGCGACATGAATGCGAAGTACCCGCAGTTGTTTGTTACGGCTTCAGCCTAATTTCGGGACGAAATTCCCTAAACAAGGGGAGGCTGTAACACCCCGTGTTTTCGAGAAGTCAAAGTCAAGTCAAGGTCAAAGTCAACGACCGATTTCGCGCAACTTGACTTGTAGTAAATTTCTTTTATGTGTTTAATTTAGTTGTATTATGTGGAGTAAGTGTCAATAATTACAATAATCGACGTATTTCAATCGCCATCTAATCGACTTAGGACTGTGAACTATAGGAAGTAACAATGTGATAAAGTTAACTAAACGATAATCAAACTATGCTAATCAAATCGACATCGAATCGCAACTCGAACTACGCATTTTAGTTATTGTTATACGTGTGTGTGTGCCTTATGTGTTACTTGTGCATGTTCATTTATGTTATGTGTGGTAATCAATCGAAACGCAATCGAACTCGAAATACAATCGAACTATGATAATTAGTAGAGAAGGGACAGTGCGAGATATGAGTGGTTGGGATTAAAAGTAATTTGAATAGGAAACTCCATCATGTCGCATCGCTCGCAATCGAAATCGAATCAGCAAAAATCGTCGCGTCGAACACACGAACCAAGTGCCATCCGGCCGGATAGCCATCCGACCGGGCTGCCACTTGGTCGTGGTGCCAAGATGCCATCCGACCGGATAGTCATCCGGGCGGGATGCCATCCGACCGACCCACACTTTCCCCTTTTGGAATCCTATAAATACCCATGTCACTCTGAAACTTTCTATTTTTGGAAACTCTCTGACCGACCAGCTCGTGCTCCTCACCTTTTCTTCGATTTCTCTCGATTCCGGTAAGATCTCGCCCTAAATCTTGTACTTTCTTGATCTACATGCACTCCTACACCTTTTTATCTTTTGAATCTTAATTTTTAACCGTGAAATCACTAGATTTGAGGTGTTCTAGGATGACATCATCATAAGTTCTTGAAGAACTTCATGTTTTGGCTTCAATCCACCAAGAACAACTTAGATCTAACCGATTTCCACACGAATACACAAGGATCTTTCATAGATCTAAACACTTTCACGGTGAAAAACGATTGAAAGATGGATTCTAACTTTCTTTCAACTCTTTTACACTCAATGCACTCAAAACCGGTAGAATCGGACCTTGTTCTAGTCTCCTACTCATTCTTAGTGTTGTGCTAGTCCAAGATCTGGATTCTCCTCACGAGACCACCGATTTCAGGTTAAACAAGGACAACCGTCTTGAACCGGGTAACTGGCCGAACTAGGGTAATTCCTGGTCAATCAGGTCACTTGGGTCAAGATGGGGTTCTGTTGGTTAACACAATGTCAAGACGTCTCGATAAAACTACAAACAAACAAGACGACCAAGTGTAAGACGGACGGAGCAACCGGGATGGAGTGCTATCCGACCGGACTACTCTCCAAGCGGATAAGCCATCCGAACGGATTGCCATCCGAGCGGATCACACCTTGGGTCCCACACTTAATCAACTTCATCTAAAGTTTGAGTATTGAACGAATTGCCATCCGATCAGACTACCATCCGACCGGATTACTCTTCGGATCATGAGATACTAGGACTTTAAAGACTTAAACAATTTTCAACATGTTCACTAACAGGGTTGCCACCCGGACGGATGGACATCCGACCGAGTGACTCTTCTGCTGTGAACTTGTTCCCACTAAGTAACCTCATCACTAGAGTCGCCGTCCGACCGGACTACCGTCCGAGCGGTTTATAATCCGCACGACTGACCGTCCGATCGACCGACTTGAAGGATAGAGATACTTCAATGTTTCAAAATGCTACAACGAAAACTTCAAAAGTCAAGCCATCATACACAAACACATCCTTCTCATAGGAAGAAACAATCCACTCAAATAGTCATCCGACCGGATAAGTTGTCCGACCGGATGACTATCCGAACGGATTATCATCCGCACGAACAAGCCGTCCGATCGGAATGCCATCCGACCGAAATGCTGTCCGAGCTACTGATACTTTGCACCATTTTACGCGCCACTTATCGTTATGCTATCAAACTATTCAGGCTAACCTTACTCGCTAAGCGCTCCCTTCAATCCATCAATCGCTGTGAGTATACTCGATCTCTTTTTTGCTTCACGCACTTTTGGGTGTTACATACGTTACGAATATTCAAATCACAACAATCACACTACTCAATACTATTTGAACGCTAATCGTTAATGCATGTTATACATGGCTTATGAATGCTTGTTTGTTATGTTTACACATGGAATGCTGTCTACCTGCCTTAGCAACGATAGTACTATAGTTTGGACTCAGCACCTGTTCACAGGGGTTGTTAAGGACAATTACTTGCATGGATTACGGTGGTAATCATGTATTGCGAACTGCCTCAGGCAGTCAACCCGCAATCATTGGTATCGATGGATCTATGTCGATAACTAATGTGCTTCATTTCTCTATGTGTACGTGCTGGTTATACGTAAACGAAATTCGAACTTTATATGCTATTATCAAACTTGTATGCTCACCTTTACATTATATGTATTGACTTTATTTTAACGTATGTGACAGGTGCTTAGGATGCACATCTGGTAGGAAATCGAAGCTAGAATAAGGCTCTAGAGGCCAACAAATAGTTGTCTGTACAAATTTAATTAAGGGTCTCTAGAAGCAGATAAACAATTGCTCTTTTTAAATCTGAGTTGTCGGAATAGAACTATTTTCCTAGAATTTGTCTGTAATAATTTGTTTACCTTTTGAGACATGGTATGGGATATGTTATTTTAAATCGATTGGTAATGATAAATGTTATGGAAATTTCTGGACAATCTGTTTCGCTCAGGGCCATGCCCCGATGTTTCAGCCAACGGTTGGGGTGTGACATCGATCACTGCTACGATGCAATGTCCGATCGATTGAAACCGATCCGATGGATGTTTAAGTGATGCCCGTATTTGGGCTATACTTTGTCATTCATCGTGAGGGTTTTGATTTCGTGAGCGTATTGTAAATGTTGTATTAAGTTACTGACCTAGTTTCGTGTGCATTGTTGTTTAAATTAGGTTATCAGGCTTATCAGTAGGCTAAACTCTGCCCAACTAAACTTGCAATGTGAGTCATTCTCTTTTTATCAACTGTTTTACTAAATCTCAAATTATTTTCAAAAGTTATAATTACAGGGATTAAGTCGTGGTTATCTTAAATCACTGGCAAGTGGGGTATTGTGCACATTACTAATTTCTCACGGTTAGGTTCATCAACCTAACAGTGATAATCATCACTACTTGGGTGAAAGGACCCAATAGTGGTATGACAATCGTCACCAGGGTGTGACACGGCGCCATATAAAAATAAGATAGTAGCCATTGTAATCGCTCTTATGTTGTAATTCATAGTTGTGTGTCATTTTATCAAAATTGAGTGACTCGCCAATATTTCCCCGCTGATAAAATATTTTTAAAAACATGTTTCAGGTGACTTACTGTGAACCAAGGAAAACATGCTACGGAGCACTAACAAGCTTGAAGTGGTGGCTCAGTAAAATAAATAAACATGTTTTGTAAAACAAGGGATTTCCTCGTGAAATTACCTTTACTGTAAATTACGGGGTTTGTCCCAAATTATGGAATAAAATAATTGGGCATTTTCAAGTTTTAAAAGATCCTGTTAAACTTCCGCTGTCAACTCAAATAATAAATACCACGGGTTTCTGTCCCGCGGCTCCTGAACCGGATCACACCGGGACGGGGGCCGTGACAGAAAAAGGTGGTATCAGAGCCACTGATTTAAGCCAATTAAGTATTTAGAAATACTTAATTTCTCAAATTGCCACTTTGTGATTTTGTGAAAAGTTAACTTGCAATATATAACTTTCTAAGTAGAATTTTTCTTTGTTTTCTCTATATCTGCTAAACAGCATGAATGAGTTGTCTGAAGCTCTTCAGAATCTCACTATCTATCCTACTGACATGGAAGTTTCCGAGGGCTTTTCCGGCTATTGGGCCGACACTGGGAAACCTATGGAATTCCAAGCCCAACCTCAGGAGAAACCCAAGTCGAAAAAGAGAAGGAGAATTATAGGCTGGAGACGCGCACGGAGGAAGAAGCCAGCCGCACAGAGGGTTAAAAAGACTGAGGACCCAAATAATAAAGGGAAAGGAAAATAGATTGGGGGAAGCTCAGGGCAAGCCCAGGAATTGACACCCTGGGAGGAGCTTGATCGCAAACTGGAAAATTGTGACCTCATTGGACCTGCCAATGAAGACCTCTTCAATTACCCCGCCGAATCACAACTTCCAGTTAACTTAGCACCTGTTATCCCAGATCCCATTGCCAACCACCAACTTCTACCCGAAGAGCTGGAAGAATGGTGGACAAGTGACTGGCCATTTCAGAATCTCTTGAATAACCCTAACACCTGTTCCCCCCAGTTTGACCCAGAGCCTGCACCAAACCGACCTTTGAGCACTGAAAACTTGGCTGAACTCCGCCACTATGGCGAGGAGCTGATGGACGCAGGAAATAGAATCCGGGAAATGGGGGAGAGGATATCCTGGAAATACAACGAGAGGGAACGTCGTTTCTGAAGTGCCAGCTGACGGGGATCGTATGTGGTTGTGTGATTATGTGTTTAATAATAATAAATTTGTAAACCGTACTTGGATAAATTTGTAATTGTCTTTATCGAAGATATACTCATTTATTCCAAAAGTCAGGACAAGCATTGTGAGCACCTACGTGCACTCTTAACTTTGTTAAGAAAGGAAAAGCTTTACGCCAAATTCTCGAAGTGTGAATTTTGGCTACAGGAGGTACAATTTTTAAAACACTTGGTGAATCACGAAGGTATTCACGTAGATCCCTCCAAAATAGAAGCGATCACCAAATGGAAGGTCCCGCAATCAGCTATGGAAGTTAGAAGTTTTCTAGGGTTAGCCGGATATTATAGACGGTTTATTAAAGATTTTTCCAAAATAGTTGTGCCATTAACTAAGCTAACCTGTAAATCAGTTAAGTTTGAATGGGGACCTAGGTAAGAAGAAGCTTTTAAGATTTTAAAGCAAATGTTAACAAACGCCCCAATTCTTGCCTTACCAGAAGGGACAGAAGATTTTGAAGTTTATTGTGATGCCTCTAAGTTGGGATTAGGATGTGTGCTGATGCAACGCAAAAAGGTAATTGCGTATGCCTCAAGGCAATTGAAAAAGCACGAAGAAAATTATACGACGCACAACTTAGAATTGGGAGCAATAATTTTTGCCCTTAAGATTTGGAGACACTATCTGTATGGCAGTAAGTTTACAGTCTATACAGATCATAAGAGTTTAAGATACATATTTGGGCAAAAGGAATTGAATATGAGGCAAAGAAGATGGATGGAAATTCTAAGTGACTACGACTGTGATATTCAATATCACGAAGGAAAGGCAAATGTAGTAGCAGATGCCCTAAGTCGTAAGTATCATGAAAATCAAAAGCGAGTTCGTGCTCTTATATTAAATCTACAGTTAGATTTAATGGAACAACTGAAACACATTCAAGAAACAGCAATCCAGGATGATGCTGAAGGAATGAAGGGAAGAATAAAAGAATTAGAACAAGGAAATGATGGAATTTGGAGATTCCACAAGAAAAGAATTTGGGTACCCCAGCAAGGAAACTTAAGAGATAAAATTTTAGAGGAAGCCCATAAATCTAGGTATACCATGCATCATGGTAATAATAAGATGTACCAAGATTTAAGAAATAACTTCTGGTGGATAGGAATGAAAAAGGATATAGCTAGATATGTATCTAAGTGTCTAACTTGTTCACAAGTTAAGGCAGAACACCAGAAACCTTCAAGGTTACTCCAACATTTAGAAATTCCTGTATGGAAATGGGAACTAATAACCATGGACTTTGTTACTAAGTTGCCCAAAACCAGAAAAGGTAACGACGCAATTTGGGTAATTGTGGATCGATTGACCAAATCAGCTCATTTCCTACCCATAAAGGAAACCTTTAGTATGGAAAGATTAGCAAAGTTGTATGTAGACGAGGTTGTATCTTTACATGGAGTCCCACTCTCCATTATATCAGATAGAGATAGTCGTTTCACTTCACATTTGTGGACTAGTTTCCAAGAAGACATGGGGACACGATTAAATTTAAGTACGGCTTACCATCCCCAAACAGACGGACAAAGTGAAAGGACGATCCAAACCCTGGAAGACATGCTCAGGGCATGTGTGATAGATTTTGGAGGAAACTGGGACAACCATTTACCTTTAATTGAATTCTCCTATAACAATAGTTATCATTCAAGCATCGAAGCTGCCCCGTTCGAAGCACTGTATGGACGAAAGTGTAGAACTCCAGTTTGCTGGGCAGAAATAGGAGAAAGCCAATTATCAGGTCCTGAAATCGTGCAAGAAACCACCGACAAGATAACTCAAATCAAGGAAAGACTGAAAACGGCTCGAGATCGTCAGAAAAGTTATGCAGATAATCGACGTAAGCCGTTAGAATTTCAAGTTGGAGACAAGGTACTCTTGAAAGTTTCTCCTTGGAAAGGAGTAGTTCGATTCAGTAAGAAAGGAAAGCTAAGTCCAAGGTACGTAGGACCATTCCCAGTAATTCAACGAATAGGATCGGTTGCCTATCGTTTACAACTACCAGAAGAACTAGCTGGAGTACATGATGTATTTCATGTATGCAATCTCAAGAAATGTTTATCTAACGAATCGCTAGTAGTCCCTCTTCAAGACATACATGTGAATGAAAAGTTGAAGTTCGTGGAGAAACCACTTCAAATAGATGACAGAAAGATTAAGTTTATCAAACACAAAAGATTGGTACTGGTCAAAGTCAAGTGGGATTCAAAAAGAGGACCCAAATACACCTGGGAGCTAGAATCGGAAATGAAGCGAAAGTATCCTCACTTATTTCAGTAAATCTCGAGGACGAGATTTTAAATAAGGTGGGGAGAATGTAAGGACCTGCAAAATTGTCCAAAAATGACCCGTAAGTGAGAACCCGGACCCCTGAAACCCTAATGTGCATGAAAAACCAAGAAAACAAGATTTCTAGATTTCACGCGGGCCGCGTAAAACATAAGCATAGGCTTACGCGGGCCGCGTCAACTTAAAGTTGATAGGATAAGCGTTACAGGCCACGTGGCAGAAATACTGATGACACGCTAGCCCTACACGTAGACTAGGGGCCCTCGCGGGCCGCGTAAGATACATCTAAGGGTTTACGCGGGCCGCGTAAAACCCATTTTTCAGCTATAAATTGATCAGTTCATGGCCCGTTCATCTGCACTCGAAAAACTTTTCAAAAGATGAAATATACTGCTCAAAATCACAATTTAGCTTAGGGAAACGCTGCTACGAATACAGGGTATTAACTCGATCACTGCTACGATGCAATGTCCGATCGATTGAAACCGATCTGATGGATGTTTAAGTGATGCCTGTATTTGGGCTATACTTTGTCATTCGTCGTGAGGGTTTTGATTTCATGAGCGTATCGTAAATGTTGTATTAAGTTACTGACCTAGTTTCGTGTGCATTGTTGTTTAAATTAGGTTATCAGGCTTATCAGTAGGCTAAACTCTGCCCAACTAAACTTGCAATGTGAGTCATTCTCTTTTTATCAGCTGTTTTACTAAATCTCAAATTATTTTCAAAAGTTATAATTACAGGGATTAAGTCGTGGTTATCTTAAATCACTGGCAAGTGGGGTATTGTGCACATTACTAATTTCTCACGGTTAGGTTCATCAACCTAACAGTGATAATCATCACTACTTGGGTGAAAGGACCCAATAGTGGTATGACCATCGTCACCAGGGTGTGACACGGCACCAGATAAAAATAAGATAGTAGCCATTGTAATCGCTCTTATGCTGTAATTCATAGCTGTGTGTCGTTTTATCAAAATTGAGTGACTCGCCAGTATTTCCCTGCTGATAAAATATTTTTAAAAACATGTTTCAGGTGACTTACTGTGAACCAAGGAAAACGTGCTATGGAGCACTAACAAGCTTGAAGTGGTGGCTCAGTAAAATAAATAAACATGTTTTGTAAAACAATGGATTTCCTCGTGAAATTACCTTTACTGTAAATTACGGGGTTTGTCCCAAATTATGGAATAAAATAATTGGGCATTTTCAAGTTTTAAAAGATCCTGTTAAACTTCCGCTGTTAACTCAAATAATAAATACCACGGGTTTCTGTCCCGCGGCTCCTGAACCGGGTCACACCGGGACGGGGGCCGTGACACCAAACGCCAACGGCGGCGCTGGTGGTGTTTGTAGATCCGGCGATGGTGTTATGATTTAGAGAGAGTGGTAGTCGTGTAGCTCCTATGATGGTGGTGGTGATGTTACAGACGGTGGCGATGGTGGACTTAGGCGATGGTTGAGTAGTGTGAGTGAGTGGAGGATATAAAGGGTTTTAGGGGAATGAGATGAAATGATTAAAGGGGATTAGATAAGCTGTATTATGCTTGTATGTTATTTTTTGTTTTTTTATTAATAACATTTAAATAAAAACGTGAAATGACCATAATACCCTCATGTGACTAGATTTAACTCAAAATTTTAACCTGGTTAGTGCTAAAGGACAAAAGGTGTAATGAGTTTTTCAAATAAAGTATTATGGCTGTAATTATTGAAGTTAGGGGTTATCCACTGTAATTCGATACAAATATAAAAGACGAAAAGTGTAATTTACCCAATTAAAATAAATAAAATTACATTAAAATAAAAAAAGACATTTTAAAACTAAAAATAATTTAACTATCGTCGTCGGAATCCACCAAAAGGTATGATAAATCTAGTCCCCAAGATGCTCCACGAGATCATATTTTAGCTCTCCAATGCGTATCTTCGTCAATGAGTTCGTTAAAAACATTATCATCGAAAACGAGCTCGACCGAAGGTTCCTGAATGTGTACTGGTGCTATCGCGTTACCATCGTCTTTTAGAATCATTTTATGTATAATAATGCACCTATATATGACATACCTAATCTTTTTCACGGTCATAGCACACATTGGTCGATTAAGTATACCTTACTTTGACTTTAAACACCAAAAGCCCGTTCCACGTCTTTTCTTGTCGCCTCGTGTTGCCTCTTGAACTTCTTTTCATTTAGAGTGTGAGGACATGGAAATGATTTCACAAACATGGACCAAGTAGGGTAGATTCCATTGGTAAGATAGTATCCACGCTTGTATAAGTGGATGTTCACGTAAAATTGGCATTTTGGTGCAGTTCCATTTCGTTGAATAAGAAGTAACAAGGATTATTGGAGCACATTGATGTCATTTTGTAAACCCGATGGACCAGAAAAAGCATGCCAAATCCACAAATCTTGAGAAGCCACCGCTTATAGCATAATTGTCGAGTACCTGTGATCCCTTCTCATATATTGGCCCCGCAACTCTGTTGGACACATTCTCCAAACAAAATGCGTACAATCAAGGCTACCCAACATCCCAGGAGGGTTATGTTTCTCCTCATGAGCCTGGTACAAAAGCGCAACGCCGTGGCTTGTTGGTCTACGTAAGAACTCGGAAGTGTATAAATTACATACCGTTTGAAAAAATATATTCTAGACACTCATGGAAGTCCTTTCGGCCATATTTAATTAAATACTCGTCGTTCTCGTCTGGAGGGTTGCCGGTTGCAAGTTGTTTAATTGCTGATGTAACTTTTTGCAACGGTGTAAAACTATTCTTCATTCTCCCATCCACGCCCTCTTGAAACCACGTGTTATTCGTTTGCACGTCGCTCAGAATTTTTAAAAATAACCATACAAAACCTATGACGAAAAACTTTATCATTGAATTTGGGCTCCTCGACAAAATAATCTTGCATAAGGGTTTCGTGGCCTTTCTCTCGATCACGACGGACAACTTATCTTTACTAGATGTGCCCGTGTCTTCTAGTTTGGCTTACTCGATGAAATTTTTGAAAAAAAATTAAGCTACTATCGCTTGAGGAAGAATCATCGTCTTCACTAATATTGTATGGAATAAACAGCGGTATGTCATCCGCCATTTTAAAAAATAGGGTGAGATTTTTGGATTGTGAAAGAAAGGATTTGGTTGATATAAGTTTGAATTGTGACGAGAGAAGTGAGAAATGGTGTTGTTTAATTAACAAAATTGTAATTTTTTTTATTTAAAAGTTCGAATTGTGACGAGAGAAGTGAGAAATGGTGTTGTTTAATTAAGAAAATTGTAATTTTTTATTTAAAACTTAATAGATAACGGATAATTTGCAACGACTAGTTAACGTTCAAATCCACTCAGTGACTACACACCGAAATGGTTTGCTCACTGAACCCAAAGGGGCACCGGTGGCAGTGTGTCCGCATGGGGTCACCACTCACCGCTAAGCCACACCGCAGATGCCCCGTCCACCCTAAAATCGTACCCGAATAAAAGACAAAAATAATAACCGGATGAAAGATAAAACATAATGTTTTAGTTTAAAAAACCGAAGCAAAACCAAATATATAACTTGGCTAGCGGGTCGTGATCACGGGTTTTCCCCAGTGGATGTTATCTGGGTCACGCGCCACCGTTGAATCCAACAAAAATCAGGTAAAGCGAGTGAAGCTACAAACCCTAATCACCCAAAATCCAATTTGGGGCCAAAAAGTTCGTCAATCCACTCGCTCAACCCCCTCGCGTGGAACATCACCAGATCTTCATCACAACGCAACTGATTTCTCATTTCTCACATCAGGTACACTCACACACATCTTTCTTCGTCCCTCACACGTCAAACTTCATCCTCTACACACACAGACGATGTGTATTGTAGTTTCTGATGTTCATTCTGCTTCAGTTTATGATAATTTGTTCAATTTGAACTCGGTTTATGTGGCGGTTACGTGACACAAGAGCCATTTTGTTACGATCGTCATGAATTTGGTGCTACAGGTCATGGATTAACTGTTTTTTTTTTTTTTTTTTTGTAGTTTATAGTTTCATATATATATATATATTGTTTGTTTCGCACAGTTAGTAAGTTGACAAGAGGATTATTACGTTAGGTTTGTTGCTGAAATTTGTTCTACAGGAAGGATTAACCGTATTTTTGTATTTTATAGTTTCGTATTCTTTGATTGTTTCACATAGTTAGTAAGTGTGTTGTTTTGAATTAGGTTTATTTGCGGTTTGCTTATCATTTCGTTAGGATCGTGATGGAATTGGTGCCACAGGTGGTGGATTAACCGCTTTTTTGTGGTTTATAGTTTCATGTTTATTGATTGTTTCACACAGTTAGTAAGTGTGTTGTTTTGAATTAGGTTTATTTGCGGTTTGCTTAACATTTCGTTAGGATCGTGATGGAATTGGTGCCACAGGTCAAGGATTAACGGTTTTTTTTTTTTTTTTTTTTTTTTTTGTGGTTTATAGTTTCATGTTTATTGACTGTTTCACACAGTTAGTAAGTGTGTTGTTTTGAATTAGGTTTATTTGCGGTTTGCTTATCATTTCGTTAGGATCGTGATGGAATTGGTGCCACAGGTGGTGGATTAACCGCTTTTTTGTGGTTTATAGTTTCATGTTTATTGATTGTTTCACACAGTTAGTAAGTGTGTTGTTTTGAATTAGGTTTATTTGCGGTTTGCTTAACATTTCGTTAGGATCGTGATGGAATTGGTGCCACAGGTCAAGGATTAACGGTTTTTTTTTTTTTTTTTTTTGTGGTTTATAGTTTCATGTTTATTGACTGTTTCACACAGTTAGTAAGTGTGTTGTTTTGAATTAGGTTTATTTGCGGTTTGCTTATCATTTCGTTAGGATCGTGATGGAATTGGTGCCACAGGTGGTGGATTAACCGCTTTTTTGTGGTTTATAGTTTCATGTTTATTGATTGTTTCACACAGTTAGTAAGTGTGTTGTTTTGAATTAGGTTTATTTGCGGTTTGCTTAACATTTCGTTAGGATCGTGATGGAATTGGTGCCACAGGTCAAGGATTAACGGTTTTTTTTTTTTTTTTTTTTTTGTGGTTTATAGTTTCATGTTTATTGACTGTTTCACACAGTTAGTAAGTGTGTTGTTTTGAATTAGGTTTATTTGCGGTTTGCTTATCATTTCGTTAGGATCGTGATGGAATTGGTGCCACAGGTGGTGGATTAACCGCTTTTTTGTGGTTTATAGTTTCATGTTTATTGATTGTTTCACACAGTTAGTAAGTGTGTTGTTTTGAATTAGGTATATTTGGGGTTTACATAACATTTTGTTAGGATCGTGATGGAATTGGTGCCACAGGTGGTGGATTAACTGCTTTTTTGTGGTTTATAGTTTCATGTTTATTGATTGTTTCACACAGTTAGTAAGTGTGTTGATTGAATTAGGTTTATTTGGAGTTTACGTAACATTTCGTTAGGTTCATGATGGAATTGGTGTCAAAGGTTAAGGTTTAACCGTTTTTGTAGTTGATAGTTTCATATTCTTTAATTGTTTCACATAGTTAGCTAGTGTGTTGGTTGAACTCGGTTTATTTGGAGTTACGTAGACTTTCGTTAGGTTCATGTTGGAATTGGTGCCACAGGTTAAGGTTTAACCGTTTTTGTAGTTTATAGTTTCATATTCTTTGATTGTTTCACATAGTTAGCTAGTGTGTTGGTTGAACTCGGTTTATTTGGAGTTTACGTGACGCAAGAGGATTTCGTTAGGATCGTGCTGGAATTGGTGCCGCAGGTCATGGATTTACCGTTTTTGTAGTTTGTGTTTATTGATTGTTTCATTTAGTTAGTGGGTTGGTTGAGTTCGGTTTTATTGTCATGAATTTTTTAGCGATTTTAGAAGTTTTCTTTTGGAATTAGGTTTTAAGGGTAATTCAAAGGTCTGATTGTGATTGTAAATGTAATAGTAGATGATCTAAATTTTTATAAGCAGAGATCGCTTTAGATGTTTAATAGAGGATTTCGTTAGGATCGTGCTGAAATTTGTGCTACAGGTCAAGGATTAGCCTTTTTGTAACTTGTGTTTTTGAATGTTCATACAGTTGGTAAGTGTGTTGGTTGAATTAGGTTCTATTGTCATGAGTTATACGTAATTTTCGATTTTTTTTCTGGAATTAGGTTTTAAGCGTACTCAAAAGTCCTGATTATCTGACCTTTTATAAGCAGAGTTCGCTTTTGATGTTCAATACATTGAAATTTTACTTCAAAATCAACTATGGTTATATGTATGACTACTGAAGAAAATATGTGGAACACATTAAATTGTTTAATAGGTACTCTAATTTTCATCAGTATTGCCTTATGCCAAATCCAATAGTGTCGTTGATTCTGATTGTCGTTTGTTTCCTTAAAATGTCGTTTGGATCACGTACTATGTTTACTAGAACAATCATCTATATTCATTACTAGACTAGATCATGTATTTCAGAATTCTATAAATAGTCTTTTTTGATGAAATATTTAAATTGTTTTTTGTTTGTTGATATTAAATGTCTCTTCTAGGTAACAAGCGGGAAGAATTACTGAAAAACCTAAATTCTTGTCATGGATATTGATCTTAGGCTCCCTTCTGGAGACCATGAAAAGGAAGAGAAAGAAGAGGCAAAAGAATTAAGCAATTTGATAGATAGCGATAAAATTCACAACGAAGATGTTTTGGGTCGAGATATCGTAAATTCTCCATCAGTTGATATGGTAGATTTTAAAGAAGATATGAATCTCGAGCCTTTATCTGGTATGGAATTCGAATCACACGGGGAAGCGTATTCCTTTTATCAAGAATACGCAAGATCCATGGGGTTCAGTACCGCAATCCAGAACAGTCGTCGTTCAAAAACATCACGTGAATTCATCGATGCAAAATTCGCATGTTCTAGATACGGTACTAAACGTGAGCACGATAAATCGTTTAACCGACCGCGCAGCAGACAAGGAACCAGTCAGGATCCGGAAAACGCGTCATCTGGTAGAAGATCATGCTCAAAAACAGATTGTAAAGCAAGCATGCATGTGAAAAGACGACCCGATGGAAAATGGATTATTCATAGATTCGAAAAGGATCATAATCATGAACTTTTACCTGCACAAGCTGTCAGTGAACAAACAAGAAAAATGTACGCTGCAATGGCAAGACAATTTGCAGAGTATAAAAATGTCGTTGGGTTGAAAAACGACTCGAATAATATGTTTAATAAATCCCGTAACATGGCATTAGAAGCAGGGGAGGTGAATATCTTATGCAAGTTTTTCTCGCAAATGCAGAGTGTTAATCCAAATTTCTTTTATGCGATAGACGTAGGTGAAGATCTACGATTGAAAAACATAATATGGGCTGATGCAAAAACCAGATTCGATTATGTCAACTTTTGTGACGTTGTATCGTTTGATACGACTTATATTAAAAACAAATATAGAATGCCGCTTGCACTTTTTGTTGGAGTCAATCAACATTATCAGTTCATGTTGCTCGGGTGTGCTTTGCTTTCTGACGAGAGTATTTCTACGTATTCTTGGGCTATGCAGACATGGTTAACCGCAATGGGTTCGCAAGCTCCGAAAGTTGTGATTACCGATAAAGACGAGAATTTAGAATCTGCGGTTTCGCAGGTGTTCCCGTCTTCAAAGCATTGCTTTTGTTTATGGAATATTGTTAGCAGGATATCTGAAGCGTTAAAGCAGGATAATTTCATGGAAAAGTTTGAAAAGTGCATTTATAGATCATGGACCGATGAACAATTTGATAAAAGATGGTTTAAAATGGTGGATAAGCTCGGGCTCAAAGACGGTGATTGGATGAATTCATTGTATGAAACGCGTAGGCAGTGGGTCCCGGTTTACATGAAGGATGTTTGTTTGGCGGGGATGTCGACTCTTCAACGATCCGAAAGTGTAAACTGTTTCTTCGACAAATACGTACATAAGAAAACTAGTGTACAAGAATTTGTTAAACAGTATGAAAGCATTCTTCAGGATCGGTATGAAGAGGAAGCAAAAGGGGATTCGGATACATGGAATAAACCGCCTGCGTTAAAATCACCATCACCGTTTGAAAAACACGTGTCGGGTATATACACACACGCGGTTTTCAAGAAATTTCAAAGTGAGGTTTTGGGTGCGTCGGCTTGTATGCCTAAAAAAGAGGCGCACGTGGATATGATAATTACTTACAGAGTTTCTGAATTTGAAAAGCGGTTGGATTCCAACGTTTATTATAACGAATCAACTTCTGAAGTATCATGCACGTGTCGGTTGTTTGAATTCAAGGGCTATCTCTGTAGACACATATTGATTGTTCTTCAAATCTTTTGTGGTCTTTCTGTAATCCCGTCTCAGTATATTTTAAAACGGTGGACAAAAGACGTAAAAGATCGGGGTTTAATTTCTGATGGGTGTGAGTTGGTGCAACATCGGGTTCAACGATACAATGATTTATGTCAAAAAGCAATTAAGTTAGGTGAAGAAGCATCGTTGTCTCAAGAGAGCTACAGTTTAGCAATTCGTGCCCTTGAAGAAGTTTTCGCAAATTGTGTGTGTGTAAATAACTCCAATAAGAACCTTTTGGAACCGGGAACATCAACTGTTTCAGGTGTTTTAAGAATCGAAGAGGATAATCAAAGCAGAAACATGCGTACGAATAAAAAAAAGAACCCTATGAAGAAAAAGAAGGTATGTTTAGTTTTATGGTTATTTTCTTCTGTCCTGCCATTGCCTCTGATCTTATGTTAATTTACTAATCTTGTTTAAATATTATAGATCAGTCCAGAACAGGATATTATGACCGTTGGAGCCCAAGACAGCTTGCAGCAGCTGGTTTGCTTCTATCTGAATCTTGCATTGCTTTCTTCATACATAAATTGCTTTATTCTCAGCATAAATTGTCTCAACTTTAACGGGTCAAATTGGTAAATAAAAAGTTATAGTGAAAAGGAAATGGGTCGAGAAGGCTGAGAGTGAGTATACAACCTATAAAATGGCTTTATCTTAAAGAAACTTGATTAATAATGTAACAATATATTTTATCTAATTATTATTAAATATTAAGACAAAATATATTATAAATCAAAATAACTGTGCTGAAAGAGGTTAACCAACCCTACTTGATCCTTTTGACCCGTTCAAATTAATTTATTTACCTGGAGTTAGGGTCACTGTTAGTCTGTTACCATAAATTAATTTGCTAACATGTACAATATTCATGTATATTGTTGAATTAATAAAAGTACACAAATCGACTTTTACAGGACAAGTTGAGCTCACGGTCAGTAACTCTAGATGGTTATTTTGGCTCGCAACAAAGTATGCAAGGAATGGTAGGGATTCATTTATCGTTAAATCGTATTTATAAAATCTTTTGATTTTATAGTTCCTATAATTGAATTGTGGTTCATCTAGGTTCAGCTTAACTTGATGGCACCTTCAAGAGAGAATTTTTATGGAAATCCACAAGCTATTCAGGGACTGGTAAATCATTACATATCATAATCATGATTCAGCTCGGATATTCATATTCTATATATCGTTATATGTTATGTTTTAACTTTTTATCTGCTCTATAGGGACAGTTGAATTCAATAGCACCAAATCACGAGAGCTACTATGGGGCCCCGCCAACCCTTCAGAGCCTGGTATATTATTCATGAGTATGTGATTATTTGTGACAGTTTGTTTATCTTGTGGTATAATAGCAGTCCAGAGTTCTTGCTTGCAGGGACAAATGGACTTCTTTCGGACACCGGGTTTCACATATGGCATTCGGGTTGGTGTCTTGAAATCTTTGTTATTGCATTGGATTTAGAGGGGACAAATGGGCCAGACAGACGGGTTGGGTAACGGGTCAAAATGGGTTTGGATTAAAACGCAAAATTTTGTGTTGGGTCGGGTTGACCCAAAACACCTCTTGTCCAGATTTTGTTATAAAATGAGTAAATTGTCAAATATAATATTATTTGAATAATATTATAATAATACTCTAATTCTTTGAACAAAATGATTTAGAGAATTAGAGGCCGGTTATTGTACAAATTGCCTTAACGTACGATGCGTACGAGATGCAGTATCAACATGCGAATAATGGTTCATAACATGCGAGTTTGGTTTTTTGAACAACATGCTATTTTTTTTTTATAACATGCGACTCTTTTTTGAACATGTGACCTTTGGTTTTTACAACATGCAGGATTTCTTTTATGGGGGTTATAACGTGCGAACTTGACATTGTGTACACTCGTACGTTAAGGCAAATTGTACAATACACTTTCACTAGAGAATATATGCATTAAAAATACAATTTGGGCTACCATCAACCTGCTGTTTTTTCAAGTTAACCCATTTGACCCGTTAGAACAAAAATGACGTTAATAAATCAATATACAAGTAAACGTGTCGAAACACGTGACATTTTTTCCTTCCCGTTAACAGGAGGAACCGAGTGTGCGAACCACACAATTGCATGATGACGGGTCAAGACATGCATGAGCTTATCATCCACATTAACCGTGGAATTATCAACCAATAAAACTTGTTCGTTTGCCAAAAGTGCTTTTCAGATCCAAGGACAGTATGGCGTACTTGATGAAATTTACCATTTTACCCCTGTGGGCTGAAACAATCACTACAACAAGCTTGAAAGCTAGAGAGAACCCGTGTTCAGGCCGTTATCTCAGAAAATTTGTTGTATCAATGTATTTAACGATTATTATTCACGCTAAGGCTGTGCTAATGTGAGAGGTTCACCTGAGAACCAGAAGTTAGAATCATCACATGTAAACAGGCATTTTGTTGTAAAAAGGTTGTGTATTGAGATATATATTAAGCCAGATGTGTATGTTTGTTGAACTTTTCTTAGAATCTTGGTCAGTTAGATGTGTTTTTGTTTCGACAACATTGTTGGCACTTGGCAACTTGCCAATTATTCATGATTAAGTATTACCCAACCGGTAAAAATTTAGGGTACGTATTTTTAGACCATGCATCCGTTCCGTTTGCGGTATGCGCATATATATAATGTATATATGTGTGGGCGCTCGGGGGTGCAAAAGTGAGTGCGCTAAATTTAACGTTATTTTACTAATTTTGTGAAAATAACGTTAAAAGAGGGGATGGTTAATAATGCATCATGTGGTGGTGTTGATAGCCGAAAGACGAAGGGGGTACATGAACTAGTCGGCATTTGTCTCAATTGCCGCGTGTTATGTGCCTTATGTCCAAGGCTTGATGCAAAACTACTATCGAGTCGGGGGTCTCACTGTAAGTAGTCTCTCTATTCCTACTGGGTAGAGGTTAGGCTGTCTACATCTTAGGAGGTGTTTGTTTTTTTGTGAAAAACACTTCATAACCTCTTATGTCTGCACCACGCAGACGTTTGAGTCTGCAGCTTATTTGTTTTTTAGAAGTGATTTCATTAAAAAAAACCTCTTCTAAGGCTCTTCCTCGCACAGACATGGCCCCAACCTTAGCTTTGCTATTGGTGAGATTTACTGAATACGATGATGAATGATTTTTAGACCATGCATGCGATTGCTCCTATATGTGTTTTCGTGTTTTCTTTATTCTAAATATGTCTATGTTGCATAATGGTACTCTTTGATCACTCCTTATGTTATTTGGTAGCTTCCTACCTATGTTCTTCTAGTATTGTTTGTTTGTTTTCAAGTCGAGGTTTCTCTGCAAGTAACATCTTTATTCCTAGGAATAGAGGTAAGGTTTGTCTATATTCCACCCTTCTCAAACCCTACTAATAGCTTTGCTATGTGTGGGATTTACTAGGTATGATTGTTGTACTTTTTAGACCATCATCAATGCAAGGAGCTAAATGCATTTACAAATGTGTTAAGTCAGCTGCTACGTTAGATTTTTATAAATGCATCAAAAAAACTTATTTTCTTAAACCCTACAAACACAATTATCAAAACTTACATTTCCACTTTTATCATCATTTTTTACATTTATTTTTACACTCAAATCTTTCTTTTTATAATTAATGCATTTCTTTTATTTTTGCATTATCAACAAATATAACTAAAATAATTAAATATAATGAAAATAAATAAATAGATTTTTAAACATTAAAGTTATAAAATGAAAAAAAAAAAAAACTAAACATCACATAAAAACACATAATAAAAAAAACATAAATATATTTAAGTGTGGAGGTACAAAAGGTTATGCAATTTACCTCTGATGCAACATTTCATTCTTCATTCGCCATGTTACCCAAATGCATCCCACAAATGCGGTGCATTGGGTTTGATCTTATCCCTGTAACATTTATACCCTTCTTTTGGAACTCATCCAATATCGTTTTTACCTTAAAATTTATAATATTAAATATACCATTTTTGAGTTATAACGTTTTAGTAAAGTTCATAGAGTATATATAAGTTACTAAAACTTTATCCAGAGAGAGGAAAAATAACACAATAACAAAGAAGCAATATAATTTATACAAACTTACAGAACCTGTACATAAACAAACTACCCGAACCAATTGAAAAACAAGTGTTGGTTCACACACAAGGTTTATGATCTAATGTTTTTATAAACCCTCCATAAACAAACTTCAGCCACCACAGGCCTTATAAAACCACCTTCAACTGGCAGATGAAAATGTCCAACAAACTCCTCTTATTCATTCACTCATCCTCTAACCGATTCAGGCGCAACCTGACCACCCTCACCTTTAAGACCACTCAATCCACCAACATGCATTGACCTTTGAGAAAAGTCAACCAACAATTTCTTCTGACTATCATCTGTATGAGGCAGACTAGCCCGAAAAAGTTCCACTGGCATTGCTCTGCCAATCGTTTTTGCAGCTTCGGATAACACAATCTCGGTACTCGGTGACGCCTGTGCATACATAGCTTGAACTAAACTGTCGTATTTACTTAAACAATATTCAGCCAAAAGCCCGAAAAAAGCATCGAATGAAGCTTGCCAAAGTGTCGGGTTTTGTAAACCCGAGTTCGCACTGTGTAACAGCTGAGTAGCTCTTTCTAGAACGGATATTAGAATAATGGATGCTCCGTCGCCAGCTGGACTGCCAAGCGGGCGAAGTGGCGGTTGTTCTCGTGAACAAACTACAGCCGCAAGACAAGCACTTAACGAATTAAGATCCATGGAGGTTATGCACGTTTTCACTATCTTTGCTAGTGACGTGACGGTTTCGGATGCTTCGATTTCAGACGGAAGTCCCCCGAATAAAAATCTCAAATGACGGAAAATGGTCATACACACGATTCTTGCCAGCTCACTACTCGGTGACAGAAGTTGAAGATATTTAGAAATAAGTTTCCGTCCTTTCGGAAGAGATACGACCCGTAAAAACACAATATCGTCTTTAGCGGCAAGCCCAGATGAACTTACACCAAGTGGGTCCACAAGTTGGAGAGCTGCCGCTAACCCTTCTAGAAGAATCTTACGCTTCTGTCTCGCCTGAGCACCGCCATCTTGCGGCTGAGTTGACTGCAAAAAACGGTCAATGTCGTCCACTTCCAGGAGTACGCAAAGCCCATCTTCAATCATGATTCTAGCGGCAAGCAACGGTTCTTGCTCTAGAGATTTCTCCGAACTTTTCGATTCCGACCCACCGTCACCTGAATGACGAGTCCACCTCGAGAAGCGGTTGTGGCCTACGAATCAACGAGAATGAAATCCTTCCATGTGAATCCACATTAATATGAGGCTTTGAATCTGAACCATTACGGTTTTTCGGTGAATCTTTAAGGTGAGCCGGATGGAAACTGTTTTTGGAAGAATACTTAGCAAGACGGGCTTGATGATAATAATCACTAACATATGGATCATTGTTATGTGTCGAAGCATGTTGCATGTTGAGAATGCTTTCGATCTCTTCAGATGTCATGTATTTCGATCTGAATTGTATCCGGCATTTATTATCGCTCTTCTGATTGCTGCTATCAGAGCCCTGACGAGAAACGCGTGACCTGTGTTTACTCTTTTGTTTTGTTCTCTGACTCCGTGTATCGGGTGACCCGTATTTACTTAAATGAGATGTGAGGGCATCGTATAAGTATGGCGGCTGGAGCGCAAACGGGCTGAACCGTAGAGAATGCGGTGACATAAAATGCGGTGATAAGAACCCGTTTTGAAGCAACTTTTGTTGAAAAGTATTATTCAGCAGTCCAGCATGATCAACATGTAACGTGTGGTTAGCCCATTGGTTTTGGGCCTGTTGGGCTTGAGCGAATTGGGTTAAGCCCGGATGGAGCAATTGGGTACGGTTGTAACGAGACGAATGAGGGAGCCCACTTAAAGGAGAAAGATTTGGTTCTGAAAAGGGTATATGGGGACTACCGATTCCAGATGGACGGTTCAGATGGCTACCGGGAGAAAATGACGGCAAAGACGAACTTGGTGCCAGTACGGGCTCGGTGAAAAACTGGTGCTTTTCGTGAGGATACGATGAGGCTCGGTACAACGGTTTAGAATCTAAGATACTTGATTGCGAAGACCACCTCCTGCTTACGTGGCTGCTTTCGGTGTCAGAGATGTGTTGATCTAACCACTCGGGTAAATCTCTATCTTGTACCCAGTCAGATGCAGATGAACCTGAAAATATACAGTACGAATTACGCACCAATAATGAGATGTTGAGGAAATAAATGGTCAGATGTGTACTCACTTTCTCTTGAAATTGATCCTGACCCTCGATCTCCGATAACTCCAGGATGTCTAGGTCCGCTAACAGATCTGTTTAACTGTAAACAAAACATTTTTAGATCATTAAATCGGTTAAACACACAAACCCGCAAACAGTAAGAGTGTTGTATGCAACTTGTAGGGTAAATAATAGAAGTTACTGCCTAAAAGTTACTTCACTGACCTTTGAAAAAATAGTTGACAGATCGTCTAAATCGGATAGGGATCCTACAGCTGCTTCCTGTGAAAAAAGACGTAGAAAAACTTGGTAATATGATTTTAGTTGTGAAAAATAATTTTGATAATCATAAAGAAGTTTTCACGGGAACTAAACGTTTACCTCTTCGCGGTCGAATAAATGGTATTCATCATCAGCGACAGCAACTCCAATCAAAGGATTATCACCGTCTTCTTCTAAACACCCAAAGTCAACCTTGTCCATGGCAGGTCGACCGAAGAAAGCATATTGTGAAGAATCAAAAAGCCTGTCATCTGCCCAACACAACAATTTTTTGGAACTATTAAGCAAATATATGAAACAACAAAATGAAGATCAAAGTTTAAACCATACCCTAGCTAACAATATCATATTCTTAATCTATGTTCACTAACTAACACAACTTCATCAATTTTAAAATCATTACTGCATACATCCAAATTAAACATTAAACACTAAATTCGAACTCGATCAAACAGCGACTAACAAACTTACAAAATGATCATTTAACCAAACCCTAGATAACAATATCACAATGAATGTTAATCTATATCCATCAACTAGACAACTAACACAACTTTATCAAACTTTTAATCATTCAAACCAGAATTTTATCCAAAATTAACCCTAAACACGAACTCGATCAAACAAAACTACCAAATACAGACTAACAAACAACAAGCCATAAACAACATCACACTATTAATCTATGTTTCTTCCAACAGTTTGATGTGCTTTCTTTTTGTTCTATAACTAACACAATATTCAAACCAGAATTATATCCAAACCAAACCCTACATAACAATAATATCACACTGTTAATCTATATTCATCAACAAACACAATTTTATCAAATTTAAACCAGAATTATATCCAAATTAAACCCTAGATAACAATATCACATATTCACTAACTAACACAACTTTATCAATCATTCAAACCACCCAAATTAAACCCTAAACACGAACTCGATAGACAAAAACAATAAAACTTATTATTACAAGAAAGAATGAGCTCACCTGAGGAAGAACTCTTACTCAGCTCGTGACTATCGGATCTCTCCATCGAAGGGGGGCGGAATTAGGGTTTGGAGAACGGTGTCGTTTGATTGAAGAATTGAAGGTGAGGTAGCGTATGAAGTTGAAATTGATACTGTAGCAGTAGCAGTAAGCACAAGTTGGATGATGAAGATGTGCTTGTCGACTGCATTTGTTACAGTGGTCGGCACGCACGCAATCATTTCCTAACCTAACAAATTCCGTAGGATGATATCATTGTCATAAAATATCGTCGTGGGGAACTCAGTCGGTATCGGTTTTATAACGATCAAAAATAGGGCTGTAAACAAACCAAACGTTCGGCGAACAGTTCGTGAACCGTTCGGCGGGAAGTTCGTTTGTGTTCGTTCGTTTAATAAACAAACAAACACGAACAAGAAATTTCGTTCGTTTAGTTAAATGAACAAACATGAACAGAGGTCGTGTTCGTTCGTTTATGTTCGTGAACGTTCGGTAACGTGTTTGTTTGTGTTCGATAGTTCATTCGTGTTTTTAGTTTTTATATCTATTTAAATACTTTAAACTTCTGACAAATTAAATATCTAATAAGTGTAAGTGTATTATATATTCTGTTCATGAACGATTGTTTGTGTTCATTTGTTTCCATTTGTGTTCATGAACATTATTTTGTGCTCATTTGTGTTCGTCAATGTTCTTTTTGTTTGTTTTCTAAAATTAACAAACAAACACAAACGAACACGAACACGTTCATTACATTAACAAACGAACACGAACATAAAATCTCGTTCGATAAGTGTTCGTGAACGGTTCGCGAACACATTTCTTAACAAATGTTCGTTCGGTTCGTTTACAGCCCTAATCAAAAACCATGCAAACGAATTCGGGTACTTGTTCCGATAATGTCAATACCAATGCCGACGTTGTTCGGTTGAAATTGTTCGATTTGCCACGATATCGATACGTTAATGACACTCGTATAGCCTACAATAGCAAAATTTTGATGTTGGTTTCGTTCGTCATGTTGTCAGAACCGGCAATCGCTATAGTTTATGATATAAAAAATTATTCTATTTTGAAGACAACTCGATTTTTAATAAAATTTATAACGGAATGTTGATTATACTAAGAACTTCAAAATATATATTATATATTAGTGTGTAGAATCAAGTGTGTGTATATATGTCTTTGTAAATGAGAATCGTTAAAAAACGTGGAAACTTATCAAAGCTTAACTTCTTATATTGAACGAAAGAATAAATAAATACCATTTGGTGTGACAATTTTATAATGTATATTAATGGAATATAACTTATGTAATTATAGATAGGATCATATTATTAATTTTGTATTTATCTCTTCCTTAAAATATGGGATTGTATCTTGTATTAATATAATGTAGTTATCAATGAGAGAGGAATTCGATTGAGCCATATCATTCTTCATGGTATCAAGAGCCTAATCCTAACCCTAATTTCTTTTTCGCCTCCCCCTCCCCATCCTCGCTCTCTCTCTGCCATCGGCTTCTCTCCTCTATCGACCGATCATGACTTCCTCACCCATTCACCCTGCGGTCACTGTTATTCGTCCTCCACTGCAAAGCCTATGATGTTTTTTATCACTTGCAATCTCGCGACACCGCCACCTCTTCTTCCACTTAAAAAGACAAAGAGAAGGACAAAGAACCCGCCCCCAAACATACGTATCTTGAGTCATGGGAACGTATAGATTCCATTGTTCTCCAATGGATATACGGTACCATCTCTCAGGATCACATGCACACCATAATGATCACCAACACCACCGCATACGACGCTTGGTGTCGACTCAGAAATCTTTTTCTTGACAACCAAGCGGCTCGTACCATCACCATACAAAACAAATTTTTCAACACGTGCCTCGAACAATTCTCTACCATGGCCGAATACTGTCAACACATGAAGCTGCTTTATGATCAACTCACAAGTCTCGGGTGTCACACCCCAACCGATGGCGGAAACATCGGGGCGTGGCACTGAGCGAAACAGATTGTCCAGAAGTTTCCATAACAACTATATTTACCAAATATTTAAAGCAACACGTCCCATACCATGTCATAAATGATAATACAATCATTACAGAAAAGATCTAGTCAAATTGTTCTGTTCCGACAACTCAGATTTTCATTACAGACAATTGTTTATTGTTGACGTAGGTCTTTCCTAGCCTCGATTTCACAGCAAAGTAAGCAAATAAGCATCCTAAGCACGTGTCACATACGTTAAAGTAAAAGTCAATACACATAGTGTAAAGGTGAGCATACAAGTTTTGATAATAGCATATAGAGTTCGAAATCGTTATGCATAACCAGCACGTACACAGTGTAAAATGAGGCATGTTAGTTATCGACATGAACCTATCGATACCAGTGACTGCGGGTTGACTGCCTAAGGCAGTTCGCGATACACACTCACCACTGTGAGCCATGTAACTAATTGTCCTTAACAACCCCTGAGTGAACAGGTGCTGAGTCCAAACTATAGTACTATCGTTGCTAAGGCAGGTAGACAGCATTCCATGTGTAAACATAACAAACAAGCATCCATTAAGTCACGTATACATGCGATAACGGTTAGCGTTTAAAGTATTGTGTAGTGTGTTCGATGTGATTTTGTATAAGTAACGTATGTAACACCCAAAAGTGCGTAAAGCAAAACGGGATCGAGTATACTCACAGCGATTGATGGATTGAAGGGAGCGCTAGAGAGTAGGGTTAGCCTGAACAGATTGATAGCATAATGATAAGCGACGCGTAAAACGATACAGAGTGCAAGTGGGTAAGACAGCAGTTCGATCGGATGGTAGTCCGATCGGACAGCCGGTCGTTCGAGTGACAGTCCGTTCGGACGTTCGTCCGGTCGGATGACCGTTCGAGTGGATTGTTACTTCCTTTGGGAAGGATGTGTTTGTGTATGATGGCTTGACTTTTGAAGTTTTCGTTGTAGCATTTTGAAAACATGGAAGTATCTCTACCTTTCAGGTCAATCGATCGACCGACCGTTCGATCGGGCGACAGTCCGATAGGTTGGGCACTTCAGCGAGAACAAGTTCACAGCAGGTTGTCACTCGATCGGACGGTTGTTCGATCGGGTGGCATCCCTCGTGCATTAAACATGTTGAAAATTGTTTAAGTGTTGAAGTTTCGAAACATCACATAGTCGGATGGTCGGTCGATCGAGTGGTAACTCGATCGGTCGGCAATCCGTTCAGTGTTCCCAAAACTCTTGAGGGTTGATTTGAAAATTAATTGTGGGACCAAGGTGCAAGTCGATCGGATGACCGGTCGTTCGGATGGCCGTCCGATCGGACCGCAGTCCGACCGGACGACACTCCGTCCTGGTCGTCCTATTCGTCTTACACTTGGTTGTTTTGATTGGTTGTCGTTTTATCGATACGTTTTGATAACGTGTTAAGCAACAGAAACCTTGTCAATACTTGGTACCCCTGATCGGACAGGAATCACCCAAATCCGACCAATTAACTGTTCGAGACAGTGTTCCATGTTTAACCCGAAATCGGTAGTCTCGTGGACAGAATCCAGATCTTGAACCAACACAACCACAAGAATGAGTAGTAAGTCGGCACAAGCTCCGATTCTATCGGTTTTGAATGCATTGAGTGTAAAAGAGTTGAAAGGAAGTTGGAAAACCATCTTTCAATCCTTTTCATTGTGAATATGTTTAGATCTATGAAAGATCTTTGTTTGATTATGTGGAAATCGGTTAGATCTAAGTTGTTCTTGGTGGATTGAGGCCAAAACATGAAGTTCTCAATAACACATGATGACGTCATCCTAGAACACTTTGAATCTTGATGATTTCATGGTTAAAAGTTAAGATTCAAAAGATAGAAAGGTGTAGGAGTTCGTGTAGATTAAGGAAGTACAAGATTTAGGACGAGGTCTTACCGGAACCGCGAGAAATCTGAGGAAAAGTGGGGAAGATGAGCTGGTCGGAGGAGAGTTGCCAAAAGTGGAAAGTATGATGGTGACAGGGGGTATTTATAGGGTTTCCCAAAAAGGAAAGGGGAGGAGAGGGGCTGGTCGATCGATTGGCAGCCTGATCGATTGGCTGGCCGATCGAGCGGCAGCTCGATCGAACAGCTGGTCGATCGGCTGGCCACCTGGTCGATTGGCCACTTGTTCGAGTTTTGTCGTTTCGATTGCGATTGCGAGCGTTTCGATGCGTTAAAGAATTTTCTAGTCAAATTACTTTTAATCCCAACTACTATATCAACATACAAGCATCCTTATTTCATATTCGTTTAGCGATTGCGATTTGATTGCGATTGAGTTTCGATTGATCACCACACCATAACATAAATAACACGCACAAGTAACACATAAGGCACACACACACGTAAAACAATAACCAAAATGCGTAAATTCGAGTTGCGAGTGCGATTGCGATTGCGATAACGATAAGGCGATTAATCAAGCGATACATAGCGATTACTATGCGATTATAACTAGATACTCCACATAATACAACTAAAGCGACATCAAAATAGACTAATTACAAGTCAAAGAAGTCAAAACAGGAATTGAGCAAGGAGAGACAGATCGCAATTAGCAATCTTTTCTTCCTTTGACTTCAATCTTGACTTTGACTTTCGAAACACGGGGTGTTACAGCCTCCCTTAGTTGAGGGAATTTTGTCCCGAAATTAGGCCGAAGCCGTAACAAACAACTGTGGGTACTTTTCCTTCATGTTGCTTTTCGAGTTCCCAAGTGAACTCTGTGCCTCATTTGCCTTCTCATCGGACTTTCACAATAGGAATGCGAGCGTCGGAGCTTCTTGGTTTGGCGGTCCATGATTTCGACAGGCTTTTCCACGAAGTGTAGTGTTGCGTTTACTTGGAGGTCATCGAGAGGTACACTTAAATCATGCTCAGCCAGGCACTTCCGGAGATTTGACACATGGAAAGTCGGATGGACATTACTAAGTTCCTCCGGTAGTTCGAGTCTGTAGGCGACTTTTCCGATCCTTTCCAGAATCTTAAAAGGTCCAACATATCGAGGCGCTAGTTTCCCTTTCTTACCGAATCTGACCACACCCTTCCAAGGTGACACCTTTAGGAGTACGTAGTCGTCAACGTCAAATTCAAGGGCTTGCGTCGTCTATCGGCGTAACTTTTCTGTCGACTTCGAGCTTTCAACAAGTTGTCTCGAATTTGGATGACTTTGTCAGTCGTTTCTTGCAATATCTCGGGACCGGTTAGTTGCGAGTGCCCGATCTCGTGCCATACAATAGGCGATCGACATTTTCTTCCGTATAAAGCCTCAAATGGTGCCATCTGAATGCTGGAATGATAACTGTTATACGAGAATTCGACAAGCGGCATGTATGCATCCTAATTACCACCGAAATCTATGATACACGAACGGAGCATGTCTTCAAGAGTACGGATCGTTCTCTCAGTCTGACCGTCGGTTTGAGGGTGGAATGCGGTACTCAGATTAAGCGTAGCACCGAGAGCAGCTTGAAACGTTTCCCACAGTCGCGAGGTAAACCGAGCATCACGGTCAGAGATGATGTCGCGAGACGTCCCATGCCGACAAATGATCTCATTGGTGTAGATTTGGGCTAATCTTTCTACCTTGTAGTCTTCCCGTATTGGCAAAAAGTGAGCTGATTTGGTCAAACAGTCGACGACAACCCAAATGCTATCGTGACATGATGGCGTGCGCGGGAGTTTTGTTATGAAGTCCATAGCTATACTCTCCCACTTCCACATAGGGATCGGGGGTTGTTCGAGTAAGCCAGAGGGTCTTTGGTGTTCAGCCTTGACTTTAAGCAAGTCAAGCACTTCCCACCGTAGAGAGCGATATCCCTTTTCATACCCGGTCACCAGTACTTGTAACGAAGGTCCTGGTACATTTTGTCGGCACCGGGATGAATAGAGTACTGGGATTTGTGGGCTTCGTCCATTAATATCTGTCGTAAATTGGTCCGCTTAGGGATCCAAATTCGGTCCAGAAAGTGGAATATCCCATTCGACTTATTCACAGGCTGGGCTCCGTCGTGATAGATTCTTTCCTTCTTCAAGGTGCGTTCATTAAAACATGCATGCTTGGCTTCGCGGATGAGGGTTCATTAAAAAAACGCTGGTGTAATGGTTATTGGGCGTTTTTTTTTATTTTTTTTTTAAAAACGCCCCACTACGGGGGTCTAACTATAGATCTCTTGACTTTGCGAATTTTACCGTTGAGTGTTGAAAAGACACGAAGTGAGTTGCAGACTATAAGTTATAACCGGTTGCAACTTTCAAGTGAAAATTTATATAACAAGAAGAAAATATTACCATTTTCCTTCTTAGGGGGAGGGGGTGATCACTAGTGATAGATTTCTATCACTCCCAATATCCAATCAAATCATGCCATGTCATCACCCAATATTCTATCACTAGTGATAGAATTGTAGTGGGGGTGGTATCACTAGTGATGAGATTCCAATGTACAAGTATTAATACACAATGTACAAGCATACACATTCATTCATTCATATCTTCAACGCGTTATATATTCAACGAGTGATACCTATCACTCGTTACAAACATAGAGGCGGCGGTGTTAGTGATAGGATAACTTGTTATGGGGAGTCCATAACGGACCGCCCCCTCCCCCCTTAGATGGATAACACTAATACAATAGTACATAATCAGTGGCAGACCTACTTGGGGGGGGGGGGGAGGGAATCCCGATCACCCCCGTTAAAAATACGATAAAACCCTCTTATCGCCCCTCAAAAAATAAATCTTAGGTCCGCCATTGTTAATATAACAGTAAAAAACAAAAATAAAAACTAATCATACATAATAGCAGTTGTCCTTAATAAGTTGGGAGTTCCAAGTAGAAAAAAATGGACCCCAAAAATATAAACTTATATGTAAAAAAATCAACATTACGACACTTATGATAACAATAAATAAAACAAAAGTATTGTAAAAAATGATCTAATTTACATAGTTAAACGAAACGTGAGGTTGAGTTCATGGTTCACCCTTCTTTATCGTCGTTCGTCAGGCCACGCTCTCCTTGTTAGTCGTTTGTCGATCAGGTTTCAAGTCTCAAGACTTTCAGACTGAGTTCATGAATTTTTTTTTCTTTGCCGCAAGCAGCTAGCATGAGAATTTAAATTGGGTTTAATTTTAAATATATTTGGGTTAATGGGTTTATTTGTGTTTCTAAATTTAACTGAAACACAGATTAAATTGTTAAATAGTCCAAAACTAAATTAAAGGGTTAATGGGTTTAATAAATTATTATTATTACTCTGTATTATTAAAAACCAATATTGGGAATAGTTAACTTTTTATTTTTTTTCTCAAATTGACCACACATTATTGTTTTTTTCACATTGACCACAAAATTTTGTTTTTTTTTTTCAAATTGATCTCACAAAATTTACATTTTATTTAAAAGAATTATCATTATCATTTTCATTTTTTTCACATTGATCTCACAAAATTACTTTTTTTTTCCCAATAGTTAACTTTAATTTTTTTCACAAATTGACCACACGTTATTGTTTTTTTCACATTGACCACAAAGTTTTGTTTTTTTCAAATTGATCTCACAAAATTTATATTTTATTTAAAAGAATTATCATTATCATCAATCATCAATCAATATATAGGTAACTTTTCATTTTTTTCCCAAATTGACCACACGTTATTGTTTTTTTTTATCATTGACACAAAGTTTTGTTTTTTCAAATTTGTCGCACAAAATTAAATTTTATTTAAAAGAATTATCATTATCATTATCATCAATCAATATCAATATATTAAAAGACAAAGTCAATGAATAGTGGTTAGCCCATTAAGAAGTTGTCACGTCGCAACTTTTTTATTGTTTTTTTATGCTTTATAATTTTTCTCCAATAACTCGCGTTCGTTAATTCATCCACTTTTAACCCTACCATGGGCCAACTCAACATAATAGATGAAAACACAAACGAAAGTTTATACCAGTATACCACATCATCGTATACCATTATTTTGTATACAATTGTATTTTTGCTGTGAATTTGTAAATCTATAGTATTAATATGCATACAAAATATAAATAAAAAACAATTTCTAGGTTTGATGAGCCGAATTCGGATTAATCCCTGAAAATTTGTGTGGCATTCGTATGCCAGATACAATCTACATGTTCGTGTTCATATTGTTATCGATTTCATGTCAATTATGTCTGCGTCGTGTTTTCCTGTCAACCTACAAACATGATGTATTTAACACAACTTTTACATGATAGAAATACCCTTATATAAATAATTACATGAATAGTATATGATAACTCTTTTTGAAAATACATATAGTTAATTACAAGTTTTCAGGTTTTTGAAACAAAACACAATTTTCATTTAACATTTTATATAAATCCTTGGCTCAACAATATTACACTGCTTTATGAAGTCATGTGCCCAAAAGACAAAAAAAAAAAAGGGTAATTTAGAATTTATTTAGTTGTGCCAACGTCAACGTCGTTGTAGGTTATGGTCTCCTTCACACAAAATTCATACGGCATAATTGTTTTCAGTTTCCACAGTATTTATTATGTTCACGTGAATTGCTTGGGGCATTTATTTTAGTTTATTAAACAAAAATATGATAAATACTATTTTTTTTTCTTTTAATATATAGCACTCTTCATTTCCTAATTGTTTAGCTTTGCAAATTCATGATTTATTTATTAAATAAGACAACTATAATATCAAATAAAATAAATTGAGTACACGTTACAATCAAAATGAAGAAAAGAAAAACAAAGGAGTGCTTGAACATTTGTGTTTAATAAAACAAATTATGTCTCCTATAAGAAAAGCACATTTGTGTATCGAGTACAACAACTGAAGCAATATGTTATCCTAGATGACTTGAGCATCTGAAATCACACATAAAACCTGTAGCTGAAACTGAAAGTAAACCTTGTTGTTGGTAATTTTCCACATGTAAACCTTGTCATAATGTTTTTATGTTAGTAGGAACTAGAGTGGAAAGTTTGGTTATATGGTCAATTCAAAAGAAAAGGTGTTTATTTTTTTTAGTTGTATTAAATGCAAGAATTAAATTGTATTTAATAGCAATTTAAACAGTTGAATGGAAAGTACGGTTAACACACTTTGATCATAAAGATAAGACTTGATGAGTTGATGTTACATTTTGTACAATCGTATATCAATTTACCATTAGTTGAATACTTGAATGAGATTGAGATTGAGGAACTATAGTGTTATAAGGGGTAACCTCCGTTGCTCCTTGTCGCTCCGGTGACGATCTGACGGTAGTATAAATTTTAGAAAAATTTGATATTTTTACAATTCCGTTAACCTTTTTTAAAACGTTACCCCTATACAGATTTACTATCCGACACTGCTATGTTGGACAAGTTCCCACCTAATTTTTCAATTTCAAACAAACCAATTTGAGCATCCTTATCTCTTTTTTTTTGTTTCATTCATGCATCTTTGTACACATTTGTATATTCATAGACTAGTTTATAGACCCATGTATTACATGGGTTTTAGGATACACACATGGAGTTGATTGAGTTATTTGGGGAAATAAATGTGTTTTCCATTTATATAAACTTGAATGAGTTTTTTTTTAAATAAATATGTTATTGTTGAGGTTGGTTGCATTTGAAGGACATAACCATTACAGGTTTTAAATTATTTTTTATATTTCATATTAATTCTTGCATTACACATCATAAATATAAATTTTAATATGAATACATATAACCCTAATATGAACTATACATACAAACTTAAAGAAAATATAACATTACTCATTTTAAATATTTTAAATTTTAATATTTTAAATGACGCGTTTATGAAGTAAGAATTTTGTTTTTGAATACAAAATACATAGTATATTTTATTTCTAATTAATATTTTCTTATTTTATTAATTGTTATCAAAGTAGAAGATAGAATGGAATTAGCTCATGATCTACGATTATATATATTAAACATATATATATTGTTTATACTTATCTTTAACATCTGTAAAAACGATAATAACAAATTATAAACATGATAAGGTTTTAAATTTTTGGTTACATCAAATAGTGATGGGTGTATAAATTTTTGGTTATTACATCTTTTTTTGATAAATATGTCTTTATTTATTAAAGTAGAGATATTATATTAAAGTACTAGAATTACCACTCGCCGCCGCAATGCGGCGGGGGATTCATTAGTTATATATCATGTTAGATGAAAAACAAATGTTTCTCACATAACCACGGGCCTGTGTGTAAAACCGAGAAAAAATAACTAAGTCGATATCTGACTCGCACGTTACGACAGACCTATCAAACGGGAAAAAATAGACGTGATGGGTGTCAAGTGTTATATATATTAGGTGTATCTTTTAAGCCCCTTTAACACTTTTTAGTCAAGTTTAAATTTATAAAACACGATATTCACTAACACTAGACACTCATATGGGCAAGTGCACCCATCGTGAGCGTAGTATAGTGTTGGTAAGATACCGAGGTCGTCCAAGGACACAAGAGCTTTTAGTACCGGTTTATCCTCAACGTCTAATCAAATCAAAAAGTTTAGAAAAATGTTTTAAGCTAAGAAAAATAAAAACTAACTAAAAATGCTGAAAATAAAAATAAAAACAGATAGGCAAGATGAATCACTTGGTTCCGACTCGTATCTAGTGTAACCTTTGATTATTTCCGCACTTTTGCACTTTTTAAGAGATTATCTTAGTTATTGTAGTAGGCCCCTCTTTTGAAGGTGACGTTACCCTCACCCCAGTAGTTTGAGTCAGCAAGGATACAATCCTAAAATGGTGGATTATTGAAAGTTAATTAATTAAGTTATTAATGCAAATTATGGTAGGCCCCTCTTTTGGAGGTGAAGTTACCCTCGACTAAGTAGTCTGAGTCAGCAGGGATACAGTCCTAAATAGCCGGGTTATAGTATTAATAGTAGTTAACTTATGAGGGGATCAAAGAGTTTGGACCCCCGCCATCCAATACCGTTAAGTATTGAAGGAGGTCCTACTAAATTTGTCCCAGGTCCATTGCAGGACCTCTAAACGCTGAACAATGGCAAGACCTTTACCAAACCATTCCCATAACCCCCGACCAGGTAGCCAACATACCTCCATATAGACCGTGAAGATATGAATGGTAAAAATCTTTTATTTTATATAGACAGTAAAATAATGTCAAGACACCACGGACAAACGATAAGGAAAGATCACCTTCAACATAAGAAACTAGTTATTAAAGTCATTAATACAAAACCAAGTAAAAAGTGCGAAAAGATTAAAAATAAAAAGTATTACACTAGACACTTGTCTTCACCAAGTGATGTAAGAGACTTAGGCAAACATGGCCTTGATTGTCAAGAACTCTTACGATCAATCTTAGATCCCGAGACGACTCACACACTCTATGATGGACAATGGATGATGGTGGTGGATGATGGTGTTATGGTGGTGGTGGGTGAAGTGTGAGAGAGGTGGTGTGCCAAGGGATGGTTTAAGCTTGAGCCAAGCTGTCACACCCCAAATTTCCACGTGTTACCGGTGGGCACGGTAGGGGAGTAACGTGACGTGGTTGGCAACATCATAGTCAAACAACACAATATATAAATGCACAGCGGAAGCAAAAGGATAAATATATTACAATCCGTAATAGTGTAACATCAAAGTATTACAACGGAAGTAAAGGATCCACAGGCGGATCGCAAATAAAATAACATGGTTCAACAGACTTTAGGCATCTAAGCTTGCGAGACTCTTTATTGATGCTAGGAGTAGCCAGCCAATTCCAATTAGTACCTGCACTTAGCCTTTTGGGAAAATACGTCAGTTTACACTGGTAAATACAATTAACCAACTCATTTTGAAAAGGGTTTAAGAAAATGATTGATTTGAATGCACATGGCACAAATAATATTTTATAACTTGGGATACTTATCTAATATATAAACTTGTACAGGATTTACATGTTTCTTATGCGTTCAGTAGCCCGGATCAAGCCGGGTTAAAGATTAATGGACACACCACTTTAATTATGAGACACTGACAGGTGTACGCCTACACCTGTGTGCTAAGGTCGTGGCCATTCCGTAGAATGATGCCAGGGATATCCGGGACAACGGTCATTAACCCCCAAAGGCTTTAAGTAAACAAAACAAATTAAACGGAGACATCTCAATAATTTAACCATAATAAGATTAAATATTCAACGCCCGACCAAGCGGTATTTTATATACCGTACCCCAAGCCCGTATAGGGAAATAAGTTAAAAGTATTTACCTGAGCTAAATATAAATTCAATCCCAGCCGTATCAATTCAGCAAGTACAGATAGCTTTTACTGGGCTCCTAAATCTGGAATGAAGGTTTTTAATAACCTATTAGAATCCTAACGGGTCTTTAATTAAGCCTTGACTTAGACCGATTAGTTTTCAAGAGGTAGGTACGGTTCAAACGCATGATAAAGCGAAGACCGGAATAGAATGTGATTTAGACCCGACAAGTTTGAAGACTTGTATAATATGGGTATTTCATACACATTCTGGATTTTGAGATAAAACCGATAAGGTTTGACCCGTTTCGGCTAATTTATGTAAACTAGTTACATAAACCGAACGCGTAAAAAGCGTAACGGGTAACTGTAAGAGTCCTAAACAGATTTCCTAAGTTAACATGCCTTGAATATGTTGTGATATCAGTAGGATACCTTCCATAATGCCCAAAACTAGTTTAATCTTATTTTAAGCCCCGTAGGGGTATTTTGGTCATTTTAAAGATTATAAAAGGGATCAATTAAGCTTCTGTGATCCGGGTCTGAATAAATCAGTAAAATAGTTTATTTTAACAGGTTATAACATTTGGTTATAAGTCTTATATGCCAAAATAGTTTTAAACCCTAACTATGCGTATAATACGCGTATAAAGCCGTTTTAAGCGACGTACGGGTTAAAATAGGATTCTGAGTTTCCTGATCAGTTAAACAGGTTCAAAACACTCCATTTAATATTTAAAATCAGTAGCAATTGGATTGGCATCAAAAGGATTTGTAAAACTCATTTTATGGCCGAAAAGGGCATTTTCGGTATTTACCGAATTAAGGCGCTAATCCTAGCTTATGATCAGTTTAAAAATAATTAAAAATCTTCAAAAATCCCAAAATATTATTTAACATCAGTGGGTAAAAGTTTTGGTGTCTAAAATTGGTTTTAGATAGGCTTTACGCTACTGACGTCGTTTAATTAATAAAAGTGTTTATAATTACGTCATTAAGCGTAACTCCTAATCTAGACTTCCGATTGACGTGAAAATTTACAGACATGTTCAATAATCAGTAACTAAGATTATTGTACTTTCATATTTCTAAAAATCTCGTTTTATTGCTATAAGGGCATTACGGTCAATATTTAGGCGATTAACGGAACCGTCGGACAATCGAGGTTTCAAGTGGTATAAACGCAGAGGGTTATACCAACATGTAACTAGGTCCTAATGGAACTTTAAGGCATGTCTAAACCTATCTAAACCGGGTCAGAATCGAAGTCAAAGCAGAAAGTCAAACTATGCGACTTTCGGCTCCGAATCGGTTCAAAACAGAAAGTTGTCGAACCAAACAAGTTTAGACATGTTATTATACTTATTTTCAGGTTATATGAATGTTAAAACAGATTACACGCCCTCTGTAACGCTAATTACATGATTAATGGTTCCGTTGACTTTTTTGGACAACGTTTGACTCGACAAACGACCTAGTTAGGATTGGAATCAGTAATTACCCTTATAAGGGTTTAATACCCATATAATTACCTACCTAACGGTACTTTTAAATCGAGATATGACTGAGCGATTATTAATTTATCTCGAAGTCAAACCGTAGTTACGACGGTTTGACTTTTAGCTAAATAACTAAGCTAATCTCAAATCAAGAAGGTTAAACATACTTACACGCGACTAATGAACGATTAGGAAGGCTTGGAAAAGATCCTTATGCTCCAGAAATGTTCAGTTGATGATATGAAGGAATGAACACAAAGTTGACATTATGTAGGACTTTATATATTGATCAAAGATCATTTGATTGTTGACATGAGAGTCTACACATGTTATAAGATGCATCCAAGTGCCCCCTAGTGACTCAAAACCATCATAGGCAGCCCATGGTATCATAACAAGTCATTTGGAGTCGGTTTGAGGGCTGAACAGGCAGCTGGAAGTTATTTCTGCATCTGGGTAACCCCTGCGCATCGTAGGGTAAAAACCCATACGGTGCGCAAGCCTTCTGCAGCAGGTTTCCAAACTTTCTTTTATTGCACTTTCAGTCCTCGGTCCTTCTAAACATCGCTTTCACACTATTCTTTGCATCTTAAACCCTTAATATTGATATATAGGGGCTCTTAGGCTTATACCATCTTTGTCAAGTCCTCGGGTAACTTTGTGATCACCCGAAAAGCCCTAATTTTAAATGTTGACGATTCTAACCCTTCGCACACGAATTCTATCATAACTTTCTCATACGGTAACGAAAGTTGGTGATATTTTTATCACACCTTCTAGTGAGCATAATTAATTGTTACAAAGCTTCGGGATTGCTAAAAGGTCACTCAGAGGTATATCTTTAACATGTTGACACATTTAACCCCTGTAGTTTGTAATCTCTCACTTTCTTTCACAATTCTCTTTGTATGATCCATGATCCATTCGTTTAAGGTTATAAACATCATGTAGGGTTATTGTGAAGTATAATTATTCATTGTTGACACTTTGAACCCTTGTATTTACATAGTTTCATTGTTTATCAACTTTAGTCCTTCAAGAACATTCTTTCACACGTTCAAAGGTTATGACACGTGTCAAGACATTATAGGACGTAAATTTTCGGGGTGTTACACAAGCACTCCTATTTATAGGCTGAACAGAAGCTCGGGCACAGCCCCGTGTCCACATCCTTCTCTTTCTTCATTTAATGCAGCTTTGTCTTATTAGTTTACCACGCCCCCGTGTCCGCTAAGCACGACCCCGTGTGCAGAAGAATCTTTGTACTATGAAGATTTGCCTAGATTGTGCGAATCTTATAGTTGACCACGGCCCCGTGTCCGCTGAGCACGGCCCCGTGGTGGGCAATAGAAGCTTCTACCACTTTGTCTTTTCTGCTGACATTTGGGCACGCCCCTGTGCTGGCTGAGCACGGGGCGTGTTCAGTCTTCTGTTATCTTGTTTTGCTTGGGAAGATGTTGTCGTGGGGTCGGGCATGTCACGTCTTGTTCCTTTTCTTGTATTTATGTTAGATTTTGATGTCTTTTTGCTTCTTTTGTTAATTTGAGCTCATTTAATACTGAAAATACAAAAGAAAGACAAAAGCACACTTTTTCCAACATTAGTACTAAAAAAGGGTTAGTTTTATGCCACAATTGATGAAATTTATATGTTGCATTTTGCACACATCAAATACCCCCACACTTGAATCTTTGCTTGTCCTCAAGCAAAACTCTTTAATATGTGGCTATTACACACCCAAATGGAATGAGTAGAGAAGAAGGTTTTTGGGCTTGTCATAGAGTGTCGGGATTTCCAAGATTCTTTATTTAGTTTTATTTTTATTTATTTACAATCCTATTCGTCATGATTTATTTAAAAACATTTCATAAGAAAAATTACTTATTAGGGCATAACATGCCTCTTTAAAATTCTATTTATATACAAGCTCACATACCTCACGTGGATCACTCAACACCCGGCCGAAGATGTATTTTTGTGGATCACTCGAGAGCGGCATGGAACTTACTCCTACCATAGGCTTGCCAAGCAATCAATCCTCCTCCTTTTTAACTTAGATACCTTTGTAAATATCAAGAGGACTTTATGGGTGAAGGGTTAGGCTTGGGTTAAAGGTAGGTGGTTGGGTTAGTGGTTAGTGGTTAGTAGAAAATGGCGAAAAGCGTAACAAGCGTCGGTTTTCGTAAGACTTTTTTATTTTTGTAACTTTATTTTGATGAAGCTTTTATTCAAACAAAGTTATTTTTGATGAACTTGTTTGTTTATTTTCTTTTGCTTCATCATCAACACACATTTTTTTTTTTGAAAAGTTATATGAAAAACCGAACTTGTTACCAAAACAAAGGGTTAAAAATGAAAAAGGTTTTGGTGGGTAAAATGGTGTTTGTTTGGGTTATGAAATGAAAAGGTTTAGGCTCAAAGGGGCTAACTAGGGGGATTTTTGGGTAGGTGGTAAAAAAAAAGAAAAAAAATGGTGTAGAAATAAAAAGGGTTAGTCCTAATGCCTCTATCATTTACTTACTCGGGTTTAAGTTGGTAAGGACCGGGAATGTATCGTCGTGGCAAGTTCTAGAGTCGTAAGAACCAAGCGGCTATTCACACAAGAAACGAAAAATGAGCATTTAGTTTAAAGATATATATTTGTATGCTCAATAAAGGCTCAAAACTCACTTTTGTGGGAATGGGTTTTTATGTGATCAAGTATATATAATTAAATTTTAACTAAGCATGTCATGCCTTTTCATAATTTTCTTATGTTGGTTCTTTTTATCACGACGCTATCGGTTGTAAATTCGTAAAAATATAACCTTTTTTAGAACTTGAATTTCCCGAGTTAAACCTAGACAAGTAAAAAAAATGAAATTTTTTTTGAAAAAATTTGGGGTGATTAGCGATTCCAATAGAGTTTTGTGTAAGACCTGTAATTAGGACTTACAAGATTCAAGGTTTTAGCATCCCCCCACACTTAAATTACACATTGTTCTCAATGTGTCCCAAAAATAAGTTTTTAGATTGATTGAATGTGTAAAACTGGGTTAAAAACAAGATTTTATGTTACTGGGTAGCTGAACACGGGGTAGTGTTGGCTGAGCACGGCCCAGTGTCCAGACTGCCAGTACCAAAAGTAAACAGAAGGCTGGGCACGGGGGCGTGTTCAGTGAGCACGACCCAGTGTCCAGGTACCTGAACTGGGCATTTTCTACAGAACCTCGGGCACGGGGCGTGTTGGGGTGAGCACGACCCCGTGCTGAACTTGCTGTAATGAAGAAAAATTGTCGGGAGGCTCTGTTTTTGTGCATGGGTTGTTGGTTCAAGCTTCCCTTAGTATCCTTCACCATCCCGAGTGTGTTTTATTCCTGGAAATTAAAACTAAACTAGAAAATATAAAAGTTAATCTAAATTAAACTAATGATAGTTCCGCGGAATGCCTCCGTGGTGCGCCACGTTTATAAGGGTCCTTGGCTAGACCCACCTTATCGGGTGGTTCTGGCTCATCTTCAATTAGGGGGTCATTATTGCCGAATGGTATTTCATTGAACGCTCAAGATCAACACTTCTTTTAAATGCCCCTAATTGAATAGATAGATTGTTGTACTTCCGGTTTTTCAAAGCTTCGTGGGTTTTTACAAAAGGTCGTCCCAACACTAGAGGAGCGTCATCAAGGATGACAAAGTCGGTTGGGATTACCATTTGATTTGTTTGAACCAAGACATCCTCAACTACACCGATTGATTTTATTATTTTCCGATTAGATAGAAAAATGGGTATTTGAAGTGGAGAAAAATCACTAATACTTAATTTTTCGGAAATGTAGTTGGGCATTATGTTAACACAAAGATCTTTATCGATTGTGACATTACTAATAAATGAATTTTGAAACAAACATGGAACCGATGTAATGTTAATTTCAAACGGGTCTTCTTTTATTAGTGAGGTTTGATCAATAGTTAACTTAACGCTTACCGTTTCGTCAATTTTAGTGTTAGTGTTTAACTCTTTTAAAAACTTAGCATGAGTGGGAACTAAACAATGATTTTCAAAAGAATGTGACAAGAGATTAATTTCTTCAAAATTAGACTCTTCTTGAATTCTAACGTTGTCGGACTCACATTTTTCGTTGTTTAACTCATGTGTCGGTTTTTCACTTATTTGTTCTTCCATTTTTACACTTTCAGTTATCTCTTTTTTTTTTTTTTCTCTTGCGCGGGACTCCTCTTCCCTTGCGCGAGATTCTTTTATATAGCGAACAATAACTCTAAGATGCTCTAATATCCTATCGGTCACTTCGGTTATAGAAAAAGTATCGGGATTTTCAAAGCTTGAATCCGGTTGTTCGATCCTTTGTTCCTCATAATACTCATATGAAGTAAATGGTTCACACCATTGTTCTCCATTGTAAGCATATGATGGATAAGGGTCGTTATTTTGTTCTTCATAATACTCATATGAGGTGGGTTGTTCACGCCATGGTTCCTCATAATAAGCATACGAAGGTGGTGGCTCATATCTTGGTTCCTCAAAGTATGAGTATGAAGGCTCATACCTTGGTTCATCAAAATATGAGTATGAGGGAGGAGGTTCATACCTTTGGTCTTCATAGGATGTGTATGAAGTTGATGGCTCGTACCTGGGCTCCTCATAGTAGGGGTATGAATTGGATGGTTGATATGAGTGATTATATTGAACCGAGTGCAGATTTCTACAATTAGTGCAATAGTTACCCCTATAATCATCCTCCTCATAGGTGTAGTTGTAACCTCCTGAGTATTGATCCATAAGAATCACTCAGCAGACAACAACCAAGTCTCGAGATCAGAAAACAGAAATAAACGGAAACAGAGGCTGGACACGGCCCCGTGTACAGAATCTGTATCTGGGCGTTTTAATTAAATTTACTGATTTCGTTGAGCACGGGGCGTGTTCAGTGAGCACGGCCAGTGTTCAAGCTACTGTTACTGGGTGTTTTTATGAAAGTGTGCAGCACGGCCCCGTGTTCATTGAACACGGCCCCGTGCACAGGTTACTGTAAATGCAAAACTAAACTAAAATGCAGAAAAATGTGCGCGCGTTTTAAAAAGGTTTTGAAAAACTGATTAGGCCGTCGATTTTAAGCTTTCTTAAAATCCTTGTGTCCCCGGCAGCGGCGCCAAAAAATTGATGGGTGTCAAGTGTTATATATATTAGGTGTATCTTTTAAGCCCCTTTAACACTTTTTAGTCAAGTTTTAAATTTATAAAACACGATATTCACTAACACTAGACACTCATATGGGCAAGTGCACCCATCGTGAGCGTAGTATAGTGTTGGTAGGATACCGAGGTCGTCCAAGGACACAAGAGCTTTTAGTACCGGTTTATCCTCAATGTCTAATCAAATCAAAAAGTTTAGAAAAATGTTTTAAGCTAAGAAAAATAAAAACTAACTAAAAATGCTGAAAATAAAAATAAAAACAGATAGGCAAGATGAATCACTTGGTTCCGACTCGTATCTAGTGTAACCTTTGATTATTTCCGCACTTTTGCACTTTTTAAGAGATTATCTTAGTTATTGTAGTAGGCCCCTCTTTTGAAGGTGACGTTACCCTCACCCCAGTAGTTTGAGTCAGCAAGGATACAATCCTAAAAGGGTGGATTATTGAAAGATAATTAATTAAGTTATTAATGCAAATTATGGTAGGCCCCTCTTTTGGAGGTGGCGTTACCCTCGACTAAGTAGTCTGAGTCAGCAGGGATACAGTCCTAAATAGCCGGGTTATAGTATTAATAGTAGTTAACTTATGAGGGGATCAAAGAGTTTGGACCCCCGCCATCCAATACCGTTAAGTATTGAAGGAGGTCCTACTAAATTTGACCCAGGTCCATTGCAGGACCTCTAAACGCTGAACAATGGCAATACCTTTACCAAACCGTTCCCTTAACCCCCGACCAGGTAGCCAACATACCTCCATATAGACCGTGGAGATATGAATGGTGAAAATCTTTTATTTTATATAGACAGTAAAATAATGTCAAGACACCACGGACAAACGATAAGGAAAGATCACCTTCAACATAAGAAACTAGTTATTAATACAAAACCAAGTAAAAAGTGCGAAAATATTAAAAATAAAAAGTATTACACTAGACACTTGTCTTCACCAAGTGATGTAAGAGACTTAGGCAAACATGGCCTTGATTGTCAAGAACTCTTACGATCAATCTTGGATCCCGAGACGACTCACACACTCTATGATGGACAGTGGATGATGGTGGTGGATGATGGTGTTATGGTGGTGGTGGGTGAAGTGTGAGAGAGATGGTGTGCCAAGGGATGGTTTGAGCTTGAGCCAAGCACTCCTATTTATAGGCTGAACAGAAGCTCGGGCACGGCCCCGTGTCCAGTGGGCACGGCCCCGTGTCCACATCCTTCTCTTTCTTCATTTAATGCAGCTTTGTCTTATTAGTTGACCACGCCCCCGTGTCCGCTGAGCACGACCCCGTGTGCAGAAGAATCTTTGTACTATGAAGATTTGCCTAGATTGTGCGAATCTTATAGTTGACCACGGCCCCGTGTCTGCTGAGCACGGCCCCGTGGTGGGCAATAGAAGCTTCTACCACTTTGTCTTTTCTGCTGACACTTGGGCACGCCCCTGTGCTGGCTGAGCACGGGGCGTGTTCAGTCTTCTGTTATCTTGTTTTGCTTGGGAAGATGCTGTCGTGGGGTCGGGCATGTCACGTCTTGTTCATTTTCTTGTATTTATGTTAGATTTTGATGTCTTTTTGCTTCTTTTGTTAATTTGAGCTCATTTAATACTGAAAATACAAAAGGAAGACAAAAGCACACTTTTTCCAACATTAGTACTAAAAAAGGGTTAGTTTTATGCCACAATTGATGAAATTTATATGTTGCATTTTGCACACATCAAATACCCCCACACTTGAATCTTTGCTTGTCCTCAAGCAAAACTCTTTAATATGTGGCTATTACACACCCAAATGGAATGGGTAGAGAAGAAGGTTTTTGGGCTTGTCATAGGGTGTCGGGATTTTCAAGATTCTTTATTTAGTTTTATTTTTATTTATTTACAATCCTATTCGTCATGATTTATTTAAAAACCTTTCATAAGAAAAATTACTTATTAGGGCATAACATGCCTCTTTAAAATTCTATTTATATACAAGCTCACATACCTCACGGGGATCACTCAACACTCGGCCGAAGATGTATTTTTGTGGATCACTCGAGAGCGGCATGGAACTTACTCCTACCATAGGCTTGTCAAGCAATCAATCCTCTCCCTTTTTAACTTAGATACCTTTGTAAATATCAAGAGGACTTTGTGGGTGAAGGGTTAAGCTTGGGTTAAAGGTAGGTGGTTGAGTTAGTGGTTAGTAGAAAAGGGCGAAAAGCGTAACAAGCGTCGGTTTTCGTAAGACTTTTTTATTTTTGTAACTTTATTTTGATGAAGCTTTTATTCAAACAAAGTTATTTTTGATGAACTTGTTTGTTTATTTTCTTTTGCTTCATCATCAACACACATTTTTTTTTTTTTTGAAAAGTTATATGAAAAACCGAACTTGTTACTAAAACAAAGGGTTAAAAATGAAAAAGGTTTTGGTGGGTAAAAGGGTGTTTGTTTGGGTTATGAAATGAAAAGGTTTAGGCTCAAAGGGGCTAACTAGGGGGATTTTTTGGTAGGTGGTAAAAAAAAAGAAAAAAAAATGGTGTAGAAATAAAAAGGGTTAGTCCTAATGCCTCCATCATTTACTTACTCGGGTTTAAGTTGGTAAGGAGCGGAAATGTATCGTCGTGGCAAGTTCTAGAGTCGTAAGAACCAAGCGGCTATTCACACAATAAACGAAAAATGAGCATTTAGTTTAAAGATATATATTTGTATGCTCAATAAAGACTCAAAACTCACTTTTGTGGGAATGGGTTTTTATGTGATCAAGTATATATATAATTAAATTTTAACTAAGCATGTCATGCCTTTTCATAATTTTCTTATATTGGTTCTTTTTATCACGACGCTATCGGTTGTAAATTCGTAAAAATTTAACCTTTTTTAGAACTTGAATTTCCTGAGTTAAACCTAGACAAGTAAAAAAAAATGAAACTTTTTTTGAAAAAATTTGGGGTGATTAGCGATTCCAATAGAGTTTTGTGTAAGGCTTGTAATTAGGACTTACAAGATTCAAGGTTTTAGCATCCCCCCCACACTTAAATTACACATTGTCCTCAATGTGTCCCAAAAATAAGTTTTTAGGTTGATTGAATGTGTAAAAATGGGTTAAAAACAAGATTTTATGTTACTGGGTAGCTGAACACGGGGTAGTGTTGGCTGAGCACGGCCCAGTGTCCAGACTGCCAGTACCAAAAGTAAAGAGAAGGCTGGGCACGGGGGCGTGTTCAGTGAGCACGGCCCCGTGTCCAGGTACCTGAACTGGGCATTTTCTACAGAACCTCGAGCACGGGGCGTGTTGGGGTGAGCACGGCCCCGTGCTGAACTTGCTGTAATGAAGAAAAATTGTCGAGAGGCTCTGTTTTTGTGCATGGGTTGTTGGTTCAAGCTTCCCTTAGTATCCTTCACCATCCCGAGTGTGTTTTATTCCTGGAAATTAAAACTAAACTAGAAAATATAAAAGTTAATCTAAATTAAACTAATGATAGTTTCGCGGAATGTTTGATATTAGTATTATTATTTTATTATTATTATTTAATAAAAGATATAAATAAAAAATAAAGGTGAAAATTTACCAGAGAATGACACGTGTCTAAAAAGAATTTTTGTTTATTAGTATAATATTTAATAAAAGAGATAAATAAAAAAGTAAAGGTGAAAAATTACCAGAGAATGACACGTGTCTAAAAAGGATTTTTGTTTATTAGTATAAAAAGAAGAAAGATGAGTAAGTAGATAACTAATATTAATTATTAAGAATTAAGAATATTCAATAGATATAAGTACGAATATAAGATTATTTCTAATCTATACTATATAATAAAATAAACCAATAAAAAGACACGTGTCATTCATTAAAGTCATCTATTTTTATAGATAATTAATATCAATTAAAAAATAATTATAAAATTAAATTTAAATAATTTGTATAGGAGATAATATAATATTTTGTAATATTTATAACTTTGTTATAGTTTCCTTTCTTACCCCAAAACTTTATCAAATTTTATCTTTATCCTTTCTTAGCCCTTAAGTTCAGGAAATGCAATTTTTAACCATTTAACTTTTATGAACATTGTAAATGCCACTTTGACCCCCTCAAGATTTTTTGCCTTGACAATATAAATTCGAGTTAGTCGGGTCACTTATAATATGTTATGATTGTACGATATAAATTAGATTTACGTTACGTTTTGATCCAATCACAATGCAACTATAGGATGTATTGAGTTTAATCGGATACGTCAAAACGTGCGTTTTCATATGGTTAACACATCACATAACGTTTGGACTAATCCATTCGATATAAATTAATAAAATGTAAATGATTTATTTATTTTATTAAACTAAAGCAGTTAAGGATATAACCTATTTCAAAAATGTTTATAAGGGGTAAACAAAAATATTAATAAATGTTTATTGGTTCTATACTTTTATTTCCGTGTTCAATTCTCAACTCAAATATGGTAATCACTATGTTTACGTGACATTTATAAGAACCGTCACCGCAATCACCCCATCCATCGTATATCGAGTATATTCGTTAGTTTATTTTTAAAGATGTTACGACACAAAATTACATTTATGCAACTCGTGTAATACACGGGGTTTTTTTTTTTTAAATATAACTTTTTATTATGTAGTATATAAAATTAGATTTATTCAACCCATATAATATATAGGGTTTATAAAAATATAACTGTTTATTGTTTGGTATATAAAATTACATGTGCTCAACCCATATAACACATAAGGTTCTTAAAAATGTAACTTTTTCTTTATTTAATATATAAAATTAAATTTACTCAACCCGTACAATACACGGGGTTCTCAAGATATAACTTTTTTTATTATTTAATATATAAAATTACATTTATTCAACTCGTGTAATACACGGGGTTCTAACCTAGTATATATTAAACTAGGTTAGAACCCCGTGTATTACACGGGTTGAATAAATGTAATTTTATATATTAAACAATAAAAAAGTTAGATCTTTATGAACCCCGTATATTGTACGGGTTAAATAAATGTAATTTTATATATCAAATAATAAAAAAAAGTTAAATCCTTAAAAACTATATGTATTACACAGATTAAATAAATGCAATTTTGTATACTAAAACGTCGTATCTTTAAAAATCCCGTCTATAATCGGGTTGAATAAATCTACCAAATAATAAAAAAATTACTTCCTTAAAAACCTCATATATTACACGTGTTAAATTGATCTAAAAAGAGTTATATCTTTAAAAATCATGTGTATTACACAGATAAATAAATGTAATTTTGTATATTAGATACTAAAAACGTCGTATCTTTAAAAAACCCATGTATAGTCGGGTTGAAAAATCTACCAAATAAAAAAAAAAAACACATATCCTTAAAACCCCGTGTATTACACGTGTTGATTAAATCTAATTTTATGTTGATTAAATCTAATTTTACATAGCAAATGATAAAAAGTTATATCTTTAAAAACTTCGTTTATTACACGGGTTATATAAATGTAACTCTGTATAGTAAATAAGCACGTGTTGAATAAAATATAATGTCATATGTTAACACTTACAGTCGTCAGGATTTATCTTTTAAAAATGAACTTTGGTGTACTATTCACTTATTATAACATTTCAATTTCAAATGGGAACCTCTGATTCCTAGTTTACCATCATTTCAATCACCGAACTCCAAAGTATATTGTGGACTCGGGTTACTCTCGGAGTACTCCATTTGGTCCAGTGGGTGCCCCGAGAGTATTCATGATTGATTCTGTTGGTCGTTCAAAAAAAAAAAAAAACTCGGAATGTAACTTTATAATTATATAAAAAACAAACGTTTATTCTCACCTAAATATTTGTTTAAAATTATTTCTAGAAAAACAAATATTTATTTTTATGTAATTTTGTTTAAAAATATTATTATTATTATTATTTAATATAAGATATAAATAGAAAAATAAGATGAAAATACCGGAAAGTAACTCAGAAAATTTTTTCATTGTATGGGAAGCATATTTCATTCGATCACTTGAGATTTTTTTATTTATTACTTTTTATTTTTATATGTTAATGTTAAGTTAATTAATCATTTGTCTACATAATTATTTCAATTTGAATTTCTTATTTTCAAACTTGTGATCACATATCGGTTCAATGGTATTCTCAAATAGTATAATACTAGGTTAGAACCCCGTGTATTACACGGGTTGTATAAACGTAATTTCATATAATAAATAATAAAAAATATCATTAAAAACACGTGTATTACACGTGTTGAATAAAATACTATGTTATATACTTTGATGTACTATTTAGTTATTATAACATTTTACTTTGTTTCTTATTTATCATTAAGTTAAAAACACATGTATTACATGGGGTTGGATCTCGTTTTTATAGCGATATATCTAAAAACACTTATAATTTTATAGAATCATATGCCTCAGACCTAGAATAATTATTTAATTCTAGTGAAAAAAATAATACACTTATTAAGTATATATCAATATCCACCACTTGTGACCTATTGGTAGGGAGGCCTGGGTTCTCTAATTGAGACCCAAGTTCAGTCCCCACCTATGTCACTTTGGTGGATTAGACAATAATGGATAGAGTCTAGCTTCCTTGCAGAGACGCCAAATTTTATCCTAAGCCCACCCTGGTTTTCGTCCCACCGTGTGTTACGCCAGAGAGTTCAGCTCTTGTGGTGACACAACGTCTGTCAAGTAGCAGCCGGTAGTATAGTTTCCCGGGGGAACCCCCAAGCCAAACTCTAAAGGCAGTGTGGGCTCCCCAATTTGGGGAGTGCGGTAGCCTAATACAAGAAAGTCATCGTTTAAATAAGTATATATCAAACGGGAACCTTTGATTCTTATTTTACCATAATCTCAATCACCGAACTCCAGAGTATGTATATCTACTCATAACCCTCGGGATATAACTTTATTATGATTATATAAAAAAAACATTTATCCTTATATAATTTTATTTTAAAATTATTTTTAGAAAAACAAATATTTATTCTTATTTATTTTTTGGTTTAAAATTATTATTATTATTATTATTATTATTTAATATAAGAGATAAATAGGAAAATAAGGTAAAAAACAATAGAAAATGACACGTATCCAAAAAAGATTTTCATTTATTAGTATAGAAAGAATTTAACTTCCATTTTTTTTTTACTTTTTCGTTTTACCTTTGATCATTAAATTGCATTAATTCAACATTTCCAAAATCATGTCAATTTTGGAAAAAAAAATAAAATCTTTATTTTATTTTAAAATTATTTATAGAAAAACTAATATTTATTCTTATCTAATTTTGGTTTAAAATTATTTATATAAAAACAAATATTTATTCTTATCTAATTTTTGGTTTAAATTTATTATTATTATTATTTAATATAAGAGATAAATAGGAAAATAAGGTGAGAAAGCACCAGAAAGTGACATGTGTAAAAAAAGATTTTCATTTATTAGTATAGAAAGATTTTTATTTTAATTATTATTTGTATAGATATAAATAATAGTTATCTATTAGGTAGAAGAGATTAAATTAAATAATATTTCGTTGGAGATTATCTATAACTAATTAGAAAATATTAAACTAAATGATAATTATCCATAGAGTAGATGGCCTAATATAATGACAAGTGTCCCAAACATTGTTTCTTTATTATATAGTATAGATAGATTCAACCATTTAATAGTTTTTATATTAATTAACTTATTATCTATTATAATAAAAGAAATAAATGGAGAGACACTTTTCATTATTCTAGAGCATCTTAATTGTAGATAATTATTATTTAATTTAAATTATTAAATATTTACCTAAACTAAATAAACAATATAATATCAGTTCTAATTTCGAATTTTAGAAGAAAGGTGAATCAAATTTTCTAACTTCAAATTTTACCAATCTTACAAAGATAAAATAGTGATTCGTTGAAGAAAGGTGAAGCACAAAAGGTTATCCACTGAAACTTTTGGTCATATCTTATCTTATTACCTGAATCTTTAATTTAAACAATATTAGGCTACACGGTATGGGGGCGTCGCCCCACCCGTCTTGCTCCGGCGACGGCATCTACACCAACCCCCCCCCCCCCGTCCCCGTCCTCACCGTCCGAATATGGACGTTTGCGACGGGCCAAAACATGTGGGCCCCCCTCTTTCTTCTCGGCACCGGCTCTGTCCAAACGATGAAAACGACGCTTCTATTCGGGTGTTTAAATTTCCAATTAACAAAAATCAAGTCACTTGCAGCACCGTTTCAAGGCAAGTTTTACATTAATGGACTCGTATCGTCGTTCGAATTAAAAGTCCTAAAAAATATGTTTGTAATTTGGAAAAAAAACTTAACTCCGTTAAGTTTTTTTTAACGGGGGACCATTGTAGGAAAAATAGGTGAAATACTATATAATAAAAGAAACCAATGAAGAAGGTTTTTTAAAGATAACATTTTTATTGTTTGGTATATAAAATTACATTCATTTGTTATATAGTTGAGGTAGCATAATAAATTGACACATAACATTTTGATGAAATACCTTTTATAAGAGAATGCCATTTGGCATTAGAGTTACCCTTTTATTAGTATTAGATTAGATGAATACATTATACGGACATGTTGGTATTTTCGTAATTAACGTAAAACATATTCTGGTAACTAGCGGATGAACTATGATATAGTGGTTTTTGTCAGAAACTTATAATGCAAACATGATTTATATTTATTAAATTATGGTGTAGCCATTTACGTCAGTGGCGGATCCAGACCTATTTTGTGGGTTCATATGAATCCACTCGGTTTGGAAAAATATGGAAAAAATTAGTGAAAACATTGTATGATTTGGAAAAAATTAGTGAGAATATATCAAAACGAACATACTGAAAAAGTTTTCTGGATCCGCCACGTACTGTTATTTTACAACCAAACTTTATATCGAACTAAAAAAAACATGGACATTTAATTTACATTCTTTTTTTTACTCAAGTTGTATTTTGGAAGACATACTAAAATGTAATTAATCGTTACAAATTGATCCTATATATTAAAAAGTGAATTAAATATATTAATTAATTAAAATTAAAAAGTGAATTAAATGAACAGTAAACTATAAAATATAATAAAATAAAATATTATATATAGTTTTTTTTTATAGTTTTATTATCTTAATATTATAATAATTGTTATCTCCTTTACTTTTTAAGTCTGATAAGCTTGGTGTTAACCAGTACTTGTATCGAAAATACAGGTTCGTTATCAGTACATGAAGGTAAAAACCAGCACCGGCCTAGTACATAAAACACCAAAAGTCGGTACCGGTTTTTTTATAGTTTTATTATCTTAATATTATAATAATTGTTAGAGTAAACTGCAATTTTACCCTCTGAGGTTAGGGGTCATTGGCACCCTTACCCCCCCCCCCCCTAAGGAAATAATTGCAATTTTACCCCACACTGTTCACTGTTATGTCGCAATTCTACCCCCCAGCTTCAATTTTGTTGACTGGTCTGTTGACTTGTGGGTGAAATGACTATTTTACCCTTTTATTTTACCCCCAACGTTTGCTGTTATGTCGCATGTTTACCCCCTGGAATCAAATATGTTGGCTGATCTATTGACTTTGGGTAAATTACTAAAATACCCTTTCTTATAACCCCCTATAATTTGTATTTAGAAGCAAAATTACCCCCTGCAACTTCCAAAACCTTTCTCGCCACCATCCATATTCGATTCAACCACCCATATAAACCCCCTGGCATCAAATATGTTGACTGATTCAATTCAAATTCATTTAAATGTTGTAACAAAATTCTTACTTTGAACCAACCAAAGCATTTGGAATGCAAAGATTGAATTCATGGTTGGAATGCAAGGTTGTAACAATTTAATATGCAAGGTCTTACTTTCATTTCAATATTTGATTGCAATTTTGGAATGCAAATGCATCAGAACCTCTGCAAATGCAAATGCATCAGAACCATTGCTATATCAGAGCCATTACTTTCAGCCACAACTTAAAACCATTGCTAAAAGCATTTGCATTATATCACAGCTTAAAAACATTTTGGAATGCAAATGCATCAGAACTATTGCTAAATCAGTAACATTAAAACTGACATGTTAAAGGCCTTCTGTAAGGCAAATGCAAATGCATCAGCCATAGCTTAAAACCATTGATAAGGGCCTCAATTGCATCAGAAACAGGCATGTTACTCGATTGCAATTTTGGAATGCAAATGCATCAGAACCTCTGCATCAGAAGCATTTGGATGCATTTGCATTACACACAGCAGCAACTTAACAGCAGAGTAACCAAACAACAGCAACTTAACAGTCAATCTGTTCTGTTCTATGATCAAACCAAACAGCAGCAACTTAACAGTCAAATATAACCAACATTAACCCACATTAACAGTCAATGTGTTCTATGATTAAACATAACATGTTCTATGATCAAACATAACCTGTTCTATGATCAAGCAAAAGATCCTACACATTAACCCAAAAGATCCTAGAAGATTAGAGTTTAAGTATCCTACACTACATATTAACCCAAAAGATCCTAGAAGATTAGAGTTTAAGTATCCTACACAACCATTTCCTGCTGAGGGGGAAACTGGAAATGCAGGAACGGGCGGCCTCGCATCTTGACAACCAATGAGACCACAATCGATCGTAGTGAAACATGAATCCTCATGTCCACTGCAAATACACAAACATCCATTACTAGTTGTTTGATTTTACCCCCCAATCAAAATAGTTGTTTGATTATACCTGAAAACTGCGAGAAAAGGGAGGATCTCTGGACCACAGCTGGATCGACGGTGGCCGGTGGTGTGGTCGCCGACCCTGGCTCAGCCGGTGGAGCTGGATGCATCATGGCATTCTGTTCAGTCATCCTCTGCTCGTGTTGTGAAGAAGAAGGAGTGGTGAAGAAGATGGAGTGGAGGTCGCCGGAGGGAATGGAGGTCGCCGGTGAAGAAGCCGGAGGAAAGGTGAAGTCGCCGGAAGTGAAGAAGAGGAAACTTAGGGGGTAAGGTTGTGATATAAGGTTGAGTTTAGGGGTTATTTTAATATATAAGGTACAATGAAGTTGAAATTACTTTTATACCCTTTGACCCTCCCATGTTTATGTTGGCCGGTCAACAAAATTGAAGCCGGGGGGGGGGGGGTAGAATTGCGACATAACAATGAACAGTGGGGAGTAAAATTGCAATTATTTCCTTAGGGGGGGGTAATGGTGCCAATGACCCCTAACCTCAGGGGGTAAAATTGCAGTTTACTCTAATTGTTATCTCCTTTACTTTTTAAGTCTGATAAGCTTGGTGTTAACCAGTAGTTGTATTGAAAATACCGGTTCGTTATCGGTACATGAAGGTAAAAACCAGCACCAGCCTGGTATATAAAACGCCAAAAGTCGGTACCGGATTGAGTTTCATAATCTTTTAGTTCGAGAAATTTGGTACTGCTACCCATTACCATTTGCTCACGGGTACCGTACGAACACCAACGGTATCGTACAACTTTTTTTTAGTATCAGGGGTAGGGATGAGCTCGGTGCCAACTGATACCGAATCGGTATTTGGTACCGAAAATACTAGTTACGGTATCGGCATATGAAGGTAAAAACCGGTAGCGAACCTGTACTAGGAACGCCAAACATCAGTGCCGAACTGGTACTTAGGATCTTTCGGTTCAAGAAATTCGGTACCGGTACCCATTACTATTTGCTCATCTCTGACTACGGGCTTCTACTGAACAACATCATTACCATACAACTTTTTTAGTTGATTTTCTTTCGGTTATTTTTTAGTGTTTATTTCTACATTTTTTTTTCTTGTCAGCGATTCCGTGTGCAACGCGCTCATAGTGATTTCAAACATATATAAACACAGACTAAATAACAAAATAAGTTCGCCGCAACGCGGCGACGGTTTTTATAACTAGTTTATAGAAAAATAAAATTATACAAAGGATATCAAACTCTTACAAAAGTTCTATTTGTTTACATTCTTTTTGTTACTCAAGTTGTATTAGAGACCTGGAGTGCAAAATGTTGTAACAAAACATGACCATGTTAAAACATAAACATGACTATGTTAAAACCCATTGCGTTTTAGAACCTACAACTGCAAAATCTTTATTTTAGGTTTCATTGTGTTTTTACGTATCTGAGTTTTCAATTTTTTTAACAATAACATATTCGTTTTAAAGATAAACAGCGCTCGTTTTTATGGTACATTTTTTATAAAAAAAATAATGTTGTATGAAAGAGTTATTAACGTTTAAAAAATGGGAGGGGGTTGGAATAGAGAGAAACTATTGCTTTGGATTGACTAGAAGACCACTACACAAACTCACGCGCCTCTTTTTTTGTTTAATTTAACTCATTTAATCTTAACCTTTGATTACTAAATTGATGGACAAAATTACTTTATATCCTTCTTACCCAAATAAACTTCTTATTATATTCTAACCCTAGTTAAGTATCTATAAAATTTTCTCTGAGCCAATGAGCTAGTGGTGTAGTGGTAAGGAAGAGACATGGTGTTCTAAGTGACCCAGGTTCAATTCCTGCCCCCAGCATCTAGTTTCTGCGGCACCTAGTGATGATAGGAGACTATGCGAGTAGGCGGCGATCACTAGTTCGATCATTGAACTGAGCGGATTTTACCTCACCGCACTGTCGTGCCTTCAGGCGAGTGTTCTCATGCTTCAGTCCTAGATGAGGGTTTTTTCCGATTTGGAAGACGAGTGTATGTGTTTCCTGAAAGATTACCAAATTTTTTCCTTGGTGAAAAGAAGTGTTTTTTGAGAGTAAAGTTAGTTTTATCCGAAATATGATATGAAAATATAAGTTTTTCACCAACATCCAACGTGGCTGAATTGAAGGATCCTTTCTTTCATTCATTCATTCCATTACTTTTTTTTTTCTCAACACACTTTTATCATCAATCCACCACCAGATCTACAAGATCTACCTCCAAATCTTCCTAATTGTTCATTCAAACCTATCAATCTCCATATATATTATTATTATTATCATGTGTACTACTTGTTGTTTGCGCTAGGGTTTGGTTTTCCGATCAATTTCACCGGACCGATGGTGATTATCGGAGGATATGGAGATGCAGCGGCGAAACGGTGGCGGTAATTACACGAATCAGGCGTTAGATCGGATGGAATCACCTTCGGTTTCGAAGGTGCTTTCCAATGGTTCATCTTCTTCTTCTTCTTCTTCGTTGAAGAATCCTGTTTCTGATAGTTTATCATCTGGTGGTTTGGGGTATATTGAACATACTGTTACCAAATTTGATACGCTTGCTGGTGTCGCAATTAAGTATGGTGTTGAGGTAATTCATTTTATTCTTTTGTTTCTCAGAATTGGATTGTGTGTTTAATACTATTTATTATTATTTACCTTTTGTACTTGCTACATATATATATTTGGTTAAAACGTTTTGTTTGTGTCATTTATGGGAAAATCCTTTTAAATGCTGAACTAGAACAAAAAAAATGGCAATTTTATGATGCATTTAGCTTGCTTTCAGTGCTGATTAAATTTATACGCTGAAGAACAAATGGTTTGTTGATTGATTTTTATGCCAAAGTTGGTACTGTCAATTACAGTGTGTTTTAGGATTGTGAACTGTGAACAAGAGATGGTTTTAAACCATTTTAAGAAAAGAAAAGAAAACCAGTTGCCAGTTTATCTGTTTATCGCATTTGTTATAGGGGCAATTTCATATATACCTCTTCTAATAGTATGAGATCAAATCATATTTGTCTGACTGACCGAAAAATGTTAATATCAAACATGCCTCTTTTCAAAATATTATATTTTTACCAGTTCTATGAAATACCATTTATACTCTTCTTCTTCTTCTTCTTCTTGTTACACTTCAAACACTCTCATTATCTAAATCCTAAGAGAGTTATGTCCAAATGACACCAATATGAATGAAGTCAGGATATTTGGTAACCGACATAGAGCCACTTAGTGGAAAGGGAGTACTATACGATTGATTCTATACTCTATAGAATGTATGTCTAAATTTAGATTTGTGCATGCTAATGTTATATTTTCTTTATATGACAGGTGGCTGATGTCAAAAGAATGAACGGTCTGACAACAGATCTACAAATGTTTTCCCGCAAGACGCTTCATATACCTCTTCCAGGAAGGCACCCGCCTTCTCCCATTATGTCAAATGGATACGATATTCACGGGTACCTTTACATCACACATACACACAAATTTGTTTTTTAACCATCTAATTATTATGTTCGAATCTAATGAATCTTGTCTCTAGTATATGGATTTTACACATCATAACATATTAGCATATAGTCAACAGAAAGTGCCAATTTTTGTTATTACACAATGTTATAGATAGTTCATGATTTTCTTGCAGGCCAAAAAGGTCCAACACGACACCACCGAACCCTAGACGTTCTGATTTGCTTGACTCGATCAAATCCCTAAAATTATCATCTTCTTCCCCACGAACCGTTTCACCATCCATGGATGCTTTACGAGACTATTACGGTCTTAAACCGACCAATCCGAACGGTATTGATGAAAGATCCGTACCCGGTGCTTTCAACTTAGAACACGGGCCAAATCAACTCCAATTTTCCGACCCACCACACGGTCTTTATAGAAAATGTAAAAGCCTAGCATGCGAGTTGACAGAAACAGGTGCCGTAAATGACGAAACAACGCCTGTCACAAACGGTGAAAAGCCTGATTCCGATACATGGTATGACAACTTAATGAGAAGGCGTAGATCAGAAATCGACCTCCAAAATCCCACCCCGGAAACGATGCTTAAACCGGATACCACCAACACCACCACCGCTTTTTCACCTGCTGCCGGGAAAGGCTTAGCACTGAGACCAAAAGCCGCCAGCCGAACCACCAGTGATGCCGACGGGCCGCAAAACATGCCGCCTCCAAAACTAGGCGATTCAGTGATTTCCGACGGTTCTAATGGAGTGAAAAAGTCTTCAAGCTCACCGAGCTTTCAAGAATCAGACAGTAACGGTAATGGCTCTACATCCACGTCATCGATCTGGCCAACTTCCATGTTGAATTTGACGGCTGATCTTCAAGCGCTGTCTACAGCTGCCATTACGAGACCGATATTCGACGGTTTGCCGAAGCCAATGAGCGGTCGGAAGAACAAAGCGGCTATCGATTAGTAACTTTACTTCTTTTTACATATCAACATATCGAACACCTGAATTGACGAGACAAAGGAAACATAAAGAAAATTATATAATTTTTGTGACTAGAATTAAGTATACATTTAGATAGAAAATTGAATATTAGGAAATGTTTAGGGAAATGCAGGGAGAGGATTGTATGGTGTTTATATATGTTGACTCTTAGAAAATGTTTAGGATTGTATATCTTTGAATTATTTTGAAACCAAAATGTTAAATTTATGAACATAAAATTCTTTATTGAAGTTGTATTACTAGGGATGGTTTATGCACAATTTGCAGTTTTTTGCTGCCTGTGTGGATTGAATTGTCAGTGGATTATGTTGTTTTTGTAACTTGTAAGTCTGTTCCCAAATAGGTAAACGCATACCTGTTTTACTTTATGTTCATACATACTATTTAGTGTAAAAAATTATGTGATTTTTTTGTTGTGTAATATTATATGTTCATTAAAAGCATATGCGTTTGTAAAGTTATTTGTTTAATTCGTTTCGTGTTAAAACTAGGGGTTTTAACGGGTCCCCGACACGAAACGGAAAATCATGTATGAACACAACACAAAATCACGAATGTTCACAAATTAACATGAACACGGCCCGTTTAACTTGATTCTTTTTGTTGCATAATAATACTTTGAATTTACATTTTTACAAAAAAAAAAAAAATACAAATGTATGTTAACCAATTCCATACTAATCATATAATCTTAGATCCAACCAGTCTTATTTAATAGGTTAAACGAGAGACACAGCTAGAGGTTATTTTAGTCGTGCTTCGAGATACCATGGAGATTCTTATATCAAGAGTGTTTTAAAACTAGTAAAATCAGCCTATCTAAACTAAGGGCATGTTTGGTTAAGTTTTTCCACTCCAATTATAATTTATTGACTTTTACAAAAAGCTAATAAGGAGATTTATTAGTGTTTGGCAAACCCAAAAGAACTTTTCAAAATGACTTTTTGTATAGGAGAAAAAGTCATTTTAAGAAGTTAGGATGTTGTAACTTTTTGAGCAGCTTATAACTTTTCAAACACTTTGTCATTTTACATCAATAAGCTAAGTCAAACGCTTTTTAAAAAACAACTTATTGACTTATTGGTTTTTCTCACCCCATAAGTTAATCCAAACACTTTTTTAAAAACTCATTTTCAAAAAGTCATAAGTCAATAAGTCATTTTCACAAAAAGTCATTTTTAAGTTAAATAAGCTTAGCCAAAACATGCCCTAAAGCAAGTCGGCTGATTTGGCAAATTTGAGATCCAAACAGTTTGGCAGTTTTAGCAACGTTTAAGATTTAAATTTAATTTAAATACTATAAATTAGCAACTTATTCATGCATACATATGTTGTACCTAATGCGTAAGGAGTTTTTTCAAAAAGAATTTTGATTTTTTCCTTTTAACCCATAAGTATTTGATTAATTACTTTTAACTCAACTTTTTATCCTTTGTAATATAACCTCACAACGTTTTTACCTTCAACTTTGGTCCTCTATACTTATCATTTTTCGCATTTTTTTGTTTTACGCTTTGTTCTAAATTTTACGAGTTAACACAGTGCAACGTGCGTGTGTGGTTCAACGTTTTTACGTTTCTTTCTAAATTTTGGAAGTTAGCACGGAGCCACGTGCAGGTGTGGTTCATTGTTTTTACATCGTCTATTTTTTTCCGTTTGACAGGTTTGAAATAACGTGCGGATCCTAAATCGACTTGGCTATTATTTTCTATAGTTTGCATTTCGATCTAATTTCTTCAACTTAACACGCTCAGAAATAACGTGGCATTAATACTATTTGGCATGGTTTCACGCCCCCGCCGCAACGCAGGGTGTGCTCAATGCTAGTTTAAATTATTATTTTGTATAAATCTATCAACCATGAACCTTACCGGTTTGCAAATTTTAAGAAAAGAAAATTGGAAAAAACCATTTTCGAGACAAAACATTGGAAAAAAAAACAATTTTGAAAAAGAAAATTGGAAAAAAAAAACCTAAATATTAAACAGTTAAACTGCCAAACCGTGGTTTTCTGAGACCGTTGCTAGCGGTCCGATCCAGAATGTTGCCAAACTTCAGCAACATTCGGTTTTACAGCTAAATCCAACTTCCAAACATTTCGGTAGTGAGCATCAGACCCGTCACACGACACATAACTATAGCACGATCAAATGGTGATTACAATGTCATAAATAAAGCTGCCAAGTATCGGAAAGCAACTGATCTTGGCTGTTTCTACAAAAAAAACTTTAAAAGAATCCCACTGCTAGTTTTGTACTTTGTGCTCACTCATCTGTCTGTATAACTTCACAGCACGAAATCACTGGAAACTCAAAACATATCAGGAACTGTCGCCGCAATTCACTTTCTCTTATAATAACCAGGCTTTCCTACATCTAATAAATAAGCGTAAAATAAGATAAATTGCAATTTTCATTTTGATTTAGCGTCGTGAAATGATATTAATCTTAACATTTACCATTTCTCCAAAAATGTTTATGCACGAAGATCTGTAACTTTTCCAATTGCAACTGTTTTTCCTGCACAAGTGGTTTCTTTTTTATTAATATTCTAGGTTGGTAGAAGAAAATAGATACCAGATTTAACATTCTTAAGCTTAAAATCTACACTTTAAACAAATTTTACCTTCTGTGCGGAGTGTAAACCGCCCAAGCTGTTGAAAATCTGAAAATTTCTCGATGCATATCATATTAGACACCTGAAAAAGATAGACATATACCAACCATAAGAAAACCATTTTAAAAAATATATATTATTAAGAATGTAGCATTTGAATATTATTGAGTATGACTATAAAAACTAACCTGAATACGGCATACAACAGCAGCACCGTTTTTCACAAAGAGCACCTTCCTTCTCATTGGTTTCCTCGTTTTAGGATCAATCTGCTGCATCAGCTCGATAATCTCGCATTCCTCGACAACAGAATGAATGTGCAATACAGCTTTGTAACCAGCAGTGAAAATAGCCTAAAATACGAAAAATATCATTTCAGAAAAACAAATAATAAAAGCATAATAACGAACCAAAGATGAAAGATATTGTAGTTCCATACATTGTCCACCAACTCAAGAATTTGCAAATGAGCGACGAACTCGTTAACTGCTTGTATTGGTTTTTCTGCATAAAAACAGAGCCACCACATTAAACCCTTTAGAATCACAAAAATAAACGATCAAGCATACACGATGTATGATATTATCGTGTATATGAATGCAAGAGAGATTACTAGTGTCGGTATTTGTGTTAACATTACATATAAATAAAGAAGCAACTTTTTTGTGCATTAACACTTGTACCTTAAGTTTGGGGAGTTTTTCAAAAAACAAAACTTTATTTTTCACTTTTAACCCAAACATTTCATATTTTGTATTTTAACCCCTTTTAACTTTTTTACTTTCAACCTAAAGTTTTCCATCTTTTATATTTAACACAACACTTTATTATTTACAACTTTGGTCCCCCATACTTTTTATCTTTCGCAAGTTTTTCGTTTTACGTTTCGTTTTAAATTTTGCAAGTTAACATGTCGTAGTGTGCATGCGAGGTTCAACGTTTTTGCTCTATTTTTCATATTTGACAGACCCGTCGCAACGAGTCCATTTTTTCCCTTTTGAAAAGTTCGCCGAAACAGGCGGATCCTAGATCGACTAAGTTATTATGTTCTACGTTGTACGTTTCTGGTTAATTTCTTCGCATTAACACACTGTAACGGGTGTGTGTGGTTCAACGATTTTAGTCTGCTTTTCGTTTAGTGTAATTTTTACCATTTTATCTATTTTATTTTTACGATGTTGAGAGTCGATGTCTTTGTGACATTGGTGCTACTTGGCACGGTTTTACGAACGTTTTTAACATATTAAATTTTTTACTAATTTTTTTTTCGGTTTACCCCTATACTTCCTTTACTTAAAAACTATTTTTTACGTGTGCATATTTTATGTACGGGTATGTATAAATATGATTTGTTCTGCATTCGACGTAAACTTTTTTTATAGACGACTCGGGCCAAATATAATAGTTTTTCGTTTAAAGAAACCATTTTTACGTGCATATTTTTATGACATTTTGGTATAAATTCAAGTTGTTCTACGTTTCGACGTAAACTTTTTTGGGAAATGATTCAAGTCAAATATAATATGTTTTCATGTTTATTTTATGTTTGTTTCGTAAAGTTTGTTTCGAACCGAGTGGAGTCAACTTATGGTTTCTTTTTCTCCCTTTTTTTTTTCGAAAGCTCTAATTAATCTCTTTCGACTACATGTGCATATTTTCCTTCATACCCGCTACGTTTTCTATGTATGAGTTGAGTCATATATAATAAGTTATGATTGTTATATGTGAACTTGATTTATTTTACGTTTGATCCAATCACAATGCTTATACAGGTTACATTGAGCTCAACCGGATACGTCGAAATGTGTGTTTTCATATGGTTAATGCATCATATAACGTTTGGACTAATCTATTCAATGTTTACGATGTACCCGCGCCGCAACGCGGGCGGGTCTTAACCCTAGTTGATGTTAAAGAGAACATACCGATACTGGAAAGAACAAAACCCGAAAGTATGTCTTCGTCGTCAATACCGGATAATCGAACTTTTAGATTCTCGCCAGGGCCTGCACTCCTAACTTTGTCATCATCACAATATAAAGCAAGAACTTTCACCTGAACCTGCATATATAATTTACAAATATGCCCTCTTAAACATTGGTGTTCCAAAAAAAGAGTAAAATATCATTTTCGTCTCTGAGGTTTGGCCAGTTTTGTGACTTTCGTCCAAAGGTTTGTTTTTTCGCATCTGGATCCAAAAGGTTTGAAATATTGGCATTTTCATCAGAGGCTTGTTTAACTTCATCCATGTTTCTCCGTTTGGTCAGGGGTATTTCCGTCTTTTTTGTTAACTTAAAGGGCAATTCGGTCTTTTTCACTTTATGTAAAAAGACCGAATACCTCTGAAGAAGACCAAATTGCCCTTTAAGTTAACAAAAGAGACGGAAATACCTCTGACTTAACGGAGAAAATAGATGGAGTTAACGAGCCAAATGAAAATGGCAAGATTTCAAACCTTTTGGATCTAGATGCGAAAAAACAAACCTTTGGACGAAGGTCGCAAACTGGCCAAACCTCAGGGACGAAAATGGCATTTTACTCGAAAAAAAATAGTCCTTGAGAAAAGCACCTTGTTTGGCATAATGAGCACGCTATTGCCCTCACGTACGCTACCAGATTCTACTTTTCCCATAACAACAGTCCCCATGTCTTTAAACTTGTCGATAATAGGCATCCTGGTGATTATGTTTTACATTAGATAATATTTAATTCATCTCAATGACATGTAGTTTAAGAGAAACAAGAACTGGAAGTGATACCTAAATGGACCGTTCGGATCGCGTGGAGGAACCTCGATAGCATCGAGCGCTTCAAAGAGACATTGACCGCTCCACCATGGGCATACCTTTTTGTCCATTCTTGTTTGCATGTTTGTACCATGAAGGCCAGATATTGGAAGAAACTGAATATCTGCAACCATTAAAAACTTATAAGAAAAAATATCACCAAAAAATAAGTAAATACAGTATTATTTAAAGAGGAATGTACATTGTTACCTTTCTTCACATTGTAGCCTGAAGACTTCAGAAAGGGAACCATTTTTGACTCAATTTCATCGTACCTACAAAATAGTGTTACAGCGAATATAAGAATTAGTTTTCTGTTATGCATTGGAAAAAGAAATGATTTTTTTAAATGGCTAAAGCACCTCTCTTTTGACCAGTTAACAGTAGGATCATCCATTTTATTGACAACAACCAGCAGCTTTGAAACTCCCAATGTCTTTGCAAGTTGAACATGTTCACGAGTTTGCCCACCCCTTTCATATCCAGTTTCAAATTCCCCTTTTCGAGCAGATATAACCTGAGAATGAGATATATATATATATATATATATATATATATATATTTTTAAAAGATGTATTGAAGCTATCAAAATACTCGATAACAAGACCACACTGAAGCAAACAATTACCAGTACACCTATATCAGCCTGAGAAGCGCCACTAATCATATTGGGAACATAACTTTTATGACCCTGAAAGATAATCAAAACCATTAAATATGATCATTAGAGAAATTAATGCGCACAAGATAGTAAACCAAGATGGTATCACAGATAACGATTTTGTGACACTGCATAAGTTAAGTGGTAGCATGGTAAAGACAGTTACCGGTGCATCCAATATAGTAAATCGTGTAGTTTCTGTCTCAAAATGTGCTCTGCCAACTTCAACTGTTATACCCTACAATGAGCAATTTGGCATTGAAGTAATACAGAGGTCAAGCATGAACCAGATAAAGGATAAAGGTGTTAAAAAAGTAACAGGTAGCAATTTTTAATGAACTTCTTGTCTCGAATGAAAGTAGGTTAATAGTACCTTCACCCTCTCCTCTGCATTAGTATCCATAATGTATGCCATATACCTAGGATGGAATGAAAGTGAAGGTGAACATAAAGAGGTAATTAAAGCAAAGCACCTCATGCAAGACCATATAAGTCCCAATAAAAACATAACCATGAACAGCATTTATCGCAAGTTACAAACACGAGGGACCAAATGTGTATCATCACCAAAATTGTTCTACCTCTAACAGTAAACCCATATTTGGGATAGTTGGCCTACATCGCATATATAAACCGTTATCTTGTATGTTAGCGTTGTTTAATTTTTAGTTTAGTCATACTTCCGTTTATTTTCCACATTTTATGTTGGGGGTGTATCAAACTGTTATCGGGTCGCATTTTGAAATCACAGCAGCCAATAAGGTAAAAGAGTTGAATAAAAATTTAAAAAATAAATATAGAATGATTTGGTGAAGTGTACGATTCGAAATCTTTCGTATGAACTGTTTAAGAACTTTCTAGATGTAGATCTTATATGAAACAGACGACAATAAACTCTTAATAAGACTCCACCTAAACAATTAACAAACGATAATACTGGATATGGATTCAGGCACTCACTATATTCAGTTAACTATAGCTAATATATGAAGTTATAGTTGACAAAAAGAAAAGGTAGGGAATTGAGTAAGATGTGACTCGGGTTCAGAAACAGTTATATGTGAGCAATACACCTAATGACAATACACAAAAGATAAGATATAGAAGTAAAAACATAAACGACTTACCAGCTCTCTCTGCTCTTATCCTTAGCTTCTTTCTCATACTTTTGAATAGTTCGCTCATCAACTTGGCCACTGAGGTATAGTATCTGGCCTCCAATGGTTGACTTTCCAGCATCTTTAGCCCATATGACAAAACAAAAATGTATCAGATGATGAATTCTAAGGGTCTTTATGATCATGTAGCTTTACTCATCATCCTATAAAACAGTACTCAGGATGTATATTGTCCTAAATGATTGAGATGGGGACCATATAACTTATGGTAGAAATAAATTCACTAAGTAATGCTTGTGACCAAATACGTTAAAGAGCGATTACGTCACCAACAACGTTTAAAGAAAACTGATGATAAGAATACATGTACATTCAGATAATAACCAACAATGTACTAAAAGAATATCAACCCACCAACATGACCGATGAATACAACATTTAAATGTCGCTTCTTTTCCTTTTCCACCTCATCCTCGATAGGTTCTGGAGCAGCAGGGGTTTGCTCTTTCACTGCAATCCAAAAAAAAATAACGATTTTTTTTTTGAGAAATCACAATATTTTTCAGGGCAGTTGAATTAGTATAGACAGAGTTCCATGTAAGAAACCTTCAGCCACATCTTTTGGCTCAGAATGCACTGTTTGGGGGTCAATATATGACTCGTCCCTCAAATCTGCATGCACAAAAAGTATATACAAACAATCAAACATTGCACTCATAGAAGAAAAATACCTCAACAAACAAAAGGATGAATAGCACTACAAGTGGCATTAGGTTCATCATTTAAGGTCTTTAACTTTGTTTAACGTAATACCCAACAGACCACCATATGACAACGAAAAGATGAACATTAACTTAATTTATCATAAATTGTGGAAACTGTACAAAATATTGAATTCTTCTTACCTTCTTCCACATTATCAGAAGCCACTAGTTCTTTAGGCTCCTCACCATTCTCATTGGGCACCGTATTACTATCTTCAGCTAGCATTTAAAAAAAGAATATAATATCATCACAGAAGTTTCAGTATCCCCTTTAAACGTCCAGCATTTTCAGTAGTACTGACTATTTTAAACAATTTCTATAAGAGCAAAACTAGTACAAATTTCTATAGATATACATGTCACAGATCAGTACATAAATTTTTGAAATCAGCCATCTGGGCATGAAGTACAGAATCCACAAAACCACTGATGTCTACTTTAGAAAAATAAACCTACCAGATGAGTCGAGCTGCAACGCACGAATGTCGTCCTCGAGATTATCTACAATTGGAGAAGAATTTCAGTAAGTCGCTTAAATATACGAACACCGATTTCAGAATTTGATACTCAAATTAATAGAATTCAAGTTAACTGAACTCAGATCATATTCATGAACTGATAAAAGATGGTGAGTTTGAATAAAGAAGCTAAAGATCTAATAACGATGTCCAAATTAAAAACATTACAACAAGCTGATTCAGTTGAAAAAAAAACTTACCCATTTTAGCAAACTGGAGAATGTGATTTACTACACAATATTGTTGACGAACAGTGAGTGTTTAGCGTCGCTGCTGAAAGAGAAAAAAAAGGCAGGCTTCCTGTAGCAGTATGAATATATGGTTCAATATTGTTCTAATGTTTAATCATCAAAAAAAACTTAACATGAAGCGTCAGATTTGTTTACATACAAGTATATTCATTTTTTCTCCAAAAAAACAAAACATCTAATTAATATTTACACCAATGGTAATCTGATATAAAAAAGATATAAACAGACATAAAGCTACAGAAATAAACAGAATGTGCAAACCAGAAGCAATAAATGAGTTTGTCAAACAAAAAAGTGCATTCAATTCGTCTCCTAGGTTAGAATTTGGATTTAAAAAACCACAATAACTATCCTAAATAATAACGTAATTATTAGAGTCCGAATTCAAACCTCTTAAAAACATGGATTGCATGCTAAATCATATTGGTGAATAAGTTCATCCCCGTTTATCAAACAAAAAACACACAAACGTAACTTACAGACTGATAACATACAGAATTAAACCTAACATCGCTGGTCAATATTCACATGCTGGAAAGTAGAAATAGAAGCAATAACGAAGTTCGTTAAACTAAAACTACATTCAAATCTACTAAGTTAGCAATCGGATCACAAATGCAAAAATTATCCTAAAACATTCACATGCAAGAAAAAAAAAGCAATAAAGAATTACGCGACTGAGATGCAACGACAACCTAAACTAAATATGATATATAACCATAATAGTGAACTAATAAATAATACAAACAGGGATAAAACTACCAAAATAAAGTGTTCAGAGTGCAGAACATAAAAAAGTGCAAACTAGAAGCAATAAATGAGATTGTCAAACAAAAAAGTGCTTTCACTTCATCTCCTAAGTTACAATTTAGAAAAATATATATATATACAATAATTATCTCTTTACCCAAAAAAAAAATACAATAATTATCTAAAAAATTCACATAATTATTAAATACTAGTTTAAGCACCCGTGTGTTACACGGGTTACTCAAAGTAAATTATATTATTTATTAAAGTTTACATAAAATTTTGAAACGCACGAAAGGTGTTGCTAATATAAAGGTACATAAAAGATGTTGATGTCTGCTAACGACTTCAATCTTTCAATCTGGGTACCATTTCTTGTTGGTAGTGTTGATAACATCAAATGCAGAATATGGAGTCGTTAAGACAAAAATTTAATGTAATAGTGATCAAGACTTTGTAAAGTATTTGAGTTATTCTCAAGGTGTGGTGGGGGACATGGCAGTTAAGAGTCATGTAAAAGTATTGAAACTAGTATACCATATATGAAATTCAAACAGAGGATATTGACGCTTAACATAAATACATAACGGAAATGGAACGGAAAAGAGGCATAAAGTAAATATTAAGCATATAGGGGTTGGTTCTGGTACAAACCATATTTATCCTACAAACCGTAAGAACAGATCCTAGTAGGCTAGCACTTAAAAAAAGTTAAATCATCACATACTAAAACAATACATACATAAAAGTAGCACTTTTAAATTATATTAGCACATGAAAATTAATCAAGATAATTGATTTTAGCACATATGTGAAATGATATCAGCACCTTTCTTTATCAGCACATTGAAAACAAAAGGAAGATCCAAATAATCAATTTAATTGCTTGTTAGCATAATTATAAAGAATTCAAGATAATTGATATTATTTATGTTATCATTTTACCATTTCTCTATAATTGGTTGGATGTTACATGTCACTTTTTAAATGGTTTTTACAGTTTGTATACGAAATGTGGTTTGTATTTGATCCTACTCCTAAGCATCTAAACCTTTTAATCCAATCAAAATAATCTAGTGGTTGGAAACTTAACTCTTAGCCATATCCCTTATTGCCATGTTATGTCAACTCTAAACACCAACCAACAAATGGTTTTAATCATCTTTTAAAGATTACATGAGCTAAAACCTTGATAAATGTGTGCTTCACACTAAAAGGCCACCAATAATGTATGCTAGGGCCACTGAATAAGCAGATACTTGTGTTTATTAATTTAACTTTCTTTCTTGACTTGTAGGACTCCTTCAGATCCTCATGAGAAATTGCATCAGTGAAATAATGAAAAATAGTCATTTGGAGATTAAGTGCCAAACGTTAATAGTATTTTTAATCCCTAGATTACTGGTTAGACCTCAAAACCCTACGTAATTCACATAAGTATTACTAAATATGAATTCAAACCTCTTATTACTACGGATTGCATGCTAAATCATTGATGAATACATACAGAACTGATCCAAACATCGTTTATGAATCAAAATTCACATGCTAGTAACTGAAATCGGAATGAATAACGAAGTTGGATGAAGTTGAAATCATCTACTAGATTAGCAATTGGATCACATATGCAAAGATTATGATGAAACAATGACATGCAGGAGACATAATCGATAAAGAATCAGGCGATGGAGATGGAAAGATTACCGGAACGAGTGAGATGCGATGAAAATGGTTGTGAGAATCTAAAACTAAAATTAGGGCAAAAGCCGCAATGTGAAAAGACGGGATCACTATGATTGGGCTCGTTTAGTTGTATTGTATGGACCGGTGGTGGGGTTCTTATGTTTTGTAGGCCGCCTTAATGCCTTATGGGGTGTTTGGGATTTTGCTTATTTTATGGAATTGTAATTTACTTATTTTTTGAAAAATTAAATGGTGTTTAGTATTGTGAGGGGACGCTCTACTTGCGCGGTATGCACATATAATGTATATATGTGTGGGTCATTGGAGGCAAAAATGAAAGTGCACTAATTTTAACGTTATTTTACTAATTTTGTGAAAATAACGTTAAAAAGCGAGAGACAGTTAATCATGCATCATGTGGTGGCGTTGATAGCCGAAAGATAAGAGTTACATGCACTAATCGGCTTTTATCCCAATTGCTAAGTGTTATGTGTCTTATGTCCAAGGATTGATGCAAAACTACTATCGAGTCGGGGGTCTCACTGGAAGCAGTCTCTCTATTCCTACGGGGGTACAGGTAAGGTTGTCTACATCTTATCCTCCTCATATCCTACCTTAGCTTTGCTATTGATGAGATTTACTGAGTATGATGATGATGTATTGTGAGGGGAAATGGGTGTTTGGGATTACTTATTTTACGGAATTGTAATTTATTGATTTTTTGAAAAATTAAATGGTGTTTAGTATTGCGAGGGGAAAAGTTATAAGGGGTTTTGAAAAGTTACTTTATTGTGACTTATTAACTTTTTGAAATGGTGTTTGGTATTGCAAGGGGAAAAGTTATAAGGGGTTTTTTGAAAAGTCACTCTATTATAACTTATTAACTTTTTGAAAAGTCATTAGCAATCCCAAACACCCCGAAGTTTAGAAATATGTATAACAAAAGACTAAGGGTGAGCAAATTAACAGTCATAACCGGTAACCGAACCATAACCAAGCCGTTATTAACCAATAACTGACATAACCAATGGTTATGGTTATGGAACTTTTTATAACCGACCAATCGGTTATGATCATGGTTATGAAGCTTTGGTTAACTGGTATAATCGAAACCGAACCGAACTTGTAATTTTAAGTCTATATAATGGATTTATATTTTACATTAAACATATGTGATTTTCTACTAAGATAAAAATATGTTAGTAGCAAAATGATTTTGATGTAGATGTCTTATTTTTATGAAGAATTGAGGTATTACGATAGTCTTTTTTTTTGTTGAGAATTAAACCTTATTAAAAGGACTCCCACATCGATAGTTTAACCAACAAATGTAGTTTTGGTTATCTATTAAAAAAGACCTAAGCTAACTCCAAACCGTACACGCCCCTGATGCACACCCCTATTTATTTCAAACCTTGCTTGGTTAATTAACTGAATTTAACCGAAACCGAACCATAACTGACTTTATAATTGATTAACCGTAACCGATGTTCGGTTATGATTATGGTTATGGATATTTCATAACCGAAACTAGTGATTATGGTTATGGATAATATTAAAAACTGAATCAAACTGATCCATGTACACCCCTAGTCAAAAGACATGGAAATAGCATATGAAGTGAAATTTATGAAATGTTTGATTTGGCCGGTCGTAAAAACAAATGATGACTTTATATGCTATTTCCATGTCTTTTGCTATAGATATTTCTCAAGTTGAAGCAAGGAAAACAACTGATTACGAAATATACAAATATGTAATTTCAATTTAAAATAATATTAGTTAATAAGATAATTCGTGACAATCAAAGTTGTGCTATATATTCGGTGCTTGCTTGATTGTTTGTATACTAGTAGGGTGCCCGCGCGATGCGGCGGGGGCGACACTTTGGATTGCGGCACTCGTTGCTGGTAGTTTTCTTATTTGTATATGATAACATTATTGTGGTAAATATATGTCATAAGTGTTACACATGGGAGCCTAACACCTATAATGTCTTGCAATGTTCGATCAACTGCCTCTATCGCCTGACGTTTCGCCATCGATGCCTCATCCCATATAATTAGCTTGGAGGACCTAATTAGTTGACTTATAATTCCTAAAATTTTGGGACATAGTTTACTATTTATCTACTAAATATCGTAAATTAGTATTAAATAATTCCTAAAATTTTGGGATATAGTATACTATCTATCTACTAATATCATAAATTAGTATTAAATAATTCCTAAAATTTTGGAACATAGTTTATCTTCTATCTACTAAATATCAAAGTTTTGTTTTGTTATAAAAATTAATAATAAATAAAGTATAGAAAAACTGTTTTAAACATGTAAATATTCGTTTGTTAATAAAAAATACTAAACAAATGACAAAAAATAAAAGATAAATTGTTATCGTTATAAAGTAAGTTTATTTTGTTGGTGAAATGATAAAGTTTATAATTTTATTATTTAAAGTCCATAACTTTTTTAAATATCCACATCATACTCATCCAATAAACTTTAATTTTAAAATTTTCGTTTTTGAAAAAGTAAAAAAATAGTAGGTGACTTGTAGGTACGTTTTAAACACCTTTAACTAATGTTAAATTTCATTTTTATAAATATTTAAAAAAGGGTTATTAGATTTTATCACCCCCAACTATTGGCTATTGGTCGCTATCACCCCCAAATATCACTTTGGCGTCCGTCACCCTCAACTTAACACTTAATGTGTTCTGTCACCAAGTCGTTAACTGATCACTAACTTTTGATCATGTTAGGAAGGTTTTAGGGATCTTAGGAAGGTTTAAGGGATCTTAGGACACCCAAAAAGTATAATAACAGGATCAAAAGTTAGTGATCAGTTAACGACTTGGTGACAGAACACACTAAATGTTAAGTTGGGAGTGACATGCGTCAAGGTGATAGTTGGGGGTGGCAGCGGCCAATAGCCAATACTTAGAGGTGATAAAATCCAATAACCCTTTAAAAAATCATATTTTTATAAAACAATTTTTATAAAAAAAATCGGATGTAAAAGTTTATATCTTTATTAACTTTATCTTTTTATTTAAGAAATACAAATTATTCGAAAAATCAATAATATTATATAATTATTTTTTCATATCTCGTGTCGTCCAACAGTTTTTTTTATAGAAGGCACTAATGGATATATACGAAATCCTCGTGGAACATGACTGTTAAATTGAATAAGTTTAGTGTGCTTTGTAAATACAATCTTGAATTTACTCCAAACCAAGAGGTAGTTTTCATGTTTTGGCCATTCTTGGTAATCGAATTTATCTCTTTGGAAATGATCAAGTACGAACATGTAAATTATATAATACGAACATGATTAAGTACTAAAGTATATTAGTTCAATCGAGATGTAAATGATAAGTGCAATAAAATAACACAAAACATAAACTTCAAATATAAAATAAACTTTATTATTCATGGGATAGTCTAGATCAAACAAAAACAACTGAAAATGAAAAAAACATAAAAACACTTGATATATTTCATCTAATTTCTCTTCTTTTTTGATCCGTTTTTCTTGTTTGTGCTCGAATCAACAGTATCATCTAATTCATCTTCTTTCTCATCGTCCTCAGAATCATCTAAATTTATAACATCGACCCATTTTCATTCAGAGAGTCTCTTAGATCTTTTCTTTTGATTCTCATACTTCCGATCCTTAAAAAACAAAAATTTAATAAAAAAGTTAAAAAATGATTAAATAAATTTTATAAAAAGAACAAATATTGAATAAAAAAATTTAAAAAAGATTAAATAAATTTTAAAATTACCTCTTCATTAAATTGACGTTGAAGATTAGACTTGTATGGACTGAACATTGCACCATAAGAAATAATTTCAACACTATTATCACCATCATCCTACAATAAAACACCAAATAATAACATAACAAACTTGTTAATATGAAAGATTATAAGCGAAAATATTACTTAAAAACTAACAAAAGCTTGTTCGACAACTGGGGTGTTTAAATTGGTGTGTTGAATCTGAAAAATCAAATAAGTTAGTATTCACATAAAAGTAAATAAAAGAAAACAATTATTCATTATTGCGATATAACAAAACTTATCATAGAACCGACCTTAGATTTTTCAATATCGCATGCTTGTTTTTTCGCATCAAGTGAATTTAGAACTGGCTCCATATTTTAAATCTGTTTAGCAATAGAAATGTAGAATTGTGAGTGTTTGCTATGTATTTATAGTAGTCCATTAGGGTTTAGTTTTAGATTGGTCATCCATTTATTTAGGAAGTTTGTTGTGAGTTTTAAGTTTTTAAAATAAGATGTACATATCCTGTTTAGTTTGTTGTGGCATGTTTAATAGGAAGTTTGTTGTGAGTTTTATCTATACTATATTAAACATGTCACAACAAACTGACTCTGTACAAGTAAAATTAGGGAATATTTTAGTTTATTAATGCCGTTCAAAACAAAAAACTTGGGTAAAAAACAAATGTTAATGCACGGTAGCTAGGTAATGGTCAAAGCTAGCTTGGGTAAAAAACAAATGTTGGCTTTAATCAATTGTACATTTACGCATCGGCTATTTGTACTTTATGAACGCACGGCGAAACTAAAAAAGACAACTATCGAAACGTTTAAAAAAATGTGCTGATCGTCATGGTACCTTCGGATTTTTTTAAAACATTACGGGTTGTAAGATATCGCAGGAATACATTAAAGAATTAAAGAGGGGGGGGGGGGGAGTGTAACTAATTACCCATAATTATGTTAAATGTCAAGGATTTAAATGTAATAGATTTAGGGACTAAAAAATAATTATGGTTTAAAAGACCACTTTACACTCATTCTAGGGGTTTATTTATAAATAATAGGGGAAGAAGTTCATAACTTTTGGGAATCCTTCTCTCATGTATTATAATATAGTATAGATAAAACTAAGAGTAAACTAGTAAAATGATTTTTGAGGTTTGGTCACTTTTGTCACTTTTGTCCAAAACTCAAACATTTTGAATTTGGGTCCCTGTGGTTTCAATTTTGTTGCCATTTTCATCCAAAATCAAAATCTAGTCAGATTTTTCAGTTAACATATAGTTTTTTTTTTTTTTTTTTTTTTGTCTTTTTATTCCCTTTTAATGAAGGGCAAAATGGTCTTTTAACGTTTTATTATAACAAATTAAAAAATTTGACATTAAAATGACAAAAGTAACAAAACCTCAGGGACCATTTTGGCAGTTTACTCTTAAACTAATTTAACTTTTAAGATAACTAGTGGTATGAAAGCCGGCGCGTTGCGCCGGTAGCTGTTCCATGCTACGCGATAGGAATTTAATTGGTATCGCTTCATCTCGTTATATTACAATACCGATGCTCGTTATAGCAACTGAAAATGTGGCGTGTCTTAGCTTGGCGTGGCCAGCCATGTGAATTTTTTTAGTTAAAGTAGCCAACCAAAGTCAGTCATATTGAACCAGCCAACCAAAGTCAGCCAAGTCACCCTGCCCCCTCCCCTCGCCCCACGCCTAGTTGAATACCCACGCCAAATGGGCAACGCCAACCCGAAATGGAGCAGCTGGCGTTAAAGGACATCACCCGCCCCAACCAACGCCCACTCCCCACAGCCTAAGCCTAATTTGTCTATCACTGTTCATTGTGTTTGTTTTTTAACTAGTAGATGCCCCGCCCGCGTTGCGGGGCAATGGCCGAATAATTCTCAATCAATTAAAAAAAGACTACTATAATTTTACTATGAAAAAAACGATGATAAGACCGTAATTTTGGGCTCAGGGCAAAACTGAAATTTTTCAGGACTAATGAGCCAGTGTTAGGCAGCTAGATTTATGCGCCGCCCGCGTTGCGGGGCGCTAAACCGAGTATTTCTTAGGTTAATAACATGTACGCCTTTATGTCGGTTAGTTATACATGCTACCTATAACACGATATAAAAAAAGATACATCAAGTTAACCAATTAAAGAAAAACAGTAGCATAGTTATGATAAAAAATTAACTAAAACGATGACAAGCATGTAATTTAGAGTTGGGGGCAAAACAATAATTTGTCAGGATCAATTAGCAAGTGCTAGGCAACTGTTTGGCATGAATAAAAACAAAATTAAGTCAACAAAATAAAATAAAACACTACCATGGTTTTGCCAAAGAAAAAAAAAACGATGACAAGATTGCAATTTTTAGCGGAGGTAAAATCGTAATTTTAAAATGGAGGTAAAATAATATTTTGAACTGAGGGCAAAACATTTTTTTTTATTTTGAAATGGGGGCAAAATCGTAATATTTTAGCTGCAGGCAAAATCATAATTTTTAGCTAGGGGCAAATTCGTAATTTTAAACTGGGAACCAAATCGTAATTTGGCAGGAGAGCTGAGGGCAAAACCATAATTTTATTTTGAACTGGGGGCAAAATTGTATTTTTTAACTGAGGGCAAAATCGTTAATTTAAGCAGGGGACAAAAGTAAAATTTTATTTTGAATCGAGGGCGAAATCGTAATTTTACACCTGGGATAAAATTGTAATTTGGTATCACCTATAAATAACTATTATATGAAAAAAGAAAAAAAAAACACAAAAGTCAAAGTGGCCGCCAAAGTGGCCAACCACTTATCATAACTATTCCCCGCTGACGTCATGCACTTCTAAATGTATATGTTAAAAATATATAGATAATTTATGACTTGTGACACTGTTTGTGCTTGTTTGTGCTTGAAAGTCATTTTTCATTTAATATTTTCTTTATAATTTTCAATGTAAACCCAGAAAATAAAATCAAATTTCTGTATTGAGTATAACATTTTTAATAAAAAAAGTTATATAAAAGTTACGCAGAGAGGAACATGTTAAGTATAACATTCTAAGTGTTTAATTGATATATGGCAGTATTGCGAAATATATATCAAGCTCCATCTGACGAGGCAATGTTTCTAACAATTCCTATATATATTACGGGATTGTGTATAACAATTAAGGAAACGTGTGTACTATAGGTGCTTACTCTTCTCATCACCCATAGTTGGGACTATTTAGGTGCTTCTTCTCATCACCCATAGTTGGGACTATGACTAAATAGGTAACAACTAGATTTCCCACATTTATAAGTTTCTGTTCATAGTTATTCTAACATTTATTAGTTTTTGGCAATGCAAATTTTGTTATATAACATTTTCTATTTATTGTTCACCAAAGTAAAGAGTTTGTTTTTAACCTTAGCTTTGACATTTGTCGACATTTTAGTCCAGGTTTCCACAGTAAAAAAACCGAAACCTTGTCAATACATCATTACATCATGAACAAAAAACTTATCTGTATTCTAACATATACAGTAGTCCCAAAATCATATACCAAAATTCAGGATGTTACACTACATTCTTATAGAGTATATACCCTCAAGACGCCCTTGCCACCATTGGTGAACCGATAAAAGAACCGATCTTCAAAGAGCATAAGGGTCTTAAATCTACGTCAATTACTAGACGTGTTTAATGAACTTATGCTTGATAAACCCGTGCTTCTTTCACAATACGAGCATTAATCATCTCCGCAGTAAAACAGTTCAATTCTGAATCACACCTTTTAACAAGGTTTTTGTACAGTGAAAACTGGACCAGAACTCGAAGAATTCAGACTCCAATAACAACCATCAATATCCAAACAACCAGCACGCCACTTAATCTCATACGAACCCAAAGGAAACATAGAAACATTAAGCATGCACGTCGAGAACCCTTGGCCTTTTTCTTTAGGTCTAAAACAAACTACTGATTCTGTAATCTGCCCATCATCATCTTTGTCACACTTGTTGACATACTTGATTAGCTTGTCGTTTAATTCTAAAACGGTATCATCTGCCCAATCATGAATTTTCATCTTTGTTTGACTTTTAACGTCTTGACTTTGACTACGTTGCCGATAGGATATTTTACACTTAAGGATGCAATAAAGTTTGGTAATCCGAACTCGGGACTCTGGCAAAACGTCGTTTAATTGAAGACATAGATCTAGATGAAGTTGATGTCCTGGCAGAACAGAGATCTTTGCACCGTTTTGAGAGTCTCGATTCATGGCAAACAGCTGGCAAGATACACAAGGCCTGTAAATTGTATGTAAACTTAATTAGTACAGGATTTGAACTTCAAAAAATAAAAAATAAAAAAACGAAATATCCAGTATCAACCGGGAGGTTCTTTGGTAACAAGACCTTGTTGTTTGTTTGTTAAGTAATATATGTGTTCACGAACTGTTCATTTAAACTTACCTGACGGGAAATTTTATGTCCGTGTTCGTTTGTTAAGGATATGAAATTGTTCATGTTCGTTTGTTAAATTTAGGCAACGAACGAAAGCGAATGTTCATGAACATAATATACAATACACCGACACTTATTAAATATTTTATTTGTCGGAATATTGAAGTATTTAAATAAAATATAAAAACTAAAAGCACTAATGAACTATCGAACACAATCGAACATAAACTAACACGTTACCGAACGTTCATGAACATAAATGAACGACCGTTACCTCTGTTCATGTCCGTTCATTTAACTAAATGAACGCAAATTCTTGTTCGTGTTCGTTTGTCTAATAAACAAACGAACTTCCCGCCGAACGGTTCACGAACTGTTCGCTAAACGTTTGGTTCGTTTGCTGTGGGTCAGTAGGTTTTAGGGTCAAACTGGGTCACGATTATGGTCTCTAAAAACCTAAACACGCTCCGTTAGAATCACACATATCAAGTAATATCATGATGTAATCATTGGACATACCTTAAACTGAAAAAATATGTTGGCGTCATGAAAGAGACATTTAACCACTTCTTTAAAACATCTAGCTGAAGCTCCAATCCATCATTAACTATTTGCGATTGAATCTCATCGTCATTTTCATGCATTCTTTTTGCTGCATTTTGAATGTCAACAACTCTCTCAACAGCAAAACGACAAATCTTTATAATACTTGTTACTTCATATGTATTTTCCAGCCTCTGAGTTTTGGACAGTTGACCAAAGCAGCTCTTAGGTTGACCAATACAAGTCTTTAAAAGCAACAAAAGCTCTTTGCTAGTCTCCCGGTCTACACACCAAAGCCGACCCACTAGATCGTTTATAAGCATAGCATGTAAATCACTCTGTAAATCAACATTTTCGAACTGAAAGAAAAGCGAGAATCCGGTAATGAAGGCCAAAACTGAACAACTTAGCGCATGAGCAGAAATGATGGTTGTACTTGTGGGGTCCATGTTCATAAATGACGTGGCAACTAAATCATACCCGTGTGCTAATTTCATTAACCGTGTGGATAGTTGTGTAAGTGGTTGAACCAATGATGCAGCATGTTGCCAATGACTGTTTTGCCCTTTGCTAATTTCATTAAAGACGTGAACTGCAATTTCTATAACATTTGCCCTTAGAGCCAAAAACTGAATCTGGAAGTAGTGTCGGCCACTTGGCGTGACGTCATTCGCTGACAGCATTTCCTTTGAAACCTGAAGAATTTTACGAACCACATCAAGATTTTCAATCTCATGATCTGTCGTTTTGCTTATTTCACCTAAAACTCCTATTATCGGTAAAGAAGAAGATCGGTTACCGACTAACCAACTTAACAAAGTTGACCTTTCTTTTGGTAAACTGCAATACAGGATTTTCATTTCTGAATACGCAAATAAAGTCAAAGATGTTAACCATTGATGGCAGGAATCAGAATGAACTATGGTCAATAATTCGCCAAAAATAAACGCAGCCATAAACCACGCCCCGTGGACACACGCGTATTTTCCAGCTTTGTAAGCAGACCAATAGTCTTTCACTTCCATAAGCTTCTTCGCTTTCTCAAGTGCAAGAATTTCATTTTCGATAACGTACGCATGATCCGTACTGCATTCTTCTATTTCTTTTAGTAACAGGACATGATAGATAACATGCACATAGTGATCAAAATAACCGCATCCACAAACATCGTTAATCATAAGCCTCGCAACATTCTGGATTTGACTACTACAATTTCCATATTTCATCGTGTTTTTTAGACACAAGTTGACAACTTTTGATATACAGACCACAAGCTTTGACCCGAAAGTTCCATTATCCTTATGCAGCAGGCATTTGACAAAAAGATAGAGCTTATTTAACGCAAACTCACCAAGATTTGGGCATTTGTAAAGCAAAAGTTTGATGGTTCTGAATAAGCTCTGAATTTCTTGCTCCGTTTCCAAGTTGGGTTGATTACGGTTTAAAACCGAGTTTGTCAGTAAAGTGATGCGATCCACGAGAAATGAAATCGCTTGGGCTGCGAGAGTTTTATCATTTCGATTGTATGTCATGTCTATTTTTCTAGTGAACTTTACAGAGATATTTGCTAGAAAATGAATGGCAAAGAGTCGGTTTGATAGTGACAAAGATTGCACCACAGTCTCGACAATGGTTAATATCTTGGTAAAACATTCGTTTATTTCCGAACCGTTGATGCATAACAACTTCGACATCAGGATCTGCAATTTCCTCAAATACATATAAAATGAATACTATAGCAATTAAATTTTGGAAAATTGGATTTCAATAATCCCAACTTTGACATATCATTTGACCGACAACAGTCCAAGCTAAGGAAATGTTTTGTGACAGTCCCAACTTTTAACCTATTAATCCAGTTAGTTTTTGCTGACGTGGATTGCTTACGTGGCAAAAAAAGTCAAAGTATTGTTGACGTGGGCTGCATATGTGGCAAATAAGTCAATGTTTTGATGACATGGGCTGCTTATGTGGCAAATAAGTCAATGTTTTGATGACGCAGGTTGCTTATGTGGCAAAGTTTTGATGGCATGGACTACTTATGTGGCAGTTCACATCAGCAAAAACTAACGGGGTTAACTTTTAGTTAGTGTGGGATCACTGAGGGAAAATAGGTTAAAAGTTGGGACTGTTGTCGGCCAATATGTTAAAGTTGGGTTTATTAAAATCCAATTTTCCTTGAACATTTTAACATATATTAATGATGGCAATGGCTTGTAGAGATGAAGAATGAGCAGGCAGGATAACGGGTAAAATTTTTGTACATTTCAAAACGAGTCGAGTTGACTAACAACACTTTTTGACCAAAACTAATGCAATTCAATTACATTACAATAATCTCAATCCTTAAATTAAAACTTTAAGAAAGTTTTATGCATTAACAATACACTTTATCCGACGTTTGACCCGTTTCCTTCTAAGCTAATAAACATAACCCGAATCGATCAATTCAAAAGTACAATACCAACCTCATACAAAATATGAATAGCATCATGCTGCATCACTGGTTGAAGTTCTGCATTTAATGTGTTGAACATTGCAGTCATCAGCTTTGTAGGAAGAGAAAAACGAAACTGACTTCTTGATAAAACAATGTTTAAACATCTTAATGATGTTGCTCTTAGTGGCAATGACTTATCTTCGCTTAAAAACGTTAGAAGCAGATCTACCTGAACCAGGAAGCAAAATAGACATTAACTTTATCGAGTAAACTAATATTATTTTAAAAGACATGTAAAATAATACGAGGAAACAGAGTAATAATACCTGCCTGGAAATCAAGAGTGCTGATCTGGACGCAATTATAGAGAGTGAAATCAGCATAGTTGTCACAATATCATCGTCCACTGAACCTAAAATCAGATTTGTTCCCTCCTGCAGTGATTAATAATGAGTTTTGGAACGTATTATAAATGTCATATTGCTAACAATCATATCAGAAAAAATGTTAATGTATATGATAGTTGTCAATAGCGAATAGCGGACGATGCGACTAACTACCTATAGTGCGATAGCGATGAAAATAGAAGGTGTTATTTTATGTTTAGCGATACACTAGAAGACAATTTTAGAAATATTTTATATGTATATTTTATAAAAAAACGTTGTGTTTTCCATCTAAATACGCAATTTATATAAATATTTAGATTAACACAGGAAAAAGCCTAAAATCCCGCTATATATATTAAAAGATTTAAAACGGAAAAAAAAAACTGAAATTCCGCTAGTTTCACGCCATGGAGTCGCTAACAATCAGATTGCGAGATAGGGTTACTCCGCTATGAAGTGCGCTATAGCGAACGCTATTATCGCTATTGACAACAGTGATGTATAACCGTATATCATGCTACTTTTTTTCAGAAAAAAAATATATAAAGAAAATATATAAAACCTCGTAAGCCCTACTAGATAGTGCCGAAGATCTTCCTAGTTTTGCAAACGCACGAACTCCCGCTAGCCTGCCGGCAAATGGCATGTCAGAAGACGAAACCACTTTTACTAACATCTCGAGGAATACACACGCAAAGTCATCGGAAAACTCACAAAAGCATCCAGCCGCAAATAATGAGGCCTTGACCTAAATAAAGATTTATATAAAATTTTAATCATGTATCAAATCTTTAGTTTATGTTATAGAATAAACAACGGTCTTAACTATTAGTTTATTACCTCTAGAACACGGCATGATACAATACAAGAAAACACAAGATATCGAATCTCCGCATTATCTTTAGAAAAATCAGACCAGCAGCCAAAAAGTACTAATGACATTGCTCTAACTTCCTCGTCACCAGAGTTGAAACACAACTTTATTCTCCTCAATAGTTCCAAGTGGTTTGGTATATTATGCTTCGAGAAAAAACCTTTGTTGTTCCTATTGGAACTTTTAGCTTTCCTGTGCTTAAACTCAGACAAGAACATCTTTACAACACAAAGTTTGGTGTGTTTGTCACCTGACACAAACGTGTCAGCGAGGCGCAGAAGGATGGCGTTTGCGAATAGCTTATCCTCACCAGGGATTAAGCCAAACATGTCGTATTCAGCCATAGAAAGCTCGGGTTCCGTGCTCCACCACTCCAGCCTGGCCCCGGTTTCTTGAATAGCTTCTGTGCGTTTCCCTGAAACCAAATGATTTGATAATGATTCTTTTCGACTTATGCGAGAAAAAAAATTATAAGTAACCATAACAAATAGGACCTACATATATAACCTACTTCATTAATACAACTCTGAACAAACTCAACAAATCATATGGGTCGGTTGCAGAAGCTATGCACTTAACGTTGTGTCACCCCTTATTCGTTTCAAATTTAGAAAGAGACGTGCTTGATCAATAGTAAAAGAAGATATTTTAGCTAATTGAAACGTCTTTTAATCGCTTTGCAAATGTAAGAAAAAAGCGTGATTGTTAGTGTATTAGATTTACCTCCTGACTTTATCACCAACAATAATCTATTTCTATTAAATAACAAACAAAAAAACCTACAGAATCATATCCAATTAGTGAGGACGCAATCGTCATCATTTATCTACAGAATTAGTTTCCTAACACTAAGTGCCAACGGTGGATGCACATGAACATTAGTGAATCTTGATTCTGCATAAGAATGGGACCGTGAACAAACACTGGCAAAATCACCGCAAGGAATCTCAAGCTCGTGATCATTTGATTTATTCGTATGTACAACTAACTTGCAGTCCAAATTCATATGCAGATTCGGAGTATAAGTCATAAACCCTAGTGACCAACCTGTTGCCGATTTGATGTATATGTAATATAATCTAATGTTCAAACTCAAAAAGCATTAGGCTGGTGGGTGTGGTTTAAAGCCCCTAGGGGCTTTATCACGCCACGTAAGCGCCACCAAGATTTTGAGTGGAAAATGGCGGCCACTTTAACAATGATGGTGTGGATAAAGCTCCACTAGCGCCCCCTTTGACCAAACACCCCTCGATCAGCTCAATTCTCCCTCGTTAATGTGCTGGCGAACAACCCATGACGCCTCGTGCGGTGTTGATGGTGGCGCCCCGGGGGCGCTATCGACGATGATGTGGCGGGGTGACGTCATGCCACACCCACCGGCCTTATTGTTGTGGGTTAACGTCCCCATGCCACATCAGCATGGGCGTTAAACACCACCCCCTGGGGTGCCAATGCCCTCTTAGGCTGGAGGGTGTGGCTAGGGGCTTTATCACGCCACCTCACACAAGGGCTTTAAAGCCCCCTCCTTTTAACTTGTAGGGTGTGGCTAGGGGGTTTATAGCGCCCCCCTTTAAAGCCAATCAACTTCGATGGAGCCCCCCTTGCTTCCGTTACCATCTTGGCGAAACCACCATGCCCCCCCCCCCTAAAAGATGACGGTATGGGTGGTGGAGCCTCACCGGCGCCATTGAAGGTGAGGTGGCAGGGGTGGCGCCTCCACACCCTCCAGCCTTACACTGCCCTTTAGACATGGGGTCCACCCCCTTTTGACCAATCACATCATTTTCTTTAATTTAAATTTTTAGTTATTTGGTTATTGCTCAAATTCCTACAAGTCATTGACATGCGGGTGATGCAAAAGGGTGGGTTCAGTGGCAAACGGGTCTACTTGAACCAAAAGCGTCCTGGAATCTTTAGACCGGAACCGAAAATGTTGGGTTTGGGTAATAATCAAAATTCAAAATCACAGCAAATTAAGTAACAGAAAGTAAGAGGCGCATAAGTAAGGTGTTGAATTTGCAATAAATTCCTTATCGAATTCGAATAAATGAAAGGAAAGCAGAGGAATTTAAGAAAATAATTCACCAGAGTTGTTGGAGCGTAGGGCTTTGTCAAGCTGAATGCTCCAATTCATGGCACAAGCTGCTGGAGTTCTCTCCATTTCTGCAAACCACTAAACTCTTCGCTCGCTGAATCTCAAAAGTCCTTTTCTCAACTGAGAACTTCTCAATTTCTCCTTCTTTGAAGCTATAAAAGTCCTTTCTCTCAGGAGAGAGTTGTTTGGGATTCCTTTTAACCATAAAAGTCCTCGTATGGTATTTGGGATTCCTTTTAAATTCTAAAAAGTTAATAAGTCAAAAAAAGCAGCTTCAAAATAAGTGAATCCAAACACCCACTAAGAGCATTCACATCCAAACCATCAAATTATACATACATTCCACTAAAAAACAACTCCTATATCAATATATTTCCACTAAAAACAAATACTTTTTCTCTCTCCTTTTCAATTAAATAATATTATCATCACATTTTTCTCTCTCCTTCACTCACAACCACTTTCAATATATATTAAAAAAATTATACTGGGTGAACAGTGTCCCCCCAAATATACAGATGAACAGTAACATTTTCTCTCTCCTCCACTCACAACCACTTTTTATACCCTTTATAATATAAAAACTCCCCCTCACATATTTTGATGGATAGAATGTGAATGCTCTAAACCCTAATGCTTTTTTTCGAGTTAAATGCTATTTTAGTCCAATGTGGCTGGTTTGTTTATTTTCTCAGATAGTCAAAATGTTTCATTTTTCGTCTGTGGGTTCAAAAAGGTTTTCATCATTGTCATTTTAATTAACTGGGTTAACTTCATCCATTTTTTCTGTTAACAAGAAGAGCAATTCGGTCATTTTATATGTAACTAGAAGGGCAATTCCTAAACCCTAATGTTTTTTTCCGAGTTAAATGCTATTTTAGTCTACTGTGGTTGGTTTGGCCATTTTCTCAGTTTAGTCAAAAGGTTTCATTTTTCGTCTGTGGGTTCAAAAATGTTTCACCGTTGTCATTTTAGTCCACTGGGTTAATTTCATCCATTTTTTCTGTTAACGATAAGGGCAATTCGGTCATATTATATGTAATTCTCTTAACTAGAAGAGCAACTCGGCCATATAAAATGACTGAATTGCCCTTCTCGTTAACATAAATGGATTAAGTTAATCCAGTGGACTAAAATGGCAACGGGAAAACCTTTTTGGACCCATAGGCGAAAAATGAAACATTTGGAGTAAAATGACAAAATGGCCCAAACCACAGGGACTGAAATGACATTTAACTCTTTTTTTAAATCAAGGTTACTGGGTTTTAAGGCCGCAAAGGAACCAAACTTTCAGCGAAGTGTTCGGGACCGTTTGTGTTCGTAAACGTTTGGTAACATGATAGTTTATTAGGGTTTTAAACTTTTATTTTTGAAGTTTTTACATATATCCCTTTGCTAAGAGACCTTATTACATATTTACCCAACCTTTTAATTTAGTTACATATTTCTCCTTCTCATAGTTTCTAATTAATTCATGTTCCCTTCTTCTACCTCATAACCAAGACGCGCCTAATCCCCAAAACCGTTTCACTTTCACATTCACTCTGTCTCCCTAATATAAATTTAGACTCTGCTTCTATTTCCTACAAAATGGTCTTTTAAGTAAGCTAATGATTTGGTGTTTTAACAATATTTTGTACTAAATAATTCAGGATTTTGCTATCTTAAAGCTTTTGAACTTTTCAATTTGCAAAGAACAATTCATCGCCTTTCCAGTACCCTCATTATGTAAGTCTAGCCCATTTTCAATTCCAACCTTTTCTGCGTGTTCGAGTCATCTTTTCCATTGCACTGAGCAATTTGTTTTTAATGTTAAAATTATTGTCCGCAACATTGAAGATGCTTGGTGATCGAAGAGGTAGGCATGTGACAACTGGCACAAACCGGTAATTTCCGTACACTTTAATTATTATTTATTGACTGCAATTATGTGCTTAATTGTCAGCAATGTCTGAACACGTGATTAAACAAGTGAATTCATGCACGTTGTATACTACAAAATATTGCTTTATGCATAAACGAGAGCGTTGCGTCAGAAATACTAGTAAACTCACCGGTAAGACACACTGTGTCAACAGAACTGCAGAAGGCAGTCAGACATTAGAATTGAGGCCTAGGTGTAGGTCCAACGACAAGAATACATTAAAACCCAAGAATACATACAAGGGTTTACTTATATACCATCCGGAAGCTAAAATACGCACTAAAAAGCACCCGAAACGCACTTTAAGTGCAGAATTTTTAATGAATTCAGCTCTAATCAGTTTTTAACAACATAAATATTATGCAGAATTCATGTTTTAACATCCAAAATATTTCCCCAAGTGTTGGGAATTGAAAGGATACAAAAAGGTACTTAAAAGACACTAAAAAGTGTGATTTAGCACTTTAACGAATCGGTATCTAACCGAACAACCGGACTTTACCCGGAACATAAAAATAATGTCAATGACATTGTTTATACTTTTCTGAGCTAGTTAGGGTCCCCGAATACCCTAACACCCTTTATATTACACTACACACTAATAACCTACATAAAGTCCTAACTAGACTTAACTAGAACATGTAACTACCAATTGAAATCAAACTAGCACCCCCCCCCCCATTGTTGGACGGTTGGGAAACAAGGATCCCACATGGGATTTCTTTGTTATATTTTATTGGATCTTGTTTTGTACAAAGAGGACATATTACACAATGAATGAAAGGATTAAATGGGTTATAAGAATGCATGGAAGGTTAAGCTCATTTCCTCACACCTACTAAACACACATACCTCTCTCCCTCCTCCCTCCTTCCTTACGGCCGAAACCAAGCACCCCCTTCACCACCACCTTCAATCCAAGCTCATCCATTCCAAGTCCACTTGAAGGTGTAAGAAGGTGATTCACGAGGCTCGGTGTGTTCGGAAGTTGAAGGACCTTCATCGATTGCTTTTATCCACCTCTTTTGTCCTCTTGAACTCCCCTAGCCTTGTGCTAGTAGTAAGTGCTCTAAAACTTCATCTTGTTCTTGATTTTGGTGGTTAATAGTTGATAGAATGATTAAATGATGAAAACACTAAAGAACTTACATTAAAGTCTTGAACATAAGATGAATAAGGTGGATAAAGAGAAGTTATGTGTGTAAATCTTGTGAAACTTGTCTAGTTGAGATTATTTGATGTTGTTTGTCATTAAAAGTGGGATGGATCATCATCTACGCATACTAGATCATGTTCAAGAACATGAACTAGTAGTATGTTAAGTGTTAGAAATATAAAAGATGATGAAATCATCCATCATGAACTTGGAACTTGTGTAAACATAATTTTCCTTGTAAAATAAGACTCTAAACATGTAGATCTAAAGATCTACAAGTGGTTTTTCGGAAGAACCAAGCGGAAAATGCTAGTTTTGTTAAAACCCGGACCTTATATAAATTAAAAGCATTTTAGTAAATAAACAAGTGTATAGACACTTGTCACGACCCCCGACCCACCCTGGACGGAATCGGGTGCCGTGGACAGCCCAGTGGTACCGGTGATTTAATTTTTAAAAACGTTGCAGCGGAAATTTCATCAGGACCGTGAGTTAGGAAAATATCAGAGTTTAGAAAACACCGGATTTTATTTATTTTAAATAGATGGGATGAACCCATGTTTTACAATGGTAGCTTTAATAAAGATAAATTTTATTACATAAAACAATATTTCTTAATTTGATTTAATTAATAAAATAAGCCACTTCTTGATGCCTTTCAGTGCCGTATCCAACTCTACTGTAATTACCTGAAACATGTTTGAAAAAAATTTTGTCAGCGGGAAATACTGAGTGAATCATTCTATTTACTAAAATGACACATTTGTTATAATTTACAGTATTAAGGAAGATTACAATGTTTCTGATATCAAACCAATTACCCACAGTACTTTGTCACTCGACCCATTGGCCCTTCCGTCCAATGGTGTCTGTGACTATGGTCATATCACCCCTTGGCTGCCCCAATGGTGAAGATTATCAAGTAATGTATACAAAACCCCACATACCGGCTGTAATATGGTGATTACATAAACTTAATCCCTGTAATTATAACTTTGAAATAAATAGGGTTTTGTAAATAGATTTGATAAAAAGAGAGAATGACTCACAAACTGTGAGAAAAGGAGAATGACTCACATTGCTTGATTTAATACTGACAGAGTCTAGTTTATGAATCAGTCTTGTTAACCTAATTTAAATACAATGCACACAAAACGGGGTTAGTAATCAATCCAGCAATTACGATAACTCACGAGATCAAATTCTCACAATGAATGACAAAGTGTGGTACTTCAACTCATTCATCGGATTAACGACGAACGACAAAGTACGATACTTCAACTCATCCATCGAATTAACGACGAACGACAAAGTATAACCCTAATGTGGGCGGCACTTAAACATTCATTGGATATATTGATTGTCGGAAAATGAATCGTAGCAGCGATTGTGCTAATACCCGGTATTGTGGCAGAATTTCGAGACCCGTGTGTGTTGGTATAGTAATTCGAACGTAACTCAGTGAATATTTCGAAATTTTACGTCGTTTCTGTGCCCAGATTCCAGTCCCAAACCCCACTATTTATAGGTGAAATTTCACCCTTACGCGGCCCGCCTCAGGTTAAGCGTATTCTCACGCGGGCCGCGTGAGACCTATTTTTAGCTATAGGGTTGCCACGTTTGGCACTAGCTTTGCTGAGTTGATAAATTTCGTAAATTCGATTTCTACAGCTCACAATTCGGATAATCGTCCATAGGGTTTAACCCCCCCTGAGTTTTAGGGGCCCTAATCCTGATTCTGAAAATTATGAAAATTTTAGGGTTTGTTCAGAATCACTTGGGTTTCTCAATTAGGGTTTCCTTTTTGACTAATTAATATAATATTTATGACTTTTGATGAGAGTTGTTACAACACTTGTGTAACAAGGGAGTTCTACAATGAAATATTTTTGTAAACCTTGACTAGAAGTTGTGAAACTTCATATTCTTTAAAAATAAAGTTTTTAAGAAATTAAACTTATTTTTAAAGATAACAAGACTTACTAAATGTGCTAGTAAGTTACTACACATTTTTGTAAACATTCAAGTTCATGAAATGGAGAAATTAGTGATTATTGTTGATAATTGTTGTTGATGATTGTTGACGACTTAAAAGAAAATAAACACATGTTTTGAAAACATGGGAAACCTCCATTTTTAGGGGAAACTCCGTCAAAATTTTTATAAATTTTGACACTTAGAGAAATATAAGTTTTTGAGGAACTTATTCCCTAAAAATGTATTTAAAAACATTACCAAGGTTTCCCTAATTTTTGGTGATTTCTTCAAGAATAAAAATGGATATTAAGTATGTATATTTTTGAGAAAAATATATATATTATTTGATCACCAACTTGTGTGCTAAGTGTATATAGTATGTGTTATACGTACTAGTGTATTAAGACTTAAAAATACACTAAATACTCATGAGGAGTATAAACATAAAAATACACATACAACATACAAGATACATAATTCGGGTGCAAAGTGCAAAACACGAGATACTTATATTAATTTTAGAGAAAATAATATAAGTAAGATACTTAGTTAAAAATATGAAATATTTTTAACACAAGAATACATACACCAAAGAGAGTGACTGTACTTGTGCGACACAAGTCTAGTGACTAACGTTAAGAAAACGCGTATAGGTTACGACGTTAATTAAGCAAATCGGGTGAAGTTTACGACGCTCAGAAACGCAAAGTTGTGAGTTCATGCTCCCCCTTTTCTCTTTAATTGTTTTCAGTTTTTATAACTTCGGGGGTGAAATACATGTACAAATGTACAAAATTTATAATTGGTATGATATAAATATAAGAAGCACACTTGGTGAGAACGAGAATCAAGTGTGATGAAATATAAGAATACAAGAAGTACACTTGGTGAGAACGAGAACCAAGTGTGACGAAATATAAGATAATAAGAAACGCACTTGGTGAGGACGAGAACCAAGTAGGATGCGTTATGAGAAATGATAATAAGAAACGCGCTTGGTGAGGACGAGAACCAAGTAGGACGCGTTATGAGAATTGATAACAAGAAACGCGCTTGGTGAGGACGAGAACCAAGTAGGATGCGTTATGAGAAATAGTGTCACGAATAGGGTACATAAGCACCATTAATCAACAATATACCTAGACCGCAGAACAAAAGGTTAGATCTAACGGGTGCCTGGCAGCCACACTCTTGGTGAGGGCGAGAATCGAGTAGTGCTTTTGTGTCTCAGAATATACCAATTAAATTCCTTAGGTTTGGTGACTTCCTATGTTGTGTCACATGTTAATGGCTTTGCAACCCATTAACAATCCTGATACTTACAGGAATACTTTATTTACATAAAAGTCATACCATACTAAAAATTGATGAATACTTGAGTATGTGGGGTACTCAAGAAAAGATTGAATTATACTTGAAGTACGTGGGGTACTCAAGAAAATGGGAATTATACTTGAGTACGTGGGGTACTCAAGAAGAAATTGAATTATACATGAGTACGTGGTGTACACATGAAACTGAATTAATATATGAAAACTTGATTTATACACAAACTATGTTTTCATACAAAGTATACAAACGTGAAACACAAAAACTGCATGAATTCACACCAACATTATGTTGACGTTTTTCCAAAACTCACATGTATTTCAGGTAACTAGGATGGATGTGCGCGCGGTCTCGCTTATGCTTGTGGATGTCGCTTATGTTTATCTTTAAATAAAGTTGTAAACTTTTTAAGACAATGTTTTATGCGACTTAGCGATGTAAACGCTAAACTTATGTTTTCAAATTATGGCATTTGGTGTTTTTACGAGCATATAGCATGTTTACCTTTCGTATGCAATGAGAACCTTTCATGATCACACCTCGTGCTTCCGTCGCAGAAAGGGGTGTGACAGATTGGTATCAGAGCTGCGATTGTAGTGAACCAGGATTTCTTCTCGAGTCTAGTCTACAATCTCTAGGATCCTTTCACGAAAACAATTTTCAAAGAGTTTTCATTGCATAAAACGTCCCGCGACATCCACTACCTGAAACTGTTTACATGAGTCTAGAAAAGACACTACGAGACTTAGGGTGCACGAGAGTAGCACTCGTCTGTGATTGAGAGTTAATTGCAATTATGTGTGATAATTAGCCTGTACTAGAAGTAGAATGTCACAAGTATATGTGACTCTACCTAAAAGCAATGGCCCATATGAAGGAAGAAATACGAGGATGAAACGAACTGTGCGGACTGTGCAAGGAGTTACGTAATTATGGATGCATACATAATTATGGAATTAAGTGCACAGAAACCACAGCAAGTCTTGTCACGTGTAGATTCCCTTAGTGCAAGCCTACTAAGTACTCTGCTAGAGTAATAATTGTTTGATGTCACTTATGTGGTATATACCTGTAAATCTATATATGCTACTACTGTCTAGAATGACGATATCAAACAAATGTCTGATCCTGTTGGGTTATGTTCTGTCAGAACATGGCACCCAGGAAAACTGTGAACGCTCGCAATAACGATCAACCTCCTCCTCCCCCACTGCCAAGAACTGCTGAAGAGCTGAACGCTCTACTGGAAGAAAGGATCTCCGCTGCTATCGCCCAGTACGAGGCGAACCGTACTCAAGACAGTGGTGGCCCAAGCAACGCTAGACTTAATGGGAACGGAGATTCATCTGGAGGCAATGCAACTCAAGGCTGCACTTTCAAGCAGTTCCTCGACTGCAAGCCGATGAACTATGATGGCACAGGAGGTGCAGTAGCATTCGTACGCTGGACTGAGAAAACTGAAGCTACTATCCCCATGAGCAAGTGTACCGCGGATCAGCAAGTCACTTTTGCTACTGGGTTGTTTGTCGATGAAGCTCTGACTTGGTGGAACTTGCAAGCCCAAACTTTGGGTGACGATGCCGCTTATGCCCTAACTTGGGAGGAACTGAAGGAAAGAATGAGAGAGAAGTATTGCTCTCGCGCTGAACTCCAAAGGCTGGAAACGGAGTTCTGGCACTTGACTATGGAAGGTGCTGACATTAATGGATATACTCGAAGGTTCCACGATCTGTCTAGAGTGCTTCCCTACATGGTGACTCCCGAATTCAAGCGCGTTGAACGCTACATTTGGGGACTGGCCCCAGAATTTCGTGGCATGGTGACGTCGGCCAAACCACAAACAATCACCGAGGCTGTAACTCTGGCTGTCAGCCTTACTGAAGACTGTGTTCGGATGAAGAAGCTGTCACTGAACCCAACAGGAAACACCGAGACGCGTGCTGAGTCGTCCGGTGACAAGAAAAGGAAACATGCAAACCTGAATCAAGCAATTCGTAACAACAAGGGTTTGAACAACAAGAAGCGTGACGCTAACCCGTCTCAGGAGGCGAAAACCCATGCAACCAAAGCATACCAAGGTTCCATGCCTAGATGCCAAAAATGTAAGTATCACCATGATGGAGCTTATCGCATTCCAAGGTGCGACAAATGTGGTAAATTGGGTCATCAAACAGAAGACTGTTGGGGAAAAGGAAAGAACCGAAATGGAAACGGTACTGGTAACAAGAATGGTAACGGGAAAGGGCAGAACCAAGGATGCTTCAAGTGTGGAAGCAATGATCATTTCATGAAGAACTGCCCAGAGAGAAACAATGCTCAGGCTAGAGCATTTGTGATTGGAGCAAAGAACGCACGCGAGGACCCTAACGTGGTCACCGGTACGTTTCTCATTAACAATCACTTTGTATCCATATTATTTGACACTGGCGCCGATTATAGCTTCATGTCTGTGGAATTTAAACGCATACTCGGAATAGAATCTAGTAGATTAGAAATTCCTTATTCCATAGAACTAGCCAATGGTAAACTTGTTGAATCGGGCGAAGTTGTTAGAGGCTGCACACTAGAACTTGGTGAACGAAGATTTAGTATCGACCTCCTACCTATTCAATTGGGTAGCTTCGATGTAGTAGTCGGGATGGACTGGTTGTCCAAGAACAAAGCTGAAGTTATTTGTCATGAGAAAATCATTCGCATCCCTTTAGCGAATGGTGAAACTCTCATCGTGCATGGAGAAAAACGAGACGCGCCTCTTCGAATCATCAGTTGTATGAAGGCACAGAAGTGCTTGAGGAAAGGATGTGTCGCTTTCCTAGCACACGTTATAGACAAGAAGGCTGTGGAGCCAAAACTTGAAGACATTCCTGTGGTGAAGGAATTTCCTGATGTGTTCCCTGAAGATCTGCCAGGACTACCTCCGCAACGACAAGTCGAATTCCGTATAGACTTGGTTCCGGGAGCTGCTCCTGTAGCCAAGGCACCCTATCGACTTGCACCATCCGAAATGCAAGAATTATCGACACAGCTCCAGGAGTTGTTGGATAAAGGATTCATAAGGCCAAGCTTCTCACCCTGGGGAGCTCCAGTATTGTTCGTGAAGAAGAAGGATGGAACACTGCGGATGTGTATCGATTACAGGGAACGGAACAAGCTCACTATCAAGAATCGGTACCCGCTACCAAGGATTGATGACTTATTTGATCAACTGCAAGGATCAAGCTACTATTCCAAGATCAACCTTCGATCTGGATACCATCAGCTGAGAATCCAAGAGGAAAGCGTACCAAAGACTGCATTCAGAACACGATATGGGCACTACGAATTTCTTGTGATGCCATTCGGACTGACGAATGCACCAGCGGTCTTTATGGATCTAATGAACCGCGTATGCAAACCATATCTCGATAAATTCGTGATTGTATTTATCGATGATATCCTGATTTACTCGCGAACGAAAGAAGAGCATGAGCAACATCTCAGAACTATTCTGGAACTACTGAAGAAAGAGAAGCTCTATGCAAAGTTCACGAAATGCGAATTCTGGATTCGCGAAGTACAATTTCTTGGTCACGTTGTGAATGAGAATGGCATTCATGTAGACCCATCCAAGATAGAAGCAATAAAGAATTGGGAAGCTCCCAAGACCCCAACCGAAGTTCGACAATTTTTGGGCTTAGCGGGCTATTATCGGCGATTCATCGAGAATTTCTCAAAAATAGCTCAACCGCTAACGACCCTTACACAGAAAGACAAGAAATACGACTGGGGTCACAAACAGGAAGAATCCTTTCAGCTACTTAAGAACAAGCTCTGCGATGCACCGATACTATCATTACCCGAAGGCACTGAAGACTTCGTGGTATACTGCGACGCCTCACGACAAGGCTTGGGTTGCGTGCTCATGCAACGCCAAAAAGTCATCGCTTACGTTTCGAGACAATTGAAGGTTCATGAGAGAAACTATACCACTCACGACTTGGAACTAGGTGTGGTGGTATTCGCCTTGAAGATCTGGCGACACTATTTATATGGTACTCGATGTACAATTTTCACAGATCACAAAAGCTTACAACTCATATTTGATCAGAAGGAATTGAATATGCGCCAACGACGTTGGGTCGAGCTGCTGAATGATTACGACTGTGAGATTAAGTACCATCCTGGAAAGGCAAACGTCGTAGCGGACGCGTTGAGCCGAAAAGAAAGGGTTAAGACCCTAAGGGTTCGAGCATTGGAAATGACGATTCGAACGAACCTCACTGCACGCATTCGTGATGCACAACAAGAAGCTCTTAAAGAAGACAACTGTAAAGCTGAATACCTACGGGGTATGCTGAAATACATGGTGCCAAACGAAGAGGGAGCCTTATACTTCAAGAAGCGTATTTGGGTTCCACTCTATGGTGGCATACGAGAAGTCATCCTTAATGAAGCCCACAAACCGAGATATTCGATCCATCCAGGATCGGACAAAATGTATCAAGACTTGAAAGAATACTATTGGTGGCCGAGACTCAAAAGCGACATTGCTGTTTATGTTGGAAAATGCCTAACCTGTGCCAAGGTTAAGGCAGAATATCAGAAACCGTCCGGCCTACTACAACAACCAGAGATTCACGTGTGGAAGTGGGAACAAATCTCGATGGACTTCATAACGAAATTACCCAGGACCCCGAGAGGGCACAATATGATATGGGTAATAGTTGATCGATTAACGAAGTCTGCGCACTTCCTACCGATCCGAGAAAAAGACAGCACTGGAAAGCTTGCTGAAATATACTTAAGAGAAATTGTGGCACGTCATGGAGTGCCAATCTCAATCATTTCAGACAGAGATGGACGCTTTGTCTCAAGAACCTGGCAATCATTTCAGGAAGCCTTTGGATCTCAGTTAGATCTGAGCACGGCATTCCACCCGCAAACAGACGGCCAGAGCGAACGGACTATACAAACGTTAGAAGATATGCTTCGCGCATGTGTCATGGATCTAGGCGGCAACTGGGATACTCATCTACCTTTAGTTGAGTTTTCCTACAATAACAGTTATCATACGAGCATAAAAGCCGCGCCGTTCGAAGCTCTGTATGGCCGCAAGTGCCGATCGCCCTTATATTGGGCAGATGCCGGAGATAAACGTATGGTTGGTCCTGAACTTGTACAAGAGACAACCGACAAGATTGCGCAGATCCGAGAGCGCATTAAGGTGGCTCGAGATCGACAAAAGAGCTACGCTGATCCGAAAAGAAAATCAGTAGAATTCAAGGTGGGAGACAAAGTGTTGTTAAAAGTCTCACCATGGAAGGGCGTAGTCAGATTTGGAAAACGTGGAAAGCTGAATCCACGATACATCGGACCATTCAGAATATTGAAGAGAATTGGTACCGTGGCATACAAGTTGGAGTTACCGGAAGAACTTAATGGAGTACATGATACGTTTCATGTATCCAACCTGAAGAAGAGTCCAACACAAGAAAACGTGATCATCCCGATGGATGAAGTGCGTATTGATGAAGCCCTCCGATTTACAGAACAACCCGTTGAGGTTACCGACTGGAAAGTCAACAAGACCAGGAGGAGCAGTGTGAAACTTATCAAAGTACGTTGGAGCTCTAAGCACGGACCCGAGTACACATGGGAACGTGAAGACCAGTTCAAAGAAAAGTATCCCCACCTATTCAAGAAGACTCCTGCGAGAGTTAGTTCAGCCTGAATTTCGGGACGAAATTCTTTTAACGGGGGGAGACTGAGACAATTGGCATAAACCGGTAATTTTCGTACACTTTAATTATTATTTATTGACTGCAATTATGTGCTTAATTGTCAGTAATGTCTGAACACGTGATTAAACAAGTGAATTCATGCACGTTGTATACTACAAAATATTGCTTTATGCATAAACGAGAGCGTTGCGTCAGAAATACTAGTAAACTCACCGGTAAGACACACTGTGTCAACAGAACTGCAGAAGGCAGTCAGACATTAGAATTGAGGCCTAGGTGTAGGTCCAACGACAAGAATACATTAAAACCCAAGAATACATACAAGGGTTTACTTATATACCATCCGGAAGCTAAAATACGCACTAAAAAGCACCCGAAACGCACTTTAAGTGCAGAATTTTTAATGAATTCAGCTCTAATCAGTTTTTAACAACATAAATATTATGCAGAATTCATGTTTTAACATCCAAAATATTTCCCCAAGTGTTGGGAATTGAAAGGATACAAAAAGGTACTTAAAAGACACTAAAAAGTGTGATTTAGCACTTTAACGAATCGGTATCTAACCGAACAACCGGACTTTACCCGGAACATAAAAATAATGTCAATGACATTGTTTATACTTTTCTGAGCTAGTTAGGGTCCCCGAATACCCTAACACCCTTTATATTACACTACACACTAATAACCTACATAAAGTCCTAACTAGACTTAACTAGAACATGTAACTACCAATTGAAATCAAACTAGCACCCCCCCCCCCCCATTGTTGGACGGTTGGGAAACAAGGATCCCACATGGGATTTCTTTGTTATATTTTATTGGATCTTGTTTTGTACAAAGAGGACATATTACACAATGAATGAAAGGATTAAATGGGTTATAAGAATGCATGGAAGGTTAAGCTCATTGTCACACCCCCAAAATCCACACGCGGAGTATCACCGCTTGGAGGCGTGACTGACCAGGATCAAGCCATCAATCATATCAAACATAGTATTTAAGTGTAAGAGTAAGAAAATATAATTCATCTTGACATGACTGATGTTCATAACCAAACATTGTTTAAGTAGCGGAAGCATAATAATGAAAACCCAAATTAAGTTATAAGTTCAAATATTGTCTACGATCCGTATCCCACAACGACCTGCTCCTTCCTGTGCAAGCTCCATATGTACCTAAGGTCCTGCAAGGCATGCAAGAGAGAGTCAACAACTAGTTGAGCGAGTTCACAGTTAACAGTTCAGTAATAGTATAGCGTGAGTAGTAGTATGTTCGTTCGTTACAATGTATCGTATTAGTTTCCATCGCGGCCAATGTCCTTGGCAGGTGTGCGAAGATGTTGGGGAAGGTCTTTCCCCAAGTTTTTCTAGACTAGGTTTGTTTGTATCGCGACCAATGTCCTTGGCAGGTGTGCGATGATGTTGTACGTTTAGTTCGCGGCCAATGTCCTTGGCAGGTGTGCGAAGACAGTCATAATATCGCGGCCAATGTCCTTGGCAGGTGTGCGAAGATCGTTCAATAAGTGTTACTAGTCTAGCAGTAGGTTCTGTCATCTATGTATGTACAGTAATCATCAAAACCCCATTCCCCCCCTGGGAATCCCATGCCTTGGCTTGTGTGAACTCACCTTGGTTTGCTCGGTATGCTAAGTGTATGCTCGCAAGTAATCAATCACGTCCTAAAGTATGCACGTATGTGAAATCAGTTTGTGTTCAAGTTGTGCACGTATTAACATGTAACACGTAATCACAATCATATACAAGATGATTACATTTAACAGCAGTTAAATATTCCAGTTAACACTTAACAGAATTAACCCAAGTTACTGTGCAGATTTCTGTTCGGCGAAACACACATAATGGCGAAACACAAATTGACGAAACACATTCCGTTTCGTCGTGACCTTGATTGGCGAAACAGGATTCTAATTCGTCGGTGATCATTGGCGAAACACATCTATTTCGTCGAGGTCAGGTTTGGCGAAACAGAGGTCTAATTCGTCGACTGCCCTTGGCGAAACACTTTCTGTTTCGCCAAGAGATCTGTTTCGTCAAGACAGATTCGAGGTGAGGTCAGTTACGTACACAGATACATGCAAAAACCCTAACAGCCGTCACTATCAAGTAACACTCATCCAGAATTCATATAGCATATCTCATCTTAACACAATCATCCAGAAATCATTGTCTAGCATGAACCCTAGTTTAAACGTATCTCAAAACCGACTATCATGCAATATCACATTATCGAACCCTATCAAGATGCTAACTTGCATTCAGAATCAGATCATAATAACAACATCCAGAACCGAGTATTCAATCATATTAAGTTTCGCATACAACCATTTATATCCGACTACAATATTCATATCGAAATCCATATCATCATCATCATAACAAGAACCCTAATATCTAACATGTATCGATTGAAATTATACATCAACATAGCAGAATCACATGACACAGAAACACATTCACGGATGAAAGATCAATCAAGACACATAATCTACTAACCGAGATGAGGGTTTGATCGCACAAGGGTTTCCGGTGGGTTCTAGTTCGCCGTCACAGTGAGAGAGCTCTAGGGTTTCGGTCGTGTTGATAGAAAATGTAAAAGTGATGCTGTTTTACGTACACATACACAAAATAACGTTCTGGGCCCAAGCTGGGCTTCGTGAATTATTGGGCCGGCGAAACAGACTTCTGTTTCGTCGGAATGTTCATGGCGAAACAGCCTGTTTCGTCGGAATGGGTTATGGCGAAACACTCTTGTGTTTCGTCGGGTTCCTAACAGTTTAAGTTTTACAAACAGTACACATGTTATACAATCACACATAACCATGCAAACACACTAGGTTTTATCATAACACAACTATATAGTCAAAGTCATCGTGCATTAAATGCGAACAAAGAATGTCGGAAATTCGAGTTGTCACATTATCCCCAACTTGAAAGAAATTTCGTCCCGAAATTTAGCATGCAGTTACTGAGGAAAGCTAATGGTGTGACGTTGTTTACCTGAATTGTATCGCGGCTCCCCTGAGCATGTTTGCGAAGATTACTGGTTTTCTTGGGGTGTCACATTATCCCCCCGTTGATTTGGAATTTCGTCCCGAAATTCTGCATTGGTAGCTTCAGCCTCAGTAGTAGTTGCTTGGTTTCCGAATAACTGGGGATATTTGAGTTCCATTTGATCTTCGCGCTCCCAGGTGAACTCTGGGCCGCGGCGGGAGTTCCAACGAACTCGTACAAGAGGGATTCTCGTGTTCTTGAGGACCTTAACATCCCGGTCCGTGATTTCAACAGGTTCCTCGACGAAGTGCAACCGCTCGTCGATAGTGAGTTCCTTCAAAGGAACTATGTGGGTCTCATCTGACGTACACTTCTTCAGATTTGACACGTGAAAGACGTTGTGAACTGCACTGAGTTCAGGTGGTAAGTTCAATCTGTAGGCCACTTTGCCTATTTTCTCAATAACCTCGAAAGGTCCTACATATCGTGGATTTAGTTTGCCACGTTTACCAAAACGAACCACACCCTTCCAGGGTGAAACTTTAAGTAGCGCTCGATCCCCAACTTGGAATTCGAGTAGTTTCCTGTCTAAATCAGCGTATGCTTTCTGACGGTCGCGTGCTGCCGCCATGCGTTGTCGTATTTGTGCAATCTTTTCTGTAGTATCGACTACCATTTCTGGACCTGTGATTTGACTTTCTCCCACCTCTGCCCAACAGAGAGGTGACCGGCACTTACGTCCGTATAGTGCCTCGAATGGTGCAGCTTTAATGCTGGTGTGGTAGCTGTTATTGTACGAAAATTCCACAAGTGGCAGATGTTTTTCCCAACCATTGCCAAAGTCTATGACGCACGCCCGAAGCATGTCTTCTAGAGTTTGAATAGTGCGCTCAGACTGCCCATCGGTCTGAGGATGATACGCCGTGCTCATGTCTAAACGAGAGCCAAACGATTTATGCATTGCTTGCCACAGTTCTGAAGTAAAACGTGCGTCACGATCAGAGATGATAGAGGTTGGCACTCCGTGCCTCGAGACCACTTCTTTTAAGTAAATGTCCGCCAAGGTAGAGAACTTGTCTGTTTCTTTAATGGCCAGGAAGTGAGCAGACTTTGTGAGTCGATCCACGATCACCCAAATAGTATCATTTCCGCGCTGAGATCTAGGTAGGCCAGTAACAAAATCCATGGAAATTTGCTCCCATTTCCATTGTGGTATCTCAGGTTGTTGTAGTGGTCCTGACGGTTTCTGATATTCTGCCTTGACTCTCGCACACGTCAAGCATTTACTAACATATGTGGCTATGTGGGCCTTCATGCTAGGCCACCAATATGTAGTTTTGATGTCGTGGTACATTTTATCCGAACCAGGATGTACCGAGTAGCGAGACTTGTGAGCTTCATCCATTACTAGCTCGCGTAAGTTGCCGTACAGTGGGACCCAAATGCGTCCTGTTACGTAATAAGCGCCGTCTGCCCTTTGTTCTAATCGTTGCCTTGAGCCGCGTAGGGCTTCAGCCCTGACGTTGTCTGGTTTCAATGCTTCTATCTGAGCATCTCGTATCTGGGAAGGAAGGCTAGACTGTATGGTGAGTTGTAAGGCTCGAACGCGCTTAGGCGCAGTGTCTTTTCGACTGAGGGCGTCAGCCACAACATTGGCTTTGCCTGGATGGTACCTGATTGAGCATTCGTAGTCATTTAACAGTTCAACCCATCGTCGCTGTCGCATATTCAGTTCCTTCTGTTTGAATATATGTTCGAGGCTTCTGTGGTCAGTGTAGATAGCACATTTGGTACCGTACAAATAGTGTCGCCATATCTTAAGTGCAAAGACGACCGCTCCCAGCTCTAGGTCGTGTGTAGTGTAATTCCGTTCGTGAACCTTAAGTTGGCGCGAAGCATAAGCAATAACTTTATCCCTCTGCATCAATACACATCCAAGACCTTGGATAGATGCGTCGCAGTAGACTACGAAATCGTCCGTGCCTTCAGGCAGTGAGAGGATAGGTGCGCTACATAGTCTATCCTTTAAGTGCTGAAACGCTGTTTCCTGTGCGTTACCCCAACGATAAACAACACCCTTCTGCGTCAACAGGGTAAGCGGCTGAGCAATCTTTGAGAAGTCTTTGATGAAACGTCTGTAATAACCCGCCAAACCCAAGAATTGGCGTATTTCCGTTGGTGTACGAGGCGCAGGCCAATTCTTGATCGAATTTACCTTGGATGGATCGACATGGATCCCATCTTTGTTCACCACGTGGCCTAAAAAGTGGACTTCACGAAGCCAGAAGTCACATTTAGAAAACTTAGCGTATAGCTGTTCCGTTCGTAGAAGTTCCAGTATAAGTCGTAGGTGCTGCTCGTGTTCCTCCTGACTCTTCGAATAAATCAGGATGTCGTCAATAAAAACAATGACGAACTTGTCGAGATAGGGTTTGCACACCCTGTTCATAAGATCCATAAATACGGCAGGCGCGTTCGTTAGCCCAAATGGCATGACCATAAACTCGTAGTGGCCGTAGCGTGTTCTGAACGCTGTTTTGGAGACGTCTTCATCCCGGACTCTCAGCTGGTGGTATCCTAACCTTAAGTCTATCTTAGAATAGTAGCTCGACCCTTGCAGCTGGTCGAATAAATCATCTATGCGCGGAAGAGGATAACGATTCTTGATTGTCACCTTGTTGAGTTCACGGTAGTCTATACACATCCTGAACGTACCGTCTTTCTTCTTCACGAATAACACTGGAGCTCCCCAAGGCGAAGAGCTAGGACGTATAAAACCCTTTTCCAAGAGTTCTTGTAGCTGCTTTGACAATTCTTCCAATTCAGTTGGAGCCAAACGATAAGGCGCTCGAGCTATGGGTGCTGCTCCCGGAGCGAGCTCGATCTGAAATTCAACCTGACGATGAGGCGGTAACCCGGGTAACTCTTCTGGAAATACTTGAGGAAAGTCACGTACTACAGGAATATCTTCAATCTTTTTCTCTTTCTTCGAGGTATCTGTAACGAGTGCTAGTATAGCAGTGTGTCCCTTGCGTAAACACTTCTGAGCCTTCAAAAAGGAGATGATGCCACTCACGACACCACTCTTGTCGCCTTGAACTTCGAGAGGTTCCTTGCCCGAACGAGGAATACGAATAACCTTTTCTTTGCATAAAATCTCCGCTCGTTGTTGAGATAACCAATCCATACCAATGACGACGTCAAAGCTACCCAAGGGTATAGGAATGAGATCGATGGAGAAAGTCTGATCAGCGAGGATAAGATTACACCCTTTAACTATGTGCGTGGCCTCTAGACTTTTACCGTTAGCTAACTCTACGACATGTTTGGTGTTTAAGAGAGTTGGTGCACGTTTTAACATTTCACTAGCTTTTAGAGACATGTAACTTGTATCCGCACCAGAATCAAACAGTACAGTAACATAAAAGTCGTCAAGAAGAAACTTACCCATAACCACGTTGGGATCATTCCTGGCATCACCCTGACCGATCACAAACATACGGCCTCTAGCACCATTGTTGTTGTTGTTGTTTCCCCCATTGTTGTTGTTCCCATTGCCCTGGTTGTTGTTGTTGTTATTGTTCTGGTTCTGGTTTAACTGAGGGCAATCCCGCTTGTAATGACCTTCAGCCCCACACTGGTAGCATCCCCTGTTTCCCTGCTGTTGCTGCTGAGGCTGGTTTCGTGGAGCAGGTGGTTGTTGTTGCTGGTTCTGATTTGCTGGCCGTACGCTTCTACAATCCTTAGCCTCATGACCCATCTTGAGGCATCTTTGACACTGTTCCCTGCGGCATCTTCCACTGTGGTGTTTGTTGCACCTTCTACACCATGGGTAAATTCCCCGATAGCCACTCTGCCCTTGACTACCTGATGATTGCTGATTCGGACTCTGATGGTCATTTGTTTTGCGTTGCTGAGCTTGAGACTGAACAGTAGCTGAACCCTTGCTAGAATCCCCCTCCCATTTCCTCTTATTGTCGCTGGGAGTAGCAGGGGTAACTGAAGTGGTAGCGGTAGCAGTAGCGCTGATGCGTTTAGGCAACCTGTTTTGCTCCACCGCCTGATCAGTGAGACGGTGAGCCAACTGAACAACCTGCTGATAAGTAGCATGATTTGCTGAAGTCACATGACTTTGGATCTCTGGCACCAGACCCTTAAGATAAAGTTCAATACGCTTGTCCACCAGAGTAGGACACAGTAATGCAAGCTCATTCGACCTCTTGGTATACGCTTCGATCTCAGACCCCGTCATCTTGAGGTTGAAAAACTCGACTTCCAGCTTATGAATATCATCTCGACTGCAGTATTCTTCCTTGATCATCTCTTTGAAATTGTTCCATGGGGTGGCGTTAGCAGCAACCAACCCCAGGATTTGGACCTGTGCTTTCCACCATGTGAGGGCCAAACCCTCGAGGGTACCGGTAGCATATTTCACCCTGCGTGCCTCAGGGCATTCACACATCTCAAACACAGACTCTATCTTTTCAAACCAGTGCAGGAGACCTACGGCTCCTTCAGTGCCGCTGAAAGTGGATGGACGACAGTCCATGAAAGTCTTGAAAGTGCAAACAGGTGCTTGACCTCCTGCTTGTGCGGCTGCAACTGCCGCAGTAACTCGTTCGTTAATGAGGGCCGTCAACTGGTCCTGAGTCATGTTGATACGTCCAGACATGATCTTCATAGCAAAGATAACGTAAGTGAGATAGGTTCGCGAATTGTGCGATGACAGAAGAGAGTGAGCACACGAGTATTCTCAGGCAATAACATATAGCAAGTTCTGTGATCTAAGCATACCACGAGCAAAGGTCTATGTAGTTCTAGCATGTAGGTAAAGTAACATGAATGGTAATACCTATGATGTTGAGCCTTGCACGTGGAGCGAAGCGTCGTTGTGGATCGTTGAGAGCACTGTTCTGGTTATAGTCTGGTTTTAACAAAATCGTTTTCCCTTTATTAAAACCGAGTTCTCTATAACCAATGGCTCTGATACCAATCTGTCACACCCCCAAAATCCACACGCGGAGTATCACCGCTTGGAGGCGTGACTGACCAGGATCAAGCCATCAATCATATCAAACATAGTATTTAAGTGTAAGAGTAAGAAAATATAATTCATCTTGACATGACTGATGTTCATAACCAAACATTGTTTAAGTAGCGGAAGCATAATAATGAAAACCCAAATTAAGTTATAAGTTCAAATATTGTCTACGATCCGTATCCCACAACGACCTGCTCCTTCCTGTGCAAGCTCCATATGTACCTAAGGTCCTGCAAGGCATGCAAGAGAGAGTCAACAACTAGTTGAGCGAGTTCACAGTTAACAGTTCAGTAATAGTATAGCGTGAGTAGTAGTATGTTCGTTCGTTACAATGTATCGTATTAGTTTCCATCGCGGCCAATGTCCTTGGCAGGTGTGCGAAGATGTTGGGGAAGGTCTTTCCCCAAGTTTTTCTAGACTAGGTTTGTTTGTATCGCGGCCAATGTCCTTGGCAGGTGTGCGATGATGTTGTACGTTTAGTTCGCGGCCAATGTCCTTGGCAGGTGTGCGAAGACAGTCATAATATCGCGGCCAATGTCCTTGGCAGGTGTGCGAAGATCGTTCAATAAGTGTTACTAGTCTAGCAGTAGGTTCTGTCATCTATGTATGTACAGTAATCATCAAAACCCCATTCCCCCCCTGGGAATCTCATGCCTTGGCTTGTGTGAACTCACCTTGGTTTGCTCGGTATGCTAAGTGTATGCTCGCAAGTAATCAATCACGTCCTAAAGTATGCACGTATGTGAAATCAGTTTGTGTTCAAGTTGTGCACGTATGAACATGTAACACGTAATCACAATCATATACAAGATGATTACATTTAACAGCAGTTAAATATTCCAGTTAACACTTAACAGAATTAACCCAAGTTACTGTGCAGATTTCTGTTCGGCGAAACACACATAATGGCGAAACACAAATTGACGAAACACATTCCGTTTCGTCGTGACCTTGATTGGCGAAACAGGATTCTAATTCGTCGGTGATCATTGGCGAAACACATCTATTTCGTCGAGGTCAGGTTTGGCGAAACAGAGGTCTAATTCGTCGACTGCCCTTGGCGAAACACTTTCTGTTTCGCCAAGAGATCTGTTTCGTCAAGACAGATTCGAGGTGAGGTCAGTTACGTACACAGATACATGCAAAAACCCTAACAGCCGTCACTATCAAGTAACACTCATCCAGAATTCATATAGCATATCTCATCTTAACACAATCATCCAGAAATCATTGTCTAGCATGAACCCTAGTTTAAACGTATCTCAAAACCGACTATCATGCAATATCACATTATCGAACCCTATCAAGATGCTAACTTGCATTCAGAATCAGATCATAATAACAACATCCAGAACCGAGTATTCAATCATATTAAGTTTCGCATACAACCATTTATATCCGACTACAATATTCATATCGAAATCCATATCATCATCATCATAACAAGAACCCTAATATCTAACATGTATCGATTGAAATTATACATCAACATAGCAGAATCACATGACACAGAAACACATTCACGGATGAAAGATCAATCAAGACACATAATCTACTAACCGAGATGAGGGTTTGATCGCACAAGGGTTTCCGGTGGGTTCTAGTTCGCCGTCACAGTGAGAGAGCTCTAGGGTTTCGGTCGTGTTGATAGAAAATGTAAAAGTGATGCTGTTTTACGTACACATACACAAAATAACGTTCTGGGCCCAAGCTGGGCTTCGTGAATTATTGGGCCGGCGAAACAGACTTCTGTTTCGTCAGAATGTTCATGGCGAAACAGCCTATTTCGTCGGAATGGGTTATGGCGAAACACTCTTGTGTTTCGTCGGGTTCCTAACAGTTTAAGTTTTACAAACAGTACACATGTTATACAATCACACATAACCATGCAAACACACTAGGTTTTATCATAACACAACTATATAGTCAAAGTCATCGTGCATTAAATGCGAACAAAGAATGTCGGAAATTCGAGTTGTCACACTCATTTCCTCACACCTACTAAACACACATACCTCTCTCCCTCCTCCCTCCTTCCTTACGGCCGAAACCAAGCACCCCCTTCACCACCACCTTCAATCCAAGCTCATCCATTCCAAGTCCACTTGAAGGTGTAAGAAGGTTATTCACGAGGCTCGGTGTGTTCGGAAGTTGAAGGACCTTCATCGATTGCTTTTATCCACCTCTTTTGTCCTCTTGAACTCCCCTAGCCTTGTGCTAGTAGTAAGTGCTCTAAAACTTCATCTTGTTCTTGATTTTGGTGGTTAATAGTTGATAGAATGATTAAATGATGAAAACACTAAAGAACTTACATTAAAGTCTTGAACATAAGATGAATAAGGTGGATAAAGAGAAGTTATGTGTGTAAATCTTGTGAAACTTGTCTAGTTGAGATTATTTGATGTTGTTTGTCATTAAAAGTGGGATGGATCATCATCTACGCATACTAGATCATGTTCAAGAACATGAACTAGTAGTATGTTAAGTGTTAGAAATATAAAAGATTATGAAATCATCCATCATGAACTTGGAACTTGTGTAAACATAATTTTCCTTGTAAAATAAGACTCTAAACATGTAGATCTAAAGATCTACAAGTGGTTTTTCGGAAGAACCAAGCGGAAAATGCTAGTTTTGTTAAAACCCGGACCTTATATAAATTAAAAGCATTTTAGTAAATAAACAAGTGTATAGACACTTGTGTAACAAGGGAGTTCTACAATGAAATATTTTTGTAAACCTTGACTAGAAGTTGTGAAACTTCATATTCTTTAAAAATAAAGTTTTTAAGAAATTAAACTTATTTTTAAAGATAACAAGACTTACTAAATGTGCTAGTAAGTTACTACACATTTTTGTAAACATTCAAGTTCATGAAATGGAGAAATTAGTGATTATTGTTGATGATTATTGTTGATAATTGTTGTTGATGATTGTTGACGACTTAAAAGAAAATAAACACATGTTTTGAAAACATGGGAAACCTCCATTTTTAGGGGAATCTCCGTCAAAATTTTTATAAATTTTGACACTTAGAGAAATATAAGTTTTTGAGGAACTTATTCCCTAAAAATGTATTTAAAAACATTACCAAGGTTTCCCTAATTTTTGGTGATTTCTTCAAGAATAAAAATGGATATTAAGTATGTATATTTTTGAGAAAAATATATATATTATTTGATCACCAACTTGTGTGCTAAGTGTATATAGTATGTGTTATACGTACTAGTGTATTAAGACTTAAAAATACACTAAATACTCATGAGGAGTATAAACATAAAAATACACATACAACATACAAGATACATAATTCGGGTGCAAAGTGCAAAACACGAGATACTTATATTAATTTTAGAGAAAATAATATAAGTAAGATACTTAGTTAAAAATATGAAATATTTTTAACACAAGAATACATACACCAAAGAGAGTGACTGTACTTGTGCGACACAAGTCTAGTGACTAACGTTAAGAAAACGCGTATAGGTTACGACGTTAATTAAGCAAATCCGGTGAAGTTTACGACGCTCAGGAACGCAAAGTTGTGAGTTCATGCTCCCCCTTTTCTCTTTAACTGTTTTCAGTTTTTATAACTTCGGGGGTGAAATACATGTACAAATGTACAAAATTTATAATTGGTATGATATAAATATAAGAAGCACACTTGGTGAGAACAAGAATCAAGTGTGATGAAATATAAGAATACAAGAAGTACACTTGGTGAGAACGAGAACCAAGTGTGACGAAATATAAGATAATAAGAAACGCACTTGGTGAGGACGAGAACCAAGTAGGATGCGTTATGAGAAATGATAATAAGAAACGCGCTTGGTGAGGACGAGAACCAAGTAGGATGCGTTATGAGAATTGATAACAAGAAACGCGCTTGGTGAGTATGAGAACCAAGTAGGATGCGTTATGAGAAATAGTGTTACGAATAGGGTACATAAGCACCATTAATCAACAATATACCTAGACCGCAGAACAAAAGGTTAGATCTAACGGGTGCCTGGCAGCCACACTCTCGGTGAGGGCGAGAATCGAGTAGTGCTTTTGTGTCTCAGAATATACCAATTAAATGCCTTAGGTTTGGTGACTTCCTATGTCGTGTCACATGTTAATGGCTTTGCAACCCATTAACAATCCTGATACTTACAGGAATACTTTATTTACATAAAAGTCATACCATACTAAAAATTGATGAATACTTGAGTACGTGGGGTACTCAAGAAAAGATTGAATTATACTTGAAGTACGTGGGGTACTCAAGAAAATGGGAATTATACTTGAGTACGTGGGGTACTCAAGAAGAAATTGAATTATACATGAGTACGTGGTGTACACATGAAACTGAATTAATATATGAAAACTTGATTTATACACAAACTATGTTTTCATACAAAGTATACAAACGTGAAACACAAAAACTGCATGAATTCACACCAACATTATGTTGACGTTTTTCCAAAACTCACATGTATTTCAGGTAACTAGGATGGATGTGCGCGCGGTCTCGCTTATGCTTGTGGATGTCGCTTATGTTTATCTTTAAATAAATTTGTAAACTTTTTAAGACAATGTTTTATGCGACTTAGCGATGTAAACGCTAAACTTATGTTTTCAAATTATGGCATTTGGTGTTTTTACGAGCATATAGCATGTTTACCTTTCGTATGCAATGAGAACCTTTCATGATCACACCTCGTGCTTCCGCCGCAGAAAGGGGTGTGACAAGGCATGGGTCTGTTGAGTCGATCCTTGCTATGCGACCTGTCTCTGGTTGTAAGTTTTTGTTAATTTAGTCCATGCTTCCAATCTACTTCTATGTTTGTATATTCACTTGCAAATTTGAATGTTTAAGTAATTTTATAAACCAATACAGTTTTGTGATGTTATACAATTATTTGAATTTAGCATTAGAGTTTGTAAAAGTAGAAAATCATTAATTTCTTCTTTTTAATATCACAAAACATATTTGTACTTAAAACGTTGGCAATTTTAGCTACTAACAAACTGGTCACAGAAAGGTTCATTCGTAATTGAGGTCCGTAACACCTCCGTTGCAAAATATGTCGCAAAATGTTCACTTGAAATATTAGTCGCTAAAAGTTCAGTCACATAATTGGTCGCAAATGATTAAAATGATGTCATATTTGATATATAATTGGTTAAAAATGATATATATGCTAGATGAATTGGCTTTGCAATCTCACAAGGACTTCAAATGAGACTTATGGATGTCGTCACTGCATACTTGTACTGGACACTTGAAAATGAAATCTACATGAAAATACCGAAAGGGTTAAAAATTGCTGAAGCATTAAAATCAATACCCCGAGATATGTGTGCTATAAAGCTAAAAAGATCTTTATACGGTCTTAAACAATTTGGCTGCATGTGGTACAATTGGCTCAGTGAATATCTCGAAAAAGAATGATACAAGCCTGATGTAATCAGTCCATGTGTCTTCATAAAAAGATCACTCTCAAAATTCACTATAATAGCAGTCTATGTTGATGATATAAACATCATCGGAGCTCCTGAAGAGATAAAAAAAGCTGCTAATATATTAAAGAGAGAATTTGAGATGAAAGACCTTGGTACAACAAAATTATGTCTCGGCCTGAAGTTCGAGCATTTGCGCAACGGTACATTCGTACATCAGTCAAACTACATCCAGAAGATGTTAGTACGTTTTAATATGGACAAAGCTCATCTGTTTAGCATACCCATGGTTGTCCGACCGCTAGATCCTCAAAAGGATCCTTACCGACCTCAAGAAGAAGGCGAAGAAGTACTCGGTCCAGAAGTACCATACTTAAGTGCGATCGGTGCCCTTATGTATCTTGCAAATAACACGAGGCCCGATATTGCATTCTCGGTGTATGTACTAGCAAGATACAGTTCAAATCCAACACGTTGACATTGGAATAGAATAAAACATATTTTCCCATACCTTTGTGGGACACAAGACTTGGGTCTTTTCTACCAGAAAGATAAAAAGTCTCAACTTGTTGGTTATGCCGATGTTGGATATTTATCAAATCCACATAAAGCAAAATCGCAAACAGCTTATGTATTTACATATGGTGGCACAACAATTTATTAGAAGTCAACTAAACAAACACTTACAGCAACATCATCAAATCATGCTGAACTAATAGCACTATATGATGCTAGTTGAGAATGCGTGTGGTTGTGATCAATGATTACTCACATACAAGAAGCATGCGGATTAGAACAGACCAAGAAAGAGCCGACAATTATTTACGAAGACAATGCTGCTTTTATAGCTCAAATCAGAGAAGGTTACATCAAGGGTGATCGAACAAAGCACATCTCACCAAACTTTTGTCAACATATGACTTGCAGAAAAAAGGGGAAATTGATGTTTGCCAGATCAAGTCAAGTAAAAATTTAGTTGAACTATTCAAAAGTCTTTACCTAGAAGTTGTTTCGAGCAGCTATCCCATAAGATCGGTCTCCGTAGATTAAAAGATGTTGTTGAACTCATGGGGAGAGCTATACACGTTGTACTATTTTCCCTTAACTAAGTTTTGTCACACTGAGTTTTCGTAGTAAGATTTTTAATGATACAACATAACTGATCTAGTAGTATCAATATATTTGTTTATGTATTGAGGTACCTATTTAACATATTGTTAACCGTGTATAATAAGTAGTAATATATATATGAGGGAGAGTGTTATGAATAAAGATATATTTCCTGAATTTTCTCATCTTTTTTGTATTTTTCTGTTACATTTTAACTACATGTATATGTACACAAGAAGAGACATAGTTGAATGAATGAAATACAATTTCTCATTTTTCAATCATTTCTCACAATATGAATAACAAGTAATAAAGTTTAGAGTAAATTACGGTTTTGGCCCATGTGGTTTAGCTAGTTTAACCCTTTCAGCCCAAAAAAGAATTTTTTTTAATATATCAGACCCCGATATTGCATTTTATAGCAGTTTTGGCCCCTGACACTAACTTTGTTGGTTTTTTTGTAGTTAAGCGTAAGAGTAATTAGGTAATTTTATACCATAGGGGCTGTTTTTTATAATTACAAAGTTCATTTAATATTAAGAGATTATTAAGCAATTACTCAAGTTTTTTTTATTATTTCGTTATTTTCACGATTATTATTTAACAAAATATGTTTTATATATACGGATAAATATGTATTTTCATTAAGCGTTTGTTTTTTTATAAAAGTCGTTTTTAAAATCATTTGTTTATTAACCTTTTTTTAACCGTCTATTGTTTTTAAAATTATCAATTTTTAAACCGCTAGTTTATTAAATTCATTCTTTTTAAAGTTGTTTGTCTTTTAATTTTTTTTAAACGATTTATAAAGTTCTTTTTGAAATCATTTTTTAACTTCTTCAAACAATTCGTTTTTTTAAGTCGTTAATTTTTAAAAGCGTTTCTTTTTAAACCGTTCCTTTTAGAACCGTTTTTTGAAATCGTTCATTTTTGAAACTTTGTATTGAGTTTACTTATAGTCGTTAGGGAAAAAGAACTTCAGAAAAATAACGATTTCAAAAATTGAAGGAATTTAATAACGATCGATTTTAAACGAACGAGTGGTTTAAAAAACGAAGATTAAAAAAAAAGATGTTTATAAAAACAACCAAACCTTAAAAACATAAGTTGATAAGTGTAAGGTACTAAAAACACATGAATTTAATAATCGAAAGGTTAAAAAATAACAAATTTTGAATAAACAAACGGTCAAAAGAAATTGAAGATTTGAAAAATAAATAAACTATTAAAAAAATTGAAAAATGAACGATCTTTTGCAAACTTTTTATTAGAATGTTTCTTTTTTCAAATCTTACTTTTCTTTTGTTTTTATTGCACACGCCGTTTTATAATATTTTAAAAAATGAATGACTTTACAAAGTAAGTTGTTTAAAAATTATTAAAAGAAAATGTTTTTAAAATGAATGGTATAAAATGAAGTGTTTAAAAAACTTTAAAAGACAAACGACTTTAAAAAGAATGATTAAAAAAATGGTTTAAAAATGAACAATTTTAAAAACGATAGATGATTTAAACAAAATGTAATAAGACAAATTATTTTTTAAAACGACTTTTAGAAAAACAAACGGTTAATGAAAATACATATTTATTTGTATGTTTAAAACATATTTTGTTAAATAATAATCCTTAAATAACTTTTTTTTTTTGAAAAGTACAATTTTTTCACAAAGCACAACCACAAACAGGCTGCCCAAACACAACAAACAAAGAACTTCACATGAGACCCCATTGTTTTTTATTCTATTTTTATACCACAAAAAACCAATCAATTTAATCTCTTGAATAATACCGACGATTTTCACTTCCACATTAGCGAATCTCTTGTTGTTACGAGCCTTTCATAAACACCAAGATGCCACGATGATGATACCTTTCAGCGCTATGCTATCCTTTAAATTTAACCCCACATGGTTATGCACTTCCACAAGATTCTTGATTGAGAAAAGAATTAAAGGGCCAATTTTACACCAAGCACTTAAAGCATTCCAAACAGCAGCAACAACATAACAAAACAAAATAAATGCTCAGCTGTTTCGTCCCCATCGTTACATAAAACGCATCCCATATCTCCGTTATAACAGTTTCTAGCCCGGAGCGCATCAACCGTAGGGACTCTGTTCTGAACCAGACGCCACATAAAAATATTACACTTCTTTGGGCCCCACTTACTCCATTCGAAAACATATCTGCTACTGTAATCAATACCACTGGCCAAAAACCTCTTAACGGCCCCAACCGAGAACTCAGAATCTTCGCCTCCTACCCAAGACCATTTATCTGACTTATCCGATAGAGTCACTTTAGAAAGAATACCTGAACAATATCTTAATTCCGACATTTCCACTTCATAAGTCAAATCCCGACTTCATTTCCAACATCCCAAGAAAGATCCCACTACATCGTTAAACCTGTCCTTCACCTTACATTTTTTTCCTGCTCCAAATTAAACAGATGAGGAAACTTATCCTTTAACGGAACGTTGGAAACCCATGAATCTAACCAGAATCGAATCCCATAACCATCCCCTACCTCCCCTTTAAAAAGCTGATATAAACTGGTTCCAACAATCTTGACTTTTTCGATCACGCACACTATATTTTTCGATCACGCACACTATATTTTTCCAATTTCCAATTTCCAGCCAAGTTAAATAACTAAATGATAAAAAAACTTAAGTAACTGCATTAATAATCTCTTAAATATTAAAATAACTTTGTAATTATCAAAAACATCCTTTACGGTATATAATGACCTAATTACCCTTATACTTAATTGCTAAAAAGTAACAAACTTAGTGCCAGAGACCAAAACCGTTATAAAATACAACCTCAGAGTCTTATATATTAAAAAAAATTCTTTTTAGGCTGAAATGGTTAAACTAACTAAACCACATAAGCCAAAATAGGAATTATATTATATATTATATTATATACATATATTAAAAACGCAATGGAATGAATAGTATTTCTAAGATATTGTAATGTAATAAAATATATTATTTTAAATATATTATTATAATGTAATAAATTATACAGAGTTTTTTAATAGTTTTATTATTTTAATATTATAATCATTATTTTTTTTCTTTACTTTTTAAGTTTGATAAGTTTAGTGTTTGTTCGGTACATGATAGGAAAAAACAGCACAAGCTTGGTACATAAAACGCCAAAAGTCGGTACCAGATTGAGTTTGATAATTTTTTAGTTCGAGAAATTTGGTACTGCTTCCCAGTACCATTTGTTCATCCCTGATCACGGGTACCGTACGAACAACAACGGTATCTTACAAACTTATTTTAGTTTCAGGGATAGGGATGAGCTCGATGCCAACTGATACCGAATCGGTATTGGTACCGAAAATACCGGTTACGGTACCGGTATATGAAGGTAAAAACCGGTAGCGAACCGGTACCAGGAATGCCAAAAGTCGGTACCGAACTGGTACTTAGGATCTTTCGGTTCAGATCTTTCGGTTCAGAAAATTTGGTACCGATACCCATTACTATTTGCTCATCTCTGACTACGGGTTTCTACTGAACAACATCATTACCATACAACTTTTTTAGTTTATTTTCTTTCGGTTATTTTTTAGTGTTTTTTTCTACATTTTCTTTTTATTCTTGTCAGCGGTTCCGTGTGCAATGCGCTCGTAGTGATTTCAAACACATATAAACACAGACTAAATAACAAAAAAAAATTGCCGCAACGCGGCAACGGTTTTTAGAGTTTACTCTTTAAGTTTAGAGAAAAATGCCAGGATAGTCCCTGTGGTTTCGCCTTTTTTCACCTATAGTCCCCAACTTTCTAAAACTACATGAATAGTCCCCAAGTTTTCATTTTTTGTTCCCCGATAGTCCCTGGGTCTAACTTCAGTTACTTTTCTCTGTTAAAATGATGTGAAATGACAAAAATACCCTTTCCTTAAAAGGCCAAACCATAGGGACTATCCGGGCATCTTCTTCATTTTTATTTATAAAACCCCACCACCACACTTCATCTTCAACCTCCACCCACCATCACCCTCCTCCACCCTCCACCATCACCGCCACAATCAGATTTGAGCAGAGGGATGCCTATATTCCACCTCCACCTTCTCTTATTTCTCTCTCTCTCCATCACCACCTGCCATGAGTGATATCCAAATACCAAACTCTAATCCAAATACACAGTTGGTCAAGATCACCATATCATCCAGCAAACATTCACATTTTAATCACCTTCAACCATTTACACTTTCTCTACTATTTTGAACACTAATCAACAATACTTCTTTTACAAATCAGTCGAATTAACAACCTGCAATACACTCGTCGTAAATTAAACAGTTTAACATCAAATCTGATCACCTCAGATCCAGATCTGTTATTATACTTTTTCCGTTTTCACTATTGAACAAACAAAGCTCAGATCCAATTCTTCTTCAATCTTTCTACAATTGACAACACCACACACTACCATCAATTGCAGCTTTCGAATTCAAAACTATTCAAAACTTTAATCTCAGACCTTGAATGATTCAGATCTGTGATATGATTGATGTGTGCAAAATGCAACATATAAATTACATCAATTGTGGCATAAAACTAACCCTTTTTTAGTACTAATGTTGGAAAAAGTGTGCTTTTGTCTTCCTTTTGTATTTTCAGGATTAAATGAGCTCAAATTAACAAAAGAAGCAAAAAGACAGCAAAATCTAACATAAATACAAGAAAAGTAACAAACGTGACATGCCCGACCCCACGACAGCATCTTCCCAAGCAAAACAAGAAGACAGAAGACTGAACACGCCCCGTGCTCAGCCAGCACGTGGGCGTGCCCAAGTGTCAGCAGAAAATACAAAGTGGTAGAAGCTTCTATTGCCCACCACGGGGCCGTGGTCAACTATAAGATTCGCACAATCCAGACAAATCTTCATAGTACAAAGATTCTTCTGCACACGGGGTCGTGCTCAGCGGACACGGGGGCGTGGTCAACTAATAAGACACGCTGCATTAAATGAAGAAAGAGAAGGATGTGGACACGGGGCCATGCCCACTGGACACGGGACCGTGCCCGAGCTTCTGTTCAGCCTATAAATAGGAGTGCTTGGCTCAAGCTCAAACCATCCCTTGGCACACCACCTCTCTCACACTTCACCCACCACCCACCACCACCACCATAACACCATCATCCACCACCATCATCCATTGTCCATCATAGAGTGTGTGAGTCGTCTCGGGATCCAAGATTGATCGTAAGAGTTCTTGACAATCAAGGTCATGTTTGCCTAAGTCTCTTACATCACTTGGTGAAGACAAGTGTCTAGTGTAATATTTTTTATTTTTAATCTTTTCGCACTTTTTACTTGGTTTTGTATTAATGACTTTAATAACTAGTTTCTTATGTTGAAGGTGATTCTTCCTTATCGTTTGTCCGTGGTGTCTTGACATTATTTTACTGTCTATATAAAATAAAAGATTTTCATCATTCATATCTCCACGGTCTATATGGAGGTATGTTGGCTACCTGGTCGGGGGTTAAGGGAACGGTTTGGTAAGAGTCTTGCCATTGTTCAGCGTTTAGAGGTCCTGCAATGGACCTGGGTCAAATTTAGTAGGACCTCCTTCAATACTTAACGGTATTGGATGGCGGGGGTCCAAACTCTTTGATCCCCTCATAAGTTAACTACTATTAATACTATAACCCGGCTATTTAGGACTGTATCCCTGCTGACTCAGACTACTTAGTCGAGGGTAACGTCACCTTCAAAAGAGGGGCCTACCATAATTTGGATTAATAACTTAATTAATTATCTTTCAATAATCCGACCCTTTAGGATTGTATCCTTGCTGACTCAAACTACTGGGTTGAGGGTAACGTCACCTCCAAAACAGGGGCCTACTACAATAACTAAGATAATCTCTTAAAATAGTGCAAAAATGCGGAAATAATCAAATGTTACACTATACACGAGTCGGAACCAAGTGATTCATCTTCTCTATCTGTTTTTTCTTTTATTTTTATTTTCAGCATTTTAGTTAGTTTTTATTTTTCTTAGTTTAAAACATTTTTCCAACTTTTTGATTTGATTAGACGTTGAGGATAAACCGGTACTAAAAGTTCTTGTGTCCTTGGACGACCTCGGTATCTGAAGAGGTATGGTCCCAATTCCTTGCCAACATGGCAAGGACCACACCACTTTTTCCATCAGACGTGGCGCTGACATCGACGACGTCATCCAGAAGCTTCTAGAAGCTTCTGGAAAATATCTAGGTGGCTACAAAGATGCTCCACCCGACATAAAGGACACAACGTGTCACCAGTCGCCAGGCGCCACGTAGGCCTGTAACAAATCCAATGGCAGCCCGACAATGCCAGTACGACGTCTCCAAGATGAGCGAATGCAAGCGCGCCACGTGTACCACTACACTGACCACAGCAGAGGAGACCAAGAGGATATTCCCCTTGGTCGGACAGTTGGCGTGCAACCACAGCTGGCATCGCTGCTCTTCCCTCTCTCACCCTCCGGCTATAAATAGAACCCTTCATCATTCAGGTAAAAGGATCTTGCTCTCACTATTCTCATACTTAACACGACACTGTTATTCCCTCCTCGGAACAGTACTTATTCTCACGCCGGAGCCTGGTTAAGAGGGAAACCCCCATATTCCCCTCTTAACGAGACTAACGGTGTAGCTGTTTTGCAGGAACCGGGCCATCTCACGAGTAGGAAGAGAGATTGAACCCACAGAAGAAATAACCCCACAGATTAACCATAGTGTTAACCTGTGTTTCATCATTGGCGCCATCCGTGGGATAGCAAAACCACTCTCATCTCTCTTTCTTTTCAAAAAACACTCGTCAAACATGGTTGAACAAAACCCTTCTCACCAAGTAGACGGAGACGTTTCTTCCTTCGAACTCGTTTCAGACAACGTACACGTCCAACGAGGTCCAAGGAACGAAATTATCCAAGAAGGGCCGATGAACAATGAGTTTCCCAGCATCTTTGGGAGTACATCCAGGATTGCTACTCAAAACGCACCTGGTGCTACTTTCCAAACTCCACCCAGAATCATCACTCAGACCACACACGGAGCTACGTTCCAGCCTCCGTCAGAGGTAGTCCAACAGACACCACCACCAGTGCAAACTCAGAGCCATGGAGCTGGCCCCTCAGCTCCATCGGACCAAGCACAACTAAACTTCTCTGCACTACTTGGGCTACCCGAAGGAAAAACTCTGGCTTACTGGTACGCCGAACAAGTGGCGTCTATAAACCTTGTTTACACACAACTCAGTGCGCAGCAAGCTTTGCTTCAAGCACAAGCTCACCAGTCAGCATTTACCACTCCACCGCAAAGGCCTTTGAGCGCTCCCATGCCTCAACAGGCCAATGCATTCAACCTGCGTCCTGAGTCAATACCCCCACCGCATATTAGAAGGCCAAGCGCGCACGACACGCGCGATACTTACGGTGAAATAGAAAGCAATTACGTGCAGTACTCTCAACAACCGAAGAAGCCAATACAAAGCCGTTTAGGCCCGCGCAACATAAACGACGAATTTGATGATGACAACGAGACGAACACAGTGTTCAGTAGGCTACCACCATAGCATGAAGCGTACAAACCTCGCAAGCGCGCGGGTTATGACCCAAAAGCTGAACATGATTACACTCTAAGCTATCGTCCAGACGACATGGCTGAGAACTCAAAGTTCATCAGAGAGATCGCCACAGCTGCCATAGACAAAACAAAATTGCCACACAACGTGGGCAAATACAACGGGTTGACAGACCCAGACGATCATCTCCAAGTTTTTAACGGTGACGGGTGGATGGAACTTACCAACCTGGTGTCATCTCTTCGCTCAAACCTTCATAGGCGCGGCGCACATCTGGTTTGACAGCTTACCAGCAGGAAAAATCAAATCATGGGTTGATTTCCGAGAGAAGTTCCTGGCACACTTCTCACAACAACGACGACACACCAGGGATCCAGCCGATTGCTTGAACATATGGCGCAGAGACCACGAAAGCGTGGAAGATTTCATTACAAGATACAACAAAGAATGTTTGGAGATCGGGGATGTAGGCGAAAAGATGATGCGCGCACATTTCATGAGGGCTGTCAAGTGCGATGATCTCATCAAGCGCGTCAAAGGAAGAGATGGAGGACCCAAAGACTGGGAGACCTTCATTGAAGCAGCCAAAACCATCGCGCAGTCGGATAGACAGTTGACCGGTGATGACCACCGTCAGCGTAGTTACAACCATACCGACCGGCACAGCAAGAAAGGCAGAAACCAACCTTGGAAAGCATCCGGCCAAGAGAAAGAAGCCCGGTAAGAGAGGATGCGCGCCACACGATCAACCAAATAGCACACCGAAAAGAGGTGAAAAGAGAAAACAGAGAAAAGCAGTGGACACTCCTAACAAAAACCCCTTCAGAAGTCTTGGCAACCGAGAACCACCAGTTCAAGCCACCACTACAGATGCGCAACAAAAGGGGCCAAGACCCGAATCTTTTTTGTGAATTCCACAAGGACACCGGCCACTTAACCGACGATTGTTTCAGCCTCAAACAAGAAATCGAAAGGGCCTTAAGAGACGGAAAGTTAACTCACCTGGTCAAAGGTGGAAGGCGTGATTACCGTCAGATTCAAAGAAGAGAAGAAGGGCCGGATAACAAAAAACTCCGGAAGTTAGAAACCCACATGGTTCAAGGGGGTCCACGAAGGCCAAGAAGAAATTACAACAAGCGCGCGCAAGATGACTCATGGCGCGAGAAACAAGTTGTTTTCCCTGTTGTAAGAGGAGGCCCACGAGAAAGAAGACCAATAGTCATCTCAGGCGTCATAGGGCATTATCAAACAGATTACATCTTCATCGATCCGGGGAGCACTGCGGATATCATATATGAACAGTGTTTTAATCAGTTCGATCAGGAGGACAAAGCGCGCTTAGAACCAGTTGATTACCCACTCACTGGCTTCTGCAACGAAGCCGTTTTTCCTCTAGGACAAATATCGTTCCCAGTGTTGCTCTCGGACGGAAGAAACTCAAGAACAGAAGAAGTCACGTTCATGGTGCTGCCAGCACATTCAAGACACGATATTCTGCTGGGAAGAGAATCCCAAGGTGATTTCAGCATGATCTGCTCTGGCCCACACTCAGCAGTGGGATTCCCAACAGAAACAGGAGTAGCCATCATCTATGCAAGCAAGGAAGTATTAGCGACAGATGAGCTAAGACCTGCCAAGACAAGGAAACCAGAAGCACGCCAAGAGGCAGAAAAATGGGTGCTAAACAGCGCATATTCGGAACAGACAGTAACCTTGGGACCTGCAATGTCCGATCTCACGCGCGCGGCGATGAAAAAACTGTTGTTCCAAAATATGGATGTCTTTGCCTGGACACCAGCGGACATGGTAGGTGTTCCACGGCACATAGCTGAACACCGCTTAAACGTCTCGGAAGAAGCCAAACCGGTGGTACATGCTAAGCGCCATTTGGGAGACATAAAGCACGACGCCATGAAAGAGTAGGTGATAGAGCTGTTAAACGCGGGAATCATCAGGGAGGTCAGGTATCAAACGTGGGTGGCAAGCCCAGTGATGTTCCAGAAGAACAATGGTAGCTGGAGAATGTGCGTGGACTACAAAGTTCTGAATAAGGCATGTCCACGCGATTGTTACGCCTTACCAGACATTGATGAGAAGATCGATTCACTTGCCACATTCCGATGGAAATGTTTCCTCGACTGCTACAAAGGGTACCACCAGGTACAGATGGCCGTACAAGACGAAGACAAGACCGCTTTCCGCACACCAACAGGGTTATACTGCTATACCAAAATGCCTTTCGGTCTAAAGAATGCGGGCGCGACTTATCAGAGGCTCATGAACGAAACTTTCCACGATGCCATCGGCAAGTATATAGAAGTGTATATGGATGATCTGGTTATTATGAGCAAAGAGGAGAGTACAATGTTGCGGAACATCCAAAAGACGTTCGACACTTTGCGCGGCGTCAGTATCAAGTTAAACCCAGCGAAATGCTCTTTCGGCATGGAAGAGGGGAAATTCCTGGGTTTCATTGTCACGAAAGATGGTTTCAAGGTGAATCCTGACAAGATACAAGCAATAGAACGCATGCCGTCACCTTCAACGATCAAGGAGATGCAAAAATTGGCAGGACGGTTGGCAGCACTCAACCGCTTCCTGGCCAATCACGCAGCCAAATCATTTCCGTTTATAAAAACTCTCCGTAGCTGCATGAAGAAGAGTCAATTTCAGTGGACTCCGGAAGCTGAAAGCGCATTCCGGGAGATGAAAGACTGCCTCATCAAGCTGCCTACATTAACTGCACCAGTCAAGGGCGAACCTCTAGTACTGTACTTATCAGTTTCCGACAGGGCAGTAGGAGCAGTGTTGCTTGTAGATCGACAGGGTGTCCAGACGCCAGTCTATTACGTGTCACGAACTCTAAACGACCCAGAAACCCGGTACGCAATCATGGAGAAACTAGTACTCGCACTGATTCATGCATCAAGAAGGCTGCGCAGGTACTTTGCAAACCACGTCATTCACGTGCTAACAAACTACAACATTGGCAACATACTCGCAAGGCCGGAGATTTCAGGGAGACTAGCAAAATGGGCAATAGAGCTCGGGGGTCATAACGTAGTGTTCAGACCAAGACCGGCGATCAAGGGCCAAGTACTTGCGGATTTCATGACAGAGGTACCGGATGACAAAGATCGAGAATGCAAGGCGATGGAAAAAGCCGAGAAACAGCAAGTGGAAGAACCATGGCTATTATACACAGATGGTGCGTCTAACGAAGACGGCGCAGGTGCTGGTCTCCGGCTGGTGAGCCCTGACAAACATGAGTTTACCTACGCCATACGCCTGGATTTTAAAAGCACAAACAACGAAGCAGAATACGAAGCCTTCCTTGCTGGTTTAAGGTTAGCAATCAAAATGGGAGTACGACACATCGAAGCGCATGTGGACTCCATGTTGGTGGCAGGTCAAATCAATGGGCAGTACGAAGCCAAGGGAGATACAATGGCACTTTACCTGAGCCAAGCAAAGACACTGCTACAAACCTTCTATTCCTACAAAGTACATCACATCAATAGAAGCGAGAATAAGCTAGCTGACGCGCTGAGTAAACTCGCCTCTACAAGCTTCCAGCACCTAGCAAAAGATGTACGCATAGAGGTTTTAAGCAACCCGTCAGTGCCACTACGGGAAGTAAGCGTCGTTCAAACAGGGACAACGTCTTGGATGACTCCGATAATCACATACCTCCAATCTGGAATACTCCCGGAGAACAAGGCAGAAGCAAGGAAAATCCAGTACAAATCCGAACATTATCAGATGGCTGACGGGATTTTGTACAGAAAATCATACATCGGGCCTTTGTTAAGATGTGTTGATCCTGAAGACGCACGCTACTTGATCAGAGAAGTGCACGAAGGAATCTGCGGTATACATGTTGGACCAAGAATGGTGGTAGCAAAAGTCATGAATGCGGGATACTATTGGCCTGGAATGCATTTAGATGCGGTCAAAGAATTGAGGAAATGCAGTGGATGCCAAAGACATGCCCCCAAAACGATGCGCCCCAAGAATGAGTTGGTACCAGTCACCATGGCATGGCCTTTTCAACAATGGGGAATCGACATGGTTGGACCATTTCCCGAGGCCCCAGGAGCCGTCAAATTCATAATAGTTGCAGTCGACTATTTCACCAAATGGGTAGAGGCGAAGGCCCTCGCGTCAACCACAGCCGCCGTTGTCAAAAAATTCATTTGGGAACAAATCATATGCCGTTTTGGATTACCCCTCAAGATAATAACCGACAATGGAACCAACTTTGCCGAAGACAACCTTCAACAGTGGTTCAAATAATTACACATCGAGCACACCTTCTCCTCGGTCGCGCACCCGCAGGGGAATGGTCAAGTTGAAGCCGTCAACAAGAGTATTGTCGACGGAATCAAGGCAAGGCTGGGAGAAAAAAGAAGAGGTTGGGTAGACGAATTGCCCAGCATCTTGTGGGCCCACAGGACGATGCCCAAAACAAGCAACGGAGAAACACCGTTTAGCTTGGTTTATGGGTCGGAGGCTGTAATCCCAGCGGAGATAGGATTGCTGTCACCTAGAATGCTCTCAATGAACATGATCAACAATGAAGAAGAGAGGAAGATCGACCTCGACCTCCTAGAAGAACGGAGAGAAATGGCGGCAATCAATGAAGCAAAGTACAAAACGAAGCTGGAAAAATATTACAACTCTAAAGTCCGAGTATGCACCTTCAACCCGGGAGAATACGTCCTTAGAGACAATGAGGCCTCAAATGCAGAAAAACCCGGGAAGCTGGCTCCCAAGTGGGAGGGTCCATATGTCATCGACACCGTGCTCGGAAAAGGGGCCTATAAGCTGCGCACCATCGACAACAGGGAGGTTCCTCGCACATGGAACGCCCAACAGCTGAGAAAATGTTACCTATGAAGGAAATTCTTGTAATCGCAATGGCCAATTCGCCAACACATTTATAGTTATACAAGAAGTGTTTGGCTATCTTTCCATCATGCAAATTTCTTTGTCACAACTGCATATATTACTTTGGGCATACACGAAAACATCAATGGCTCGACCATTAGGAAACGTTGTAGACCTCCAAGGCCTGTCACAAGCAAGTGCACAGCCGGGTCAGACACACAACTAAAGCCTAACAAACGCCAAACAAATACTTCGTGCCCACATAAACACGAAAACATCGAACACAGGACAAACAAACATTGTAAGCACCCCCAAGGCTGAGAACAGTCGGGTACACACAATAACCTGTAACTCGATCACTTTGTATTCACGATCCAACCTGCGCACAAATACGACAGAATAAAACGTTGTAATAAACACAACACAACCTGTCAGCGCCATAATTTATTCGTGATACCTAAGTCAAAGTAATTACACATGCACATATTATGACGATAACAAAATTCGCATAAAAAGAAACAACTATTACCATAACAAATGTCAAGTCATAGCGAAATATCCACAAACGTAACAAGGAAGTTAAAATTGTTTATCCAATTGTAAAATACAAGACCAGCCAAGGTCATACGCGGCGCGCAGGCCGGAGTCCCTCATTCGGGATGACTAGGCCCAACACCTCCAGTCGCACCACCTTCATCACCAAGCGCCTTCTTTAACAACACAACACCATCAGGTCTCCGGGCCAGTTTTTTCGCAGCTTTAACCACAGCAAACTCCAAAGACGAAAACTCTTGTCTTTTCGCGGCGTAAGCAGCAGTGCAATCCTCTTTCCACATCTCGAAATGGTGTTCTTTCTCCTTATTAAGGGCTGCAGCCCTACCCTCGTTGTACCCATCCTTACGCCCGCTGCTGTAACCGGCTTGCCCCAACTCATACATATAGTGGGCAAGCTCGTGCGAGTTGACGATGCGCTCAGCAATCTACAACAAACACACAAATAAGGGACAATTCACGAAAGTCGCAAAATACAGTAAAAGAAATTACCAGAGGCACCGCGCGCGAGAGCAACCATTTGCAATCAGCGGACGCTTCCTCAGCAAGGAGTTCAGAGGCCTTGCATTCAGCAGTCTTCTCTTGAAGAAGACGATCAGCAGTCTCATATTGCCTGACAAGGCCTTCCAGCTTAGCAATACGCGCAATATACTCCTTTTCCTTCTCTTCAAATGCAACACGCGCCTTCTGAGCTTCATCAGCAAGCTCAGCCTTCTCACCAGACAAACGAACAATCGCGTCACGTTGAGACTTAAGTTCCACGTTAGTCCGCTCACACGCGGCTTCCCAGTTTTTCTGTTTATCAGCACTGGCTTGCTTTTCTCGGGAAAGTTTCTCTTCCGCATCAGCCAACCTCCAGATCAACCCTTTCTTCTCAACATTAAACCGTTCCTTCTCTTCCGCAAAGAGTTTCTTCTCATTCTTAAACTCCAGAATGTCTTCCCCCATTTCTCTCCACTCACGGACAATCTCCTGTGAAGTGGACCAGAAATTAACCCCGACTTGAACATGCTCATCCAAGAGCTCTAACCGGCGGCGCCTCTTCTGGAACATCCTTTCAGCCGGGGGGAGAGACACGGAGAAAAATTCATGACAACTATCCAGATTATTCATCCTGGAACCCTGTGTCAGATTCCAACGGGGGAGATGCGGAAGGTCATCACAAGCAGGATTCGTGGTATCAAAAGAATCGGCATGCACCTTTTCAAACTGAGGGCTGCGGACAGCACCTGATGTTGCACCATCACCATCACCCGGTGGGCGTTTGGTATACACCGTTTGACGAGGAGTAGTCTCACTGGTCTGCACCTCGGTCTCAATACCCTTACCACGATCAACACGATCAGCACCACCCGCACCAACACCCCCAACACCTCCCGCAGCATCATCACCACCTGTCTTACCACCACCTTCTCCAACCTGCTCCACATTCACATCATCCTTTTTCTTCCCATCAGAAGTCTCATGGGGAGGAGACAACCCAAATGTCCTCGACGGCGGAGATTGCGGAGGAGTAATTTTTGAAATATCAACCTTGTACCCCGTCTTGGCTGTTTTGGTACCTGCTCCAAAACGAGCAGCATATTCAAAGAAAGGAAGGACAAACAAACAAAAAACATAAGACAAGTTAGGAGAAAATAAAACGAATACCAGAAGCTTCATAGATCTTCTGCAGCAAATCACTAGGCTTTTCAGCGAAAATACCCATGTCAATATCCGACTCAGAAGGGGCGGGAGGATTCTCTTTTTGAAGTTTAATCTTCTTCGAGGCAAGCAAAGCAGCAGCCTGCTCGTAAGCTTTCGCTTCCTATCATCGAAGGCCTTCTTCTGCAGCATCACCGTCAAAGTCGCGCAGTCCTCAGGGTCCGACGCAGGACGCCCCTCTACAACTCCTAAACCGGACAACGTATCAGAAACGACAACATAATCAAGGATACGAGGAGTATGAAGTCGCTTACGAGGAGACTTAGTGGAAGTTCCTTCAGTCTTTTTCCCTTTTCCTTCCGCCTTGTCAGCTTTCGCCTTCCTCTTCGTCTCCAATGGGTCAACAGGTTCAACCGGCATCTCCAAATCATCACCAACAGCCTCGTTCACCGGCTCATGCGCAACCCCTTGCGCCAGACCTGCACGCGCGGAACGAGAGGTCAGGTCTTCCAAAGATCTGCCAGACCCATCACTCGAGAGAACGATAACTTCCTCTCGAATGGAATCAAATGCATCATCATCATTTTCACTATCTTCACCTAAGACAGTGTTCACATAAGCGGTGAAACTCTCATTGCTCGGATGCAGAAACCGGCCACGGATCTGATCCAACCAAGGCCGCTTATCAGGTTTTTGTATCACCTCAACCATTGCACCCGGCGCCTTAAGATCCAAAACTTTCAACAACGTGAACCCTACTGCACAAAAAGACAGAAATAAACAACGATGCAAAAATAATACAAGATACAAAAAAAAAGTAAAGTAAAATAGAGGAGAGATACGAAGCAAAACGTACACTTGCCCTCGTGACCATAAACCGGAACACCCAACGGATGCTTCGGGACCCACTTCAGGTTCATCCCGGCACCAACCAACGCCATCTCCTCAAGCTGGGTTATCGGAGTGGCCTTACGAGTCAACCTCTTATACCAGTCTTGATCATCAAAATTTGCAACCACATCAACTTTTGGGATACCCTCATCCACAGATCTGTAATGCATGTCCACAGGAACAACACCCCGGTGAATGTAAAAAAACTTCTGTTTCCAGTCATGAAGACTCTTCAGTGGCATAGAGCAAACCGGAGAAACATTGGTACGAGCACTGAAAAAGTAAAACCCACTTGTATACGTAACAGTGTAGAAGACGTTGAACATCTCAAACGTCGGATCTAAACGGTTCGCCATACAAACGAACTCGAAGTGAGTAATCCGAGGGAGTCCGATGGCATTTATCTGAGAGATGTGGAGACCATAACCCCTCAACACATCGGCAGTAAATCGGGTCATTGGTAGCCTGAAGTTACCCTCCCGGAAGAAGGCAACATACAAAGTCATATGACCAGGAGGAGCATCCATGGCTGTAGAACCAGGAGTAGGATACTGAGCACCCCAATCAGGGAGAAAACCCATCTCCCTTACTAAATTCTGGAATTCCTCCTCTTTCCACCCTATCACCGCCTGATCTGGGCCGGGAGGAGTTTTCCCCTTGTTCCTTCTTTTCCTTGAAGACGGATTTGCAGAAGACATGGTGGGAAAACTAACTGTAATCCAGATGAACTCACACGGAAGAAGAGAGAAAATGAAGGAAGAAGAGAGTTTTCCAGAATTCAAATTTTGAAAAACGGAGAAGAAAGAGAAAACCACCATATATTTATACCCATCGCATTTAATGCGATGGGTAGTGGAGGCGTCAGATTCCGAAAAAGAAACCAACAGGGAGAGGACACGTCAGAGGAGAGAGAAAGCGGCACCTCTTTTTCCGGAAGTAGGTGAACAGATACCTGACACTTTGCCGAAAAGCAACTGACGGTGACTGAAAAGGCAACTGTTCATCTGACACCCACCAATCACATCAGTCATCCTTTCCCAAGACAGACAAAGCTTTCTCTCGACGCCAACCTTTTAAAAGGGCCAAAGACCATGCGCGTTGCGCCATGCGTCCATTTGGCCCAACTTTTTAAAGGGCCAAAACCCATGCGCGGCACGCCATGCGTCCATTTGGCTCAACGTTTTAAAGGGCCAAAACCCATGCGCGGCACTCCATGCATCCATTTGGCTCAACCTTTTAAAGGGCCAAAACCCATGCGCGGCACGCCATGCGTCCATTTGGCTCAACTTTTTAAAGGGCTAAAACCCATGCGCGGCACGCCATGCGTCCATTTGGCTCAACCTTTTAAAGGGCCAAAACCCATGCGCGGCACGCCATGCGTCCATTTGGCTCAACCTTTTAAAGGGCCAAAACCCATGCGCGGCACGCCATGCGTCCATTTGGCTCAACTTTTTAAAGGGCCAAAACCCATGCGCGGCACGCCATGCGTCCACTTGGCTCAACTTTTCAAAGGGCCAAAACCCATGCGCGACACGCCATACGTCCATTTGGCTCAACTTTCTAAAGGACCAAAAAACCCATGCGTTTACCCGGCTCAACTATACAAGTTGCCAAAATACACGCGTCGTAGGCCCATTAAGTACAAATTTCTTAGGGACCCCATGAAAACCTCACGCCATAATGAAATACCACACTTATAAGTCCAGAATCCCTCCTAGACGATCAACTCAACTAGAAGGCACACTGGACTGGGGGGACTTGAAGAGGTATGGTCCCAATTCATTGCCAACATGGCAAGGACCACACCACTTTTTCCATCAGACGTGGCGCTGACATCGACGAAGTCATCCAGAAGCTTCTAGAAGCTTCTGGAAAATATCTAGGTGGCTACAAAGATGCTCCACCCGACATAAAGGACACAACGTGTCACCAGTCGCCAGGCGCCACGTAGGCCTGTAACAAATCCAAGGGCAGCCCGACAATGCCAGTACGACGTCTCCAAGATGAGCGAATGCGAGCGCGCCACGTGTACCACTACACTGACCACAGCAGAGGAGACCAAGAGGATATTCCCCTTGGTCGGACAGCTGGCGCGCAACCACAGCTGGCATCGCTGCTCTTCCCTCTCTCACCCTCCGACTATAAATAGAACCCTTCATCATTCAGGTAAAAGGATCTTGCTCTCACTATTCTCATACTTAACACGACACTGTTATTCCCTTCTCGGAACAGTACTTATTCTCACGCCGGAGCCTGGTTAAAAGGGAACCCCCCATATTCCCCTCTTAACGAGACTAACGGTGTAGCTGTTTTGCAGGAACCGGGCCATCTCACGAGTAGGAAGAGAGATTGAACCCACATAAGAAATAACCCCACAGATTAACCATAGTGTTAACCTGTGTTTCATCAGTATCTTACCAACACTATACTACGCTCACAATGGGAGCACTTGCCCATATGTGTGTTTAGTGTTAGTAAATATCGTGTTTTATAAATTTAAAACTTGGCTAAAAAAAGTGTTAAAGGGCTTAAAATATACACCTAATATATATAACACTTCACACGCATCAAGTTTTTGGCGCCGTTTCCGGGGACACAAGGATTTTAAGAAAGCTTAAAATCGACGGCCTAATCAGTTTTTCAAAACCTTTTCAAAACGCGCGCACATTTTTCTGCATTTTAGTTTAGTTTTGCATTTACAGTAACCTGTACACGGGGCCGTGTTCACTGAACACGGGGCCGTGCTGCACATTTTCATAAAAACACCCAGTAACAGTAGCTTGAACACGGGTCGTGCTCACTGAACACACCCCATGCTCAACGAAATCATTAAATTTAATTAAAACGCCCAGATACAGATTCTGTACACGGGGTCGTGTCCACTGAACACAGGGCCATGCCCAACCTCTGTTTCCCTTTTTATTTTTGTTTTCTGATCTCGAGACTTGGTAGTGGTCTGCTGAGTGATTCTTATGGATCAATACTCAGGAGGTTACAACTACACCTATGAGGAGGATGATTATAGGAGTAATTATTGCCCTAATTGTCGTAATCCGCACTCGGTTCAATATTGTCACTCATATCAACCATCCAATTCATACACCTACTATGAGGAGCCCAGGTCCGAGCCATCAACTTCATACACATCTTATGAAGACCAAAGGTATGAACCTCCTCCCTCATACTCATATTTTGATGAACCAAGGTATGAGCCTTCATACTCATACTTTGAGGAACCAAGATATGAGCCACCACCTTCGTATGCTTACTATGAGGAACCGTGGCGTGAACAACCCACCTCATATGAGTATTATGAAGAATAAAATTACGACCCTTATCCATCATATGCTTACAATGAAGAACAATGGTCTGAACCATCTACTTCATATGGGTATTATGAGGAACAAAGGATCGAACAACCGGATTCAAGCTTTGAAAATCCCGATTCTTTTTCAATCACCGAAGTGACCGATAGGATATTAGAACACCTTAGAGTTATCGATCGCTATATAAAAGAATCTCGCACAAGGGAAGAGGAGTCCCGCGCAAGAGAACAATTAAATAAAGAAGAGATAACCGAAAGTGTAAAAATGGAAGAACAAATAAGTGAAGAACCGACACATGAGTTAAACAACGAAAAAGGTGAGTCCGACAACGTTAAAATTCAAGAAGAGTCTAATTTTGAAGAAATTAATCTCTTATCACCTTCTTTTGAAAATCATTGTTTAGTTCCCACTCATGCAAAGTTTTTAAAAGAGTTGAACACTAACACTAAAATTGACGAAACGGTAAGTGTTAAGTTAACTAATGATCAAACCTCGCTAATAAAATAAGACCCATTTGAAATTAACATTACACCGGTTCCATGTTTCTTTCAAAATTCGTTTATTAGTAATGTCACAATTGATAAAGATCTTTGTGTTAACATAATGCCTAACTACATTTTCGAAAAATTAAGTATTAGTGATTTTTCTCCACTTCAAATACCAATTTTCTATCCAATCGAAAGGTAATAAAATCAATCGATTTTGTAAACCTAGATTTAGAATTTTCTGGAAAAAATCGATGCCTTTTGTCAATTAAAAGAATTAGACGAGCTTAGGAATTATGCATACTCAAACTCCGAAATTTATAAGGAAAGAATGAAAAATTTGCATGACAAACATATTAAACCTAAAGAATTTCGAGTAGGAGATCTAGTTCTTTTGTTTAATTCACGACTTCGATTGTTTCCTGGTAAATTAAAGTCTAGGTGGTCAGGACCTTTTTCCATCACCCATATTTTCCCACACGGTGCAATAGAAATTAAATCTCGAAATGGGCCTCCATTCAAAGTCAATGGCCAACGGCTAAAACTCTATCAAGGATTCATTGAGGATGAAGAGGAGGAGATCTCGCTTCAAACGATTGAAGAATAAAAACATCATCATCATACCTGGTAAGTTATGAACGATAAGGACGGCATCTAAATCGGTAAGTCTTCTAACCAAACTTTTTGGGAAACAACGGGCACTCACACGAGCACTAAAAAAAAGTTTTTCAAAACTTTGCTCGGCACGAGGCCGTGTCCGCTGGACACGGGGCCATGTCCGCGCTGCAGTCGGGATAAAACCCTTTTTTTCAAAACAGTTACTTCATTCCACACGCCCCGTTTCCCCAAAAACACTCTGGTTCCTGGCGATTTTCCGCAGATTTTCAACGTCTCCTATCATTCTAACAACATCAAGGTATGATTCTATCACTATTCTTAGTTAGATTAGTTACTTGCATGTAGTTAAAACACAAAAAAATTGGGGAAAATCTAGGGTTCTTGAAGTTCATCCGGATCGAACCTCAAATTTTTGTTTAGATCTGTTAGCATTTAGTTAGATTAGTGTTATGGGAAGTAAATCCACTTGTATTGTTCATAGATTCGCCCGATTTCTCACAAAAACCACAAACCCTTGTTTTTGAACCGAAAAAGATAAAATTGATAGGGTAAACGGGTTGTTTTGGGAAAAACGGCACTTGGGGTTTCATTTTCGGGGGAAACCGCACCTATTGGACCAAAAGTTTTCAAGTTTTCGAAACCGGGTTGAAAAATGGAATTTTTGTGTAACAGACGCCTGGACACAGGGTCGTGTCCGCTGAACACGGGGTCGTGTCCAGCCCACTGTTTGCAGTTTTGTCCGAAAATTTCACTATTTTGTGCTAACTTTTGGTGTATTCTTTCAGATGGCCAGGAAGTTCACAAGGTTTAACGCAAATGAGCTCGATGCAAGGGCTAGATACGAAGTACTTCAAACAAGGCCGGAGGAATACCCGAGGCAAGCACGCACGGATTTGTTAACATTGGTGAACCAACTCGACCGCTTCAACAATCTTGTCACAGGACCTCTAAGAGTCGCTTTAACAACTTGACTCCGTTCCGTCCACGAATGCACTTTGGAATTCTATAGCACCTTCACATTCAACTCAAGGTGTGACCCATTCGTCAATGATGGGGTAGCATTCCGATGTGGCGGAACTAGGTATTCGATCTCTATGGCACAATTTGGGTCGATTGTCGGGTTGTATGCGGAAGAAGATGCGGGAAACGAAGAAAATACTGGAGGGATGCGAGAGATAGGTGAAAACGATCGCCAAGCCGCGTGGGCTCAGATTGGTGAAGGGTATTACAATCCGAGCAGCACTAAGAGCACAAAGTTGAGGGATTCGCTCTACAGATACATCCATAGGCTCCTCGGCTACTCTCTTAGTCAAAGACACGATAGCGGTGGCGTCGTCGGGTTAAGAGATTTGGTTGTCCTCCACTGCATCCATAACCGCAGGCCCCTTGATGTTCCGTTCCTCATGCTCCAAAACATGCATCATAACCGCCTTGCTTCCGCACCAACCCCCATCTTCTTTGGAGGATGGGTGTACCGTCTTTTCAAGCACTTCACCAACATACCTAGGTCATTCGGAAGGAGCCCATGGTCGGGTAGGGTAGATATACACATCTGCCGCTCAATGAACCTAATTTATGAGGCTGAAGACGGGACGGTAAGCTTTCAAAGGATGCAAGGACATGCATGGAACCCACAAGAAGCACTTGTCCTCCACGCTCCACAACATCATCAGTACCAATACCAGCCCCATGGTGATCCGGGCCAATCCTCCTCAGGAGGCAGTTTTCCTAACTTTCAAAGTTTACATGATTTGTTGCAGGAAAACCTCATGTGCACCAGGAACACCTACAATATGGCAAGAAACACGTACCACCGGGTAGGGGCGATCGAGAGAAACATATCCGATATCCAAGATGATATTGGAAATATCCGGGAGTACATAGCTGGCCATGGTGGGGATGATGATGATGAAGACGAGGACATGGATTAGGCGGGAGGAGCGGAGGAAGAAGCGGTTGGTTGATGATTCCCTAGGTTAACCTTTTCTAATCTTGAACAATTTAAGGCCTGCGTGCCAAGTGTTGAACAATTTACTTTCCCTAACTCCTTTTATTTTCTGCATTTATTTTTCTTTTAACTTTGTTGACTTGGATGATTGAACTTGGTAAAACTAGGATGTTTGCTATGTTTTGGTGGAGTGTTTATTGATTAAACAGGTATATACGGGGCTTAGAGCACTAAGCATTAGTACTACTAAAGCCGGGACAGGAAAACCGAAGAAAGAAACCTGTTTTTCAAACTTGCAGATTGTCCACACGGGGCCGTGTCCAGCCGACACGCCCCCGTGCCCACTCCCCTTAACCTGCTGTTTGTTTTAAATTCTGCAGACCTTGACAGACACGGGGCCGTGTCCAGCCGCCACGCCCACGTGACCACCATCTGTAAGTTTTCGTTACAGGCACCTGAACACGGGGTCGTGCCCACCAGGCATGGGGTCGTGTTCGGCGCCCAGTAACACAAAATTTTTGCTTAAATCACACCTTTTACACATTCAATCAACCTAAAAACTTATTTTTGAGACACATTGAGGACAATGTGTAATTTAAGTGTGGGGGGGGGGGGGGATGCTAAAACCTTGAATCTTGCAAGTTCTAAATACAAGCCTTACACAAAACTCTATTGGAACCGCTAATCACCCCAATTTTTTTCCAAAAAAAAATCATTTTTTTACTTGTCTAGGTTTAATTCGGGAATTTCAAAGTTCTAGAAAGGTTATATTTTTACAAATTTACAACCGATAGCGTCGTGATAAAAAGAACCAACATAAGAAAATTATGAAAATGCATGACAAACTTAGTTAAAATTTGATTATGTATACTTGATCACATAAAAACCCATTCCCACAAAAGTGAGTTTTGAGCCTTTATTGAGCATACAATTACATATCATTAAACTAAATGCTCATTTTTCGTTTCTTGTTGGAATAGCCGCTTGGTTCTTACGACTCTAGAACTTGCCATGACGATACATTCCCGGTCTTACCAACTTAAACCCGAGTAAGTAAATGATGGAGGCATTAGGACTAACCCTTTTTATATCTACACCATTATTTTTTTTTCCACCTACCCAAAATCCCCCTAGTTAGCCCCTTTGAGCCTAAACCTTTTCATTTCATAACCCAAACCAAACACCCTTTCACCCACCAAAACCTTTTTCATTTTTAACCCTTTGTTTTAGTAACTAGCTCGGTTCTTTGTATGACTTTTCAATATATATATATATATATTTGTGTTGATGATGAAGCAAAAACAAATAAACAAACAAGCTTAACTTTGTTTGAAAAATAGCTTCATCAAAATAAAAAGTTGAAAAATAGAAAGTCATACAAAAAAAACCCGATGCTTTTTACGCTTTTTCGCCCTTTTCTACTAACCACTAACCCAACCACCTACCTTTAACCCAAGCCTAACCCTTCACCCAAAAAGTCCTCTTGATATTTACAAAGGTTTATAGTTAAAAAGGAGGAGGATTGATTGCTTGGCAAGCCTATGGTAGGAGTAAGTTCCATGCCGCTCTCGAGTGATCCACTAAAATACATTTATCCGAGTGTTGAGTGATCCCCCGTGAGGTATGTGAACTTGTATATAAATAAAATTTTAAAGAGGCATGTTATGCCCTAATAAATAATTTATCTTATGAAAAGTTTTAAATAAATCATGACAAATAGGATTGTAAATAAATAAAAATAAAACTTAACAAAGAATCTTGGAAATCCCGACACTCTATGACAAGCCCAAAAACGTTCTCTTCTACCCATTCCATTTGGGTGTGTAAAGCCATATTATAAAGAGTTTTGCTTGAGGACAATCAAAGATTCAAGTGTGGGGGTATTTTATGTGTGCAAAATGCAACATATAAATTACATCAATTGTGGCATAAAACTAACCCTTTTTTAGTACTAATGTTGGAAAAAGTGTGCTTTTGTCTTCCTTTTGTATTTTAAGGATTAAATGAGTTCAAATTAACAAAAGAAGCAAAAAGACAGCAAAATCTAACATAAATACAAGAAAAGGAACAAACGTGACATGCCCGACCCCACGACAGCGTCTTCCCAAGCAAAACAAGAAGACAGAAGACTGAACACGCCCCGTGCTCAGCCAGCACGGGGGCGTGCCCAAGTGTCAGCAGAAAAGACAAAGTGCTAGAAGCTTCTATTGCCCACCACGGGGCCGTGCTCAGCGGACACGGGGCTGTGGTCAACTATAAGATTCGCACAATCCAGGCAAATCTTCATAGTACAAAGATTCTTCTGCACACGGGTCGTGCTCAGCGGACACGGGGGCATGGTCAACTAATAAGACAAGCTGCATTAAATGAAGAAAGAGAAGGATGTGGACACGGGGCCGTGCCCGAGCTTCTGTTCGGCCTATAAATAGGAGTGCTTGGCTCAAGCTCAAACCATCCCTTGGCACACCACCTCTCTCACACTTCACCCACCACCCACCACCACCATAACACCATCATCCACCACCATCATCCATTGTCCATCATAGAGTGTGTGAGTCGTCTCGGGATCCAAGATTGATCGTAAGAGTTCTTGACAATCAAGGCCATGTTTGCCTAAGTCTCTTACATCACTTGGTGAAGACAAGTGTCTAGTGTAATACTTTTTATTTTTAATCTTTTCGCACTTTTTACTTGGTTTTGTATTAATGACTTTAATAACTAGTTTCTTATGTTGAAGGTGATTCTTCCTTATCGTTTGTACGTGGTGTCTTGACATTATTTTACTGTCTATATAAAATAAAAGATTTTCATCATTCATATCTCCACGGTCTATATGGAGGTATGTTGGCTACCTGGTCGGGGGTTAAGGGAACGGTTTGGTAAGAGTCTTGCCATTGTTCAGCGTTTAGAGGTCCTGCAATGGACCTGGGTCAAATTTAGTAGGACCTCCTTCAATACTTAATGGTATTGGATGGCGGGGGTCCAAACTCTTTGATCCCCTCATAAGTTAACTACTATTAATATTATAACCCGGCTATTTAGGATTGTATCCCTGCTGACTCAGACTACTTAGTCGAGGGTAACGTCACCTTCAAAAGAGGGGCCTACCATAATTTGCATTAATAACTTAATTAATTATCTTTCAATAATCCGACCCTTTAGGATTGTATCCTTGCTGACTCAAACTTCTGGGTTGAGGGTAACGTCACCTCCAAAAGAGGGGCCTACTACAATAACTAAGATAATCTCTTAAAATAGTGCAAAAGTGCGGAAATAATCAAAGGTTACACTATACACGAGTCGGAACCAAGTGATTCATCTTGTCTATCTGTTTTTTCTTTTATTTTTATTTTCAGCATTTTAGTTAGTTTTTATTTTTCTTAGTTTAAAACATTTTTCCAACTTTTTTATTTGATTAGACGTTGAGGATAAACCGGTACTAAAAGCTCTTGTGTCCTTGGACGACCTCGGTATCTTACCAACACTATACTACGCTCACGATGGGTGCACTTGCCCATATGTGTGTTTAGTGTTAGTAAATATCGTGTTTTATAAATTTAAAACTTGGCTAAAAAAAGTTTTAAAGGGCTTAAAATATACACCTAATATATATAACACTTCACACGCATCATGATCCAGATCTTTGATACGACGAAAGCATAAGCAATTCTGATTCGTTTTAATCCATCACCCACCTTCGATTAGACTAAACCAAGAAGAAGAAGCATAAGCAATTCTGATTCGTTTTAATCAATGAAGATCCACTGGTGACGATGCGGTTATCAAAGAATCTCTGAAACATCATCTTCACGGCAAACATCATCATCAAATCTCTGGTCATCACCTCCGTTCACCGTCACCATTCCATCACCACCACCGAACAACCACATCGATCTCCAATCATCTTCACCGTTCTCCGATCTCCGTTCACCTTCGATTAGACTAAACCTCTTGTATTTTTAAAATTAGGGTTTTGGACTTATCAATAACGAAGAAGACAAGACAGGTTGTGCGCGGGGGTGGTGATGATGGCGACGGTGATGGTTGTGGCGGCAGTGGGGGTTGTGGTGGGGGTGGTGATGATGGCGACGGTGATGGTTGTGGTGGAAGTGGTGGTTGTGGCAGAAGTGGTTGTGACGATGGGGGTGGTGGTCAGTGGTGGTGGTGGCGGCGGTAGAGGTGGAGGTGATGGTGGTGGTGGCGGCGGTAGAGGTGGAGGTGATGGTGGTGGTGGTGGTACCAGAGAGAGAGCAGGGAGAGAAAGGAGAGAAATGGATAATCTGTGACATATAGATATTGTTTAAGGAGAGAAAAATGAAGAAGATTCCTGGATAGTCCCTGTGGTTTGGCATTTTAAAGAAAGGGTATTTTTGTCATTTCACATCATTTTAATAGAGAAAAGTAACTGAAGTTAGACCCAGGGACTATCCGGGAACAAAAAATGAAAACTTGGGGACTATTCAGGTAGTTTTAGAAAGTTGGGGACTATAGGTGAAAAAAAGGCGAAACCACAGGGACTATCCGGGCATTTTTCTCTTAAGTTTATTTTAGGGTCCTAATATTAACACATGGGAAAACTTATTTACACATGGTGTGTACGGGCCGTATAACAGTATACGGCCCGTACACACCATGTGTAAATAAGTTTGTCTGGTCGTATACAATGTATACGAACGTATATACGGGCCGTATACTCTTATACGGCCCGTATGGAACGAAAATTTAATTTTTCAAGTATTTAAGGGATTTAAGGTGTAAATCACACTAGATATTTTACAGTCGTGAGGTGCTCAAACCTTTCTAAAAGTAGAAAAAAAATAAAACATTAACAAGTAACAAAGATTGAAGAACAAGAAAACGTGTCGTATGACTGTAATAAAACGAAAGCTATCAACGCGGGATTACGGACATGGTGTTATTCTTTATTTAATATTTATAGAATAAAAAGAAGGGTGAGGCATTTGATGAGAGTTGTAAGGAGTCTGAATAAAATGGAAGATATCAACGCGGGATTACGGACATGCGTTTAATTCCCAACATATTTGTTTTGTCACGTACATTTCATAAGAAACTTTTCGTGCACTGAACCTTCACCTCCAATCATTTCCTGGTCAAATCACACACTATAAAGTTTAAACTTATCGTGTGTTGTAGTTTGGAAAGATGACCGAATAGAGATCTGAATAACAAACTGTGGAGAACTTGTTTGCGTTATCCACCAACAATCCGTTCATTATCTGTTATTGCCTAAAACAATATCAATTAACGTTCAGTTGTGTACACAAGTTCATCACCGGTTTCTACAGCACAAGCACATACACAGGGAGAATGTTCTCGAAATTGAAGGAAAAGAAAAAATGGTTGCTGATGTTTTTCACTATCAGGATTTTGTTGGTTTGTTTGAGAACCAGATTCCAATGTCCTACTACTTCAATCCTTCCTACATTATTGAAAATTACTATATCACCCGCCATTCTCTTGCACCTGTATACATTGATTGTGGATTTTCTTGAGTCGTCGGGAAAACTTTTCCTCATGGGAGGGTGAGTAGTATGAGTCTGAGTCCATTGTGGTTCGTGAATGTTGGAAGAACCCGACACGTCTTCTGCTGCCTCTTCAGTTGGTAAAAGACATAGGATGGCTTCTAATACAGGCTCTTTGTCAGTTGTGGTTGATTTATAGGAGGAGGTTATGAAACGAATATATGTTTATGCGAACATCCTTATTTTGTCACGTACATGCGTTTAATTCCCAACATCCTTATTGTATCAGACTCTCTCCCCTCCTGATGCAATTTTCACAGTGGTACCAATGTCCTGCTACTACAATCCTTCCAACGCCTGATTCCGATACAACCCTTGATGTTGAAACCAGTTTTACCAATGGACAACTGGTTAAAAGTTGTAGAAGAGTTTGTGTAGAGATCTTTACATACAAATTTGCATCATCCTTACGGTTACAAATGAAGCGTTGGGATTCAAGGGTTTATGAGTAAAAGAATTGTGGATTTCGGTTGGGTCAGATCTCGGAAGTACTGAACAACAGAAATAACAATATACGACCCTCACCCTCACAAAGTTGTCATTTTCAAGTGTGAGATTAGCCAAACGAGGATGAAAGATACTCAAACCATCTGATCCCGTTGTTGCAAACTCCTTTAATGTGAGATTCTTCAAGTTTGCACATTTTGAGAAAATACCAATGTGTTTGTCAGCTTCGTCAACACACAAAGTGACAGAATGATGTAGATCAACATAAATAACTGAAAATAACTCGCCATTCTCTTGCACCGGTCGAATAATGGCCAATAATCCGTTTCGCTATTCTTGACTTGAATTTGTGGATTTCGGTTGGGTCAGAAACTTAACAAGAGAAGCAATTTTCACAGTGGTACCAATGTCCTACTACTACAATCCTTCAAACGCCTGAGAGGTTTTTACCATTTTTTACCATATGTATACGGGTCGTATACTATTTATACGGCCGTATACCATTGGTAAAAAATACCACTAGTAGAAGAACCCGACACGTCTTCATGTAACAGAGAATGTTTTAGAAATTGAAGGAAAATGAAAAGATTTGTTGAAATCGAATTTGACAACTATGACAACTTATTAAAAGTATCGTGTGTTGTAGTTTGGAAAGATGATCGAACAGAGATCTGAATAACAAACTGTGGAGAACTTGTTTGTGTCAGGTTCTTCTGCTAGTTACCCGGAATCGATAAATAACCAACACGAAGATCTCTGCGATCGCTAAGGTTTTCATCAATGGACTGATCGGTAACGTTACTCTACCTGTGCTCCGATTTAAGCGGCATGTTCCGATCAACGTTTATCGACATTGTTAAAGGTGATGAAGAGTTTAGAAACCCTATAATGATTGTGTTTTTACGGGAATAAAACGTGATACTTAAAAAAAACGCCAATATATACGGCCCGTATATAGTTATACGGCCCGTATACATGTGGTAACATCAAAAACCCACAAAGATAAATCAATTGAGCCGTATACGTTTTACAAATCGTATACACATGTATACGACTCGTATAAATGTATACGGGCCGTATATAATAAAACAAAAAAAACATTCCATGCGCATTTTCCTATTCAAAAACATTCTATACGAGCCGTATAATTGTATACGACCCATATACAATAGGGGATGTGAAAATAAGATATAAGACTGCGGGGTATGGTGGGGCGGGGGTTGGGGCATTTGTTGACACGTGGCTTGGGGTGGCAGACATGGGGCGACCCACATTTAAACAGGGTATGGTGGGGCGGGGGTTGGGGGCGTGGGTTTGGTGGGCTTCGCTGGGCTGACCCGGCTGGGCTCTTTGTATTTGTTTTTAATTAAAGAAAATTACATAAAAATTAAAGAAAATTACATAAAAAAAATTACATAAAAAATTACATAAAATTTTTTCCTAACGTTTATATTTGTTTTTTATCTCTTCTCTTATCTCCAAGACTATTTCCAACTCGTCACCCTTTAGGTGATCAATCAGCTGAGATAGAATTTTCAAATCCTCCCGTCTTTGTCTCTGGGCTTCTCTAGCGGCATCTCTAGCTTCTTTGCTCTTCCGAATTTCGGCCCTTTGTTGTTGGAAGACGTTGAATGTATCCATCTTGGATGAAATGTCATCCAACTGGTCGCTGTATATTCCTCTATGCAAGAGCGAACTCCCAGCTGAAGGTGATGCCGTAGCAGATCTTGATTTTTGAGCATGCCTTTTTGTGGCATCTCTTCCATACTCAGGCCGGTTTGGGCTTGGCGAATCATCAAAAAGGTCCTCAATCTCTTGATCTCGTGCATCAGATTGGGTTTGGGACGAGGCCCTCGACCTTTTGGAAGACGTGTTGCTTTCGCTACCACTGGGGATATTCGCCCACTTTGGATGAAACTTACAAATCTCCCAACAATGCATGAAACGGAAGTCGGTCCCCACATTTGTCTTGAATTGAACCAATGCACTCGTCACAATGTCGGCTTCGGTTTCACCACTTTTTGGGTTTTGTTTTGCTTTATTTAAAAAACCACTATATTTTGTAAGTTGGCCGCTTATCTCGGTCCACTTCGAGGATAAGCTATCGTTTTCACGATAAACCTCTTTTCCCAATTCTTGATGGAATATTCTACTAACCCCTTGCCACAAATATGTTCGATGTTGAGAATTTCCTGTTTTTATAAAAACAAAATTTAATATATTACAAAGTTATATAAAAAAACATTAATAAAAACAAAGTTTAAGAATACCTATAGTTGAATGTTGAGATTGTTGAAACCAACCCCTCGCCAATGCAAGTTCTTCAGGAACGGTCCATTTTAGTTGTTTTCGCTTGATGGTTTCAAGTGCTTTATCCGCCTCGGTTTTTTTCTTATGGCTTCTCTTTTTTATGGGTTGGGGTGCGGAAGGACCATCGTTGGGTGGTTGAGTTTCGGGGACGGTTTCGTTTTGTGAAAGGTCGATGGAGGTTGGTGAAAGGTTGATGGACGTTTGTGTAAACGGTGTAGGTATCGCATCATCGGAGTGTGGGAAGTTAGTAAACAAACAATTCCCAATATACGATGCATAACTCGCTTCTTGGGGCATAGAAGAGTGTATCATAAATGGACGAGGCATTGGACGAATGGGTGGTGGGCTAGGATTATTTTCTTGGAGTGCATACGGGTGGGTCGGGTCAAAAACACGGTTATGAGGATGCATTTTTTCGTTTTGTAGATGGAGAATTGAAGATGAATGTGGTAAAAAATGGAAGAAATTGTGAGGTTTATAGTGGAATTTTTTTTTTTTTTTTAAGATAGCCGTTGGCCAACGGCTAGCCCAACGGCTTCTTTGGTTTGTCCAATTAGAGCCCAGGGCCGGCCCTAAGGGTGGGCGAGCCGCACCCTCGGCCGAGGCCCGTTTTTCTCGAGGGCACTAAATTAAAAAAAAACCTATCTTTTATATATAAAAATTTCGAACTGTGTTTCATACAAAAATAATGTTTGGCATGGTGGCTGAGACGCTGGTTTCCTAATCTTGAGGCCCTTGTTCGATTCCCGATATTTTCATTTTTATTTTATTACACGTTTATTGTTCTTTTATCAATCTACAACTTTGCTAAGCAAACTTCTGTAAAATTAATACATGGTTAATTAATTTTGTAAAATTCTGTAAATATATAAATACTTTTAGTACACAAAACTTATTGTTACATGGATTTTCGAAATGTTTGTTTAATATATGGTAAATTAATTTTGTAAAATTCTGATTTCGTAACTAATAACTATATAATATTTTTAGTAAACAAAATTTAATTGAAAGAAATAAATGTAACTAGTAAATTATTAGGAAGCTATACTTTCTTAAATAAAATTATATGAAATTTTGAAAAATCTTTTGCACAGTTGATTTAAAGTTTTCGTAAATAAAATATTTCCGAAAAAAAAGAAATTCTCATGATTTTGCTATGTTTATTGCTATAACGTTAATCGTCATTTAAAAAATATTTTATATAATTCGTTTGGGCCTAAGGGCCTTTTTTTTCGGCTGGTACAGGGTACTTGAATCTTCAGGACCGGTCCTGTTAGAGCCCGCCATGTCAGCTTGGCCAGACCGCCCCACGCCCGGCTTGAAACCCATGCCCCAAGGGCCACGCCGAAACCCATGCCCACCCAGGGTGGTGGCTTGGGCGTTTTCCCCCTACCCACGCCCAAACTCCCACCCCGTACCCGGGGTCTAAGATATGTGGGAATAAGGCACCCCTTGTTTTATAATATTAGTAGATGCTTTCCCAATCCACAAGGCGGTGTAAAGTGTAAACCTGTTGAAAGAATCAAAATCAAAACCCTCCTCTCCTCTACTACAATTTGATCTCGACGCTCATCAAACATGGAGGAAGAATCATCATCATCATCAACATCACTCCTGCTGGAGGATTTCGGCCAGAAAGTAGATCTAACCAGGAGAATCCGAGAGGTTTTGTTGAATTATCCCGAAGGCACTACGGTCTTGAAGGAACTCATCCAGAATGCCGATGACGCCGGTGCCACCAAGGTCTCTTTGTGTCTCGACCGCCGCTCCCACCCGGCCACGTCCTTGCTCTCACCCAAGCTCGCTCAGTGGCAAGGTCCGGCCTTGCTGGCCTATAATAATGCTGTCTTTACTGAAGAGGATTTTGCTAGTATTTCTAGGGTTGGTGGGAGTGGTAAGCAAGGTCAGGCCTGGAAGACCGGTCGCTTCGGGTGAGGTTTCGGTTTCCATCAATAACTCTAGTTGATTGTGATTGTTTTGTTATGAGTTTACTTTTGTTTGGTTACTAACTGTTTAATGAAATGTCTTGTTCACCCCTAGTACAGATCGAAATTTAATTAGGATGACTTACTTGCTTTGCTTGTTTCGGGTGAATTTTCGATCAACAACTTACTATAGTCTATATGCATATGTTGATTATGATTGATTGTGTATTGTTATATGTGTACTTTTGTTTGGTTTCTAACTGTTGAACGAATTGGAAGGACGTTGAGCTAAGAAATTAGGATTGTTTTGTGGAGAGATACTTTATGATGAAAATCTTGACCTAGTGGCTAGTGCACAATGAGATTGGGGTATTACTTGACTATTGATTTTTGCTATCACAGATCCTATTGATTTGCCAGTTGGTTCATGTTACCTAATTGAACTAGGATGATTTACTTGCTCTTTTGAAGGTTTTGTCATTGATTTGCCAGTTGGTTCATGCTCCCTAATTGAATTAGGATGAGCTCTTTTGAAGGTTTTGTTAGTGGTAAAGGGTATTTTGAAACCTATGGTGAGCCTATAGATGAAATTTTCAATCTAGTGGTCAAAATGACTTATGTTGATCTCACTATAGAGTAGGCTGGTATGTATTATTGCAGCTACAGAACACGATACAACAAATGTGTTTTTTAGTGTACTTGTTTAGGAAGAGGTATTATCTACAACAATGCAATTATGGTTAGAAATAGGCTCATTGGGTTCGCTTTACATGTTTCTTCTATTAGTTGATTCAGAGTGTACATTACTAAGGGGCTGTTTGGCAACTTCTGAATGGTTAAGTGCTGAACCAGCAAGAGGTCTGAATCATTAAGTGCTGAACCGGTAATAGGTCTGAACCATTAAAAGCCAGTATAATGCAACCGTTCAGAGGCAAATGTCTTACCAATTCAGATTGTAGGTCTTTACCCATTCAGACATAGTATAATGCTTAACTATCCATAGGCAAATGTCTGAACCGTTCAGACATCTGCTCACGAAACAAACAGTCTGAACTCTGAACCATTAAGTGCTAAACCAGTAAGAGGGCTGAACCATTAAGAGCCCCATTAAGAGCTAAACAAACAACCCGTAACTTTGTATTCGTTAAGAATGCATATAACGCCTTTAAGGTTACCATCTGTAACTACCACACTTGAAAGATATCATCTGTTAAGAACTCATATTAAGTTTCTAAAGTTACAATCTGAAACAAGCATTATTTTCTTGTAATGCTAGCTCTTAACATGTATGCTCGATTCTTTAGGTTTCTTGATATGTGCTGTTTTCCAACGTATATAATAGTTAACTCAGTTATTTATTACTAAATCTTTTACTAATTAATCACAACTTTGCCATCACATTGTTTGTTAGGGTTGGCTTCAACTCGGTGTACCATCTGACTGATTTGCCATCTTTCGTTAGTGACAAATACGTAGTCCTGTTTGATCCTCAGGGTGATTACCTTCCTAACGTTTCCACGTTAAACCCCGGAAAAAGAATCGAATACGTCACTTCATCCGCAATTTCTAAATACCACGATCAACTTGCTCCATACATCGCCTTTGGTTGCAACATGAAAACTTCTTTCCCCGGAACCATATTCCGGTTCCCTTTAAGAAATAAAGAGCAAGCGTCAACCAGTAAGCTATCAAAGCAAGCTTATTTAGCAGATGACATTTCTTCAATGTTCAATAGTCTATTCGAGGAAGGCGTTTTCACGCTTCTGTTTCTGAAAAGTGTTGTTTGTATTGAAATGTATGTATGGGATACTGAGATGCCTGAGCCTAGAAAAACTTATTCCTGTTCTATCAGTTTAGCTGATAAAAATACCGTTTGGCATCGTCAAGCACTTCTGAGATTATCCAAATCTATGAATTATTCAGATAATAAAACGGATGGATTTTTGTTGGATTTTTTGAGTGAAGATGTTAATGGAGCTCAGTCTCGAAAGAGGGTGGATACGTTTTATATAGTACAGACTATGGCAGCAGCATCCAGCAGGATCGGTTCTTTTGCTTCAAGTATGTCTAAAGATTACGACATTCACTTACTACCATGGGCAGCTGTAGCGGCATGCATCTCAGACAATTCCTCCAGAGTAATATATACTTTACGCTGTTGCAACATTTAGTATGATGGAATCACAGTACAAATGGAATGATAATTATTAATTACAGTGTGACCGAATGGTTCTGTTACGTTCCATCAAGTAATTATCTATGTAAAGCTCTAATAACATAGAAATTTTAAAACAGGCTCGAAACTTTAGTGAAGTTACTTTTTTATTTTCTAAAATACGGATAGAAAACTTGATTCTTCGCATATAATCTTATATTATATTATATGAGTTTTCCTAAGTTTATTTTATAATGTTTGTACCTAGAAAATTCAGTTAGTTTAAGGGCTGCAAACGAACTGAACAGTTTGTGAACTGCTGACCGTGAACCGTTCGGCGGAAGGTTTGTTTGTGTTCGTTTGTTTAATAAATGAACAAACACGAACAAAGAATTTCGTTCGTTTAGTTAAATGAACAAACATGAACAGATACCCCGTTCGTTCATTGATGTTCGGTAATATGTCGTGTATGTTCGTTTGTGTTCTATAGTTCGTTAGTGTTTTTCATTTTTATATTTTATTAAAATGCTTCAAAATTTTGACAAATAAAAGATTTAATAAGTATCAGCATATTATATATCCTCTTCATGAACGCTTATTTGTATTCGATTGTTTTCATTTGTGTTCATGAACGTTCGTTACCTAAAATAACAAACGGACAAATGAACACGAACACTTTCATTTCTTTAACGAACGCACATGGGCATAAAATCTCGTTGGTAAGTGTTCATGAACAGTTCATTTTCGTTCGGTTCGTTTGCAGCCCTTAGTTATGTTAAATAGTGTATAAAATTCAGATAAAGTACCACCCCTGTATATGTTATTTTAAAAATATGAAAACTATTTTTATTCTTATAGGCCAACCAAACATGATAAGGAATGTAACAATCTATTCTATTACGTTGTTTATATCCCATTGTCCTGCTCATTCCATTTCTTGATCATTGCTTTCCAACCAATGAAATAGAAATGGTTTAGGCTACTCTTTCTTTCCCGTTCTTACAACCCGATTATTTGGATCAAATCAGGTTCCATGTGTTATGTATTCATCGTTAGTGCGATTTTACTTACTTTTATCTTTTTATGTATAACAGGATGATGTTCTTAAAGATGGCAGGGCGTTTTGTTTCCTTCCGTTGCCAGTAAAAACCGGAATGAATGTGCAAATTAACGGATATTTTGAGGTGTCATCAAACCGGCGTGGCATATGGTACGGTGCTGACATGGACAGAAGTGGAAGAATAAGGTCTCTCTGGAACAGGCTTCTATTAGAGGATGTTGTCGCTTCATCTTTCGTCAATCTACTGCTTCAAGTTCAACCGATCCTGGGTCCCACCAATTCATATTATTCTTTATGGCCTACCGGCTCGTTTGAGGAGCCATGGAACATTTTGGTCGAGCAAATTTATAAAAACATTGGCGATACTCCAGTCTTGCATTCAGATCTTGATGGGGGGAAGTGGGTCCCACTAGCGGAGGCTTTTCTTCATGATAACGAGTTTGTTAAAAGTAAAGAGCTCGGTACAGCTCTTGTCCAGCTCGGATCACCTATTGTACATTTGCCTATCCCTTTGCGGGATACGCTTTTGAAATTCGCGTCTGGTGTGCAGTTAAAAGTCGTTACTCCTGATTCTGTACGGAAATTTTTAAGGAAATCAAAGGCTATTAACAGTTTAAGCAGGTCTTTAAAACTTGTATTGTTGGAGTATTGTCTTGAAGATTTGACTGATGATGACGTTGTTACAAACGCGAATGATCTGCCTTTGATTCCTTTAGCAAATGGTGAGTTTGGATCTTTCTTCGACGCTTCAAAAGGGGTATCGTATTTTCTCTGTAATGATTTGGAATATATGCTCTTACAAAAGGTACTCGATAGAGTAATTGATCAAGATACACCTCAGAATATACTAAGCAGGCTTGAATCTATTGCCAAGATCCCGAACACAAACATTTTCGTTTTCGACGTTAATTTCTTCCTTCAGTTATTTACGAAACTGGTACCTGCTGATTGGAAATACAAAACTGCAGTTTTGTGGCACCCGGAATTGAATTTTAATCATCCAAGTGCTACATGGTTCCAATTATTCTGGAACTATCTTCGTTGTAATACTGAAAATCTGTTGAGTTTCGGTGATTATCCTATCTTGCCCTCCGTTTCCGGTCACCTCTACAGTCCATCCCGTCAGCTGAAATTGTTGAATGTGGATAAATTATCCGACAAAATGCAACGTGTTCTTCATAAAGTGGGGTGCAGGATACTTGACACACGGCATGGTGTTGACCACCCGGATTTGGTCAACTATGTACGTGATGCAGATGGTGCAGGTGTCTTGAAGTCGATTTTTGACGTTGTCTCTTCTAACGATGATATCAAAGAAATTTTTCTTCAAACTCTAGAAGCTTCTGAGAGGGACGAGCTTCGTGGGTTTTTTCTTGATCCAAAATGGTATATCGGAAGCAATATGTCTGATTTGGATAAAAAATCGTGTATTCGACTTCCGATCTTTAGAGTGTATGACGGAGAATCTGTTGAAAATTTCCGGTACTCTGAATTAGAAGACCAGAAATTTTTGCCACCACTTGATTGTCCCGAATCATTATTTTGTGGTGACTTCATAAAAACTTCATCTGGTACAGAAGATGAAATTTTGAGTAAATATTACGGTATTGAGCGTATGGGGAAGGCCAGATTTTATAAGCAATACGTGTTTAATAAGGTTAAAGATTTGCCAGCTGAGTTTCGTGACGTCATCATGATGTCAGTTTTGCAGGAGTTACCGCATTTGTCGGCAGAAGACCCGACTTTCAGGGGACAGGTGGCGAATTTAGAATTTGTTCCATGTGCCAGTGGTTTGTTGAAGAGTCCAGCAATGCTTTATGATCCTAGAAATGAAGAATTATACGCTTTATTGGAAGATTCCGATAGTTTTCCAGCTGGTGTTTTTGAAGAATCTAGTAGTTTAGACATCTTACAAGGTTTGGGTTTAAGGACTTCTGTGTCTTTTGAAGCTGTCATACAAGGTGCTCGACAAGTGGAACGTTTAATGCACAGCGATCAACAACGGGCTCATTTTAGAGGAAAGGTGCTTCTCTCATATCTAGAAGTAAACGCGTTAAAATGGTTACCCGATTCGGTTAACCATCAAGGAACAATGAACCGAGTGTTTTCACGGGCCACTAGCGCGTTTAGGGCACATAATCTCAAATCTGATTTGGAGAAGTTCTGGAATGATCTACGGTTAATTTCATGGTGCCCGGTGCTCGTTTCGTCTCCATTTAAATCATTACCATGGCCCGTTGTGTCATCGATGGTCGCACCACCAAAACTCGTGAGACTTTACTCAGATTTATGGCTTGTGTCGGCCAGCATGCGGATATTGGACGGCGATTGTTCGTCAACATCGTTATCTCATTGCCTCGGGTGGTCATTGCCGCCAGGTGGAAGCGTAATCGCCGCCCAACTTCTTGAGCTCGGGAAAAACAACGAGACTGTAACGGATCCCGAGCTTCGACAGGAATTGGCTTTAGCAATGCCTAGAATATACTCCATTCTTATGAACATGCTAAATTCAGATGAGATGGATGTTGTGAAGGCTGTTCTAGAAGGTTCTAGATGGATTTGGGTAGGAGATGGATTTGCAACACCAGAAGAAGTTGTCATCAATGGTTCTCTGCATTTAGCCCCGTATATACGTGTCATACCTGTTGATTTAGCAGTTTTTAAGGATCTATTTCTTGAGCTCGGGATTCGGGAGTCTCTAAAACCGATGGATTACGCTAAAATCTTATGCAGAATGTCTACAATCAAAGGCTCGACTCCTTTGAATTCACTGGAGCTAAGAGCAGCGTTACTAATTGCACAACATCTGGCTGAAGTTCAATTGTATGAAGAGCAAGTTAAGATTTATTTACCTGATGTTTCGTGCGTTTTAGTTGATGCTACTGATTTAGTTTATAATGATGCTCCATGGTTACTTGGTGCGGAAAACGATGCATCTAATGTGGCCGTAAATATGAAAAGAACCGTGCAAAAATACGTGCATGGTAACATCTCGAACGATGTGGCGGAAAAGCTCGGTGTTCATTCACTTCGCCGGATGTTACTCGCTGAGAGTGCCGATTCCATGAATGTGAGTTTATCGGGAGCCGCAGAAGCGTTTGGTCAACATGAAGCTTTGACCACCAGACTTAAGCATATTCTTGAGATGTATGCAGATGGGCCCGGGACGCTTTTTGAGCTCGTGCAAAATGCTGAAGACGCTAAAGCTTCTGAAGTGGCGTTTCTTTTGGATAACACTCATTACGGGACTTCATCCGTTTTATCCCCAGAAATGGCGGATTGGCAGGGGCCCGCTTTGTACTGTTTTAATAACTCGGTTTTCACCCCGCAAGATTTGTATGCAATTTCTCGAATTGGTCAAGAAAGTAAACTCGAGAAACCGTTCGCGATCGGAAGATTCGGTTTAGGATTTAATTGTGTTTACCATTTTACAGACATTCCGACGTTTGTTTCGGGGGAGAATATTGTGTTATTTGATCCTCACGCGTGTAATTTACCGGGAATCTCACCATCTCATCCTGGATTACGGATTAAATTCGCTGGCAGGAAGATTCTAGAACAATTTCCTGATCAATTTTCTCCATTTCTTCACTTTGGTTGTGACATGCAGCAATCATTTCCTGGTACGCTCTTTCGATTCCCTTTAAGAAATGCTAAAGTTGCTTCAAAAAGCCAAATAAAAAAAGAAGCGTACTCACCTCAAGACGTGACATCACTCTTGTCGTCATTTGCTGATGTCGTTTCCGAGACGTTGCTTTTTTTACGTAATGTGAAAACTATATCCATTTTCACAAAAGAAGGGGTAGGTAGTGAGATGCAGTTACTTCATCAAGTTCATAAGCAACATATGGACGAACCTGGAGCTGAAAGCAACACCTTTCAGCTTATGTTTAATCATATGCACGAAAATCGAGATGGATTAGATAAAAGTAATTTCTTTGACAAATGGAGAAGAAACAATGAGAACAATGACTTGGGTCTGCCATGGAAAAGTCAAAAACTTTTATTGACTGAGAAAAGATCGTCTGAAGAAAAGTCAAACATCTGGTTGACTAGTGAGTGCTTCGATAGCCGACATGGTAAAAGAAACTCTGAAGCTAAAGACACTAAATCAAATAAATTTATTCCATGGGCTTGTGTGGCATCTTGTTTAAAAAATACTGAAGCTGAAAGGAATTTCATGGGTAAGGCGTTCTGTTTTTTACCGCTTCCAGTAAGTACGGGTCTTCCGGTGCATGTTAACGCGTATTTTGAATTATCATCTAATCGCAGAGATATATGGTTTGGAAATGACATGGCGGGCGGTGGGAAAAAAAGGTCTGAATGGAACATGTACCTTCTAGAAGAAGTTGCTGCACCGGCTTACGGTCATTTGCTTGAAAAACTCACATTGGAAACCGAGTATTCTGATTCATTCTATTCTTTCTGGCCCACAACCTCAACATCAGGCCCATGGGTGTCAATGATGCAGAAACTTTACAACTTTATTGCTGATTCTGGTCTTCGTGTATTGTTTACTAAAGCAAGAGGTGGTCAATGGATATCAACCAAACAAGCCATTTTCCCTGATTTTAGTTTCGAGAATGTAGGTGATCTTATTGATGCGTTATCTGATGCTGGTTTGCCAATGACAACGATCCCAAAACCTCACGTGGAAAAGTTTAAGAAATTCTGCCCATCTTTGCATTTTCTCACACCTCAGTTACTAAGAACGTTATTAGTTCGTCGGAAACGGGAATTCCGTGACCGGAATGGAATGTTGTTGGCACTCGAGTATTGTTTACTTGATTTAAAAAACCCAATCGAGCCCGATAATTTTTACGGGTTACCGCTGCTGCCTCTTTCCAATGGTTCCTTCACGGTTTTTGAGAAACGAGGGTCGAGTGATAGAGTTTATGTAGCCCGTGGAGATGCATATAATCTTTTAAAGGATTCCGTTGCAAACCAACTTGTGGATTCTGAAATCTCCGATACCATTTACGGGAAATTATGTGATATAGCCCGAAGCGAATTGTTCAATGCTTCGTTTCTGAATTGCCATTTGCTTGAAAAGCTCTTTCTGAGATTACTTCCGGCAGAGTGGATGCATGCGAAGAAGGTGACGTGGAATCCTGGTCAACGAGGTCAACCGACTTTGGAATGGATGAGGTTGTTATGGAGTTACGTAAATTCACATTGTGACGATCTTTCGGTATTTTCTAAGTGGCCGATCTTACCGGTTGGGAACAATCATCTTTTGCAACTACTTGAGAATTCATACGTGATTGAAGATGACGGATGGAGTGAGAACATGTCTTCTTTGTTGCTAAAAACCGGATGCCTATTATTGAGGCACGATCTTCAACTAGAACACCCACATTTAAACAAATACGTGCAGTCTCCAACAGCAAGCGGCATTCTAAACGCGTTATTAGCAATTGCTTGTGAACCTGAGAAAATAGAACGCCTTTTCGTTGATGCATCAGAGGGTGAGCTACACGAGCTTAGAAGTTTCATTCTTCAATCCAAGTGGTTCTCCGGAGGCTTATTAAACGAGTCCCATATTAACGTTCTTAAAAACATTCCCATGTTTGAGTCCTTTAGAACTAGAAAGCTGGTTTCTTTAACCAAACCGACTAAATGGCTTAAAGCAGAAGGTATCCTTGATGATCTTTTGGATGATGACTTTGTTCGTGTTGAATCAGAGAAAGAAAGAAAATTGTTGAAAAAATATTTGGATATCCAGGAACCTTCTCGAGTGCAGTTTTATAAAAGTTACGTGTTCAATCGCATGCCGGAACTTGTTTCTCAGCAGAGTGTTCTCTCGAATATTCTTGATGAAATCCGTGTTTTGATTAAGGAAGATAGCTCCTTCAAGAAAGAACTCATGATGACACCCTTTGTCCTCACAGAAGGTGGATCTTTGCAAGAACCACATAGGTATCTATATCTATATCTACATCTATATCTATATCTATACTATATTATTATTATTATTATTATAATTATAATACATTTCACAAGGACTTCTTAAATTTTAAGTAATACAAGTATAATTGCTTAAGTTACAACACTTGATGCATATGTTAAAAAAAATAGGGGTAAATTTGTCTTTTAAACGATACTTACAACTTTGCCCCCTTAACTTTACTCAACTTTAAACAATAATTGCACTTTTGCCTCTTATTTTAACCAACTACCCCACAATTGTTAAACGACTATAACTTTTTCATAAGTTAAAACTTTTTTAAAAAATTACACCATAATAAGTTAATAACGAGCATTTTTTTTACTTTAATTTGAGTATAATATTGTTATAGTGTTTTTTTTTTTTTTTAACTTTAAGAAAAATTGATATGTTATGTGATTTAAGAGTGTCTACTGGTGAGCAATCACTGAACCATTAACCGAACCGTAAACAGACGAAACCGAAAACTAAATTAATCAGAAATTGATCAACCAAAAATCATTTTTTACCAAAACTCGGTTATCTACTTTTTTGTACTCTTGGTCCAACTGAAAAAACCGAACTGAACAATTCATATTTTTATATATTTCATGTTTTATACCTCCGTTTCATTTATTTCATGTTTTTTAGCTCCATTTTATGTATTTCTAAGCAATAATAATAGCCCCAGATTGGTTTCGGTTATTAACGGAAATAAACCCAACTGAACCGAAAACAGACAAGCTAACTGAATAAACCGAACTGTTTAACCGAAAATTGATTGGTTAATAAAATAGATTAACCGATGACTTCTGTTTCAGTGGCTAACAACCTAACTTAACCGATGACATCCCTGATAGTGTCTGTGTTCCCCACCGCATCACGCGGGCACCCATCTAGTATTCTTAATACATTTCCTCTAAATTACTGTCAGTGTGTGTGTATGTATGTATACATTATGTACATGATATGCCTTTCTATTACAGGCTATATGATCCTCGTGTACCCGAGCTACAAAAGTTCCTGCAAAAGGAGTTGTTCCCTTCTGACAAGTTTACCGACCCAGAAACTTTGGAGATGTTAGTTACCCTTGGATTAAGGCAAACCCTAGGAATTCAGGGTTTGCTCGACGCTGCCAGGTCAGTGTCAATGCGGTACCATGCAATGGATCCCGATGCCGTTGCAAGCGGGAAGCGATTACTTGGCATTTTAGATGCATTGGCGTTTAAGGTCTCAACCGAGGAAGTGGAATTCAGTTTTAACGAGTTTGAGGGTGCACGGGAAAGTGGTACTAACTTGCCAGATGATTACGATTACACGGATAACCTGCTTGATCAAACGCCTGGAGAAGAGTTTTGGTCTGAACTGAAAACCATCCGTTGGTGTCCTGTTTATGTTGACCCGCCTTTTCAGGGTCTTCCGTGGCTATCACCACCGCAAGAAATTGCTGCACCGGATATGGTTCGACCGAAGTCGCAGATGTGGCTCAGTTCATCCATGATGCACATACTGGACGGTGAATGTAAGTCGGTGTATGCACAGCGTATGCTTGGCTGGACAGAGCGGTTACGTATAAACGTTTTGTCTACTCAACTAGTTGCTCTATTAAATTCCTATACACAACTTAAGATGAACTCAAATTTGGATTCTGAATTTGAAGCTTCTTTACAGGAGCATATGCCCGTTCTTTATTCAAATTTGCAAGAATATGTTGGTACTGATGAGTTTGAGCTTCTTAAAGCTTCTCTTAATGGTGTTAATTGGGTTTGGATCGGAGATGATTTTGTAACCGTTGACGCTCTTGCATTTGACTCACCTGTAAAATACAGTCCATATTTATACGTTGTTCCATCTGAATTGTCGGTTTTTAGAGATTTGCTTCTGGCTCTGGGAGTTCGGCTTAATTTTGACGTTTTTGACTACGCTAATGTCCTTCAACGGTTACAGAACGATGTTAAAGGGTTACCACTCTCGGAAGATCAGTTGAGTTTTGTTCTTTGTGTTCTAGAGGCAGTTTCAGAGTGTCAGTTCGATAAAGGTATGTTTGAATCTTCTAATAGTCCATTATTGGTCCCTGATTTTCAAGGAGTTCTTATGGCTGCACGCGATGTAATGTATAACGATGCACCTTGGATGGAAAACACTACCCCTATGGGAAAACATATCGTACATTCTAGTATCAGTGATGATCTGGCAAACAGGCTCGGGATTCAATCTCTTCGATCCATTTCTTTAGTGAGTGAGGAAATGACAAAGGATTTACCATGCATGGATTATGCTAAAATCTGTGATCTTCTTGAACAGTATGGAAGCAAAGATTTCCTGTTATTTGATTTTATTGAGCTCGCAGATTGCTGTAAAGCCAAAAAGCTGCACATAATTTTTGACAAGCGTGAACATCCATGCCAGTCCTTGCTGCAGCAAAATTTAGGTACCACTTTATCTTAATTTTTTTGAGTTAGTACTTTATATGCAGTTGAAATGAACCTTATGCTTAGTGGTCAAATTTCTACGCAATTATCAAAGTCTTACAAATTTTGATCTAAGGTAACCAACATTCAGAGTTTTGAGTTAGGGTAAATTGACCCGGTTATACGGTTAAACTGTACCGTTGCAGTTGATGTAGCGGTATCTTTGACGATGCTGACTATTTCGGTCTGATGTGGCACCTGGGAAGTGGGTACCGATCTACTTAGAAGATTACCTTAAACTTGAATTCTTTTCCAACTTTGATGGTTTTGGGGGTTAAAACGCGTTGGTTACCTGCATAGTTGTTAATAGCGAATAACGGACGATAGTGACAAGCTACGTATACGCTACGTAGTGATAGCGATGAAATAGCGGGCACTATTTTATGTTACGTGACACATTAGATGAAATTTTAGAAATATCTTATATGTATATTATATCCAAATCCGCTGTTTTATATGTATATTTAACAAAAAAAAAACCTAAAATCCAGCTATTTATATTAAAATAGAAAAAAAACGAAAAAACTTAAAATCCCGCTATTAACCCGCTATGGAGGCGCCAAAATCAGATAGCGACACATGAGCGCTTCCGTACGTTATTCAGTATAGCCCCCGCTACGAGCGGCACATTAACAACTGTGGTTACCTGAAGTAGAAGTTTTTGTAAAGGCGGTTACTTTTTGTGCTATTTGCTGTTTTTAATGTATGATATGATATGTTAAAGCTTGTTTTACATGCAAAATGGTGCTTCTTATTCACTCTCAAGTTGGTTACTTATTTTGTGTGATCGGTACATTTTAAAGAATTCAGTTGCATGACAACACATACTTCAACTAAATTTTAATTTTAACCATATAATATGTTTATTTGAATCAAATTTTTTGAGCTTTACAGGAGATTTCCAAGGGCCTGCACTTGTTGCTGTTCTTGAAGGAGCGAGTTTGAGTAGGGAGGAAATATCAAGCCTTCAATTTCTTCCTCCTTGGGGTTTAAGGGGTGACATGCTTAACTACGGGTTAGGATTAATGAGCTGTTATTCTATAACCGATGTTCCTTCAGTTGTGTCTGGTGGCTATTTATATATGTTTGATCCTCGTGGTATGGCTTTTGCTCTACCTTCAAGTCACTCTCCAGCTGGAAAGATGTTTACTTTAACAGGTATCGGTATATTCCGTTATCTTTTGCTAAATTTGTTATGCTTCATTTAATTAGGTTACTTTATTTCCTTGCTTAACTGCAGGCACCAATTTGACTGAACAGTTCCGTGATCAGTTTAGTCCTATGTTCGTTGGTCAAAAAGTTCCATGGTCAAGCGATTCTACAGTTATACGAATGCCTATTTCATCAAAGTTCATTGAAGACGGGGCTGAATCTGGGTGGACAGAAATAACAAAAATATTTGAAAATTTTATAAAGCATGCATCTAGAACAGTGGTATTTCTGAAGTCAGTTTCAGAGGTAACAATAACCTTTCTCTTTTAAGAGAGATGCTGTACAAGACAAAAATTGTGTACGAAGTGTAGGAGACAAGCTCTGCCATTGATCTCCCAAGATCAATGGCTGAAAATTAGGCGGTGGCATTTTCGTAATTAAGAGATTGAAACAATTGAAAAAACAAATAGAGAAAGGGTACTTTGGTCCTTTCTCACTTTAACTCCTTCCCCCCTTGATTTTCAAACGGCTATAACTTTTTCATACGTTAATAATTTTTTTTAAAAAATTACACCATATTAACGAGCATTTTATTCTCTTTAATTTGAGCAGCTTATTTGCTATAGTTTTCTTAAAAAAATATTACAGGATTTTGAATACCTTTACGTGATTATGTGATTTTGAATACCCAAAAACATGACTACGTGATTACGTGATTTTGAGTACCCATTACATGATTTCATTATTGTATTTTTATGAAACCCCACTAAGTGATTACGTAATTACGTAGCAATAGTTGACTATGTATTATTATGTGACTACGTGATTTTGAATACCCATTTCATGATTACGTGATTTCATTATAGTATTTTATGTGAAATCACACTGGGTGTTTATGTAATTACGTAGAAACAAAAACATGTAATATATAATATTTCATATGCAATACCTAATTTTTCAGGTCTAATCACGTATTAAGGATATAAATTATATACAAAACATAGTAAAAAATCAACCTATAATAACCACATAATGCCGTATATTAGAAATTTAATCACGTAATAAAGCATAAACAATCAAGTTCTTATTATTTGATTGTGTAATCGCGTAATGAGCATAATTGTAATAACATTAGTTATAAAAAATCATATAGAATTAGTAATCACATAACCGATTTATATTGAATGTGTAATCACGTAATGGTTTATGTTGAATATGTAATCACGTAATTAGTATTCAAAATCACAGTCATCTGCCGGGTATTCAAAATCACGTAATGGACTTATGGGTATTCAAAATCCTGTAATTTTTTTTTAAGAAAACTATAGCAACAGGCTGCTTGAATTAAAGAGAATGAAATGCACGTCGGTGTAATTTAAAAAAAAAATATTAACGTATGAAAAAGTTATAGCCGTTTGAAAATCAAGGGGGGAAGTTGTTTCAAATGAGAAAGGATGAAATTACCCCCCAAGGCAATGCCACTTGTCCTCTCCATGTCACATACACTTCGTATGAAACTTTTGTCATGTACATGATCCAGATTCTCTCTTTTAAACCCCTTTTTTTCACTTAATATTCGTGTAAAATGCCATATTCGTCCCTGAGGTTTGGCCAGTTTTGCGGCTTTCTTCCAAAGGTTTGTTTTTCCACATCTGGATCCAAAAGATTTGAAATATTGCCATTTTCATCTGGCTTGTTAACCCCACCTTTTTTCTCCGTTAAGTCGTCTTTTTTGTTCACTTAAAGGGCAATTTGGTCTTTTTCACTTTATGTACAAGCCTTGGTTTTAAATTGCGTGATGCGCTCCGCTGCGTTTGGTCCAAAAATTTGATGCGCGATGCTCGGTTTATAAAAAAAATATTAAAAATTATTTATACATAAAAACTTATAAAAACATACTACAAATGAAGTAATAAGAAGACATGAGTTGTGCTTTTTGGTTCAAATCAAGCATGCTAAGATATTTATTATTGAAAAAAACTAACCCAGTTCATAAAATCTGGAAAAAGAACATAAGAAACAATGTTGCGTGCATCAGAGCGCATCGCGCATTATGCGCACATTTTAAAACCAAGGTACAAGCATTTAGCCTAATGTACAAGTATTCAAATTACCCTTAGTGGAGAAAAAAGACGAAAATACCCCTGACTTAACGGAGAAAAATGGATGAAGTTAACAAGCCGGATGAAAGTGGCAAGATTTCAAACCTTTTGGATCTAGATGAGGAAAAACAAACCTTTGAACGAAAGTCGCAAAACTGGCCAAACCTCAGGGACGAAATAGCATTTTACTTCTGTTTTAGAAAAATCAGGTTATTGGTTAATGATTAAGGCATGTTTGTACATTATTGTGATGCAGTTTTATTAGTAGTTGTAGTTGCACTTGACTATTTAAGGTTTTTTTTGTAAATTTGTTGAAATTTCAGGTGTCGTTATCAACATGGGAGAAAAAAGAGCCACAACCTTCTCAAGATTTTCTAATTTATGTGGATCCATCACATGCTGCATTAAGGAATCCATTCTCAGAAAAGAAATGGAAGAAGTTTCAGTTTTCAAATATATTTGGTCCAAGTTCTGCAGTCAAGTCGCATGTTGTAGATATAAATTTGCACCAAAAGGGATCAATGGTTGTGGACCGATGGCTCGTTGTACTCAGCTTGGGCTCGGGTCAAACAAGAAACATGGCTCTTGATAGGTATCAAGTATAACAATCCATTTGTGCACATTTTTACATCACATACTTACATTTTTATTCTTATTTTCACTCCAGGCGATACCTAGCTTATAACCTGACACCTGTTGCTGGTGTGGCTGTACATATTTTAAGAAACGGACATCTGGCTGACATCCCTACAATCCGTTCCATCATGTCTCCACTTCCTTTATCCGACTGTATCAGCATGCCCGTTGCTATTCTCGGTTGTTTTCTCGTGCGTCACAATCAAGGCCGTTACATTTTTATGTACCAAGATAGTGAATCTTTATCTAAAGCACAACCCAATGCCGCAAATCAGTTAATCGAAGCCTGGAATCGAGAGCTCATGACTTGTGTTCGGGATTCATATGTAAGGCTAGTTTTGGAAATGTTTAAGATAAGAAGAGACCCTTCAACTTCAACACTTGAGTCACGGGCAACTCATTCGATCAACATGGCTTTGAATGCATGCGGGAGTCAGATATATTCGTTTTGGCCCACATCTAGCGGGAAGTTAATATTTAACGATAATGAAGATGTTCATGATTTAGTTTTGACAAAAACGCTTAAAGCAGACTGGAACTGTTTAGTTGACCAAGTTGTAAAGCCGTTCTACTATCGTCTAGTTGACCTTCCTGTTTGGCAACTGTATTCTGGAAATCTAGTCAAAGCTGAAGAGGGCATGTTTCTTTCACAACCCGGAAGTAGAATCGGTGGAAACGTGCTTCCTGCTACTGTTTGTGCTTTCGTTAAAGAACATTATCCGGTATTTTCAGTGCCTTGGGAATTGGTGTCTGAAATTCAGTTAATCGGGTTCCATATACGAGAAATTAAACCAAAAATGGTCCGTGATCTTCTCAAACATTCTCCAACTTCAATTGCTATACCATCAATCGATACTTACGTGGACGTTCTCGAGTATTGCTTGTCAGATATCCAGCTTCTAGAACCATCTAATGCTGACGGGCCAAGTACATCTAGTGCTGATGGGCCTAGTCCACCTGAACCCAGTGGGCCTTCCAGGTCACCAACATTGACTTCACCTGGTCAAGGGGACCCGATAGAAATGGTGGCGAGTATCAGCAGGGCTCTGTTTGATTTCGGGCGGGGGGTTGTCGAAGACATGGGTCGGGGTGGCGGTACATTAACTGAAAGGTACAACTTCCCAGTAGCCGGTTTCGATAATCGAACTAGAAGTGTGGACCGCAATCTTCTAAAAGTAGCCACTGAGCTTAAAGGCTTACCGTGTCCCACTGCAACGAGTCGTCTTACTAAATTGGGGTTGACCGAACTTTGGGTAGGAAATGAGCAGCAGCAATCACTTATGATCCCTTTGGCTGCAAAGTTTATCCATCCGCATATATTAGAGAGACCGACTTTGGCCCGAATCTTTACAGATTACGATTTGTTATCGTTATTAAAACTACATATTTTTTCTCCACGTTTGCTTGCTGATCATATGAGTTCACTTTTTCATGAAAATTGGGTAAACCATGTCATAAACTCGAGTCCAGCGCCTTGGTTCTCATGGGAAAATAACGCAAGTTCGGTTCGTGAAGGTGGGCCGTCTCAAAACTGGGCAAGACTCTTTTGGAAAAGCTTAGGTGGGTCCCACGATCTACCACTCTTCTCTGATTGGCCGATAGTTCCTGCGTTTCTTGGTAGACCCGTTTTATGCCGTGTAAAGCATTGTAATCTTATATTCATTCCGCCTATGTTAGCCGATTCCGACTCGGAAAATGCTATTATCAAGTGGGGTCTCGAAGATGATGTGGCGTGTTTGGATTCGTTACCTGAGGAGGTTCAGCCTTATATGTTAGCCTTTAAAGTTACTGGTAAAAAGTACCCATGGCTGTACTCGTTGCTTAACCGTTGTAACATACCCATAGTTGATGCCACTTTCATGGACTGTGTTCCTCCACGTAGTTTTTTTCCAGCTGTCGGTCAATCATTGGGTCAAACCATCGCCAACAAGCTTGTTGCAGCTAAAAACTCTGGTTATTTGCCTGAATTGACCTCCTTTCTAGCATCGGACTGCGATCAATTGTTTTCACTGTTGGCTTTGGATTTCTCATACAACGGCTCTGATTACACAAGAGAAGATCTCGAAGTGTTGCGTGATTTACCGATTTACAAAACTGTTACCGGAACTTACAAAAAGTTGAACATCCAGGAAACATGTATAATTGCTTTGAATACGTTCCTAAAACCATATAACGATCGGTGCCTCTATTATGGGTCAGAGTCTGTCGAGAGTCAACTGGTCAAAGCCCTTGGGGTCACCGAGTTGCAAGATAAGCAAATATTGGTTAGGTTTTCATTGCCCGAATTTGAAAACAAGCCTCAGTCAGAACAAGAGGATATATTAATATATCTTTACACGAACTGGCAAGATCTCCAACAAGATTCTCAAGTCATCGAAACATTAAAAGAGACGAAATTTGTAAAAAGCGCTGATGAACAATCTGAAGATGTACATAAACCAAAAGACTTGTTCGATCCTGGTGATTCACTGCTAGCATCGGTTTTCTCCGGTGAAGTTCAAAAGTTTCCCGGTGAAAGGTTTGTTTCAGACGGATGGCTTAACATATTAAGAAAATCGGGCCTTCAAAATACCGGTGATCCAGATATTGTTCTAGAATGTGCTAGAAGAGTCGAGTTTCTCGGGGCCGAAAGTATGAAACCTAAATCTTCAGGGTTTGTTGATGATTTCGAAGAAGATTTTTCAAACACGAGATCTGAAGTTCCTTTAACAATTTGGTCCTTAGCTGAAACTCTTATCGGTGCAATATTTGCAAATTTTGCTGTTCTGTATAGCAATAATTTTTGTAATACTCTTGGCAAGATTGCATGTGTTCCTGCAGAAAAAGGGTTTCCGTCTGTAAGTGGAAAGAAAGGTGGTAAACGAGCGCTTTGTTCGTATAGTGAAGCCATTTTGTTGAAAGACTGGCCACTTGCATGGAGCACTGCTCCCATTCTTTCCAAACAAAGCATGGTCCCACCTGAGTATTCGTGGGGCCCACTTCAGTTACGGAGCCCTCCTCCTTTTACCATAGTTTTGAAGCACCTGCAGGTACAAATTATGTTCTTTTTTTCAATATTAGATGCGGCAAAATGTGCGAATTGGGTAACATGTCAAAATATGTTTGGATTATAATGGGTCAGGTCAGGTTGACCCACCCGGCAGCATATATGTATACAGTTCTATAAAATTTTCGTCCCAGAGGTTTGGCCAGTTTTGTGACTTTCGTCAAAGGTTTTTTTTTCCGCATCTGGATCCAAAAGGTTTGAAATCTTGCCATTTTCATCTGGATCGTGAACTCCATTTTTCTCTGTTAAGTCAGGGGTATTTCCGTTTTTTTGTTAACTTTAAGGGCAATTCGGTCTTTTTCACTTTATGTAAAAAGACTGAATGCCCCTGAAAAAGACCGAATTGCCCTTTAAGTTAACAAAAAAGACAAAAATACCCCTGACTTAACAGAGCAAAATGGATGGAGTTAACAATCCGGATGAAAATGGCAAGATTTCAAACCTTTTGGATCAAGATGCGGAAAAACAAACCTTTGGACGAAAGTCGCAAAACTGGCCAAACCTCAGGGATGAAAATGGCATTTTGCTCTATAAATTATTATTGTATTTGATTACAAAAAATATATTCCTGTTTAACCTAGGAGGAAAAAATATAACTCAAACCGACCCACTTTGAAGTCAGTGGGTTGATTTACCGCCTTTAGAATCAAAGTATTAATCAAGCTAATGATGATTGCAGGCTATTGGAAGAAATTTTGGTGAAGATACTCTGGCTCATTGGCCTAATGGGTCAGGCTTGATATCTGTTGAGGAAGCATCTTTTGAGATTTTTAAATATCTGGACAAAATTTGGGGTACACTATCTTCCTCAGGTAAAATTTTAAATTTCATTCATTTTGATTACATAATATTTAGAACAACTAAAATCATCTAAAAATAGTTTGTATAATTCACTTCTCTTTTTCTTGTCAGATGTATCGGAGTTGAAGCAAGTAGCATTCATTCCAGCTGCTAACGGGACCCGTTTAGTCACTTCAAGCTTTCTTTTTGCGCGTCTGACCATAAACCTTTCCCCGTTTGCGTTCGAACTTCCTTCACTCTACCTGCCATTTGTCAAGATTCTTAAAGAACTCGGGCTCCAAGACACGCTATCTATTTCCGGTGCAATGGTTATTCTCGCAAATCTTCAAAAATCTTGTGGGTATCAACGTCTCAATCCAAACGAACTCCGTGCAGTCATGGAAATTCTACATTTTCTCTGTGGTGAAACCCTAGATTCCAATTCGGAGTCGGAGTTGGAGTTAATCGTCCCTGATGATGGTTGCAGACTGGTTCATGCAAATGCATGTGTATATATAGATCCGTATGGTTCGCGGTACGTGAAGTATATTGATTCTTCAAGATTGAGATTCATTCACCATGATGTTTCCGAGAGGTTGTGTTCGGCTTTCCACATAAGAAAGCTTTCTGATGTTGTTGTGGAGGTAAATTTTAAGTTATCTGTTTGCTACACTTGTGTTTCTTTTTCTATCGCGATACGGTCTCATAGCATCGTTTATTTTCCAGGAGCTTGATACGAAAGAACATCTGCAGACTCTAGAAGAAGTTGGTTCAGTTTCATTAGCAGCCATCAGAGAGAAGTTATTAAGTAGTTCATTTCAGGTTGCTGTATCAAATGTTCTCAATACCGTACCTACCACTACTTCCGAATCCAAAATTCCAGATTTCCCAACACTACAAAAATCACTTGAATCCATTGCTCAAAAATTAAAATTTGTGCAGTCCCTCTACACTCGGTTTTGGCTCATCCCAAAATCTGTAGACATAACCCGTGCATCTAAAGATTCCATTATCCCAGAATGGGAAACTGGTCCCCGGTCCAGTCATCGAGCTCTCTACTATGTTGACCGTTTGACCACATGTATGCTAATTGCTGAACCACCAAGTTACGTCTCAGTTCTTGATCTTGTTTCACTTGTCGTGAGCCATGTTTTGGGTTCGCCAATCGTGTTACCAATCAGTTCGTTATTTCTTTGTCCTGAAGGCTCGGAAACCGCCCTTATTAACATCCTAAAACTTTCAGCCAATGAAAGATCTACAGATGGCGTTGGTAGTGGAAACGGGTTTCTTGGCAGGGATATTCTTCCACAAGATGCAATGCAAGTGCAACTTCACCCGTTAAGACCGTTTTATAAAGGAGAAATAGTGGCATGGAGAAATCAAAACGGAGAAAAGTTGAAGTACGGAAAAATTCCAGAGAATGTAAGACCGTCAGCAGGGCAAGCGCTTTATAGATTTAATCTTGAAACGTTTCCCGGGAAAACCGAAACCGTTCTTTCCTCGCATGTTTTCTCGTTCAAAAGTTTATCCATCGGGAATGAGTCTTCAACACATGTGGTATCTGATGATAGTGGTAATACGGTTAGCAGTATCCCTGTTGACCAACCTGAGGGGTCTCGTGGAGTGAAGTCGCAAAATCAGGTTTTTTTTGCTGGCTGTGTCAATTTATTTATTTATTTAGAGTAAAATGCCATTTCTTCCCTGAGGTTTGGCTCGTTTTGCGACTTTCATCCAAAGTTTTGTTTTTCCACATCTAGATCCAAAAGGTTTAAAATCTTGCCATATTCATCCAGGTCGTTAACTCCGTCCATTTTTCTCCGTTGAGTCAGGGGTATTTCCGTCTTTTTTGTTAACTTAAAGGGCAATTCAGTCTTTTCAGAGGTATTTGGTCTTTTTACATAAAATGAAAAGACCGAGTTGCCCTTTAAGTTAACAAAAAAGACGGAAATACCCATGACTTAACGGAGAAAAATGGGTGAAGTTAACGAGCCGGATGAATATGGCAAGATTTCAAACCTTTTGGATCTAGATGCGGAAAAACAAACCTTTGGACGAAAGTCGCAAAACTGGCCAAACCTCATGGACGAAAATGGTATTGTACTCTTATTTTTATTTTTATTTAGTAAATTCTTCTACAGTTTGGTACCGAATACAGAATTATTAATTTGGATATAACTTTTGACAGCGACAACCAATTAAAGAACTTGAGCATGGTCGTGTATCGGCCCATGAGTTGGTTCAAGCGGTTCAAGAGATGCTGTCTGCTGCTGGAATTAGAATGGACACAGAGAAGCAGTCACTCTTACAAACAACTTTGTCCCTGCAAGAACAACTAAAAGAATCTAAAGCCGCACTTTTACTCGAGCAGGCATGCATCTTTAATTCTCCATCCAGTAAACATATTACCGACTTATTGATTACCGATTCACTTGAACTTTGTCATATTTGCAGGAAAAATCAGAAACTGCAACCAAAGAAGCTGACACGGCTAAAGCAGCATGGCTATGCAGAATATGTTTGACCAATGAAATCGATATAACTGTTGTCCCATGTGGACATGTGTTATGTCGTCGATGTTCATCTGCTGTCTCTCGCTGCCCCTTTTGTCGGTTACAAGTCACTAAAACACTTAAAATATATCGTCCATGATGATTTAGAAGTGCTACAGATGCAAGATAAGAGTTCATGTTTTTTTAGGTTAAGCAGCTTTCCAAACACTTTGGAACAATGGCTGGTTCGATTATAGTTACAAGTATATAGTTTGATTATTTTTTATTTAGGTTATACCATGATTTTGATTACGTATGCCTTTGTGCATACTTCAACTTGTATCATGCAACCGTGTAAGCAAACGGTTGAATATAGAATCTCTTGTACAGAAGCTATCTATCAATTTAACTACGGTTTTGGATATCGTCAAACCAATCGGGTTGGGGCAGCTCGGTTGGTCGAACTAGCCAAAATGTCTAGAACCGGTTCGGTTTTCCTGTTTGATGTTTTAGGTTGTTTCCCCCCTTTTCCCATAAACTGTTACAAACTGATCAGTTTAATATCCATAATTTAGTGAGTACACAAAACTTATAACTTAGTAAGTCCACACTATTTTATGTCATGATGGTTGATACAGACTTCGTTTTGTTTTAGCTTCTTAAATAAACAACAAAGCCATACCATGTTTCTAACAAGGTGGAGATGCGTAATGTGGTTATTTGCTATTCGGGTTCGTGTTTAAATATCCATAATTTATAGATATCGCCGTTTTATTTTGAGTGTTACGGTTGAGGGCAAAATCTTTTCAAGAAAATAAGACGGGTGCATAGGGTGTGTTGCGTGGGCGATTGCTCATAGGGAACCACAACACTTCGGTTGGTGATTTTAAGGGTGTGCACAAGTTGTTCGGTTTTGAGCCATTACCATAACCAAAACCAAAACTTTCGACGTGTTTCAATCTTTTGACATGAGATGGGTTTTCATAGATTTGATTAAATCGAAATAATATGTTACCGAAAATATACCCAACCCGACCCGAACCCAAGTACCAAGGTATTTAGATCGGTTCCGGTTTTCATCGGGTCGGGTCGGTTCTCGGTTCTTTTCATGGTGAAACCCAACTTGGACCTATGGACCGAACTAAAGTGCTACTTTAAAAAGACGGGGCCATAACTGAGTAGCGAATGTGGCTTGAATCCCTAAATCATATACCATACAACGACTGCATGCATGGTTGTAAAACAAGGTTTCCAAGGCCGACTACTCCCCGAGTAGTCGCTACAAGGCAGGCTGCCGAGACGACTTTCTTTGACTCCGCCTAATTACTCGGAGTCGGTCAAACGCGGTCAACCTCGGCCAGAATTGGATCTAGTAGGTCAATTCGGGCCTAGTTTGACTTAAATAATAATAAAACATAATTTCTATACCTATCATATTAAATAATGAATATCATTTTCACGTATTTTGTTATAAACATTAGTAAATTTGTGTTATTTGACATATATTTAATCTCCAAAAAGTAATTTCTTTATAATTTAACATGTCCGAGTACTCCCCGAGTACTCTCCGCGTACACCGAGTACTCTCAACTCCCCGGTCGCCCGACTAGGGAGCGCCTAGCGACTTTTGCAACCATGACTGCATGATACTTCCACAAATACATTCATATAGAGAAAGATACCATCTACATTGAATTTGCATTCAACTTCTTGGCTGCTACTGTGAATTACTCGATACTTTTTGAATTCTTGAATGTTTGAGTTATGAACTTTTGGTTAGAAGGTTTTATCTACGTCTCAAAAACAACAACCTTTGGTAATATGTTTCGTCAAATTTTTCACTCGGACACTTGGTGTGCAAAGAGATTAATCATGGATAATAAACATTAGATTGAAGTATAAACACCCCATCAAGCATGAAATACTTGCAAATTCGTATCAACTATTACAGAACTACTTAATATACAACAAACATATTATACTTGCATGATCAAATTAGTTCAAATTAGACATGACTATCAATAACATTTGAATATGAAAATTAACCAAGAAATAACTCACCACCATTAATAGATTTAGGTAGAAACATAGATTGAAATGTATATAAGGCCGAAATCAAGGAGAATGTTGTGTTTCTTCATGATCGGATGGTTTGTGGATATACAGTAGCATTCCCAAGTTCATAACAAAACATGGTGTTAAAAATGAAATATGTCGGGTCGGTTCTTATACCTAGTACCCGACAAACCCGATTACATAAAAACCTGGAACCGACCCAATATTTAGGGTAGTAAATCAGTTATGTATTTTATGTTTGATCGGTTCTCAAGTCATGTCGGATAATGTCGGGTAAGGTCGGGTTTTTGCCTTTTGCTCACCCCTATTCAAAATCAATAAAGATAATTCCATGTGAACAAGTGTGTTGATCCATGTCATGGTAAGGAGATATACTAACGTAAATGTCAATTACTTTCTGAAGATGAAAGTTATATTTATAAAGTAGGGTGGAGATATAATAGGAAGTTTATTTGGCTAGGAAGGCTAGAAAGTGATCTTGACCATCCATTTACTTAATCAAGGGCTAAGATTAAATCAGGGAAATTGAAAGTAAAAAAAGAGGCGCGTGACTTTTTTCAGGGGCAATCTAGTCAATCCAAGCCAATAGTTTCTCTCTCCTCCAATTCCCCCCCATTTTTTAAACGTTAATAACTCTTTCATACGACATTATTTTGTTATAAAAATTGCACCAAAAAAACGAGCGTTTTTTTATCTTTAAAACGAGTATACTATTGCTATATTTTGAAAAAAAAAATTTAAAACCCAGTTGCGTAAAACGCAATAGAAAAAACCCCAGTATCGTAAAACGCAATGAAAAAAAACCCCTAAAAATGACATTTTTCTAAAACGCAATGCACCAAAAACACAAAGAAATGACTTATTTGTAAAACGCAATGGCCAGAAAACACATAAAAATGTGTTTTACCTAAAACGCAATGCACCAAAAACACAAAAAAATGACTTATTTGTAAAACGCAATGGCCAGAATACACTTAAAATGTCTGTTTTCTAAAACGCAATGGACTGAAAACACATAAAAAAGTGTTTTACCTAAAACGCAATGCACAAAAAACACAAAGAAATGTCTTATATGTAAAACGCAATGGCCAGAAAACACTTAAAATGACTCATTCTAAAACGCAATGGACTGAAAACACCTAAAAAATGTGTTTTACCTAAAACACAATGACTAAAAACACTTAAAAATGTGTTTTTTCTAAAACGCAATAGCCAGAAACCACATAAAACTCTCTTATTTCTAAAACGCAATGGACACATAAAACTGTCTGTCACTATGAACTGTCTGAATTGTCTACGAATTACTGTCTTCGAAATGAGCCAATTTATGGAAATTTAATTTTTCTGATGCGTTTTTTAGCTCAACCCCAGCCAGGGGCTCTGCCCCTTGGACCCCGCCAGGGGCTGCCGCCCCTGGGATCCCGCTACCGGGGGCTGCCGCCCCCGGACCCCCGCAAAGATCGTAAAACGCAATGACTAAATCAAAAACCCAGATCATGAAAATGAAATTAAAGAATTTCTTACATGGATCGAAGCCGATTTCTTCATCAATTGACGGAATTTGAATGATAGAAACACTTATCAACGCTCGAATCGAACGAATCGAGTGATTATCTCCAAAATCACCGGAAAAAACGAGATTTTTTTTATGAAATTAAACTGGGTTTTCTTCAAAAAAAGCTGAAGAACACGTTGATCGGGTTCTGAATCATTGATTTGTGATGAAAATCGCAATATAATGTAGTGATTATTGAGATAGAAAGTGAAGATATAGTTGAAGATGATGGATTTTGAAAATGATGGGTTTTTGAATTTACTGGGTTTTGAAAAAGGAAGAAGAAAGAGTTGGATTGACTAAAATACCCTTTCTCTTTATTTTAAAATTTGCCACATGTCATAATTCTATGGCTTCTTATCCTTCCTAGCGAAAATTAACTTCCTATTTGATCTTTACCCTTGTTTTTAATACATCCGATCTTTTGGAAACCCGAATAATGCGAATTGGCAGTAGTTTACTAATATTTCATTGATTGAAGTTGGTAAAGAAGATTAAAAAAACTAAATGACGCTTTAACTAGTTTATAATATGTGTATATATATTATGAATAGTTTAAAATCTATATTGTTATGATGGTTGCATTTAAGAAACAAAAGAAATATATATTTCTAAAATGAAAAACCAATAAAGCAGAGTTTTTATTGCATGAGAGTATTTAATTTAGCTAACCAGAAATACATCGACAATATCTTCATAGATTGGTTGACAAACGTTTTTATTTGTGTATGAGAGGTTCCAAGTTTAAATTATATAATTTAAAGATTTTTTTTGACAATTTTTCTATATTAAAACGGGTTCACCCACTAAAGTTGGTCACCGATTCAACGGACACTCGTAAAATACCGGTTGGTCCTACCAATGCTGGTTAAACACATGCCAACCGAACCGACTTGAGATCCGATTTCGGTCCAAAGGAGATAGCTTGGTGGTAAATTGTTGTGTTCCCCAACTAAGTGGTTGTGAGTTCAAATCCTGCAAAGGACAAGTTTGGTGTGATTTTAGCTGTTTGAAAGAAAAACATGCCAACCGAACCGACTTGAGATCCGATTTCAGTCCAAGTAACCAGGTTGATCCTTTTTCAATAGTATTGCATAATAATATTCATCAAAGTAACTTCTAGATATAAATAAAAACTGTTTATCATTGTGCACTTTATTACATTATAACAATGCTTATATTTTTTTTAATTTTAGACAAGTTTAGTAACGTTATAGTAAATTTGAATTAGTTTATTATACTTCATGATATTTTATTTTATAATATTATATATTGGTATACCTATAAGAATAAACTTGTACAATTAGATCTAAGGGACTTATCAATAAACAGACCATTTTAAACTACTACAAAAAGTAATCACAAGATAATTAAGTATACATCCCTGGTTTTGGTTTATATACGATTAACAAAATTATTAGAATTTATTTAATAAAAGCTTCTATAATTTTTCTAGTTATACAATAGTTGGATTTTACTTGATAAGTTGGGAGGTCGAACTCTCTTCACCAACCAGTATAGGTTTATCAGGCTGTTAATTATTGTAATAACAGTTATTTACATACCACCCCTCTACTTTAAAACTGTATCAATTTAAGTCCCCAGTATTTAGTTATTTTCACTTGTATCTTTTAATTTTATAGGCTTCTTACATGAAATGTTACCTTAATTGCTCCTTTGAAGAATTTTCTGTAACTTATTTTGCAAAATTCGTTTATAACATCAATATGTAAAGTGTTAAGTTTATCTATTAACAATATATTACGTAGTGTTACTTTTTAATATTAGATTATATATTGATACCGAAATATGATTTTAGTGAGTTTTAAATACATTTTATCTAATTATTGTAATTGTTATATGCAAACACTAATTGAGATTGGTATCATCTATGAAAAAAATTCTTATACGGAAATTATTCAAGAATCTTTTTATATATTTGAATTATCATTTTTATCAAAATAATCCTTTAAGGTTGAACAATTATATTGGTTTGGTTGGCGCAATGAGAATAGGACCATTAGTGAATGACAATCAAAACATAATAGGCATAAATGAAAGTACTCAACAGTCGAGTGAATATTATCCTTCTATAAGTATCGTTCTTATCCACATATATCATCTTAAAACACTAAATCACTCTAAAACCTTTAGTTGGTTCTTTTCCACATATCATCTTAAAACACTAAATCATTCTAAAACCTCTAGTTAGAAATTACACCCCCCCCCCCCCCCCCCCTACCTAACAACAAGTATGGATGTTAATACAATTTGTTATGTTGTGTGTATCATGTTGGTCTCATACGCATTGAGATTGTTGAACTTGGTGTGGTTTAAACCGAAGAAAATGGAGAAGTTTCTAAGAGACCAAGGTCTTGATGGTAACGATTATAAATTTCCGTTTGGGGATTTGAAAGAGATGATGCAATCGATTGTTGAAGCTAAAACTAAACCCATTGGTCTAACAGATGACATAGTTCCCCGTGTCTTGCCGTTTGTCCATGAGATTGTCGCTACTCACGGTATGTGCAAGCGCTTGTAATTTATTTTGAGTTACACTTTATGCTTTACAAAAATAAGTATTAGGGACCGAAGTTTGTGAGCTAAAAATATGTTGCAAAATTAGCGATCTATTATGGAAATAAAATAATCGCAGAGTTAACGATTGATACAGATTCCAATCTTCCATCACAACGTAGTCCCTACTTTTACAACCATAGTGTGATTATTATATATTGATTTTAAATTTAAATATAACTTTCAGTCGTTGAAAAAGAACAATTATAAATTTATAATTGTAAAATCGTTCCAAATATTGAATAACATATAATTTATTTTCTGATAGTTTAAACAAAATATTTCCAAAACTTATAGTTTAAGGCTAATATCCGATGACATTTTCATTTACTAAGCTTTAAATCAAATTTGATGCAACGAAAACACAATCAAAGTATATGTTTACACCAAATTAGGTTAAGCTCACATGATATACGAAAATTTTAGACATCAACATTTTTTACCTTGATTGTAGTTTATAATAACTTAAATAAAAATTTATAGTCTCTTAACTATTTGAACGATCAACTTATTTTATGAGTTTAATATTGTATATGAAGTATAAAAACTGAATGGTTACCAAACTACATTAGAGTAATTTAAAAGGCTAATATGTCCTTGTTAGTTATTTATTTATTTATTTATTTATTTATATTTATTTTTGCCAATGATCTCTAAATCAAGTGGTGGAATGCTTGCATTTCTTTTGAGAGATGTAGGTTCGACTCCCACTTGGTGTAGAGTGAGGCACTGGCATGGGCAATGATAGTAGACCCAGGGAAACCTGGGTTGGATCCTTGAGCAAACACTACAAGAACAGGCCTCCTTTAGCGACGACAGTCGTCGCCGGTATTGGTCCATTTTGTCGTCGCTATTGACTTTTAGCGGCGACACGTCGCCGGTAAAGTGTGGCCGGTATTGATTGGCCGGTATTGGCCCCCTGTCGTCGGTAAAGGTAAGCGTCGCCGGTATTGATCTTGAACCTTTAGCGACGACAACTGTCGTCGCTAAAGCGTCGCCGGTATTAACCTTGGTCGCTAAAGGATGTATATCAATAGCGGCGACACATGTCGCCGCTAAAAGTCATTTTTTTAATACAGCTGCTGTATTTACAGCACCCAGCCATTTTTTTCGGCCGAACAAACAAAACCTGCCTATTTCAAACAACACAAACATACGCCACGAACATATACTAAAGCTAATATAATTAAAAACTACGTTTAAGTCGTACATTATAATCCTACAACGTTTAAATCTAAATCATACATTAAAAACAAGTCACTCATCGTTATCGTTGGCTTCATCGTCGGATTCATTATCGAATAAGTTGTCAGAATCGTAGTCTTTTGACTTTCCTTTTCCTTTTCCTTGTGAAGCAAGATAGTTGTTAAGTTGGTTCAAAAATGACGGGGTTTGGAACAAGCTGTTAACAAAATCCTACAATAATAGATAGCAAAACGTATATTAGCATATTAATTAACGCTACCAACATATATTTAACAAGGAAACATGCGTTCGTTTGTCATTTTATAAATTGCGTAGCTTACCTCGGAAAAGGGTTCTTGCGTCCGAGCTTGCGAAGACAACATGTTAGATGACGAGTGCGAGGACGTGTTGGAAGAAGGTTTAGGCCCCATCCCGCGGTACCATCCTCGCCGCTCACCCAATGCTTCCTGATACGGGGCAATTGGCGGACCCTCACCGCTCCATTCACTTGTGGCCTGTTGTATGTTCCGCTGTATTTTACGAAGATGATTAAATATATATGTGTATATATATATATATATATATATATTTGTTATAGAAAATAATACTTAAAAGAAATACTTACGTAATTTTGTTCAGCAACCGGATCAACCCAATTCCCTTGATTGTCCGTGTGGGTTTTAGCATACGTAGGTACCCAATCCATATCCTGTTTAACATTAAACTTAGATTAGACATTAAATAAACAAAAGCTTACACACACACACACATACATAAAACATTACATTTTTATGGGCGGTGCTACCGTACGACGATGTCCCCCCACGGTATGAGAATTGTTGTTTCTGGCGTACTAGTGTGTTGGCCTTGCTTTTTTTAATATATTTTTCTTGCAGGAAACCTTCGATGGTTCTCAATCAGTTTTCATAGGGCATATCCACGGGATGGTATGCCCTTGCACTCTCAAGATCATCGTAACCTCCCTGGGCATCAAATAATTGTCTAGCTTCATACTTGCGGTCATTGTACCGCTTCATAAGCACACTCCTAATACCACCCTTCAAGTTTTTCGCCTCATAATCACGTTCGACTTCATCAAAATTGAATTTTTCCTACAAATTAAATAAAAAGGTTAAAATATCATATATAAATTAGATTTGCATGTGCTTAAATATTTGATAAAATTTTATGCATATAACTTATTTACCCGTAAGTGGTTGATGACGGCATCCTTGTAATGTTGTTCAACACTATCCCATCCAATTTTATCAAACGGGATGCTCCGCCACATATACAAGCCGGCCTCCCTTGAAAACATGTCTCTTGATTTACCAACAGGGGTAAACGTGACATGTCTGTCAAACGTAAGCGATACAGCCCCCCCCCCCCCCCCCGCTTTTACTAGACGCCGTAGTTTCTCGTTTTTAGCTTTCCCCCTAACCCTCTTCGGGGGAACCGCTGCAATTAAAACAAAAATAATTAGTAACAACATTTATAATATATAAAATATAAGGACTATAAAATAATTTAGTAAAAGACTTACCGTCTGTCTCGTGTGTGCCACGAAATCCACCAGGAGGAATCGGTGGATCACCAGCGCCGTCACCCCCATGTCCCCAGGGGGCCACATCAGCCATCAGATAAGCAAATATCAACAATATCGAAAACATAATCCCTATAAAGTTACAAATGTTACAGCATGTGTATCTAATAGAAATTAAGGGAAAGTACAACAAGTGTTTATCAATTACAAATCAATATAAATTACAGTAATTTCTAAATCAATTTCGGGCGGGTATTTCTAAGCTCGTTATGTTTAAAATGATTAATTCAAACACGGGCACAATTTTTTAAGCTTGTTATGTTCTTAATGATTGTTTTAAATTTTGGGCGGAACGTTATGTTTTAAATCATGATTTCAATTTCGATTGGGTGTTTTCTTAGCTCGTTATGTTTGAAATGATGAATTCAATATCAGGCACATTTTTTTAAATATGTAATGTTCTTCATTTTGTTAGCTCCTTTTGTTTTATAAATGTTTTCAAACCTAAACACAAACATACTAATTATCAAACTTAAACTTTTTTTTTTCAAACCTACACATAAACATACTACCAACACACATACATACTTATAAAGACACATTTACATACGTACACATACATACCTACAAACACACATTTTGACCAAAAACACAAAATTTATACTTACTTACATACACATTTGCATATTTTATACAAACATACATAATAACATACACATTTTCACCAATTACAAACATTTACATGCACAATTGTTCATCATTTATAAACACCTACATACTAACATACACCTACATACATACATTCATAAACTTACATACACACATACATGCTTACATACACCAAAATACACAAATCAATAGATTTTCATATACACATTTTTATTAAATACACCTACATTATACATTTGGCATACTAACATACACCTACATACATACATTAATTCATAGACTTACATACACACATACATGCTTACATACACCTAAACCAAAAATTATACAATTTCTAAATTAAAAAAAAAATAACCGTTCAAGCTAATTTGAAGAAATGTTCAAGCTAACATTCATCCTAACATACATTTACTTCTAAACATTTTCACCAAGCTAACATTCATCCTAACATATATTTACCAACATTTACATCTTGGAACAAAAATAAACATACACTAACCTTTTTTGAAGGAGGAGAAGAGGTGGTGCCGGTGGAGATGAGGTGGCGGCCGTGGAGACGAGGTGGTGCCAGTGGAGAAATTCTCTAGCATACACCCGAACACACAAAAATATACAAAAATTAAATGCTATAACATGTATATAACAAAAATAAATAAGAAATCTAACAAAAACAAAGGTTCACTTACCGATTTGGGTGAAAATCGCGTGTTTCCGGCGGTAGAGGGAAGGTTTTGGGGGAAAAGTGAAGAAAGAGGGAAAAAAGGCGCTGATATGGGTCTGATATCGTAACACCATTAGCGGCGACGTGCTGTCGCCGGTATTGACACTTGTCGCCGGTAAAGCTCTGACAACAGATAAGGTTTGTGTGGCTAGGGTTTAAAGTTCTGACGCCTACTTTTAGCGGAGGCACATGTCGCCGGTATTGACCCTAGCCCTGTCGCCGCTAATACCTTTTAAATCCCCAACCGTTAGATCAGGATTTTGATCAACGGCTGGGGTTTGGTCTCAGGCTTCGTGACACGGATCGACCAATAGCGGCGACACTTGGCCCGTCGCCGCTAATGGTGTCGTCGCTAATGGTGTATGATTCTTGTAGTGAAACGAGTTTTACTGGTAATTTCACCGTCATGCCTACGGGCGGGTGAGTTACTGGGTTTTCCCCGGAATTGGTGGTGGACTCGGGTTACTCTCGGAGTACTCCATTTGTCCAGTGGGTGCCCTGAGAGTGCTCGGAATTGATTCTGTTGGTCGTTCAAAAAAAAGTTATTTATTTTATTATTTTAAGCTTTAAATTTTGTGATTTACTAATTATGTGAATCTATCTGAAAAATAAGAAATATGTCAAAATACATGTATTGGTGTTGCTTTTAAAGGAAGGTTCTTTTCAAAACCAATAATATTTCATGATCTGTGATAATCATATAATACACTTCTACATCCTGTATTATATGTATCACATAAAACAATTATGTAATCATCATATACTTTCTGTCTTATTATTTTTTTTATCTTTTATTGTTGGACACAACAAATGTATTATGATGGGTTTCTTGTGCACATCATATTATCATAATTGGCCCTCTTACTTGTATAGGTAAAATTTGCTTTACATGGATGGGGAACAAACCGGTGGTGCACATATCTGAACCCCTTATGATACGAGAGATATTAGCCAACTATCATCAATTTCAAAAACCAAGTGTAAACAATCCCTTAACCAAACTGCTAGCAACTGGACTAATCGACACGGATTCAGACAGATGGATCAAACATGGGAAGATCATTAATCCTGCATTCCATTTTGAGAAGCTCAAGGTTTCTTGTTCTTGCCTTGATTCTCTTTTTAAGTTAAAAACATGGTTTTAAAGATATTTATGTTGTTTGGTAGCAGCACATGGTACCTGCATTTTATGTGAGTTGCAGTGAGATGATCAAGAAATGGGAAGAAATGATAACCAATGATCAAAACTCATGTGAAATGGATGTATGGCCTCACCTTCAGTCTTTTACTAGTGATGTGATTTCACGTACAGCATTTGGTGGTAGTTTTGAGGAAGGAAGACAAATATCTCTGCTTCAGCAAGAACAAGCAGAGCTTATCATAATGGCCGAACAGTCGGTTTATATTCCAGGATCTAGGTGAGTATTTCCATATAATATATTTGAAGATCATATAAAATAACGAAATCCATGTAACGTATTATGTTTTATTAAATCATAACACATATATATGACCTAATAATTGAAAGTAACAATGATTGCTACAATAGATTTTTGCCGACACACTCCAACACGAGGATTAAGGAGATTGAACGAGAAGTGAGGGCTTCGATAAGAAGTATAATCGACAAGAGAGTAACCATGATGAAAGCCGGGGAAATTGATAACGAAGACCTTTTGGGCATTCTCTTAGAATCCAACTACAAAGAAATTAAACACAGTGGGAACAGTTATTATGGACTAAGCATAGAGGAAGTCATTGAAGAGTGCAAACTTTTTTACTTTGCAGGTCAAGAGACCACCGGAAATTTGCTTGTGTGGACTATGATTTTATTAAGTCAATACACAGATTGGCAAACACATGCAAGAAATGAAGTTTTAGATGTACTTGGGGAGAAAAAACCAGATGTTGATGGGCTTAGTCGTCTAAAAGTTGTATGTATTTTCATTCTTGGTGCTGTTAAGTTCCCTCAAATATAATATGGTTTAAAAAAAGAGATCTATTGTTGAATTCTTTATATGCAAACAAATAGAACATATTTTTTTGTTAAACAACACGCATGAATCTATCATCACATAAGATGCCTCGGTGATGACCTACAAATATGTCAAAATTTAAAAAATAAAAATAAAAAAGTTATTTTTTAATGGTCGTCGTTTACCCGTCGGTGAAAGGTTTGTCGGTAATTACCCATTGTCAACCATTGTTTATCCTTTGAATTTGCTTGCCATTAATTGTATACTTTATGTCTCACTATTGATGGCCAGGATGCAAAAAATCTTCTCAGTTGTTTCATTTTGTTTTTGTAGGTGAATATGATTTTAAACGAGGTTCTTCGACTATATCCACCAGGGGCGGCATTAGGAAGAATGATACATGAAGATAAGAAATTAGGGAACATAACATTACAGGCCGGAACACATATCCAATTGAACACCATTCTTTTACATCATGATCATGATCTATGGGGAGACGACGCAAAGGAGTTCAAGCCTGAGAGATTTATTAAAGGCGTGTCAAAGGCGACCAATGGACAAGCCTCGTACATACCATTTGGAGGGGGGCCACGTATATGTATTGGACAAAACTTTGCCATGATGGAAGCAAAGATGGCACTCGTTATGATTCTTCGACGCTTCTCCTTTGAGTTGTCTCCTTCCTACTCCCATGCTCCACACCTTATCGTCACCCTACAACCTCAGTTTGGTGCTCACTTAATTCTACATAAACTTTAGGTGGCTAATTGCATGTTTTATAAACTATGTTGCATTATATAATTTCATGTTTTATAAACTATGTTGCATTATATGTACCACTATGGTTATTCCATCCGTTTGGTTGTAATATATGTAATAATCAAATTATATGCATGCTAATTGTTTTCCTATGTTTTGGAGGGAAATTTTCTATACGTTTTGGGAGAAAATGGTCGTAAAGCAGTTCTTGAGTTTCTATACGTTTTGATCCTCCATTAGTATAAATAGGCTCCATGTTCTTGAGTTTCATTCACACCTTTCTTTTTTCAACTCTTCAAAACACTCTTAGAGCTTGCTTCTAGACTTGAAGCCTCCATTTATGAGTTCTAATCTTTCCATCTAAACACTAGTAAGTATTTCTCCTAGTCTATTTCAGATTATTAGCTAGTTATTAGCCGAAAGTCAAGCAAATTGATTTTGCTTTGACTTTTGGTTCTGACTAATTCGGCTAAGTCAAAGTTCAAATTGAGCTTTCCAATGTGATGGTAATAATGAAGGTGTTAATACCTTGCGATTACACCCTGTGGTCATCAAGTTTACTAAGCGAAATGACGAGTCAAACATGTATAAAATAAAAGTCAAAAATGCAGAATTTGCATTTTTGCGACAAATAAACTTTTAGAGTAAATTACAAGTTTTGTCCTTTATGTTTACACCAAATTACTGGCGCTGTCCTTTGGGTCAAAAGTTTACAGGCGGTGTCCTTAACCTTTCAAAATCTTGCACGTTTTGTCCTTTTGGCCAAACCCAGTTAAATTTTTTGGTTAAATCTAGTCATATGCCTTGCACATAGGGGCATATTTGTCTATTCACCTTACCAGGGACTATTGAGTAACTCTCTTATGTTAAGGGACTAATTATGTAAAAAATAAAAGAATAAAGTACAAATAAAAAAAACCCTGCACTCTCTCTCTCTCTCTTTCCCCTCTTTCTTCTCTCTCTCTAAAAAGATTCTCTGCACTCTCTCTTCAATCAAATCGCTTCAGATCAAACGGGTTGGTTATGGTTAAAATGGATTGAATCGAACTTGTGTTGCGGCGGTCGTTAAAGGGTCTGAAATAAGCACCGATGGTCAGATCTAAACAGAAGCGACTGCAACAACCTCCGGCATCACCGTCATACCTACTCCGGCCACCAACACAATCCGCTGCATTTATTCTCCATCGCATCCTCAACCAAATCGTACACAAATCAACCGTCCCTCGTTAAATCTGGAATAAACACAAACCAGAAACCCTCATCCGTTAAATCTGGTAGAAACACAAATCAGAAACCATCCCCTGATAAACTTAAATCTTATACAAAAACGAATCTTCTATTACTATTGAAGGCTTGGTCTATTTGTGTTTGTTGCACGGTGGTAAGTTTCAGAGGTGTTTAATGGTGGGTTTTCGATGGTGGAGATTAGATGGGGGTAGGTGGTGTATGGTGAAGACGGTGATGGAGTTGGTGGTTACAATAGTGACATGGTTTGTGGTAGTGTTCATAGGTGAATAAAGGGTTGATTATGGGGTGTGTGGGTGATGGTGGTGGTTGGGATGGGTGGCGGCAGGTGTGCAGTAGGTGTGCGGTAGGTGGTAATGGTGGTGGTGGTTGTGGTGGAAAGTTGGAGAGAAAGAGAGAGTTAGAGAGAGAGTGAAAGGTTTTTTTTATTTATACTTTAATCTTTTATTTTTTACATAATTAGTCCCTTAATATAAATCATTTACTCAATAGTCCCTAGTGAGGTGAAATGACAAGAATACCCTCATGTGCAAGGCACATGACCAGATTTAACCAAAAAATCTAACCGGGTTTGGTCAAAAGGACAAAACGTGCAAGATTTTGAAAGGTTAAGGACACCGCCTGTAAACTTTTTGCCCAAAGGACAGCGTCTGCAATTTGGGGTAAACATAAAGGACAAAACTTGTAATTTACTTTTAAGTATCAAAACTATAAATTTTGACATTATAACAGTTTATATAACATTATAAGACTTGTTTTATCATGTCTAACTCGTCATGTTCAGTTTAGCGCTTAATTCCTAGTCGAAAGTCAAACAGTTTGACTTCTGCTTTAACTTTCGATTTTGACCCATTTGGTCAACCTTAAAACCCAATCAATCCCGACTATGTGACCATAATAATATAGGGAATAATCCTCTGAGATTATATCTTCTAGTCATTTCATTTGATGGGTCATTTGACAAGTAGAATATATATAGCTTAAAAAGTCGAAAATGCCCTTTTGGCATAAAAACAAATAAAATGGTTTTAAACCTATATAATCTATATTCTAACTTTAAGACTAATCATGTAACGCCATAAAAGATATTTTGACATGTTGGGCTCGTCATAAGACCCATTCGACCATCTAGGCCCGTATTTACGCAAACAACACATTAAAATGATGTAAAACCATTTTAAGAAGTCGTAACGGGTCAAAACACTTCAAGACACTTTCAAATCAGAATGTGAGGTTTAACAAACCATATTATACAAGATCCTTCGCTAGTTTGGTTATAAACCACATTATATCCGATCTTCCGTTTAAACCATAATATACACTAACTTTATAAGTATCCGAACGATTAGGAAATACTTGAGCTTTGCAAGCACGTGTAAACATATTATCGACAATAAATGTGAGTACATAGTCCCTACCTTTCCGTTTTCAAAATGTTTTGGGGTGATTCATATGTGTCTACTACTTTTCCAAATTTAAAAAACTTAGTACATATGGTTTATATACACAATATGCTTCCAATTTGTATGAAACTTGGTGGTGCGTCATCCATAACACAAGTACGTTCACTAACTTTGGTCAAGCCGAGAGGTAGTATGTTATGGCACTATAAGATTGGCAATCTCATTCCCGCTTCCTAGTTTTGTTAGGAAGCTTGCTTAAGGAATGACAAAAACTGTGCATTTTTTTACGAAATGTATTTCCAAACGACCACGCTTATTTATACAAAACAAAATAGTTTATTTATACAAAATCACAAATTGTTTTCAAACATACATAAACCATACAAATTCATATTTAAACAATTTGTTTTTCACACAATTATTACAAAGAAATATTTTTGTCAAGATTCATGGCTACAAAGTCTATTTATTATACCAACTTTTGTAGTTGGTCAACATATTGCAATATCAAACACAAATGACATACATTTAGCTACAAGTTTATTTTACTCATCGACTCTCATAGTCGGACAACATATTGCAATACCAAATTCATAGCCATGAATTTGACCATGAAACCTATGTTACACACCAACTTTATTATTGACCATCTATTTTCACATGCTTTAAGTACAAATGTTTGATGATATTCAAGTATGCTACACATAAGAACGGACTCAGTTCTTAGTTTACTTTTAATTTAAAAACAGGTACTTGTACGCTTTGGTGATTGTAAAACAATGTGAACATTTGTTTAATATATTGAAACTTTAGTACCATGGGTTGTGAACAATTTGTAACGTGACTCACTGACGTTTCCGTCAAAAATTTTCACGTGGTCAGGGTGTTACAAGATATCATATTAAAAATTTAAACCATACTTGAAAACTTCGAGAAAACAATATTCAAATTAAATAGATATTATTTTTCCCTTCTTTTTATATATTACTAATTCTTTCCGAATTTAAAAATAAAATAAAACAATATATATGGAATTTAAAAATAAAATAATATGCATATATATATACATATATATATAATAAAATTTTTTGATTAATTGCTAGTAGTTTTCTTAGTTTTTTAAGGGTTATTAGATTTTAATAATCCTAAGTTTCACCTGTTAGCCGATAATAATCCCAACTTTAAAAATTCCCTTCAGTAATCCCAATTTGTAAAAGTTTGGCCGCAATTGATCCTTTTCTAACACAGGTGCACTTAAACCAATTAATGAATCTTTAGGTGTAATTGAATTTATTGAGGAGACCAAATTCTTATATGTTTGAAAAGGATCAATGACGGCCAAACTTTTACAAGTTGGGATTATTGAAGAAAATTTTTAAAGTTGGGATTATTATTGTCCAACAGGGGAAACTTAGGATTATTAAAATCCAATAACCCGTTTTTTAATTATTAGAATAATGGGTGTGGGGTACGTGAAGAGGGACACGAGAATGCCAGCTGGGATGGGGATGGACGTGCACAATGCCCCAACGGCCTTGGCTTGTCGAGGACGTTGGCCAAGCCACTGCTGTCACGACCGCCCCCCCTCTCTATCCGAGTTTAAGGATAGTTGAGGGTTGAGAGTTGTGGGTTGGAGATGAAAGTTTGAGGTTTTTGCAGGTTTAGAGAGAAATGCATAAGTTAGGTTTGGGGTTTTGCATTTGATTCTTTAAAAATGAGGTTTTTAACATTAGAACTTTTGGTTTAATTATACTTTGGGGTTCATTAAAATAGCTAACCCATTTTGATTTAAACTTTTTCTAAATTAATATAAATTTTAACTATCTTAGTTATCAAATAGTTTAAAATATTTAATAACTAACTGTTTAATAAATATTTGTTAAAAAAATTAAAAGAAAAAATAGAAAGGAGAAGGTGAAGGTGAAGGTGAAGGACCATCACCACAACGCATAGGTTGGTGTTGAAGGAAAGTGATAGAATGGTTGGTGATATGATGCTGATATGGAGAATGATGATGAAAGGAAGGTCAATTAACATTCAGCCTTAATAGCCCAGCCGGAATAGCGAGTGGTCCTGGTTATTCACCTTGGTGAGTAGCTGGTCCGCACCTTCTCTCTATCTCGACCCGGTGACTCTCCCATTCGCACTTCGGGACGGTTTTTCTTGTGTCGTTTCCTTTGCCGAGTCTCCCCCCAGTACTCCTTTCCCTCAGTAGTTTCCCGGTTCCTTGAGGGCTTAGCTGGTCTGATACTGAATGCGGCTATCTGAGTATAGTTAAGCTAGATTGGTTCGAATCCCGTTAACACCTTATAGGGCCGTGGCACTGCTGGTTCTTTTGCTTGTCTCGGAGTGATTATGGGGAGGAAAATGTGGAAAAGCCAGAAAGATAACTGGAACACGATTGTTAATCGTCAAGAGTATCGAAAAGAGAAACGGTTCTACAATAGGGCAGCCAGGCTGCGGAATACGACGTCCTTTTTTATCTCTAATCTCCCAGATGCTTGTGATAAAGCCACCCTTTGGAATGCTTTTGAACATCTGGAAAATCTCGAGGATGCCTTTGTTCCGGCCAAGAAAGATAGAGCGGGAAACAAGTTCGGATTTATCAAACTCTCCAACGTCCAGGATACGGAGTGGTGGATGGGTAAGTTAAAAGAAGTGCGTGTCGAAGGAGCGGTCATTGGGGTGAACCTGGCCAAGTTTAAAAGGGACGGGTCAAAAGTAGATCATATTAACAGAGGGCAACGTGTCTCGGTTTTTGATCGTCTGAATGTAGGGCACTCTTCTTCTAAACCCGGTGGGGTAGCGGTAGGGTCTGGTAACCCGAATATTGGTAAGAAATCCTTTAAATCGGTGCTCAGTTCGGTTTCTCAAGAAGTCATTACAAACATTGAACTGCCTCCTTTGAATACTACAACGAAAAAATCTTTTGAGTTGAAGTCTCCTATCGGTTAAGCAAAGGACATCGACATTCTGAATATTTTGAAAGTCCTTTTGTCGGGGATTATGGAGAATGGGCTGAAGCTTAAATATTTGGGTGGGTTGAAGGTCCTGCTTATCTTCGATAGTCATGAGGAAGCCGAAGATTTCCGATGTAATAAAGTGTATGACTGGGAGAAATGGTTTTCTCGTCTCTATTTGTGGGAGGGTATCCCTCCTATGTTCGAGAGGATAGCGTGGATCAAGGTTCTGGGCGTCCCGGTTTCTTTATGGGACCGTCATGTTATAAACAAGATAGGTGAAAGATGTGGCCGGCTAGTGGTCAAATCAGAGGCGGACTCTTCGGATGGAAACATGACGGAAGACCGTTTGGCTATCCTGGTTACCACCGGTAAAAGAATAGCATCGGAATTCAGCTTGATTTGGAAAGAGCAGGTTATTAAAGTTTGGGTGGAAGAAATATCCGGTAAATGGAGTCCTGATTTTCTTAATGAGGATGCGTTGGATTCAGAGTCGGAGACGAAGTCGGAGAGTGGTGAATCCATCTTCTCCGGTGATCAGAATCCGGAGAATGTTATCGGAGGCTCTTCGTTTCCCTGCATGGGAAACCAAACGGTGTCTACGTCCCCAATTCCTAAGAAGGACAGGCAGGCGGCGCATGGGGGTAGGGACAATCAGTTAAATGTTATTAATGAGGAAAGAGAAATGGTGGGCCAGGAGGTTCATAATGATGATGTTGAGTTTAGTAACGGTGACTTTCTGGGCCCTAGTGGAATCGGTATTAATAGTAAAGCCCATATCAGCAGTCTGCACGTGGAGTCCGATAGGCCCAGCTATGTCACTTTAAGACCCAATCAGTTTGATAAAAAGGCCAATCCGAATGGAGGAGCGAATATTACAGACCTCAACCATACGGCGGAGAACTCTGTGGATTCGGACCCTTTCAATATCGAAGAAATTTTCAGGTTGGAAGTTCAGAATAATGGTGAGAAAGTCGGCGTCTCGAACAGTAGGGCCAGCAGGGGGCGGCGGGTGACGATTGGGAGGACGAATATAATCGGATTCTTTGCGATGAGGTCTCTCGGACCTTGGAATTTGGAGAGTGTCTGGGTATAGGAGTGGAGGGCTTCGACAACCATGTGAAAAAGCTCGTTAGTGGGGAAATGGAGAAAGTCCAACGCCAATGAATTTTATTTCCCTTAATATAAATGGAGTTGTGGGTGCCCGGAAAAGCCACGGGGTTAGGAGTCTCAAATGTAAGTTTAAAGCCGATTTTGTGGGTTTACAGGAAACTCATCTCGCGTCTATGTCGGAAGATTTTTTGAGCCGGTTCTGGGATAATTCGATTATGAATGCGGTCTTTGTGGACTCGGTGGGGAGGTCGGGGGGGGGGGGGTTGGCTTCCTTATGGAATCCAGATAAGTTTTCTGTGGAGAATATCTTTAAGCATCAAAGGTTTTTGCTCCTTTCGGGTCATATTGCGGGGGTCGATGTTAAAGTTAATGTGGTTAACATTCATGCTCCAAATGATTCGGCTCTGAGAAGGACGCTTTGGGGTGAATTAGCCAGTTTTCTTAATCCCGGGGAGATATGGGTTTTATTAGGCGACTTCAATGAAGTCCGTTCTGCTGAAGAGAGGGTTAATTCTAGGTTCGACATAAGGTCGGCAGAAGCTTTTAACGATTTCATCTCTAACACGGGCCTCCAGGAGTTCAACATGATCGGAGGTAAGTTCACGTTTATTTCCGGTCACTCTGATGTGAAAATGAGTAAATTGGATAGATTTTTAGTTAACGATTTGTTTGTGAGTCTTTGGCCGAAAGCTAAGGTGGAAGTGCTCAAAAAAGGTTGTTCGGATCATTGTCCGATGGTTTTATCCTGCTGCTCTTTAGACTTTGGTCCAACCCCGTTTAAGTTCAATAATTCTTGGATTGGGGAAAGTAAATTAGGGGATGTTGTGAAGTTGGCTGTTAATGGGTCTAGGGGTGATTTAAATATGGGGAAGGCTCTTGCTTGTTGTCTTAAAGAGATAAAGTCTGAGATAAAGAAATGGAGGAAGGAGGTTAAGGTGAATGAACAGAAGGATCTAAAGTTGGTCACTGAACAAATAGAAAGGATTGAATACAAGGCCACTTTGGGGCCGATTTCGGATGTTGAGAAGAAGTCTAGGGTCGAGCTTAGATTGAAGGTGGATAAATTAGAGATGGCAAAGATTAAGGATCTCCAACAAAAAGCTAGAGTTAATTGGCTGAAACACTGCGATGAAAACAGTAGTTTTTTCCACAAGGCTATTTCGATAAATTTGGCAAGGAATAGGATCAATGGGCTGACTTTTAACGGCTCTTTGATCACGGACCCAGGTGAGTTGAAGGAAGAGGTTATGAGGTGGTTTAAAAAGCTTTTTTCAGAACCGATTAGAAGGAGACCCGATTTTGAGCGATACGACCTTCCAAGTGTCTCGGAATCAAGGAAGGTGTTGTTGTGCGAGCCGTTTTCAGAAAAGGAAGTTTTGCTAGCGATTAAAAGTTGTGATGGAGATAAAGCCCCGGGCCCGGACGGTTTTTCCTTAAAAAATTTTAAAGCTTATTGGTCTTTTCTTAAACCTTTGGTTTTGGGAACTTGTAATGATTTTCATAGCAACGGGGTGATTAGCAAAGGATGTAACCCGTCCTTCGTGGCTCTTATCCCGAAAATCAAGGATCCTCAAGATCTTGCTAGTTTTCGTCCTATCTCTCTTGTCGGTTCGATGTATAAAATTTTAGCTAAGGTTTTGGCCAACCGGCTCAAGCCGGCTATGAATGAAATTATTTCTCCGAATCAATCGGGGTTTGTGGGAGGCCGAAACATTCTCAATAGCCCCCTAATTGTGAGTGAAATAGTGGCGTGGGCGAAAAAATCCAAGTCTAAGCTTATGATCTTTAAAGTGGGCTTCGAGAAGGCGTACGATTCTATAAGTTGGAAATTCTTATTTCGTAAGATGGAAAAGATGGATTTCCCTAAAAAATGGACGGATTGGATTAGGGAGTGCTTGTCGTCGGGTACAGGCTCGGTCCTTGTTAATGGGTCCCCGACAAAAGAATTCAATTGTAAGCGTGGCCTTCGTCAAGGGGACCCGTTATCCCCTTTCCTTTTCATTATAGCTATGGAAGTCGTGAATTTGTTTATGAGAAGGGCATCCAACTTGGGGTTGTTTCATGGTGTGCAACTTCCTAACGGAGGCCCTATCATCACTCATTTATGCTATGCAGACGATGTTCTTTTCCTCGGGGAGTGGTCGGAACATAATATTTTGGCCCTTAATCGCATTTTGAGATGGCTCAATCTTGTCTCGGGTCTCAAAGTGAATAAACAAAAAAGCAAGCTCTATGGTATTGGGATTTGTGACTCCGAGGTGGATCGGCTAGCGAAGTTGGCGCAGTGTGAAGTTGGATCTTTCCCTTTTACTTACTTGGGCATCCCGATTGGGGTAAATATGAAACGTGCCAATTTTTGGAAACCGATTTTGGATAGACTCTCGGCTGGACTTTCGAAATGGAAAGCGTCCCATCTTTCTTTCGCTGGCCGTATGACCCTTGTTAAATCTGTCTTGGGGAGCCTTCCGTCATATTTTCTGTCTTTATTCGCCGCTCCTAAATGTGTGATCAATAAAATTGAGAAAATCAGGAGGGAGTTCTTATGGGGGAAGTCATCTTCGGGTCACAAGCTAAGATGGATCCGGTGGGAGCTCATCATGAAATCCAGAAAAGGCGGAGGTTTGGGTGTCGGGAGCATTCAAGATTTTAACACCGCAATGCTTTCGAAGTGGTGGTGGAGGTTCAAAAGTAATCCGCTTCAGCTTTGGGCCACGACGGTGGCAGCTATCCATAAGGGCAGAGATTCAAATATTGTTCCTCAATCCATTCCGCTAAGAAAGACCATTACGGGGGTTTGGAAGGATGTGGTTTCAGTCGAAGGGACCATGTCTAAAGCTGGCATCAATATTGCGGAGAATCTGGTGCATGAAGGGGATCGTTGGCGGTGGAGATCTGACCCGGAAGGGTCTTTTTCTGTTAAATCAGTCCGTATGGACCTGGATCGGGCTCGTGCTCCGGCTGTTAACAGTGACTAGCCTTGCGTCTGGAACTCTTGGGCCCCCCCAAAAGTTAATGTTCTGCTGTGGAGGGCCTGTCTTGGCAAAGTGGCGACGAAATCCGGCCTTATTCATAGGGGCGTTCCTCTTGCGGATGGTTTATGTCCTAGATGCGGGCTGGAGGAAGAGACTCTGACCACCTGTTTGTTTCTTGCTTATGGTCGAAATGTTTGTGGTGGAATATCTTTGCCTGGATCCGTGTCTCCTTTCCCGCGGATATAAATAAGCTGAATGATCTTATCTCATTCTTCAAACAACAACCAGGTGGGAATATTTGGAAAAGAGTCATTTACACCATTGCTTTAGGAACCGTTTGGAGGATTTGGCTTGCGAGAAACGAGAAGGTTTTTAATAATCGGTTTATTCCGATTTTGAAGACGGTGGAGAGTATTAAAGAGGACGTTTTTTGCTGGTTAAACATCAGATCCAAGCGTAAGGTTCCGAGCTGGGAGAATTGGATTTCGTTTGCAATTCTAGAGATGTTGTAGTTTTGTTTTCGTTTTGAGTTTCCCGTTTTGTTTGTTTTGTTTTCTTCCAGTTTCTTGCTGGCTCTTTGTATATATATATATATATATATATATATATATAGGGGGCCGCTAGAATGAGAACCACCCCGAGTTATGAGAACCGTGAAAACCACACCATCCGGGGCGAGGTGGACCAAATTTTTTTTTTTACAACTAAATGTGTGTATTATAAACACATTCGTAAAAAAAAAAATATATTTTTAAAAAAATGCTGTGTGGGTAGTTTTTTACACCACAAGTTTGGTGTTTTTTTTTTGTTTTTTTTTTACACCAAACTTGTGGTGTAAAAAACTACCCACACGACATTTTTTTTTTTTTGAATTTTTTTTTACATATGTGTTTGTAATACACACATCTAGTTGTAAAAAAAAATTTTGGTCCACCTCGCCCCGGATGGTGTGGTTCTCACGGTTCTCATAACTCGAGGTGGTTCTCATTCTAGCGATCCCCTATATATATATATATAAAGTGAGTTGCCGTTCAAAAAAAACATTCAGCCTTAATGGTTTCGTTATCAACTTAACTCCATAGGATCAAACATTTTTTAATTGTTAATTTGAAATGCATACTATTTTCTGTGTCATTTAATATATCTTTCGACATAATTTACTTTAGTGTTTAATATGTTCAAATAAGCCAAGTTAGAGAATCCTTTGAGTATTTTATGTTATTTAGCCGCAATGTAAAGCGTCACGGCGCCGTTATACATGATGGAAAATTGATGCAAGACAGACAACTAGCAGCCAAAGGTGTGGAAGGGTGGCATGGTTGGAAACTGGCGAATAAGATTAACCATGTGAATGCGCCGTTGGTACAATGCCATTAACCGTGTTGCTTCTTGTGCAACAATGGTTCCTATTTGATAATTGACAGGCCATGAAACACAAATAAAAATAATTGTGTCGGTATACTCATAATTTTACAAATTTAATATTTGATTAAAATAACAACACAAATTTAATATTTGATTAAAATAACAAAAAACTAAATCACGTCACCTTATATAAGAGAGCAGTTGATTGGTTGATAGGGTCGACTAACCAATGAATTTATAATATATGTGGTAATGTAGCATCAACTATAACTCTTTTATTTTTGGGCTTCTCTCGTTATAATTAATTTATAATATATGTTTTCTATAGAGAAGGTGATAACGTAAACAAGCTAAATCCATCCAAAATCAGACCAATATATATATATTTTTTTAACCGCAAAGATTACATAAATACTCCTTCTAAATTACATCAATACTACCCCATGTCAGGATTTGAACCCTATGGTCTCTCCCTAAGAGGCACAAAGCCTCTACTACCTCACCAAAGTGGTGATGGCAGACCAATATATTTGAGTTATATATTCGAGATGTGAGAATTCCGCCCTTCAAAAAAGATTTGAGTTTTAATTCTCTAAACAACAAAAGAAACGCAACATAAAACCAAGTCCGTATACAATGGATATCTAGAATACAATGGGATCATCCGATTTATACGCAGATCGAAGATCTTTTATGCCATATCTACAATATATGATACTTATCGTAGTCACCAAACGTTATTTTGGGAAACAATATGAATATAATTTTTTATTTGAACTCATATATTCACTTTCATAATTATTTAATTGTATTTTTTAAGGTTTCTGATATACAGGTATATCAATGTGCGATCGTTTCATTTTGGTCTCAAAAAGTTCACAAAAATAATAACAATAAATTTTCAAAATTTATATATTTGTCAAAAACTGCCGCGAAATTGTGAAAAAATAATTTATAATTAAAATTTAAATGACGTCCGCAAAGCAGATTTTTTACTAAATGGCGGTACAAAGCGATTGCAAAAAGACCCTTGTCGTAAATGTGGCCGTCGAACGAGGATATTGTGGCAAATCGGTTGTAAATCTAGTAGACACAAACTGATCGAAAGATTTTTGACTGCGAAAGCGTCGTTGAACCTTGCCACATAAGAACTTGTCGCAAAATGCTTTCACCAAAGGAGATATGACCAATTACGACCAAAATATATATGGTCATAAATGCCAATTTTATAGTCTGGTAGTGTAATTATCCATTAAACAAGTGGCAACCATTTCGGCCCCTCAATTTTCTTATAGCTGATAAAAGTAAAAAAAGAAAATACGTAGAATGGTAACTTGTAGACATGAATCTTACAATATGTTAATTAGTATTTGTATAACAAATAAATAATACAAATAATATTAAATAAGGAGAGAAAGAATATACAACCATGCACATACAAGTAACTAATAAATTATACAATACGATGAGCAGATATATACAGATATACACGCTCATATCACATGCTAGACGGCATGTTGTACTCATACATGTATGTGTTCATGGGCACAGCGGTTACATCATGGCTACAAGCCGATGAATCAAAGTCTAGAAGCCATGACTCAAGGTTCCTGAGCTCAATCTCATTCACATAGTCGATGAACTTTTCTTGAGACCATTGCAACCCAAATTCTTCAGATGAACAATTACTAGAACCATCAAACTGCATGAACATGTTATCCAAACTCGGATCCGGACTAGAACCAAGGCTACGATCAAGGCTAGGATCAGGGCTTTCATAGTCTATGACCCTATCTTGATCAGACCATTGTAACCCTAATTCTTCAGATGCACAATTACTATAATCATATTGCATGAACATGTTATCTAAACTTGGATCAGGGCTGTCATGGTCATCGATTTGGATCACATGAGCCGGTTCGGATGACATGACATGCATAGTAGGAGGAGGGGAGAAAGATGATGGTTCTGGAGAGTGTGAACCGTTGCCGGTAAGCTCTTGAACTAGGGTCTTGAAGTTGGAAGAGTTGGTTATGTAAACCTTTGGTTTCAAGACTTTTATGAGGCTGTTGAATTGATGTGTGGGTTGCTTTTTGGAGATTTTTAGGGAGGCTTGGGCGAGTCTTTTAGCCATGGTTTACTTTGGAATGATCAAACAGGTGGTGATTGTAACGGAGGATCCTAAGAGGTATTTGTATTAAGGTGAAATATGAATAGAGACAAATGGAAAGATATTTGTAAGATGCTTAGAATGAACGGTTTTCTTCACAAAAGTTTGCAGTTAGTATTCAATATTCATTGATGTGTTGAGTCAACATCTTTGCCCAATCTACTTGGACATGTTTTATACCTTTGAAAAGAATATCACAAAAACTCCAAGGACATGTTTTATACCTTTGAAAAGAATATCACAAAAACTCCAAAGAATGTATAAGATAATAGATCTCTAATAATATTCCCTTATTAAGGGAAAATATAAAGTAATTAAACAGGGATAGTCTTAAACACTCATGTGTCATGTCTAAGCCCGAAAAAATGTGTCTTCTAGCAAACAATCACTACTAGAAAAACTAGCAATAGTGGCGACCTCTTTAGCGACGACTTCTGAAAAGTCGCCGCTAAAAGTCCTATCCGTGTCCTCTCCTTTTAATCAATCCCTAGTCGTTCGATCATTAAGCAATCTAAGGGTTTGTGTTTTATTAGAGCATGTAAGGTTATCAAAACCATTGGCGGGCAGGAGATTCACCCATTCCCTCCCAACTAACACCAACCCCAAACCCTAAATTGACGCCACCACCTCGCCGGACCACCTCCCTAGCGCCGCCGCACCACCTTCTCAGCACTGCCGGACCACTAGGTACTTTTCCTCTTCCTCTTTAGGGTTAAATCTATATTTTTGAGCCATGCTTCAGAGCATTAGGCTTGGGTGTCAGCAGGGCGGCTCAAGGTTAAAGCTGCTAAAGCACTAGCTTTGGGGCTCCTTTCTTTCAGGCCTCCATTTTGCGATTTACTTCATGTATACTAAATAATCTTATTAGGCTCTCTAGTTGAGACTTGGGAAAGAATAGGTGAATTTGGGGGTGGAAATAGAATCGTCAGGAACAATAAAGAGTGGAAATAGAATCGTCAGGAACAATAAAGCCTTTAGCGGTGACATGTGGGACTTTTAGCGACGACAAAAGTCGCCGCTAATGCTCCGTTTTTCTGTAGTGAATGGTGGTTACTATCAGTCAGAGGCTTGTGTCTTTTAATCTTCGCTAATCGCATTCGCTGATGAAAAATTCCTTACGTCACAATATTATCAAATGGGTGGGCTTTTAGCCGCTTATTGTTATTGTTATTGTTATTTAAACTAAAATGAGTATACCTGATGGGTTTAATAGTAGTTTTAAATAAGTCTAAGATATAAGTTTATATTTCATATAGGTTTTTCACTTTTTCTAACTATAAAAAATACCCTCCTCCCCTGATAAAATGTGCACTAATTGAAGATCCTCCCCATCTCCGGCATGCTATGTAATCAAAGTATTAATCATAACTTTAATAAATTATTCCTAGCTATTTAGTGTCATAATTTCTCTTAGAAAACTTGCATTAACATCTAATCTAATATAAAAAAAGAGAACTTAAACGGTAAATATTATTTTAGTATTCTTTTTTGTTGTTCATTATTGAAATATATTATTATTATTATTATTATTATTATTATTATTATTACTAGTAGTAAAACACGTGTGCAAATACTGGTGGTTTTTAGAAAACTATGCATAACATATTTTAATAGAAAGAAAAAAATAATTATGCAGACTTCTAAAATTGATATAAACTAATGGTCAACAGGAGTTCCATTATGTTGACAACATAACCACTGTTGTCTATTGACTGTTAAAAATCTCTGTTGCTTTTCAATAGAGGTATCCTAACAACTGTCATCCATTATCCCCAACAGAGGTTGCCACTTTGATAGATGTTAAGTATCAGATGTTAGTCAACCCGTGTTAAAAGAGTTAGTCAACAGAAGTTAAAAGGGTTAGTCAACAGATGTTAAGAGGATAATGCTATGAACGATGAATTTAGTGCTCTTATTAAAAATGAGATCTGGGAACTTGTTACTAAAACACCGGATATGAACATTTTTCGCAGCATGTGGCTTTTTAAGCACAAATTTAAATCGAATGGAAGTCTTGAACGTTATAAGGCTCAGTTCGTATGTGACGGTCGAAAACAACAGGTGGGTATTGACTGTGGGGAAACTTTTATTCCGGTTGTCAAACCAGCAATTATCCGGTTGGTGTTATCTTTAGCTCTTTCTCAGTCATGGAACATTCATCAACTTGATATGACCAATGCCTTTCTACATAAGAATCAAGCTGGAACGGTGTACATGAATTAGCCCATGGGATTTCGACATTAGGATTATCCGGATCATGTGTGTCGCCTTAAAAAATCTCTATATAATTTAAAACAGGCACCTCACGCGTGGTAGCAACGTTTCACAGACTTTGTTCTCAGGATAGGCTTCATGCAGAGTAAGTCTGACAACTCTTTCTTCATCTATCATCAGGAATCAAACACAGCTTGGTATCAACATTTCACAAACTTCTGTTGCTTTCCAACAAAGGTTTCCTAACAACTGTTCCTCCACTATCCCCAACAGAGGTGGCCACGTTGATAGATGTTAAGTATCAGATGTTAGTCAACCCATGTTAAAAGGGTTAGTCAACAGACGTTAAGAGGATAAGGAAACATGTGTTAAAAGGGCAAACAAAGGTTGCAGTAGTATTCGTAAATTCCAAAATACTCTTTTACAACAATACACATGATACACTAATATAACATTTAATAAAAACATCACACCTAATAAACTTATAAAGCATTATAATACATCTTACATGTTTTTCGATCTAAAAAACATCATCCAAAATTTATAATAAATATGATTAAGTAAAAGATATACAATTAAATGTTCAAAAGTCATTAACCATGACATAACAACATGTCATCATAGGTTTTGTAGAACTTCTTTGTAAACTACATTAGTAGTGGTTGTACAAACTCGTTTTGCTTTATCACTAATCAAAATTTTCAACCCCTTCCTACTTTTTACCCTAGATACAGCAACATAGAGTTGACCATGACTAAATACTGGACGTGGAAGATACAAACCAACACATTCCAACGATTGTCCTTGACTTTTTTTTTATTGTCATAGCAAGCACAGTGAAAGTGGGAATTGTCTTCGAGAAATCTTCACTGGTATTCTTTTATCAGAAGGTGTCATCTTCAATCTTGAAATCAAAATACGGTGACCTATATTAGTCCCTGTGATAATTTTTGCTTCAATCACAACTTTTCCGAGTTTCATGACTTGTAAACGTGTACCCTTACACAATCCATTTGCCTGATCAATGTTTCTGAGTAACATCACTAGAGCACCAAGTTTAAATACTAATGTATGGTTAGGTAAACCAGACAAATGAAGATTGTTTAACACATCAGGAGAAAACAATGCCATGTTAATCTCTGATTCTTCCTCATATTGACATAAACTATCTGAACTAAAATAAATCTTCTCTTCACCAGGAAGATTCTCTAACAACTCTTTATTTATTGAATCCACTACTTCATTAGTTGGAGCAAGAATGGCTCTTTGTTGGAAATACGTTATATCCCACAAAAACTTATTCATGTCCGGATATGTAAATGAAATGAGAGAAGATATAGGATTGAGTTGATCATCAATAAGTAAATCATCTAGAATATCTACCTCACCATCATTTTCTTCACCAAGGAGACCATCACCAAGCTTTAAAATCCATTTTGCAAATTCCTTTATTTCTTTCAAATCTGTTTACTGACATCCAACTCTTAATCTCATATTCTCAGTTAGCTTTAGTACTTGACAATATTGCCATATATAAGAAGAATTCAAAGAAGCATTATCATGCTTCTGGTACCTTTAGGGATGACCGGAAGAATTTGTCTAAAATCACCACCAAATAGAATGACCTTTCCTCCAAAAGGCTTCCCTTGAATGTTCGATTGACTAGAACGTGATATGTCTCTCATTGTTCTATCGAGAGCCTCGAAACAATACTTGTGAGTCATATGTGCTTCATCCTAAATAATCAAAGTTGTTCTTTTAGTTAAATCACATAATTCAGTATTAGGCCCTATCAATCATATTGAATCCTCGTTAATGTTGATTGGAATTACAAACCTTGAATGAGCATTTCTACCACCATCCAGCAAAAGTGAAGCAAATTCACTAGATGCAACATTCAATACAACTTCACCTTTCGATCGTAATGCAGCTGCGAATGTCTTCCAAAGAAACGTCTTTCCAGTCCCACCATAACCATATACAAAAAAGACACCTCCATCACCTTTTTCAATCGCTTTCATAACAATTTTATAAATTCTTTCCTGTTTAGCAGTTAAACACTTTACATAACCATCATGTTCCCTTTGTAGAGCTACGCTGTCATACGATAGTTCTTTCATTATCAATCGATTGTTCAGTGATGAAACATAATTTTCCGGAACACTTGGCATGTCATCAAAGTTTTTCACTGTACTCCCATTGATAAGTAGCAACTTTTCAATTTCAGATAGACAATGTTTTTCAACTTCTTCTTGTTGAAGAACCAAATGTAAGACCCTTATAGACCTTTTGAAAATTTATAATATTTCAAGTGCCGAATTCACCAAAACGACATTTATACAAGTTTTCAAGACCTTCAAAAGACGTTCCCTGCTGTTTCAAAACATATCGTTAAAACAGAACATACTTCACTTTCAACCATACAACCATATTTACAAAAGTATGATAACACAACTCTAAAGTTGTTGTGACAAAAGTCTTGATTTAGTCGCGGAAGCTTTAAGTTAATCGCGTATTCGGTTATTTTCTACACTTGATCGCCATCTGTTTACTTCATAGCCAAAAGTCTCTCACGCCTAAGCGTTTCAAGTACTTCACGCAAATGACATTCATGATCCGCTTCGTTCTTTGAATATATAAGAATATCGTCGATGAAAACAATCATTGACTTGTCTAGCATTGGCTTGCAGACGCGGTTCATAAGATACATGAAAGTCGCAGGCGCATTGGTTAATCCGAAAGACATTACTAGAAACTCGTAATGTCAACGCGTTCGGAATGTTGTTTTCGGTATATCTTCTTCTTTTACCTTCAACTGATGATAACCCGATCTTAAGTCGATCTTCGAAAACCAACTCGCGCCTTATAGTTGATCGAACAAGTCGTCGATCCTAGGAATCGGATATCGATTCTTTACCGTGAGTTTGTTTAACTCCCAATAATCAATGCACATCCTCAGACTTCCGTCTTTCTTCTTTACAAATAATACTGGCGCTCCCCACGGAGAAACGCTCGGTTGTATAAATCCTTTGTCTAAAAGGTCTTGTAATTGCGACAACAATTCTTGTAGTTCCGATGGCGCTAATCGATAAGGAGCCTTGGCTACCAGTTTCGCGCCCGGAACTAATTCGATGCCAAACTCCACCTCACGTTCCGGTGGTAACCCCGGTAAATTTTCCGGAAAAACTTCTTCAAATTCCCGTACTACTGGTACGTCCTTGATTTCTGGAGCCTCTTTAGTCGAATCATGTACGTAAGCCATATATGCCTTACATCCATGTCGAACCAACTTGCAGGCTTTTAGGAAAGAACAAATTATGGGGCTGAATCTTTTCTCCCCATAAATAGTAACATGTTTTCTGCTTGGAGACATTAGTTGTATCTCCTTACGGTTGCATATTACTTTCGCGTGATATCGAGCGAGCCAATCCATCCCGATTACCACTTGAAATTCTCCCATTGACATGGGAATTAGATCGACATAATATTCTTCATCGTCAATGCTCAGTTTGCAATTCCAGCACATATCACAAACAATAAAACTTTTATTATCACATATTTCTACTTCTAGTGGCACAGGTAATTTCGTTAATGTGAATATAGGGTGTTGAATAAATCGATGTGATATAAAAGATCTATTTGCACCCGTATCAAACAAAATTCGTGCTAGAATTGAATTTATAAGAAATATACCTGAAACAACATCATATTTAGTTTTAGCCTCAGTGGCTGTCATGTGGAAAGACCTCGCCTTTGCTTTCGCGCGTCAGGCTTTGTATCTGTGGTGTCTTTGGTTCCAACTAACTCCGGGCACTCAGACTTTTTGTGTCCCGGTTTGTAGCATTTATAGCACACCAACACCTTTCCTGGGCAATTTGCAACCACATGTCCCACTTTGCTACAAGTAGGACATGGTTTGTTTTAAAGTAGCATTCACCCTTATGATTCTTTCCACAGATTTTGCATTGAGGTATCCCCCTTTTCAACTCCTTTCTTTGGAGCTTCATTCAGCTTTTGTTTCTTTGTGGGGACTGGGTTTTTATCAAACACCCTTCTCTCACCCCTTTCAATCTGCTTTTTCAGCTCAATTTCCCTTTCACGTGCGGCATTCACTATCTCTGTAAAATGCCCGTATTTTGAAGGAGTCATAAACTCCCGATACTCCGCGCTCAGCATGTTGTAGTAATAATATATTTTCTGTTCTTCAGTCTGAACCAGCTCATCGCAAAACTTGAGCTTATCGAGAAAGATTCCCGTAATCTTCTCTATCGACTCACCACTATGCCTTAGCTGAATAAACTCTTCTTTAATCCTATTGATGACAGCTTTCGGACTATGGTGTCTAAGGAACGGAGTTTTGAATTCTTCCCACGTAATAGTTCTCATGGCCTCAATCCCTTGTTCCTTCTTCAGATTATCCCACCAATCCTTAGCTTGGCCTCGTAACTGACCGGTTCCGTATGCCACGAAATCAGTTTCATCACAATGGGTCCTTTCGAATACCCCTTCGATGTCGCTAATCCATCGTTGACAAGCGATCGGATCAACTTCACCATGATAGAACGGGGGTTTGCATGCCATAAATTTATTATATGGGCACGCTTTCGATTTACCCGCATCTTCCTTTTCATTCATCCTATCGTCTATTACCGCTAAAAGCGTAGTTTGTAGTCTATCGATGAACTGCGGTAGACTAGCTTCTAAAGCTTTTCCGACTTCCTCGGAAATAGTAGCTTTCATCTCTTCAGTTACGCGAGATGTTGATTCCTTTCCGGTTTCATCGGCCATTTCTTTGACTGAAATATTCACAATAGTTAATTAGTAACTATTTAATTTATTTCCACCTTGTTACATGGAAATTTATATTACACATACTTAATCACAAGTAATGTGTATTTCTTTTTAGGTTCGGTTAAGTACATATCTTGCCTTACCTTTCTTACTTAGTGTATTTCCCGGGTTCGAGCGTATTCATACACTCCTCCCATACACCTTTCATATGTTTTTCATTATCTAATTCTATAAATTTATACTCATTTATAAATAGCTCTTACCGGATGTCTTGATCAAGCTTTGAACCGAACACGCCTTGTCTTAACGAGGCTCTGATACCAACTTGTAAGACCCTTATAGACCTTTTGAAAATTTATAATATTTCAAGTGCCGAATTCACCAAAACGACATTTATACAAGTTTTCAAGACCTTCAAAAGACGTTCCCTACTGTTTCAAAACATATCGTTAAAACACAGCATACTTCACTTTCAGCCATACAACCATATTTAAAAAAAGTATGATAACACAACTCTAAAGTTGTTGTGATAAAAGTCTTGATTTAGTCGCGGAAGCTTTAAGTTAAGCGCGTATTCGGTTCTTTTCTACACTTGATCACCATCCGTTTACTTCATACTGTTACCTACAATCAAAAACACCCAAAATGGTTAGTTTATGATAGTTAAGACTTGGTTTAACGGGTTCAGGAGGTTAAACTGCATAACAGCAACAATTCAGCGATTTTAACCCCGTCGCGTGACGCGACGGGAGGAGCCAATAGGTGTCGGGTGATGCGACAAAGGTCGCGGGCCGTGACAGCAAAGACGTTTATCGTCTCGGGGCGCGAGCAAGCCTTTTCGACAGAACTGTTGATTAAACATCCTGCATATTCCCAGCTTCACTAATAGTTACTAAAACGGACATAACTTGCTCGTTATTGATCCGAATTAGGTCCCGTTTCTTCCTACGTGACCGTAATTCAATATTCTATGACATAGAATAAAAATCCTACATTCAGATGAACAAAATTCTTTCATTTGAGCACTCGGAATATTGATATTTTCATAATTACTCGACCCGTTCCAATTTACGACCCATAGACTTCACTTATGAGTTCCAAAACCTCGATAGGAGCTTACATATCAACATACTCATATTTTTATGACACCTTTTATTAAATCTCAAGGGCTATTAACGAAATATATACGTATTAATCAACTCGTTTGTCCAACTTAGCTACATTCATCGATTTAACTTATCCTAGCTTAATGCCTTGGTGATTTTCGACCCGTTTGATTTCTCTAGCGAATTCCATCGCCTTCTTGAAATCAACCATGTAGTATTCGAGTCAACTTGACCGTTTAACTTTCAAGTGGAATCCACCACTTTCCTCATTTCTATTTTCTCGAAATTTATACTTTTTCTTGTTGGATATTACAAACGAAATCCTTCGTTTTAGTATTATCCAACATTATAACAATTTGATTATCATTCAACCATTAAGCATAAAAGTGCTAAAACAAGACATTACGAAGCGAGTAGCCGCGTACCTTTTCAAAGCTTTCCTTTTAAGCGGTTATCCGACCCGCCTTGTCCACTTGAGGATCCACCCAAATCACCTATATAATTTGATTCGAATATATTGTTTAGAACTCATGGTTCAATATTCGATGTTTCATACTCTTGTTTAGTCAATTAAACGATTAGTTCATATTTTTCAAGTATTCCTATTCATTCAAGCATTTCATCAAACATCTAGTGTGCATAACTTGTATTCTTACACTATCTTGTTCATGGCTAATAACTTTAACCATGTTTAGCATAGTAATTTGATACTTACAACAAGAACACTATAATCACACAAGAATTTACATCATAAGCAATCAACTAACATCCAATATCACAAGAATATATGTATTCTTCCCAAAACCCATATACCCTTATGTGCCAAACATTGAAACTCATAGGTTATGTCATGAATTGATCAATTTATTGTCTAAGATTAGTTCCTAGACTTGTAGATTAGTTCCTAGACTTGTATTCATCATACTTTAACCATAACTTTCATCAATTCATCAAAATTTTCTGTTACAAGAATTCAAGAATTATTAAAACACTTTCATATATCAAAATTAAGCATACCTTTTGATATACGAAGTATGAGGATCACTTCTATAGCCTTGAATCACCCTCAATTTGGTTTTGATTCTTTGATTTTTGAATGAAATTGTGAGATTAGGGTTTTAAAAGAACTTGAGGTCGTCCTGGAGTCTTGATCGAACAGAAACACACACACAAGTGTGTGGTTTCATGTATATCCAGTGTTTTTAAAACATCTTTCACTAATTGCACAATTGGTCCCTCAAGTTTCTAAGTTAATAAAATGGTTATAATTCTTTGATTTCCCATCTTTTCTATTAAGAATTTAACTAGGTTAATTATTCCTAGTTTCTATTCTCATTATTATATTAGAATTATTCTAATTTATATATGTATGACAACATATATAGTTTAATAAATTTAGGGGTGTTACACCAAATCTAAAACAAATGTTGAAAAAAGTATTAGTTTTTTCCCGATAACGAAGCTATTGCATAATATTAATCTAGTTGTATATAACTTTAATAAAGTAATCACATTACCTGGAATACCAGTTATCTTCCGTTGTTGATACAGAATGTCTTCACATAACAAGGACTTGGTTTCCAACCAAAAAACAATAGGACGAGATATGGAATTTGACAGCAACAACATTATAAAAAAAGTTCTCAAGAAATCTCGGGTTGACCATGTGCTAGCTTCTTTGATGGCATTAACATATTCCTTATCATCATCTAACAGTCCTCGTGCAAAACATGCATCTTTGAATGTTTCAAAACCTGTCCATCAACTGTTTTTATATCTTCAAAATAGGTTGGTCCCCTAATATAATTCAGTAAAATCCTCAAGTAATAACAATCACCAAGAGATGGTGGGACATAATGTATCCTCCCAATTGATCCATACGGATGCTTTCTTCGATAGCATTTTCGATTTTTAGCTTTCCATACATAATATCTCGGGAACTCAACATACTTCAATGTCCTGGAAAATTCATCGACTTTGTTAAAATTCATCCACTCTGTGAACATTGTCATTTTCACAGTTGGATCAGTAACAACATCACACAAATTATCATGATCATTATACACAATACTCTAACCATCTTCACAATGAAAAGGCAATACTTCAACAGCTGGATATCTATAATGTATATCATACATGAATATTCTCCAAGCAGCTTCACAAGCAGAAATATTGTAACACCTCATAAAATCGTGTCCAATAATGTGTTGACACGTCTACTAAATCCTTATGAAGTTAAACGTTGACTATGAGGAACTATTTTTTCAAAATTGAAAACTAGGAATGTGGAGAGACTGAAAGTGTCAACATGCTTAAACTAAGCCTCTGAATGACCTTACATGGTATTCGTATTCTCATATTAAGCCACTTGTTGGATAAACAAAACCGTTTGCGATAAATTCAAAAGTTTGTGTAATAAAGGGTTAAAAGTGTCAACATGTTAATCCTTACCTCTGAGTGACCTTTTAACGAACCTAGAGCATCATGATGTTCGATCATACTCTCAGGAATGCCTAATATGGGCTAAGTAGGGCTTTGATGCCATTAAACGATAATAGGCGCAAGTTTGTGCGTTAAAAGGGCTGAAAGCGTCAACGTGTGAAACTAAGCCTTGGAGAGACATTTTAAACAAACCGGGAACTCCGTAATGCTCGGTCATACTCCCGGGTGTGCCTAAGATTGGCCACTAAGGGTTTTCATACCTTATATTAACATTTCATATAAGAATACATAGTATTGTGCTTAAAGTGACAACTTATGAAAGTTAAAAAGGGATTAAAAGGTTTGAGGGACCATAAATGACAAAACAACAAAATGATAAGCTGGGCCAGACAGAGTCGCGGGCCGCAACCCGTGGGCTTGTTGTCTTCGCGGGCCGCCAGCCAAGACTCAGCAACAGTTTGTTTTTTAGGTGTTTATTAATCCTTACCTTACTTGCAGCCCAATTCAAAGCTTTTTAAACCATTTAAACAAATCAATGGGTTGCTAACTGATCTTTATAGCTGGTGAGACACTTGTAACCATCTTAGAACTCCCCAAAACACTTGGCAAGATCCTAGTGATTCTTGAAAACTATAAATAGGGGTGTTCTTCACCATATTCTCCTTGCACCTATCATTCTTTCCTCCTATCTCTCATCTTGGAAGTTCCTGAATCATTTGGGAGCATCCTTTGAGTTCTTTTCAATTCCTAGGATCACTTGTAAGTGTTCCTTTCGTGACTAGTTCTTTTATTATGCTTTTAAAGCCGAAAAGTCAAGCGTTTATGATAAACGCTTTGACTTTCAGTTAGACCTTAAACGGTCAAGCCATTGTTCACAACGAACATGGCTAAATGATCGTAATTAGGTAGGTGTTAATCCCTCAAAAGGGAACCTCCTAAGAATCACGTTTGCTTGGTCAATTGACGGATCAACATATTATTGTTTAAAAAGTCAACGGGTCAGTTTTTGAAATAATTGCGCTATGAGTTTAGAATTATTCTAAAATATGTTTTATCATTTAAACAACTTAGTAATAATTATTAGAACGTGTGTAAACATGTTCGGCTCGTCAATTCCAGTTTTAGGGTCGGTTCGCAACCGAAAGTCGCGAAGTTTGACTTCTGCGTTGACTCTCGACTATGAACCGAATTAGATTAGTTTGCTATTTATTTAAATTTACGTTATGATCGTATTACGATATAGTATAACCCTATAAGGTTATATTATACGATCAGACTAGTAATCTGAGTTTATGCGCATGTTCCGTTATTATGCCGTACTTTGACCATTATGCCCTTTAAGCCAAAAAAAAATAAGGTTTTAGACACCAATAAGCTTACAAATGATATAGGTACTGATATGTTAACATGTTTAACATATTTTGATGTTACAAATCTGATCATAAACTGAGTTTGCGTATAATGTCGTAAGTTGTGCTTTAAATTGACCAAAATGCCCTTTAGGCGCATAGATCGGTTTTAAGCATAATTTTTCATATCAAACTCATTGCCTACTGATGTAATAACATAATTAGGATAATTTGGGATGTCTATTCAGTTTACAAACTAAGTTTACGTATACGTTCTTGAATTATGTCCTTAAATGACGATAATGCCCTTTTTGCACCTAAAATGGTTTTAAAGCATAATTTTCATACAAAACCTTTTGACCACAGATATGTTATATAAATTAACATGTATGGATCATATAAACCTATTCATAACATTAGGTTTCTTTAAACATCGCATATATCGTCATTTAATGATTTTAACGCCGTTTCAGCGCGTAGTATGGTTTTAAACCATAACTACGAACCAAAACTTGTTACCTACTGATTTTATAAATCATTTTAAATATTTTTACAATAGGTGTATGATATAAACTCAAATTCCCAAATTAGCCTTCAAAACTATGTGTGAAATTACCAAAATGACCCTACAGAGCATAGTTTGGTTTAAAACTATAAAACACATATATGTTTAATAACCTACTGATATTATATCATTAATAGAGTATTTTCACAAAATGATTATGGTCGTAACATCAGATTGTACGCAAATTCCTTTTATACGTCGTAAAATGACCAAAATGCCCTTATGAGGCATAGTTTGATTTTAAAACCTTAACGGGCATACAAGTTGAAATCCTACTGATATTATAACTTTTTTAAAGTATATTGGCGTATGGAACTTGTTCATGACTCATCTGGTTACTCGTTATCGCTTATATGCGTATGGTTAGATTTACGTAACTAGTTTACGTAAGTTTGCCGAAACGGGTTTAACCTTATCATTTTTACTTCAAAATCCAGAATGTATTTAGTTTACCCATATTATACAAGTCTTCATACTTGTTGGGTCTAAATTACATTCTATTCTGGTCATCGGTTAATCTAGCGTATCGTACCGTTTTTAATACTTTAAGCTTGCCGGTCTAGGTCTATGACTTAAATAAGACCCGTTAGCATTCTAAATTGGTTATATATTACCATCATTCCAGACTAGAGCCTCCCGTTAAAAGCTACCTGCATTTAGTTAGATTGGATAAGACTGAGTTATTTAAATCTTGCTATGAATCAAGTAGTAGCTCAGATAAATACTTTTGATATAACAACCCTCCTAAGACCTTAAACGTGACCCTAAACGTTCCTATTATACCCCGTATGCAAGAAACAAGCCCAAAATACCTTTATATTTTAAAAAAAACAAGAAAAAACAAAAATATAGGGTTGTCGCGGGTCGCGAGCCAGACCTCCTTGATCCCTCGCAGGGCGCGAGCCCTAGTTGCTTGCCGGACACCCATGCCACCACGTGTCAACACGTGGCAGGTATAGATTCACTGACTGGCCAAGCCTACGGCCTAACCTACTTTCGGCGCGGGCCGCGAAGGCCAACCTTAAGTTTGTCGCGGGCCGCGAGCCGCCTTTAATCAGGCCTATAAATAGAGGCGATCGGCTCATTTATTCAATCATTCAAAATCGAATTTTCTCTAAAACTTTCTATAGGCAATTATTATACTCGGGTATTATACCCCTATAAAGCAAAGCTCTGCCTCGTCATAAGTATTATAACCCTGTTGTTACCTTACACGATCGATCTAGGGCTCCGTAACGCATGTCAAGGCTCTGCCTGACTCAGTCGTTGGAGTTATGTCTCGTGTTATGCCCGATTGATTTAGGACTCTGTAATGCATGTCAAGGCTCTTCCTGACTTAGTCATTGGAGTTCTGTCTCGAGTTGTACGGTTAATGTGATTTTGGTTATTTTACTAACACTTGTGCATTGTTTAATTTTAATAGATAATAACCAGGAAATCACTAGGAAGCTATAGTAGTATCACCTAAGTCAACAATGTGAGTACATTTCTCTTTATTAAACACTTTTTGTGAGTCAAAATGTTTTGCCAAAACCTCAAATGTTTTCAAATACAATTACAGTGATTAAGTCTTTGTAATTCTACAATTATTGCCAGTATTATGGGGTTTGTATACAGTACTTGATAACCTTCACAATTGGGCGCGGGTATCCAATGTGTGATATGACCATAGTCACAGATCCGTCGAGTGACACGTACTGAACGAGTAATTGGGTAGATATAAACATTGTAATTCCCCTTAATACTGTAATGTGTAACACTGATGCTTTACAAAATGGAATGTACTTGCCAGTATTTTTTGCTGAGAAAATGTTTTAAAACGCGTTTTTCAGGTAACAAAATGTGAAAGCCAATAGAAGCCAGCTGGAGAGCACTGAAGGCTTGGAAAAGTGGCTATAAAAGTTAAATAAAAAGAAGTTTTTGTTTTCAATAATTAGGGTTTATCCCTACAAATGTAATGTCAAATGAAATTGGGTTTTATCCCAAATGATTTATTATTATAAAAGTTTGGTGTTTTAACTCTGATAAAAATATTTCCTAACTACGGTCCTGATATATTCCGCTGCCAAATTATTAAACACTGATACCACCAGCTCTGCGCAAGCGCTCGCGGCGCCGCCTCCCGGGGCAGGGGGTGGGGGTTGCGACATTTAACTTATTTTCCCTTATACGGGCTTGGGATACGGTAAATTATTACCGCTTGGTCGGGTATGGGATCACTTGGTCGGATTGTGACTAACAAATCGCATAACCCGTTTTAATCTGTTTTGTTTGATAACATAAACATTGGGGGTTAATACGACAGTGTCCTGGATATCCTCGGCTCATTTAATTGCAAATGGCCACGACTTAAGCACGGGGTGTAGGCATACACCCGACAGTTGCGTATGTAAAAGATATATCCACAATGTTGGGGATAACTCCTTGTGGGTTTATATTAGCGGTGTGTCGGTTAATCATGTCTCGGCTTCTATACCGGGCCCTAAATGTATGACAAACATGTAAATCTGTATACAAGATTATAAATGTAATTGTCCCAAGTTATAAAGGATTTCCGTGCCTTGTGCACCTAACCCAATTTTCTTAAACATTTTAAAATGTGTCAGTTAATTGTATTTACCAGTGTAAAGTAACGTATTTTCAAAAGACTAAGTAACAGGTACTATACACAAATAGGCTGGGAGCTGCTTGGTGTCAATAAAGGATCTTGCAAGTCTTTAGGATGCCTTAAAGTCTGCTAAACTTCATTTTATACATTTTATAATGATCCGCCTGTGGATTTAATATTAGAAACTCGTATGTAATTATCACTTCGGTATTTTCAGACAATTGGGTTTGTAATAATATTTTATATTCCAAGACTTCCGTTGTGCTATTCTGTGTATGTTTGACTATGACGATACCAATCTTACGTCACGATACTCCCCACCGGGCCCACCGGTTTATGTGGAAATATCGGGGTGTGACAGGTTGGTATCAGAGCCAATATTGAGTAAATTAAACACTAGCCTTTTGTGTTTAATCTCAATGACACAGTAGCATATTCCTTAGACCTTCTGAGTCTAGACTTAACATAGGAATGCTCTCATCCCTATTAAGTAAGAATTGTTTTCGATTTTATGAATTTTGAATATGTCGCTGATCAAAGAAGCCGTTGATGAAATTCTCCTTATTTCAAAGCCAATGAATGCCAAGCTTCGTACCACAACCTGAATAAGTGTGAAACCAGTTTGGAGGAAGACCTTTATGGACCTATTCCCAAAACCAAACCTATTGAAACTTATAACCAGACTTCGGAGTCCATATCGGAGGTCCCTGAGGCTCAAATATTGAAGTCTGTGTCAGTGGAGTCCATACCAGAAGTCCTTGAGGCTCCCATTATAAAGATGATATCTGTGAATGCTAAAAAATCCCTATTTTCTTACCTCCAAGTTTTGGAATCCCAGACTTGGATGATATCAGTTAAAACCCAATCCATGATCCCTAATTATTCGTTAACCATAGAATCCTTGGATACTACATCTACAACAGATCCTTATTGGGAAGACTTACAAAAACTGTAGAATGATTCAATGATGATGTCGTACGTGGTAAATCAAGACGAGAAACAACCAGAATGAAGCAAGGAAGGCGTTAGAAAATCCTTCTTCCATAATGTTCATTTTCCTTTAAGTCACTATAAGGACCTCTCTATTCTATATAGACCCTATGTGGACATATTTTAGTCCCTATACGGACTTATATTTCTATTAAGTCCCTGTATGGGCATTTGTTTATTATAGTCCCTTCATGGGCATATTATTTCATCATAGTCCCTTTGTGGACATGTTACTCCATCATAATACTTTCATGGACATGTTGTTCCATTAAATTCACTTTGCGGACATGATATTTCACTATAGTCCCTTTGTGGACACATTGTTACATTATAGTCCCAAAGTGGACATATCTTTCAACTTAAGTCCCTGTGTGGACATCTGTTTAATATAAGTCTTTTCATGGGCATGATATTCATTATAGTCCCAATGTGGACATATCTTATAGTCCCTATGTGGGCTTATGTTTCCTTTTAGTCCATATGTGGAAGTATATCTTAGTCCCTGTGTGGACTTGTGTTACTTTTAAGTCCCTGCGTGGACAAATTAGCTACTAAAAGTCCTGATTAAGGCACTATTGTAATTTCTTAATGATTATGGAAAGTTTTGAAACTTACTATATATGTATTCATTACATCCCTTATTTAAATGATCGGCTCGATTTATTCGAACTTTATCGATCTGCTAGATAATTTCAAAAGATCCTCTTAATGGTATAACCTAGCCTATATGTCAATTGAACATGGCTATGATGGTAAAACCCTATTAAGACAATAAATCTTTGTTAGCATTCAGAAAATGTTAACACTCTTGGTAGTGTGACTTGAGAAACCACACCAGCCGTCAAGGTATTTGGATTACGTCCAAGCCTTAAAGCCTATATGATCAAATTATATCATGGAAAGTATCATCAATGTGATGATCATAATACAAACATCCATTAGTGATGAAGTGCCTACGGGCTATACTTGTTGTCCAATAAGACAATGACAGTTGTGGTCTACGACCCCTTGTCTAAAGATGATTGGACTATGTCCAAGCCTCATAGTCTATATGATCAATGCGATCATGACTAATATCATCTAATACGATGATCATATTATTTAACATCCTTAGAGATGTTTTGCCTAAGGGCTATATTATATTGTCCATCTGAGACATTGACATTGTGACCAATATGGTTCCCTGTCCAAGGTGGTAAGTTGTGCTCAAGCCTCGTAGTCCATATGATCAATGCGATCATGACTAATATCATCTAATATGATGATCATATTATTTAATATCCTTAGCGATGTTTTGCTTACGAGCCGTATTATATTATCCATCTATTTCAAAGACAGTTGTAATCTTCAACGATTCTCTGTCCAATGTGGTGAGCTATGCTCAAGCCTCATAGTTGATATGATCAGTACGATCCCGGCTAATTACATCTAATACAATGATCATATTATTTACCATCTTTAATGATGAAGTGCCTACGGGCTATATATGTTGTCCAACAGGACAACGACAGTTGTGACCGTTATGGCTCACTGTCCAAGGTGGTGGGCTATACCAAATCCTTACAGTCAATAAGATCAATGTGATCATGACTAATATCATCAAATACGATGGTTATATATATATATATATAAACCTCCATTAGTAATGTCAATTGATTTGCCTATAGGCCAAAATAAATCTTCTTTCAAAACGATAACAGTCGCAGTCTATGACTCCCTGTCCAAAGGTGAAGAACTATGTTCAAGCCTTAAAGCCCTGATCAAATAAGATTACGGCTTATATCTTTAATGTCCTCATGACAGGCCAATGTGTCGTATGATTATTAATGTCCTTCGTGACAAGGCGTTATGCCGTATCTTATATGTCCTTCATGACAAGCCTATGTGCTACATTTATATGTCTTTCGTAACAGGCCTTTTGTGCCATACCTTATAATGTCCTCTGAGACATGCCTTTTTTGCCATACTTATGTGTCCTTTGCGACAATGCCTTCGTGCCATATGATTAATAATGTCCTTCGTGACTAGGTGTTATGCCATACCTTCTTATGTCCTTCGTGACGGGCCTAGGTGCCATATTTTAAAAGTCCTTTGTGGCAAGCCTTCGAGCTTTTCATAATTGTTAATACGACAAAGACAATTGTGACATTGGTCCTTTGTCTAAAAGGTAATGGACTCGGTCCAAACCTTAAATGCCATTGATGGTCCTCTTGTGACCTAGACTAAATGAATTGATATACTTTCAAATAACATTCATTAGGAATGTTTAAAAACTTAATAGCCTATATGGTTTAATAATACCATGGCTAGTGTATGTTAAGTCGTCAGGATGATGACTAGCTATTGTAATACAACTAAGAAATTGTTAGTTTGGTGTTTAGTACCAAGCTTCGAGTATGGCAAACTCGGATGAGGCAAACAACAATCGTGATACTAATGATGCGACAAATGCTAATGATGATACTAATGTGAACCTCAACGTTAACGAAGTTAATCTCCAATCTGTGATTGACGCAGCTGTTGGAAAGGCCATGAAAAAGGTCATGAAAAAGTTCAAAGAACCGAGTGCTACTCGCTCCAAGCCCCATTCAAAACCACATTCATCTGCTCATGAAGAGAGCCTTGTTCACGCTTAGAATGTGAAGAATGAACCAAAGAAGATAATGTATAATGAGGAGCTCCGTTTCTCTAAAGGGTGTACTTAGGAGTACTTTGTCTCTTGCAAACCAAGATACTTCAATGGCGAAAAAGGGGCCATTGATTGCATAAAATGGTTGGACGAATGGAAACCGTTGTGGATATCAGCGGTTGTGCTAAGAAAGGCACTGTGAAGTATGTATCACAGTCGTTCAAGGGCAATGCCCTTACTTGGTGGATGACATTAATAAAGTCCACAGGAAAGATACCCCTATACAATATAGGATGGTCCAAGTTTATGGACCTTATCAGAAAAACCTATTGTCCACGACATGAAATGGAAAAGGTGGAATCAGATTTTCTGACTCTTACCATGAAAAATCTAGACTGTCGGCAGTATGTTACCGACTTCAATTCATTGTCTAGGATAGTACCCTATTCGATTAACCCAGGATCTAAGCGTAATGCACAATGTATGGGTGATTTAGCACCAGAGTTAAAAGAGCATGTTAAGGCTTCAGAGCCTACTCCTTATAGATCCACTGAGGATCTATCTCATCCACTCACACTGATAGGTTGAGAAGTAAGTCAGTCAAAACTAAGACTAATAGAAAAAGGAAAAGGGAGAAGGATAACTCCCAGAAATCTAAGAAAAAAGGGCAAGTTTGGGCTTAATAAGAACTAACAAAAGTCCAATAAGAAGCTTGTATGCAAGACCTGCAATAAAAGGCACTAGGACAGCGTCGAACAGACCGAAGGCCAAAGTAGTGTGTCATCTGCAAAAGAACTGGTCATCAGTCCCATGAATGTAGAAACTTAAAGAATGCGTCTATTTTAGTTGTGGCGAGAAAGGCCACATCAGGACTAACTGCCCTAAGATTGTCAAAGAAGGTATAGCTAAGCATAGAGAGACTAAGAATGGAAATGCCTGAACTCTCCTGATGAATGCCACAGGCATTACATATAAATAATGTCATCAGATACATTCCTTATCATTTATCAATGATATTTCACTAAAAGTCCTGTTTTAATCCAGGTACTAATAAGTCTTTCATAGACCATAGGTTTAGCAAACTTTTAATCTAAATTATGAGAACTCCAGATATTAAGTAAAGGATAGAACTTACCAAGGAAGTCATAAAAACCATTCCTTCTATTCTCGACGAATAATCCTTATCCATAAAATCTAGAGTACTCTTTCTCCAAATGGAGTACGATAAATTATGTTATTTTATTTATTATCTCATTGATTTCTATCAACTGCGAATGCCAAATTACATTTAATAGAAGCACCATATGACAATTGGTGGTATCCTAGTCTATCTCATAGATTGCTTTCATGCCTGATCAGTATGAAGGTTTAATGCATGGAACCACTAAGATCTCCCAACGATCATATTGTACTAATATCAGCTAATGGTATTCAAAGAGATATCCAATATAGAAATGCCTGAGTAGGTGTCTTTACTTAAGGCATCTATGCATTCGTAAAGCAAGTGTGTCATACATATGGCACAGATGACGGTATATGAACCGAAGCATGAGATTGAGAATATCTCTATCATCTCTAATTATTCTGATGCCTTCTCTGAAGAACTACCCTGTCTACCTCCTGAGAGGCAAACAGAGTTAGGATTGACATCCTACCAGGGGTTGTATCTATTGTAAAAGCTACATATAGTTTAGTACCGACGGTAATGAAAGGATTGAAACCCCAATCAAATGAGCTTTAAGAGAAAGGTTCATAAAGCCTAGCACATCGTTCTGAGAGCTCCGATATTGTTATTTAAGAAAAATGGTTCAATATGGTTGTGCATGGATTACCGCAAGATTAACAATATATACACATATATATAGGCTAAAGATAAATAGAAAACCACTTTTATTGAGAAAACCCGGGAAACTCTAAGCTCCCGACTTTTTTTTTTTTGAAAAAATTACCACACGTAATATACATGTTTTTAAGAGTTTTGGGCAAAAAAAATCGAAAAAGCGCCGAAGGATTATTTAAAAAAAAATAAACAAATTTCAGCAACTTTGTTATGTAACACGTGTTAGGCAAAAAATGCTGAAACTTGTTTATTTTTTAAAAAAAATTCCTTCGGCGCTTTTTGTTTTTTTTTTTGGCCCAAAACTCTTAAAAACATGTATATTACATGTGTTATTTTTTTCAAAAAACAAATGTCGGGAGCTTTGAGTTTCCCGGGTTTTCTCAATAAAAGTGGTTTTCTATATATCCTTACCCTATATATATATATATAGAGAGAGAGAGAGAGAGGGAGAGAGAGAGCAAGAGAGAAAGAGAAAGAGAGAGAGAGAAATGATCATGAGAAAACTCTTCCTTTGTAAGGAAACTCTATCAAACGATTGGTATTTTTGTTGAATTTTCTAGGGTTTAAGTTTTCAATTTTAGAGCTTAACTTTATCATTTAATTTTTATGCATTAGCCTTTAGAGTTTGGCTTTTAAAATTTAGCTTTTGGCGGATTAAGGATTTGAGTTAACAATGGTTGAATAGAGTTTTTTTTCTTACAAATATGAGTTTTTTATGATCTATCCAATATATATATATGGGAAGGTTAAAGTGAGAACTCCTTTTATCGTGAGAACTTTTTTTATCGTGAAAACTCGAAAACTAACTAAAAAACCCTAAAAATATACCAATTTTTAATTAAAAATCGCTATTTATTATATATAAAAAAAACTCTAATTTTTTTTTGTAATGCACATGTGTGTGTTATTACACATGTGCACTACAATTTTTTTTTTTTGACAAAAAAAATTCTTTTATACACAAAAACTAGTGGTTTTTACTTGAACCTTTCAATATATATATATATATATATATATATATATATATATATATATATGCACACACAAACACTCGGATCTAAAAAATAATTATACATAATAATAAGTTATCTAATTGTTCAAAATAACTAGATGAATAAAAATATACTACTTATAAAAAGATGAAGAACTTTTTTTATACAACGGAGCCTATGTCAAACACTTTTCAATTACTTGAGGACGATGAAGAATCATATGCAAACCTTCAAAAAGTTCTAGAAGGATGAGTCCACGTAAAAATACATTAACAGAAAAAAGATAGACGTAAAAAAATACATTAATAAAAAAATGGCAGCCATATATGATTTAGCTTTTGGTGATTTAAGGATTTGGGTTTAATAATGATTGAGTAGAGTTTTTTTTCTTACAAATATGATTTTTTTTTTATGATCTATCCAATATATATATACACACATGAATCTACAAAATAATTATACATAATAAGTTATCTAATTGTTCAAAATAACTAGATGAATAAAAATATACTACTAATAAAAAGATGAAGAACTTTTTTATACAAAGGAGTCTATGTCAAACACTTTTCAATGAAGAATCATATGCAAACCTTCGTAAAGTTCTACAAGGACGAATCCATGTAAAAATACATTAAAAAAAGTCGTATTAGGATTTAGCTTTTAGTGGTTTGGCCATTTGAGTTTAACAATGGTTGGATAATGTTTTTTTCTTACAAACATGAGTTTTTTATGATCCATCCTATATATATATATATATATATATATATATATATATATATATATAGGGTAGCGTTCCCAGCGTGAACAACCTCCCAAGAGTGAACTGCGTGAACAGATATGGACCCTTGATTTCCTTTTTAGTTGTTAAGGGTAGGATTGTAATTATATAAAAAATTAGATTTAAATCATTATTTTAATAATTGAATTAAGTTATATCTTTCCTAATTTAAATTCATTATCCACATTATGTTTATTTATTTATTAATAAGATAATTATCAAAACAAACTACAAATTACCAGATTTCATTTTTGATTTTTATTTCAGATTTCATCATCAAAATTCAAATTTTGATTTTTAAGATCCACGTAACCTTCATATTTCAACGGTATACACATGTGTACTTGGATATAAATAGAACAGTACACATGTGTACTAAGCATCGTACATATGTGTACAGTAATTCACAGGTGTGCATCAACATTCAGTACAAAAAAAATTCTGAGATATCACAAAAAATAGACGATATACACACGTGTACATCGCATTTAAACAAATAATTATTTTAATAATTGAATTAAGTTACATATTTCCTAATCCTTGATTTGTGAGATATTTATGCAATCAATTTAAGAGGATAACTGATTACTTGATTTGTAAGAGATTTATGCAATCAATTTAAGATTGAAATTACACATATACCCTTTTTGTATTTAATTAAATGAAAAAAATTAACCAAATAATTACCATCATGCCACTCACATTAATCTCAAGATCATAAAACTCAAGGGCCCAGATCAGTTCACGCAGTTCACTCTTGGGATTTTGTTCACGTTTAAACATAATCCAATATATATATATATATATATATGGAGGAGCTCATGCGAGAACCACCCTTATTGTGAGAACCGCGAGAACCAATGTGAACACAACCTAAAATAGCTAAAAAAAAACCTAACCCCCACCCCCCCCCCCCCCCCAAAAAAAAAAACCTAACCCCCCCCCCCCCCAAAAAAAAAAAACCTAACCCCCCCCCCCCCCCCAAGCTAAATGCTAAAAACTAAAACCCCCAAAAAACCTAAAAAAAACCTAACCCCCCCCCACCCCCCCCCCCCCAAAAAAAAAACCTAAACCCCCCTCCCCCACCCCCCAAAAACCTAAACCCCCCCCCCACCCCCAAGCTAAAATGTTAAAAACTAAACCCCCAAAAAACCTAAAAAAATCTAAAAAAATAAAAAAAAATCTAATTTTTTTTTAATATTTTATATGTTAAAATCGCTACTTTTAGAAGCCAAAATTTTTTTTTTTTTAAATTTAAAAAAAAAAAAATTTTTTTTGCTTTGAAAAGTAGCGATTTTTTTTATAAAAAATATTAAAAAAAAAAAATTTCTGTGATTTTTGGCTATTTTTAGGCATTTTTGGTTGTGTTCACATTGGTTCTCGCGGTTCTCGCATGATCTTCTCCCTATATATATATACATAGATCTGCAAAATAATTTTACATAATAAGTAATTGTTCAAAATAACTAGATGGATAAAAATATACTACTAATAAAAAGATGAAGAACTTTTTTTTATACAAAGGAGTCTATGTCAAACACTTTTCAATGAAGAATCATATGCAAACCTTCGTAAAGTTCTTCAAGGACGAGTCCATGTAAAAATACATTAACAAAAAAATAGTCGTATAAGGATTTAGCTTTTAGGGGTTTGGCCATTTGAGTTTAACAATGGTTGGATAATGTTTTTTTCTTTACAAATATGAGTTTTTTTTTATGATCTATCCAATATATATATATATATATATATACATATATATATATGTGTGTGTGGATAAAAATATACTACTAATAAAAAGATGAAGAACTTTTTTTAATACAAAGGAGCCTATGTCAAACACTTTTCAATTACTTTAGGATGATGAACACTACTAGAAAAGTGGTCATTTTGCTACAGAAATTTCCTACGCAAAAAAATGCGTCGCAAATTCTGACACATTTACTACGCATTTCCTACGGAAAAAAGACCTTGATTTTTTTGGGCAATTTGTGACACAATAGTGACAAATATACTAATTCTAAGTATTGTGTCGGAAATGCGTAGCAACTTGCTACGCATTTCCGACGGAACCATTATTTATTCGTTGGAATTAGATTTATATGTTAAATTCATTTAAATATTAATTGTTGCGTCAGAAATGCGTAGCAACTTGCTACGCATTTATGACGAATTATTTATTATTATATTTAGATTATATTTTAATGTTTAATCAGCATTATTATTAATTATTGCGTAGGAAATGTGTAGCAACTTGTTACGCATTTGTGATGGAAAATTTATTGCGTAGGAAATGTGTAGCAACTTGCTACGCATTTGTGATGGAAAATTTATTGCGTAGGAAATGTGTAGCAACTTGCTACGCATTTGTGTAGGAAATGTGTAGCAACTTGCTACGCATTTGTGATGGAAAATTTATTGCGTAGGAAATGTGTAGCAACTTGCTACGTATTTGTGATAGAAAATTTATTACCATATTTAAATATTTAACTAGTTTTATTATTACCATATTTTATTATTACCATACATCTCTTAATGCCCTTTCAATCATTACTATCCACCATATTAATAATAATTTATTATTACCATAGTTTCATTAACCTTAAACTTCAAGTTTTAACAATACTAAATCCCTAAATTTATATTCAAGCACAAAATTCAAACGCCTCATCTAACTCACTGCTAAAAGGGAAAACCATAAATTTGTATAATTTGTATAAAATGCATAACCATGATTTGGTAATTGTAAGCTACCCAAGTACCTGTTGTGCATTGCATAAAATAAATGGCAAACACCACGACAAGGCTGGGTAAGAAATGAAAATAAGTTATCGAAATTGGAAATCATAAAAATGAATACATGTACCTCGAGTACGATATTGTTTGGCCGGTATCGGTTAGGTTTGGTACGGTATCGATTCATTGAAATCGAAACTGAAACCATATAATTTAATATTGTTACTGGTACCGATATTGTTCGGGTGGTATCGGTCAGTTCCTTAGGATAGCAATACTTGTGTTGGAATTTCTACCAAAAAAAAACACTTTCCTAAAAAAACAACTTTTAGAAAGAAAAAAAAAACTTTTTATAGTAAAGTGAATACAAAACATTTTAGAAAAACTAACAATAAAAGATTACAAAATGAAAAAAAAACAAAAAACAAAAAGGTTTACACATAATTGAGCCAATCAAAAGCTTTACTTCAACTTCACATGGATCACCATCCTATGGTCCATTGTTCACCTAATAATCAATCTAACGGTTAAAAATACTCTAGAATCAAAAGCTTTAGTTTAAACCCTAAATTCCTTTTACTTTGAACAACAGCACACCACAAACCCCCTTGCCCCCTTCTCTCTCGATCAGCCTAGCCTATCTCCGGCGACATGCCAGCCGGTGCCGGCCGCTCTCGGACAACCACGCCCCACACTGCTTCTCCTTCTGCCGACGACACTCACCCACACAAAGAAACCATCACCTCTTGAGTCCTTCATCATCTTCAGGTTCAGTTCAGTCAAGATGAAGTTGAATAGATCTGGAAATTGATGTTCATACAAATCTGCATACGTTTGGTACGAATCTGGATGTGTTGTTGTTGATTCGTACGAATCAAGGCTGGGGTGTGTAATTATGGATCTGCATCATTTTCATACAAATCAACAAACAGTTAATCAACAGATCTGGAAGTTATATACGAATCTGGAACAACAAGTTCACACTGATCCACGTTTTATCTGCATTGGAATTCTTTTCTCACCACTTGAGTTGTTGATGTTGTGTCGGTTGCTGATGTTGAGTTGCTGAGTTGCTCGAAAGGTGTTCGATGTTGGTTTCGATTCTCCAGAGCTGAAAAATGAGATGGGTGTGGGTTAATGTTATTGAATTTGTTAAAGGAATATGTAATTTTATTTTCTTTATGTTAGTAGATTTTATACATTTTTTGTTTGTAAATTTGTATAAATTTATGATTAATGTTATTGAAATTTTATAGTTTTTAGTTTTATTTGCTTTTGTATCTGATCTCTCGGATGTTTTATAAATAGAATAAAACTAGAAAAAAACATTAAATTTCGTGACAATTGTGTAGCAAAAATAAAAAATTAACTTCCGTTAAATGGGTAGGAAAATGCGTAGAAAAATGTGTAGCAATTTCTGACAGCCCTTTTCTGTCAGAAATGGTAGGAAAATGCGTAGAAAATGCGTAAAGAAACCAGTTTCCTACGAGTGGTTTAACTACATATGCATTTCATTACAAATTCGTAGAAAATTAAATTTCGTGACAATTGTGTAGCAAAAATTAAAAATTAACTTCCGTTAAATGGGTAGGAAAATGCGTAGAAAATGTGTAGCAATTTGTGACAGCCCTTTTCTGTCAGAAATTGGTAGGAAAATGCGTAGAAAATGCGTAAGAAACCAGTTTCCTACGAGTGGTTTTCCTACATACGCATTTCGTCACAAATTCGTAGAAAATCGCGAGTTATGACGCATTTCCTACGGAAAATGGTGTCAGAAATTTTAATTTTTCTAGTAGTGGAAAAATCATATGTAAACCTTGATGATTTTCAATTACTTGAGGATCATGAAGAATCATATGTAAACCTTGATGAAGAATCATATGTAAACCTTCAAAAAGCTGTACAAGGATGAGTCCACATAAAGAAAAATACATTTAACAGAAAAAAGGTATGTACCATTTTTTTTGGAGATAACCCTTATTCAAAGGCAACACATCTCTATCCTTAGAAGAATGAATAAGCAATGTCAAAACATTAGAATTCAATGGTGTTTAAAATATGATAATTATAAGTTCTAAAATATTTACAACCCAGTTGAAGTTACTTTTAAGGAAATGGAAACTAGTTCCCTAGTGAAAACCACGTTATACTACATTTTAAAACATTATTATTATTATTATGTTAAAAAAAGTCTGGTTTTTTATTATATAAATCAAGGTTTTTTTTTTCTGTTTGGAGCCGAATTACCAATAAATGCTGCTTATTTTTTATTTTAAAAAACAATGTTTATAAGGCTTGAATCCTTGAATTTTAAGTGCGGCTTCACTTTGAATCTAAAGAGGTTTTGCCGATTGGATTCAAACCTTCGCTTTCTTGTAAGTTGGGTTATTTCAAAATAGTAGGTATATATTTTCATATATATACATATATATTCCTAATATACAGTTTGCTAGTTTGGTAGCTTTACTATAATCCAGATGTGGAAGATCAAGTACAACACCTCGAGCTAATGCTATCCGTCTTTAATAAAATCTATCTACTATACTAAAAGTATACATCTTAGCCACATGGCTTATTTTTAGCCAATCATTTTGTTGATGTGGACATTCTCTTAAGCCAGAGAATTCCTTCTTGGGCGCCAAACATTTTCCTCTATTCTCCTTCTCACGTAAGTTTCTTCCGCCATCTCTCTCTCTCTTATTTCCCATTTTTATTTCATCCTCCTTGATATTCAAAAACCCTAATTGATAAGCGATCGATCACCAAAATAACCAATTATGAATCGAGATTGCAGATATGGCGAAGCGATCAGTACCGCTAGAAGAAGAGACGGCGAATCGGTACCAACTCGGGCTGTTGACTCGGTGTTTCGGTTCGTTCGATTCGCTGAGTTTGAGATCCTCTTCATTCTCTTCTTCGTCATCGCCTTCATCATCTTCAAAGATCTGGTTAGTCCTCTGTTTCAATACCACTTTTGAACCTCAATTTTTATGTTGAATAGTTTTTAGGGTTTGTTTTTTCTCATTGAATTACTGAAAATTTGTAATCTTCTTTCTTATATACGTATTATATTATTGTATCTCCATTTCATCGTCTTCACAATTTAAAAAGAAGTTGTACGATAAACGTTGTAATGGGTTCGTAGTGTTTGCAGCTGCTGATTATTATTCTACTCTTGGTGTCCTAAATCTGCCACCATTAATGATATTAAAGTCGCTTATCGCAAATTGGGTCGTCAGGTATTACTTCTTTTTAGGGCTTTTTCTTTATTCATTTGAATTTCTTTTTAGGAATTCATTAGAATAAGTTTTAATGTTTGGAAAAGTGATTGTGATTAGGATTTAGGATTAAGATTGTTCGAGTCGTTACAAGTAAAATTGACTGTGTGTAGAATTTTGGTGATATGTTTGAATTTGTAAAAAAATGTTAAATAACTTTGAAATTGAAAAGTTCATATGTTAACCTTAAAAGTCAAGTTAAATGTTGGGATTTATTGGTTTCCAATTTTGTAGGAGCTGAACATGAAAGGAGCCAAACAAGAATGCAGGCCTTTGATGAACAACTTAGAAACTTTATGTAAGTACAATATTCTACTTTCAATTAAGTTTTTAAATTTCAATTGGGTTTAGTTTTAAAAAGTTTGGGTCAGGTTTCAGTTCGGACCTGTGAGCACGTTTAGCTACAGAAACGTCGTGTTTTTGTGGGTATGGAAGAAGAGAAAGTAGAAGGAAGTCAGTTTGTGGTTGTATTGTAAGGAAGAATGAGAGGTCTGCATCAAAAATCTGAAAACTTCTCATTTCTAAAGAAAATAATGTTAAAAAGTATGTCAATACATATCGAAGAATAAGTACAAACAAAGTTGGTGGTAAGATTTTCTAGATCCTTTATAGAATGCCTGTGTTATACTGTTGTTGAATGATTTATGTTCTTTTATATAGGACCCTAAACATGGACATTGGTGGCTGCAATTTGCATCCGGTGTGCTAATCGGCTAATCGCCATCCTTTTTATTTAGTCATCTACAAAAAGAATACATCAATGGTATCTTCATCTTGAATAGTGTGTTAGTGGTGTTTGTATAACAGTGCCCGTAGAATTGTGCATCTCATAGTTATTGTTGATTATGTGAATGTGTATGCGGGTTAAGCCATTGGAGTACAATCCTGATAACCTAAGATGGATGAGTATGTTCTTTGGACCCAGAGCAAGGATCTGGGTGATGGTTTTTATGCAGTAAGGATAGTTAATAATATCAAGCTCAATGTAGATGCGTGGAATGGAGATAAAATTCAAGGTGGTCTTCGCGATGGCACCAAAATTTACCTCTTTAAGTGAACAAAGGATGATAACCAACAATGGACGATTGCGCCTTTCTGTAAGTTTTTTTACTCAAAATTGTTTCTACAAGAAAATAAACGTTTCCCTAGAATGGTTGCTATCAATATTCCTATAATGGTTGTTATCAATATTTATCTTAACGTGAAGGAGTCTTAATACAAATAAACACGTTTATTTGGTTGGTAAAAGTTAAAAAAATGAATATATATGTTTCTGACCTTTTATCGTCAATCACTTCCTCGCACTTGAAAAAGCAATGAAAATAACCATGGTTCCAACTGAATTGTTAGACATGTGATTAAAAACTCAAAATCAATCAATGGCCAATTATTGGGTAACTAAAACTTTTGATTTTAGATGATTATTTCGCATGTACAATGTTTTTAGGACCAGACCGGTTGGACCGAGAACTGGATACATAAGCAATCTGGTCGAGTATATTTTCCCGCCCCCACTGACCAATGTCGTCTGGGTGGTCGGATTGGATCTAATTCAAAATTCATTGTTAACTTAGGTGGCAGTTAACGGGTCTACTGGAGTAGTCAAGAAATCAAGGACATCTACCATAGAAGGTAACTTATTCTCATGTTTGTTTTTTATTATATGAAGTATTTATGGTTTGACCATCTTAATTTTTTCGGTGTCAATTATATACGTGACGAAAATTGATCGGTGATAAATTACGTTAAAGTCTTATTTATGTGTACACTAAAATGGGATGTACTACTCTACCTGATAAGTTGTAATAAATTGATAAGAAGGGAAACATAAATGGGCTGAAAATCACCCAAACTGCAGTTTTTTAGCATAAAACCACATAAATTAGAGGTGGTAATTTTCCCATTAATTGTATCTGTGACCTTCACATTTGAAATTGACTTTTCATAAGTAGGATATGAGTCAACTATTGCAGCCCGCATCAATATGTGTTCTTTTCCAATTAATAGTAGGGTAATTTAGTTTTGGCTAACAAAAATCATCCTCATATGTTCGTTTTTTATGAGTTAATATTTGTGTCCGGAAATTAATATATTATCTTATTTAGGAGGTTGCACATGAGAATAGACTAATGTTGAGCTAATTACTGGTAAGGTAATAACTGAAGTGGAAGCATGAATATGGTCTGCAGCAGGTAATGTTGTTATTATTATTATTATTATTTTTATAGTTATAGTTACAGTTACAGTTACAGTTACAGTTTAAATATCTAATGGTTTATCATAAGATATCTATTGGTTAATTAGCATGTTGTACAAATATTGGATCAGTGGTTTATGATAACTTATGATATATCCCCAGAATGATGATATTTCTACATTTATGATGCAAAATTTGAACCTCAAATATATAGTCAAATATCTTGATCCTTAAAGACAAAGAATGATTTTCATATAATCATTGAGTAAGAATTGTAGTTTATTATTATTTTTATATGTTTATCAGTGGTCTTAGTTGTTTGACTTTTATTAGTCACACTGCAAGTCTTTGATAAACTTGAATTACTTGGCTGCACAATGATTACAAGGGGCATTTTGGTCATAGTGTAGGTTGCTTTTTTGTTCATTTTAGGTTCCGTTTTATCTATGGAATAGTGAGTGATGGGTTATATGTTGGTTTACGGATCAAGTTGTAAACGGGTTTGGTTCAATTTATTTCGGTCATACTAGAACTTGCATTATGTTTAATTCTGGATGTTTTGTTTAATTTTCTTTAGCAGAAAAAATCTGGATTTCCAGATTGTTTTAATATTTAGTCACAAATGAGTTACAAGAAAAACTAAAATCCGTCAGGAAATGCGTCACAAATTTCCGACGCCATATTTTCGTCGGAAGTCCGTTGAAAATTGTGTAGTAAATGTGTTGTAAATGGTTTTCGACGGAGCTTTTTCCAACATTTGTGATGGATGCATACGGTACTGAACCTGTAATCTAATTGGTTCAAGAAGCACATACCGCTCAAATAAAGATTGAGCTAACCCAGCACAATGTTGTGGGGGTGATAATAATTTTGAGTTTTTGTAGATTTTATCTTATTCATGTGTAAAATAAAATAGTGAAATTCATATCAGTTTTTATTGCAAACCAAGATTATCTCACATATCTGTATCTATATTTAGATTCGGTTTAGTCATCATGAATTTTCTAACAGACTACATGGTCCATCAAATAGTGAATTTTCTATCTTCTAGTTTGACCTTAAAAGTCAAATTGTTTCCTTTAAAAGTACAGTAGTCTTTTTTCTTTATCTTCTACTTGACCTTAAAAGTCAATTTATTTTATCCGTAAATAAATAAACAATGACCAACACAATTCTCTCCATTTTAAACATTTTTACCGTCGGCCAGTATTTGCATTTGTTGAGAGATGGTTAATGCAATAGTTCTCAGACATTGATTTCTAGACAGATTCCATGAATTGAAGTTTCCATTATTGCCGCTTTTTCGGTTCAACATGTTCAAGTTAAGTTAAGTTCATCTCAATACCGATAGATATTATATGTTTGTGTTAAGCCATCCGCGAAACTCACGGGATCTTAAACTAGTGTGGTATATAAAAAATGACTCGTCAACGTTTGATTTTTGTTGATATTAAGAATCAACTAAGAAAATGACCAAATATTGGTTATATGTTACAATCTTTTAACCAACTTTATTTTGTTCTTAGGGTTATTGTTGAGCCTATTTCTCAGCAGTCTTTCCTTTTGCGGTATATTAAAGTTTCTTTTTTGTTTGGTTCTGATATATTGTTGTTGATAATTGGATATAGATATTGTTCTTGGTTGTGACTTATTGTTTTAGAATCTTGAGTTTGTAATACAATTTCATTCAACTGGTACATATGGTGTTGGGTGCCTTAGTATTGAAGGTTGGTGTGGTTTTTATCATTAGTGTCAATAAAAGATAAGTTGAAGCATATCATAACCAGGTTCATATTATTCCTTGTGTAGGATCATGTGGTGAAGGTTATATTTTAAGAAACAGAGATGGAAGATTTAAGTAACGCTACACTACTAGAATAACAGGTAATGGCCACCAAAATTTGCCGCCTAAAAAACGGTAGCAAAATTTGTGTACTTTAAAAGTCTCATGGCGCGCTGCAGATGTTAGTTCCATCACTGCCCTTAAAAGATCCATCAGCCCCTTTGCTCTCGCTATTTAGGGTTAACATCCATCATAAACAAAAAGAGTCTGAAGTGTATCTCATTGCACTCCCAATCTCTCTCACCATTTTTTCCATCACCGGAGATTCAACTCCGGCCACTTCACTCCGCCTCATAACCACCACTCCTTCACATACACTCACAAACTTTCAACACAAATTGCCTCACACACACACACACACACTAGCCCTAATTCACCACTCACTAACCACGGCTTGAACAATAATTAAACATCTCGAAATTGAGAAATGACGTCATCATCGAAAAAATTAGGATCAAATGATGAATTGTGTATGGAGATCGATCCTCTTCTCAGGCAATGGTGGTGCTTCGAACCTCCGCGTGTCGTGTGTTTGATACTAAATCCGATGGTGCGAGCTATGCTACGGGGTTTGTAATGGATAAGAAGCGTGGAATTATATTAACCAATTATCATATGGTTAAACCTGGTTAGTTAGTCATCATCATTTCCCCCAAATTCAAGTTAGGGTTCTTAGACGCAATATTAGGATTCATCTCCTTCTCTGTAACTTCTGCTATGATTCGTCTCCATCTCCGTTGCATCAGGATCTATTGTGATTTATATTTGTTTGATCGATTCTTTATTTTACTTGTTGATTGTCACGGCCCCTGTCCCGGTTTTTACCCGGTTCAGGAGCCGCGGGACAGAAACCCGTGGTATTGAAATTTGGCAGCGGAAATTTTTAACAGGATCGTGAAAACGGAAAATGCCCAATTATTTTATTTCACAATTTGGGGCAAACCCCGTAATTTACAATAAAGGAATTTCACGAGGAAATTCCCTGTTTTACAAAACATGTTTATTTATTTTACTGAGCCACCTCTTCAAGCTTTTAGTGCTACGCGACACTTTCCCTAGTCACAGTAAATCACCTGAAATATGTTTAAAAAAATTTTATCAGCGGGGAAATACTGGCGAGTCATTCATTTGGTACAAAACGACACATTGTTATAGATTACAGCATAAGAGCGATTACAATGGCCACTATCTTATATTATCTGCCCCCGTGTCACACCCTGGTGATGATGCTCATACCACCATTGGGTCCTTTCACCCAATAGTGATGATTATCACTGTTAAAAGTGAGAAACAATAGTAATGTGCACAATACCCCACTTGCCAGTAATTTAAGATAACCAAGACTTAATCCCTGTAACATATAACTGGAAAACATTTGGGTATTGTAAAACATTGTTGATAAAAGAGAATGACTCACATTGCAAATTTAGTTGGACAGAATCTTGCCTACTGATTTTAGCCTCGTAACCTAGTTTAAATAACAATGCATACGAAACTAGGTCATTAACTTAATACAACATTTACGATAACTCACGAAATCAAAGCCCTCACGATGAATGACAAAGTATAGCCCGGATTCGGGCAGCACTTAAGCATCCATCGGATCGGTTTCAATCGATCGGACATTGTATCATAGCAGTGATCGAGTTAATACCCTGTAATCGTAGCAGCGTCTTGATACCTTAACACTCGTTTTTAAGCAGAATATGGACGTTTTGAACTAAATTTTCGAACACAGAAGCAATGCCATGCATCGTCCCATTTATAGCAAAATTTTAGGTTTTACGCGGCCCGCGTAAACCCAAGAAAGATCTTACGCCGCCCGTGAGGGCCACCTAAGCTACGATTAGGGCTAGCGTGTCACGCGTAGGTCCGCCACGTGGCTGACACGTGGCCCAAAGCTTATCTGGCCGAACCACCTAGTTGTCACGGCCTACGTAAGCTTCCCTTAAGTCTTACGCGGCCCGCGAGCGACCCTTAAATTTTGATTTTCTTGATTTTCAACAAGGATTAGGGTTTTAGGGGTCCGGGTTTCTACTTACGGGTCGTTTTGGGACATTTTTGTAGGTCCTTACATCCTCCCCACCTTATTTAAAATCTCGTCCTTGAGATTTACTAAAATATGTGGGGATACTTTCGCTTCATTTCCGATTCCAATTCCCACGTGTACTCAGGTCCTCTTTTGGAATCCCACTTGACTTTGACCAATACCAATCTTTTGTGTTTGAGGAATTTTACTTTTCTGTCTTCGATTTGGAGTGGTTTCTCCACAAATTTCAATTTTTCATTTACCTCTATGTCTTGAAGAGGTACTACCAGGGATTCGTCAGATAGACATTTCTTGAGGTTAGATACATGAAACACGTCATGTACTCCAGCTAGCTCTTCTGGTAGTTGTAAGCGATAGGCAACTGATCCTATTCGCGGTATTACTGATAATGGTCCTATATACCTTGGACTTAGCTTTCCCTTCTTACCGAATCGAACTACTCCTTTCCAAGGGGAAACTTTCAACAGTACCTTGTCTCCAACTTGAAATTCTAACGGATTGCGTCGATTGTCAGCATAACTTTTCTGGCGATCTCGAGCTGTCTTTAGTCTTTCCTTGATTTGAGTGATCTTGTCGGTGGTTTCTTGCACAATTTCAGGACCTGATAATTGACTTTCTCCTATTTCTGCTCAGCAAACTGGAGTTCGACACTGTCGTCCATACAGTGCTTCAAATGGGGCAGCTTCGATACTTGCATGATAACTATTGTTATAGGAGAATTCGATTAAGGGTAGCTGGTCATCCCAATTTCCCCCAAAATCTATGACACATGCTCTGAGCATGTCTTCCAGGGTTTGGATCGTCCTTTCACTCTGTCCATCTGTTTGGGGATGGTAGGCAGTACTTAAACTTAATCGCGTCCCCATGGCTTCTTGGAAACTTGTCCAGAAATGTGAAGCGACTATCCCTATCTGATACAATGGAGAGTGGGACTCCATGTAAGGATACTACTTCGTCTACATACAATTCTGCTAACATTTCCATGCTAAAGGTTACTTTCATGGGTAGGAAATGGGTTGATTTGGTTAATCGATCCACAATCACCCAGATTGCGTCGTTACCTTTTCTGGTCTTGGGTAACTTAGTAACAAAGTCCATGGTTATTAGTTCCCACTTCCATACAGGCATTTCTAATTATTGCAGTAGGCCTGAGGGTTTCTGGTGTTCTGCCTTAACTTGTGAACAAGTTAGGCATTTAGAAACATACCTAGCTATGTCCTTTTTCATTCCTATCCACCAGAAATTATTTCTTAAATCTTGGTACATCTTGTTATTACCAGGATGCATGGTATACCTAGATTTATGGGCTTCCTCCAGAATCTTATTTCTTAAGTCTCCTTGCTTAGGTACCCAAATCCTTTTCTTGTGGAATCTCCAAATTCCATCAACCCCTTGCTCTAATTCCTTTATTCGTCCTTTCATTCCTTCAGCATCATCCTTGATTGCTGCTTCCAGAACATTCTTCAGTTGTTCCATTAAATCCAATTGGAGAGTTAATCTAAGAGCACGAACTCGTTTTTGTTTCTCATGATACTTATGACTTAGGGCATCTGCTACTACATTTGCCTTTCTTTCTTGATATTGAATATCACAATCGTAGTCACTTAGAATTTCCATCCATCTTCTTTGCCTCATGTGTAATTCTTTTTGCCCAAATATGTACCTTAAGTTCTTATGATCCGTATAGACAGTAAACTTACTTCCATATAGATAGTGTCTCCAAATCTTAAGGGCAAAAATTATTGCTCCTAATTCTAAGTCATGAGTCGTATAATTTTCCTCGTGTTTTTTCAATTGTCTTGACGCATACGTAATTACCTTTTTACGTTGCATTAGCACACATCCTAACCCTAGCTTAGAAGCACCACATTAAACTTCAAAATCTTCTGTTCCGTCTGGTAAAGCTAGAATTGGGGCATTTGTTAATCTTTGCTTTAAAATTCTACAGGCCTCTTCTTGCTTGGGTCCCCATTCAAGCTTAACTGTTTTACAGATTAGCTTAGTTAATGGCACAGCAATCTTAGAAAAATCCTTAATGAATCGCCTATAGTAACCAGCTAACCCTAGAAAACTTCTAACTTCCGTGGCTGATTGTGGGACCTTCCATTTTATGATTGCTTCTATCTTAGAAGGATCTACGTGAATACCTTCGTGATTCACCATATGTCCTAAAAATTGCACCTCATGTAGCCAAAATTCACACTTCGAGAATTTGGCATAAAGCTTATCCTTTCTTAACAAAGTTAAGAGTGCATGCAGGTGCTCACAATGTTCCTCCTGGATTTTGGAATAAATAACTATATCGTCGATGAAGACAATTAAGAATTTATCCAAATATGGTTTACAGATCCTATTCATCATGCCCATGAATGCTGCATGAGCATTTGTTAGTCCAAATGACATGACTATAAACTCGTAGTGACCGTACCTAGTTCTGAAGGCAGTTTTAGGTATGTCTTCTTCTTGTACTTTCAACTGATGGTATCCGAAGCGCAGATCTATCTTAGAGAAATATCTAGCCCCCTGAAGTTGATCAAAAAGATCATCGATCCTGGGTAACGGGTATCGATTCTTAATTGTAACCTTATTCAGTTCCCTAGAATCGATACACATCCGCATCGAACCATCCTTCTTTCTCACAAATAACACTGTTGCTCCCCAAGGGGATGAAGTAGGTTGTATAAATCCTTTGCTTAATAATTCATCTAACTGCTTTTTCAATTCTAACATTTCGGTGGGTGCTAACCGATAAGGTGCCTTAGCTATCGGTGTAGTTCCAGGAATTAGATGAATTTTAAATTCTACTTCCCTATCGGGTGGTAATCCAGGTAGTTCTTCTGGAAATATATCCGGGTATTCTGATACTACTGGAATTTCGTTTAGTTCCTTACTTTTAGTGTTAATGATCACCGAAATCATATACACTATTCCTTGTTTTCATGCATAACTGGCTACTTTCATTACTAAAATGAATTTCATTGGCTTTCGTGGCTTATCTCCTGTAACCACAATATTTCTCCTGTGGGTGTATGAATTTCTATGGAATTCTTATCACAGAGGATTCGAGCATGGTTGGCTACTAACCAATCCATTCCTAGCACAACATCGAATCCAGCTAAGTTCATAGGTAACAGGTTTGCAGAAAATTTATGGCCTAAGAGTTCTATCTTTCCTTCTTGCAAGACCTTATTTATGTTAACAGAAGTACCATCTGTTGTTTCTACCATAAAAACTTGTCTAAGTTTGTTTAAAGGTTGCTTAAGGGCTTGGCAGAATGAAGTATTTATGAAACTTTGGTTTGCACCAGAGTCAAATAATACTTTTGCGTAAACGTCATGAACTAGGAACGTACCAGCTATCACATCCGGAATCAGATCTGCTTCTTGAGTGGTTAGCTAGAAGGCTCTTGCATTTTTCTTGTTAGTAGTTCCATCAGTTGTTTTTGCCTTGTTGTCAGCTGGCTTGACCAGTTTCGGGCAGTCCGGTCTAAAATGTCCAGCTTCTCCGCAGTTAAAGAAAATTGTTGATTTCTTCCTCCTGCATTCTTCTTCTTGGTGCCCCGGAATTTTGCAGAAATTACAGTACCCCTTACATTTTCCAAAATGCTTTCTTTTACAGGTACTGCAGAATGGCGGGGTGGAGGATAGCCCAGTCCCCTTTTTCTTGAAATTACTACTATTATTACTCACACGAAATCCTTGGGTAATCTTTTGGGCCAGTTCCTTCTTCCTGTTTTCTTCTCGAGTACATACTAGTCCATCGGTTAAGGTGTTGGCTAGTTCGACCGCATCGTCAATTATGCGAGGTCTCGCAGCTTTGACGATATCACGAATCTCGCTAATCAAACCCCAAATATAGCGAGAAATAAGTACCAGTCCTGGAGAAGCCAGGGTTGGTACAACTCTAGCATACTCGAAGAATGTCGAAGTATACCCTCGACAGTCAACATCCACCATCCGGTGGTTCAGGAACTTATTTGTCATTTGTTCTTTTTCATATTCGGGACAAAATTTTCTTTCCACCAATCTCTTAAATTCTTCCCAATTCATGGCATAAGCCTCGTCACTTCCCTTGGCTTGTAGTACCGTGTTCCACCATTCTAATGCCCCTTCTTTAAAAAGGTGGGATGCATACATAACCTTGTCTTCCTCGGCACATTTGCTTATTTTAATTACTGCTTCGGTTTTCTCCAACCATCGTAGTGCGGCAGTTTCCCCTTCATTGCCTGCAAATTCAACTGGTTTACAGGAAAGAAATTCCTTGTATGTGCAACCAGGTGTTGCAGCTTTCATTTTCTTAAGGAATGGGGGCTTGCACCACATCATTATTATTATTGCCGCCTCCATTTACACTGTTACTGAAATTGTCATCGCGAGTACGTTTGTTGTGGTTAGCTTGGGGAGGTTCAACTGGATTTCGGGCAGAAGCAATGATTGCTGGAATAGCATTGGCTATTCCCTGAGCAACGATGTTTTCTATATCCTGTCTATTAAGAAATTGGTCTTCATTATTTTGTTCAGATTGGTTAACTTCGTTGACTGGTTGATTTTCCGCGTTTTCCATCTGAATAATTAACAATATATGCAAATTATTATCACCAAAATAGATAACAACCGGCCATAATAAAACAATCACACATAATCAAGTCAACACATATAGCCAAAATTGTCGATTTTGCTACTTTCATATTTGTATATATTAGTATGCATCGATACACACTAGTTATACTACAAAAGTTTTATTTTGAGTTATTTTACATGATTATGTTTTTATTATTATTATTATTATTATTATTATTATTATTATTACTATTATCAAAGCACACATCCCTAGTTAACCAGCCCTTCAGAAGCGACGCTCCCTCTCGTTGTATTTCCACGTGATTTTCTCCCCCACTTCCCGAATTCTATTTCCAGCGTCCACCAGTTCCTTTCCATAATGGCGGAGTTCAGCCAAGTTTTCTGTGCTCATAGGTGGGTTTGGTGCTGGTTCAGGGTCAAACTGAGGAAAATAGACGTTGGGATTATTCATGAAGTTCTGAAACTGCCAGTCACTTGTCCACCACTCCTCCAATTCTCCGGGTAGAAGTTGTTGGTTGACAATAGGATCTAGAATTGCAGGTGCCAAATTAATTGGAAGTTCAGATTGGGCTGGGAAACTGAAGAGGTTTTCATTGGCAGGTCCGATGAGATCACAATTTGCAAGTTTGCGATCAAGCTCCTCCTAGGGCAGCATCTTCTGGGCCTGACCCGAGCTTTCCCCTATCTCCTTTCCTTTCCCTTTGTCTTTCGGATCCTCAGTCTTTTTAACCTTCTGGGCGGCTGGCTTCTTCCTGCGTCCGCGTTTCCAGTCCAAGATTCTCCTCCTCTTTTTCGGCTTTGGTTTCTCATGGGCTTGGAATTCCATTGGTTGTCTGCCTAATAACCGGAAAGGTCTCTGGGAACTTCCATACCAGCAGAATCGATAGTGAGATTCTGAAGAGCTTCAGACAACTCATTCATGCTGTTAGCAGATATGGAGAAAACACAAAAATCCTAATCAGAATGTGATTTATTGCAACTTAAATTTTCACAGAATCACAAAATGGTAATTTGGAGAATTAAGAATTTCTAAATACTTAATTGGCTTACATCAGTGGATCTGATACCACTTTTTTCTATCACGGCCCCTGTCCCGGTTTTTACCCGGTTCAGGAGCCGCGGGACAGAAACCCGTGGTATTGAAATTTGGCAGCGGAAATTTTTAACAGGATCGTGAAAACTGAAAATGCCCAATTATTTTATTTCACAATTTAGGGCAAACCCCGTAATTTACAATAAAGGAATTTCATGAGGAAATTCCCTGTTTTACAAAACATGTTTATTTATTTTACTGAACCACCTCTTCAAGCTTTTAGTGCTACGCGGCACTTTCCCTGGTCACAGTAAATCACCTAAAACATGTTTAAAAAAAAATTATCAGCGGGGAAATACTGGCGAGTCATTCATTTGGTACAAAACTACACATTGTTATAGATTACAGCATAAGAGCGATTACAATGGCCACTATCTTATAATTATATGGCCCCATGTCACACCCTGGTGACGATGGTCATACCATCATTGGGTCCTTTCACCCAATAGTGATGATTATCACTGTTAAAAGTGAGAAACAATAGTAATGTGCACAATACCCCCACTTGCTAGTAATTTAAGATAACCAAGACTTAATCCCTGTAACATATAACTGGAAAACATTTGGGCATTGTAAAACATTGTTGATAAAAGAGAATGACTCGCATTGCAAATTTAGTTGGACTGAATCTTGCCTACTGATTTTAGCCTCGTAACATTGTTTAAATAACAATGCATACGAAACTAGGTCAGTAACTTTATACAACATTTACGATAACTCACGAAATCAAAACCCTCACGACGAATGACAAAGTATAGCCCGGATTCGGGCAGCACTTAAACATCCATCGGATCAGTTTCAATCGATCGGACAGTGTATCGTAGTAGTGATCGAGTTAATACCCTGTAATCGTAGCAGCGTCTTGATACCTTAACACTCGTTTTTAAGCAGAATATTGACGTTTTGAACTAAATTTTTGAACACATAAGCAATGCCATGCATCGTCCCATTTATAGCAAAAATTTGGGTTTTACGCGGCCCGCGTAAACCGAAGAAAGATCTTACGTGGCCTGTGAGGGCCACCTAGGCTACGATTAGGGCTAGCGTGTCACGCGTAGGTCCGCCACGTGGCTGACACGTGGCCGAAAGCTTATCCGGTCGAACCACCTAGCTGTCGCAGCCTGCGTAAGCTTCCCTTAAGTCTTACGCGGCCCGTGAGCGATCCTTACATTTTGATTTTCTTGATTTTCAATAAGGATTAGGGTTTTAGGGGTCCGGGTTTTTACTTACGGGTCGTTTTGGGACATTTTTGCAGGTCCTTACATCGATTTAACTCAATTGAAGGAGAGGTAATTGCTTGTTTCCTCTATGTTACTTCAGGTATGGTTCTTTGGTTTGGATGGCCTCGGTTTGGATTTTGGAGCCCTAGGTATCCTCTGGTGTAAGATATCGTCACTGTTTGATGTTAAGGTTTGGTTATGTGGTTTGATTTTGTCAGATCTGTATTGATGTGATAATTTGATTACTGTTATGCTAGAATGTGTTTGTTGCCTCTTATGATTAGGATATCGTTAGAGTAGTTTTAGTGTAGTTATTGGTTGGTTTGGTAAGATTATGAGAAGACTGTGTCGATAGGAATGAGATTATGCATGTAATTAAGAGGGTATAGTCTTTCTCTGCTTGTATTGTAGAATGTGAATGTAATATGTGAGTGTACTGGAAGTACTTGTGATTGTTTTTGGTAAGGTGAATGGTTTCAGTTTTTAATTTTTCCAAATAGCTATGGAGCACTATACATTAGTAACTACTTATGCTTTGAAACATACAATAATGACTAGCTTACCCAGATATCTCAAAAAGTCATCATGAGCAATGCAATTTTTAAATTGTTATACTTGAGATAAGTAAGTCCGTTACTTTGTTATAGGTAGTCAAAGGCGCTAGGTGTAAAGGGTGAGCATGTTGCCAAGACAAGCAAGGTGCATAGTGTAAACATGCCATTTTTAGTTGTTTTAGACATGGTTTAGTCTACTTAAGGCTAATTGTGGGCCATTTTTAGTTGTTCCAACCTGATTCAAACTCGTTTTTGCATAATTTAGATAGTTTTTCCTGGTTTTATTGCGCCTATGCGCCTTGACGATCACAAGGTGTTTAAAGGTTTAGGGGAGAAGAAAGAATTGGCGAACATGAAAGATGAATTCATTCAGTTACAAAGCCAATGCTCTCCTCATGTTTTCTCTCACCATCTTGGCTCTGATGTGCGCCTTGGCTTCTCTCACTGATAATTTCGACTACCATCTGCCAACTGCCACTGTTCAGGTTCGTTCTAAACCCTAGTTTAATCATATATCGTTTCAGTTTTGATTCTATGAGCAGTAAGTTTACTTAATTGTTTGTTTTTTGGTTTCTGGTTAGTAGATATTGAATGTCAATTGATTTCAGAAGAAATCAACCGAGCTACAACCCCTGGGACAAAGGTGTGCTGAAGCAAGGAAAAAAAGGAAGCATGTTCTTCAACAAAAGAGAAACAACAGTGGTTATCATCCTACATCAACATCCGATTCTGTTGAAAGGTTTCCATTATCAAATATTTCAAATGGTATGTGTTATAGGTTTGCAAACAAAATTTAAAAGAAATATATATTTATATCTTACCTTTTAGGAATCCTTACATATGTCCTATTTTACAAGTTTCAACAATCAATGTTGAACGAAGAAATGTATATCACCCTCCTACTTATGCTACTCCAAATATTAGTAGTAATTTGTGTCACACATCTACAAAAGGAAAAGGTAAATTTACTACATATATATATATATATATATATATATATATATATACTTGTTTTTAAATTTAATTATGAATTGCAGTTTTGTTCATTTATTTTATATACTTTTGTCTTATAAGATTCATCAAGAAAAATCTTATCAAGGAATATACATCACACTCCTTTTGGAAGTACTAAGCAAACATCTGATTTTATTGAGAGGACTCCATTATCAAATATTACAAATTGTATGTTTTAAATGTTTGAAAACAAAATTTTTGTTTAATGTATATTCATATCTTAGCTTTTATGAATTGTTATATATGTCTTATTTTACAAGTTTTAATATAGGTGGCATACCTAAAATTGAACTATCAATGAGTGATGAGATATTAGCAGATTCTGTGGTTAAGAAGATTTATGGAATCTCCGAAGGTATTAGATACGAATGTAAATTCCTGTTAAGCTTTCAACATGTATATAACTTATACGGACTTATAAATTTATTTAATTCTGAAGATTATATTGATCATGGAGATGCCATCTTTGTGTGCTTTAAGTGTGATGCAATGTTATGGGAAGATGAAATGCTTAGGGGGAATTAAAATCGTACGAAAACGCCATATTCTCTTTGTTGTTCAAATGGAGATGTTGAGCTACCACCTCCTCCATTACTACATCATTTATATAAAAGTCATACCTCAGAGTCTCAGAATTTCACGAATAATATTCGAGCATATAACATGATGTTTTCGTTCACATCTCTTGGTGGAAAGGTTGACAAAATTTATCAGGGAGGAAAAGGTCCTTATGTATTTAGAATACAAGGTCAGAATTATCATCGAATGGGTAGTCTACTTCCGGACGATGGGGAAGAACCCAAATTTTCACAGCTTTACATATATGATTCACAAAACGAGGTGGTAAATCGTCGAAAGCAGTAAGGTAATTTCTTTATGAAATTGTGCCATTTATGATTATATATATTGCTTCCCAATATATTCGCATCCATATTTCATTTGAAATGAATGTAAATTTTAACATTTTATATTTCTTGCGGTTCCCAGATACAATCTAAAACTACAAGAAACAACCAGCTTGATATTACAACCATCAAAAGTCTTAAAAATATGTTGGATTATTGCAATCCTCTTGTCCAGTCCTTCAGAATGGTAAGAGATTATTTTCAAGAAATGAGTGGCAAGAAGTAACCCTAAAGCTTATTGGAACAAGAGATAAGGATGGAAGGGTTCACAATTTGCCAACAGCATCAGAAATTGTTGTGTTAATAATTGGTGATTTTGATGGAGCATTTGATAAAAGGGACATTGTTGTTAGAAAGAAGTCTGGTGGTCTTCAAAGAATTAGTGAACTTCATCCTTCTTACCTTGCTTTGCAATATCCACTTATTTTCTCATGTGCAGAAAATGGTTATAGAGTTGGTATTAAACATAAAGGGATTGCGGTTGATAATGAGGTACTTAGAACCAATCTTACAATTAGAGAATTCTTTTGTTACAAAATACAAGATAGACAGAATCAGTTTTCATTGTTAGTTAATGCCAAAAAACTATTTCAACAGTTTTTGGTTGATGGATACACGATGATAGAATCTGACATGTTGAATTATATAAGGACACAACAACCGAAACTTAGAATGCAAAGTTTTAAGAATTTGAATGCTATTGTTGAAAGTGGAGAGAATAATGCCTCAAGTTGTGGTAAACCTATACTTTTACCTTCATAATTTACTGGTGGTTCTAGATATATGATGCAAAAGTACTTGGATGCTATGGCAATTTGGAAGTCTGTTGGATATCCCGATCTATTCATGACAGTGACTTAGAATCCCAACTGGCCTGAGATTTATAGGTGTTTACATGATAAAGCACTTAATCCTGAAGACAGACTGGATATTATCTCTAGATTATTCAAGTGTAAATTGGATCATCTAATAAAAGATTTCAAGAAAGATAAATTCTTTAGTGATATACAAGCAGGTACCTTTTACTTATGTTTTTTAACTTTGAACATCTAATTATATTTATCTAACAGCTCACTCTTGAAACATTTCAGTTATGTATAAAGTTGAATTTCAGAAGCGTGGACTGCCACATGCTCACATATGTTTGTTCTTGAGTGTTGAAAGCAATTTCCAACTACATCTGATATTGATCGTGTTATTAGTGCTGAGTTACTAGATAAAGAAAGAGATCCTGAATTATATGAGCTTGTCAAGAAATTTATGATTCATGGACCATGTGGTACAGACAACCCACTTTATCCATGCATGGTTCAGCAAAAATGCTCTTGTAGGATCGTGTTGTGACCCAAACGAGTCAATCAGAAGAGCTCTAGTCTGTTTCAGAGGCGAAAACAAAGAAACAGATGTGGAAAACAGCTTGTTTCACTATTAAACGTCTTGTATATTGATAATAACAGCAATACAGATCAAACGACGCATCGGCAGCATTTCGTTTCCGGAATGATGAAAGATACAAATGATTTCGCTCAGAAGGTATTTATAGGGGATGGGATTTCGCTTGAAAGTGACCGGTGTCAGTTCAAGCGAAATTAACATAGTTGATTTCGCTTGAAACTGCACATGTTGCTTTCAAGCGGAATCACTTCCTTCAAGCGAAATTACATCAATTACACCCTAAAACCTACTATTTTCTCGTACAACGCGCCCTGATCTAACAATTCTAGTACTAGACTCGATATAAGACGAAGTCGACAGACGTATGCACCAACAGACTCCCCCTCGGATGTTGACGAGTCTTAAGTGTCGAGTCTTCAACGTCTTCAGTCTTTATCAGTCTTCGGGCTTCCAGAATTTCGATCTGGCTCTTGCTTCACTCTAATGCCTTCTTAAGGTAATCTTCCTCTATTGCATTTCCCATAATCGAATTCCTGGCTCTATTCACACTCTAATTCTTTTGATCAGATCTCTTGATTTCTTAAGTTCATCAGTCATCAGCAATCTCAGGATCAGAACCCGACTCTTTGTCATTCAGACTCTCTCCTTCTAACAGACTTCCCCTCAACTTGTGCTGGGATCGTAGTCTGGCTTTTGCGGAAAATCCTCAGGTATCGGAATCTGGCTCTTTCCAAACTTCATTCCTGTATAAACTCTACCCAAAACATAAGTTTCATAGAAACCCTGCTAACCACTTGAAGACACAATCTGAATATATCATTTACAAATATAATACAAAATGACTTAACATATTAATCTCTGATGAACCACTTGTATGAATATCATTTTCATTTCAAACATCTTCAAATAAACTTTCCCAAACCTGTTCGTCATGTTCAGCACTCGGAATTTTGAAAATCAGCTCTTCAACATCAATTGTCGAAAATCTTTTTGAATTTTTTCAAAATTTATGCTAAAACACACCAAAAATCTTTTTGGATTTTTAAAATAACAGAAATCAAATATAGTAAAGAAATATTTACATACAATATTTTTGTGAGTTTGTGTAAGAGGATCATATCAGTTTATGTAACAAATCACCAACACCGTTAAGCTTTAAACATATTAAGTTCTAAACAATTCACTTAGATTGTCAGTATACTGATCCACTTAAATTTTCACACAAAATTCAACTGTTTCGAGACATGAGATTAATATTTTAGAGACTTAAACTTATTCGCATGTCCCACCTCAGAATATACTCCCGTATCCAGATCCCAATATTCAGTCTTACGGGTGAGTATACCTAGATGATATCTGTAAGGGGTTAAATTGCGAGACCGTGAGAGATCAGGTCAGAACTTTCGTTCAGCAGAGAGATGACGGCTCGACTTTTGGTGAGTCCCCTTTAGAGGATCTTTTTTACAACAGTACATGATTTGCATTTTTCAATGATTCATCATTTTTTATGCTGAGGGTAAGCTATATTTCAAGCAAGCGTAAAGTATTCTCCGGGGACTAGGCCATTGCTTCCGCATTATCAGAAGTCCCGGGATAATACCCCAGATATCACTAAGCATAAAGACCTAGTATCTCAGAAAGAGGGGTCCTTCAAACAAGATTTCGGGGGTTACCCATATATCCGAGAGATATTACCCACGAATTAAGCAAGTTTGAATTTAGGTTTATATCTCGACACGATCTACTAAATGTGCAAAAACCTACTGGCATATCATCAGTTAGACCGTTTATCACATTTGACTTTCCATTTCTTTAGCATGCCTTGATCGTCCACTGATGTACTATCATTTCCTCTTTTTCACAACAAAACGCATTTTTAATTTTATCATGTTTTTGATTTTTTTCAAATTTTCTAATGTTTTTGGATTTTCTGAAATTTTTACTCCCCCTAAAATGCAAACACATTTTAGGAAATTTGAAAACAAACTGTACAAGTAAATTGACAAATGATATCAAATCGCCTCAAATCGCCATCCACTTTGCTTAAACAATCAGAACTCCCCCTTTCAACAAACTATTTTCCCATTGATTTCAAAACACTTAAGTTTGTTTTAATCAAATGGTTTTTCCGGAAAATAAGTTTCGTTGATTTTCAAACCACTTTTAGTTTAGGGGATAAACTCATCATTTTGTTTTTAAAAATATCACTTGTAAGTATGGTCCAATCAAGTTCAACTTAATGACCTTGATTAACCATTTAAAGATGAAACCCTTCTTCAACCACTTGTGGGTTCACTTTGTCAATCAATCACCACTTGTAAATCAAAATATAACAATCTAAAGATATCACCTGTAAATTTACCAACCAAACCTTTTCAAGAATGATGCCGATTCCTGCTCCATTCTTACCAACCTGGGAGCTCCGGCAAGTCCGGATTTTCAGTTAGGAAAAACTTACCCCCAAGCCTGACCAGCCTTGGGAGATTCTGGTACACACCTATCCCACCAACATTTTGATTTGTAAAAATCTTTTGCACTTTTAACCTTCCCATCAACCATCTTCCCGAAAATATGTTTAACTTTTCCATTAAACGCCTTTTCAGCATCAAATTCTTTGTTACCAGCAAAGAATTGACCTGAAATCTCAAACCTACCTTTTGATTTCAAATTATTTTTTGTCAATGGTGGAAAGTTTTCCTCGTTCAACTCAGGAACGGAATTATCAACCTTTTTTTCAACACATGACTCCTCTGATTTTACGGAATCAGATTCAGTGCCAGAACTTCTTTCAGATTTTACAACCCATTTTTGTTTGTTTAAATCGACTTGTCTTTGTAAAACCGTTTTGAAGTTTCACCAACTTCCACAGTCGATTTATCAACACCTTTCCTTATCATTTCAGAGTTAGAAGACACTTATTGTTTTGAATAAGTGGACTCTTGGCAGTTCCAAGCAATGTGTCCAGCCTTTTGACACTTAAAGCAGGTTCTTCTGTCAACTCTTTGAACAAACTTCTTCACATTCTTCTTTACTTCAGAAAGAAACTCTTGATTGGACTGTTTCCAGAATGGTTTCTTCTACTCATCTTCAGAACTTCCTCCTGCAACAAATGTTGTTTTTGGTTTATAATTTTTCTCATTTTTATAATTTTCTGAAGAATTAAAACCAAGACCTTTCTTTTTAAAATTACTGTTATGGTTTGGTTTCTTTTGAGAACCATAACCAGAACCGTAACCCTTTTTCTTGTTCAATCTTTGTTGAACTCTTGAAGTGTACTTTTTAGGTTTTTCATGAAGATTTAAATCTTTTATTTCAGAAATATTAATTTCTGTTAATTTGAAAACCTGTTTGATCATTTCAGTTTTGACACTTCTTATTGGAAATTTCTCATCAGAATATAATTTGTATGAATCATTCAAAGATAAAGAGACGGAAGACACAGATGCTGGTAAGACACAAAGTGTCAAGTATAACAAGTGTCCGCCTCCAATCTATGAGAGTTATTCCCCCAGGAATCCTAATGAGGAGCGTCTAAAAAAGGCAGTCAACATCAAGTTAAAGTTTGAAATCGTTGATGAATTACCAGACAATATTGATGTTATATTCACAGCGTCTGACACTGATCATGAGTCCGAGTTATTAAAAAGAGTGGTCGATCAGGTGTTGGATACGGATGAAGAGTCAAAATCGGAGTCTAAATCTGAAAGTTCGAGTTCGTCAGAAAAGAGTCCGAGTTCACCGGTTAAAAGGGTTTACAATAAAGAATTCCTGTTATCAAAATCTAATTTGAATGACGGACCAATCAAAGATGAAGATCCACCACTCTGTGTCACATTACTACCCTTTGTTCCAGATGAACTGTCAGCACTAAAACCAGTTTGAATCTTTGGACTAGGGTTGGGGATAGCCACAAACTTGTTTCCTATGAAATACAAACTAACATCTTGTTTAGCATTTGGATTTGTCATGATAGCAGTTTTCTGAATATCCAATTCGTGTTCTTCGATTTTCTGAATGAACTGTGCCATATTCATATTCTCAGACTTCCTCAAGTGTTTCACAATCATCAAATAAGTTCCCCATTTTTGTTGCGGTAATGCATCAGCAAGTTTATCAACCCATTCTTCATCATCTTTCTTTATATCCAATCTCCCCATTTCCAAAACAAGATGACAATATCTGTCAATGGTCTGTTTCGTTGTTTCATGATCAAAAGCTACAAACATATCAAAAGATTTCTTTAGCAACGCCTTTCGGTTTTTAATCATATCTGCACTTCCTTTGAACTTTTGAATCAAAGCTTCCCAAATTGATCTAGCTGTACCATTATGTTGGAGCAAAACAAAAATATCTTCTTTTATCGCTTGTTGAAGAATACTGATCATCATTTTTTCACTTGTGTATTTCAATTTATCACTCTCTGTAAAATCACTAAATCCCTTTTCAAGCCCACGTTCGTTTTTCGGTTTTTCGTAATCTTTCTCCAACGAACACCACGCATCAAACTTATAGGCTTGCACCCAGTTCTCAAATCGATTCTGCCACCCTTTGAAATCTTCAATGTACATAAGTTTTGGCGGTTTCTGGTGAGTTCCTGTTTCATTCTCACTGTACAATGTTTCAGCAGCAGTAACAGGTGCAATCGGTGTAGCAAACGCATTGTAGAAATCTTCGTCCATTTTTCAGAAAATGTTTTCACAAAAACTCAATTTCAAGCGAAATATCACACTCAAGCGAAATTACCCTGAAGTGAAAACACCTTTGAAGCGAAATCACACCCTGAACCAAAAACAACTAATTTCGCTTGAAACAATTCAAGCGAAATCACTCCTTGAAGCTAAATAACCTAATTTCACTTGAAACGAGTCAAGCGAAATTACCCTTGAAGCGAAATCAGATCAAATTCAAGCGAAATCAAGTGACTTTTCAAGCGAAACCACGATTTCAAGCGAAATCAACCTGCTAATTTTGCCTGAAATGTTGCTGACATCATTAATTCGATCTGTTTTCAAGCGGAATTAAGTATTTTTACCAGTTTAAAGCCGAATTAAAGTCCAATTCTTTCAAGGATTAGTTAAAACACAGTTTCGCACTTAATATGTGAAATTCAGAACTTTTTGACCGTGAAAACTTGTTCAATTTCAAAAAGAAGGTGTAGAAGTCAGAAAATAAGGCTGTTTTGGCAAGAACTCTTCTTCCTGAGCTCTGATACCATTTGTAGGATTGTCTTGTGACCCAAACGAGTCAATCAGAAGAGCTCTAGTCTATTTCAGAGGCGGAAACATAGAAACAGATGTGGAAAACAGCTTGTTTCACTATTAAACGTCTTGTTTATTGATAATAACAGCAATACAGATCAAACGACGCGTCGGCAGCAGTTCGTTACCGGAATGATGAAAGATACAAATGATTTCGCTCAGAAGGTATTTATAGGGGATGGGATTTCGCTTGAAAGTGACCGGTGTCAGTTCAAGCGAAATTAACATAGTTGATTTCGCTTGAAACTGCACATGTTGCTTTCAAGCGGAATCACTTCCTTCAAGCGAAATTACATCAATTACACCCTAAAACCTACTATTTTCTCGTACAACGCGCCATGATCTAACAATTCTAGTACTAAACTCGATATAAGACGAAGTCGACTGACGTATGCACAAACAGCTCTAAAAAGTTTTCCAAAAAATATGTAGACGAGACTTGTGTTGATTCTGAAGGATATCCTGTCTACCTTCGTCGTCAAACAAGTAATACAGTAGAAAGAATGGTGTGGCACTTGATAACATGTTTGTAGTTCCTTACAATACCCTCCTTCTCAGAAAGTATCAGTGCCACATTAACGTTGAATGGTACAACCAGTCAGGTTCTATCAAATATTTGTTTAAATATATTAATAAGGGGCCTGATAGAGTCACGACTTCTATTTTTCAATCCAATACCACCGACAATGACACGCAGCAGAATGTAGTTGTAGATGAGATAAAAGCATACCTTGATTGTAGGTATATCTGTCACACCCCGATATTTCCACATAAACCGGTGGGCCCAGTGGGGAGTATCGTGACATAAGATTGGTATCGTCATAGTCAAACATACACAGAATAGCACAGCGGAAGTCTTGGAATATAAAATATTATTACAAACCCAATTGTCTGAAAATACCGAAGTGATAATTACATACGAGCTTGTAATATTAAATCCACAGGTGGATCATTATAAAATGTACAAAATGAAGTTTAGCAGACTTTAGGGCATCCTAAGGATTTGCAAGATCATTTATTGACACCAAGCAGCTCCCAGACTATTTGCGTATAGTACGTGTCACTTAGTCTTTTGAAAATACGTCAGTTTACATTGTTAATACAAACTTTTATAATAATAAATCATTAGGGATAAAACCCAAGTTCATTTGACATTACATTTGTAGGGATAAACCCTAATTATTGAAAATAAAAACTCATTTTTATTTAGGTAACTTTTATATCCCCTTTTCCAAGCCTTCAGTGCTCTCCAGCTGGCTTCTATTGGCTTTCACATTTTGTTACCTGAAACGCGTTTTAAAATATTTTATCAGCAAGAAATACTGGCAAGTACATTCCATTTTGTAAAGCATCAGTGTTACACATTACAGTATTAAGGGCAATTACAATGTTTATATCTACCCAATTACTCATTCAGTACGTGTCACTCGACGGATCTGTGACTATGGTCATATCACACATTGGATACCCATGCCCAATTGTGAATGTTATCAAGTACTGTATACAAACCCCATAATACTGGCAACAATTGTAGAATTACAAAGACTTAATCACTGTAATTGTATTTGAAAACATTTGAGGTTTTGGTAAAACATTTTGACTCACAAAAAGTGTTTAATAAAGAGAAATGTACTCATATTGTTGACTTAGGTGATACTACTATAGCTTCCTGGTGATCTCCTGGTTATTATCTATTAAAATTAAACAATGCACAAGTATTAGTAAAATAACCCAAATCACATTAACCGTACAACTCGAGACAGAACTCCAATGACTTAGTCAGGTAGAGCCTTAAAATGCATTACGGAGTCCTAAATCAGTCGGGCATAACACGAGACAGAACTCCAACGACTGAGTAAGGCAGAGCCTTGACATGCGTTACGGAGCCCTAGATCGATCGTGTAGGGTAACAGCAGGGTTATAATACTTACAACGAGGCAGAGCTTTGCTTTATAGGGGTATAATACCCGAGTATAATAATTGCCTACAGAAAGTTTGAGAGAGAATTCGATTTTGAACGATTGAACAAATGAGCTGATCGCCTCTATTTATAGGCCTGATCAAAGGCAGCTCGCGACCCGCGACAAACTTAAGGTCGGCCTTCGCGGCCCGCGACGAAAGTAGGTTAGGCCGTAGGCTTGGCGAGTCAGCGAATCTATACCTGCCATGTGTTGACACGTGGTGGCATGGGTGTCCGGCAAGCAACCAGGGCTCGTGCCCCACGAAGGATCAATGAGGTCTGGGTCGCGGCCCGCGACAACCCTATATTTTTTTCTTGATTTTTATAAATATAAAGGTATTTTGGGCACGCTTCTCGCATACGAGGTATAATAGGAACGTGTGGGTCACGTTTAAGGTCTTAGGAGGGTTATTATATCAAAAGTATTTACCTGAGCTACTACTTGATTCACAGCAAGATTTAAATAACTCAGTCTTATCTAATCTAACTAAATGCAGGTAGCTTTTAACGGGAGGCTCTAGTCTGGAATGATGGTAATATATAACCAATTTAGAATGCTAACGGGTCTTATTTAAGTCATAGACCTAGACCGGCTAGATTTAAGTATTAAAAACGGTACGATACGCTAGATTAAGCAATGACCGGAATAGAATGTAATTTAGACCCAACAAATATGAAGACTTGTATAATATGGGTAAACTAAATACATTCTGGATTTTGAAGTAAAAATGATAAGGTTAAACCCGTTTCGGCAAACTTACGTAAACTAGTTACGTAAGTCTAACCATACGCGTATAAGCGATAACGAGTAACCGGATGAGTCATGAACAAGTTCCATATGCCAATATACTTTAAACAAATTATAATATCAGTAGGATATCAACTTGTATGCCCGTTAAGGTTTTAAAATCAAACTATGCCTCATAAGGGCGTTTTGGTCATTTTACGACGTATAAAAGGAATTTGCGTACAATCTGATGTTACGATCATAATCATTTTATGAAAACACTTTATTTATGATATAATATCAGTATATTATCAAACATATGTGTGTTTTGTAGTTTTAAACCAAACTATGCTCCGTAAGGGCATTTTGGTAATTTCACACATAGTTTTGAAGGCTAATTTGGGAACCTGAGTTTATATCATATACCTACTGTAAAAATATTTAAAATGATTTATAAATTCAGTAGGTAACAAGTCTTGGTTGGTAGTTATGGTTTAAAACCATACTACGCGCCGAAACAACGTTAAAATCGTTAAATGATGATATATGCGATGTTTAAGGAAAACTGATTTTATGAACAGGTTTATATGATCCAGACATGTTAATTTATATAACATATCCGTGGTCAAAATGTTTTGTATGAAAATTATGCTTTAAAACCATTTTAGGTGCTAAAATGGCATTAGCATCATTTAAGGACATAATTCAAGAACGTATGCGTAAACTCAGTTTGTAAACTGAATAGACATCCAAAATTATCCTAATTATGTTATTACATCAGTAGGCAATGAGTTTGGTATGAAAAATTATGCTTAAAACCAATCTATGCGCCTAAAGGGCATTTTGGTCAATTTAAAGCACAATTTACGACATTATACGCAACCTCAGTTTACGATCAGATTTGTAACATCAAAATATGTTAAACATGTTAACATATCAGTACCTATATCATTTGAAAGCTGATTGGTGTCTAAAACCTTATTCTTTTAGCTTAAAGGACATAATGGTCAAAGTATGGCATAATAACGGAACATGCACATAAACTCAGATTACTAGTCTGATCATATAATATAACCTTATAGGGTTATACTATATTAAAATACAATCATAACGAAACTTTAAATCAATAGCAAACTAATCTAATTCGGTTCATAGTCGAAAGTCAACGCAGAAGTCAAACTTAGCAACTTTCGGTTGCGAACCGACACTAAAACTGGAATTGACGAGCCGAACATGTTTACACGCGTTCCAATAATTATTACTAAGTTTTTTAAATGATAAAACATATTTTAGAATAATTCTAAACTCATATCGCAATTATTTCAAAAACTGGACCGTTGACTTCTTAAACAATAATATGTTGACCCGTCAATAGACCAAGCAAACGTGATTCTTAGGAGGTGCCCTTTTGAGTGATTAACACCTACCTAATTATGATCACGTAGCCATATTCGTAGCGAACAATGGCTTGACCGTTTAAGGTCTAACTGAAAGTCAAAGCGTTTATCGTAAACGCTCGACTTTTCGGCTTTAAAAGCCTAATAAAAGAACTAGTCACGAAAGGAACACTTACAAGTGGTCCTAGGGACTGAAAAGAACTCAAAGGATCCAAATAATTCAGGAACTTCCAAGATGAGAGATAGGAGGAAAGAATGATAGGTGCAAGGAAAATATGGTGAAAAACACCCCAATTTATAGTTTTCAAGAATCTCTAGGATCTTGCCAAGTGTTTTGGGGAGTTCTAAGATGGTTACAAGTGTCTTAAAATCAGTTAGCAAGCACATTGATTTGTTTAAATGGATTAAAACGCTTTGAATTGGCCTGCAAGTAATGAAAGGATTAATAAACAACTAAAAAGACAAACTGTTGCTGGGTCTTGGCTGGCGGGCCGCGAAGACAACAAGCCCACGGATCATGGCCCACGCCTCTGTCCGGCCCAGCTTATCATTTGTTGTTTTGTCATTTATGGTCCCTCAAACCTTTTAATCCCTTTTTAGCTTTCATAAGTTGCCACTTTAAGCACAATACTATGTATTCTTATATGAAATGTTAATATAAGGTATGAAAACCCTTAGTGACCAATCTTAGGCCCACCCGGGAGCATGACCGAGCATTACGGAGTTCCCGGTTTGTTTCAAAAGTCTCTCCACGGCGTAGTTTCACACGTTGATGCTTTCGGCCCTTTTAACGCACAAACTTGCACATATTATCGTTTAATGGCATCAAATCTCTACTTAGCCCATATTAGGCATTCTCGAGAGTATGATCGAATATCATGATACTCCGGGTTTGTTAAAAGGTCACTCAGAGGTAAGGATGAACATGTTGATGCTTTTAACCCTTTATTACACAAATTTTTGAATTTATCGCAAACGGTTTTGTTTATCCAACAAATGGCTTAATATGAGAATACGAATACCGTGTAAGGTCATTCAGAGGCTTAGTTTAAGCATGTTGACACTTTCAGTCCCTCCACATTCCTAGTTTTAAATTTTGACAAAATTAGTTCCTCATAGTCAACGTTTGACTTCATTAAGGTTTAGTACACGTGTCAACACATTATTGGACACGATTTTATGAGGTGTTACATCCTCACCCCCTTAAAATAAATCTTGACCTCGAGATTTCTTCAAAACGATGGGGGTACTTCTGTCGTATAGTGGACTTAACCTCCCATGTATATTCGGGACCTCCACGACATCCCGCTTAACCTTTATAATAGGTACATGCTTCCGTCAGAGCTTCTTAACCTGTCGATTCTTAATCTATACTGGTTTCTCAACAAACTGCAGGTTTTTATTAATCTGTACATCACTATGTGACAAAGCTAGCGACTCATTGGCTAGATATTCTTTTAAATTACAAGTGGGGAACACATTGTGGATTCCACCAAGCTCCTTGAGTAAGTTTTAGCTTATAGGCTACCAATCCGACGTATTTGATTTTCTCGAATGGTCCTATATATCCAGGGCTCGACTATCCCTTCGTATTGAGACATATCACACCCTTTCTAGGGTGGTACTTTCAGTAGAACTTGTTCCTTACCTGGAACTTTATGAGGGTTGCGCCTCTTGTCAGCGTTGCTCTTCTGTCGTTTACTTGCTGCTTTCAGACGATTACAGATTCATATTATCTTATCCATCATCTCCAGGACAATTTCAGGTCTTGATAGTTGGGCTTTCCCAACTTCTGCCCAACAAACGGGCGTTTGACACTTTCTCCCATACAAGGCCTCCAAAGAAGCAACCTTGATGCTTATATAATAACTATTAGTTATAGGAGAACTTAATTAGGGTGAGATGGTCATTTCAACTACAACCCAAATAAATCTTAAGGAATAGTTACCCTCATGGTTAGTCGAACAAATCAACGATCCTAGGCCGCGGATAACGACTCTCAATCGTTACCTCTATATATATATATATATGTTGTAGGGATTCTAAGAGAAATCCATCTTATTTGACAAACTTGAGAAGCATTCTCAACCATACATTTTCTTTAAACAAATTTTTTTTTTCTTCTAATCACACGTTTTTAAAAGTTTTTTTTAAATATATACATATATGTATATTGTCAATTTTGAATTACACACACATATGTATATAGTCATTTTTAAACTATATATATTATAAAACATATATATATCCTTAATCTAGGAAGTGTAGGAAACTGGGTCAAACAAACTTTGATTGAGCTGATTCCGGCGGCATTGGAACCGGCTCGTCGAATCCTAACCAGAAACTCTAACCCCTTAACCCTAAAACCATATGTTAAAACCTTGAAACTAAACTACAAACCCTAAAGCTAAATCCTAAATACTAAACCCTAAAGCTAAACCCTAAATAATAATTTTAAACACTAAAATTAAACCCTAAAGCTAACCCTAAATAGTAATGCTAAACCCTAAACCCTTAAAATATACTTTAAACCTTTAACCCTAAAGCTAAAGCTAAAACAAAACCATTCCCCTCAAACATATATGTACAATACTTATGTTTAAATTTTAAATACGTATATACATATATGTATAGTTAAAAAGAGTTTCATTTCATTTTTTTTTTTTGCATTTTTGCTTAGGGAAAATATATGATTCAAAATGCTTCTCAAGTTTCTCAATTAGTCTATTGTTTCTCACACAACCCTAACCATAAATATATAGGGAAGATTTCAATCAAGAACCAACCCTTTCATGTGAGAACTAAGGAATCACACTCATCTAACCATTGCCTGACACATCATAAAACCCATGTGTTAATAAAAAGGGTGGGGTGTTCTTATAACCTACAATCAAACCATCTCAAACTCACAAATTGTCCTGGCCGTCTTCCATCTTCATTTTCCCTCTAAAAAAGCATAGGAGCTCCGTCCATTAGGGTTTTATCAACAAGGTTTTTAGCTCACAATCGAATCCATCGCTAATGGCAGACGTTAGGGCACCTAGGAATTCAAGTGCAAACGAAAACAAATGTGAAGATTATGTGGATGCTAATCCTTTATCCATAGCCACATATCCCAATTTTGAAGATTGGGACATTATAGGCAGATTTACGTCGAGAATGTCCACACATGCAGCTCCTGGAGGCTAGCTAGGGTTTAGATCGGCCCGCAAGTAACGTCCTTGTCGAATCTTGGAGATGGATGTTCATCAAGCGAACAGTCAACACTTGTGGTACATACATACGCGTGAACCCGTTGAAGAAGGTATTTTTGTTCCCTATTTTTTACCTTTTAAGATATGTGGTTTCAACTTTTTATGACTTTTTAGGGGAGGCATAACGTGTGTTGTTATCTGTGTGTGTGATAAGTGTTAACCATGTGTTTTTTAGGGGGGGGGGGGTGTGGGCTAGTAAGTTTTTTTGTTCAGGTGTTTCAGTTCTTTTTTTGGACATGGCTTGTTTTTGTGTGTATAACTTGTATATCAGTTTTTGTAGTGCGCGAGGTCCTATGTTCGTCAATGAAATGTAGGAAAAAAGAAGCAAAATTTGCCCGGGTTAGGTGTTTCAAATCGTGTGTATGTTTGTCTGTTTTTATGTTACAACCACTATGTTTGTGCAACGTTGTGGTGTTCGAAGCACGAGTGTCGTTTTGTGTGAAAATAATGTAAATGTATTGCCTCGTCACACAGGTTTTTTTTGTGTGAAATAGAGTAAAACACCCCTTTTCCTGAACTTTACGCCTTTTTTGTGCTTTTGATCGGTGCAACTAATAGTATAAAGTATGGGTAAGTATGGCCGTCTCCACAAGGAATATGTGGTTAGTGTAACATAACCACTTTCAAGTTTCAGGTTCTAGATTTCACAAAACTCAATTTAATCAATTAATTGGACACAGCATAGACATGGTGTTGGAAAGTCAGTTAATTTAAGTGGTAATAAAAATCAAGTCTGTCATTAAATCTTTTACAGTTCAATTACCTTATTTACTAGAGTGAGTCAATCTTTTACTAGGTTTTATCATCAACCGAACAAGTTGTAAAACAAAGACTACTAACACATGCAAATAGTTTTTTCTAAAAAAAAATCAACACATCGAATTATTTATACAACGTTGTTAATGTTAAAAACAAATTCAAATATAAATAAAACTGAGAAAAGTGTTGAATCGTACGAACCGTCCGCTCAAAAAAAAAGACACAAAAATTAGTCACGCGTGATCTCGTGTAAGGGTATGCGGAGTGGCATCGGTTTCCATCGGTAAACTTGGTTTACCTATCTGGAACACCACCGCCAACATAAGTTTACCGATCAAACCTTGTTTCATGCGGTGAACCTTCACCGAAGCGGGGAGAGGGAGGGAAGGGGAGAGAGAGGGGGTGTGTGGTGGGGTCCATGCCTTCTCAACAAATCACACATTTTTCATTTTTTTAAATAGTTTATCTATTCAAAAGTGTCTAACCACCGCCAACGTTTTTGAGCAATAGGTAAACTGACGTGGCACTGTTTCAACACTCCCTATACCCTAAGCCAGCTAAAAATTTGCCCTCCTTTCCTTATTTTGAGCTCCCTCTCCATCCAACTCCCATGTCCCATGCGTCACCCCTAGGGCTGTAAACGAACCGAACGAACACGAACAAGGCCATGTTCGTGTTCGTTCGTTAAGGAAATAAATGTGTTCACGAACGGTTCATGAACACTTACCGAACGAGATTTTATGTTTGTGTTCGTTCATTATGGAAATGAGCGTGTTCGCGAACGGTTCATGAACACAAACGAACACAAATAAGTTTGGCGAACGAGACGAAGGATAAAGAAAGATGGCCAGAGAGTAGCACTCGAACTTGAATCCCTTATTGTGGAACGGAGGTCGATCGTATTTGCCGATGTAAATAATTAGAAATGAAAGGGAAATGATGCATAAACAAGGTGAAAGTGAGTTTCTTAGTTTAATTGTTAGGGTAATAAAATATATAAAAGTTTAATAATATAAAAAGTACAAATAAAATGTAAGAAAGTACAAAGATCTTCGATTAAAACACAAACATACGAATATAAACGAACGCAAATCAACGAATGTTCACGAACACGTTCACGAACACCTTACCGAACGTTCACGAACACAATCGAACGAACGAGACCTCTGTTCATGTTCGTTCATTTAACTAATCGAACGAAATATCTTGTTCATGTTCGTTCGTTTATTAAACGAACGAACATAAACGAACTTCCCGCCGAACGGTTCACGAACTGTTCGCTGAACGTTCGGTTCGTTTACAGCCCTAGTCACCCCTCCAAATTCTCTCCCAAAAACTTATGCAGCCGTGTTTCTTTTATTTCCAACCTACCAAGTGAACTATGGTGGGCTGCAAAATATCTTATTCCCAAATTAAATAATTGGTCCAACACTTTTACGAAAACCCACATGAATTATTTTTTAGCCCAAGGTTAGGTTTAAAAACAACTCCAACAATATCTTATGATTTGTTTTTCTTCTTTACCAAATCTACAATAAAAACTAATGGATTAAATAATAATTTAATTGATTCTTGATTACATGCAGCCCAGTTATTTAACTAATTGCAAACCAAATTCCTTTAAGTTGAAGCCCATAACTTTCTTAACTAATTATATCATGATCTAAAATATTTTTCAACAAGTTTCTTGTATGCTAATGTCAACTTCCAATGTCAACGTAAATGTGATTATTTCTCTTTTTTTTATTCTTCTTTCGATCTCTGTATTTATTTTCTTTCATTCCATAGTTAACCAATAAACTTTTATAATAATTAACTAAATCGTTTTAGCTTGTTTCCATCTTAACCCGCAATAAAATCACATTAAATTAATATATTTTACTCTAAGGCTATAGCGTGTGGTCATGACCCTCATGACCATCATGACCCTCCACGTCAGTGACATGTCAGTCACCTCTAATCCACAATCCAAAATCACTACTAAGGGTGTGGTCATGACCCAAACCACTATCCCCTTATTTATTTTAATTTACCTTTGTCTAAAGAAAAAGGAAATGATTACTTGAAAAATTGAAAGGATGACCATGGTTGTCATGGTTTAATCCATGCAAACCATGGTGGATTAGGGGGTAGTGGTGGTTATCACTTGCAAAAATTTCATCACTCACAACATTCAATCAAGTTCCGCCATGTCATCAACCATTATTCCATCACTCACAGCCTTTTTTAGTAGAAATGGTCATCACTTGTACAAATTCCATCACTCACAACTTTTTTTATTTTTTTAAATTATAAATTAACAATAAAACACTAAAATTATAAATTTCATTTAAATTAAAACATACTAGTTCAATATTTTAGACTACAATTAAAAAAAACATACATAAAGAAACTCTACTCCTCGTCCGAATTAGGAAATTCCAAACCTAAAGAACCTACTAGTTCGATTAAATCGTATCTCAACTGAAAGTGAGATTCTTCATCACGCAACTGTTGTTGGATATTTTCGGGAACGTGAACTTGTGTAGGAGGATCCGGCCCTCAATCTGGAGATATTGCACGTCCGTCTTGTTTGATTAACATATTGTGCAATATGATACATGCATATACTATGCTATGTATCGATTTCTTGTTCATCGCACGAACCGGTCGGCTCAGAATGCCCCATCTACCCTTTAAAACACCAAAAGCCCTCTCAACATCTTTTCTTGCCGATTCCTGCAACTTTTTGAACGCCTTTTCTTTAGCCTCGACAGGAAACGAAGGAGCTTTCACAAAAACAGACCATGATGGGTAGATACCATCCACAAGAAGAAAGTCTCATCTGTAATATCGTCCATTAACATAGAATGGACAGAAGGGTGCGGTACCATCCGTTACGGTTTGGAACAACGGCGACGTGTGCAAAACATTGATGTCATTGTTTGAACCTGGGACACCAAAATATGAATGCCAAAACCATGAATCATTCGACGCCACCGCTTCAAGTATGATGGTTGGTCTTTTGACGTCACCCCTAACATACGCCCCTCGCAACTCTTCTGGACAATTTCTCCACTCGATATGTGTACAATCGATGCTACCGAGCAACCCAGGAAAATGCCATCTAACCTTATATGCGGCGTAAATACGTGAGATGTCGTGTCTCGTCGGTTTACGTAAAAACTCTTTACCATACAATTTAATGACCGCGTTACAAAAAAAAAATTGGAGACATTCACGCGAAGTTCTGTCCGACATAGCTAGGCATTCATCAAATTGATTAGGAGGGTTACTTGTCGTTAGTTGGCGAATGGCGGACGTGCATTTTTGTATCGGCGTGAAACTTGGTTTGCCCCTCGCGTTGTAACTTTCTTGAAACCATTCTTCAGTTGCTTCGATGTCTCCAACAATATTTAAAAATAATTCTTTTGGTAAATGAAACCGATCTCTAAACGTTTCGGCATTGTAGACCGGATTCTCAACAAAATAATCGTTCATTAACACTTCGTTGGCATGTACCCGATCACGATCCACCATTTTCTTCTTTGGGCGGTTCGAACTTCCTTCAAGATCGTTGTACACCGACACGAAATATTTAAGTGTCTCATTGTCGGAAGACGATTGGGTATCGCTATCGCTATCCATCGGAAACGTCGAATTCGTAGGATAATCCATTTGTGAAATGGTATAAAAATTGTAGAATGTGTGATATGTGTTTGTGTTTTGGAGTGGGTGAAATGGTTAAATTTGTAAAGTATATATAGATTGTTTATGGTTTTTTTTTATTAAATTAACGGGCACATAATTGAAACGGTCAAACTGTGCAACGTTCGGATTTCAACAACTTCAACGCGTCAACTTTATGACACGACAGCAGTTCCACGCGTGAACAATCAAGGCCGGCGGTGGTGGTTTGTTTTTTTGTTTTTTTTGACGCGTGATGTTTGTTTATCACGGGGAATCTTCCCCCCACCTCGGGTCCCCTTAGGAAAGGGGGTGGCATAGCCTTCTATTAATGTTCCTACGTGACGAATCATGTCCCAACCATGACCCCCACACCCTTTAGCCTAATATCGGTGTATTTATATTATAATTAATATAAAATATAGTGTGCCTAAAATGCATCAATCGGCAACGTAATATGTATCTATATTTTTTTATTTTGCGCATTTTTTTCATATGGTCTCTCACGTGTGCGTTGTTGTTTATATCTTTTTTTTTTTGCAGACCCCCAACCTCAGTGTTATTGGTATAACCCCAACGGCACCCGTTACTGGAGCCCAAACGTTCCACACCACTGCAAGCCCCAGTTGATGGCCACTTTCAACAGTTTGGGAGGAAGTGGTTCATATGTACGAAGCATATGTACAAAGCATATGCTGAAACAAGTGGGTTTTTGTACGCTTTGGCACCGTAAAGAGGTCGCAAGGCGTGATCACGCATAGGTATCTCTTGTGCTTGAGTCATGAAAACTCCAATCCAAAAGGAAGTTTGACACACTCAACAAAACCTCCCTGAAGGTCAGGAAGTACACGTTGTTTTTGTGTGCAATTGCAAAGCTTGTATTCGACTAAACTTCTGACAGTCTACTTGAACTTGGCTTGTGTACCAATTCCTAGAGAACCACAACCACAAGCATTGTGCCCGCCTATAACATAGATTTAACCAAAAAGGGCCGGCGGTTGGATTTCTTAGCGCAGGAGTTCATTCATCGGGCCAGTCTTAACCGTGCTGGACCAACCGTGACGCATAAGCTTCAAGTTAGCCTGAAGGGTGGCTATCACAAGGTCAAGGGGACACCTGCTGATTTCAAAAACTTTGTTCATTGGTCTGCTTTTTGATAGATCCACTAGCGTAATCTAATTATCGCAAGTAATAAGACCTCAAAGAATGATTACTTAACAATGACCCCAAAACGAGCGGTGTGCTACTCCTATAGCATTATACATGTTAAGGTAGGCTCACGAAGTTAATGACAAGTAGATTGCATGAATGTATTCTAGCATGTATAAACGTCAAGTATAACAATTAGTATATTTTTAATGGATTGAGTGTTTACATAAGATTGATTGTGTGTGTTTTGTGAATTTGATAGATTATACATGTTACACCCAAAAGTGGTTTAAAATGAAAGAGGGTCAAGTATACTTACGGTTTGCAAATGTTTTCCGCAAGGTGAGTCTTGAATGATTTGAAGAATGGAACACCAAGGTTATCCTAAAAGGATAAACAAAGGTGTGTGAGTTTATGGATTCGATGATGGAACGGATTTGCGAATTTTAATAATATGAAATTACATAAGAATCTATCTTATTAGAACTCATGTTGGGACACCATAGTAGTTGATGTTCTTCATGAGTTTTACATTCATTGTAAGTCCAAATTAAGGAGTTCAATACTTAGATAGGATTCCACCTTAACACATGATAATCAACAATGGATTGGTTGCTATCATATATATATATATATATATATATATATATATATATATATATATATATGTATGTATATAGGACAAAGATCCGTTAGGAACCACCCTTTATTGCGAGAAACGCGAGAACCAATGTGAACACAACCAAAAATGCCTAAAAATAGCTAAAAACACACAAAAAAAATTAATATTTTATATAAAAAAATCGCTAATTTTAGTAGCCAAAAAAATTTTAATTTTATTTTTTTTGCTACTAAAAGTAGCGATTTTAACTTAAAATATTAAAAAAATTGTGTGTTTTTTTTATTTTTTTATTGTTTTAGGTTTTTTGGGGGTTTAATTTTTAGCATTTTAGCTTGGGGGTGGGGGTGGGGGAGAGGGTTTAGGTTTTAGGGGGGGGGGGGGGTTAGGTTTTTTTTGGGGTTTTAGTTTTTAGCATTTAGCTTGGGGGTTAGGTTTTTTTTTTTTTGGGGGGGGGGTTAGGTTTTTTTAGCTATTTTAGGTTGTGTTCATATTGGTTCTCGCGGTTCTCGCAATAAAGGTGGTTCTCGCATGAACCTTACCCTATGTATATATATGTATATATATATATATGTAGTTATAACTTAAATCTAAGTCATAGATTATCAAGTATGGTCATGCATTTAGAGGTAGGGTAATCCACTAACCTCATGGAGTTCACCAATGCACAAATCATCATAAAGATGATTCGGATGGTCATGAATCACAAGTATATAAAAGTATCTAAATCACTAAGTAGCCAAATGAGAACAACCAAGACGTGTGCATACCCAACATGGAAAATGTTGGAGCTAAGGTGTGGTTGGTTCACTTTGATTTCTTGGAAACTATTTAGATAAACTACATCATCCAATTCACCTAACCAACCAAGTGACTTGACTAGACGAGTGCATTCCAAATATGGATAGTGTTTGGAGACTTGGTGTAGTCTTGTTCACTTTTTTACTTGGAAGTTGTTCGGTGCCTTAGAAAGTAAGCTAAACATCGATCATTTTTGTAGTAATCATCAATCCATCCTATCACAACAAGGGGACTTGTGGCAACTTGAAGATGTTAAAGAAATGAAGTGGGATGAACGAAGTTTTAAAAAGTTTGATGAAAACAGATTTTAAATCCAATTTTGGACCTCAAAATGGTGATGTTCCAACTTAGTTTACCATGGTAAACTAGTGGATACACTCCTAGAGATTATCCATGTGGATTGAAAGAAGAAAAGATGAGAAAAAGTGTTTAAAACTCATTGTTTTGAACCTTGATACAATCTGCCAACACTTAGAGATTTTGAAGATTTTGGAGGATTTAGGAGTGATTTGAGAGAATGTAAAGTGTTTAGGAGGTGTGGATGAGGGGTATTAATAAGTGGGTATTAGGTTTGGGTGTTAATGAAAGTAGTTGGGAGTTTAGGTGTTGGAAAGTGATATTTAAGGCAATTTCGCTTATCTGCCAAAAGGATCTGCCAGAGTTGCCTCTTGCAAACCATAAGGTATATGTCTTGCGGTTCGTAAGGCTTGTCTAAGATCCAAAATTTGCATTTTGTCCTTTGTTGTTTGGTGGTTTGTCCATTTATGCAATATCTTTAATGTGTTATGTGTTTTTAGGGCATTTTAAGGTATGTATAAGTATGCGTAAGGTATGAATGTGTATGAATAATATTCCGAACATAAAATAAACATTAAGTGGGGTTCAGTTTTGCATATAAAGCTTGTATTCGTGACTGATTATGTATCGTGCATGTATAAATAAACAAGTATGAATAAAATATGATTTCCACTATGATCAAAGTCTCGGATTACAAGGATTGGAATGAAATACAAATACAAGCATTCTAAAAATAGTGAAGGGGTAAGGTCCCAAAAAACCTTGCAATAAGTACTTAGGACCATACCACAACCTCGTCTTTCAAGCCCTTTTTACCTTGCGCGGCCGCGCACTGGTCTTACAAAAGAAAGGCTTAAGACAAATAGTAGAAAACACTTGCGCGCCAAAAGGAAATCATAAATCCTTGCGCTTTCATAAAGGGTGAAAATCCTAAGGCAAGCATTCCCGCTTAATAATATCCAGACTTGGATATTATTTACGTAACTGAAGCCACACAATAAAGAGTCACACCGGATTACAACAGTAATCTTCTAGAAGAATTTAAATCGTGCACCACTAAGACGGTTATAACCGTCTGGACACGTGTCATCACCTCAGGCTTCTCTGAAATCACAACGATAGCATGTAATTGGAGAGAAAACTCCACTTGATCACTTTCCACGTGGCAAATCCCCATCCATAGATCTAAACAGCGATCCGTGTGCACTGACGTCTGATCGAGAGGCTTAACGGAAGGAAATGTAACCGCTTACGGGGTTAGCATCTTCCGTTAACATTTCACCAACAGGTTTTCCTGCCCAAACTCTCGGTTATAAATATGAGGATAATTCAGGTATGAAATTCAAGTTACACACACTTCGTCAATACTTCTTCTTCTTCATAAACACATACTTATTCTCACGCCGGAGTCGGGTCAAGGAGAGAACCCCTCTTCTCCCCTTGACGAGGCTAACGGTGCTTTGTTTTGCAGAGTTTACCGAAGAAGAAGAACTGTTCCATCAGATCAAACGAGAGGAAACCAACCTTTTATGCGGATTCAAACCCCCTAGATAATTCGATTCCGGTCAATTATCTAGTGTTTCTTCAAATAGGAAGTATGAAAATACAAAACGTTACAACAACAGTGACCAAGTTGGCTGTCAATCCCGATTGTTGGTTCAGACGATTCAAGAGGACATCTTGATTTTTCTCGAAGTTGGAACGTGGAAGCTTAAGCTCCTCGAGCATGGCAGCAAGGGTCTCTTCCATGGTGGGTGGTTCACGGCGGGGAGGCATAGTGAGACGATGAATGAAAACACCAAATGATAGAACCCAGTTCGAGATCGGCGGTCTCCCAAATAAAACAACAATAAGAACAGTAAACGTAAAGATATTTTTGATCAAATTTTCATGTCCTCCATTCAACAGCAAACATGCCTAATGCATGAAATAAGTGATCGATGTTTATTGTTTCTATTAATCGATGGGATTATTAATGGCCAATAAGGTCTAGATGGGATTATTACAGGCCAATTCCCCTATATTAATCGATGTTTATTGTTTCTATACTTTTATTTTCATGTTCAACTCTCAACTCAAATACGGTAATCACTATGTTTACGTGACATTTATAAGAACCATCACCGCAATCCCCCCATCCATCGTAGATCAAGTATATCCGTTAGTTCTTTTTAAAGATATAAATTTTTATTAGATTCATTCAATCCGTGCAATAAACGAGGTTTTTTAAAAATATAATATTTTTATTTTTTGCTATATAAAATTACATTTATGTAACTCATGTAATACACCGGGTTTTTAAAAATATAAGTTTTTTTTTATTATGTAGTATATAAAATTAGATTTATTCAATCCATATAATACATAGGGTTTATAAAGATATAACTTTTAATTGTTTGGTATATAAAATTACATGTGCCCAACCCGTATAACACATAAGGTTCTTAAAAATGCAACTTTTTTCATTATTTAAGATATAAAATTAAATTTACTTAACCCGTATAATATACAGATTTTTAAACATATAACTTTTTATTATTATTTAATATAAAAAATTACATTTATTCAACCCTTCTAATAAATGGGATTTTAAATATATATTGTTTTATTATTTGGTATATAAAGTTACATTTATTCAACCCGTGTAATAAACGAGATTTTTAAAGATATATTTTTTTTATTATGTGATATATACATTTATTCAACCCGTGTAATACACGGGGTTCTAACCTAGTATTAAATATATAGAATAAATAAAATGATTAGGTTTTAGAAGTTCTTAAAATTTTTAAATTTTGAAGTTCTAAAATGATCTGATCCTATATAGATAAAATATCACTTTAAGAAAAATGATTCATATTTGTCTACATATACTTAAATGGTATAAAAATATGTAACTTCATTTCTAAAAGAATATAAACAATAATCCAAAACAAATAATAATATGAAAACGTGTTATACTATCAAAAATACATTTTAAATTGATTGATACTATTGTGTACCAGATATTTTGTATTTAACTGTTTATTTACATATTTGCATGATCCATACAAGTTTCACTATGCATTAAGTATTCGAAGTCATGGTATCAACTAAAATAATATTGTAAAATGATATACTCATGACTATAACCGAAACCAACCCATTCTTCCACAGTGTTAAGAAATTTTCTAACCTCAAAAGAAATGGGGATCTACTAATTTTTTTTAACCCTATTTTTTTTCCAAATTAATCATACAAAATTCTCACTATTTTTTTTAAACCGAATGGGTTCCTAGAAACCTACAAAAATGGGTTGGGTCCGCCAGTGGCGGAACTAGAAGAAATATTCAGGGGTATCCCAATTTTTTTTACGATACATTTATAGAACATAATTTTTTTTACCTACATTACGGGGCAGGGCCGATCCTGAATATTCAAGTGCCCTAGGTGAGCCAAAAAAAGGCCTTTAGGCCTTACCGAATTAAATTTTATAAACTAGTTTTTTTTTAAAGTTATTAGTATTTAGGTTAACGAATCAATATTGAGCATATCACATTTGGGCTAGGCTTTATGAATTAATATTGGCAATAAGTTTTTAGATTTTAGATTGGGCTAGGTTTATTTTTAATTTTTAGATCGAAATTAAACAATTCAAGAACTCAAGAAGAAAAGAAATAAAGAATACTCACAATCAGCACAACAGTAGCGACTTCAGCCAATCAGCCTGTTCGATGATTATTGTTCTGAACCGTTTCAGCAATCAGCAGCGATCAATGATCATCAGCGACACCTTCAGCCCTTGTTCGACTCTGTTCGAGTGACTCAATGTGCTGCTGCGGCTACCAATTCTGTTCGAAGATTTAATAAATCAGCGGCCAATAACAACTTATCAACAATTAAACCAACTAACAACAAGTAACTAGAAGTCTAGAGCATTAACTCATAATCATAAAACTAATCAAACTGAAACTAACCAATATTTATTCGTGTGAATCTTCGTGTGACAATTCTGTTGTTCGTGACTTCGTGTAATCGTCCTGTGAATCTGCGAGTACGTTCGATGACTCGATTATCGATATGCTACTGCCAACAATAAGTAACAACAACATATTATTATATTAACAAAAAAATCAAACTTTTTATCTAATAAATCCAAACTGAAGTCTGAAAACATTCAAAAACTATAAGTAACAGTAAGTAACAACAACATAAAGAAACTAACCAAACTGAAGTCTGAAACAAAACCTCCTGTACTCCTGTAGTCTTGTTGTTGTGACTGTGAATGAATAATATTAACAAAAAAATCAAACTTTTTATCTAATAAATCAAACTGAAAGTCTGAAACAAACCTCCTGTGATGAGCCGATCCGATAACAGCAAGCCGGTGTCAATCTGTGATGATGAGCCGATGACAAACCTCCTGCGATGAGCCGGTAATCGTGTGTTCGAGTTCGATTGTTCGTGTCTTCGTGATACTGCGATGATGAGCCGATGACAACAATTGTCGACAATTGTGAATCTGTGATCGACCTTTGATATCCCTGGCTCCCTACATAATTCAATCTGGTGCCGCCCAAATGCCCAATACACTGTTGGGTTATTTTTTTAAGTATTTGGGCTAACTAATATTGGGCTACCATTTGGTTATTTGGGCCAATATATTCAGAATTATTTGGGCTTAATATCAGTTTCTAAATTTTTTTTTAGGGGTGTCCTACTAGTTGTTGAGGGGTATCCTTAGTATAAAAATCGGAAAAAAAAAATTACACTACCGGTTAAAAGTTGAGCCGTAGCCCGGGCTACGCCTCCGAGTACACTAGGTCCGCCCCTGGGGTCCGCCCCTGTAAACACTATATATGTGCATCTTTAGCACGGAGTTAATGAGGAATAAAAATTGAATCAATAAAGCTGAGTTTTGGCATCATTTGTTCTAGAGGAGATTGTTGGACCTACAAAAGAACAGATGATTGCCAAAGCTAAAACATGTTATCCTGATCAAGAAATAAGCAAGCTATGATGGTCATCTCTCTCCAAAGATAGAGAATCTTGAACACTAACAGAGCATATGTTTGAAGAACTCAAAAATCTGTTGAAGGAATGAAAGCATAGTTTAAAAAGACCAAAAGTCTGTTCAAGGCCAAAGCTCTGTTGAAGGTTAAAACACTGATGAAGAAAACCAAACATCTGTTTGGACCTGAACAGATGTTTGGAATCAACAAACAGAGGTTTAAATAACAAAGGTAACCAATAAACAGTGTCTGTATAATAGTGTTTGTATGTCTAAGAACAGATGTTAGGTTCTATCAGATGTTTCTAACATCTATGGAATCTTTTTTGTTAGGATGTTAGACATCGCTACCAGGGTAATGTCAGCCATGATTGCTAACCGATGTTCGTATCTTGTATAAATAGATTTCATCTGTTAGAGATCTAGTTATCACTATCACACACATTCCTTTTATACGAACAAAAAAGTTAAGTAATCAAGCTAAGGGGAGTGAAAATCATAATTGTAATTTGTAATCTTTTTATGGCAAATTGGATTTAAATAATCCCAACTTGCTCAATTTGGCCGATAATAATCCCAACTCAGTTATTGACCGATAATAATCCGAACTGATCCACTTTTGGCCGATAATAGGCTGCCGTTAAAAATAGCTTAACGGAGTTAAGCTTTTTTCCGAATTACAAACCGATGTTTTATGGATTTTGAGCAGAACGAGGATACGAGTTGATTGATATAAAACTTACCTCGGAATACTGCCCCAAACGACGAAAAAGGTGCTTCAATTCGGGTGTTTAAACTTCCAATTAACAAAAATCAAGTCGTTTGAAGCACCGTTTCGAGGTAAGTTTTATATAAATCGAATCGTATCCTCGTTCTGATCAAAATCCATAAAACATCGGTTTGTAATTCGGAAAAAAAGCTTAACTCCGTTAAGTTATTTTTAACGGCGGACTATTATCGGCCAAAAGTGGACCAGTTCGGATTATTATCGGCCAATAACTGAGTTGGGATTATTATTCGCCAAATTGAGCAAGTTGGGATTATTTAAATCCAATTTGCCTCTTTTTATTAATGAATGGAAAACATTATGAATACTTTCCAGGCTTGTGTTTGTGTTTAATTCCGTTGTATTCATTCTATTATCATTCATAATTCATTTATATAAACAACATTTCATCATTTCACACACAAATTAAAACTCAGATCCTAACATTACACATTTGCATGATCAATACAAGTTTCACTATGCACAACGTATTCGAAGTCATGGTATCAACTAAAATAATATTATAAAATGATATACTCATGACTATAACCAAATCCAACCCGTTGTTCCAAAGTGTTAGGAAAATTTTCTAACCTCAAAAGAATTGTGGATCCAGTAATTTATTTCGGTAGGTTTCATTTGTTATATTCTTACTAGTTCTCCCTAATCTTTTCCAAATCAATCATCTAAGATTCTCACTATTTTTTTTAAAACCAAGTGGGTTCCTAGAAACCTACAAAAATGGTTTCAATCTGCCCTGTAAACACTTTATATGTGCATCTTTAGCACTCTTTAGTAATTATGGACAATGTATTTCAATTGTTGTAGCCGGCAAAACAGACTTTAAGAGACAACATATGAACATCGACGACATAACACATGACCAAATGGGACAAAAGTTGCACCATAATATAAATCAAAATTACCGATAAATGATCAGCTTGACTAAATAGTCAATGGTCCAGTTTTTATCGGTGTAATGGATGATGCAAAATTACTTAAACAACGGAGAGCATGTCTGAAGAGTGCGAGAGAGATGGCACAACATATATCATACCTTAAACAACAATAAACTCCCTAAAGTTTTTTCAGAATCAAGTGAGAGCCAAACTGAGGTTGCAAAGCAGGCATTGCGTGCGGAGCATGTGAGTAGGATGGAGATAGCTCAAAGGAAAAGCGTTGTAGAATCATTGCCATAGCCATTTTTGCTTCAAGTATAGAAAAATTCTGGCCAATGCATATGCGTGGGCCAGCACCAAACGGAAGGTACACAGCTTGTCCCTTAGTACCCTTTTTAACACCTTCAGAAAATCTTTCAGGCTTAAACTCTAACACATCTTCACCCCACATATCTTTGTCGTGATGCAAAATCAATACGTTAATTTGGATAATGGTTCCTGCCGGTAAGGTTAAGTTACCTACTTTAGTTTCTTCATATATTAGCCGTCTAAGTACTACTGCAGGCGAATATAGTCTGAGAACCTCATTGAAGATCATGTTCATCTGCATACGAGAAATAACAACACTTGAGCATATTCTAAAAATACCAGTAGTTAATATATGGTTCAAGTTTTATAAACTTACAACTTTTAGATGACTCAAGCCATCAATATCTGGTTTTTTATCTCCAAAGACTTGTAAAACTTCTTCTCTTGCACGTGTCTGCCATTCTGGGTATCGACCTAATAAAAACATAGTCCACACAAGCATATTCCCGGTTGTCTCTAGCCCTGCAAAGTAGAAAACCTTGCATTCTTGAACGACGTCTTCCATGCTTAATCCAAAATTTGTATTTCCATGTTGTTTAATTTCCTTGTAATTGGAATCCAGAAGTATGCCCAAAAGGTCATCCTGGCTAGCTTCCCCAGCTTTCATCGCAACAATTCGTTTGTTGATTATGTTCATTATTAAACCCTTCACTTGTTGGTCAATCTCTTTCATCCTCTTATTGTTTTTTGTCGGTAGAAATCTACAAGATTGTAATTTTTCAGCCCAATGATATTGTAAGATGAATTAAAGATTGGAAACTAGATTACCTTGATCCCGGAATGTAAAGTGAATTTGCAGCCTTCACAGTTAGCTCTGCTAATTCTCTTTGAAGCTCAAAAATCTTCCTTCCTTCCTCAAAACTGCTGCCAAACGCTGTACGCGAAATTACATCGCTTGCAAATGTTATAAGATAAGACCACACTTCCACTTCACTTAAACTTTCTTTTGTTAAAAGTTTATCCCATTTGTCAATCATCTCACTGCAACTCACATAAAATGCCGGTATCATATGCTGCAAAAGAATTTTAGATGAACGTCAACTCAGTGGTTTTTGTTGCGTAATAAACTAAGGCTACATCGATCATGTAACCGAAAAAGGAATAGCAATAAAGTAACCTTGAGCTTCTCCATATGGAATGCAGGATTGATGATTTTCCTATGCTTAACCCATTGATCACCCTCAACATCTACTAATCCTCTAACTAGCAACTTCGTTAATGGATTTCCACCCCTTAGCTTTTGATATTTGTTATAATCAGCCAAGATCTCTCGTATCATTGCAGGATCAGATATGTGTACCACGGGTTTTGTTCCCAACCATGTAAAACAATTCTTACCTGAAAGGACAAGAAGTTGTTAATCCATTTACAATGTAAGAAAAATGAATACACACACATTTCTGAAACAACTTTGTTTCACATCTGAAATTACACTGTCTATTATAAAAAAAATGATTAATTAAGATATATAATTCAAAAATTGGCATAACTAAAGTGAGGACAAATTATAAAGTATTGTCACAAATCAAATTAACATAGTTAAATCTCCATTAGTCAAATTAAAATTATATGTTATGGGTTCGAAGCAAAATGCTATCGATTTTTAAAATAATGTAGCCACTGCTGTTACTTAGAAAAGATCAACTTGTTGCATTTGAAAAACAAAGAGTTAATTGCCATTTTAGTCCCTGTGGTTTGGCCCATTTTGCCAGTTTATTCCAAAGGTTTCATTTTTAACATCTGGATCCAAAAAGGTTTCATCGTTGCCATTTTGGTCCAACTGACTTAACTCCATCCATGAACCTCTGTTAAGTTAGGGGCAACTTGGTCTTTTCCTTTTTATTTTATTTAAAGGTTTTATTAAATACCCCATATTTTATATATTAACAACTTTTACCCAACCATTTTATATCTCTGTATCTATCTATCTCTCTCTCTGCTCCTACCAGCCTCCACCGCCGCCCCCAACCAGTCACCACCGCCACCCCCACTACTATCAGCCACCATCCATACCCATGAGTAAAGCCGTCACCCCCACTACTATAATCTAATTGAAACACACATATCCATACCCACTTTCCATTCCAGAAAGCAATAGAGAGATGAGAGAGAATCGCAGAGAGGGAAAGAGATCAGAGAGAGGTCGGAGATGCTCAGAGAGATCGGAGATGGGGCCTTTGACTGGCCGTCTGATTCTAAAAGTGGTGACCACCGGCAGAACCAGATCCACAGTCGGCCACTGTTGGAACTCCGACGAACCCTCCGATGTCCAATCCGACACCATTATTGGTAATTATTTCCACCACTCCACTTGGTTTTCAATTCCAAACAAAACCCCTTTGTCAATTTGCCATGATAGAGGAGATTCAACACTCAATTTGGTGGATTTGAAAAGGTTAAGCGGGTGGTGGTGATGGTTGCGGTGAGGCGGTGGTGAGGCAGTAGTGGTGATGGTGGTAGTGGTGGTGAGGATGTGGTGACAATGGTGGTGATGGTGGTAGTGGTGATGAGGCTGTGGTGGCTTTGGTTTAAGTATCGATTGTGGATGGTTGTTTTTTGAGGCTTGGTTGTGATGCGTTAAACATATATTCCGATTACTAATGTAGATGGCATGGCAAGGATGCTGGATGGCGGGTTTTACCCTGCAACCATCCTTGCGGTCATGGATTTTAAAAACTCTGAACCACTGAAGGCTCAATTTCGGTTGGTAGCATGATCGAAAAAACACTTTCAGCTATGATGATGAACATTTGCTCACCGGAGAGAAAGACTATTGTCTGTTGTTGTTACTAAACCCTAGTTATTTATAAACAGAGAGGGAAATATTAAAGGGTTAATTAAAATAATTAAAGAAATGACTAAAGTGCCCTTGCCTTAACAGAGGTCCATGGATGGAGTTAAGTCAGTTGGACCAAAATGGCAACGATGAAACTTTTTTGGATCCAGATGTTAAAAATGAAACCTTTAGACTAAACTGGCAAAATGGGCCAAACCACAGGGACTAAAATGGCAATTAACTCAAAAACAAAACAAAAAGCAAAATAAAAAAAATGAGTATCAACTGAATTAAGTACTTTACCTATTCTTTCAAAATGGTTATTGAACATTACACAACTTTTTCGTGGTCATAATTAGCCTTTAGCTTTACTGGTTAGAAAGACAAATTATCATTAGTTATGTGACCGACCTGACTCGAACCAAAAATTTGGATGCCAAGTTAAGCGATATTCGACCATCATAAAAACCGACCCTGAACGACTCAGAACATCAGAAGCATATGAGCGTAAATGATATTTAACAAAATATGTTACTTCGCATAGGATGCGTAAATAGTTGGTTATACATGAAAACAAAATTTTTAAGGCAAATTGGAAAATAATAATCCCATCTTTCTGAAATTGGCCGATAATAATCCCAAGTTAGTTATTAGCCAACAATAATACGACCTCGTCCAATTTTTTTGTAAAATAGTCCGCCGTTAAAATAACTTAACGGAGTTAAGTATTTTTCCGAATTACAAACCGATGTTTTAGGGCTTTTGATCAGAACGAGGATACGAGTCGATTGATGTAAAACTTAACTCGAAATACTGCCCCAACCCACGAAAACGGTGCTTCAATTCGGGTGTTTAACTTCCAATTAACAAAATTCAAGCCATTTCGAACACAATTTCGAGGTAAGTTTTATATCAATCGACTCGTATCCTCGTTCTGATCAAAAGCCCTAAAACATCGGTTTGTAATTCGGAAAAACACTTAACACCGTTAAGCTTATTTTAACGGCAGACTATTTTACAAAAAAATGGACGAGGTCGGATTATTATTGGCTAATGACTGACTTGGGATTATTATCGACCAATTTCAGAAAGATTGAATTATTATTTTCCAGTTTGCCAATTTTTAATCGTGTTTTTTATTGAATTTGTAAAAAGAAAAGGCGGTTTGTTAAAATAAATAACTTTATTAGTAAATGTATTGTCTTTTAGTTGTGTAATGTGTAATATTGTAAAAAGAAAAGGCGGTTTGTTAAAATAAATAACTTATTCGTAAATATATTGTCTTTTAGTAAAAAGAAAAGGCGGTTTGTTAAAATAAATAACTTATTAGTAAATATATTGTCTTTTAGTTATCTATAATATGAATAAGTATATGCAAAAAAAAAAAAAAAATAGACGGCTGGAAATTTCTCTGTACATGCAAAAATTATGATATCTGTGTACATGCAAAAATTATGCATAAATACAAAAAGTGTATTTTAAGTTCCCAATGTTATGTCATCATTAGCTGGTTCCATTTTCAATTAACTAATAAATTCTTTTATTTTTATATTATTGATGCTATATACATAGACGAATCATATTTTTTTACTTAAAAAATGGTAACATTACTTAAACATGTTCCTGATCTTTATTAAAAAGAATATATTCTTTAACGAGTTTCTTTTTATCTACGTAATATATTTTTTTATTGAAATCATGCTAATAGTAGTATATATAAGTAACCGGAATACAGATGAACATACTATCAAACTGAGAAATGTTCGGTCTAGCGCCCTGCCCAAGTCGGAGAAATAGTGGTCGTTTGCTATTGATGGACAAATGCTACTAACCCTTAACTTTAATAAAGTCAATTTACAGTTCCTGAACTTTGTTAAAAAAAATTCGCTTTCACGAGCGTTTTTTTTATCTACGTGTCGATGTAATTTATATTGGGATCGTTTTATGAGTAGTATGTACAGGTAACTAAGAAATATTCAGCTTAGCAACCCGCAAAACGAGCTGTGCACAAAACTAGTTAGCATAGAAAGAACTAGTTAAATATATGAGGATAAATGTAGTTAAGGTTTTGCACTCGAAATACAATATTTAAAGATGTGGAATCACATGATGAGGCTGTTAGAAGAATTAAAACTAAGAAAAATGACTCAATCAGTCCATTAATAACAAATATTTTAAAACAAGAAGGTTATTAAATGCCGTTAAAAAAAAGGCTATTAAATAATTTAACAATCACATAAGGTTATTAAATAATTTTATAATAATCAAAACAAATAAAATATTAATAAGGAATGCTTTCCTTTTTTACTTGTATGATTTTCAGTTTCTCCTTGATTTATTTTTTTATGCACGTTAAGAATCTTTTTTTTTTTTGAACGGCAAATTTGGATCACTGACGGACCACTGGAGTATCATCGTGCCACCAGCGGAACCACCCGATCATATCCATCTCCACTAGGCATAAGGCCTATACACCAATTCAGGAGGAAACCCAATAAATATGGGAAAAACCCCCCTTGTGAGAATCGAACCCAGGACCTATTGGTCCAAAGTTTTATCCCACCCCCAAGATACAACTAGGCTATAAAGCCATGGGTCACGTTAAGAATCTATATAGGTGATAACAATAGTATAAACATTACAAGTGTTGCACATAATTGAAGATAGTAAAAGGAAAATTACGAAGGTGAATTTTACATACCAAGAGTGGTGAGGGATTTGTGGAAGAAAGGTGCAACGCGAGGCGTGATATCGTGAGTTAGATTCATGGGTTTAGACTTGGCTTCGCTCATCATTTGTTCCATCTCTTTGAGATCTCCGTACATGAATCTATAAGGAGTACCCTTGAGTCCTTGATCTCTTAGAAACTTTTCCATCTTTTTTGGTTTGAACCACAACCAATTTAAGACCCTCCATGTATAAAACAAGAAGATTGTTGCAAGTCCAAGAACGCAAATTTTTGCACTTGTATCCATGGCTACAAGGAAATGGTTTTGATCTTTTGAAGCTAGTGATGATATGAAAGGATTGATGAAGGGTATTTATAGATGAGAGACTCTATTCACACTCTAAAAATCCTTATTTCATCAATTAAAATCCTTATTTCATTAATAACATGACATGTGGGTTTGACTCATCATAAAAAGAAAAAACAAAAAAAAATCTCTGTTTCGTTTTTCAAATTTTTAATTAGTTATTATATTTTTCTTTTATAACTTTTAATATAATATATGTCATGTATGATTAAAAATATACCACTACGGTTGTTTTTTATATACGTATTGATATGAATTTTACTTAAAATGGAGTCGTATAAGAATAATATTTATTTATTTTTCCTACAAACAAATGTTTTTTTTACTTCTTTTACCAACTTTTATTTAAAATATAGTTGTATTTTTCTTTTATATTTTTTAAGAAAAGATGTTATATATTATAACATTTTAAATATAGTTGTATTTTTCTTTTATAATTTTTGATAAAAGATGTTATACAATATAGCACCCCGCGCATGTCGGAATGGGTTTTGTGGTTAGCCGGAATTGTTGCCGGAAAAGTCTGTATAAAAAACGAAGAAGAAGATGAAATGCAGAAAAGGTTTTAAAAGTTTTGAGTTTTGACAACTTCGGTCCCTGTGGTTTAGATATGGTTTTTAAATTTGACTTTTGAACTTTTCAATTTTGGTCCTTGTGGTTTAGATATGTAATGTTTTCTATTTAACTTTTGAATTTTTTTTAAGAATGTAACGTTTTTTATTTAAATGAAATTTAATTAGGTTTAATTAAAAAATTTAATAATTGTGTAATGATTGACGGGGCATTATTGGGCATCATCCCACTACGCCCCTTTTGTAAAAACGCCCAATAATACTCCCTTGCTGACTGGATTGTCACATGGCGGAAAACGCCTAAGAATAGAGGCATTATTCACTAAACCACTACGCATGGTTTAATGAAATAACTATAAAACCCCACATGTGCCAGAGTTGATATATACGATCATCAAAAATCAGGACTTCATTACAAAAATCAAGACTTCATTACATTAATTATAAAAACATTACAAAGATTTTCAATAATGTCAAAATCAAACATTTCCAAACTATAAAGAGTTAAATGCTTGGTTGGTCCCTGTGGTTTTCAAAAATTGCAGACTTGGTCCCAGTGGTTTACTAATTACACGCGTGGTCCCCAAACTTGTCAAAAATGCACTCGGTTGGTCCCTAGCCCTAACATCAGTTAAATTTCTCAGTTAAGTCCATGTTAAATGACCAAAATACCCTTGCTTATTAACTCTCTTTATAATCATCTTCATCACCATCGTCATCATTCATCCCCAGGTCTCTCTCTGCTCTCTCTCTACCAATTCTTCTTCTTCTACCCTACACCACCACCACTACAAGCACCACCACCATCACCGTCAAACTGGCGATCGAGATGGTGGTGACCAAGACTTCCCGTCACTTCTCCTCACCACCACCACCATCACCATCATCATCACAAAGATGCACAGAAAATGATGTGACCAAGACTTCCCCAAAAGTCATTTCATTTGATTGCAACCCTTTCCCCAAAATTAATCAAACAAAAACCTTTCACCACACACCAAATCAAAAACCCTAATTTCCCCCCTAATTTACTCAATCAATCAATCAACACTTCACCTACACACAACCAAATCACACAATAAACAACTGTAAATTCATCATCTCTTTCAAATTATCTGCAATTGAACAGCAATTTGTCACCAGTTGATGAAAAAATGTCTGTTGAGAGATCATTTGAAGCATGGGAAGAGGTTCAACGTCACGGATTAGATCTAGCAGACAGATTAACACAAAGTTTTACAGGTTTAATCCAATCGCACATTAATCCTCCATCGTTTAATTGGCCAAAAAGTCAACCACACATGCTGTTTGAAGTTGACTTACCTGTTAATAGTTTTGTTACACGAGAGCTAGGGTTTGGAATTGAGAACAGTGCATCACCGTGGTTTACCAATTCTTCTTCTGTGCATCACCGTCAAACGGTGGTGCCGGCGACGGTGGTGGTGGTGAGGAGAAGTGGCGGCGGAGATGTGCCGCCATCAACGGCGGAGATGGCCTGTGCATCTTGGTCACCACCATCTCGATCGCCAGTTTGACGGTGATGGAGGTGTCGCCGGAGAGAATTAGGTGTCCGGTGGCGGTGGGTGTACAGTGGCGGAGGGGAGACGGTGGATGTGGGTGTTCAGTAGTGGTGGAGGAGGGAAGATGGTGGTGGTGCTTGTAGCGGTGGTGGTGTAGGGTAGAAGAAGAAGAAGAATTGGTAGAGAGAGAGCAGAGAGAGACCTGGGGATGAATGATGATGATGGTGATGAAGATGATTATAAAGAGAGTTAATAAGAAAGGGTATTTTGGTCATTTAACATGGACTTAACTGAGAAATTTAACTGATGTTAGGGCTAGGGACCAACCGAGTGCATTTTTGACAAGTTTGGGGACCACGCGTGTAATTAGTAAACCACGGGGACCAAGTCTGCAATTTTTGAAAACCACAGGGACCAACCAAGCATTTAACTCAACTATAAATTAACAACATAGTTATGCTTTATGTTGTTGTAACATAGGCATGGGGAGTTTTTCAAAAAAAAAATTGCATTTTTCACTTTTAACCCAAAAATTTTAATCGTTTGCATTTTAACCCCTTTTACTTTTTTACTTTTAACAAAAAGTTTTTCATCTTTTACAATTTAACCCCCAACACTTTTTTATTTTCAACTTTGGTCCCCCATACTTTTTATCTTTCGTAAGTTTTTCGTTTTAAGTTTCATTATAAATTTTTCAAGTCAATACGCCATAACGTGCGTGTAGGGTTCAACGTTTTTTCGTCTGTTTTTTCCCGGTTGACAGGCAGTCGCAACACGTCTATTTTTCTTCGTTTGACAAGTTCGTCGCAACACGCTTGTCATTGATCGACTTAGCTATTTTTTTCTACGTTTTACATTTATGTGTAATATTCTGTATTAACACGCTCCAACGGGCGTGCGTGGTCAACGATTTTCCGCCTGTTTTTCGTTCGGAGTGACTTTTTACTTTTTTATTTATTTTATTTTTACGAGCTCTTCTGATGTTGGTGGTCGCTGACAGTGGTGTGAAATTAGTGCTATTTGGCACAATTTTACGAACGTATTAACTTATTAAGTTTTTTACTAATAATAATTTGTTTCGAGTTTACAACTATATCTCCTTTACTTAAGAAAAACTAATTTTTATGTGCATATTTTTATTTACGTGTCGATATAAATTCAATTTGCTCTACGTTTCGACGTAAATTTTTTATGGAAACGAGTCTGGTTAAATATAATACGTTTTCGTTTAAAAAACAAATTTTACGTACATATTTTTATGTACGTTTCGGTATAAATTCGAGTTGGTGTATGTTTCGACGTAAACTTTTTAGGAAACGAGTGAGGTCAAATATAATTTGTTTTCGTGATTTTTATGAATGTTTTGTAAATTTTGTTTCGATCCGAGTGGAGTCAAATTGCGGTTTCTTTTTTTTTTCCTTTTTAAGCTCTAATTAATATATTTTGATTATACATTTCAGCATTTCCGTTATAACCGTTACATTTTCTGTGTATGACTCGGGACACATATAATACATTATAATTGTACGGTATAAATTTGATTTCTTTATGTTTTGATCTAATCACAATGCTTATATAGGTTACATTGAGTTCAATAAGATACGTCAAAATGTGTGTTTTTATATGATTAACGCATAACATAACGTTTAGACTAATCTATTCGATGTTTGTGATGTACCCGCGCCGCAACGCACGCGGATGTTTTTACTAGTTAAATTCAATTAAGAAAACCTATAATCTTGAGTCCTTCCTACTATACTAAATGACTACATACATCTCATTCTTAAACATTCAAAGATTTAAATTCATTTAAGAAAATCATTAATTCACTTCTGAGTTCTTCCTACTTTTTTTTTTTTTTTTTTTGAACGGCAAATTTGGATCACTGACGGACCACTGGAGTATCATCGTGCCACCAGAGGAACCACCCGATCATATCCATCTCCACTAGGCATAACGCAACACCAATTCAGGAGGAAACCCAATAAACATGGGAAAACCCCCTTGTGGGAATCGAACCCAGGACCTATTGGTCCCAAAGTCTTATCCCACCACCAAGATGCCACTAGGCTATAAAAAGACATGGCTTGAGTTCTTCCTACTAAATGACTACATACATCTCCTTCATATTTTATTTAATGCGACCATTTAATTCTATTAATAACTATGTTAAAAATAAATTATGTTCATCATCAAAGTTAACTTTAAATACTTTTCTTTACATTCTTAAATGAATAATAACAATACTATCGATTTATCATATAATTGAAACTTAAAAAAAAAAATGTTATTCTTGAAAAATATCGGATTGTTGCATATATAATAAAAAAAATATACTACAATTGTTTTTTAATTTACGTTCTAATATAAACTAGTTTTTTTAGGTCGCGCGTTGCGACGAAACCGAGCAAATGATAATGTAAAATAAACGTGATTTGAAAAAAATAAAGCATCTTGTTCAGAAAGCCAAACCATTAGAACGATTTAGTTTATCATAATATTATACCAAATAAATACTTTATTTAGAGTACAACTTCGTTTTTAACAAAACTTATAACAGAATGTGTGGTAAAAATCAAGCACAACTACGTACTTAAGTTTTTAGGAAAAAAGTTATAAACGTAAATTAAGAAGTATCAAATTTATCGATAAATTAATATACATTTTTTTAAAAAAAGAAAAAAATAATTATTAGAAAAATGGTATAGGAAATATATGGTTTTAAAAAGAGGGGAAAATAAAAATATGTTATTAAAAGTAAATATAATAATAAACTATTATAATATATTAAATAAAAGAAAACAAAAAACTATATATTGTTATAAAAATTAAAGTACTATTCATCGTCCTTCGTCAACAGATACCAAATAAATACTTTATTTAAAGTACAACTTCGTTTTTTAAAAAAAAAAATTATAACAAAATGTCAGGAAAGAATCAAACACAACTACGTACTTAAGTTTTTAGAAAAAAGTTATAAACGTAAATTATTAAAGAAGTAACAAATTAATCGATAAATTAATATATGTTCTACAAAAAGAAAAAAAATATTAAAAATGGTGTAGGAAATATATGGTTTTAAAAAGAGAAAAAAATAAAAAATATGTTATTAAAAGTAAATATAATAATAAATTATTATAATATATTAAATAAAAGAAAAATAAAAAACTATATATTATTATAAAAATAAAGTTACTATGCATCGTCCTTCATTAACATTATTTGTATAATTTAAAAAAACAGAACTATATCAACCTAATATATATATATAGTCCTATAAAAATACGTTTATTTATATGGATGCAGAAAAATTATTTTAAAATAAACAATAATGTGTCATAGCATAAATCAAATTCGTTGTAGTCATTTCTACCACACCAAAGTATATAATCTAACTTATAATAAAGAATTCTAATTAATGTCAAATGTTATTTTCTCATTCAAACTTATAATATTTACTTATATTTTAATTATAATTTTGAGTTAATTACATAGTTAGTCCCTGTGGTTTGCACAAAATAACAACATTAGGTACTAATAGTTTAAAATCACATTCTAGGGTATTAACTTTTCATTTTGTAACGTTTGAGGGTATTAACTTTTCATTTTGTAACGTTTGAGGGTATTAATTTTTCATTTTGTAACGTTTGAGGGTACTAATAAAATGTGATTTTAAGCCTTTAAACAGTGCTAATACCCTCAAACGTTACAAAATGAAAAGTTAATACCCTAGAATGTTATCAGAAACTATTAGTACCTAAACTTGTTATTTTGTGCAAACCACAGGGACTAACTATGTAATTAACTCTATAATTTTTTATCCTTATCCTTTTCTTTCATTTTTAATATCATAATATATATTAATTAATTTTTACCGGAACAATTGACAAATAATATATTTCAATACGTATTATAGAATAGTAAAATCATGTGGTGATATGGATATATCCGTGTTAACAATCAATAATTCTAAATTATTATACGTTTTTTTTAAACAACTTAAATTACATCAAATTCATCTTCGACAGAACTCGAATCCTTAATCTCAAGGCAAGCAGCACCTTAATTCTAATTGTTTTCTCAATTGAATCCAACCCCCACCAATTATTATACGTTATATAATGTTATCTATGTGTTAACAATCAATAATTTTTAAATTATTATTATTATACGTTATATAATAGTACATTATATAATAGTATGTATAATAATATGTTATATAATAATATGTATTTTGTAAGTATGTGCTTTAAAAATTTGGTATCAGTAATATTATTATTAAACGTTATATAGTAATACAAATAATATTATAACTTAAATTTATAATATACCACAATCTTGTAAACAAAAAACAATTGAATTTGTCACAAGGAAAATTTAAATTTAAATAATATTATAAATTATGAAACAACTCATATACCGATCAACAATACACGATATTAAATCGCGTGATAAGATTATAATATTATTACATTTATTAACCGTGTTACACTCTTTTCAAAGATTATAGTTTATATTTACTCAACATAGGTGATAAAAGTTAATGAAATATGATCCTATAAGATTGTAGTATTGTTACATTTTTTTAATTGTGTGATATGAATTATATAGAAGTTTATGATATACATTTTTTCGATATTCAACCTATGTATACACGAGTTTGTAACACTTAGAAATTAAAATAATATTAAATTCACATTTCTTTTATATTTCAACCGTGTAACACACTAGTTTGTAAGCTAGTATTATATATAACTAGCGGTAAGACCCGTGTGCAAACACGGGTGGTTTCCTAGAAAACCATGCATAACAAATATAAATGATGAATATGGTTATATTTATAGACTTATAAATAGATAAGTCAGTCGGTAAATACTTAAAGTTTAGAGTATAAAAAATACAAAAATATACAATTTATTAATCTTTTGTAAACGAAATAACATTTGCATTCAAGCATGTTCCTTCTCCAAAAAACAATATTTTAAATCAACAGTCGTTTCAATCCCCTTCAACCTCAACAAAACACTATTTTAACCCAACAGTGGTTTTAAACCACCGTTTTAACCCAACAGCGGTTTCAACCACAGTTTTCTCTACAACACTCTGTTTTAACCCAACAGTGATTTCAAACATCTGTTTTCATCCATCTGTTGAGCAAAGTCAACAGATGTATCAACCACTGTTTTATTTTCAAACATATGTTCGCAACAACAGAGCTTTCATCATTTAAACAGACCTTTACCAATATTACAAGCTTTTAAACTCTCAAACCTAAATATTTATTTAATTAATTTAAATAACAAACATGGTTAATAGTTTTAACACAACTAATTATATAAAATATGAAAGTGTCAAACAGAGGTAACTATATAATAAACAAAGTTCAAAACAGCAAACAGCATTCAGTAAAATACAGCATAATAATTTCTAATCAATGGGCGAAACAGTAGTCTCGATAAATAAAGCTCCTTTCAGACCATTGTAGTTGTCAACATGTTGGAGGTATTTCAAACTTCATTGCTCAGATCAACTTCAACCATATCCCCCCAACTTCAACTTCAACCTTAAATACTTAAAGTTTAGAGTAAAAAATACAAAAATATACAATTTATTAACCTTTTGTAAACGGAATAACATTTGCATTCAAGCATGTTCCTTCACCAAAAAACAATATTTTAACTCAGCAGTCGTTTCAATCCTCTTCAACCTCCACAAAACACTATTTTAACCCAACAGTGGTTTTAAACCACCGTTTTAACCTAACAGCAGTTTCAACCACAGTTTTCTCCACAACACTCTGCTTTAACCCAGCAGTCGTTTCAAACATCTGTTTTCATCCATCTGTTGACCAAAGTCAACAGATGTATCAACCACTGTTTTATTTTTAAACATCTGTTCACAGCAACAGAGCTTTCATCATTTAAACAGACCTTTGCCAATATTACAAGCTTTTAAATTCTCAAATCTAAATATTCATATAATTAATTTAAATAACAAACATGGTTAATAATTTTAACACAACTAATTATATAAAATATGGAAGTGTCAAACAGAGGTAACTATATAATAAACAAAGTTCAAAACAGCAAACAGCATTCAGTAAAATACGGCATAATAATTTCTAATCAATGGGCGAAACAGTAGTCTCGATAAATAAAGCTCCTTTCGGACCACTGTAGTTGTCAACATGTTGAGGTATTCAAAACTTCATTGCTCAGATCAACTTCAACCATATCCCCCCAACTTCAACTTCAACCTTAAATACTTAAAGTTTAGAGTATAAAAAATACAAAAATATACAATTTATTAATCTTTTGTAAACGAAATAACATTTGCATTCAAGCATGTTCCTTCTCCAAAAAACAATATTTTAACTCAACAGTCGTTTCAATCCCATTCAACCTCCACAAAACACTATTTTAACCCAACAGTGGTTTTAAACCACCGTTTTAACCCAACGGCAGTTTCAACCTCAGTTTTCTCCACAACACTCTGCTTTAACCCAACAGTCGTTTCAAACATCTGTTTTCATCCATCTGTTGACCAAAGTCAACAGATGTATCAACCACTGTTTTATTTTTAAACATTTGTTCACAACAACTGAGTTTTCATCATTTAAACACACCTTTGCCAATATTACAAGCTTTTAAACTCTCAAACCTAAATATTCATTTAATTAATTTAAATAACAAACATGGTTAATAATTTTAACACAACTAATTATATAAAATATGAAAGTGTCAAACAAATGTAACTATATAATAAACAAAGTTCAAAACAGCAAACAGCATTTAGTAAAATACAGCAAAATAATTTCTAATCAATGGGTGAAACAGTAGTCTCGATAAATAAAGCTCCTTTCGGACCATTGTAGTTGTCAACATGTTGGAGGTATTTTAAAACTTCATTGCTCAGATCAACTTCAACCATATCCCCCCAACTTCAACTTCAACCTTAAATACTTAAAGTTTAGAGTATAAAAAATACAAAAATATACAATTTATTAATCTTTTGTAAACGAAATAATATTTGCATTCAAGCATGTTCCTTCTCCAAAAAACAATATTTTAAATCAACAGTCGTTTCAATCCCCTTCAACCTAAAAAAAAAAACACTATTTTAACCCAACAGTGGTTTTAAACCACCGTTTTAACCCAACAGCGGTTTCAACCACAATTTTCTCCACAACTTTCTGACCAAAGTCAACAGATGTATCAACCACTGTTTTATTTTCAAACATCTGTTCACAACAACAGAGCTTTCATCATTTAAATAGACCTTTGCCAATATTACAAGCTTTTAAACTCTCAAACCTAAATTTCATTTAATTAATTTAAAAAACAAACATGGTTAATAATTTTAACACAACTAATTATATAAAATATGAAAGTGTCAAACAATGGTAACTATATAATAAACAAAGTTCAAAACAGCAAACAACATTCAGTAAAATACAGCATAATAATTTCTAATCAATGGGCGAAACAGTAGTCTCGATAAATAAAGCTCCTTTCGGACCATTGTAGTTGTCAACATGTTGGAGGTATTTCAAAACTTCATTGCTCAGATCAACTTCAACCATATCCCCCCAAATGCTTGTTATCAGCCACTTGTTGTTTTCAATTATATTAGTCCTTCGGTGCCTATCTACATAATCAACTACACGAGGATTATTGAAAGCAAACACCTTGATCCAGCCTTCGTCTTCATATCTGAGCAAATCAGCAGTTAGCTCAGCAGACTTTCCAATAACAATCAAATGCAGCCTCTTTGCGATGGTCAAAAAATGCCCTTGGCAAGGATTGACTACGATACTCTCGGGAAAACGAAGCATTCTGAAAGTCTCAGAAAGAGCATCGAAAGCAACGATGTTCCTCTCACCTAGTGGATACCAAAAATTTGAAACCATGAAATATATGGTTTTATCAGTATAAATTCCTGGAGACCATGAATAACTGCTTGAACCATAATTATTTACGCTACCAAAATTTATTGTTCTCCATGACTCACGACGTCATGAGTAAACACGAGCAGTAGCCACATTACGGTAACATCTGATGTTCAGCACTTTCAGATCATTGGATTGATCAAAATAAATTCCACCTGTATCAGAGTTTCGATCATGAATATAATTTAAGTAGTCGTCAGACAAAACCTTATAGCGCCTGGTAGTTGGATTCCAAAGGATCGGCTCACAGCAAATCCCTTCATTGCAAACTAACAACAATCCATTAAATGACGATAGAATACGTAAGAAGGTATGGTGGACATTGTTAGGAAAACTTAAGGTTTTGCTTGTAACGACATCCAAATTACCAGCTACTATGTTGTCAACGACAATTGACGTGTCTTTAAAGGAGAGTAGTTTCTTTTGTAGTGAATCTCCACTTCGGAGAGCATGCATCATCTCAAATGCATGACTTGACAGTTCCCTATAAAAATTCTTGGAAAGACATTTCAAACGACCAATATCTTCTGCAGGGAGCCTTGTGAAAATTTCATCAACAATCACTTGAAACCCAATGTTTTCCATTTTGCGGTGAACAAATGCGTGTTTGAAAGCTAAAGAAATTGTAATGATATTGATAAACAAAAAACTTTGAAGATGATTGAGTAGATGGATGAAAGCGGTAATGATGAAAGCCTCTGCCCAATGTATTTTATATACCCAATGAAGGCGGGTATGACTAAATACATCGTCAGACTAACTTACTGTTAAAGAATATGATGCGACGATGGTTAGGCTTTTAATGCAAAACATTTCGAAAGTGCGTTTCCATGGGAAAAGTATAAAATTAAATATCAAGAAATCCAAATGACAAATTTTAAACCTTCAAAAAAGCACGTTATCATAATTACAATTAACCTCTTCATTTACCATAAGACGCATTTACCATAAGACAGAAGTGAGTGAGTGACATGAAATAATTGCAAATTACATATCCCCAGGCATTTTGAATTTGAAATTACCAGAAATTTCAAAAAATCTGCTAAGTTATACGTTTGCCAAAGGAAAGACTTTCAACCTCTGCTGGCTTTAAAGGATAGATATGGGCAGAGGTTTTGAGATGAGGCAGACTGTTAGATAGATTTTAAAATGATTTTATATATATTAGGCTTTATGATGCAGTAATGACATAAGAAAAACATTGTTGGACAGCCTCTCTGGCTGCCACATAAGCTTTTCTTATGCCACATCGGGATTATTTACCATTATCTGCATTTCAAAACTTCAACAATTGTATTTTAAAACCTCTATTAAGCAGGATCTAATGTCTATCATCTGTTGTTCTTTAAGATCTGTTGACCTATAGCAGACCTTTGCTTCTTCAAACTTTCTACAGACTATGTCTTCATCAGCAGAGGATCACTTGAAACAGATGTTCTCTTTGGGCAGAGTTTACCTCTGACAGACATTTAGAGGAGCAGATGTTGTGTATTTGTAATTGAGAGAAAATTCTTCAAAAAACTGTTGACTTACCAAATAATAAAAAAATAATAAAATTTCAAACCTCTGGCATAAAAAAATAATAAAAAAATCTCTTCATTTAAAGACCAGCAATACTCTACATAGTAAACACATGCTTCTACAACTCCAGCAAACAAAGATGTTGCGAACCTCTGTTAGGCAACAACAGATGTTGCCAACAGTAGCAAGTCAAACAGCCGTTAGATTAGCAGAAGATCACTACAAAACAGATGTTCTCTTTGGGCAAACTTTACCTTTGACAGAGATTTAAAGTAACAGATGTTGAGTATTTGCAATTGAGAGGAGGAAATTCTTCAAAAAGCTATGCTAGGCAACAACAGATGTTGGCACCAGTAGCAAGTCAAACAGCCGTAAGATTAGCAGAGGATCACTACTAAATAGATGTTCTCTTTGGGCAGACTTCACCTTTGACAGAGATTTGAAGTAACAGATGTTGAGTATTTGCAATTGAGAGGAGGAAATTCTTCAAAAAACTGTTGACTTACCAAATCATAAAATATAATAAAATTTCAAAACTCTGGCATAAAAAAACAATAAAAAAAACTCTTCATTTAAAGACCAACAGTACTCTACACCCTAAACATATACTTCTACCACTTCAGCGCACATGGATGTTGAGAAGCACTGTTAGGAAACAACAGATGTTGGCAACACTAGCAAGTCAAACAGCCGTTAGATTAGCAGATGATGATTTTGAGCAGATGTTCTCTTTTGGCAAACTTTAACTTTGACAGATCTATTCAGTAAAAGAAATTGATTCTTTGTAATTCTTCAAAAAATTGTTTAAGCACAATTCAACATCAACATAATCTAAATCAAACTCAGAGACAATTTCACATCTACATCAATACCGATCTGCAATAATCAGATGATATTAAAAATTACATAATAATACTTATGCACCTTAAAATTAGTAAAAATAAAATGCTCCACAAACATTAATATGATTAAAATTTAATTATGAGGATTAAAAGATCAACAATTACATCGAGTACTGAACAACGAAACTTTAAAATCTAACAACCACACTAAGAAATTTAGGAATCTAACAGCAAAAATTAAGTGCTTTTAGCTTCAACTCCATCGAGTATTGAACTTCTCAATGTATATCTTTGACAATCGCCATGAACTCCACGGAAGTATTGAAGGCATCACCATCAGGTTTCTGGAAACCTGGTCTCTTGTGAACAGACCAAGATGCAGTCCATCAAAACACTTCTTCAGCTATTGAAGAGTAGCCCTATCCTCATATACTTAATCCTCAACTTGCTTGATAAAGAGCTGCTTTAAATCATCGGAGCCTGCAGAAGTGTATACATTCAATACATCAAAATTCCAAACTTTATGCTTCTTTTAATACAAAAAAGGCAGGAAAGAACAAACTTAATCTACTTATATATCTTATTAAATAAAATCTTATCTTACAGCAGTAGCAGATCCTTTCTTGCGTTTAGTAGGAACCACTGTGGGTTCTACATCATCATCATCTGCCCAAGTCATTCATAATCATCATTTAGTCATAAGCAAAAATTATTTTAACTGTACATTTAATAATCTTTCTTTGTGTTTAATTTAATACCATCAATATCCATATTAACATATTCTAAAACCATTATGACTCCACAAATATGTAACGCCCCAAACCCTAAACGCTTAACTCACTAATATGATTTCATGGAATATGAAATAAAAATGTGACAAATATGTTATTTAACTTAGTTACAAATACAAGTTAGATAATAGTAATAAAGTTTTGTGACTAAACAATCACCACTCTAAACTACAAGGGCTAAAGGTGGGCAAATTGGAAGATGTCTTAATTAGGTAATGGAGGTAAAGGGGAAGCCCATTTTGGGCAGACACATATGTCGACACACACACATGTGTGTGTGTGTTCTTATGAATCCAAAAGAAGAAGATGAAGAAGATGGTTTGAGAAATTGCATGGAAAATCCGTAAATTCCAAGGTGTTCATCACTTTATAAGCATCAAGTAAGTATCAAATTCACCTCTTGAACCTTCTTAATTGAAAGTTTGGTGGGTTTTGATGAAACAACCCCAATAGGGTAAATTGGAGATGTTTAATGGTTGGATTTGAGTATGAATGCAATAAGTTAGTGTCAATTATGATCTAATCTTCTTAATTAAGAGTTTTAATGAAAGAACCCATGTTCAAGAACTTGGGGTTTTGATGGTTTATGATTTAATATAAATGAGTAGGAAGAACTAGAGATTTTGTTATGTTAATGTCTATATGTGAATGATACTTTATGATTAGTAGGAAGTATTTGATGAATGATACATGAACTTGGAGGATCATGCATAAATTAGTTGTAAATTGTGCATTAAAAGGTGTACGCACACCAAGTGTATGATGAAATGCTTAAGTGACAATTAAATGTGGAATTATATACAAGTTGTGAGTAAATAAGTTTAGAAAGTGATAATGAAGTAGTTGTTAGCTAACTAATATGTGAAGTGTGTTTTAGATGGAGTTCATGTGGAAAATTGAATGGTGATTATGATATGGTAGAAGCATGCATTAGGAGTTTGTACTCTATGCTTGAAGATACGATACACCCTATGCGTTTAGTTAGTTTGGTGGTAGGGGTCAAGGGGTGAAAGTGGTGTCTTTGTATGGTATGTGGATTTCTAGTAAGGTTAATGTCGGGTTCAAGGATAGTGTAAATTAGTTGATCTTGAATGATGTTTTTAGTCATGAAATTATGAGATGACTAGTATGGAAGGAATTGTTTATGTGGTGTGCATATTTGATCTTGTGGTCGCATGGTGTTTTACTATCTGAGTAGGGAATGTATTTGATGTCCGTAGTATAATCTACTATAATGATGCGAATATATGGATTAGATTGATAATTCATAAGACAGACAGTTGACTTTCAGAAAGTCAACTGTGTATGAATAGCATAACAAGGCCTTGTCACAAGTGTCATGTTAGAGAAATCATTAAGTACATGCTATGTCCATATGTGAGTTTATACTAACGAAGTGGCAACCATGATGACATGAAAGTATAGGATCATGTCAAGATGGGGAAAGCATGGAAGGCTAACGGAAAGGATAGGAGGAAGCACGTACGAAACGGGCACTCGAGGTAAGTGATCTCCGTAGTCACTTCTTAGTTGTTTAAGTAATATAATAGTTTATTTAAATAATCAAGATGTTTGATGTCAAGTATGTGTTGAAGTCTTTCGTTGTAAATAATGGGAATAAAGTTGATTAAAACGCCTTGATGGGTATATTGGGCGAACAATCTTAAAAGTAGTTTATAAGCAAGCTATTCAATTAATGTAATAGTTTTGGTCAAGTATAAAAGTGGGGAATATGGTTTTGTAAACCATAGACCATTTAATGCGCAAACACCTTATCGGGTCAAAAATATAAGCTTTTGAGCAAAATGGATGGAAAAAGGTGTAAGGTATCCGAGAATGACTCTTTTATAGTAGATGACCTTGGAATTATTAAGTTCATGTAAAGTTAAGGTTAAACCAACAGGTTATGTTGTCAAATATATGAATGGGTCAATTACGTCAAAAATGATTATTAAGCCGTAAGCGTAAGTAAAGGTTTTTCTTAATCCGGGTGTGGGATTTTAGATCCACATGGTAGAGGACCAAATTACGATCATGTAGGAAGAAACGGGAGGTTAAACGGGTAAACGGTTCAAAAGTTATGCGATTTTTAGTGCGTACGGACGACGAAACGAATCTGCAGAAAAAGGGATTTTCTAGAGGGCGTCGCCGACGGGGTTAGGGCCGTCGCCGACGGGCTCTAGAAAACCAGATTTCGTCCGACGCCTTAGATTCCTGTCTACGGGCTTTTCCCGAGCCCGTCGGGGACGGGTTCATACCCGTCGCCGACGGGTTGTCTAAGTTGTTTCTCCAGTTTTCGCTTCTCGCATGTCCGGTTGACCCGTAACGCGTCCTGGTGATTTGGTTTTCGATCCAATGACCCGTATAGCTCCCGAAAAGCTCCTTAACTTTGTTAAAGTTGCATAAACACAATTTTAATCAAAAGTAGGCTATTTAAGATTCACACTCATATAAAAACATATAGTTACACGATTTCGAGCACCGGTTTTCAACCATGTATCAGTAAGTGGTATGTATGAGTTAGTAAGTATGTATGAATGTAATTAGGTAATTACGTAAGTATATGTACGTGTGAGCGAAGGTATGCATGTGTGTAGTTATGATTCATTTTATGAATGCATGTAGGTATGTAGTTATGTATGCATGTATGTATATATGTAGGTATCGGTGTATGAATGTACGCAAGTAATTATGTATGAGCATTATGTATTTAAGTATAAAGGTACGTACGTGTGTAGGTATGAACGTATATAAGTGGATGTAAGTATGTAAGTATGTATGTGAGTAGGTAGTAATGTATGTACAAATGTAGATGTGTATTTATGTATATGTGAAGATACGTATGCGTATATGTATGTATGTATAGACGTAGTAACGTATGTGTATATGTAAATGTAAATGTGTATTTGGTACATATGAAGGTACATATGAGTGTATGCATGTATGTAGAAGATATAGGAATGCATGTACGTTTGTAGATGTGTATGTATGCATGTGAGAATGTATGTATGTGTGATTATGAGTGTATGCATGTATGTAGAGATATAGGAAGGCATGTACGTTTGTAGATGTGTATGTATGCATGTGAGAATGTATGTATGTGTGATTATGAGTGTATGCGTGTATGTAGAGATATAGGAAGGCATGTACGTTTGTAGATGTGTATGTATGCATGTGAGAATGTATGTATGTGTGATTTAGATACGTCGTGTAATACGTTATTAATAGTGCGCCTTGAGAATGAAAAGTAATGCAGGTACCTTATTGAAGCCTCATCAGGATATGGATACGCAGATGAAATGCTTAAACCTAGAAAGATAATGATATGGAAAGTGTACTAAATCGAATCTTGTTTATGTATTATGTACTAATGTTATGAATGTATGTGGTGAGTGCAGGTTGTACGAATCACGGGCGGTTATCACGAGGAATAGAGATCGAAGATCGAGTCACAAGATAGATTCGTACGGGAATAATTGAGTATGTACTTTAGTAAACAGGACTTATACCTTATTTTTGTAAAAGATACATATTCAAACGAACTTTCAAGTAAGTCAAGACGTTTGTAATGAAAGAAATTTTATGGCATGAATTTCCGCTGCGACTTTTTATCAAATACGTATTAGGGCCTTACAAAATACTTCTACCACTGGTCGCTCGAAGAAAACAGAGCTGGAATATATCAACAGTTTAAAATCCACAAACCTAAAATAACCCGCAGATGATTGTATGAATTTCAAACAACTGAGATTAGACTGAAATATAAAGCGAGAATTAGAGTAGATCACTTCAAAATTAAAAATTCAAAATTCAAAATTTCAAAATTACAAAAAAAAACATACTTTAAACGATGTTAGAACAATGATGCTGGAAACAACTGTAGAACAATCATCATCATCATCTGCTCAAATCATTCACAATCATCATTTAGTCATAACTCAGATAAAAAACAATTAGTAAAAATCAAAAACCAAAACAAACATAATTATATATATGACATTACCATCATCAAGGCAAACCACATATCCCCAAAATTTGTTCTGAAAGTGGGTCGGAGAGAGCTTCCGTTTTCTCTTATCCTTTATGAACAAATGTCGAGTATTGAGAAGAAGGGATTTGAGGGAGAGATACATTGGAAGTGTGGTTTGAAAATACAAAAGCAGATTACACGAGAGTGTAAATATGAAGAGTGAAATGAGAAAAAAAACCTTTATATAAAAAGATGATTGACAGAAGTGAGTGAGTGACATGCATTAATTGCAAATTACATATCCCCGGGCATTTTGAATTTGAAATTACCAGCAATTTCACATCTGCTAAGTTATACGTTTGCCAAAGGAAAGACTTTCAACCTCTGCTGGCTTTAAAGGAAAGATATGGGCAAAGGTTTTGGGATGAGGCGGACTTTTAGATAGAATTTAAAATGATTTTATATATTAGGATTTATGATGCAGTAATGACTTAAGAAAATCATTGTTGGACAACCTCTCTGGCTGCCACCTCAGCTTTTCTTATGTCATCGGGATTTCTCCTTTTATAGAAAGTATAGATACTACAATTTGAAGATCGATCTGTAGTACCTTTTATTGGTATTTTTTTGTTAGTTTGTCTTTTTGGTTTTGATGTACTTTTGCTCTCAACTTTTATAAGTTGACACTTATAACACTTCAACTTTTCAAAAACTTTGTAATAGAGTGTCATATGCTTATTTTTATGTATGTGTCAGCATAAATTTAAGTTGATTTATGTTTCGATGTATATTTTATTTGAAAATGAGTCGGGTCAAAGAAAATATGTTTTTGTGCTTATTTTTATGTATTTTTTCAGTTGGTGTACGTTTTGACATAAATTTTGGCTGAAAACGAGTCGAGTTAATATAATACGTTTTCATTAAATGGTATAAATTCAAGTTAATTTACATTTCGACACTGCCACAGCGCGCCGTACCGCTCTTTACCTAAAATATAATACGTTTTCATTAAACGACGTAAATTCAAATTAATTTACCTTTTGACAATGCCGCAATGTGTCGTACTGCTCTTTACCTTAAAAACATTATTTTCTTACGTGCTTCTTTTTTTTATGTACGTGTCCGTATAAATTCAAGTTGGTTTACGTTTCGATGTAAATTTCTTTCTCAAATAACCCGATTCAGATATAATACATTTTTGTGCTTATTTTTCGTAAACATTTTTAGTTAGTCTACATTTTAATGTAAATTTTGTGTGAAAACAAGTCAGATCAAATATAATACGTTTTTCATTATACGGTACAAATTCGAGGTTACTTTGCGTTTCGACATCGTTGCAACGCGTGGGAAAATTTACTAGTTCTTTACATTCATGTTTGTTGGCCCCTCGTTTTTTGTTTTGTACATTGTTTTTTTCATCGTTATATATTTTAGTTTTAAATATGTACTTTTTAAATCGTTTTATATCAAAGTTTAAACACTATTAATTTGCAACATCTTGTTGCGATATTAGTTAAAAAAAATAGTGTATTTTATATGTAAAAATTCCGATCACCCTATTTGAAAGTTTGGTTGAACCCCTCGTTCGCACTGTCACACCTCAACCGATGGCGGAAACATTGGGGCGCGGCACTAGGCGAACCAGATTGCTCAAGAGAATCCATAACAACTATTAAATGACAATATTTAAAAGGTTCATTGTCCCATACCAATAAACAAATATTTCACAAACAGTCATAACGGAGTTCATATCTCTCAAACAAAAACAAGTCCGGCAACCTAGATTTTATTAGCAGGTTTCTAGACTTCCTAATCCATTGCAGCAAACAGACCATCAACCTGTCACATATGTTAAAATAAAGTCAATACATAAAGTAAAAGCGAGTACACAAGTTTGCATAGATATAGTATAAAAAGCGTTTACGCATAACCAGCATGTAACACGTAACGGGCGATGCATGTAACTACCAATAACGATACAACCTAACCACGTGACTGCGATGTAGAGTATGCGCGGCATATGTTCACCGAAGTAAACACGTGAAGTAAAGTAATGCGATCCTTAGCAACCCCTGTCACAACAGGTGCTGAGTCCAAAGTATAGTACTATCGTTGCTAAAGGCGGTCTGGTATAACACTGTGTAAGCATAGTAAGAAGCATTCAACAAATCACGTATAGCATGCGGGAGCGATTAGCGTTTGTAAAGTGTTTGCGTTGTGTGTTGTGTGTTGTGTTTTGATAGAGAACGTATGTAACACCTAAAAGTGCGTTAAACGAAAATGGGTTTGAGTATACTCACAGAGTGTGTACTAATCAAGAAATAAGATCCTCAATGGATTGAAGGGAGCGCCGGATCAACCAGCGTACGGGAACAGAAGCGTAAGTCCTCCAAAGTGTTGAAACCGTCGAAAATCAGAGTGTCGGTGGGAAACAGAAGCTTCGTACGAAGGTGTACCTTCGTACGAAGGTGGGTCTTCGCACACGTGGGGCTTCCTATGTCCAAAATCGAGTGTCTTCGCGTCTGTCTTCGGGAAATCAAGTGTTCATCCTTCCAACCTTAAGCTACTGATTAAACTTAAAGTCGGAGAGGTCTTTGATTACGTCACGAGTGAGAATCGGGCTGTTAGGTGTAAAACCAGTGCCTTCGTACGAAGGCAACACCTTCGTACGAGGCCATGTGCCTTCGTACGAAGGCAGTGCCTTCATACGAAGCTGGCTTCGCACAGTATAGTCCAGTTCACAAACGTGGCTATTTTTGGCATTTGGTGCTGCGTTTTCGCCTTAATCGGATGTATTTCTGAGTCCTTTTCAAGCTGGTTTCGACATTACCTCGTTCCACTATTCAATGAATGAAATACATGTCGTTTTTGGTCCATTTTGGTGTAAAAATCAAGTTTAAGAAAGTTTTATAAAGGTTTCTACTTAGATCTAGCACTTGGTGAGTGTGAAACGCACAGATTTCTAACTTGGGAAGCCATAGCTAGTCCCAATACACTCGGTTAAGTGTAAATCCGTTATAGATGAAGAAGATTTGATGAAAAAGATGAAGAGTTTTTTTTTGTAAAAACATGAAGTTATGAAGAAAAGATGAAGTTTAAGTGGAGAAGATGAAGTTTTAGAAGAAAACATTGATGTTTTGATGAAATCGAAGTGATTCTAGTGGAAAATCAAAGTGGAAAAGCGTTTTGTAATTGATTAAAACTGTTAAATCTTACTTGAAAGTGGTCGGACAGCAATTCGACAGAGTTTCGGTATGAAATCAGCAAGTGAGAATGAATGAGGAGGGGCTTGGATATTTATAGAGGAGCTGGGTTCGAACAGGAACCCTTCGTTTGAAGCAGCTGCCTTCGTATGAAGGCAGTGCCTTCGTACGAGACCAGCTGGCTTCATTTGAAGGTGCTGTTTTGTGCAACCTTTTCCTTGTTTCACGTGTGCGGTGCTCATTTAATGCGTTTTGTTCCGTTAGTTAGTATTGGTACCTTAAATATTTTAGCGTAACGTTGTGTTTCGGGTCGCGTTGCGTTTTAGAGTGATAAATCGAGTTGTGTGAGTAGCGTTGAGTTTGCGTTGCGATAGCGTTTGCGAGTATAATCCATAACATATAAAGTACACACAAGTAAAGCATATAAAAACATACAGCATAACATTGCTACTACTAATAACAGCGGCTGTGTTTTAGCGTGTTAGTCGTGATAAGCGAATGCGAAGTCGTGAGTGGTTACCGAACAAACAAACACACTCGTTAATTTAAATAGCATAATTATTTGTAATTCGTGGTGCGTAAGCGTTTGTGAATTTAAAGCGTTTAAACGTATAGCTGTGCGGTGTGATGAAAATGTATTTAGTATAACATAACCCTTTATTTATATCGAATCCCGGAATACAAGACGGTTATAAATCGAAGCAAAAGCAAACGGGTAAAGATCCGAAAGGTCGGGTTATTACACGCACCCCTTGAAAATAATTCATGTGTCCGCCACTACATACCAAACGAAAAGCTATATGTATATTAACTATTAGGTTGGGTAATAAGTGGCAGTCAAGGTGTCGAACCACGAAGAGTTTATGGTTCGTGTCAGGATTCAGTCTATTATTGATTATGAACAATTTAGGAAGCTTGCTGTGTAATTTTTTTGTTTGTTTCTTTGTTTGGTTTAAATAGAAATTGGATTGAACCGACAAATTGCTAAAAACTAAAAACACGATTTGTTGATTATAATTCTTGAAAACTTAAAGACTTGATTTTAACACAATAATTTGGAACAAGGGTCACACCCGATTCGAAATTTCAAGACGTAGGGTTCCTACATGTTTTAGACTTAATTTAATCACACTTAGTTATTAATGGGTTTAGTGTTACAAGGCATATATAGGTGTCGATAGATATCAATGTCACAATGAACAGACAAAGATGCACTTCGTTATCAAGAACATGTAAACCCTAGTCTATATCAAAACACAATTACATGAATTCAATTCACGAAGTCAAATTTCCTAGTTTGTTCGACAATTCGTGAATTCAAAACAAATGCAATACAATTAATATAAACTTCAAATGTTCAAATGCAATTAGTCACAAATCAAATCTTAAAACAAACGTCAAAACCATAGAAATCTTATAAAATCTACACCGAGGTGGAACCCTAGGAGACTAGCCGCTTGTGGTATGCGAGACTTGATCACCGGATGTTAAACGCGAATAACGAGACATTTGAATCTTGAGATTGATGCAAAAACTGTATGCCCTAAGAGTATTGGAATGATGATGTGATAATATGGTAATTAGTTGAATTCTCAATGATGATGATTGGTGGATTGTGATGATGATGATGTAATTGGTCATTTGTTGTACTAGGTTCAAAATTTAAGAGAAAGTGTAACCCCTATCATGGCCACCCAAACAACATATTAATCCCAACAAACTTCGGTCAACAGGTCAACGCATGACCTACGCATCACTAAAACACATCGTCGCGTCGACGACGGCCAAACCCGGCGATGTCAACGTGCCTACAAGATTGACGGCCAATGATGCTATCTACGCAATGGTCCTTGACGCAGATTGCATCGGCAACGTGGCATTGAGTCATCATCGACGCGAATATCCAATTTTCTCGCACGTTTTCTTTGTTTCTCGTGTTCGGTTGGTCCTAGCCTCATCCCGATGTTCCATAAAGCTCCCGAATGCTACTTAAACTCCATTAGACATGCAAAACACAAACCATATCAAAATAGATCATTCGGAACTCAAATTCGCGTAAAACATGAAGTTAAATACATACAACACCGGACTTCCGACCACGTATCACATTCCCACACTTATCTTTTGCTTGTCCTCAAGCAAATTTGGTTTTCACTTTCGCATGGGTCGAACAAAAAGACACACGTTCCATTCTCAATAATTCAAGTCAAGGACTAATGTCATACTCGGTTCACGGTTTTCACAATTCACGGTATTTCAACGACTAAACAGGTATTGCAATTTAAACACAAGATGGTTACCCAAGATTAACCCACCCTTAAAGCTAGCACACTATACATATCCCTCACAATGTTCACTCCACTCGGTTTAACATTTAACTAGCAAAGATTCCCTAGCATTTTAATGTGATCACTCAAACCGATTATAACACATATACGCATAAGCTTGCAACTCAATAATTCTTCACCAAATTACACAAAAACGAGGCACAAGTCAAAATTTCTTAATAGGTTGTAACGGGACTAAGCTAAGGGTATGGAATAGGATATTTGAAAGTGGCTAAAGTGTTGAAAACTCGATTTTTACATTGAACTACCAAACGAACTAACTACAAAACATCAAACTGCAAGGCAAAGCTTCCTCCTTTTATTCAATAAACATCTTTTTGTATTTTACATGACTATTTTCGACTATTTTTCATTGCATTTTTCATGTCTTTTTTTAAATATTAATTTTTTTATGTCAAGATGACATACATAACTAACTACACAATGAAATACTTACCAAACAAAAGCAACCTAAACTCGAATTTTCATCACTTAGGTTAAAAATAAAAAAGGTTTAATGGATCAAAGGCTAAATGAGTTAGTCAAACAAAGGGTTAGGTTCAAAGTTGGCGACTAAAGGAATAATTTCGGGTAAAGTTGATATAAAATGGTGTCGCAACCCCCGTCCCTCTATTCAAATACAGGAACGGACGGTCGCGGCCAGATTCGGTGGTATCTGTATTGTCTAATTTTGGCAACGGAAATTTCATCAGGACCGTAGTTAGGAAATATTTTATCAGAGTAAAATACCACATTTTATATAAATAAACTCATTGGGATAAAACCCAAGTTTTTATTACAAACTTATTTATAGGGATAAATCTCACTTTATTGAAATACACGCCTTCTTTTATTTAGGTAACTTTTATAGCCACTTTTCCAAGCCTTCAGTGTTGTCCAGCTGCCTTCTAATTGGCTTTCACATTTTGTTACCTGAAACGCGTTTTGAAAACATTTTGTCAGTGGAAATACTGGTGAGTGAATCCCAGTTTAATCAAGAAAGGTTAATTTAATTTAAACAGTATTGAGAGCGATTACAATGTTTACATCTACACAATTACTCATTCAGTACTTGCCACTCGACCGTATCTGTGGCTATGGTCATATCACACATTGGCTAACCCGTTGTCCAATTGTGAAGATTATCAAGTAATGTATACAAAACCCCATAATACCGGCAGTAATTGAAGAATTACAAAGACTCAATCACTGCTAAATTGCATTGTAAAACATTTAAGGTTTTGTAAAAACAATTTACAAAAAGGAGATTACTCACATTGTTGTCTTAGGTTTTCAATAAGGATTTCCTAGGAATAATCTATAAATTACACAAATGCACACGTGTTAGTATAGTAACCCATTTTAACATTAGTAATACCCTCCCTGAGACGGCATTCCAACGACTACGTCAGGCAGAACCACGACAGCCGTTACGGAACCCTAGATCAATCGGGCAGAGTATCTAATACGTATCCAGGGGTTATGATACTTACAACGGAGCAGAACTTCGTTATTTAGGGGGTATTATGCCCGAGTATAGCTTCTACTATTAAGAAATTGAGAGAGAAAGTCGAAATTTGAGCGACGTAAACTGAAGGCCCGATGACCTCTTATATAGGGCCTGATTTTGGGCTCTACGCGGCCCGCGTAAGGTGTAACCCAGGGGCTACGCGGCCCGCCTAGTAGGTGGCTAGGGCTGTAGCTGATTTGGGTCATTGTATAGGGTCGACGAGTGTTGGGCCACGTGGCAGCACCGGGCTGCGCCACATTTTCAATCTCTCGCGGCCCGCGTAAGTTCCCTAAGGGGTCTACGCGCCCCGCGTCAAACCCAAAATTGGATTTTTAATTAATTTTAATAATATTTAAGGTATTCGGGGTCCGTTTTCACGTATGGGGTGTATTTTAGGACATATTGGGATATTTTAAATATTTTTAGGGTGTCTGAAAATTTATGAGGGTGTCGGTTTAGGGTTGTTATATCCTCCCCACCTTGTTTTAGAGCTCATCCTCGAGGTCTACTTGAACAAGTGTGGATATTTCCTTTGCTTTTCTGTTTCAAGCTCCCATGTGTATTCTGGTCCTCTTTTGGAGTCCCATTTTACTTTGACTAGAACTAATCTCTTGTGTTTGAGTTTCTTAACTTTCCTGTCTTCAATCTGTAAAGGCTTCTCTACAAACTTAAGTTGTTCATTTACCTCTATATCCTTAAGAGGTACCATTAGTGATTCATTGGCTAAGCATTTCTTGAGATTAAATACATGAAATACATCATGTATTCCTGCCATTTCCTTTGGCAGTTGTAGCTGATAAGCTACAGATCCTATTCTTCTAATAATATCAAAAGGTCAAACATACCTGGGACTTAGCTTTCCTCGCTTGATGAATCTCACCACTCCTTTCCAAGGAGAGACTTTTAATAATACTTTATCTCCTACTTGAAATTCCAATGGTTTGCGTCGGTTATCAGCATAGCTCTTCTGTCGATCACGTGCTGCTTTCAGTCGTTCCTGATTTGAATAATCTTGTCGGTTGTCTCTTGCACTATCTCAGGTCTAGATAGTTGCTTTTCTCCAATTTCTGCCCAACAGACTGGGGTTCGGCACTTTCGTCCATAAATTGCTTCGAATGGTGCAGCATTGATACTTGTGTGATAACTGTTATTATAAGAAAATTCTATTAAAGGTAAGTGATCGTCCCAATTACCTCCGAAATCAATTACACAAGCTCTAAGCATGTCTGAATTGTCCTTTCGCTTTGTCCGTCTGTTTGAGGATGATATGATGTGCTTAGATTTAACTTGGTTCCCATTGCTTTTTGGAAACTTGACCAAAAATGAGAGGTAAAACGACTGTCCCTATCAGAAACAATTGATAAAGGAATTCCATGTAATGAAACGATTTCATTTACATACAATTTGGCTAATTGTTCCATGCTGAAAGTTTCCTTCATTGGTAGAAAATGAGCTGACTTGGTTAGTCTATCTATAATCACCCATATTGTATCATTACCTTTCCTTGTTTTGGGTAATTTGGTAACAAAATCCATTGTTATCAATTCCCATTTCCAAACTGGCATTTGTAACTGCTGTAACAAACCTGAGGGTTTCTGATGTTCAGCTTTGACTTGTGAACAAGTTAAACATTTAGAAACGTAAGCTGCTATATCCTTTTTCATTCCTATCCACCAGAAATTCTTTCTTAAATCCTGATACATTTTATCACTTCCAGGATGCATCGTATACTTAGACTTATGGGCTTCTTCTAATATACGGTAGCGTAGGTTTCCTAATTTAGGTATCCACATTCTCTTTTTATAGAATCTACAAATTCCATCTGTTCCTTGTTCTAATTCCTTAATCATTCCTTTTAATTTTTCAGTATCATCCTGGATTACTGATTCTTGTGCTTTTCTAATTTGATCATTTAAATCCACTTGTAGATTTAATTTAAGAGAAAGTACCCTTTTTGGCTTTTCATGATACTTTCGCCTTAAAGCATCAGCCACTACATTTGCCTTTCCTGCATGATACTGGATATTACAATCATAATCACTAAGAATTTCCATCCAGCGTCTTTGTCTCATATTTAACTCTTTTTGCCCGTAAACATACCTTAAACTTTTATGATCAGTGAATATGGTAAACTTACTACCATAAAGGTAATGTCTCCAAATCTTAAGGGCAAAAATTATAGCTCCTAACTCTAGATCATGGGTTGAATAATTCTCTTCATGATTCTTAAGTTGTCTAGATGCGTAAGCTATAACCTTTTGATGTCTCCAAATCGTAAGCTAACTTAGAGGCGTCACAATATACTACAAAATCTTCAGGTCTATCTGGTAATGTTAGTATGGGTGCGTGGGTTAATCTTTGCTTAAGAACTCTAAATGCTTCTTCTTGTTTTGGTCCCCATTCAAACTTAATGGATTTACAGGTTAACTTAGTTAAGGGAATGGTTATTCTAGAAAAATCTGGAAGAAATTTTCTATAATAACCAGCCAATCCTAAGAAACTTCTAACCTCGGTTGGTGACTCAGGGGTTTTCCATTTGGTAATCGCCTCGATCTTTGTTGGATCCACATGAATTCCTTCATGATTAATTAAGTGTCCAAGAAACTGTACCTGCTCTAACCAAAACTCGCACTTTTGAAAATTTAGCATAAAGCTTTTCCTTTCTTAATATACTTAGAAGTGTGTGCAAATGCTTTGAATGCTCCTCTTTACTTTTAGAATAGATAAGGATATCATCTATAAAGACAATTATGAATTTATCCAAATATGGCTTACATATTCGGTTCATCATGTCCATAAATGCAGCTGGGGCATTGGTTAAACCAAATGGCATGACAGTAAATTCATAATGGCCATACCTTGTTCTAAATGCGGTTTTAGGAATGTCTTCTTCCTGTACCTTTAATTGATGATATCCTGATCTTAAATCGATTTTAGAGAAAAATTGTGCTCCTTGCAACTCATCGAACAGATCATCGATTCTTGGTAATGGGTACCGGTTCTTAATCGTGACCTTGTTCAATTCACGGTAGTCAATGCACATACGCATTGATCCGTCCTTTTTGACGAATAAAATGGGTGCTCCCCATGGCGATGAGCTTGGCTGTATGAATCATCTCTCTAATAATTCGTCTAATTGCTTCTTCAGTTCCTGCATTTCAGCGGGTGCCAAACGGTAAGGTGCTTTGGCAATTAGTGCTGTTTCGGGTAGCAGATGGATTCTGAATTCAATTTCCCTGTCTGGTGGTAGTCCTGGCAATTCTTCTGGAAAGATACCTGAAAACTGAGACACTACTGGAATGTCTTTTAGTTCTTTTTCTTTAGTGTTAGTGATTATGGAAATCAAATACACTATAGATCCTTTTCTTATATAACTTGCAGTTTTCATCACAGAGATGAATTTAGTGGATCTAGAGGGCTTATATCCTTTAATTGTGATCTTTTCACCCTTTGGTGAATTTACTTAAATTGACTTTTGATCACATAAAATATTAGCTTTATTGGCTATTAACCAATCCATCCTAATACGACATCAAATCCTGCCAGATTCATTTGGTAAATGTTTGCAATATACTTTTGGTTTAAAAATTCTATTCTTGCTCCCTGCAAGATTTCAGAAATTCTAACCGTTTCTCCATTCGCTGTCTCGACTAGACATTCTTGTGAGAGTTTATTTAATGGTTGATTGAGAAGTTTGCAAAATGAAGTATTAATAAAACTTTGGTTTGCACCAGAGTCAAATAATACTTTAGCAAAAACATCATTAACTAAAAACGTATCGGCTATTACGTCCGGAATCATTTTGGCTTCATCTGCAGTCAGAACAAACGCTTTAGCATTTTTAGTGTTCTTGTTGTTTGCAGCTGGAGCTAATTTCGGACAATTGGGCTTGATGTGTCCTTGTTCTCCACAATTGTAGCATATCCTGCTGTTGGCTTTCTTCCTACAGTCTTCTTCCTTGTGTCCTGATATTTTGCAAAAATTGCAATATATGGAGCATCTTCCAGAATGCTTCCTTTTGCAATACTTGCAATAAGTTGCAGATGTAGAACCTACATTTTTTCCACGGTTGGAATTCCCAGAACGGAATTCTTGGGTAAGCCTTTGAGCTAGGTTTCTCCTCTGGTCTTCTTCTCTAATACGAATTAACTCATCTGTCAAAGTATTTGCTAGTTCTACAGCTTCTTCTATGGTTTGAGGTCTAGTTGCCTTGACTACATGTCTAATCTCTCCAATTAATCCCCAGATGTAACGGGAGATTAATACCGGTTCCGGTGATGAAAGAGTTGGTACTATTCTAGTATATTCAAAGAATGTGGTAGTATAACCCTTACTATCTACCCCGGTCATTCTAAGGTTCAGAAACTTATTCGCTATCTGTTCCTTTTCATTGAGAGAGCATAATTTCCTTTCTACCATATTTTTAAATTCCTCCCATTTCATGTTGTATATCCTATCACTTCCTCTTGACTGGAGGATAGTATTCCACCATTCTAAAGCTGAGTTCTTAAACAGATTTGAGGCAAACATTATCTTGTCTTCTTCAGCACACTTGCTTATTTTTAAAACAGCCTCAGTCTTTTCTATCCAGTGTGGGGCTGCAATGGGTCCTTCATTGCCTGAGAATTCTATTGGTTTGCAGGACCAGAATTCTTTATAAGAACAACCATAAGGCATGGTTCTTCTTCTTTTAGGAATGGACACTTGAAGTACGGGTCGATTGTTCACGCTATTTGCAGGTTCAAAGGGTCGCTTACTGCTATGTTTACTTTTATTTTCCGCATCCTTAACAGTTTGAAGAATATATGGCATTGCATCTATAATTCCTTGTGCCACTATGTGTTGGATGGCACTATTATCCACTTGGTTTCCATTGTTATTGTTGTTGTTCGGATTCTCATTAATCAAGTTAATGTTACTCTGGTTATCGTTATTCAGATTTTCCTGATTCCCTTCGTCAGCCATCTGAATTTTAAACACTTACCGCGTATTAATATCACAAAATAATATTTAATATAGCCAATCACATGACACGCATTTTGGTCAAAAGCGTCGATCATTGCGACTTTACTCTATTCATATAATATGCATCTATTACACACCAGTACTAAAATTAAAATTACAATACCGACTGAAATTTAAAGTTACACTACTAATAATAGGCATCCGTAGTTTTTTTTTCATTCATACACATACACACATATTTTATTATTATATTATATTATATTATTATTATAACCTTTTCCACCATCACTTCTACGGATATGGATTCATTCAGAAATCCATATTGCGCTCGTCGTACTTCCAGACGAGTCGCTCTCCCACCTGTCTCATCCTTTCACTATTCTTTAAAATTTCCTCACCAAATGTCCTAAGTTCTTGTACATTTTCTGCACTCATTGGGGGTGCAGGTTCTAGGACTGCGTTCGGAAACTGGGGTGCGGGTTCCTGGTATGGGGGTGTAGGGGCTTGGTATGGGTAAGGATTTTCTAGAATCTCCCTAATGAATACATTATTATCGTAATAGGGATCTAGAGGATCTAACCCTGGGTAGGCTCCTAGGTTCTGCATGGGCATGTCTTCGTATATCGGGTAACGTTGCACGTAGTCCCTATTGTCATCCCACCATGGGTCATAATTTGGGTTTAAGGGGTTTGGTGCTGGTACCCTAGGTATCTCCTCCGGGTTAAAATCATGCATTTCTACTTGATTTTCAGGGTTTTCTATCTCCATCGGTTGGTCAGGAATTGGTGGTTGGGGTGCTATCATTTGTTCCAGGTTAGGGTAAGCTGTTGTGGTTGCTAGGATGTGGATGTTGGCTATACCCCTATTAATCATTTCCTGGGCATAGGCATCGGTTTCTCTTTTAGCTGCTGCTAGTGCTCTCTGGTCTTGTAACTTTTTCATACGCTTTCTACGCTCATGTGCTCCCCTACTGAACCATCCCCTCTTTTTCTGAGGAAATGGCTCTTCAGATTGAGCCTTAAATACGAATATTCCTTCTTCCGTATCAGCAGAGTACCCCGAGAGGGCAGGCTGAGAAGAGGCACCTTCGCTTCTAGGCGAACCAGACAATTGACGGTACGCGTCAGATGGTCCTTGGTCGCTCATACTGTAAACTAACAAATAGTCAAATAACACATAACAAGAAAATACAATTATGCACGTATTCCCGTAATTTATTTCCTAACAATTTGAATTTTGGTGTCAGCAGAACACTTCTGTGGCTGAATCAGTGGCTTAGCTCTGATACCACCTTCTGTCGCAACCCCCGTCCCTCTATTCAAATACAGGAACGGACGGACGTGGCCAGTTTCGGTGGTATCTGGTATTGTCTAATTTTGGCAACGGAAATTTCATCAGGACCGTAGTTAGGAAATATTTTATCAGAGTAAAATACCACATTTTATATAAATAAACACATTGGGATAAAACCCAAGTTTTTATTACAAACTGATTTATAGGGATAAATCCCATTTTATTGAAATACACGCCTTCTTTTATTTAGGTAACTTTTATAGCCACTTTTCCAAGTCTTCAGTGCTGTCCAGCTGGCTTCTAATTGGCTTTCACATTGTGTTACCTGAAACGCGTTTTGAAAACATTTTGTCAGTGGAAATACTGGTGAGTGAATCCCAGTTTAATCAAGAAAGGTTAATTTAATTTAAACAGTATTGAGAGCGATTACAATGTTTACATCTACACAATTACTCATTCAGTACTTGCCACTCGACCGTATCTGTGGCTATGGTCATATCACACATTGGCTAACCCGTTGTCCAATTGTGAAGATTATCAAGTAATGTATACAAAACCCCATAATACCGGCAGTAATTGAAGAATTACAAAGACTCAATCACTGCTAAATTGCATTGTAAAACATTTAAGGTTTTGTAAAAACAATTTACAAAAAGGAGATTACTCACATTGTTGTCTTAGGTTTTCAATAAGGATTTCCTAGGAATAATCTATAAATTACACAAATGCACACGTGTTAGTATAGTAACCCATTTTAACATTAGTAATACCCTCCCTGAGACGGCATTCCAACGACTACGTCAGGCAGAACCACGACAGCCGTTACGGAACCCTAGATCAATCGGGCAGAGTATCTAATACGTATCCAGGGGTTATGATACTTACAACGGAGCAGAACTTCGTTATTTAGGGGGTATTATGCCCGAGTATAGCTTCTACTATTAAGAAATTGAGAGAGAAAGTCGAAATTTGAGCGACGTAAACTGAAGGCCCGATGACCTCTTATATAGGGCCTGATTTTGGTATAGTCAAAACAATCGATTTCTCGATTTCATTTTATATCTAGTATAGTATGCATCATTACTCGCCAATATCTTACAGAGTTTTATTCGTTATTTACAGACTAACTTTACTATTACTATGATACAACCATCGTTTTATCATCGTACTATCTCTCGTCACTTGCCGTTCTAAAAACGCATTTCTCTCTCATTCGTACTTCCAGGCAATTTGTCCCCCTATTTCCCTGATTCTACTTCCCGCATCAAACAACTCTTCACCAAAGTGGCGAAGTTCAGCCATGTTTTCATTACTCATGGGTGGATTAGGTAGGGGTTCTGGATCGAATTGTGGAAGAAAGGAATAAGGATCGTTGACAATATTTTGGAATTGCCAATCGTTTGTCCACCATTCGTCCATTCCTATGGGTTGGGAGTGAACTATTGGGTCTGGAATTGTTGGTTCCCAATTCATAGGGAGTTGGTTTTCAAGAGGATAATTAAAAATATTAGTATTGACAGGCTGAATTGTCTCACAGCTTGCCAATAGGAAATCTATTTCATCTTGAAAGGTCCTTCCCTGGTTTTGATTGGAGCTCTCTCCGATGTCTATCTGAGTTGGTCTAGAGCCTTGCCCAACTTCCATTACTATTTCTTTAGTACCTTCCTCCATCTGTATTCCTATCTCCTTAACCTCCTCCTTGTTTTCAGTTTCCATTTCCTGTTGTTTAGAACTTTCTCCGGTTATAATTTCTTTTCCCTTTTTCAAAGGATTGTTTATTTTGGGAAGTTTTGTAGCTGGCTTTTTCTTACGTATACGACTTCCCCAAACATATTTCCTTCTTTTCTTGGGTTTTGGCTTTTTCAAGGGTGGAGCAGTGAATTCTACAGGTTGTTCTATATCCGGAAAGTATCCAGTAAATTCTTTGGAAACTTCGATATTCACCGGGTAAAGATTAAGGTTCTGAAAGGCTTCAGATATCCCACTCATGCTGATGTAGCATATATGCAAAATGCATAAAATACTAAGTTAAAATTCATAAATAACCTTTTAATTTATTACATACTGTGTACTAATTTATTACAAAGATAACTGAAAAACACACTTAGGTTTTGAAATTTTTATTTATTGCACAGGGTTTCTAGATTGTAAGGGTAAGGTGCTAAAACTTTAAAATATTTAAAGATTTATATTTTCTGCTACTGTGGCTAACATATATAAATTTGCTCATTTCTCATCTAGCTTATCTTCCCAAGGTGATTTATCAATTATTTCCTGAGTTTCCCGTTTAATCTTCTTTTCTCGGATTTTCTCTTTACTTTTCTTAATAATCATCTCCCTCCTTCTAGGAGAAAGTGATTCCTCGTATTGTGCCTTTCGCACAAATATTCCTTCTTCAGGAATTTCAGCCTGATTCGAGGATTTGGTTCGGGATGAACTTCCCTTCTCATTGGATGATCTATCTAATTTAAGATAGATGCTTGACAGCTTTTGCTTACCCATACTGTAACTAACAAATAATCAGTTAATAACACACATAATCACATAATAGTAATCAGGAAAATTAAGTATTTCTAAATACTTAATTAGCTTAATCCAGTGGCTCTGATACCACCTTTTTCTGTCACGGCCCCCAACCCGGTTTAACCCGTTTCAGGAGCCGCGGGACAGAAATCCCGTGGTATTTATTTAATTGAGTTTAACAGCGGAAGTTTAACATCAGGATCGTTTAAAGCTAAATTTTCCCGATTTATTTTATTTCACAATTCGGGATAAAACCCCGATAATTTACAATATTATGTTTTTACTATGAAATCGTGATATTACAAAACTTATTTATTTATTTTATAATGAGCCACTATCTTAAGCTTGAAATGCTCCTCAGCACTTTTCCTGAATTACAACAGATCACCTGAAACATGTTTGAAAAAGGTTTTGTCAGCGGAAAATACTGAGTGAATCATTCTATTTACTAAAATGACACATTTGTTATAATTTACAGTATTAAGAGCGATTACAATGTTTCTATTATCAAACCAACTACCCACGGTATTTGTCACTCGACCGAATCTGTGACTATGGTCATATCCCCCAATTGGCTGCCCCAATGGTGACGATTATCAAGTAATGTATACAAAACCCCACATACCGGCTGTAACTTGGTGATTACAAAGACTTAATCCCCGTAATTATAACTTTGAAAATAAACATGCTTTTGTAAATAGATTTGATAAAAAGAGAATGACTCACATTGCTGATTTAATACGGACAGAGTCTAGTCTATGAATTAGCCTGGTTAACCTAATTTAGATAACAATGCACACAAAACTGGGTTAGTAATCAATACAGCATTTACGATAACTCACGAGATCAACCATCACAATGAGTGACAAAGTGCTATGCTTAACATCTGTCGAATTAACGACTAATGACAAAGCATCACCCTAATGTGGGAAGCACTTAAACACCTGTTGAGTACATTGATCGATCGGAAAATGAATCGTAGCAGCGATCGTGCTAATACCCTGTTTTGTGGCAGAATTTCGAGACCCGGGGGTGTAATTTAGAGTATTCAGTGTATATCTCAGTGTATAGTGCGAATTTTTACGTCGTTTTTCTTCCAGAAATCAAGTCCCACTGTCCTCTGTTTATAGGTAAAATTTGACCCTGAGGCGGCCCGCGTGAGAATTAAGCTAACCTGAGGCGGGCCGCGTGAGACCTATTTTTAGGCATAGGGTTGCCACGGTTGGGACTAGCCTTGCTGAGTTGACAGTTTTCGTAAATTCCTTTCTGCCAACGTTTTAAGTGGATAATCGTTAATAGGGTTTAACCCCCCCCTGAGTTTTAGGGGCCCTAATCCTGATTCTGAAAATTATGAAAATTTTAGGGTTTGTTCAGAATCACTTGGGTGTCTCAATTAGGGTTTCCTATTGGACAATTAAAATACTAAATAGTACTTTTTGATAAGAGTTGTTACATTCTCCCTACCTTAATAAAAATCTCGTCCTCGAGATTTACTGGAATAAGTGAGGATACTTTCGCTTCATTTCTGATTCTAACTCCCAAGTGTATTCAGGTCCTCTCCTTGAATCCCATTTTACTTTAACTAACACTAGTCGTTTGTGCTTGAGAAACTTCACTTTTCTGTCTTCTATCTGAAGAGGTTTCTCCACAAATTTTAACTTTTCGTTTACCTCTATGTCTTGAAGAGGTACTACCAGAGATTCATCTGCTAAACATTTCCTGAGATTGGATACATGAAATACATCATGTACTCCAGTTAATTCTTCTGGTAGTTGTAAACGATAAGCTACTGGTCCTATGCGTTGGATCACTGGAAATGGTCCTACGTATCTTGGACTTAGCTTTCCTTTCTTACCGAATCTAACAACTCCTTTCCAAGGAGAAACTTTCAACAGTACTCTATCTCCAACTTGGAATTCTAATGGCTTGCTTCTATTGTCTGCATAACTTTTCTGGCGATCCCTAGCCATCTTCAGTCTTTCTTTGATTTGGGTGATCTTATCAGTCGTTTCTTGCACTATTTCAGGACCTGATAATTGACTTTCTCCTATTTCTGCCCAACAAACTGGAGTTCTGCACTTTCTTCCATATAATGCTTCAAATGGAGCAGTATCAATGCTTGAGTGATAACTATTGTTATAGGAGAATTCAATTAATGGTAAATGATCATCCCAACTTCCACCAAAGTCTATTACACATGCTCGGAGCATGTCTTCTAGAGTTTGGATTGTCCTTTCACTTTGTCCATCTGTTTGGGGATGATATGCAGTGCTTAGGTTTAGTCGAGTTCCCATAGCTTGCTGGAAACTTTTCCAGAAATGGGAAGTAAAACGACTATCCCTATCCGAAACAATGGAGAGTGGAACTCCATGTAAGGATACAACTTCATCTACATACAATTTAGCCAGTCTTTCCATGCTAAAGGTTTCTTTCATTGGTAAAAAGTGAGCTGATTTGGTTAATCGATCCACAATGACCCAAATCGCATCATTACCTTTTCTGGTTTTGGGTAACTTAGTAACAAAATCCATTGTTATAAGTTCCCATTTCCATACTGGCATTTCTAATTGTTGTAGTAGTCCTGAAGGTTTCTGATGTTCTGCCTTAACTTGTGAACAAGTAAGACATTTAGAAACATATCCAGCTATATCCTTTTTCATTCCTATCCACCAAAAGTTCTTTCTTAAATCTTGGTACATCTTATTGTTTCCTGGATGCATAGTGTACCTAGATTTATGAGCTTCTTCTAAAATCTTAGGTCTTAAGTCTCCCTGCTTAGGTACCCAAATTCTACTTTTATGGAATCTCCAAATTCCATCTACTCCTTGTTCTAATTCCTTGATTCGTCCTTTCATTCCTTCAGCATCATCCTTGATTGCTGTAGTTTGAACATTCTTCAATTGTTCCATTAAATCTATTTGTAGATTTAATCTGAGAGCACGAACCCGTCGTTGTTTCTCATAATACTTACGACTTAAGGCATCTGCAACTACATTTGCTTTTCCCTCGTGATATTGAATATCACAGTCGTAGTCACTTAAAATTTCCATCCATCTCCTTTGCCTCATGTTTAACTCTTTTTGCCCAAATATATATCTTAAACTCTTATGATCTGTATAGATAGTAAACTTACTTCCGTACAGATAATGTCTCCAAATCTTAAGGGCAAAAATTACGGCTCCTAATTCTAAATCATGAGTCGTATAGTTTTCTTCGTGCTTTTTCAATTGCCTTGATGCGTACGCAATTACCTTCTTGCGTTGCATAAGCACACATCCAAATCCTAATTTTAAAGCATCACAATATACTTCAAAATCTTCAGTTCCTTCTGTTAAGGCTAAGATTGGAGCATAGGTTAATTTCTGTTTCAAAATTCTAAAAGCTTCTTCTTGTTTGGGTCCCCATTCAAACTTAGTAGCTTTACAGGTTAGCTTAGTTAATGGTACAACTATCTTGGAAAAATCCTTAATAAACCGTCTGTAATACCCAGCTAAACCTATAAAACTTCTTATTTCCATTGCTGTTTGTGGAACCTTCCATTTGGTAATTGCTTCTATCTTAGCAGGATCTACATGAATACCTTCGTGATTCACCATGTGTCCTAAAAATTGCACTTCCTTTAGCCAAAATTCGCATTTCGAGAATTTGGCGTACAACTTTTCTTTTCTTAACAAAGTTAAGAGTGCATGCAAGTGCTGACAATGTTCGTCCTGACTTTTGGAATAAATAAGTATATCGTCTATGAAGACAATTACAAATTTATCCAAATACGGTTTACAGATCCTATTCATCATGTCCATAAATGCTGCAGGTGCATTTGTTAATCCGAAAGGCATGACTGTAAACTCGTAATGACCATACCTAGTTCTGAAAGCAGTTTTAGGTATGTCTTCTTCTTGTACCTTTAATTGATGATATCCGGAGCGTAAATCTATCTTAGAAAAATATCTAGCCCCCTGAAGTTGATCAAAAAGATCATCAATCCTAGGTAATGGGTATCGATTCTTAATTGTGACTTTATTCAATTCTCTATAATCAATACACATTCTCATTGAACCATCCTTTTTCTTCACAAACAACACTGGCGCTCCCCAAGGGGATGAGCTAGGTTGTATGAATCCTTTACTTAGTAATTCATCTAATTGCTTTTTCAGTTCTAACATTTCTGTGGGTGCTAACCGATAAGGTGCCTTGGCTATTGGTGTAGTTCCTGGAATTAGATGAATCCTAAATTCTACTTCCCTATCTGGAGGTAATCCCGGTAAATCTTCTGGAAATACATCAGGATATTCTGAGACTACTGGTATTTCCTTAAGATCTTTACCCTTAGTGCTAATGATTACCGAAATCATATACACTATTCCTTGTTTTCGTTCATAATTAGCAACTTTCATTACTGATATGAACTTCATGGGCTTACGTGGTTTATCTCCTGTAATCCTAATCACTTCTCCGGTGGGTGATTGAATTTCTATGGAATTCTGATCACAAAGGATTCTAGCATGGTTGGCTACTAACCAATCCATTCCTAATACAACATCAAATTCAGCTAAATTCATCGGCAATAGTTTTGCAGAGAATTTATGTCCTAAAAGTTCTATGTTTCCTTCTTGCAAAACTTTATCTATTTTAACTGAATTTCCGTCTGCTGTTTCAACTGTAAAAATCTGCCTAATATTGGTTAAAGGTAAACTAAGAGCTTGGCAGAATGAAGTATTTATAAAACTTTGGTTTGCACCAGAGTCAAATAATACTTTTGCGTACACGTTGTGAACTAAGAACGTACCCGCTATCACATCCGGAATGAGTTCTGCTTCTTGAGTGGTCAGCTGAAATGCCCTGGCATTCCTCTTTGTGGTTCCTTCGGTCGCCTTGGGTTTGTTATCTACTGGTTTGACCAATTTAGGACATTTTGTTTTATAATGCCCCGCTTCTCCACAGTTAAAACAGATTACGGTTTTCTTTTTGCAGTTTTCTTCACGATGTCCTACAGTTTTGCAAAAATTGCAAGTGATATCGCATCTTCCATAATGTTTCTTTTTGCATTTCCTGCAGAATGACGGAGCTGGAGATTGCCCTGCTCCTTTTCTCTTGAAGCTGTTATTATTACCCACACGAAATCCTTGGGTAATTTTCTGAGCTAGTTCATTTTTCCTATCTTCATCTCTTGTGCGCACCAGTTCATCAGTTAGAGTATTGGCTAATTCTACCGCATCATCAATAGTGCGAGGTCTCGCAGCTTTAACAATATTGCGGATTTCGCTAATTAGCCCCCAAATATAGCGAGAAATGAGTACCGGTTCTGGCGAAGCTAGTGTTGGTACCACTCTAGCATATTCAAAGAATGTCGAGGTATAACCACGACAATCTACACCCATCATCCGATGATTTAGAAACTTATTCGTCACCTGTTCCTTTTCATACTCGGGACAGAATTTTCTTTCCACCAAACCCTTAAATTCTTCCCAAGTCATAGCATAAGCTATTACTCTTCCTTTTGATTGTAACACAGTGTTCCACCATTCGAGTGCTCCTTCTTTGAAGAGATTTGATGCGTACATGACCTGATCATCTTTACCACATTTACTTATTGCAATGACTGCTTCGGTTTTGTCTAACTAACGCAGTGATGCAGTTTCTCCTTCATTGCCTGCAAATTCAGTGGGTTTACAAGCAAGGAATTCTTTGAAAGTGCAACCAGGCGTTGCAGTTTTCATTTTCTTGGGTAATGGAGCTTGATGTGGTTCCCTATTATGATTAACATGATTATTGCCTCCATTTACACTATTACTGAAGTTATCTTCAGTAATCTGTTTACTAGGGATAATTTGTTGCGGTTCGATTGGATTCTTTATAGCAGCGACGAATGTTGGAATAGCATTGGCTATCCCTTGAGCAACAATGTTTTCGATATCTTGCCGAGTCATATATTGATCTCTTGAATGTTGTTCAGACTGATTAACCTCATTTACTGGTTCATTATCAATGTTTGCCATCTGATAATATATATATAAATTTTATTAGTATCTGCTAAACAACAATTATATACAAACAATCAGAAAATTTTACAATACAGGTATAGTCAAAACAATCGATTTCTCGATTTCATTTTATATCTAGTATAGTATGCATCATTACTCGCCAATATCTTACAGAGTTTTATTCGTTATTTACAGACTAACTTTACTATTACTATGATACAACCATCGTTTTATCATCGTACTATCTCTCGTCACTTGCCGTTCTAAAAACGCATTTCCCTCTCATCGTACTTCCAGGCAATTTGTCCCCCTATTTCCCTGATTCTACTTCCCGCATCAAACAACTCTTCACCAAAGTGGCGAAGTTCAGCCATGTTTTCATTACTCATGGGTGGATTAGGTAGGGGTTCTGGATCGAATTGTGGAAGAAAGGAATAAGGATCGTTGACAATATTTGGAATTGCCAATCGTTTGTCCACCATTCGTCCATTCCTATGGGTTGGGAATGAACTATTGGGTCTGGAATTGTTGGTTCCCAATTCATAGGGAGTTGGTTTTCAAGAGGATAATTAAAAATATTAGTATTGACAGGCTGAATTGTCTCACAGCTTGCCAATAGGAAATCTATTTCATCTTGAAAGGTCCTTCCCTGGTTTTGATTGGAGCTCTCTCCGATGTCTATCTGAGTTGGTCTAGAGCCTTGCCCAACTTCCATTACTATTTCTTTAGTACCTTCCTCCATCTGTATTCCTATCTCCTTAACCTCCTCCTTGTTTTCAGTTTCCATTTCCTGTTGTTTAGAACTTTCTCCGGTTATAATTTCTTTTCCCTTTTTCAAAGGATTGTTTATTTTGGGAAGTTTTGTAGCTGGTTTTTTCTTACGTATACGACTTCCCCAAACATATTTCCTTCTTTTCTTGGGTTTTGGCTTTTTCAAGGGTGGAGCAGTGAATTCTACAGGTTGTTCTATATCCGGAAAGTATCCAGTAAATTCTTTGGAAACTTCGATATTCACCGGGTAAAGATTAAGGTTCTGAAAGGCTTCAGATATCCCACTCATGCTGATGTAGCATATATGCAAAATGCATAAAATACTAAGTTAAAATTCATAAATAACCTTTTAATTTATTACATACTGTGTACTAATTTATTACAAAGATAACTGAAAAACACACTTAGGTTTTGAAATTTTTATTTATTGCACAGGGTTTCTAGATTGTAAGGGTAAGGTGCTAAAACTTTAAAATATTTAAAGATTTATATTTTCTGCTACTGTGGCTAACATATATAAATTTGCTCATTTCTCATCTAGCTTATCTTCCCAAGGTGATTTATCAATTATTTCCTGAGTTTCCCGTTTAATCTTTTTTTCTCGGATTTTCTCTTTACTTTTCTTAATAATCATCTCCCTCCTTCTAGGAGAAAGTGATTCCTCGTATTGTGCCTTTCGCACAAATATTCCTTCTTCAGGAATTTCAGCCTGATTCGAGGATTTGGTTCGGGATGAACTTCCCTTCTCATTGGATGATCTATCTAATTTAAGATAGATGCTTGACAGCTTTTGCTTACCCATACTGTAACTAAAAAATAATCAGTTAATAACACACATAATCACATAATAGTAATCAGGAAAATTAAGTATTTCTAAATACTTAATTAGCTTAACCCAGTGGCTCTGATACCACCTTTTTCTGTCACGGCCCCCGACCCGGTTTAACCCGTTTCAGGAGCCGCGGGACAGAAATCCCGTGGTATTTATTTAATTGAGTTTAACAGCGGAAGTTTAACATCAGGATCGTTTAAAGCTAAATTTTCCCGATTTATTTTATTTCACAATTCGGGATAAAACCCCGATAATTTACAATATTATGTTTTTACTATGAAATCGTGATATTACAAAACTTATTTATTTATTTTATAATGAGCCACTATCTTAAGCTTGAAATGCTCCTCAGCACTTTTCCTGAATTACAACAGATCACCTGAAACATGTTTGAAAAAGGTTTTGTCAGCGGAAAATACTGAGTGAATCATTCTATTTACTAAAATGACACATTTGTTATAATTTACAGTATTAAGAGCGATTACAATGTTTCTATTATCAAACCAACTACCCACGGTATTTGTCACTCGACCGAATCTGTGACTATGGTCATATCCCCCAATTGGCTGCCCCAATGGTGACGATTATCAAGTAATGTATACAAAACCCCACATACCGGCTGTAACTTGGTGATTACAAAGACTTAATCCCCGTAATTATAACTTTGAAAATAAACATGCTTTTGTAAATAGATTTGATAAAAAGAGAATGACTCACATTGCTGATTTAATACGGACAGAGTCTAGTCTATGAATTAGCCTGGTTAACCTAATTTAGATAACAATGCACACAAAACTGGGTTAGTAATCAATACAGCATTTACGATAACTCACGAGATCAACCATCACAACGAGTGACAAAGTGCTATGCTTAACATCTGTCGAATTAACGACTAATGACAAAGCATCACCCTAATGTGGGAAGCACTTAAACACCTGTTGAGTACATTGATCGATCGGAAAATGAATCGTAGCAGCGATCGTGCTAATACCCTGTTTTGTGGCAGAATTTCGAGACCCGGGGGTGTAATTTAGAGTATTCAGTGTATATCTCAGTGTATAGTGCGAATTTTTACGTCGTTTTTCTTTTCCAGAAATCAAGTCCCGCTGTCCTCTATTTATAGGTAAAATTTGACCCTGAGGCGGCCCGCGTGAGAATTAAGCTAACCTGAGGCGGCCCGCGTGAGACCTATTTTTAGGCATAGGGTTGCCACGGTTGGGACTAGCCTTGCTGAGTTGACAGTTTTCGTAAATTCCTTTCTGCCAACGTTTTAAGTGGATAATCGTTAATAGGGTTTAACCCCCCCTGAGTTTTAGGGGCCCTAATCCTGATTCTGAAAATTATGAAAATTTTAGGGTTTGTTCAGAATCACTTGGGTGTCTCAATTAGGGTTTCCTATTGGACAATTAAAATACTAAATAGTACTTTTTGATAAGAGTTGTTACATTGTTAGTTTTTGGAACTTGACCATGAAAAAAGACCAAATGGTTCGTGCAATCTCTTATTGACTTTTGCTTATCTTGCTTTTTAGAACGCTTTAAAAGATTATATTTTGAAAACTTTTGAAATACTAGGTTTTAATCGTGCTTTTGCTAATCACCATTTGCTAAGCGGCCAAACCTGGCGTCGTCGACGCACCTATGGGATTGACGACCAATGAGTTGTCTACGCAATGGTCCTTCACGCGGATTGCGTTGGCGACGTGGCATTGATCCGTCGCCGATGCGAATATCGAATTGTCTCGCTTGTTTCCTTCGATTCTCGTGTCCGATTGATCTTAGCCTCATCCCGATGTCCTATAAAACTCCCGAAATGCTCCTTAAACTCCATGAGACCTGCAAAACACAAAACATATCAAAGTAGATCATTCGGAACTCAAATTCGCGTAAAAACGAACTTAAATACGTATAACACCGGACTTCCGACCATGTATCATCAGCAATGGTTTCCTATCATGTCTCTTCACCAAACAAAAACCCCAAACTCAATCACAAACACGCCTCCTGAGGTTTGATGAGAGAGAATCTAGGGATTTCGAAAATGAGAGAGGCGGTGAGGTTTTACTCCCCCCTCCTTTTGGGATTTAAACAACAAACAAAGCAAATGGCACAGATGAGGCCACGACCGCCCACATCAGCCAATCAGAGGCAACCACCACCAGAATCGCCCAACAAAGAGCACCACCTACCACAATGACTATTCAAAATGTTGGTGTATTAATAGTATATGATAATTACTTTTAATGGGTATACTATACTTTTGGTTATTACTTTTAAAATACTAAGTTTTAAAAAATTCTGATTATACTGCTGCGACGTGCTTTTTTAACCTATGTATAGATATAAAATTTACTGAAAATCAAGTTATGAATACTAATGCACAACTGATTGAAACACAAACACACATATAATCAAAGTTGTTTTGTGATTTAGTTTATTTCATAAAAAGTAACGTCATTTACCTTTTCGTTATTTTAGTAATATAATATAATGTTCTATAAAATTTAGGATATGTTGTTGCGACAAGCTTATGTTTACATACGATTTGATAAAAGTTTTATTCGAACGGGTCAAATATACTTGTTTTTTTCTTCTTTATATTCCGAACAATATTGGTACAATATTTGTTTTCATGGTTTTCTCAACGTGTCGTGTAAAACTCATTGAAAAGAGAGTTGCATTCGCAATAGAGTATTTTTGTGTACCATAAACTATACCTAGTGTCGGTACGGTAAGGGTACCATAATGAACCGAACTGATAGCTGCCAAACAACATCAGTATCGGTATTTGTCTTTTAGTTGTTATAACAAGTGTCGGTATCGTAACGTTACTATAACATACTGAACCGATACTGACCGAAAGTTCGTTGCAGAGCGCGGAAAATCCCATTAGTTTGAAAATAAATTTAAAAAGTTAACTACACTAGTGGTATGATCATATTGCAATTTTTGTCTATAAGTTTCATTTATTGATCCCCATTATTTGCTTAGGCCATGCGTTATACTAACGAGAGAGGAGTGTAGGTGATGTGGCCACGAGGGATCAAGGGAAACACTGTGCCGCCCCGTTCATCCCTCAACACACAATGCATATGTTAACTACTTTTTGGGGGCAAATTTGTCTTTATAACACCCTATTTTATCAAAAGGAAGTCAAGAGATACCTATGAGACTAATGATATTGAATTCTATAATTACTTTGAACACATTAATAGAAAAGATATAAAAACAATTCATAATGCTACTAATTGTGGTATAATCTTTTATAATGAATAATGTAGTTTATAAAAGTTGAACATTTATATAGTTGATAATACTATATCTAAATCGAAAAGTCATTAATAAAAGTTGCGTTTTTTAATCAGGTCAGCATTTTAAACTTCATAATCAGGTGTGCAGTATTGTGATTTAGTGATTTTTTTGTAAAATCTTGTTATTATAGGGGTGTAAGGAGTCACAATTTGCATTGTTTCCTAGTTAATAGTCAGATCGACCATGTTAAGAAATATTCACGTATATGGTTAGGTTCATAGTAGTTATGTCATTATTATCAAATTAAAAAAAAAAATACAAGAAAAATTTAGAGTTTGATAGTAGATATAGAATTTTATATTATCTTTATATTATATTATATTATATTATAATCTAATTCAGTTGTAGCTTGAAGTAACAGTAGTATATTTTAAAGTTTGATAGTAGATATAGAATTTTAGTAAATTATATAAAGTATAGGGTAAAGATCAAATAGGAAGTTAATTTTCACTAGGAAGGATAGGAAGCCATAGGATTATGACATGTGGCAAATTTTAAAATAAAGAGAAAGGGTATTTTAGTCAATCTAACTCCTTCTTCTTCCTTTTTCAAAACCCAGTAAATTCAAAAACCCATCATTTTCAAAACCCACCATCTTCAACTATTTCTTCACTTTCTATCTCAATAATCACTACATTATAGTGCGATTTTCATCACAAATCAATGATTCAGAACCCGATCAACGTGTTCTTCAGCTTTTTTTTGAAGAAAACCCAGTTTAATTTCATAAAAAAATCTCGTTTTTTCCGGTGATTTTGGAGATAATCACTCGATTCAAGCGTTGATAAGTGTTTCAATCATTCAAAATTCATCAATTGTTGAAGAAACCACTTCGATCCATGTAAGAAATTCTTTAATTTCATTTTTACGATCTGGGTTTTTGATTTACTTATTGCGTTTTACGATCATGGCGGGGGTCCGGGGGCGGCAGCCCCCGGTAGCGGGGTCCCAGGGGCGGCAGCCCCTGGCGGGGTCCAAGGGGCATAGCCCCTCGGAAAATTTTTTTTCTGATTAAATTGCTGTAATAAAAATGCATCAGAAAAATTAATTTTCCAGAAATTGGCTCATTTCGAAGACACTAATTCGTAGACAATTCAGACAGTTCACAGTCCCAGACAGTTCCCAGACAGTTTTATATGTCCATTGCGTTTTAGAAATAAGAGTGTTTCACAGTCCCAGATAGTTTCAGTCCTTTCTGGCTATTGCGTTTTAGAAAAAAACATATTTTTAAGTGTTTTTAGTCATTGCGTTTTAGGTAAAACACATTTTTGAAGTGTTTTTAGTCATTGCGTTTTAGGTAAAACACATTTTTAGGTGTTTTCAGTCCATTGCGTTTTAGAATGAGTCATTTTTAAGTCCTTTCTGGCTATTGCGTTTTAGAAAAAACATATTTTTTAAGTGTTTTTAGTCATTGCGTTTTAGGTAAAACACATTTTTGAAGTGTTTTCAGTCCATTGCGTTTTAGAATGAGTCATTTTAAGTGATTTCTGGCCATTGCGTTTTACAAATAAGACATTTCTTTGTGTTTTTTGTGCATTGCGTTTTAGGTAAAACACTTTTTATGTGTTTTCAGTCCTTTCTGGCTATTCAGTAACAAGCAAGAATGAAGATATAACTGTGATTGGATGAAGAAACAATTGGGTGACAAAGTTGCCATGGTTCAAATCTCAAATCACCTTAAAAACATAACCTAGTATTCTTGTATCTGGAAAGTTTGGTGAGTCTGCAAATATGGAGAGATCGTAATCACATTCTGCATATTCAAAATTCCCTATAGCTCTCTTTAACAGCAAAACACAATTCATTCAAGAGCTTCCGTAAAACACAAACGTTAGGTAAAACACATTTTTATGGGTTTTTAGTCCATTGCGTTTTATAAAGAACATTTTCTTTTGAGTTTTTAGTCTATTGCGTTTTAGAAATAAAACATTTCTTTGTGTTTTCTGGCCATTGCGTTTTACAAATAAGTCATTTCTTTGTGTTTTTGGTGCATTGCGTTTTAGAAAAATGTCATTTTTAAGGTTTTTTTTTCATTGCGTTTTACGTAACTGGGGGTTTTTCTATTGCGTTTTACGCAACTGGGTTTTGATTTTTTTTTTTTTGAAAATATAGCAATAGTATACTCGTTTTAAAGATAAAAAAACGCTCGTTTTTTTGGTGCAATTTTTATAAAAAAATAATGTCGTATGAAAGAGTTATTAACGTTTAAAAAATGGGGGGGAATTGGAGGAGAGAGAAACTATTGGCTTATTTGACTAGAATGCCCCTGAAAAAAGTCACGCGCCTCTTTTCTTACTTTCAATCTCCCTGATTTAATCTTAGCCCTTGATTAACTTAATGGATGGTCAAGATCACTTCCTATCCTTCCTAGCCAAATTAACTTCCTATTGTATCTCCACCCTTAAAAACAAACAAGGTCATGATTCACAAAGACTTCGGGGAAAAGGGGCATGTGGCCCACCAATCCATAGTGGATTTTATTACTTTTACGAGTTAAAAGAGACCTACAACTGATTAAGCTTTCGACAAACTCCACCCGAACTAAAATTGTTTGATCTACAAACACTCGCCATTTCTATGTACGAAATCAGTCTTTTTTTATTCAAGTCCAAGTTCCAACGAAATTAATCGACCACTCGCCGCTTCTCGCTTTCTTCACTATTGGTAATTTTAGTGTTATCAACGAATTTTGGTGGTATTGGATTAATTTGTTGACCAAGTTTAATCTTATTAGCTAATAAACGAGTTAGGAGATGCGGGAGTACATAATCGTTTTAATCTAATAAAATTTGGTGTTTTATGGGTTTTGATTTTCAAATTCAATTAAATATATATAATTTATATATTTAATACAACTTGTTGGTGTTTTATGGGTTCTGATTTTCAAATTTCAATTAAATATATATATATATATATAATTTATATATTTAATACAACTTGGGCCTGTTTCTCATTTATTGGGTTTTGTTAACTTAATGTTTAACCAGGGGGCATGTTTTGTTTGCGACCTGATCCTATTGAGGCCTGTTGGTTTGGACGCATGAAGTATGAAACCAAGTATCAGGTTTTAAAACCAAAACAAAAAGTCAATGCGAAGGGGTGGTGGTCCATTTGCAAAGGCAGAGCTTTTAAATATCTTGAGAGAGGGAGGTCTTGGGTTCAACTGTTAAGTCCCATAGACAGCAGGAAATAAAGAAATTTGCTGTTCAAAAAAAAAAAAAAAACAAAAAATCGATGGATCTAATTCGTTTTCATTCTCAGATAACTATCAAATTCATTCTTTGGCAAAATCTCTGCATCTAATCCGATTAATCGTTTGAGGAGTACCATCAAATAAGTTAATTAGATAGTGTATCGCGATTTGTAGAGCAATCCAAGTAAAATCCTTCTTTTTTTTCCGCAATTATTCGAGACTGGTTTGAAATTGGTTAGTAATTAATTTTTATACAACATTCATCTATTCATGTAACCATGTGGACCGAGGATTAGATATTTGCTTTATTTTTATTTACTTGATTGTGCTCTAAAGCCTCAAAATGCATAATCTCCTGTGACCATTTAAGAATATGAATCCGCTAAGCCTCAACTTTAAATTGCTTACTGTTTAATCGTTAAGTAGGCTCGTTCACGAGTTAAGAGTGCTTAGCTTGGACTTAAGCTTGAAAATTAATCAGCTGGATAGTTTTTGTTTAAAATCCTCTACCAAGTTGAGAACTTAAGATCAAACTTGGTTCGCTTACAACCCAAGCTAGCACATGGGTCAATGAAAGCCTCTAAGACCATGTGTTGTGGTGGTGTAGTTTGGGCGCTAAGTCCCACCATTTTGGTAACAAAACTGCCGAACACCGCTATGAGTGGGGCGTGAAGGGGAGATGGGGGCTCAAGAGTGGTAATCTTTGCATGGCGTGGGGGCAGATAGTGTAGCTTCTTTTAAAAAAATAATTAAACAATATATAGCCCAATCATTTAGTGGAGGTGTAAATGAGTCGAGCCGAACCGGGCCAAACCATAACTCATTTAGGCTCGAGCTCGGCTCATTCTAACTTAAGAAGGCTCGACCTCGGCTCGTTTTAACTTAAGAAGGCCCAAATTGTGATTATTGTGTTGGTCAAGAAATAGAATCTTGAAAGCTTGCCACTTGCAGCTTCATTAGGAGGTTATTTTGTTTCAATAATCAATACACAAACTCCCAATCTTGAAATAACAAATATTTTTAATCTCTTAAAAATCTCAACTGTTGTTTACAGTTTAAGAAAGAACACAGCTTAAAAAGCATAAAACATTATGAATGTGCATGAAAGTCATCCACAAGAACCTCATCTAGGACCAGACAGAACAGAAGCCATCAATGGTGTCATATCTTTCTCATGTTCAACTACTGCTGTGTTTTGCATTCTAGGATCAGTGAAGTTGTAATCCAACCTAGATTCGACTTCCATTACGCCTTCTAACACCTTAACCATTGTTGACATTGAAGGCCTTTTCGTATAATCATATTGTAAACACCATGAAGCTACTTTAATCATCTCCACGACTTCTGAATTGTGTGTCTGCATGTCTTCACTGTACTTGTCAACCATATCTAACAACATTTCTTGTTCGCAACATTTTTGAAGTAAACCAAGTAAGTGCCAGCTTTCTTCAGGCTGAGATTTGTCAAAATTCTTCCTTCCACACAACATCTCCAAGAGAACGATCCCGAAGCTATATACATCCACTTTTTTTAGTAATAACTGAGCTCAACCATTCTGGAGCCAGATATCCCGGGGTTCCTCTCATTGTAGTCATCACTTCGGATTGATTTCTGTCTATGAGCTTTGATAACCCGAAATCTGATACTTTGTAGGATCGAGTTATGACCCAAACGAGTCAATCAGAAGAGTTCTAATCTATTTCAAAGGCGGAAACAATGAAATAGACTTGTAAAACAGCTTGATTCACTTCAAAATGTCTTGTATTATTGATTTAACAAGTTTTCAGAGCAGTAGACACGTCGGCAGCACCTCGGTACCGGAAACATGAAAGTTACAAATGATTTCGTGTGAGGGCGATATATAGGGAAGTTAATTTCGGTTGAAACTGGCACTGGCCATTTCAAGCGGAATTAACAATGTTAATTTCGTTTGAAAGTGGCAGATGTCATTTCAAGCGAAATTAACCAAACACACTCAAACCCTATTTTCTCGAACAACGTGCCCTGATCTAACAATTCTAGTATAAGACTCGATACAAGATGAAGTCGACAGACGTATGCACCAACAGACTCCCCCTCGGATGTTGACGAGTCTTCAGTGTCGAGTCTTCACAATCTTCAGTCTTTATCAGTCTTTGGGCTTCTTTTCTCTGTATTTGACAGTGTATGCATCCTCAATCTCTATCCTCTACTATCTTTTATCATCAGGATTCGATTCTGGCTCTTGCATCTGCAAACTCTTCTCTCCCTCGTATGTTGTTTTACTAGCAGACTCCCCCTTGAATTGTGCTGGGATCGCAGTCTGGCTTTCACAGATTCTAGAACGTGATCTGGCTCACATTCCTTCCCACATGATCAGGACCAATTCCTGGCTCTACTGATTCCTGCACAAATGTCTACCCAAAAATAAATTTCACGAATTTAAAATTTGACAAATTTAAACTTTGTTTGAAGGTATCTATCTAGAAAGATTCAACAATTAACAGCTTGTGATGACCGCTAGTAGGCAATTATCCAAAATTTTTCATTTCAAACAATCTTCTTCATTCCAAACAAAATTTTCCCAACCCTGTTGTTCATCATGTTTAGCACTTGGAATTTTGAAAATCAGCTTTTCAACATCAGTTGTCTAAAATCTTTTTGAATTTTTCAAAATTTATGCTAAAACACTCCGAAAATCTTTTTGGATTTTTGAATTTACAGAAATGCAGTAAACAAATATTTACAAACAAATATTTTTGTGAGTTTGTGTAAGAGGATCATATCATCTTTTGACAAGTCACAAGTACCGTTGAGCTTAGTTACACATTAAGAATTAAACAGTTCACTTAGATTATCGATATACTGATCCACTTAAATTCTCACACAAATTTCAACAGATTCAGGATATGAATTAGTTGAATTAAGAACTTCAACTTATTCATGTGTCCCACCTATTGAATATACTCCCGTATCCAGATCCCAATATTCAGTCTTACAAGTAAGTATGCCACAGATGATATCTGTAAGGGGTTTAAATGCGAGGGCCGTGAGAGCTCAGGTCAGAACTTCCGTTCAGCAGAGAGATGACGGCTTCGACTTTAAGTGGGTCCCCTTTAGAGGATCTTTTTTACAACAGCACATGATTAGCATTTTTCAATGTTTCATCATTTTTTTGTACTGAGGGTGGTGCTATATTTCAAGCAAGCGTAAAGTATTCTCCGGGGACTAGGCCATTGCTTCCGCAAAATCAGAAGTCCCGGGATAATACCCCAAATATCACTGAGTATAAAGACCTAGTATCTCAGAAAGAGGGACCTTTCAAACAAGATTTCAGGGGTTACTTATATATCCAATTAGTGTTCCCCACGAAATAAGTAAGTTTGACTTTAAGTTTATATCCCGAAAAAGTTTACTAAATGTGTAAAAACCTATCGGCATATCATCAGTGAGACCGTTTAACGCTATTTAAAGATTACATTTCTTTAGCATACTGTAACTGTCTACCGATGTACTATCATTTCCTCTTTTTTACAACAAAACTCTTTTTCATTTTATCATGTTTTTGTTGTTGTTCAATATATTTCAACCAAAAATGAGTTTTGTGATTTTTCAAAATTTTAATGTTTTTGGATTTTCTGAAATTTCTTACTCCCCTTAAAATTCAAAATCATTTAAAAATTTGAATACAAACTATACAAGATAAAATGACAACATATATCGAATCACTTCAATTCGCCATCCTCTTGGCATAAACAATCAGAACTCCCCCTTACAATAAAACATTTTCCCATTGTGATCTCAAAACACTTAAGTTTGTTTTAATCAAATGGTTTTTTCCGGAAAATAAGTTTTGTTTTCATCATAAATCACTTGTAGGTTACGGGTTCATCACATTGTTTTCTCAAACCTTTGAATGAAAGTTAAATCAAGTTCAAATTAATGACCTTGATTAACTACTTGTAGATTAAAATCTACCATTTGTAGAACAAAATATAACACTTTACGAACAACTTCCACTTGTAAAATAAAATACCACTTGCAGGAAAAATGCCGAATCCTACTTCACACTTACCAACCTGGAAGTTCCAGCAAATTCACAACCTGTAGAATTTAACAATTTTAGACTTTTCTTAAACACAAGTTTTAAGAATGATGCCGATTCATGCTCCACGATTAACCACTTGGAAGCTCCGGCAAGTCAGAATTTTAGTTTGAAAAAGGTGTCACCCAAGTCTGACCAGTCTTGGATGATTTGGTTACACATCTATCCCACCAACATTTTGATTTGTAAAATTCTTTTGCACCTTTAACCTTCCCTTCAACCATCTTCCCAAAGATGTGTTTGACTTTCCCATTGAAAGCCTTTTCAGCATCAAATTCTCCTTTATCAGCAAAGAATTGATCTGAAATCTCAAACCTACCTTTTGATTTCAAGTTTTCTTTTGACAATGGTGGAAAATTTTCATCGTTCAACTCAGGAACGAAATTTTCACTCATTTTCTCAACCAATGACTCCTCTGATTTTATGGAAACAGATTCATTGTCAGAACTACTTTCAGATTTTACAACCCATCTTTGTTTGTTTTCATCAACTTTTCTTTTGTAAAAACGTTTTGAAGTTTCACCAACTTCAAAATTTGTTGGTTGTTTCATTTCATCATCAAATTTCTTTTCCAACTTTGAGTTAAAATTAACTCCCTGTTTTTTGTTGTTGAACTATTGGCAATTCCAAGCAATATGTCAAATCTTGTGACATTTGAAACACATTCTTCTGTCAACTCTTGGAACAAACTTCTTCATGTTCTTTTTCTTCTCAGCAAGAAACTCCTGGTTTGATTGTTTCCAGAATGGTTTCTTCTGTTCTTCTTCAGAACTTCCACCTACAACAAATTTTGCTTTTGGTTTATAAATTTTCTCATTTTTATAATTTTCCGGGGAAATAAAACCTAAACCCTGCTTTTTGAAATTACCATTATGGTTTGGTTTCTTTCGATAACCTGAACCATAACTGTAACCTTTTTTCTTGTTCAATCTTTGTTGAACTCTTGAAGTGTACTTTTTAGGTTTTTCATGAAGATTTAAATCTTTTATTTCAGAAATATTAATTTCTGTTAATTTGAAAACCTGTTTGATCATTTCAGATTTGACACTTCTTATTGGAAATTTCTCATCAGAATATAATTTGTCTGAATCATTCAAAGTATATGCCACTTTGATTGGTTCGTCATTCAAATTAGATTTTGATAACATGAATTCTTTATTGTAAACCCTTTTAACCGGTGAATTCGGAATCTTTTCTGACGAACTCAAACTATCTGACTTAGACTCCGAATTTGACTCTTCATCCATATCCAACATCTGATCGACCACTTTCTTTAACAATATAGACTCATAATCAGTGTTAGACGTTGTGAATATGACATCAATATTATCTGGTAACTCATCAATGGTTTCAGACTTTAACTTGATGTTGACTGCCTTTTTTAAACGCTCCTTGTTTGGATTTCTGGGGGAATAACTATCATAGATTGGAGGCGGACACTTATTATACTTGACACTTTGTTTCTTACCAGCATTCGTTTCTTCAGTCTCTTTATCTTTGAAAGCTTCAAGACCTGCAACAGTAGGATAAACTCGATCAATCAAATAATCACATGTTGTATAACTCAACAGTAACCTTTTGATTCTTTCACTCTCAATCTTTTCGAGTTCCAAATCTTTCTTCAACTGTGCACAATCTTCAATGTACTCATTAATGATCTTCTGCTTTGACATTAATGTAGAACTCATCTTTGTCATAGCAACCTCAATTTCTGAATTTGTCTTTTTCAGACCATTCACTGTGTTGTTCAGAACATCATACGACTCTTTCACATATTTTATATCAGACAACAAATTCTCTTTTAGCTCTTCAAGTTCACAAATCTTCTTGTCTTTCTCCTCACAATGTTTGCAAGACTCCAAACATTTCAGACAAGGTTTAATGACTTCAACTATCTTTTCAACCTCGACAACCTTTTCAACTTCAACAATTTTTTCCACCTCGACGATTTTCTCAACTTCGACGAGTTTTTCAACTTCAACTTTTTTTTCAATCACTGATTCAACATTTTGTTCTTCAGCTCTCATCTTTGTCTTGTCATCAGCTATTTTTCTTATTTCTTCCAGCTCTCTCTTTAATCTTGCGATCTTCTTCTCATACAGAATCTCAACTTTATCTGCAAAAAACAAATTAAAACTATCAGGATCTATACCTTTTCTTGTTTTATTAATATATTCTTCTTCATCATCGGTATCCATATCACTTCCTAAATCTGAAAAAATCGATATTCTTTTCGACTGAGATTTGACTGATTCTGCTTCCAAAATTTGAGCAACAAGAGTTGATCTTTTTAACAATTCTTGATCTGGACAATATTTATCCCAGCTGAACCCTTCTACAACCTTTTCATCGTCTTGATCAATAATACCAAAAGCGCTCTTTTCTCTTTTTCTTCAATAGCACGTGCATGTGCAGTTTGTGGTGATTGAACAATCTGATGAAAAATAGATTTATGATAATAATCATTCTTTTCTTGTCTCCCTGTTGCTTCTTTGTTTTTACACTCTCGTTTAAAGTGTCCCTTTCCTTTGCAACGGAAACAAGTAACTTTTGATTTGTCAAAACCTATCGGAGAATTCGCAAGATTACAAAGATCATCTCTACCAGTGACTTGTGTAAATTTCTCAGCTCTTCTGACTGCACTGGCTAAACACCACTTGACGTCCATCAACTCAAGTTCTTCAGCATCAATTTGATCATAATCCTCTTTAGTAAGCATCGGATTTCCAATCTTGCCACCAATCAAGCTTTCATATGATTCTAACATAGCAACGAGTGATGCCATGTGTTGCTTTGCTATTTCCGGAGAAAGATTTTGACCATTTTGAATGTTCAAAGTAACATTGCACTGCAAATTTGTAGAATTCTGTTGTTGAGGACTTGGTGTTGTAAAATTTGGATCAAAACTTGAATATGAAGACAAAGATCCACCACTTTGAGTCACAGTACTTCCTTTTATTCCAGAAGCACTATCAGCACTGAATCCAGTTTGAATCTTTGGGCTTGGAGTAACTTCAAATTTGTTTCCTCTGTAGTATAAACTGACATCTTGTTGAGCATTTGGATTCTTCATGATTGCTGTTTTCTGGATATCCAACTCGTGCTCTTCAATCTTCTGAATAAACTGTGCCAGATTCATATTTTCAGATTTTCTCATGTGTTTAAGAATCATCAAATAAGTTCCCCATTTCTGCTGTGGTAATGTATCAGCAAGTTTATCAACCCATTCCTCGTCGTCTTTCTTTATGTCCAACCTTCCCATTTCCAAGACTAGATGGCAATATCTATCAATAGTCATTTTTGTTGTTTCATGATCAAAGGCTACAAACATATCAAATGATTTCTTAAGTAAGGCCTTTTTGTTCTTAATCATATCTGCACTTCCTTTAAACTTCTGAATCAATGCCGTCCAAATTGACCTAGCAGTACCCTCATGTTGGAGCAAAACAAAGATGTCTTCTTTAATTGCTTGTTGAAGAATACTGATCATCATCTTTTCACTTGTATATTTCAATTTATCACTCTCTGAAAAGTCACAAAAAGCTTTTTCAAGCCCACGTTCATTTTTCGGTTTCTCGTAATCTTTCTCTAATGAACACCATGCGTCAAACTTATAAGCTTGCACCCAGTTCTCAAATCGATTCTGCCATCCTTTAAAATCTTCAATGTACATAAGTTTTGGCGGTTTCTGGTAAGTTCCTATTTCATTTTCATTGTATAATGTTTCAGCAGCTGTAACTGGTGCAACTGGTGTAGCAAACGCATTGTAGAATTCCTCTTCCATGTTAAGGCAAATTGTTTCACAAACACAAGTCTTAAAAACACAGTTTCACACGAAATACCAAAACCAAACGGAATCGAGTCTCAACCGAGATCACTTTTGAAGCGGAATACCCCTTTCACACGGAATCACTCTCAAACGGAATACCTGATTTCGTTTGAGACAACACACTTTCAAACGAGATTACACTTTGGAGCGGAATTAACTAATGTTAACTTCGTTTGAAAGTGGCAGATGTCATTTCAAGCGAAATTAACCAAACACACTCAAACCCTATTTTCTCGAACAACGTGCCTTGATCTAACAATTCTAGTATAAGACTCGATACAAGACGAAGTCGACAGACGTATGCACCAACATACTTTGGCATTGAAATCACTGTCCAGCAATATGTTTTGAGGTTTAATATCTAAGTGGATGATTTTTTTCCTACATTCTTCATGAAGATATGCTAGACCCTTGGCTACATCAAGAATGTTTTTCTTTCTGCATTCCCATTCCAGTACGTGCTCTTGATCTCCATGGTAGATCCACCGATCTAATGATCCGTACTCATGAATTCATACAAGAGAAAACGTTGCGATTTCCAAGCACAATAACCTCTGAGTCTAACCAGATTCACATGGTGAATGCCACCAATGGATTGAACCTCAGCTAGGAATGATTTGTTAACCTGCCCCAGACCCTCAAGACACTTTACGGCAATCTTCGAGCCATCTTTAAGAGTCCCTTCAAAAACTGCTCCGAATCCTCCTTCACCAAGCTTTTTATAAAAATTATTTGTGGCAGTTTTCAATTCGTCATAGGAAAACCGATTCGGCATTCCTAGTACCTCGCCTATAGACTCTTCCTTACTTTGAGCATCTCGTCTTTGCTTGTGGATTATGTAAGTAAGAAAACCTATAGCCCCAAGCAGAAACAAAACACTTCCAATAGTGGAAGTTAATATAACTCCTAAATTTGCTTGAGACTTAGAAGCCAGTGGATGTGATCTTACATTCTGCACTTTTATGAAAGCTGAAGAATTACGATGCACTACATTTGGATCAACATTTATCATTGTGAAGAGTTCAGAAGGTAAATAGAAAACTCCACTTGAAGAGTTTGAACCATACTCAAATAGAGCTGCTTTGCATAAGCAGTTGTTGACACATGCTTTTTTGCAAGTCTCTATGTCCACCCTCTCCGTATCTGTAATAGTGTTGAAGTACATAATGTTATCAAGTGCAATAAAAGTCTGGTCTTGGGTGTTACATGTGAGTAGAGTAATTTCATTGCAACCCATGTCTGGTTGGAGATCATTTACTGCTCTGAAATAGTCTCTCCTCGGAGGGCTTGATACCGGACAGCTACACTGTTGATTACCCGAGCATATGCCATTTCTCCCACAAGCCATAGGATTATTACACTCTCCAAGACTATTGTTAAATAGATCAGCCACCACTAACCAGCTTTCTTTCCATTCAAACACTTTCAAATGCCCGTCCGGCATTAGTTTCATATATTGGGTCGATGATGCTCGAGGTATGGGAATCACATCATCAGGCTCGCTTGGCTCAACCGAAAGAATGAACAAAGATAAACTACCATTCAAGAACCTAACGTATCTTCTTCCTATATTTGTATCGTTTCTAGAGACCGGCTTATTGTAATAGGCTTGTGGAGGGTTTGATCCAACATAAGCAAACAAACCTTTATCCGTGACTTGAAGAGAAAACAAACCAAACCTGTTTGGGCCGTCCAATTGGTAGATGAAGCACTAGGTATCAACGGCTGTTCTTGATAAAGTCTTTGCCCCTGAACCAAACAGTCAGTTGGGTAATCAAAAGATTGCCAAACCACAGATCTATTGGCATCAAACAACACTAGGTTTCCATCATCAGTTAAGTTCAAACCAGCAACAGATTTACGTGCAGTGTGGGTAGTCCAGACTATGCTTCCATCAACATCCTGCAGTGCCAATTCTTCGGTTTCAGTGAGGTTCAGTGTTGTACCATAGCTAACCGGATGGTCACGGTTTGCTGACCACACCACTTGAGGGAAACCACTTGCTGGTTGAACGATACCACCTTCGCTGTTGGTTTGAACGATGAAGACATCAAAGAGGTAAGAGGTGCAGGTTCCGTTGCAGAAGAAACCACAGGCCCGAATTTGGGTCCGAATGATCCTCTAAGGAGGATGGCTTGGACCCTTGAGCCATCTGCGAAGTTAACAGAACGGCGTAAATATTCAGTGTTGGCCCATATGGTGAAAGATTTGCAGTAGGGTAATCCAAGGGCGGTTGGGCAGCGGTTGAGGAGCAATTTAAGATGAGAAACAAGGCAAAACAGTAACAGATGATACATAGTCCCTTCATCACTAATGATTAATGAACACAAAAGAGCCGATAAAGATGTGTTTTTTGATCTAAAAGTCATATCTACTGTAGAGAAAAGTCAACTCTATGCTATAGTTGACTCATTTAAGACAAGTTTCGTTCTAATATAATACAGAAAACCATGTCCGGAGAAGTTGGTAATCGTCGTTATAAGCCGGCTTGGTCAATTGGCCAAATATGTTATAATCATAAAATACAACTTGCATATGTGTGTATATATAATACTAGGTTAGAACTCCGTGTATTACACGGGTTGTATAATTTTATATAATAGATAATAAAAAAATATATCTTTAAAAAAACTCATATATTGCACGTTCTGAAAAAAATATAATATCATATGTTAACATAAATAGTCATCAAGATTTATCATTTAAAAAATGAACATTGATTTACTATTTAATTATTATAACATTTTACTTTGTTTTTTTATTTTGCATAAATTTAATTTTATATAATAAATAATAAAAATGATATATCTTTAAAAAACACGTATATTGCACGTGTTGTATAAAATATAATGTCATATGTTAACACATACAATCGTCAAGATTTATATTTTAAAATGAACTTTGATGTATAATTTACTTATTATAACATTTACTTCACTTTTTTATTTATTATTAGGTTAAAAACACATGTATTACATATTTACATGGGGTTGAATCTCGTTTTTATGATACATTCAAATTATGAGATACAATTATTTTTGTTAGTTTTTTATGCACCTTCATGCTTATTTGTTTATTTCATTCATAAAACACCCGTCTTAAATTTGTATTCAAGAGAGTTTAGGGTACAAAAAGGTGGAGATTGTTGGATCCAGTATGGCCTAAACAACTTCTTTTCACGTAATATGGCAAGTGATTTCAGTAGATGTGAAAAAGATGTGCGGAAATGGAAATCAGACTTTCAGAAACAAGACCTACAGAATTATCAAGTTTATATCACTATGAAACAAAATGGTTTACAAGGTGATTGTAAGATTATTATCTAATACAAATGAATCTTGAATTCTGTGGGTGAGAGGGCAATGGAGTTTTGATGTATGTGTGAATGATAAGCTTTAAACTCAATTGTCTTCTGCTGGTTGGGCCTTCTAATTATAGAAGGCTGGGTGCATGAATAAACAATAGTTTATTCATGCAATAAGTCCTGCAAAAAGTAGCCATTTGACATATTCATTGAATCCAACGTTCAAGTTGCCTTTTTCATCATGATATCTAATAATGTCAATTTGCTTCGGTAAGTGTGGCAGGATAAAGCTGATTTCAGACAACTGGGGTATTTCATCAGAATTTCTGATAAACCACTTCATCAGAAATTCTGGTGAACAAATCATCAGAAAAATCCTGATGATCAGAATCGTCAGAAATTGATGATATTTCATCAGAAATATCATCAGATCCATCAGAAATGACCTTCTCTGATAAACCAATTCAGCTCTTGATCAACTTGTGATTCTTTGAAGTAGATGCTGTGTATTTCAGTTGTCCTATCTGATCTTCTTTTTCTTGTTGTGATCTTCAGGACTGTTATCTCTTCATAGATCCAGTTGATTGTGATTTTCTTCAATACTTACAAATAAAGTTTCCTAACAGTTTCCCCCTAAGTATTGTAAGAAAATGAACTATCTATATATCTAACATAAACAACTTTCAACTACTTCTTGAAAGAAAAATTCAAAACAACTAAGTTCAGAAACATGGAACATAGTCAAACCAACCATAAATCAGACAAAAATAAAATATTGTTAAAAAACAGAAATATAATCTCATCAATTCATTAATTGATCTTCACTCCACTTCTGTATTTGTCTCCTGGTTTCAGCCTTTTCTTGTGATCAATTGCCTTTTGAGTTTCCTTGTACATTTCTTTGTACCATCCTCTTGACTCCATCCAGTTTTCAATACATTCTTCAATTGTTTTTCTCAGCTGTTCATTGTTCTTTCCCTTCTTCTTGAGCTGCTCTTGTTTTTCATTCATGCAGTTCCTTATATATTTTAGAGTTTGATTTGAATACCTGTATATTTCACTGATTCTGAATAGAGCTTTCTCATCATTAGAATCTTTGAAGACTACACACATTTCTGGTTTGTTAAAGATTGCTCCAGTTCTCACTAGTTTAGAAGGAATTTCAGCTGGAATTCTGGTGTTGGGAGGAGGTATTAATACCTTGTTGCTGTACTCAAAATTGATACATAGATCAAAGTCTGCCAGTGCAGCCCTTTTGTATAGCTTTGCTCCTGCACTTTTGAGGCTGTTGAGGGCTCTTCTGACCACAACTGAATTACCTTTCTCTTCATCAATGATATTCTTCATTTTGACTATTCCCATTGGGTGAATATCATCAGCCAGATTTGCATCAGTAACCTTTTGTTCACTGTTATCTTTTCTGATCAGGGTATACTTGTTTTGTGCTTCATAACCTAAGATACCTCCTCCAGTGGTCAAAGTATCAATTCTTTCAATAGATACTATTGAATTGGTCATGTGTTTGTGCAGAATTACCCAACCTCCATTGTTTCTGTTTTCAACAATACCTTTACTCAATGGAGAGAGTGGTCTCTTTGGGTTGTCTTCTGGACCTTTCCAGTAGTAATGCTTTAGATGTTCTTCAGGGTACATAATAGTGTGTAAATCACCTTTTAGCACATCCATTTCTTTGATGTTCCCTTCTGAATCTTCTATCATTTCTTTTCTTGGCCTTTTTGAGGAAGTAACTTCATGTTCCATTCTTCTTTTCTCTTTTGTATCCATCTTTATGCTGAACTCTGTTTCTCCTGTGATGGCTGTAGAAGATGACTGAACTGGAACATGTTCTTTCTGCTGGACCCTTGATGTGTCTGGCTTTGGGACATTTGGTGGAGGACCCATGAGTAACTTTTGTTTACCTGGAGGTGGACCCATGGGTTGCTTCTGTTTTTGAGCTGTTGAAGTTTCTGTTTGTTTGGTTTGATCTTGTTGAATGGTTTCTGATTGTTGTTGAGGAGTTTCTGATCCTCTTGCTTGTCTTTCTTGTGGAATTGGGGCTTTCAGTTCATGAAGATCAACTTTTGCTAATCTAGCAACATTATACTGCAATTTCTCTACTAACAAATAAACATTAGTGAGAATTTGAGTATTTGTTTCTTCCTGTTTCTTCATTTTCTGAAACTCCTGGTTTTCTTGATTTCTTTGTGCAGTCAATTCCGTCAATAGCTTCTCAAAAGCCTCAGCCATGCTGCTGTTGTTGGCTCTGCGGAACTGTATTTCTTCAAGAATCTTTCCTGAACTTGAGCTTTCTCCTGTAGTTGCAACCTCAACCATCTTTTTATTGATATCATGCAGTTCCTTGAGGACCTTCTCGAATTCTGATGAGCTCTCTCTGTTTTCTAATGACTTTTGCAGTTTGTTGAGAGCTGCAGCATTGTCTTCTGGTTGCTTCTGTACAGCTTTGACAGTTTCTGATAACACCTTGATATATGACTTTTGATTTTTGATTTCTTCCAGTATCAGATCAAGTTTTCCTTCTGTGGCTGTTTTCTCAGTAGCAGTTGTGTCTTCAAGTTCCTTGTGAAGTTGTTTAGGTGACATAGATTGATGTCCTTGGTAAATAGGAGAAACAACAGATGTTCCCCTTCTAACACCAGCAGAAAACACATTCTCTGCTGTTCTGAGGTTAAGAGGATTGGAAAAATCCAAATTCTCTGTCTCCTCACCAGAGAATTGAAACACATTCAAGTTTTGGTTTTCCTCATATCCTTGAACCTTTTCAGGTTCTCCATGAGTTGTTGAGAAACTCTTAGTTTTCTCATCCAGGTTTCCTTGATCAGTGGACTGATCTCCACCTGTTGCCACCACATTTTCCTCCTCAGAATCTGATTCAGAAAATGGGTCCTTGGTTTCACTCACATTTTGTTTTGCAGAAATAGTGCCTTTATGTAAAATTTCATATTTTCCTTGAATTGATTCATCAGAATCACTCTCAGAGAAATGAAATAAGTTTAGTTTGGAGTGTTGTGCACCTGTTTCTCCCATATGTGAGATTTCAGCATGATGTTCTTCTACCACAGGACTCATATTCACATCTTCATCAGCTGGATGAGGATCAGATTCACCCTGCTATTCTATTCTTGGTGTGCTTGACTCTTGTGCATCATGCTCCATGGGGGACACATTTCCAAAAACTTCTTTGTTTTCTGGCCTTTTGTTCAACATCTTCAGATATTCTGCTCTGTATGGTGAATCTTCTGGTACCAGATTCATCACTTTTTCTGATAGAGCAGGCACATCATAATCTGACTTCCAAGATCCTACGGCAGTCCAAGGTCTCATAATTTCTGTTCTCCACATATTTTCTGATGCTGGAATTTCTAGGTTCCTTTCAGAAAAAGCATCAGAAATTATGATTGACAGAAATCTGGGAAAGGGTAGATGTGAATCTATCCTTCCAGTGTTAGTCAGAATTGATCTTCTGATCAGAATAAATATTTCTGTTCCAAAATCAATGTTCAACCCACTAATGAGACTGAACATGATTGTTAGAATATTCTTATTTATTTGATCTGTACCTCCAATCTTTGAAGATAGACACTTGTTCAGAATTTCCATTAGAACTTGCCAGAAGGCAGGTAGCTTGTTTCTCTTGAATTCATTGATTTTTGAAATCTTTGTCTTGTAACCCATTACAGCATCAAGTTGTGAGAACATGTCTTCTTTTACTGGTTCTTCTTCATAGCTTTGGTTTAAGGGTAGTTCCAAACATTCCCTTATTTTCTCCGGTGAGATTGTAATAAAGATATTTCCCTACACATGTGCTGTTAGCTCGAGTTGATTTGAGACTTTGAGAGTTTTTACAACTTGTTGTATGATTTCTTCTGGTACCTCTCTGGTCTTTGTGAGAGCTTGAGCTATAGGGCATCTGGTTAGAAATTCAATGAGAATTTGACACTTTATATCATACTCTTCAATGTTATTATTCATTGCTTCATTGTTGCTCTTTAATGGAAGAAATTCTGCTTCAGTGATGAAGGGAACATAGTGTTTAATTGGAGGTATGTTGATGTTGATAGCTGCCATTGAGAATTTGCGTTTTTGTTTCGGAAAAGGGTTTTAGGGTTTTGAATTTGAAGGTTGAAGATGGAAGTCTCTGTTTTTTAATGAGGTATTTATAGTGTATACAGACAGAGATTTTTGAGTGTTTATCGTGGGTTGTTTGTATTCAAGGTGGTTAATGACACCTTAATGATGTTTTAATCCTTTAAGGAAACAACCGTTTTTGAAAAACCTTTGGTTTATCTCTAATTTAATGTAAATATTTTAAAGAGACTTAGAGATTCCAATGATTTTGCGGATAAACACTAATGTCCAACTTGCACCTTTTCTCCATGTGGGACCCCTTTTGTTTCAAAAAGGTCCAATAGAAACCTTTTCTGAGTTTGTGTGTCTTCCCAGATTTTCCTCTTGATGATATATATCAGAAAATTTGGAATAAAACTTTTGAGAGTTGTATCTTCATATATCATCAGAATTCATTTGATTCATTTACAGAGGATGAATCATCAGAATTTATTTTATTTTTTTTATTTATTATTTTTTTAGATGAGAGGGAATGAGTAGAGTTTCGAGACTTTTACTTACATTGCAGTTCTGCAGTTCTGAACTCCACACCTTTGTTCTGATATACAAGAAGTATTTTTTCATACAGCTTGTTCTAGTCCTCAGAAAAAAATATTTTGAAAGAAACTTATTTCAAAGTTTTAGATGGTCATAAGTTTCTTTAAAACTGGTTAAAGGCAATATTTTTCTGATGATTTGTCAAACTTCCTGGCTTTCAAGAAAATTTTCTGAAAAATTTGATTTTTCGATCAATTATCAGATTTTCTGGTATTTTGAAAATTTTTCTGGTGAATGAACATATACGTATGGCTTGAGTTTTCTGAATAATCACCAGAATTTCTGATCGATTATCAGATTTTCTGAGTTTCACTAAATCCTGTCAGATTTCATTTGAATTTCACCAGATTTTCCTTGTTTTTATCAGACATGTTGTGTTAGTTCCCCCTAGATCTATTGACATATTAAAAAAAATGAATGAAAAGAAATTAAAGTAAACTAGATATATAAAAAAAACATAAAACACACAAAAAAATAAAATAAACAACAACTACTCCTCCTCCTCCTCCAACATGTTGTACATGCACTTCACATATAACCAGAGACTGGTTATTCAACCGGTGTGATTCGTTGATGGCACCAGGGTGGCCTCACTTATGTTTTCTTGAAGTACCAGCTCTGCCCTTGGATAGCAGCTTCTCACTCCTCCGAAGTCCAGATGACTAGTGATCACCTTGGTTACGAATCGAGGGTAGATCAGAAAAGGTTGACGGTCATGGATGTTTGCTACTAGGTCTCTCATGAGAAACTTAGCATAGTTGTAAGGTTTTTCCTGTACAACAACATGAACCATTTCCATAATCCTATGGGACAGCTCGTTGAAGTGTCCAATCTTCTTGGAGAAGCAGACACTTAGCTGTGTTACCAAAAACTGGAAAGGTGGTATAAACCCAGATTTGCTAACAGCCCTTGATGAGTTGTATGTATGATAACCCATTTCAGTCAAGGTCTGTTGCACATCTGCCTTATCCAGGAATTCAATTTCTTGACCATTACCCAGTCTGAGGACATTTCTGATTGTTTCCTCTTTTAGAGTAATTCTGACCCCCATAACCTCACTCTCTATCCACATGGAAGTACCACTAAAAATGATTTCAGAGTTCCACCAGAACTCTTGAAGAAGTTTTGGATAAATGGTGACATGTGATGATACAACAAAGCCCAAAGGACTTCGCATGATCATATTGTACACAAAGCTGCAGTCCTCCCATGCAGGTCCTTCCAAGTTGGATCTTAATCTAAGATTATGAAGTCTGTGAAATGGGAGAGGGAATTGAGTAGCTTTCATCAATTTTGGGCGACCCATTTTAAGATAAGAAAAATTCTGTCGAAGGGCTTTTGAAGAGATGATTTTGGTGTGAGGTAAGTTCTTTTCAGGTTGTTAATATATATAGATGAAAGTGATAGTTCCTCATAAATGATATTAACAGCCAACCTTTTTTTATTTTCATCTCTTCAATTAAGACGATATCTGTTGCAGTGAATGTGACAGTCTACTAAGCCCCATGTGTGAGTAAGCATTTAATAACTAGGCGGCTACTTTAGTAGCTCCTAATCATTTTAGTGCCTACGTGTCACTTAAGTTTCTTATGAAAAAATGACGTTGCATGCAATGGCAGTAAAAATAAAATTCAATAATCTGAAAAAATTTTCTAGAGACGGTTGATTTTCTTAGCTACATAGAATTTTATTAGTATGCATGTTACTTTTCCCCCTTTTTGTTTTTTTTAATTAAATAGAGAGAAAAAAAATACAAAAACAAATTATACACCTATATGAATATATACAATATGTGGGATATGCATGAAGATGGAAATCTATGATGATTACAAATTATTCTGATGTTTCAACCTGGTTTCTGATTTTATATCAGTAGTTCTGGCGATTTCACCAGATATTCTGATATTTCCTCAGATTATCTGATAAATCATCATTTATTGAAGATTCATCAGATTTTCTGATGTTCCATCAGATTGATGGATTACTTTGTCCGAAACTAGTTGATTTGTTCTTTGATTATCATAACTTTGATGATCATCAATTTGGTTTTCAGTTTGTGTCCTTGTGTTTTCTGAAAAATCTTCATCATTTAAAATTAACCATGCCAAGTTTGCTGATAAAAAAATTGTGTCTCTTTTCATCAAGAGGTTCTGTAAAGATATCAGCAATTTGGTTTTCAGTTGGAACAAAATACATTTCTATGTTACCTTTCTCCACATGATCTTTTATGAAGTGATATCTGACATCTATGTGTTTGGTTCTTGAGTGATGAACTGGATTTTCTGTTATTGCAATAGCACTCTTTGAATCACATAGAATTGGTATTCTTGTCAGAGTTACTCCATAATCTTTCAGTTGAGTTTGCATCCACAGCACTTGTGAACAACAACTTGCTACTGCTACATATTCTGATTCTGCTGTTGATGTGGCAACACAGTTTTGTTTCTTGCTTTCCCAACATACCAATTTTTCTCCCAAGAGTTGACAAGCACCAGATGTGCTTTTCCTGTCAATTTTGCACCCTGCATAATCTGCATCTTCTTGTTGACAGTAACCCTTGACCACTAACCTTGCTTTGTTCCTGGTGATTATGCCATTCTCATCAGATTTATTCCTGAATACCCATTTTGAGCCTATGACAGATTTGTCTTTTGGCTTGGGTACCAGATCCCATACCTTGCTCCTTTCAAACTAATCAAGCTCTTCTTGCATAGCTTGAATCCAGTCTAGGTCACTTAGAGCTTCTTTGACAGATTTGGGTTCTACTTTGCTTAAGAACCCAGAAAATGCACATTCATGTGCAGTTACAAATCTTGTTCTCACACCATCTGCAGGGTTGCCAATGATGTCAGAATGAACGTGTCCTTTGATCCATCTTAACTTGTTGTGAAAAGTTGTTGGTTCTGATGGATTTGAAGTTTCCCCCTGAACTGGTGCCTCATTTGTGTGTAAGATATCAGAATTCTGAGTTTCTGATGTACTACACCCTTGTTCTGCAGAGTTAGTACATGAAGAATCTTTTGATTTGTTTTTGAAAGAATTATCATGTTCTAGGAAATCTTCAGTTATCATTTCAAAGAGATGTTCATAGTTTTCTTGTTTGTCAGAAAAATTTATTTCTTTCATGTATTCATCAGAAACCTCTGTTTCTAATGAGTCATCAAATAAAACATACAGACTTTCTCTGATTATCCTTGTATTGAAAATAAAGATTCTATATGGTTTTGAGGACAAAGAATAACCAAGAAAAATACCTTTTTCTGCTTTTCTGTCAAAATTTTCAAGGCTTTTAAAATCATTGAAAACAAAACATCTACAACCAAATGTATGCTAAAATGTTACACTTGGAATTTTTCCATTGATAATGTTGTAAGGTGTTTTGTTGTGCCTTTTGTTGATTATGGTTCTATTTTGGGTAAAACATGCATTTGCTATAGCTTCTGCCCAAAAATGAGTGGGCAGCTTAGCATAAGCAAGCATAGTTCTGGCAGCCTCTACCAAGGTCCTATTCCTTCTTTCAACCACCCCATTCTGTTGAGGTGTTCTGGGGGCAGAAAAATTATGAGAGATTCCTTTACTTACAAGAAAATTCACAATTTTTGAATTTTTAAACTCTGTTCCATTGTCTGATCTGATCCTTCTGACTGTTAGTTTTAACAGATTTTCAATTTTCTTGATAAAATTAATGATCAGATCCGGAGTTTCACTTTTCTTTCTCAAAAATTCTACCCATGTGTACCTGGAAAAGTCATCTACTATTACTAGTATGTATTTCTTTCCAGAAAAACTTTCTGTACTTATGGGTCCACACAATTCCATGTGAAAAAGTTCCAAATTTTGTGAAATAGAAGACTCATAAATTGATTTATGTGAGCTTCTCTTGGATTTACCCATCTCACATGCTTCACAAATTTTATCCTTCTTTGAGGATATCAAAGGTGATCCTTTTACCAGACCTTTGCTTGCTAATTTACTTAGGTTTTTGAAATTTAAGTGGGCTATCCTTTTGTGCCATAACCAACTACTACCTTTGTTGATTTTTGAAAATAAACATAGTTTTGGATGTTCACTTTCTTCTTTGAAATCAAAATAGTAAATTGATTTTGTTATTCTTTTCCCACTTAAATAGATTTTATTATCATCTATACCTATTAACAAACATTTTTCTGGTAAAAAGGTTACCTGAAAATCTTTGTTACAGAATTGACCACAACTCAGTAAATTATACTTTAAGCCTTCAACGTAGGCTACTTTCTCTATGGTCAAACATCCATACCTTATGCATCCATATCCCAGATCCTCCCTTTTACTCCATTTGCAAAATTTACCATTCTACCCAGCTTTGAAACAAAGTTGCTGAGTAAGCTCCTGTCCCCAGTCATGTGCTTGGAGCTTCCTGAGTCGCAGTACCAGATCTGCTGCACATGATGGTCCTGAAATGGAATGATTAGAGGGTTTTTGGTACCCAGGCATGCTTGGGTACTTTTTCTGATGGGATCTTAATTAATTTATTTTTTCTTCTTGGTTTTTTCATCAGAAATTCTGTTAAATGCTGAGCCATAAACATATTTTACATTTTTCTTTTGAAGATGGTGTTGAACAAGATTCAGTATGTCAACACACATACAAGATTTATCAAAATTTTCTGATATTTTTTCTTGTGATGGAATGAGTGGATAATTTTGAAAAGATGAGTGAACTGCTTCTGGAGTCTTTACAAATTCTTGATTGCATTCACTTATGTTTGCTTTGAAGTTTGGTTTTTCAAAAGAATATTCAGAACAGGTTGATTTGCAAGATTCAGAATCAGATTATGATGAAAATTTATAAGAAATCTGATGAGTTGCTTTTACAAAGACAGTGGGTTTATTTCCTTTTGATTTTATATATCCTAAACTCTCTCCTTTGTTCTTTGGTGTGGACTCAATGAAATTTATGAATTCTTTGGCTTGTTGAAAACCTCTTACATTAATTTCTTTATCATTGATTTTCTTGTAAAGATCTTTTCTTTCATTTTCATAAAACTCAATTTTAGCTCTGTGATCTAAACTTTCTTCTATGAGTAATTGGTTTTCAAGAATGATTTTATTCATAGTCCTTTGCAACTCGTCAGATTTTCTAATATCTGATTGATGTTTTTCTTGCAGATTTAGAAAATCTGACATGAGCTTGTTTAGCTTGTGTTCAAGATCAAGATTGTCTAAATTTACCTTTTGTTCTGAAGTTTCTGGTAGACCTTCAGAAAGTGCCATGAGGCAGAAATTTGCCAATTCTTCTTCTTCATCATCAAAAGAATCATCAGATAACCATGTATCTGTTCCTACAATTAAGCTAACTTGTTGCTGCTTCTTTGCTTCTTCAAGCTTTTTCTCATAATAAGCAACATCCTTGAGCTTCTTGGTCTTGCATTCTGATGCATAGTGACCTCTCTGCTTGCACTTGTAACACACAACTTCAGCCTTCCCTTTATCCTTAGATCTAACTTCCTCTTTAGATCTCCCATCCATCCTTCCTCTGTCACTTCTCTGGTATCTCTGGCTTCCTCCCCTCAACCTCTGCTCAAATGTTTTGGTGAGTAGTGCTATTGCTTCAGCAAAAGCTGAAAAATCAGATGAAGTATCAGAAATTTCACAACTTTGGCTGTTTGATGGTTGTGGATCATTGGTAGATGTTGATCTTTGTGAGTTTGAGATAAGAGCTAAAGATCCCCTCTTTGAATGGTTTCTTCAAATATTTCTTCCTCTTTGGGGATCAAGATGCTGTATAAGTCATGGAGACTCATGTTTCCTAGTTCTAAGGTTGAGGACAAAGTCATGGTTAGACTTCTCCATTCTCTAGGAAGGGCATCAAGAAATTTTATGTTTCTTTCATCATTTGACTTTGTTATTCCAAATTTATTTAGCTCGTTTAAAAGTTTTGTGAATCTTAGATATGTATCATTTAATCTTTCATTTGGCAAACTTTTAAACCTCTCATAAGATGAGACATTGTTTGTTCTTTTGTTTCTTCTCATCCTTTCTCCTCCTTCACAAAGATTTTCCAACTGATCTCATATTTCCTTGGCTGATGCACATGCATTAACTTGTGAAAATATGTCATTGGGGATGGCCATTATTAAAAGTGACTTTGCCCTTTCATCCCCAGCCACCTTTTCCTTGTCTTCCTCACTCCACAGTGTTTCACTTTTGGGAGCTCGGGAGGCAGGGATAGCAGGTGATTGGTCAGTTGCTGGAATAGCTGGTATTTCAGTCATTGGTATATGTGGACCCCTTTCAATGGATTGAAACAGAGCTCGCTCATGACCGTTAAGGAAATTGACCATCCTGATTTTCCATTGGGGGTATTCCTCTCTGACCAGAGTCGGAGGTTTGGACATAGAACCAATGTTAAAAGCATTATTCAAGGATTGAAAGCTGGCCATATTTAGAGAAAAGAAGATGAGCGATTGATCCTTTGAAAATAATTTATTCAATCTGCTCTGATACCAATTGTTGGACCCAGTATGGCCTAAACAACTTCTTTTCACGTAATATGGAAAGTGATTTCAGTAGATGTGAAAAAGATGTGCGGAAATGGAAATCAGACTTTCAGAAACAAGACCTACAGAATTATCAAGTTTATATCACTTTGAAACAAAATGGTTTACAAGGTGATTGTAAGATTATTATCTAATGCAATTGAATCTTGAATTCTGTGGGTAAGAGGGCAATGGGGTTTTGATGTATGTGTGAATGATAAGCTTTAAACTCAATTGTCTTCTGCTGGTTGGGCCTCTATTTATAGAAGGCTGGGTGCATGAATAAACAATAGTTTATTCATGCAATAAGTCCCGCAAAAAGTAGCCATTTGACATATTCATTGAATCCAACGTTCAAGTTGCCTTTTTCATCATGATATCCAATAATGTCAATTTGCTTCGGTAAGTGTGGCAGGATAGAGCTGATTTCAGACAAGTGGGGTATTTCATCAGAATTTCTGATAAAACACTTCATCAGAAATTCTGGTGAACAAATCATCAGAAAAATCCTGATGATCAGAATCGTCAGAAATTGATGATATTTCACAGATCCATCAGAAATGACCTTCTCTGATAATCTAATTCAGCTCTTGATCAACTTGTGATTCTTTGAAGTAGATGCTGTGCATTTCAGTTGTCCTATCTGATCTTCTTTTTCTTGTTTTGATCTTCAGGACTGTTATCTCTTTATAGATCCAGTTGATTGTGATTTTCTTCAATACTTACAAATAAAGTTTCCTAACAGACATCAATCCCCAAGTTTTATATATTTCATCATTTTTATGAATTATATCGTAAAATCAAGAAATAAATTCTCTTTGAATGAAGTATAGAATTGTTATATTTAAAAATGGTGTTCTTTATACATGTTGATGCAATGTGCGACAAACGATGGGTTCAAAGTTTACAATTATAGTGATGTTCTTTATATCTAAAAATGATGGGTTTAAAGTTTACAATTTAGAAGCATATGCCTATCATTATAGTGATGCGTTTAAAAACACTTACAATTTGATAGAAGCATATGACCGGCCTAGAATAATGATTTAATTCTAGTGAAAAAAAAACAATAATACATGTGACAACCCGTATTCTTGACTGCGGTTAAATATAGAAGGTTACCTATAGAAATATTGTGGATTATTATTTAGTAAATAATACCAACTTATAATAGCAAACTACGACGCGTGAAACACGTATTCAACTATTAACTTTGGTTAAACGCCGTTAATTTATCAAACATGTATAAATTTCGAAAATAAGTACATAGATATATCATGTATATTTGTTTTAAGAAGATTTATACAACTTGAGTACTTGGTATATTCTTATAGTTAAAATGAGCAAATTATGTTAACGAGGCACTTGAATTCAAGTGGGTTCGTATACGCGACACAGGCCACCAACCCACCTAACCTACCCAAACCCTAAGTATTTAAACATTTCTTTTCTCCTTTCCTTTTCACTTTCTCAAACCCTAGCCCCCATTACAACACACACATCTGCATATCTAGAGTGAGAGAGGGCGGAGAGAGAGAGAGACCGTCAAGGGAGAGAGACGAGATGGGAACATGTGGTCTCCGACCACCCATGACAACCGGGTATGGCACTGCGTGGAGTCGATCAACGGCATCCAACGACGGTGCTTCATGGATGACGGGCGACGGCGATGTCGTATGGTGGTGGAAGGCGGTGCAATGGTGATGAGTGGTGTGGTAGTGAACCACGATAGCGCAGGGTCTAAGACCAGCGACGGCAGCAACGTTTTGGCAGTGGTGGACCACCTTTCCAGCGAACAACGACGTCAGCGGCTTCTTCCGCAACTCCAAGCGACGGCACAAACTCCGGTGACACCGGGGATCCTCAGATCTCACCTGGTCGGTTTCGAATTCCTATGGGGATGTTGCAGTTGTAGGCGGATGGTGTCTGTGGCGGCACACTCAGGTTTCCTTAGTTTCTCTGGTGGCTCTATAATGACATCATGATAGGTCCAGTTCGGACTCCAGTAAGTGACTCCCGGTGCGAGTGTTTTGTTTTGAGTTAAAACCCTTTGCATCTAAATCTTAATTTGATGTTTAGGGCGTGATTGGTGGTGGTTCCAACGAGTACCGCAACTGAAGTTAATGACTTTGGTGGTGATCTAATGGTGTTCAAGAATTGTATCAGTAAATCAGAAGTGTTTGGTCACGTGAGTAGGTCGGTCAAACTTAGTCAAACGTAGGTCAACTGTGGTTAAACGGGTCAGGTCGGGTCAAACGCGTAAGCCGAGGCGAGGCGACTTGTTAGTTAACGAACGTGTCATTCGGAGAGGTATATTTGTGAACCCGATCGTTTAATTGAATACATGTTATTAAATAATGTTTAATGTGCGTGGTACAATCGAGCTCTAACGATCCGACCCGACACATATATATAGTTGGTTATATTACAAATAGAAATAACAACAATGGCGGTGTTCGAACATACAATAATTGTATATGTTATTATAAATATATAGTTGCATCGACTACTTGAGAGTGGGCATATAATGAACTGGAACTTGATATTTTTCTATGAAATAGGTTGTTAAACTTCGGACACTTGTTTATTGGAGATTGGTGAGGACTTGTATCGTCGGGTTGGACTGAAAATAGAGGAAACTCTGTCCGATGTCCGTAAGAAACTATGATATAATTCACATGGTTTAAAATAAATAGAAGCATATCGAGACTTAAATGATTTTATAAAAATAAACATACAGTATATATTTATTTCCGATGGCACTTGCGAATCACGAAATAGGCTTTAAATTTTAAGCTTGCCATTTATCTATCTTGGACGATTTTATAAAGATACAATTAATTATCTATATCATTTCGAACGGTTTGACGTAACTATAATATCATAATATTATTTAAGATATTACCGTATTATCCAAATAAATAAAATAAAGATATAATGATATTTATTTTAACGACTATAAATGATACGCAAGTGTGTTCTTGACTTGTTATTATGCTACGTGTGCCATACATGTTATATACTTTACGGGAACCTGGAGAAGTTTGCTTTATGTAAGTTGATTGTTTATATGTATGACTATTATTTGGAAAATCACATTAATATATTAGCCGTCTTTACAACGTGTGCTATTCTAATACAGACACGCACTTACATACACATGAACTCAAATCTTTTTATATAAATATATTAAGTATACATTAAATCACTCGAGAACTAAGTTGTTCTTAAGGCATAGTACATGTATGGGATATAGGTCGGATTAAACGAACCTAGGATTACCGTTTGCATCATGATAATAACCATCCTATAGGGTCGTTCGTCTAACGTTTCGGTAGAGCTCGATCACACGTGAAACAACTTTACTCTAGTATTATGTCACACCCCGATATTTACACGTATTACCGGTGGGCCCGGTGGGGAGTATCGTGACGTAGTTGATATCATCATAGTCAAACAACACAATTTAAATGCACAGCGGAAGCAAAAGATAAATATATTACAATCCGATATGAAGTAATATCAAAGTATTACAAATGGAATGTAAAGGATCCACAGGCGGATCAACAAATGATAATTGTTCAACAGATCTTAACATCTAAGCTTGCGAGACTCTTTATTGATGCTAGGAGTAGCCAGCCTATTACGCTTAGTACCTGCACTTAACTTTTTTGGAAAAATACATCAGTTTACACTGGTAAATACAATTAACTGACTCTTTTGAAAATGTTTTAGAAAATTTGATTTGAGTGCAAACGGCACAAAACTTTTTATAACTTGGGATAATTATTTGAATATAATACTTGTAAAAGAATTACATGTTTCTTATGCGTTCAGTAGCCCGGTTCGTGCCTGGTTAAAGATCAATAGACACACCACATTATTTATTTAGGCACTAACGGGTGTACGCCTACACCCCGTGCTTAGGTCGTGGCCATTTCGTAAAATGATGCCAAGGATATCTGGGACATGGTCATTAACCCCCCAAAGGCTTTAAGCAAACAAAACATTTTTAAACAGGACATTTCAATGATTTAACCTTCATACAATTAAAGATGCAATGTCCGACCAAGCGGTATTTTAGAGACCGTACCCCAAGCCCATATAGGGAAAATAAGTGAAAAGTATTTACCTGAGCTAAATATAAATTCAATCCCAGCCGTATATCAAATCAGCAAGTACAGGTAGCTTTTACTGGGCTCCTAAATCTGGAACGAAGGTTTTTATTAACCTATTAGATTCCTAACGGGTCTTTATTTAAGCCTATGCTTAGACCAGATAGTTTTAAAAGAAGATACGGTTCAAAACGCATGATTAAGCGATGACCGGTTTAGAATGTGGTTTAGACCCGACAAGCTTGTATACTTGTGTAATAAGGGTAAACTAAACACATTCTGGATTTTGAGATAAAAATGATAAGGTTTGACCCGTTTCGGTAAATTTATGCAAACTAGTTACATTAGCCGATCCGAACGTGAAAAGTGCGTAACGGGTAACCAGATGAGTCATGAACAGGTTTCCTAAGTCAATATGCCTTAAATATGTTGTGATATCAGTAGGATACCTTCTATTATGCCCAAAACGAGTTTAAGATCAATTTATGCCCCGTAGGGGTATTTTGGTGATTTAAAAAGGTTGAAAAAGGGTTTAAATATAATTCTGAGTTTTGGGTCTCATGTAATCAGGAAAAATACTTAATTTACTATGTTATATCAGTAGGGTATAACCTATATGTGAAATTTATCATTTCTAACCATCCTATGCTCCGAAGGGCATTTTGGTAATTTCACATAGGCTAAAAGGTCAAAACTGGAAATCTGAGTTTAAAACTTTTTCTTATTGTTAAAATATAAAATTTTACTCAAAATATCAGTAGGTATCAAGTGATATATATTTGAAATAGTTTTAATACATGCTATGCGCTTAAAACGCGTAAAAAGGCGGTTTTAAGCGATTTCCGGGTTTTTAAAGAAAAGCTGATATTTTTATCATTCCAGAAAGCTTAAAATATTTTATTTATCTTATAAAATCAGTAGCAAAATGTTCGGGGTCAAAATGTTTTGTAAAACTCAATTTATAAGCCAAAAGGGCAAAACCGACAATTACCGAATCAAGCTTAGAACCCTATGTTATGCTCAGCCTAAAAATAAATAAAAATCTTCAAAAATCCCAAAATAGTATTTTATATCAGTAGGTAAAAATTTTGGTATAAAAATTTGGGTTTAATAGGCTAGACGCTAATTATGCCGTTTAATTAATAAAAAGCTTTTCATTTACGCTAATGAGCACAACTCCTAATCTAGACCTCAAACTGATGTCAAATTTTAGGGACAAGTTTATAAATCGGTAATAAAGATTATTGTCCTCTCACATTTTCAAATTTCTCATTTTAGGGTCAAAAGGCATAATGGTCAACATTTAAGCATATAACGGAAACATGTAAATGAATAGGATAACTAAGGATCCAAGTTGTATAACCTCAGAGGGTTATAATAACCCATAATATGGTCCTAATGGAATCCCAAGGCATATCTAAAGTAAGTCAAATCGGGTCAAAACTGGAAGTCAAAGCAAAAGTCAACTTTTGCGACTTTCGGTTCCGAACCGAGCCTATACTTTGAATTGTCGGGTGGAACATGCTTAGACATGATCTTAACTTAATTACCAAGTTATTTTAGTGTTAAAACAGGTTCCATAGATTCTATATTACAAATTTTGAATTTATTTATAAAATAACTTCCTGTTGACTTTTTAATACCAAGTTTGACCCGACAATTTAACTAAGTAAACGTGGAAATTAGGAGGTGCCCTTTTGAGGGTTTAATACCTACCTAATTACGGTCACGTAGCCATGTTCGTTACGAACCATGGCTTAACCGTTTAAAAGTCAAAGCGTTTATCGAAAACGCTTGACTTTTGGTTATAACCGCTAAAAATTAAACTAAGCACGAAAGGACACTTACAAGGGTCCAAGCAAGGAGGGAATTGATCTTGGATGTTCAGGTATGAAGCACAAGGGCCCCAACTTAGAACAATTAGATCAAGGTGTGAATGAGAGCACAAATCAAGTGGGTATATATAGGATTTAGAGGACCGTTAGGATCATTCCTCGTTAAACAGGATTTGATCTCAGCCCTACAAGTATGCCTACTGATTTAGAAAACCATGGGTGTCCCAAAATTCAGCCCATAGAATCAACTATGTGAGACAAGAAGCAAAACCACATCTGGTTTTCTGATTTCTGGAGCTGGGCTATGCTTATGGACCCTATAGGTCCTGGCATACGGTCCGTATGGACCTGGTCAGCAAACAACAAGTTTCACTTGTTGACAGATTTAGCCCCTGCACCTCCAAATGCCATTTCTGACACATCTAAGGCCCGTTAAACCATTTTTAAGGCTCTACAATGATGCCTAAGTATGGGGAATGTGAAACATGCTAAAAAATATACCGGATGTCGGTTCGTTTGGTCGTACGGTCACGTTGCTCGACTAATTACGACGAAACACGAGCGGACGCTAAAAACGATCCAAATTACGCGACGAATGGATTTTATCATGCCAAACACTAAAATAAAATATTTTAGTGCTTACATAATTTTTTGGGTGTCCGGATATATTCAGATTGCGAGATATGCGCGAGAATGCAAACTTGTGCACTTTTTGACACTTTTAGTCCCTGCATGACGTTAAAGTTTATTTTTGCGCACCAAACACCTCTAAGCCTATATCTAAGCTATATAAAGGATAATTAGGGTATGATTAACTCATGGTCATATTCCGGAAGGTCCGTTACCATACGAATCAGCATACTTTTGCAGTTTGACGCAATTAGTCCTTTAATTGCGCAAAGTAGCTCGAAACATTGTTTAATGATATCCAAGCCTTCCATGGCATATATTGATCATTCCCAAGCATATAATTAAATATTACTATGCTCCCATTCACTTAAATGGTCACTGAAAGGCGTATATTCAAAAGTTGACGCTTTAGGTCCCTCTATTGCGCAAACTTGCGCATCTCATCATTTAATAGCATTGAAGCCTCATCTAATCCATATTAGGCATTCTTGGAAGTATTATTAAACATCACGATGCTTTGGGTTAGCTAAAGGGTCATTCAGAGGTATAATTAAACATATTGACACTTTTAGTCCCTCAAACTTGCAAAGTTGCGCGTAACTTTACTTATAGGCATAAAAGCCTTTAATAGCCAATATTAGGCATTCCCGAGAGTATATTCAAATATCATGAAGCTCCCGGATTGTTAAAAGGTCACTCAGAGGTAAGAATTAACATGTTGACGCTTTTAACCCTTTATTGCGCAAACTTTCAATTTATTCCGCAAACGGTTACACTCGATCATCAAGTGGCTCATTTGTGAATATAAATATCGTGAGAGGTTATTTAGAAACTTATTTTAGGTATGCTAACACTTCCAGTCCTTTCATAATCAAAGTTTTTGATTTTTCAAAAAATTAGTCCCTTAAATTCAATGTTTGACTTCATTAGGGTTTATTACACGTGTCAATACATCATTGGACGTGATTTTACGAGGTGTTACATCCTCACCCCTTAAAAGAAATCTCGACCTTGATTTTTGTTAAAATGCTGGAAGTACTTTTGTCGCATAACGGACTTAACTTCAGTAGCATATCTAGAGCCTCTCCAAGCTCCCAAGTTAACCTTTATAACGATACATGTACCCTTTTGGAGCTTCTTAACCTGTCGATCCTTAATCGATACAGGTTTATCATCATATCATAATTCTGCATATCATTATGTGGTAATGCTTCTCGACTTATTGGCGAAACACATCCTTAAATCATTAGTGTGTAATGCATTGCGAGTTCCGCCAAGCTCCTTAAATAGGTTTTAGCTCATAAGCTATTTGATCTTGTTACATTCGATTCCCTCGAATGATTCTCTCTATTCAGAGCTTAACTAGTCTGATAGTTAACAAATTGGCACACCCTTCCATGGTGATATCTTTTATTGAACCTTATTACTTAACAAGAACTTAGGAGGGTTGCTACTTTCATTAATCCTTGATTTTCTGCCGAATACTGGCAACTTACAGATGATCATGAATTTGTTTGATCTTATTCGTTGTTTCCAAGGCAACTTTCAGATCCTGATAATTGGACTTACCAATCTTCTGTCTCTTAATAGATGTTTAACATTCCATCTATACAAGGTCTCCCAAGGAGCAGCCTTAATACTTATACATCAACTATTATAGAAAATCTTATCTTAAGGTGAGATGGTTATTCCATCCATTGTTTAAAATTAATCTTAAGGAATAGCTAATCCTTACAATTAGTCAAACAAATCGACGATCCTGGGCAGTTGATGGCAATTCTTAAGTGCTGCCTAATTAGGGTTGCGGTAATCAATGCATAAGCAACATGAACAATCTTTCTTAATTAACAATACCGAATTCTCAGAATATTAAGTTAGGCTATATGAACCTATATCTTAAAACTTTCTTAATCAGGGTTTCGATTCTTCCAATGATGGTACTAGCCATCTTGGAGAAAATAATACAGCCCTAAATGGGATATAAATCTTAACTCTACTTGCCTCTTAGGAGGTAACAGGGTAATCTTAGGAGAAGATAATCAAGATACAAGGAGGTTACAGAGATTTTCCAAATCTCAGGCTCCGGTTAATCCATCATACTCTGTGCCAAATAAGTGACACATTTATGTTACGAGTCCACGAATTCCTTAATCGGAGACATTCACTTGGACAATTCCATTCTGGATATCTTCTTCGAATACCATTAGCTGACTTTAGTACCATATGACCATCGGAATATCTTTGTGGTCCCATGCATTAAACCTCCATAATGATCAGGCATGGAAGCAATCTATGGAACATATTAAGATACACAATCCTCCTATGGGGCTTTTATTATACCGTCTGGTATTCGCAATCGATAGAGATCAAAGAGATATCAACTATGTATGCTGACGCACTTCCTCTAGAGAGGATACTTCAAAAATTCTATGACTGAAGGCTTCTGACAGGAACAGAAGAAATGGTTCTTATGCTTTCGCCTGTAAGTTTTACCTTACACTTAATATCTGGGGTTCTTACGGGAAAAATTCTAAAAGTTTGCTAAGCTTATAATCTTATGAGAGACTTAGCAGCACCTGAACCCAAACGTAACTCTTAGCCATAAAATCACAATAAGGGATCTATCTGGAGTCATTATTAATGTGAACTACCTCTAATCATTCATCAGGAGGGTCAAACGCCTCCATTCTTAATCCTTTTAAACTTAGCTGTAAAATCTTTGACAACTTTTAGGGCAGTCACAGCTTTGGCTGGTTATTTCTTAATCTATATAACGTGAGTAACCGAGGTAGATCCATAATGGATTTATAATGAGCAGGCTTGGAACCTTAATGTGCCCTCTTATTACCGATGCTAATCATCAATAATTATTTGCAATAAGCTTAGATTTTGGGTAAACTGAATAGAGCACTATCTCAGTCAATGAAAAAATTGTAACATACCGTCGACAGTCTAGAACTGTTCTGGTGAGAGTCAGAAAATTCTTATCCTATCTTTTTCCATTTCGTGATGCGGATAATAGGTTATTCTAGTAAGGTCCTTAAAACTTGGTCCATCCCATATTTTATGAGAGGATCTTTCTTGTGGACTTCATTAATATGCTCACCAATTAAGGGTACTGCCATTGAATGACTGTGATGCATACCTCACAATTCCCTTTCCAGCATAACCGCTGATACACCTAATGGTTTCTACTTCATCCAACAATTTCCTGCAATTGATGGCTCCTTTGAAGTCTCTTGACTTCCAAGAGACGAAGTACCTTTAAGTACATCCTAAAAGAATGGGCTCTTTGCCACATATGATTTTATTTGGGTTATTCTTCGCATATGAAGTATGAATAAAGCTCTTATCATGAGAAGCGACATATGTTTTAGAGCGAACAACATTCGGCTTCTTGAATCTTCTCATGACTTTTCTCATAGCCTTTCTAACAACTGTGTTAATTACAGTTTTGGAGATTAACTCCCTTAACATTGAGGTTCACATTGGGTGCTCCATTAACATTCGTCGCATCTCTAGCATCGCGACTGTTATTTGTCTCTTCTAAGTTTCTCATACTCGAATCTTTGGTATTAAATACCATATTCAACAAGTGCTTAGGCAATCCATACCCAGTGTCTTCTTGAATTGTCAAAGGCTCACCATAAGGAGTCTTGATAACTACTTGCTTCTTATCACTCTTAATATAGGCTTGACTTTTAAGACAACCAATTCATTCCTATCACTATGTCGAGTCCCTTTTTATTTTAATGGAAACAAGGACAGTGGAAAGAATGATTCCTAACGGATATAAACATCCATCTAATATTGCTGGAGCAGTCTCTGAGGTACTATCGGCAAATTCTACTTTATACTTAACGCTTAGAGTTTTTAACAGGCAGATTTAATGATTTACAAAATCTATTGTCTATGAAAGACTTATCTGAACCTGAATCAAATAATACTCTAGCATGAGCGTTATTGATAGAGAAAGTACCTGTTGTGACATTGTCATCCTGAATAGCCTCTTGAGCATCCATTTGAGAGCTTCCATCTTTGGTCTTCTTAGCCTCCTCAGGCTTCTTGGTTTTATTTGGGCAATTTGTCTTGATGTACCCTATTTCATTGCAACCATAGCAGGTTGCGTCCTTTATGTCTTGGCACTCCAAGGTCTTGTGTCCTTGTTACAAATCCCACAGGGCCTAGCTTGTGACTCTAGAGTGCATTTCCCTTTAGTTGCCTTCTTTGGGCAGCGGGTATTTATGTGCCCCTTCTCGCCACAACCATAGCATGTGGCGTCCTTTAATTCCTTGCACTCAAGGGTCTTGTGATCCATTTCTTTACAAATGCCACATCCCCTGGTCTGTTCATAGAAGCATTTTCCGAAGTGCTTCTTCTTGCAGGTTTTACATTTGGGTTTTGCCTCCTTTGGCTTGGATGGGTTATAGTTTGAACCGGTCTTATCCTTTTTACAACCTTTATTTGGGGTATTATCGCACTTTCGCTTATGATCCTTCAACATACGGTCCACAGCGTTGTTTACGGCTGTATCTATAATAGCCTGTAGCTCGGTGCCCGTTAAATTCAGTCTTGCATCATTATACTGATCAACTGGATGTTTGTGAGCTTCAGAGGAGTCAGCCATGGTGAAGCTTTGAAGGCTACAAACCAAGTAATAATACTTTGTTTAATTATATAGTGAATTGTCGAATTTGATGATTAAATAGCCATGGTGCAATTAAACCATACAGGCCAATAGATAGTATTTAATTTATTTGATTATGTTTTGCCTAGGTTTTCAAATAAACCATCTTTGGCGTTTAAACGGAATATAATCCTACATATTTATTAGACAGGGGACATAAGTCACGACTGTCAATGTCGTACTGACATTTTATATATAGCACGAGGGCTTGTTCCCAAGGACTCTTTGATGGCATAATGCCTTGTCACTAGGGAAATTTTAAAACATAATCGATGATTCCTTTGGATCGGAAAATTTCATAGTTCATTGTTTTGACAAGAAGTTATGAAATAAAACTATCTTTTCATGTATACATCTTTGTCCGAAGGTGTTCATCCCAATGGATGTTTTGATGTGTTCATCACGTTCGACGTTTATTAGCCATGATTCCTTTGATCATTTATGCTAATTAAGGGGTTTGGAAAATGAAGATGACAAGTGTGATTTTATCGCATCACTGTTGTCAGGAGTGTTAACATGTTTTCAGATGTTAACAGGGATCAGAATTTCTTTTAAACAGATCTTACGATCATAGTTAGGTCTTTAATGACATCCTAGCTAGGTTATACCTTTTAAGATTCTCTTTTAATATGTATACTGGCAGGAGAGGAAATCATCCTAAATTTAATTAAAATATAACTATGGCACAAAAGGCCAAGTCACAAGGACAACTTTAATTTATAAACCATGATTTTTGTAGAATCAAGGTATTTAGGCTTGAACGTTGTTCATGGCCTTTTCTTGACAGGGAGTTGTAGGCTACGACTGTCTTTTGTCTTATATGACAATGTGTAGAGCCCGTAGGCATTATATCCCTAATGGATGTTTAATCCTTCAATATAGGAAAGGATTTCGGGGGAGACCAATATAAGGATGATTTGTGCGATTTTTATCGAATCACATTTTGCCAGGAATGTTAACATGTTTGCAGATGTTAACAAAGATTTGAATCTTTTGAATAGGTTTTTACCATCTTGGCCTTGTCTGAAATGACATGTGGCTAGGTTTACCTTTAAGATTCTTTTTAATATTTAACGTAGAACAATCCTAAATTAAGATGTTAATAAGGATCTGAATCTAATTGAGGAATTGCCATCTTGGCCCTGTTCTTAAATGACACATGGGCTAGGTCTTGTTCTTTTTAGATTTTGCCATTTTATTATAATGGTAGATCTTATAAAAGGAATGTTATTATTTCATATTTTATGTTCATATGCAATGATGAATAAATTTAGATAAAACATTCCGATGATTTTTAAAGGAGGTATAGAATTGCCCTAAGCGGGACTTGAAAGGAATAATGTTGTCCTCGATGGGACAGAAAGATAAATATGTCCTTATAAGGACTACTAAGGAAACGATCTTCAGCAAAAGGGAGTTTATTCTTCATTTTTTTTTTCTGAATGTTTTCTCCTTGGTTGCACGTTAATCCTAGTCGCAGTACGAAGCTCGCCCTTCCCTAGGCTTCAAATGGGGAGAATTTCCATTTCGGCTTCTTTGCTTGGCGACTTATCAAAATATATAGAATTGAAAGCAATAATCCTCCGAATAGAGACGAGAGTATTCCTATGTTAAGTCTAGACTCAGAAGGTCATGGAATTAGCTACTGTGTCATTGAGATTAAACACAAAAGGCTAGTGTTTAATTCACTCAATGTTGGCTCTGATACCAACCTGTCACACCCCGATATTTACACGTATTACCGGTGGGCCCGGTGGGGAATATCGTGACGAAGTTGATATCATCATAGTCAAACAACAAAATTTAAATGCACAGCGGAAGCAAAAGATAAATATATTACAATCCGATATGAAGTAATATCAAAGTATTACAAATGGAATGTAAAGGATCCACAGGCGGATCAATAAATGATATTTGTTCGACAGATCTTAACATCTAAGCTTGCGAGACTCTTTATTGATGCTAGGAGTAGCCAACCTATTACGCTTAGTACCTGCACTTAACCTTTTTGGAAAAATACGTCAGTTTACACTGGTAAATACAATTAACTGACTCTTTTGAAAATGTTTTAGAAAATTTGATTTGAGTGCAAACGGCACAAAACTCTTTATAACTTGGGATAATTATTTGAATATAATACTTGTAAAAGAATTACATGTTTCTTATGCGTTCAGTAGCCCGGTTCGTGCCAGGTTAAAGATCAATAGACATACCACATTATTTATTTAGGCACTGATGGGTGTACGCCTACACCCCGTGCTTAGGTCGTGGCCATTTCGTAAAATGATGCCAAGGATATCCGGGACATGGTCATTAACCCCTCAAAGGCTTTAAGGAAACAAAGCATTTTTAAACAGGACATTTCAATGATTTAACCTTCATACAATTAAAGATGCAATGTCCAACCAAGCGGTATTTTAGATACCGTACCCCAAGCCCGTATAGGGAAAATAAGTTAAAAGTATTTACCTGAGCTAAATATAAATTCAATCCCAGCCGTATATCAAATCAGCAAGTGCAGATAGCTTTTACTGGGCTTCTAAATATGGAACGAAGGTTTTTATTATCCTATTAAATTCCTTACGGATCTTTATTTAAGCCTATGCTTAGACCAGTTAGTTTTAAAAGAAGATACGGTTCAAAACGCATGATTAAGCGATGACCGGTTTAGAATGTGATTTAGACCCGACAATCTTGTATACTTGTGTAATAAGGGTAAACTAAACACATTCTGGAATTTGAGATAAAAATGATAAGGTTTGACCCGTTTCGGCAAATTTATGCAAACTAGTTACATTAGCCGATCCGAACGTGAAAAGTGCGTAACGGGTAACCAGATGAGTCATGAACAGGTTTCCTAAGTCAATATGCCTTAAATATGTTGTGATATCAGTAGGATACCTTCTATTATGCCCAAAACGAGTTTAAGATCAATTTATGCCCCGTAGGGGTATTTTGGTGATTTAAAAAGGTTGAAAAAGGGTTTAAATATAATTCTGAGTTTTGGGTCTCATGTAATCAGGAAAAATACTTAATTTACTATGTTATATCAGTAGGGTATAACCTATATGTGAAATTTATCATTTCTAACCATCCTATGCTCCGAAGGGCATTTTGGTAATTTCACATAGGCTAAAAGGTCAAAACTGGAAATCTGAGTTTAAAACTTTTTCTTATTGTTAAAATATAAAATTTTACTCAAAATATCAGTAGGTATCAAGTGATATATATTTGAAATAGTTTTAATACATGCTATGCGCTTAAAACGCGTAAAAAGGCGGTTTTAAGCGATTTCCGGGTTTTTAAAGAAAAGCTGATATTTTTATCATTCCAGAAAGCTTAAAATATTTTATTTATCTTATAAAATCAGTAGCAAAATGTTCGGGGTCAAAATGTTTTGTAAAACTCAATTTATAAGCCAAAAGGGCAAAACCGACAATTATCGAATCAAGCTTAGAACCCTATGTTATGCTCAGCCTAAAAATAAATAAAAATCTTCAAAAATCCCAAAATATTATTTTATATCAGTAGGTAAAAATTTTGGTATAAAAATTTGGGTTTAATAGGCTAGACGCTAATTATGCCGTTTAATTAATAAAAAGCTTTTCATTTACGCTAATGAGCATAACTCCTAATCTAGACCTCAAACTGATGTCAAATTTTAGGGACAAGTTTATAAATCAGTAATAAAGATTATTGTCCTCTCACATTTTCAAATTTCTCTCTTTAGGGTCAAAAGGCATAATGGTCAACATTTAAGCATATAACGGAAACATGTAAATGAATAGGATAACTAAGGATCCAAGTTGTATAACCTCAGAGGGATATACTAACCCATAATATGGTCCTAATGGAATCCCAAGGCATATCTAAACTAAGTCAAATCGGGTCAGAACTGGAAGTCAAAAAAAAAGTCAACTTTTGCGACTTTCGGTTCCGAACCGAGCCTATACTTAGAATTGTCGGGTGGAACATGCTTAGACATGATCTTAACTTAATTACAAGTTATTTTAGTGTTAAAACAGGTTCCATAGCTTCTATATTACAAATTTTTAATTTATTTATAAAATAACTTCCTGTTGACTTTTTAATATCAAGTTTGACCCGACAATTTAACTAAGTAAACGTGGTAATTAGGAGGTGCCCTTTTGAGTGTTTAATACCTACCTAATTACGGTCACGTAGCCATGTTCGTTACGAACCATGGCTCAACTGTTTAAAAGTCAAAGCGTTTATCGAAAATGCTTGACTTTCGGTTATAACCGCTAAAAATTAAACTAAGCACGAAAGGACACTTACAAGGGTCCAAGCAAGGAGGGAATTGATCTTGGATGTTCAGGTATGAAGCACAAGGGCACCAACTTAGAACAATTAGATCAAGGTGTGAATGAGAGCACAAATCAAGTGGGTATATATAGGATTTAGAGGACCGTTAGGATCGTTCCTCGATAAACAGGATTTGATCTCAGCCCTACAAGTATGCCCACTGATTTAGAAAACCATGGGTGTCCCAAAATTCAGCCCATAGAATCAACTATGTGAGACAAGAAGCAAAACCACATACGGTCCATATGGACCTGGTCAGCAAACAACAACTTTCACTTGTTGACAGATTTAGCCCCTGCACCTCCAAATGCCATTTCCGACACATCTAAGGCCCGTTAAACCATTTTTAAGGCTCTACAATGATGCCTAAGTATGGGGAACGTGAAACATGCTCAAAAATATGCCGGATGTCGGTTCGTTTGGTCGTACGGTCACGTTGTTCGGCTAATTACGACGAAACACGGACGGACGCTAAAAACGATCCAAATTACGCGACGAATGGGATTTTATCATGCCAAACACTAAAATAAAATATTTTAGTGCTTACATAAATTTTTGGGTGTCCGGATATATTCAGATTGCGAGATATGCGCGAGAATGCAAACTTGTGCACTTTTTGACACTTTTAGTCACTGCATGACGTAAAAGTTTATTTTTGCGCAACAAACACCTCTAAGCCTGTATCTAAGCTATATAAAGGATAATTAGGGTATGATTAACTCATGGTCATATTTCGGAAGGTCTGTTACCATACGAATCAGCATACTTTTGCAGTTTGACGCAATTAGTCCTTTAATTGCGCAAAGTAGCGCGAAACGTTGTTTAATGATATGCAAGCCTTCCATGGCCTATATTGATCATTCCCAAGCATATACTTAAATATTACTATGCTCCCGTTCGCTTAAACGATCACTGAAAGGCGTATATTCAAAAGTTGACGCTTTAGGTCCCTCTATTGCGCAAACTTGCGCATCTCATCATTTAATATTGTTAAACATCACGATGCTTTGGGTTCGCTAAAGGGTAATTCAGAGGTATAATTAAACATATTGACACTTTTAGTCCCTCAAACTTGCAAAGTTGCGCGTAACTTTACTTATAGGCATAAAAGCCTTTAATAGCCAATATTAGGCATTCCCGAGAGTATATTCAAATATCATGAAGCTCCCGAATTGTTAAAAGGTCACTCAGAGGTAAGAATTAACATGTTGACACTTTTAACCCTTTATTGCGCAAACTTTCAATTTATTCCGCAAACGGCTACACTCGATCATCAAGTGGCTCATTTGTGAATATAAATATCGTGAGAGGTTATTTAGAAACTTATTTTAGGTATGCTAACACTTCCAGTCCTTTCATACTCAAAGTTTTTTGATTTTTTGAAAAATTAGTCCCTTAAATTCAATGTTTGACTTCATTAGGGTTTATTACACGTGTCAATACATCATTGGACGTGATTTTACGAGGTGTTACATATTAGTTACTTATGATGTGCTACTATTATTAGGGAATGTATTGGTGAATATTATCCATGCTAAGCTGGTTTGTGTCGTAGACACAATACTTTTGGATATAACACGCACCCTAAGGTGAGTTCACTGCTCTTTTTCCAAGGATGCGTCCCAGGGAGGGACATCTTGTAAATACTCCGGGGAGGAATATTGGGTAATGGGTTTCACTGGAATGTTAAACCAGAATATTGGATAATACACTCACTCCTATAACCTTAAGTCACATCTTCTATCGAAATGGTTCCCGGGGAGGCAACGGGGTTATTAGTTGATAGCGCTATTTGGTTTGGCACCTTCACACCGTACCGGGGAGGACGGGCGTGAACTAATTACCTTAAATCATGACCAATGCTTTGATAGGGGCATTGGGGACGGGCAAACAAACTGAAGCCATCTTGTACGGTATCGAGTTATAATCAACATTGTTTTTGGAATCGTTTTTGAACTGAACTAAACTTTTGGCAGTAAAACATGTAACACGACTTTCGGTAAACAAAACTGTGAACTCGCCAGTGTTATTATGAGTTCAATGTGATTGGTGGCTAGATCCTCGTACGTCACACGCCTACCGAGGGTTTCCCGTATGTGGTATTTTGGGGGTGTGACAAATTGGTATCAGAGCCACTGGTTATAGTGAACTAGGTTTTAAAACGTTTTTATAAAACCAGACTATAACCGAATAGTTCCGGAATCGACCATGACACTCAGCTCCAGATTGCAAGGTTCGTCATTTATTTATCGTATACATTATACATCTAGCGTACCCATATGCATTGCATATAGTTGCATACCCAGCATTACAATATAATTACGTGTGTTACTTGTTTACATTATGACGCATCGTTAGTATGACATAAACTTTAGACCTTTGTGATCTTTACCGTTTTAGCAACATCGGTTTTAACACTCGAATATGAGGATAGTTTGACGCAAGTTAGGAGGAACTGAGATGAACATGCAAATCACATTATCATTATGGGTGCACACGTAATAATAATTTGGGGTGCATGTGAGTCCTAGTGAGACCTAGTGAGTGTAAAGGATTCTAACCCATTATTCGACATAATTAGGGATTCAACAATCTATAGGAGTCATAACGATGATTGACTTCTACTCAATCTTGACCTTTACTCTTTCCACCGTTCTTATGGATGCATGTGAATCCTTGTGAAACCCTGCGTGTGAATAAAGTGTCTTGACATGTCCCTTGTTTAAAACTTCCACTAATAGTAGTTCTCGTAACCCATTCATCGACTAATTGGTGTCGTTAAACTTGTCCGACAGTTGATGGATGCAACTAATAGATATTAGATCTTCTCGGACACATTGAACTATCATCGATGGAATCCATCGTATTTTTTTTATATATAAATATTTTTTTCACTCATGTAAGAGACTTAGTGAAACTAAGAATCTCACCAGAACCTGTCATCTTGATCTAAACCCTACCAGAATCTTAGTATAAGCCTTCGACATCAGCATATAAGCGAAACATGAAGAATCTCTCGTACGCTTACTCTTTACCCCTTTCACTCAACTGTGAAATCCTCTCTGACCCCATTACTCTGTCCGGTGACTAATCCTTAGTTTAATCTGATAGACATCCCAACACATCTAACGCAGCAAGCGAATTTCCCCAAACGGGTCCATGGTTTCAAGAACATTGGAAGACGTCTATACAAGTTAGTCAACACACAGATGTAAACGATAACCTACATAAAATTCTTACCTCCTATACCGCTAGAGTAATTATTTCATAAGAGTTTTCCTTTTAAGAGAATTTTTTCCTAACCCTTGCACTGGGCAATGCATAATGTTTAACGTGGAAGCTGGTTACTGTTGTCGACATAGACAAATCTCTCACTCCATTATCATGGTCACACTACATCTTTGGAACAACACGCATAAACTCCTATTAAATTGGTGCTCTAATTTAAAAAGAACTCGGTAAACTTACCTTTTTGATCCTTAGTTATCACTTCTTGCACCCTGAAGATGGTGATATATTATTATTATGACCATACAATTTTCGATTATATATATATGTATTTTTTTCTTCTTCGCGTCCTTGTAATGAAACTTCTTAGCGACGTATGCGATGTTCCTAATACACACATTTTAGTCAACCCTTCAAACTTGGTTGCATACATGTTCGACTAAGCACACACTTAATTTCAAGCATAGGTTTTTATGAATCTATTCTTATTCGCATACGAGCAAGCTCGACTACTATGGAGTACGCTCCGGCTGAACCGAAGCACTACGAATTCTACCAACCATTACCTTTCTACATAATTCGTATTGCGTCAACACCTTCAATGCGACGCTTTCAACGACCGGTAGCATCACTTTATTTCTATTTATACAGCTTGTGTGCGACCAACTACATCCTCATCATCAAATTTATAATTTTACTTGTGATTCTAAAACAATTATGTGAAACAGATTGATGGCAACCGCGTCTTGGTATGTTCTCACTTCTTATTTTGTTGCGCTAGAATGAATATCATAATTCTTGTCTAACCATGTTATACGCTAGTCCTTGCTGGGCTAAATCACTTTCTACGAACGTCACTTGAGGAGCAACGAGTCACACTTAAGTTCATCAAGTGCAGGAGCATAAAATAACTTCATCGACCCCTTTTGTTCCGTACTTATTCCCCTTTGATCAAAAGCTTGTCGTCTACCACAACCAAAATATCGTGAACAATATCAACCAAAAATCTCCTTTTCCCTCCGTATGAACCCGTCAAGACGCTAACATTCAGAAATAAAGGGCAGAATACCTGAACCACCGATTCCAAGCAATTATTATTTCTTTCTCGAAAATTATTATGTACGATGGCATCATCACTCGAAAATTCTTATGTACGGTAGCAATATCACGTAAAAATGAATGTCTCTTACACTCATTTTAATTACCTTCACGTCAACTACTTTGAGTAAACTCTTGATGGTGCATCCAACACACGTGATTCTAGGATTTGAGTAATTTGGCATTTAACAAATTATCTTAACACGGTTCTAGTTCAGTTTAATTACCACCTTCTATGAGTCACTCGCATTCAAATGTGTAGACCTCACCTAAACTATATTTTGTGCAACCCCCCCCCCCCCCCCGCCATATATGTTAAAGTCATCCGTCAGTGACATATCGATGTTGACCAGGTGGTGTTTCAAACCATTGTGAGTGACGCCCGTGCTTAACGTAACTTGTTACAACATCCTTTATTATCGAGCTCCCAGTAACTCAACTTATATTTCCACTTAAGATCAAATACAAACTGATGTGTAACAATGTTTTCCTTGATAGTCTAACGTAAACTCCATTCAAAATCGATATGAAAAAAATTCAGTTCGTTACATCGCGACCTCTTCACGCCATTGTGGCTTCATCTACTAAAATTCTTAACATTGTTGTCACCTCCATGACAATAGCTATACCTGGGTACTAGGCGGGGTGCTATTCCATCTTATTACAGGACCACCAAACTTCAATACCATGCTACTATCTTGAATTTGCGTCATCTCTTCACTCTCGTGTATACCCACATTGTAAGCGACTTCCTATAGTTTTTAATAGTCACACTTATGTGCACCTACTCTTACTGAAATCGATTTGTTGCTTCAACAATTGACTATTCTATACCTAGATATAATCCCTTGTAGCTTGTTCAAGTGAACAATTAAGTCTCAATTTTCATCTGTCATCTCAATTATGTAGTTTGATTTTATCTCATCTCGGTGTACCGTCTTATGTCTTGATGTTCCGTTTAACAATGAGCTTGTAACCATCGTTTTAATATATCATAATCTAAATTTTCGGGACGAAAATTCTTTCAACAAGGCGATGATGTGACATCCGACATCTTCCAGTTAACTCCGTTATCTCAAACACTCATTTATGCATTACACTTGATAATGGTAAATTGAGTGTGTCAATTATTTCACAAACACTCACGTAACATTAATTCGGGGAATTATGGAATCACACCTGGGTTGTACCCGAACGTCGATAAACAACCGGAACAGTATTCTTGAACAAATAAATAAATATAAATAAGGTGAATTTATATGTTATGTGACTTATATGTTCATTTTGTAAACTTATGTGAACCGCGTATATTTACGTTTAACGTGTTATCGACGAACCCATAACTGGAGAGTAGAGTATACCTTAACCTAAATTTCGAGGACGAAATTTCTATAACATGGGGAGAATGTGACAACCGTATTCTTGACTGTGGTTAATTATAGAAGGTTACCTATAGAAATATTGTGGATTATTATTTAATAAATAATACCAACTTATAATAGCAAACTACGACGTGTGAAACACGTGTTCAACTATTAACTCTGGTCAAACGCCGTTAATTTATCAACCATATATAAATTTTGAAAATAAGTACATAGATATATCACGTATATTCGTTTTAACAAGATTTATACAACTAGAGTACTTGGTATATTCTTATAGTTAAAATGAGCAAATTATGTTAACGAGGCACTTGACGTCAAGTGGGGTCGTATACGTGACACGGGCCACCAACCCACCTAACCTACCCAAACCCTAAGTATTTAAAATTTCTTTTCTCCTTTCCTTTTCACTTTCTCAAACCCTAGCCCCCATTACAACACACACATCTACATATCTAGAGTAGGGGAGGGCGGAGAGAGAGAGACCGTCAAGGGAGAGAGACGAGATGGGAACATGTGGTCTCTGGCCACCCATGACAACCGGGTGTGGCACTGCGTGGAGTCGCTCAACGGCATCCGACGACGGTGCTTCATGGATGACGGGCGACGACGATGTCGTATGGTGGTGGATGGCGGTGCAATGGTGATGAGTGGTGTGGTAGTGAACCACGATAGCGCATGGTCCAAGACCAGCGACATCAGCAACGTTTTGGCAGTGGCGGACCACCTTTCCAGCGAACAACGACGTCAGGGGCTTCTGCCGCAACTCCAAGTGACGACACAAACTCCGGTGACACCGGGGATCCTCAGATCTCACCTGGTCAGTTTTGAATTCCTATGGGGATGTTGCAGTTGTAGGCGGATGGTGTCTGTGGTGGCAGAGAGGTGGCGGCAGACTCGGGTTTCCTTAGTTTCTCTGGTGGCTCTGTAATGACATCATGACAGGTCCAGTTCGGACACCGGTAAGTGACTCCCGGTGCGAGTTTTTTGTTTTGAGTTAAAACCCTTTGCAACTAAATCTTAATCTAATGTTTAGGGCGTGATCGGTGGTGGTTCCAACGAGTACCGCAACTGAAGTTAATGACTTTTGTGGTGATCTAATGGTGTTCACGAATTGTATTAGTAAATCAGAAGTGTTTGGTCACGTGAGTAGGTCGGTCAAACTCAGTCAAATGTTGGTCAACTGTGGTTAAACGGGTCAGGTCTGGTCAAACGCGTAAGCCGAGGCGAGGCGACTTGTTAGTTAACGAACGTGTCATTCGGAGAGGTATATTTGTGAACCCGATCGTTTAATTGAATACATGTTATTAAATAATGTTTAACGTGCGTGGTACAATCGAGCTCTAATGATCCGACCCGACACATATATATATAGTTGGTTATATTACAAATAGAAATAACAACAATGGCGGTGTTCAAACTTACAATAATTGTATATGTTATTATAAATATATAGTTGCATCAACTACTTGAGAGTGGGCATATAATGAACTGGAACTTGATATTTTTGTATGAAATAGGTTGCTAAACTTCAGACACTTGTTTATTGGAGATTGGTGACTACTTGTGTCGTCGGGTTGGTCTGAAAATAGAGGAAACTTTGTCCGATCTTCGTAAGAAACTATGATATAATTCACATGGTTTAAAATAAATAGAAGCATATCGATACTTAAATGATTTTATAAAAATAAACATACAGTATATATTTATTTCCGATGACACTTGCGAATCACGAAATAGGCTTTAAATATTAAACTTGCCATTTATCTATCTTGGACGATTTTATAAAGATACAATTAATTATCTATATCATTTTGAACGGTTTGACGTAACTAGAATATCATAATATAATTTAAGATATTACCGTATTATCTAAATAAATAAAATAAAGATATAATGATATTTATTTTAACGACTATAAATGATACGCAAGTGTGTTCTCGACTTGTTATTATGCTACGTGTGCCATACATGTTATATACTTTATGGGAACCTGGAGAAGTTTGCTTTATGTAAGTTGATTGTTTATATGTATGACTATTATTTGGAAAATCATATTAATATATTAGCCGTCTTTACAACGTGTGCTATTCTAATACAGACACGCCTTACATACACATTAACTCGAATCTTTTTATATAAATATATTAAGTATACATTAAATCACTCGAGAACTAAGTTGTTCTTAAGGAATAGTACATGTAAGGGATATAGGTCAGATTAAACGAACCTAGGATTACCGTTTGCATCATGATAATAACCATCCTATAGGGTCATTCGGCTAACGATTCGGTAGAGCTCTATTACACGTGAAACAACTTTACTCTGGTATTAGTTACTTATGATGTGCAACTATTATTAAGGAATGTCTTGGTGAATATTATCCATGCTAAGCTGGTTCGTGTCGTAGACACAATACTTTTGGATATAACACGCACCCTAAGGTGAGTTCACTGCTCTTTTTCCAAGCATGCGTCCCAGGGAGGGACATCTGGTAAATATTCCGGGGAGGAATATTGGGTAATGGGTTTGACTGGAATGTTAAACCGGAATGTTGGATAATACACTCACTCCTATCACCTTAAGTCCCATCATCTACCAAAATGGTTTTCGGGGAGGCAACGGGGTTATTAGTTGATAGCGCTATTAAGTTTTGCACCCTCACACCGTACCGGGGAGGACGGGCGTGAACTAATTACATTAAATCATGACCAATGCTTTGATAGGGGCATTGTGGACGGGCAAACAAACTGAAGCCATCTTGTACGGTATCGAGTTATTATCAACATTGTTTTTGGAATATTTTTTGAACTGAATTAAACTTTTGGCAGTAAAACATCTAACACGAATCCGATTTCCCGCATCCACCAGTTCCTCGCTGTAGCGGCGTAATTCGGCAACGTTCTCCGGTGTCATTGGTGGAAAGGGATTAGGTTCAAACTGGGGTGTCATTGGAAGAATAGGTGCTCTATACCACCTTTTTTCTGTCATGGCCCCCGACCCAGTTGCCTGGTCCGGAAGTGGGAAATTTAACAGGATCGTTAAACTGAAAATACCCGATTATTTTATTATAAATTTCGGGATAATCCTCGTATTTTACAATAAAGGAATTTCACTGGGAAATCCCCTGATTACTAAAACATGTTTATTTATTTACTGAGCCACTTCATTCAAGCTGGAGTGCTACGCGACACTTTTCCTTGTTCACAGTAAATAACCTGAAACATGTTTAAAAAAATTTTATCAGCGGGGAAATACTGGCGAGTCATTCAATTTGTACAAAATGACACATTGTCATGATCTACAGTATTAAGAGCGATTACAATTGGCCCTGTCTTATAATTATCTGGTCCAGTTGTCACTCGACCGGATCTGTGACTGTGGTCATATCACTATTGGGTCCGTTCACCCAAAAGTGACGTGTATCCCTGTTTAGGTCCGTTCACCTAAAAGTAATAAAACAACAGTAATGTGCACAATACCCCACTTACTGCCAGTAATTTAAGATAACAAAGACTTAATCCCTGTAAAATATAACTGGAAAATAATTTGAGATTTAGTAAAACAGTTTGATAAAAAGAGAATGACTCACATTACAAGTTTAAGTGGACAGAGTCTGCCTACTGATTAAGCCTGGGAACCAAGTGTTTTCGCTCGACGATTCCATTCTTGGGTGGTTGGTTTGGCCCTTGTTCCTGTAACTCGAATCCTAACCCGGCATATCCCATTTGAATTTTACACCATTGTGAACCTTACGCCTTTTTTACTCTCTGATCGAGGTTCTCGGCATTGAAAAATCTTGGTAAACTAAATAACATGTGTATATGTTGACATTTAAGAGATATGCGGTCAAGAAAATCAAGGGCAATGGTGATATATATGCGGATTAGACACAAAAAAAAAACACTCAACAAATGGCTACAATTTAAGGAATGTGTTTAGTGACAGCATCAGATTCCTACTTGATGGAGAAAGGTCTGGTGGTGGCAAGAAAAGCTGCTTCTAGGAGGTTGTCAATTGTTTTCGCTAGACACCAAAAAAAAAAAAAACACTCAACCACCCAAGAATGGAATCGTCGAGCGAAAACACTTGACAACCTCCTAGAAGCAGCTTTTCTTGCCACAAGACCTTTCTCCATCAATTAGGAATCTGATGCCGTCAATAAACAAATTTCTTAAATTGTAGCCATTTGTTGAGTGTTTTTTTTTGTTGTCAAATCCGCATATATATCAACATTGCCATTGATTTTCTTGACTGTATATATCTCTTAAATGTCAACATACACACGTGTGATTTAGTTTACGAAGATTTTTCAATGCCGAGAACCTCGATCAGAGAGTAAAAAAGGCGTAAGGTTCACAATGGTGTAAAATTAAAATGGGATATACCGGGCTAAGATTCGAGTTATAGGAACAAGGGCCAAACCAACCACCCAAGAATGGAATCGTCTAGCGAAAACACTTGACAACCTCCTAGAAGCAGCCTTTCTTGCCACCAAACCTTTCTCCATCAATTAGAAATTTGATGCCGTCACTAAACACATTCCTTAAATTGAAGCCATTTGTTGAGTGTTTTTTTTTGGTGTCTAATCCGTATATATATCACCATTGCCCTTGATTTTCTTGACTGTATATCTCTTAAATGTCAACATATACACGTGTGATTTAGTTTACGAAGATTTTTCAATGCCGAGAACCGCGATCAGAGAGTAAAAAAGGCATAAGGTTCACAAAGGTGTAAAATTAAAAGGGGATATATCGGGCTAGGATTCGAGTTACAGGAACAAGGGCCAAACCAACCACCCAAGAATGGAATCGTCGAGAGAAAACACTTGACAACCTCCAAGAAGAAGCTTTTCTTACCACCAGACCTTTCTCCATCAATTAGGAATCTGATGCCGTCACTAAACACATTCCTTAAATTGTAGCCATTTGTTGAGTGTTTTTTTTTGGTGTCTAATCCGCATATATATCACTATTGCCCTTGATTTTCTTTACTGTATATCTCTTAAATGTCAACGTATGCATGTGTGATTTTACGAAGTTTTTTCAATGCCAAGAACCTCAATCAGAGAGTAAAAAAGGCGCAAGGTTCACAATGGTGTAAAATTAAAATGGGATATACCGGGCTAGGATTCGAGTTACAGGAACAAGGGCCAAACCAACCACCCAAGAATGGAATCGTTGAGCGAAAACACTTGACAACATCCTAGAAGCAGCTTTTCTTACCACCAGACCTTTCTCCATCAATTAGGAATCTGATGCCGTCACTAAACACATTCCTTAAATTGTAGCCATTTGTTGAGTGTTTTTTTTGTTTCTAATCCGCATATATATCACCATTGCCCTTGATTTTCTTGACTATATATCTCTTAAATGTCAACATATACACGTGTGATTTAGTTTACAAAGATTTTTCAATGCCAAGAACCTCGATCAGAGAGTAAAAAAGGCGTAGGGTTCACAATGGTGTAAAACTAAAATGGGATATACCGGGCTAGGATTCGAGTTACAGGAACAAATAAAAACCAACCACCCAAGAATGGAATCGTCGAGCGAAAACACTTGACAACCTCCTAGAAGCAGCTTTTCTTGCCACCAGACCTTTCTCCATCAATTAGGAATCTGATGCCGTCACTAAACACATTCCTCAAATTGTAGCCATTTGATGAGTGTTTTATTTTGTGTCTAATCCGCATATATATCACCATTGCCCTTGATTTTATTGACTGTAGATCTCATAAATGTCAACATATACATGTGTGATTTAGTTTACGAAGATTTTTCAATGCCGAGAACCTCGATCAGAGAGTAAAAAAGGCGTAAGGTACACAATGGTGTAAAATTAAAATGGGATATACCGGGCTAGGATTCGAGTTACAGGAACAAGGGCCAAACCAACGACCCAAGAATGGAATCGTCGAGCGAAAACACTTGACAACCTCCTAGAAGCAGCTTTTCTTGCCACCATACCTTTCTCCATTAATTAGGAATCTGATGCCGTCACTAAACACATTACTTAAATTGTAGCCATTTGTTTATTGTTTTTTTTTGTGTCTAATACGCATATATATCACCTTTGCCCTTGATTTTCTTGACTGTATATATTTTAAATGTCAACATATACACGTGTGATTTAGTTTACAAAGATTTTTCAATGCCGAAAACCTCGATCAGAGAGTAAAAAAGGCATAAGGTTCACAATGGTGTAAAATTAAAATGGGATATACCGGGCTCGGATTCGAGTTACAGGAACAAGGGCCAAACCAACCTCCCAAGAATGGAATTGTCGAGCGAAAACACTTGACATCCTCCTAGAAGCAGCTTTTCTTGCCACCGGACCTTTCTCCATCAATTAGGAATCTGATGCCGTCACTAAACACATTCCTTAAATTGTAGCCATTTGTTGAATGTTTTTTTTGTGTCTAATCCGCATATATATCAACATTTCCCTTGATTTTCTTGACTGTATATCTCTTAAATGTCAACATATACACGTGTGATTTAGTTTACGAAGATTTTTCAATGCCGAGAACCTTGATCAGAGAGTAAAAAAGGCGTAAGGTTCACAATGGTGTAAAATTAAATGGGATATACCGGGCTAGGATTCGAGTGACAGGAACAAGGGCCAAACCAACCACCCAAGAATGGAATCGTCGAGAGAAAACACTTGACAACCTCCTAGAAGCAGCTTTTCTAGCCACCAGACCTTTCTCAATCAATTAGGAATCTGATGCCGTCAATAAACACATTCCTCAAATTGTAGCCATTTGATGAGTGTTTTTTTTTTGCGTCTAATCCGCATATATATCACCATTGCCCTAGATTTTATTGACTGTATATCTCATAAATGTCAACATATACATGTGTGATTTAGTTTACGAAGATTTTTCAATGCCGAGAACCTCGATCAGAGAGTAAAAAAGGCGTAAGGTACACAATGGTGTAAAATTAAAATGGGATATACCGGGCTAGGATTCGAGTTACAGGAACAAGGGCCAAACTAACCACCCAAGAATGGAATCGTCGAGCGAAAACACTTGACAACCTCCTAGAAGCAGCTTTTCTTTCCACCAGACCTTTCTCCATTAATTAGGAACCTGATGCCGTCACTAAACACATTACTTAAATTGTAGCCATTTGTTTAGTGTTTTTTTTTGGTGTCCAATCCGCATATATATCACCTTTGCCCTTGATTTTCTTGACTGTATAGCTCTTAAATGTCAACATATACACGTGTGATTTAGTTTACGAAGATTTTTCAATGCCGAGAATCTCGATTAGAGAGTAAAAAAGGCATAAGGTTCACAATGGTGTAAAATTAAAATGGCATATAACGGGCTCGGATTCGAGTTACAGGAACAACAACCAAACCAACCACCCAAGAATGGAATTGTCGAGCGAAAACACTTGACAACCTCCTAGAAACAGCTTTTCTTGCCACCAGACCTTTCTCCATTAATTAGGAATCTGATGCCGTCACTAAACACATTACTTAAATTGTAGCCATTTGTTTAGTGTTTTTTTTTGGTGTCTAATCCGCATATATATCACCTTTGCCCTTGATTTTCTTGACTGTATAGCTCTTAAATGTCAACATATACACGTGTGATTTAGTTTACGAAGATTTTTCAATGCCGAGAATCTCGATTAGAGAGTAAAAAAGGCGTAAGGTTCACAATGGTGTAAAATTAAATGGGATATACCGGGCTAGGATTCGAGTGACAGGAACAAGGGCCAAACCAACCAACCAAGAATGGAATCGTCGAGTGAAAACACTTGACAACCTCCTAGAAGCAGCTTTTCTAGCCACTAGACCTTTCTCAATCAATTAGGAATCTGATGCCGTCACTAAACACATTCCTTAAATTGTAGCCATTTGATGAGTGTTTTTTTTGTGTCTAATCCGCATATATATCACCATTGCCCTTGATTTTATTGACTGTATATCTCTTAAATATCAACATATACACGTGTGGTTTAGTTTACGAAGATTTTTCGATGCCGAGAACCTCGATCACAGAGTAAAAAAGGCGTAAGGTTCACAGTGGTGTAAAATTAAAATGGGATATAACGGGCTAGAATTCGAGTTACAGGAACAAGGGCCAAACCAACCACCCAAGAATGGAATCGTCAAGCGAAAACACTTGACAACCTCCTAGAAGCAGCTTTTCTTGCCACCAGACCTTTCTCCATCAATTAGGAATCTGATGCCGTCACTAAACACATTCCTTAAATTGTAGCCATTTGTTTAGTGTCTAATCCGCGTATATATCACCATTGCCCTTGATTTTCTTGACTGTATATATCTTAAATGTCAACATATACACGAGTGATTTAGTTTACGAAGATTTTTCAATGCCGAGAACCTCGAACAGAGAGTAAGAAAGGCGTAAGTATCACAATGGTGTAAAATTAAAATGGGATATACCGGGCTCGGATTCGAGTTACAGGAACAAGGGCCAAACCAACCACCCAAGAATGGAATTGTCTAGCGAAAACACTTGACAACCTCCTAGAAGCAGCTTTTCATGTCACCGGACCTTTCTCCATCAATTAGGAATCTGATGCCGTCACTAAACACATTCCTTAAATTGTAGCCATTTTTGAGTGATTTTTGTTGGTGTCTAATCCGCATATATATCACCAATGCCCTTGACTTTGTTGACTGTATATCTCTTAAATGTCAACATATATAGACGTGTGATTTAGTTTACAAAGATTTTTCAATGCCGAGAACCTCGATCAGAGAGTAAAAAAGGCGTAAGTTTCACAATGGTGTAAAATTAAAATGGGATATACCGGGCTAGGATTCGAGTTACAGGAACAAGGGCCAAACCAACCACCAAAGAATGGAATCATCGAGCGAAAACACTTGAGAACCTCCTAAAAGCAGCTTTTCTTGCCACCACCTTTCTCTATCAATTAGGAATCTGACGCCATCACTAAACACATTCCTTAATTGTAGCCATTTGTTGAGTGTTTTTTTTGTTGGTGTCTAATCCACATATATATCACCATTGCCCTTGGTTTTCTTGACTGTATATCTCTTAAATGTCAACATATACACGTTTGATTTAGTTTACGAATATTTTTCAATGCCGAGAACCTCGATCAAAGAGTAAAAAAGGCGAAAGGTTCAAAATGGTGTAAAACTAAAATGGGATATACCGGGATGGGATTCGAGTTACAGGAACAAGGGCCAAATCAACCACCCAAGAATGGAATCTTCAAGCGAAAACCCTTGACAACCTCCTAGAAGCAGCTTTTCTTGCCACCAGACCTTTCTCCATCAATTAGGAATCTGATGCCGTCACTAAACACATTCCTTAAATTTTAGCCATTTGTTGAGTGTTTTTTTTGTTGGTGTGTATTCCGCATATATATCACCATTGCCCTTGATTTTCTTGACTGTATATCTCTTAAATGTCAACATATACACGTGTGATTTAGTTTACGAAGATTTTTCAATGCCGAGAACCTCGACCAGAGAGTAAAAAAGGCGTAAGGTTCACAATGGTGTAAAATTAAAATGGGATATACCGGGCTAGTATTCGAGTTATAGGAACAAGGGCCAAACCAACCACCCAAGAATGGAATCGTCGAGCGAAAACACTTGACAACCTCCTAGAAGCAGCTTTTCTTGCCACCAGACATTTCTTCATCAATTAGGAATCTGATGTCGTCACTAAACACATTCCTTATATTGTAGCCTTTTGTTGAGTGTTTTTTTTAGTGTTTAATCTGCATATGTATCACCATTACCCTTGATTTTCTTGACTGTATATCTCTTAAATTTCAACATATACACATCTGATTTAGTTTACGAAGATTTTTCAATGCCGAGAACATCGATCAGAGAGTAAAAAAGGCGTAAGGTTCACAATGGTGTAAAATTTAAATGGGATATAACGGGCTAGGATTCGAGTTACAGGAACAAGGGCCAAACCAACCACCCAAGAATGGAATTGTCGAGCGAAAACACTTGACAACCTCCTAGAAGCAGCTTTTCTTGCCACCAGACCTTTCTCTATCAATTAGGAATCTGATGCCATCACGAAACACATTCCTTAAATTATAGCCATTTGTTGAGTGTTTTTTTTGTTGGTGTCTAATCCGCATATATATCACCATTGCCCTTGATTTTCTTGACTGTATATCTCTTAAATGTCAACATATACACGTTTGATTTAGTTTACGAAGATTTTTCAATGTCGTGAACCTCGATCAGAGAGTAAAAAAGGCGTAAGCTTCACAATGGTGTAAAATTAAAATGTGATATACCGGGCTGTGATTCGAGTTACAGGAACAAAGGCCAAACCAACCACCCAAGAATGGAATCTTCGAGCGAAAACACTTGACAACCTCCTAGAAGAAGCTTTTCTTGCCACCAGACCTTTCTCCATCAACTAGGAATCTGATGTCGTCACTAAACACATTCCTTAAATTGTAGCCATTTGTTGAGTGTTTTTTTTGGTGTCTAATCCGCATATATATCACCATTGCCCTTGATTTTCTTGACTGTATATCTCTTAAATGTCAACATATAGACGTGGGATTTAGTTTAAGAAGATTTTTCAATGCTGAGAACCTCGATCAGAGAGTAAAAAAGGCGCAAGGTTCACAATGGTGTAAAATTAAAATGGGATATGCCGGGCTAGGTTTCGAGTTACAGGAACAAGGGCCAAACCAACCACCCAAGAATGGAATCGTCGAGCGAAAACACTTGACAACCTCCTAGAAGCAGCTTTTCTTGCCACCAGACCTTTCTCCATCAATTAGGAATCTGATGCCGTCACTAAACATATTCCTTAAATTGTAGCCATTTGTTGAGTGTTTTTTTTGTTGGTGCCTAATCCGCATATATATCACCTTTGCCCTTGATTTTCTTGACTGTATAACTCTTAAATGTCAACATATACACGTTTGATTTAGTTTACGAAGATTTTTCTATGCCAAGAACCTCGATCAGAGAGTAAAAAAGGCTTAAGGTTCACAATGGTGTAAAATTAAAATGGGATATACCGTGCTGGGATTCGAGTTACAGGAATAAAGGCCAAACCAACCACCCAAGAATGGAATCTTCGAGCGAAAACACTTGACAACCTCCTAGAAGCAGCTTTTCTTGCCACCAGACCTTTCTCCATCAATTAGGAATCTGATGCCGTCACTAAACACATTCCTTAAATTGTAGCCATTTGTTGAGTGTTTTTTTCGGTGTTTAATACGCATATATATCACCATTGCCCTTGATTTTCTTAACTGTATATCTCTTAAATGTCAACATATACACGTCTGATTTAGTTTACGAAGTTTTTTTCAATGCCGAGAACCTCGATCAGAGAGTGAAAAAGGCGTAAGGTTCACAATGGTGTAAAATTAAAATGGGATATACCGGGCTAGGATTCGAGTTACAGGAACAAGGGCTAAACCAACCACCCAAGAATGGTATCGTCGAGCGAAAACACTTGACAACCTCCTAGACCTTTCTCTATCAATTAGGAATCTGATGCCGTCACTAAACACATTCCTTAAATTGTAGCCATTTGTTGAGTGTTTTTTTGTTGGTGTCTAATCCGCATATATATCACCATTGCCCTTGATTTTCTTGACTGTACATCTCTTAAATGTCAACATACACTACAAGAAATTTGGTGCTTTACCAACACAAAGTATGTGTGGGAAAAAGCATATAGTGTGTTGGTAGTTGTCTTTACCTACACATAAATTAAGTGTAATGATGTGTAGACTCGTGACTGTGGATATAGGCTATTACCCACACATAAGTTATGTGTAGGTATATAGCAAGCTATACCTTCACATATATGTGTGGCTAAAAGGAATTTATATGTGTGGTTAAAAGTACTACAATTTGTTTAGAAGACATTTGACGTGGCAGGTGACGTGGCATCTGACGTGGCAGGTGACGTGGTATCTGACGTGGCAAGTGATGTGGCATCCGACGTGGCAGGTGACATGGCATCCAACATGGCAGATGACGTGGCATGAATATATGTGTAGGTAAAAGTAATCTTATATGTAGGTAAAAGTAATATTATGTGTAGGTAAATGTTGAAGATGTGTTGGTATTGATCTTAATATGTGTTGAAACAAATGTAAACTAAAAGCCAGTAAAATCATACATAATGTCACAAATGTCACCATTGATTAATACATGAAACAAAGTGCCAATTTGATTAATACATAAAACAAATGTAAACTACAAGGCGGTAAAATCATAAATAATCAAAAGGCTTGTCAAGTTAACAAGAGAATCAAGAGTTGGATCTTGACCATTGATGTGACCACCTAAACAAACTAAGAGGATTTTTTTTTGTGATACTGATGTTTTTTGAATCGATACTTTCTATAAAGAAAGAGAAAGTCACGTATGTAATAATCCTGGTAACCATCTTCACCTAAAATCTTTAAAACTTCACATAATAGAATAAGAAGAAGACCTAAATCCCTGCAATAGCAAAGCATATATTATGTCTAGAATTCCAACACTGATAAAAACTATTGTGCAAAAATGAACTAAACATGAAGTGTACCTTCTACGAAGATGATTAAGTTTCAGACTTTCATAAACTGCATGTAGTAAATCAAGGATCTCTATCAAAGATTCGGATGAATAGAATGTATCCAGCTGTTGGGAAGCTGAACATGATTCATCACTTTGAAGCGACATTCTAGAAGAAAATCCACTCATGAAATGAGATTTAGAATACTTTTCATCAAAGCTGTTGTGGAGGAGAAACTCCCATGATGCACCTGAATGTGGTTGAGGAAGTTTTCTTTTTTTTTTTTGCCAAAATTTCTAATATAATAGCAGAAAAAGACTCTCATTCGGAATCAATAGGAGAATCCACCCTAGATAGATACGCTGACTCGCCATTTCCCCAAAGAAGAACCGTAAAGTGATTGTATAAATTAGCTTCAAGTCCCTCAGCCATCGCTGCAATGCAATCATTTGCCAATGATGAAGAAGGGTATCTACGAAACGTACATCTGAGCATCTATACAAACAATAAAAAAATTAATAGACCAAACTATGAAGAACGTCTGTCGTGATATTTAACAAGTGAACATAGATGCATGTAACCGGATATCAAACCTGTCTGTTGTGTAAGATGACATTGACTCTCCCTTCGATAGCATCTGCCAATCCCACAACTTTCATATCTTGAAAAGCAGTTGGTGCTTCCAGTGGCTTGACATTATGTAAAACATCAGCATACCCTTGAAGAACATATCTACGCAGGCATTGCTTACCTGACTAATACATTAAAAGAGTCATGCGGTTAATAAGCATATTATATAAGGTTGGGTAGTGGTGAATTGACCTGAGGTATAAACTATAAAGTGTGGCTGAAATGACCGGTGGCAAGAAGAGAATGAGTGAAAGAAAAGTGAAATTAATAGAGCCTTTTAACAGCCATTCAAATAAATGGCCATTGGTGTTACAATTCTCAAAAGTAGATACTATCCATATAGATTCTTAAATGAAAGGACAAAATTTATAACTTCAAGAAAACCACAAGGATGATCTACATAATTTACTCTATTAAACATTTAACATTTCATAAGATAAGAAAAAGCAAATGTTACTTTAAACTTTTGAGCTATGCAGTTAATGCGGTATAAAATCAGATATTGGTCAAGGACCGATATTTGAGATATAGCTTTTCGCGGTGGGATATTGGTAATTTTAATATCATGCAGAATTTATATATATCGCAATTTAACACTAACAATTCAGTATACTCTCCTACCGTTAACAAATTAAGACTTAAAACACCAACGATTTAACAATTAAAACTTAAAACACTAATAGGAGCAATAAGAAGAATTAGTCCATCTGTTTTCTAACACCCGGATATTGATATGCCACCAAGAATAAGTCAAAGTCAACCATGGGTAAGTCAAGGAGAACACAACAATTATGGTTTTCTAGGTCTTTTTCCTTAAATACACATCCAACATCAATTTTGTGTTCAACATGAATAGAAGACACCATTTTAAATGTTGGCCAACCTGATCGTATTACCAAATATGTGGTCTTACTTTAGCCATCCATCCTACCCCCCATACTCCTTAATGAAAAGCCATTTTAGAAGATGTTGTAACAAATATTACATGTCTACTCAATGAACCTTTTAAATTACTAAATTCTACATACGAAACAAATCCTAATAACTTTTGTAAGTATCGGAATACCTTCAAGAATAACGGTCTGAATAATTTAGGTCAAGGCACACCTCATTTACTTATACCAAGTCACTGGGAAAGTGTTCACTTCACAAAATTTACCGGAGTTGAAGTTGTATGACAGGTAACCTGGAGCATTCCCGTGTGAGATCAACACGACATGCTTCTGCATTTTCACCTAGCATTACTTTTAACCACAAAGATTAGTTGATAAACATTGTAATTCATTTGTGTTGATGTTGGGGAGGTAAATTTAGTGGCTCACCTCTTGCGTTTACTCTTGACAGAGGTTGAGGACGAAGGATTACTGTGCCAATTCCTTTTTCTTTGGTTGATGAACCAGTTGTTAATCTGCTTTAGTTGTAAGCCTGTTTCTTGTACCAGTCTTGCTTTGTCTTCCTCCTGACCAAATCAAGAATTCAACAAATAAGAGCTTTCATTTTAACTAATCTTTGTGGTTATAAATTATAATATCAAATATACTGATGTTCAAATTTATGAGATTTATGCACTTTGCTAATAAGGAGTTAGAGAAGCGTATGATGGTCGTATTACAAGTTATTTTTAACGAAATGGGTAAATATGAAACTTTAAGATATTTTGTGATATGAACTGTAACATAATTTATGTTTTGACTTTTGAAAATTGAGCACAAGCAAGTTTTGACACATGAAGAGAATATGAAGCTTACTGTAGGGTAAGGCCATTTGGAATGGGATTGCCACCATGCTTTCAAGAGGGAGGTGGTGTCTCCAGGCAATTTCCCTGCTCGTCTTTTACGTAGAATTTCCTCTCTAATGTCCACAATTTTCTCCTTATATCCCTATTTAATTATGGAGAAGTGTCATCAAGTTAGAGCTAGTAAACACAAATCAGGCGGAAAAATCGTATTATTACCTGCTTTAGCTCGTGTTTGAGCTCTTGCCTAACCCGTTCCATTAAAGAACGCTCACTTTCAGTTGGAAGGCCAAATCCCATACTGTCTGAAACATCGAGACCACCATAAACATGTTAGTGTCACCGTCTGCTTGCTCTTCATCGTCGTCGGACATTGTTGCTCCTGTCCCCTCCCCAGGTGATACACCTATACATACACCATATTCATTAGCAATAACCATTAATTAACCAGACTTGTTTGTAAACATGTTTGAGATAGATTCTGATAAAGGTGCAACCATGCTAGTGATCTAAAATAGCCATCATAAAAGTAAATTAACTTCTAAAAGATATTTAAAATATTAAATATACAAAGATATAATTAATTACCTGTTAGGATTTGTAAAGATTGTTCTAGCTCCCAACAAGCCATGACTGCTTCCATTGCATGGACACGAACATGTTGTTGTAACTGTTCTTTAAATGACGATAGCAGTATTACATAATGTGCCTAAACACAAAAAAAATAAAATAAATAAATAAATGATTATATGCTAGTAACAATAAAACGATAGACAATCGTCCTAGGTTTTGAAAGACGTGAGGCGCTCCAAGGCGTGTTGATCACAAATATCACAAATAAGCTTTATTTACAACCAAAAAATGCGTCTCTCTTATTTGTTTTATACATCAAGTTTTTTATCAATTAAACATTTCATAAATTCTTCATCCCTTAAGTTCTTTTTAATTATCAACACCCTACATACACTAGTTTTGACCCAGAAGTACATGAGACACATAGGACATAGTATGATGATATCAGAAATTCTTGATGAGGTTATAGAAAAGAGGATTGTTTAAGACCGTGGGGTATGGTGGGGCGGGAGTTTGGGACATGGGTTGACACGTGGATATGGGGCACTCAATACACAAACTCAAGTTTCATAGGGGTATGGTGGGCGTGGCTGGGCTGGCGTGGCCAAGCCACCTCATTTTTTTAAATTTAAAATGGCCCGCTATGCCATAGCCAACAAGCCAATAAGAGCCGGCCACATGGGATTGCTAGCATGCCCCACGCCCGACCCTAAACTCCCGCCCAAGGGGCCACGCCCAAACCCAAGCCCACATGGGGTGGTGACTTGGGTGTTTCTTTCCAACCCATGCCCAAACCCCCGCCCCATACCCCATAGTCTAAAGTAAGAGAGACAAGTGTTGGTGCACACATCTGTCGTCTTCGTCTTAGATCGAGTCTCGGTTGCGTTGTGGATCTAAACAAGAGTGACATCAAGTGACATCATCTAGGTGACATCACAAGTGACATCATCTAGATGACATCACATGTGACATCACTATCACAACAAACTTACATCAAACAGAATGTGATCTTTGTTTATTGTTCTGACCGCTTGAAGACAAAATAGAAGTTTGCATGGTCGCTTGAGTTAGATTTTATGTTTTGTCTGCTTGAGTCTGACCGCTTGAACATGTGCATGTTCATTTCAAGCGGTCAAGCATAGACTATATATAGGTTCTTTTGTCATTTGAAGCGGATAGAACAGTGGAGAGCCTTGTAAATTGTAACGAAGTGCTGCCGGATTTCTGTCAAGGTTGTAATAGTTGTTAAATGAAATATAAGAGACAGATATTAGATTAACAAGCTGTTTACGTGTCCGGTTTACTGATTCCGCCTTTAAACTGGATGTAAAACTCTTCTGATCGACTCAATCGGGTCAAACATCGATCCAACAAGTGGTATCAGAGCTCAGGATGAGGAGTTATTGTCTTATTCAGCTTGAAAATCTGTTTTCTACATCTTCTTTCACAAAATTAAAATTTTACACGGTTAAAAACGGCTCAAATTTTTACATCTTGTGCGTAATCATGATTTAACGAATTCTGGAAAGTTTCAGCACTAAAATCAACTTAAAAACGGGTTAATATCATCTGATCGCTTGAAATTTTGTTCGATATGCTGATGTCATCTGCTTGATCGCTTGAAATTGACTGGTCGCTTGAAAATATAACGTCTGATCGCTTGAAAAATACACTGCTTGACCGCTTGAAAGATGTATCGAGTTGTGTGAAAAATTTACAAGTTTCCAAGTCTCGTAAATTGAAATCTGATTGCATGTGACTGTTGTTATTTCAAGACTAATTGGCTAATTCATGTGATAATCATTTCCAAAGTGGTTTTATCTTTTATTTTCGGTTTATATGTTCATGTGAATATATTGGGTTATGTGAGCATGTGAAATACGTCAGTTCACGTGAAGTTTTGATGTCTGACATTCTTAAATATAGAATTCATGTGCTGGTTCAGGTCATGTGATTATATCAGCTTATATAGTGCATGTGAGTGTTTCTAAGATAGTGGGTATATCGATCAAATCATTGAATGTTGTGAACGAGTGTTGTTTTGTGCTTGCTTTATAAAAGTTAAAAATTGTTGTCGACATAGTGGGATTAAGGTCCAATCATATCATGTTGATATTTTTTTGTCGGTTGCATGTTGTCAGTTGTATTTGTTGAATTGAAAATATCAAAATTGTTGTCTGCCACTTAGATTGTGATCATTTGAATTTGCATTGAATATTGTTTTGTCGATACATATGATAAGGACAAGTGTTTGAAGGTGTTTTTGATCGAAAATACATTCCAGTTCACAAGAGGTGGTTCAGTCTGTTTGGATTCAAACTCGTTCAAGGTCGTGTGATTTAGTGAGGTCATTGGAAAAGTTCGGTTGAATTTGATCCGAGTCATAGCAGTTCGCACAGTGTGTCAACTTTCAGTCTACACAAAATAATTACCAGTTCGAGTACCAATCTTAATCGATTATTTGATAAAGTGTTTAAACTGATTGTTTGTTTGTTTGTTTTTCTGTCAAGGTTTACATCATGGCCGAGGAATTCTTCAACACGTTTTACAACGCGTTCACAACAACCGAATCGTCTGAGGTTACAAATATTACACTAAAAACCATCACGAAGGCGATCAACGAAAACATCAAGCATGATAACTTTTACGGAACTCACTCAAAGCCACCAACTCTTGATAGCATTGAGGATTATACCTGGTGGAAAGAACGTTTTATCAACTGGGCGAAAGCGTATGCTCATGAAAGCTGGTTTTGCTTGGAGTATGGGTATGAAAAACCAAAAGATGATAAAGGCGAAGATCTAGTATTCAAGAAGTTTTCCAGAGAAGATAAAGCTGAATACGGAGCTGAACAGAGAATGATAGCGTTGATTCAGTCAGAAATCAGAAATGATATTTTTGCTTTACTAACTCATGATGGGTCATCTAAGTCTGTCTGGGAAGCTTTACGTGTTAAAGCTGAAGGGGGTAAACAGATTAAAAAGAACAAAATTGCTTTATTAAAGAAAGAATTTGATCTGTTTGATAACATAAAAGGAGAGTCGGTGAGGCAAATGATTGAGAGATTCTGTCATCTTAAAATTGAATTGGAGAGATTAGAGATAAATAAATCAAGAGAGGAACTTATTGATAAAGTCATTGAAGCTTTACCACGAGCTGATCAGTGGCAAACATTTGTTTTTATCTTAAAAAATGATGCTTCATATGATAATATTGCTCTTGATGCTTTGTTTGAAAAGATTGAAAGTCATGATTTGGAGCTACAAAAGCAAAACAAGATGACTGATTCTTCACATCAACAGAACGTTGGCTTGTACTACAAAAGCAGTGTGCTTTCTGATAAAGGTGTTGGTTCACCAAAAACAGCATTTAGTGGTGAAAAGATTAAAGAACCACCAACAACGTCAACAAGTCATCATTCTGGATATCATTCATCTTCAAAGACAAATTCTGATGAATCTGAAGAAATTCTGTGCAACATTGCTCTTAAACTGAAGAATTCTCCAGCAATGAGCATCAATGCAGCGAAGCAGCAAATGAGTTTTCTTGCATCTGTTTTGGAGTCATATGAAGGTCTAGTAGCTGGCAAAATTGGAAACTCTGAATTGACCAAAGAAGACTACGACCAGATTGATCCAGAAGAGATGGAACTCATTGACATCCGTTGGTGTTTAGCTAGTTGTATTCGCAGAGCTCAGAGGTATATGGAGATTACCGGAAAACAATCGCTTGGAGGTGCTTCAACAAGGCCTGGATTCGACAAATCCAAAGTGACTTGCTTCAAATGCAAGCAAAAGGGTCATTTTAAAAGAGAATGCAGAAACTCTGAAGTTGCTGAAGGAAGTGAACGTCCTTTCAACGATGATTATTATCGAAAGGCGATTTACCATCGAAGCAGAGAAGAACCAAAGTTGATTGAAGATAAGCCAAGAGAAAAATCAAGAGCATATGCAGTAATCTATCCCGATGAAGGATTTGACTGGAGCACAGTTTGTCCAGAAGAAGATCGTTTAGAGAATGTTCGTAAAACAGCTCAAGGGAGAGCTATGACAGAGGAAAGAAAGTTTGTTTTTGTTGCTAAGATTCAAGATGAAAACAAAGACAAAGACATTGCTGAAATCCGTGAAGAAAAAGTTGAGATCAAAGAGAAAACTCGAGAAGAGATCTTGAGTGAGAAGACTTACAGAGAAAGAAACGTAGTCTACAACAGAATGGATGACATGCAGGAGGAGTATGAGATGGCTGTCGGTAGCAAAAGATGGGATAAAAAGAGAGAATGCTATTATAACAGAGAAGGGGAACCGGTTGTTCCCAAGAAAGACATAATCTTCGATGATGTTCTTCTCAAAGTCCCATTGAGAGCTGAATACTATAGAAATGTATTGAAAGATGACACATATGCTAAGAGATTTGAAAAGGAGATTAGATATGCTATGTTATCGTGTTTGAGAAAAAGGGATGAGGAGAGGATGAAGAAGAATGTTGAAGAAATGGTGAACAATCTGAAGAAAGCTGCTGAAGAGGTTAAAGCAGAAACTGTTGAAGTTGAAGCTGTGAAGGAAATCAAAAGTGAAGAAGTTGCTGTGATTGAAGAGGTTGAGAAAGCTATTACTGAAGAACAGCAGATAGAAGAAAAGAATGAGAATGAGGAAGCTGATAATGCTGGTGATGAAGTCGGTGTTGAAGAAAAACAGAATGTTGCTGAGCAGACAGAGGTTGCTGTAAACACTGAAGTGCCAATCACTGAGGTAAATTTTGATTCTGAAAACTTGAAACTGATTGATCAGTGCAAGAAATGCATGGAACCGTGCAGAGCTTGTACTGAAAAAGATGAGCAATTTAGAACAAGAGATCTTGAGTTCATAAAAATTGAAAAGATTTTCAAAGAAAAATGCAAAGAAATGCTAGAAAAAGAAAAAGTTTTTAAAGAAAATGATGAAAAACTTTCAGAAAAATGTAACAAATTAGAGAAAGAAAATGGAGTTTTGAAAGAAAATATTTTGAAAATGACAAATGAATGTGAACAAAAAGAAACTGCTTGTCAAGAAATGAAAAAGGAATATGACTTTATGAAATTATCATATCACATTACAAAAGAGTCATATGATAAAGTGAAAGACGAAATGAAATATGCTCAATCAAGAATGAATTATCTGTCTGAAACAACCAAAGAGCTTAAACGAATGTATGCTATAAAACAAGATGTTGTTAATTCCTATATTGAGGATGTTGCTAAGTTGAAGCGACAGATTGCTGATTTAGAACAGGATAACAACAAGTTAAAGAGTTACCATGTGTCGTCATATGTGCTTGAACGAATTTTTAATATAAAACCGGGTGATGGTGAGTCTGAGTAGAACAAGAAAGGCATTGGCTCAGAGTTTCATCAAGTTCCACCACCGGGAAAATTTGCATTTTATGATGAGGAAAAGGTCGAAAAAGCTTTCAACATGGTAGATCAATTGCCAGACAACATTGACATAACCTATTCCAAATATGATGATTCTCATGATTCAGAGGTGGTAGGTAAAGTCGTTGAAAGTGTGTTGAAAGAAGAGTCGGTTGATACAGGTAAATCTGAATCACAGGATGAAGATGAAGGAAATCTTCTTGATGGATATCTGAAAAACACAAAATCCGAGAAAAGTTTGAATGATGATTCAAAAGGATTGGTTTATACCATGATTGGATCGGACAAATTGTTCTTAGATGTTGTATTCCCGATTCAGAATGTGATTTCAGAAAAAGTTGATAAAGTTTTCAAAATGGTTGAGATTGAGAAGTCTGAGATTTCAAAGTTTATTTGTAAGAGTCATAAAGGTTCGTATAACAAACCTGGTTTCAAAAAGAAGAACATGAAGGCTGGGTTGGGTTATAAGAAGAAACAGAATCGAAACAAAAATGAAATGCCAAATTTTCAAGCAAAATTGAGTTTTGTTCAAGGAGGCAGTTTAGAAAAAGAAAAAGAACTCAAAATGAGACAGTCTAATGATGAATTCTTTGCTAAAAAGGGAAAGCAACAACCACAGGTCAAAGATGTGTCCATGAGAACATGTTTCAAATGTGATAAAAAAGGACATCTTGCACGCAAGTGTCCTAATCTAAAACCTGTGGATGTTGATCAAAAGAAGATTGATGCTGAGAAACAAAAATCTGAGAATGTGAGACAAAGGTCAGCTAGATTTGACTCAAAACAAACTTGGAGATACAACACAAACAAGTTTGCTTCGAATCAAAACTGGAAATCAGACCCGAATAGGTTCGATTCTAGACAGATCTGGAATTCTCACACACCCAGATTTAGAACAACACAAAGTTGGAAAACAACAGTTGATATGACAAAACCTCAAGAGTTTTGGAAACCAAGAGTTGTTGTTCAAAATCAAAATGTTTAAAAAGATTCACATTTTTACAAACGAGGTACACCAAAAGGTCAGACATGGTTTGTTAAGAAACATGTTGATTTGGTAAAAGATGAAAAAGTTGAAGTTAAAATTGAGAAAGTTTTTGTGAAAAATGACAAAGAATTTCCAGCATTGAATGAAAATTATTGTGTTGAAATGCCTAAGGTTCAACAGACCTGGGCTAAATTGTTCAAGTAATTGAGTAGTTTGTTTGTGCAGGTGCTCATGGAATTCAAAGATTGTGAGAATGGAGGTTGGAGCAGCCTGGCACAACAAGGAGAGGAGGCTGCTGGATCCTGTGTTGGTTGAAACAGGAAGTTTATATGTTTTCTGTAAATAAATAAACAATATTTCAAAAACCCTAAAAATTGAAAAATTTGAAAAACCAAAAATATGTTTTTTTTTAATTTTTGTCAAATATTCAAAAATACAAAAATATGTGTTGATTGAATATGCCGAAACCTTCACGGCTGAACAAACATGATTATTTTCACCAGATTGAAAAACGGTTTTCAAACTGTAAAAATCAATGTGTTGTAAATCATGGGGGTATGTTAGATTTTCTGCAAATCAGTACACTTTTAGCAGAAAATGGATGGCGAGACAAAGCTATCAGTATTGGTTGTCAAATTTTCTTTATATGATTTTGCATTTTAGGGGGAGTAATATTGTTAGAAAATACAAAAACATTTGAAAATTTGAAAAAGTCAAAAACATGATAAAATTCAAAAATTTGAGTTTTTGCGTAAAAAGAGGAAATGATAGTACATCAGTAGACAGTTACAGTATGCTAAAGAAATGGAAAGGTTAGATGTGTTAAATGATCTCACCGTGGATGTGTCGGTAGATTTTTATACATTTTGTAAACTTTTTCGGGATATAAACATAAATTTCATACTTGCTTATTTCGTGGGGAACACTACTTGGATATATAGGTAACCCCTGAAATCTCGTTTGAAAGGTCTCATAATCTGATATACTAGGTCTTTATACTCAATGATGTCTGGGGTATTATTCCGGGACTTCTGCTGAACGGTGGTTCTGACCTAGTCCTCGAATAATACTTTCTGCAATGCTTGAAACATAGCATTAAACCCTCAGCATGCCGATGAAACAATAAAATTGATAGTCGCTGCTGTTGTAGCTAAAAGATCCTCTAAAGGGGACATTCAGAAAAGTCGAAGCTGATATCTCTCTGCGTATACGGAAGTATCGACCTGAGATCCCTCGGCCCTCGCATACCTAATTTATATACAGATATCATTGTAGTATACTCACCTGTAAGACTGATTATTGGGATTCTGGATACGGGAGTATATTCAAGAGGTGGGATACATGAATGAGTTTAAGTTCTTAATACATCTAATTCGTATCCTGAATCAGTTGAACTTTGTGTGAAAATTTAAGTGGATCAGTATATCGACAATCTAAGGGAATTGTTTAACACTTAATGTGAAAATTAAGCTCAACGGTACTTGTGACTTGTCAAAAACTGATATGATCCTCTAACGCATACTCAAACAAAATATTGTCTGTAAATATGTTTGTACATATTTCTTTACTGCTTTATATTTTCAGAAAATTCAAAAAGATTTTGATTTCTGTTTTATTTTCGACAATCGATATCTGAAATGCTAAGTTTCAAAATCTAAGTAAGCTGATTGTGTTTCTGAGAATAAAACAAGTTCATTAATTTGAAACTTGAAGTTTTAAAATAAAAATTTCAAAAATAGTTTGTGATATCTCCAAGGTCATTAACTTGAACTTGGATGATAAACTGTGAGGGAGTTGGTTTCTTTAACATTGCTAAATCTATGAAGTTTGTTGATAGGGGGAGTGGATTAGAAAATTTGAATGAGAATTCAAAATGCTGTTACTCATAAATGTTTGAGAAATTGCAGATGATAGTCCAGACTACGATCCCGAGAGCAGAGTCTAAGGGGGAGTCTGAAGACTAGTTTGAAGCAAAGAGAAGTTTGTAGATGGAAAGCTAGGTGTCGATCCCAAAGCACGGAAGCTTGATGAAAGGGGGAGCCTGAAGCTGATAGAAGAAGAGAAAGATTGAAAGATGCTTACAATGTCAAATACTTCAAAGAGTTCGAGAGGACTGATAAAGACTGAAGATGCAAAGACTCGACACTTAAGACTCGTCAACATCTGAGGGGGAGTCTGTTGGTGCACACATCTGTCGTCTTCGTCTTAGATCGAGTCTCGGTTGCGTTGTGGATCTAAACAAGAGTGACATCAAGTGACATCATCTAGGTGACATCACAAGTGACATCATCTAGATGACATCACATGTGACATCACTATCACAACAAACTTACATCAAACAGAATGTGATCTTTGTTTATTGTTCTGACCGCTTGAAGACAAAATAGAAGTTTGCATGGTCGCTTGAGTTAGATTTTATGTTTTGTCCGCTTGAGTCTGACCGCTTGAACATGTGCATGTTCATTTCAAGCGGTCAAGCATAGACTATATATAGGTTCTTTTGTCATTTGAAGCGGATAGAACAGTGGAGAGCCTTGTAAATTGTAACGAAGTGCTGCCGGATTTCTGTCAAGGTTGTAATAGTTGTTAAATGAAATATAAGAGACAGATATTAGATTAACAAGCTGTTTACGTGTCCGGTTTACTGATTCCGCCTTTAAACTGGATGTAAAACTCTTCTGATCGACTCAATCGGGTCAAACATCGATCCAACAACAAGGGTTCCACAACAAGAGGAAAGTAGAAACTTAAAACATAAAAAAATTCCCTCATTCTGAGTGGAAAAGGCTTTAATGGGGACTCCACAAATAATTACTCCTTTGGAATAATAGCATCTTATCAATCAAAAGTATGAACCGAAACTATGCATCTTGCATAGAGTACCTGTATAAAGTTCACAGTTAAACCCCATGCCCCTATGAGCCACTTTAGTCCACTAACCTGCCAAAAAAAGGTTTTTATATAATCTATCAATAAAACTTCATCAGCAAAAAAATATTAGTTCTACACACCTGATGCACTATATATCGTCAAACTATCTACTTGTAGAACACAAAGAAGAGCTTCAGACAAATCTCCCATACGACACCAGCAGGCCTAAACAACAGCAAGAATGAAGGCAACCATTTTGAACCCAGTTCGGATTCAAACCCTAACCCGATTTGTGCACCTCCAACTTCAACTACTCTAACCTGTTTATCAAAAATTGCAGCAATTAACCTCTAATTTAAGTCAAGAATGACACAATAACCTGCTATACTACATATAACTCAAGATATTTGACATTTTAACTCAAGAAATTTGTAAAGATAATACAAATTAGTGACAATCGAACACAACAAAAACACCTGGTGGTCCGGCGGCGTTGCAGGGGTGGTTTGGCGAGGTGCTGCGGCGGCGCAGAGGAGGTGGTCCGGCGTGGTGTGCGGCGTGAGTCTAGGGTTTGGGGGAGGAAGCGGTCTGGGGAAATCAGTAATGACCATGGTGTTGGGCAAGGTGGGTGTTCTTCGTGGGTTGATTTCGAAGCAGATGGGGGTTCGACGAAGGGTAATTGGGAAGCAGTTGAAGGTGTCGTGGGAGCTTTTTTTTTTTTTTTTTTTTTTGCTGTAATTGGGGTTTTGGGGGGAGAAAAGCAAAGGTGAGGGAGGGAAAAAGCTCGCCTTTTTTTAGGTATTAACATCAAGGTAAGATAGAAGCCTGACCGTTGGATCGTACCACTTATCAATGGTTAGATTGAAAGTGCACATGGATCAACCCATGTCGGCCCTATTGCTTTTAGGGATGATAAACAGGTCGGGTTCGCGGGTTGACGGGTCCAACCCGAACTCGAAAATCGTCTCAATCACATGAATCCTAAAACGCCACAAAATTTCGTGGGTTGACCCGAACACGACCCGTTCAACCCGAAGTTTTTAATTTTTATTTTTTTATTTGAAATTAGCATATTAAAATAAAAGTTTACTTAAAAAATAGAAATGTATATAATACAATTATATTTGAATTATAAAATCTTATCCTAATTTCTCTTTTTAAATTATACTTATAACATAAAATACACACCTCATTTAATTTATAACATAAAACATATTGTACAAAAATATAATACAATATAATATAAATGTATTAAACGGGTCAGCCCACCAACCCGACCCCCGTTAACCTAAACGGGTTCAACTTGAAATTGACCCGGACCCGTTTATATTAAACTTAACACGCAAATTTCGTGTTAGGTTCGTGTCATGTTTTTTGGTCGCGACTTAATTTATCACCCCTAATTGCTCTTGTCCCCTCTAAAGAAGTCATCCCTAAATGAGAGATTTCTTGTAGTGGATGTCGTCAATTCGTCGAATCTGAGTTGCCGAATCACTCGTTGTCGTCTAGGGTCAGCATGACAGTGCCTACCACCGCTGCCAGAGCAAGGCAGCAAGCTGTCACTGATGTTGTTACTACTGGATCATCATGCACCCGTCACACCACCATTACGACTCCACAATTTCGTATCAGTTGTGCTTATTACGATCAATCCTAAGCACGCCCCTTTCTCTTCGAGAGAAGCAAAAAAGGTTGTATCAAACGTGTACCAACCAAAGTCTGCCATGTGGATGAAGGGTAGTATTATCAATTCCCGTCCGGTACTAAAGATAAGATCTAAGTGAAATGTTATAATATATATATATATATATATATATTATGTTATATATAAAAGTTTGAAAAATATATAATTATAATTAATATAAATTAATAAATCAAATAGGAGCCAAGTCGGAGCCTAGCTTGAAAAATTACCAACAAACCAAGCTTGAGCTTTAGATGGAACTTGGAGCCCTCATAAGTTATTTTATATGTATTCAATATCTATACATATTGTACATTTCTAAATATGTGTAGGTATTTGTTTTGCCACATCACCTTACAAAAAAGATTTAAATATGTATTTTATATGCATTCAATATCTACACAAATATCTACACATATTGTACATTTCTAAATATGTGTAGATATTTGTTTTGCCACGTCATCAAAAAATATATAGAGTTAATTGCCATTTTAGTCCCTGTGGTTTGGGTCATTTTGCCACTTTAGTCCAAATGTTTCATTTTTAACATCTGGATCCAAAAAGGTTTCGTCGTTGCCATTTTGGTCCAACTGACTTAACCCCATCCAATGAACTCTGTTACTCAAGGGGTATTTTTGTCATTTCATATTTTTAAAAATTTCACTTTATTTTTATGGTTGTTAAAACCATTTCTTTTTTTATACACACAAATTCAAAATCTTTTATTCTCTAAACACCGTCTCTCTCAACCCTCTTTGTCCTCCTCTCTCTAAACACAGGTTTTTCTCCGATGAACCACCACCATTTGAGTCGACCTAACCTTTCTTCCTCGCTTACACACTTCAACAACTCTTTTAATATCAGAATGGTTTTACCGACCAAATATTTTTCCTCGCTTACCAACCAAACAAAACCTGAAACTCTTTCTTCTCCCCCAAACAAACCAAACCTGCAACTACTCTAGATGAAAAATGAATCACCGGAAACTACTAAAATCAGAACCACATCGTCGTACCTTCCGTCGTACCTCCATCTCTTCAACGCATGTTCTCCACCTCCGTCGTACCTTCCACCGTCATCATCATCATTGACCGGCAGTCCAACACCTTGTCACTCCACCTAACTTTGTCCGCTCTTCACTGTCATTCACTCTACCCAACCCACCACCACTGCCACCATCACCATCACAGCCTCACCACCACCGCCTCACCACAACCATCGCCATTACTGCCTCACCACCGCTTCACCATCACCATCACCTGCGCCCGACCACCACCAACATCACCATCACCCACTTGGTGACTGAAACTAACCCCCAATCCTCAAGAACCCTAGATTTCAAATCCACCAAATTGATCATTTAATCCCCCCTGTCATGGCAAATTGACAGAGGGGTTTTGTTTGGAATAAAAAAACGAGTGGAATGCCGGAAAGAATTGCAGATTGTGATGGTTACAGATTGCTCTCCGAATGGTGGTGGCCGGAGGGTTCGTCGGAGTGGCTGTGATGGTTACAGATTGCTCTCCGAATGGTGTGGCCGGGTGGTTGTGATGGTTGTGGTGGACGGGTGGTGGTGATGGCGGCAGGTGGTAGTTGGTGAGGATGGTTGCTGTAGAGTGAGAGAGAGAGAGAGAGAGAGAGAGGAGAGATCTGGTGTATGAGTGTATGACTGAATGTGTTATATGCTAGTGTATATATAATTAAATTTGTTTTTTATTCATTTTATTAATAAAACATAAAAAATAACTATAAAGACATAAATGCCCTTGACTTAACAGAGTTCATTGGATGGGGTTAAGTCAGTTGGACCAAAATGGCAACGACGAAACCTTTTTGGATCCAGATGTTAAAAATGAAACCTTTGGACTAAAGTGGCAAAATGGCCCAAACCACAGGGACTAAAATGGCAATTAACTCAAATATATATTTACTTATTTTGTATATATAAAATATCTACACATATTGTACATTTAAACATGTGTAGGCATTTAATTTGCCACATCATTTAAAAAAATACATATTAACTTAGTTTATCTACATATTTAAAAAAAAAATATGTGTTGGTAACCATAATCATTTACCTACACATATATTAGTTTTTTTACATATGTGTAGATAATTTACCTACACATGACGAAAATTTGCCACATGTGTAGGTAATTTAATATTTAATCGATTGCCAATTTTGGGGGGAAATTTTCCCACCAACACCAAGTGTGGCTAAAATCCATTACCAACACATATTAAGTGTTAATTATTATGAAAATATATTATCAACCATTACCCACACATATACAAACCTGTGTAGGTAAATACCCACACATTTACATGTGTAGGTAAATTATGTGTGGGTAAACACCCTAATTTCTTGTAGTGATATACACGTTTGATTTAGTTTACGAAGATTTTTCAATGCCGAGAACCTCGATCAGAGAGTAAAAAAGGCGTAAGGTTCACAATGGTGTAAAATTAAAATGGGATATACCGGGCTGGGATTCGAGTTACAGGAACAAAGGCCAAACCAACCACCCAAGAGTGGAATCTTCGAGCGAAAACACTTGACAACCTCCTAGAAGCAGCTTTTCTTGCCACCAGACCTTTCTCCATCAATTAGGAATCTGATGCCGTCACTAAACACATTCCATAAATTGTAGCCAATTCTTGAGTGTTTTTTTTTTTGGTGTCTAATCCGCATATATATCACCATTGCCCTTGATTTTCTTGACTGTATATCTCTTAAATGTCAACATATAGACGTGTGATTTAGTTTAAGAAGATTTTCAATGCCGAGAACCTCGATCAGAGAATAAAAAAGGCGTAAGGTTCACAATGGTGTAAAATTAAAATGGGATATACCGGGCTAGGATTCGAGTTACAGGAACAAGGGCCAAACAACCACCCAAGAATGGAATCGTCGAGCGAAAACACTTGACAACCTCCTAGAAGCAGCTTTTCTTGCCACCAGACCTTTCTCCATCAATTAGGAATCTGATGCCGTCACTAAACACATTCCTTAAATTGTAGCCATTTGTAGATTTTTTTTTGGTGTTTAATCCGCATATATATCACCATTGCCCTTGATTTTCTTGACTGTATATCTCTTAAATGTCAACATATACACGTGTGATTTAGTTTACGAAGATTTTTCAATGCCGAGAACCTCGACCAGAGGGTAAATAAGGCGTAAGGTTCACAATGGCGTAAAATTAAAATGGGATATACCGGGCTAGGATTCGAATTACGGGAACAAGGGCCAAACGAACCACCCAAGAAGGGAATCGTCGAGCGAAAACACTTGACAACCTCATAGAAGCTGCTTTTCCAGCCACCATACCTTTCTCTATCAATTAGGAATCTGATGCCGTCACTAAACACATTCCTTAAATTGTAACCATTTGTTGAGTGTTTTTTTTGTTGGTGTCTAATCCGCATATATATCAACTTTGCCCTTGATTTTCTTGACTGTATATCTCTTAAATGTCAACATATACACGTGTGATTTAGTTTACGAAGATTTTTCAATGCCGAGAACCTCTATTAGAGAGTAAAAAAGGCGTAAGGTTCACAATGGTGTAAAATTAAAATGGGTTACACCGGGCTAGGATTCGAGTTACAGGAACAAGGGCCAAACCAATCACCCAAGAATTGAATCGTCAAGCGAAAACACTTGAGAACCTCTTAGAAGCAGCTTTTCTTGCCACCAGACCTTTCTCCATCAATTAGGAATCTGATGCCGTCACTAAACACATTCCTTAAATTGTAGCCATTTGTTGAGTGTTTTTTTTGGTGTCTAATCCGCATATATATCACCATTAACCTTGATTTTCTTGACTGTATATCTCCTAAATGTCAACATATACACGTGTGATTTAGTTTACGAAGATTTTTCAATGCCGAGAACCTCGATCAGAGAGTAAAAAAGGCGTAACGTTCACAAGGGTGTAAAATTAAAATGGGATATACCGGGCTAGGATTCGAATTACAGGAACAAGGGCCAAACGAACCAACCAAGAATGGAATCGTCGAGCGAAAACACTTGACAACCTCCTAGAAGCAGCTTTTTTTGCCACCTGACCTTTCTCTATCAATTAGGAATCTGATGCCGTCACTAAACGCATTCCTTAAATTGTAGCCATTTGTTGAGTGTTTTTTTTTGTTGGAGGCTAATCCGCATATATATCACCTTTGCCGTTGATTTTCTTGACTGTATATCTCTTAAATGTCAACATATACACGTTTGATTTAGTTTACGAAGATTTTTCAATGCCGAGAAACTCGATCAGAGAGTAAAAAAGGCGTAAGGTTCACAATGGTGTAAAATTAAAATGGGATATACCGGGCTGGGATTCGAGTTAAAGGAACAAAGGCCAAACCGACCACCCAAGAATGGAATCTTCGAGCGAAACAATTTGACAACCTCCTAGAAGCAGCTTTTCTTGCCACCGGACCTTTCTCCATCAATTAGGAATCTGATGCCGTCACTAAACACATTCCTTAAATTGTAGACATTTGTTGAGTGTTTTTTTTTGGTGTCTAATACGCATATATATCACCATTGCCCTTGATTTTCTTGACTGTATATCTCTTAAATGTGAACATATACACGTGTGATTTAGTTTAAGAAGATTTTTCAATGCCGAGAACCTCGATCAGAGAGTAAAAAAGGCGTAAGGTTCATAACGGAGTAAAATTAAAATGGGATATACCGGGCTAGGATTCGAGTTACAGGAACAAGGGCCAAACCAACCACCCAAGAATGGAATCGTCGAGCGAAAACACTTGACAACCTCCTAGAAGCGGCTTTTATTGCCTCCAGACATTTCTCCATCAATTAGGAATCCGATGCCGCCACTAAACACATTCCTTAAATTGTAGCCGTTTGTTGATTGTTTTTTTTTGGTGTCCAATCCGCATATATATCACCATTGCCCTTGATTTTCTTGACTGTATATCTCTTAAATGTCAACATATACACATGTGATTTAGTTTACGAAGAATTTTCAATGCCGAGAACCTCGATCAGAGAATAAAAAAGGCGTAAGGTTCACAATGGTGTAAAATTAAAATGGGATACACCGGGTTAGGATTCGAGTTACAGGAACAAGGGCCAAACCAACCACCCAAGAATGGAATCGTCGAGCGAAAACACTTGACAACCTCCTAGAAGCAGCTTTTCTTGCCACTAGACCTTTCTCCATCTATTAGGAATCTGATGCCGTCACTAAACACATTCCTTAAATTGTAGCCATTTGTTGAGTGTTTTTTTTTGGTGTTTAATCCGCATATATATCACCATTGCCCATGATTTTCTTGACTGTATATCTCTTAAATGTCAACATATACACGTGTGATTTAGTTTACGAAGATTTTTCAATGCCGAGAACCTCGATCAGAGGGTAAAAAAGGCGTAAGGTTCACAATGGCGTAAAATTAAAATGGGATATACCGGGCTAGGATTCGAGTTACAGGAACAAAGGCCAAACCAACCACCCAAGAATGGAATCTTCGAGCGAAAACACTTGACAACCTCCTAGAAGCAGCTTTTCTTGCCACCAGACCTTTCTCCATCAATTAGGAATCTGATGCCGTCACTAAACAAATTCCTTAAATTGTAGCCATTTGTTGAGTGTTTTTTTGGTGTCTAATATGCATATATATCACCATTGCCCATGATTTTCTTGACTGTATATCTCTTAAATGTCAACATATACACGTGTGATTTAGTTTACGAAGATTTTTCAATGCTGAGAACCTTGATCAGAGAGTAAAAAAGGCGTAAGGTTCACAATGGTGTAAAATTAAAATGGGATATACCGGGATAGGATTCGAGTTACAGGAACAAGGGGCAAACCAACCACCCAAGAATGGAATCGTCGAGCGAAAACACTTGACAACCTCCTAGAAGCAGCTTTTCTTGCCACCAGACCTTTCTCCATCAATTAGGAATCTGATGCTGTCACTAAACACATTCCTTAAATTGTAGCCATTTGTTGATTGTTTTTTTTTTTTGGTGTCTAATCCGCATATATATCACCATTGCCATTGATTTTCTTGACTGTATATCTCTTAAATGTCAACATATACACATGTGATTTAGTTTACGAAGATTTTTTAATGCCGAGAACCTCGATCAGAGAGTAAAAAAGGCGAAAGGATCACAATGGTGTAAAATTAAAATGGGATACACCGGGCTAGGATTCGAGTTACAGGAACAAGGGCCAAACCAACCACCCAAGAATGGAATCGTCGAGCGAAAACACTTGACAACCTCCTAGAAGCAGCTTTTCTTGCCACCAGACCTTTCTCTATCAATTAGGAATCTGATGCCGTCACTAAACACATTCCTTAAATTGTAGCCATTTGTTGAGTGTTTTTTTTGTTGGTGTCTAATCCGCATATATATCACCTTTGCCCTTGATTTTCTTGACTGTATATCTCTTAAATGTCAACATATACATGTTTGATTTAGTTTACGACGATTTTTCAATGCCGAGAACCTCGATCAGAGAGTAAAAAAGGCGTAAGGTTCACAATGGTGTAAAATTAAAATGGGATACACCGGGCTGGGATTCGAGTTACAGGAACAAAGGCCAAACCAACCACCCAAGAATTGAATCGTCGAGCGAAAACACTTGACAACCTCCTAGAAGCAGTTTTTCTTGCCACCAGACCTTTCTCCATCAATTAGGAATCTGATGCCGTCACCAAACACATTCGTTAAATTGTAGCCATTTATTGAGTGTTTTTTTGTTGGTGTCTAATACGCATATATATCACTTTTGCCCTTGATTTTCTTGACTGTATATCTCTTAAATGTCAGCATATACACGTGTGATTTAGTTTACGAAGATTTTTCAATGCCGAGAACCTCGATCAGAGAGTAAAAAAGGCGTAAGGTTCACAATGGTGTAAAATTAAAATGGGATATACCATGCTAGGATTCGAGTTACAGGAACAAGGGCCAAACCAACCACCCAAGAATGGAATCGTCGAGCGAAAACACTTGACAACCTCCTTGAAGCAGCTTTTCTTGCCACCAGACCTTACTCCATCAATTAAGAATCTGATGCCGTCACCAAACACATTCCTTAAATTGTAGCCATTTGTTGATAGTTTTTTTTGGTGTCTAATCCGCATATATATCACCATTGCCCTTGATTTTCTTGACTCTATATCTCTTAAATATCAACATATACACATGTGATTTAGTTTACGAAGATTTTTCAATGCCGAGAACCTCGATCAGAGAGTAAAAAAGGCGTAAGGTTCACAATGGTGTAATATTAAAATGGGACATACCGGGCTAGGATTCGAGTTACAGGAACAAGGGCCAAACCAACCACCCAAGAATGGAATCGTCGAGCGAAAACACTTGACAACCTCCTAGAAGCAACTTTTCTTGCCACCAGACCTTTCTCCATCAATTAGGAATCTGATGCCGTCACTTAACACATTCCTTAAATTGTAGCCATTTGTTGATTGTTTTTTTGGTGTCTAATCCGCATATATAACACCAATTCCCTTGATTTTCTTGACTGTATATCTCTTAAATGTCAACATATACACGTGTGATTTAGTTTACGAAATTTTTCAATGCCGAGAAACTCGATCAGAGAGTAAAAAAGGCGTAAGGTTCACAATGGTGTAAAATTAAAATGGGATATACCGGCCAAGGATTCGAGTTACAGGAACAAGGGCCAAACCAACCACCCAACAATGGAATCATCGACCGAAAACGCATGACAACCTCCTAGAAGCAAGTTTTCTTGCCACCAGACCTTTCTTCATCAATTAGGAATCTGATGCCGTCACTAAACACAATCCTTAAATTGTAGCCATTTGTTGAGTGTTTTTTTTTTGTCTCTAATCCGCATACATATCACCATTGCCCTTGATTTTCTTGACTGTATATCTCTTAAATGTCAACATATACACGTGTGATTTAGTTTACGAAGATTTTTCAATGCAGAGAACCTCGATCAGAGAGTAAAAAAGGCGTAAGGGTCACAATGGTGTAAAATTAAAATGGGATATACCAGGCTAGGATTCGAGTTACAGGAACAAAGGCCAAACCAATCACCCAAGAATGGAATCTTCAAGCGAAAACACTTGACAACCTCCTAGAAGCAGTTTTTCTTGCCACCAGACCTTTCTCCATCAATTAGGAATCTGATGCCGTCACCGAACACATTCGTTAATTTGTAGCCATTTATTGAGTGTTTTTTTTGGTGTCTAATACGCATATATATCACCATTGCCCTTGATTTTCTTGACTGTATATCTCTTAAATGTCAGCATATACACGTGTGAATTAGTTTACAAAGATTTTTCAATGCTGAGAACCTCGATCAGAGAGTAAAAAAGGCATAAGGTTCACAATGGTGTAAAATTAAAATGGGATATACCATGCTAGGATTCGAGTTACAGGAACAAGGGCCAAACCAACCACCCAAGAATGGAATCGTCGAGCGAAAACACTTGACAACCTCCTAGAAGCAGCTTTTCTTGCCACCAGACCTTACTCCATCAATTAGGAATCTGATGCCGTCACTAAACATATTCCTTAAATTGTAGCCATTTGTTGATTGTTTTTTTTTTGGTGTCTAATCCGCATATATATCACCATTGCCCTTGATTTTCTTGACTCTATATCTCTTAAATATCAACATATACACGTGTGATTTAGTTTACGAAGATTTTTCAATGCCGAGAACCTCGATCAGAGAGTAAAAAAGGCGTAAGGTTCACAATGGTGTAATATTAAAATGGGACATACCGGGCTAGGATTCGAGTTACAGGAACAAGGGCCAAACCAACCACCCAAGAATGGAATCGTCGAGCGAAAACACTTGACAACCTCCTAGAAGCAGCTTTTCTTGCCACCAGACCTATCTCCATCAATTAGGAATCTGATGCCGTCACTTAACACATTCCTTAAATTGTAGCCATTTGTTGATTGTTTTTTTTTTGTGTCTAATCCGCATATATAACACCAATTCCCTTGATTTTCTTGACTGTATATCTCTTAAATGTCAACATATACACATGTGATTTAGTTTACGAAGATTTTTCAATGCCGAGAACCTCGATCAGAGAGTAAAAAAGGCGTAAGGTTCACAATGGTGTAAAATTAAAATGGGATATACCTGCCAAGGATTCGAATTACAGGAACAAGGGCCAAACCAACCACCCAACAATGGAATCGTCGAGCGAAAACGCTTGACAACCTCCTAGAAGCAGCTTTTCTTGCCACCAGACCTTTCTCCATAAATTAGGAATCTGATGCCGTCACTAAACACATTCCTTAAATTGTAGCCATTTGTTGGGTGTTTTTTTTTGTCTCTAATCCGCATATATATCACCATTGCCCTTGATTTTCTTGACTGTATATCTCTTAAATGTCAACATATACACGTGTGATTTAGTTTACGAAGATTTTTCAATGCTGAGAACCTCGAACAGAGAGTAAAAAAGGCGTAAGGGTCACAATGGTGTAAAATTAAAATGGGATATACCGGGCTAGGATTCGAGTTACAGGAACAAAGGCCAAACCAACCACCCAAGAATGGAATCTTCAAGCGAAAACACTTGACAACCTCCTAGAAGCAGTTTTTCTTGCCACCAGACCTTTCTCCATCAATTAGGAATCTGATGCCGTCACCAAACACATTCGTTAAATTGTAGCCATTTATTGAGTGTTTTTTTTGGTGTCTAATCCGCATATATAACACCAATTCCCTTGATTTTCTTGACTGTATATCTCTTAAATGTCAGCATATACACGTGTGATTTAGTTTACGAAGATTTTTCAATGCCGAGAACCTCGATCAGAGAGTAAAAAAGGCGTAAGGTTCACAATGGTGTAAAATTAAAATGGGATATACAGGCCAAGGATTAGAGTTACAGGAACAAGGGCCAAACCAACCACCCAAGAATGGAATCGTCGAGCGAAAACACTTGACAACCTCCTAGAAGCAGCTTTTCTTGCCACCAGACCTTACTCCATCAATTAGGAATCTGATGCCGTCACTAAACACATTCCTTAAATTTTAGCCATTTGTTGATTGTTTTTTTTTGGTGTCTAATCCGCATATATATCACCATTGCCCTTGATTTTCTTGACTGTATATCTCTTAAATATCAACATATACACGTGTGTTTTAGTTTACGAAGATTTTTCAATGCCGAGAACCTCGATCAGAGAGTAAAAAAGGCGTAAGGTTCACAATGGTGTAATATTAAAATGGGACATACCGGGCTAGGATTCGAGTTACAGGAACAAGGGCCAAACCAACCACCCAAGAATGGAATCGTCGAGCGAAAACACTTGACAACCTCCTAGAAGCAGCTTTTCTTGCCACCAGACCTTTCTCCATCAATTAGGAATCTGATGCCTACACTTAACACATTCCTTAAATTGTATCCATTTGTTGATTGTTTTTTTTTTGGTGTCTAATCCGCATATATAACACCAATTCCCTTGATTTTCTTGACTATATATCTCTTAAATGTCAACATATACACGTGTGATTTAGTTTACGAAGATTTTTCAATGCCGAGAACCTCGATCAGAGAGTAAAAAAGGCGTAAGGTTCACATTGGTGTAAAATTAAAATGGGATATACCGGCCAAGGATTCGAGTTACAGGAACAAGGGCCAAACCAACCACCCAACAATGGAATCGTCGAGCGAAAACGCTTGACAACCTCCTAGAAGCAGCTTTTCTTGCCACCAGACCTTTCTCCATCAATTAGGAATCTGATGCCGTCACGAAACACATTCCTTAAATTGTAGCCATTTGTTGAGTGTTTTTTTTTGTCTCTAATCCGCATATATATCACCATTGCCCTTGATTTTCTTGACTGTATATCTCTTAAATGTCAACATATACATGTGTGATTTAGTTTACGAAGATTTTTCAACGCAGAGAACCTCGATCAGAGAGTAAAAAAGGCGTAAGGGTCACAATGGTGTAAAATTAAAATGGGATATACCGGGCTAGGGTTCGAGTTACAGGAACAAAGGCCAAACCAACCACCCAAGAATGGAATCTTCAAGCGAAAACACTTGACAACCTCCTAGAAGCAGTTTTTCTTGCCACCAGACCATTCTCCATAAATTAGGTATCTGATGCCGTCAACAAACACATTCGTTAAATTGTAGCCATTTATTGAGTGTTTTTTTTGGTGTCTAATACGCATATATATCACAATTTCCCTTGATTTTCTTGACTGTATATCTCTTAGATATCAACATATACACGTGTGATTTAGTTTACGAAGATTTTTCAATGCCGAGAACCTCGATCAGAGAGTAAAAAAGGCGTAAGGTTCACAATGGTGTAATATTAAAATGGGACATACCGGGCTAGGATTCGAGTTACAGGAACAAGGGCCAAACCATCCACCCAAGAATGGGATCATCGAGCGAAAACACTTGACAACCTCCTAGAAGCAGCTTTTCTTGCCACCAGACCTTTCTCCATCAATTAGGAATCTGATGCCGTCACTTAACACATTCCTTAAATTGTAGCAATTTGTTGATTGTTTTTTTTTTTGGTGTCTAATCCGCATATATAACACCAATTCCCTTGATTTTCTTGACCGTATATCTCTTAAATGTCAACATATACATGTGTGATTTAGTTTACGAAGATTTTTCAATGCCGAGAACCTCGATCAGAGAGTAAAAAAGGCGTAAGGTTCACAATGGTGTAAAATTAAAATGGGATATACCGGCCAAGGATTCGAGTTACAGGAACAAGGGCCAAACCAACCACCCAACAATGGAATCGTCGAGCGAAAACGCTTGACAACCTCCTAGAAGCAGCTTTTCTTGCCACCAGACCTTTCTCCATCAATTAGGAATCTGATGCCGTCACTAAACACATTCCTTAAATTGTAGCCATTTGTTGAGTGTTTTTTTTTGTCTCTAATCCGCATATATATCACCATTGCCCTTGATTTTCTTGACATTATATCTCTTAAATGTCAACATATACACGTGTGATTTAGTTTACGAAGATTTTTCAATGCAGAGAACCTCGATCAGAGAGTAAAAAAGGCGTAAGGGTCACAATGGTGTAAAATTAAAATGGGATATACTGGGCTAGGATTCGAGTTACAGGAACATGGGCCAAACCATCCACCCAAGAATAGAATCGTCGAGCGAAAACACTTGACAACCTCCTAGAAGCAGCTTTTCTAGCCACCATACATTTCTCCATCAGTTAGGAATCTGATGCCGTCACTAAAAACATTCCTTAAATTGTAGCCATTTGTTGAGTGTTTTTTTTGGTGTCTAATCCGCATATATATCACCATTGCCCTTGATTTTCTAGACTGCATATCTCTTAAATGTCAACATATATACGTGTGATTTAGTTTACGAAGATTTTTCAATGCCGAGAACCTCGATCAGAGAGTAAAAAAGGCGTAAGGTTCACAATGGTGTAAAATTAAAATGGGATACACCGGGCTAGGATTCGAGTTACAGGAACAAGGGCCAAACCAACCACCCAAGAATGGAATCATCGAGCGAAAACACTTGACAACCTCCAAGAAGCATCTTTTCTTGCCACTAGACCTTTCTCCAACAATTAGGAATCCGATGCCATCACTAAACACAATCCTTAACTTGTAGCCATTTGTTGAGTGTTTTTTATTGGTGTCCAATCCGCATATATATCACCATTTCCCTTGATTTTCTTGACTGTATATCTCTTAAATGTCAACATATACACGTGTGATTTAGTTTACAAAGATTTTTCAATGCCGAGAACCTCGATCAGAGAGTAAAAAAGGCGTAAGGTTCACAATAGTGTAAAATTAAAATGGGATATACCGGGCTAGGATTCGAGTTACAGGAGCAAGGGCCAAACCAACCACCCACGAATGGAATCGTCGAGCGAAAACACTTGACAACCTCCTAGAAGCAGCTTTTCTTGCCACCAGACCTTTCTACATCAATTAGGAATCTGATGCCGTCACTAAACACATTCCTTAAATTGTAGACATTTGTTGAGTGTGTTTTTTTGTTGGTGTCTAATCTGCATATATATCACCATTTCCCTTGATTTTCTTGACTGTATATCTCTTAAATGTCAACATATACACGTGTGATTTAGTTTACGAAGATTTTTCAATGCCCAGAACCTCGATCAAAGAGTAAAAAAGGTGTAAGGTTCACAATTTAAGGAATGTGTTTAGTGACGTCATCAGATTCCTAATTGATGGAGAAATGTGTGGTGGCAAGAAAAGCTGCTTCTAGGAGGTCGTCAAGTGTTTTCGCTCGACGATTCCATTCTTGGGTGGTTGGTTTAGCCCTTGTTCCTGTAACTCGAATCCTAGTCTGGTATATCCAATTTTAATTATACACCATTATGAACCTTACGCCTTTTTTACTCTTTGATCGAGGTTCTCGGCATTAAAAAATCTTCGTAAACTAAATCACACGTGTATATGTTGACATTTAAGAGTTATACAGTCAAGAAAATCAAGGGCAATGGTGATAGATATGCGGATTAGACACAAAAAAAAACACTCAACAAATGCCTACAATTTAAGGAATGTGTTCAGTGACGGCCTCAGATTCCTAATTGATGGAGAAAGGTCTGGTGGTAAGAAAAGCCGTTTCTAGGAGGTTGTCAAGTGTTTTCGCTCGACGATTCCATTCTTCGGCGGTTGGTTTAACCCTTGTTCCTGTAACTCGAATCGTAGCCTTGTATATCCAATTTTAATTATACACCATTGTGAACCTTACGCCTTTTTTACTCTTTGATCGAGGTTCTCGGCATTAAAAAATCTTCGTAAACTAATTCACACGTGTATATGTTGACATTTAAGAGATATACAGTCAAGAAAATCAAGGGCAATGGTGATATATATGCGGATTAGACACAAAAAAAAAAACACTCAACAAATGCCTACAATTTAAGGAATGTGTTCAGTGACGGCATCAGATTCCTAATTGATCGAGAAAGGTATGGTGGTAAGAAAAGCTGCTTCTCGGAGGTTGTCAAGTGTTTTCGCTCGACGATTCCATTCTTGGGTGGTTGGTTTGGCCCTTGTTTCTGTAACTCGAATCCTAAGCCGGTATAACCCATTTTAATTTTACACCATTGTGAACCATACGCCTTTTTTACTCTCTGATCGAGGTTCTCGGCATTGAAAAATCTTCGTAAACTAAATCACACCTGTATATGTTGACATTTAAGAGATATACAGTCAATAAAATCAAGGGCAATGGTGATAGATATGCGGATTAGACACCAAAAAAAAAAAAAAAAAAAACCCTCAACAAATGGCTACAATTTAAGGAATGTGTTTAGTGACGGCATCAGATTCCTAATTGTTGGAGAAAGGTCTGGTGGTAAGAAAAGCTGCTTCTAGGAGGTTGTCAAGTGTTTTCGCTCGACGATTCCATTCTTGGGTGGTTGGTTTGGCCCTTGTTCCTTTAACTCGAATCCTAGGCCGGTATATCCCATTTTAATTTTACACCATTGTGAACCTTACGCCTTTTTTACTCTCTGATCGAGGTTCTCGGCATTGAAAAATCTTCGTAAACTAAATCACACGTGTATATGTTGACATTTAAGAGATATACAATCAAGAAAATCAAGGGCAATGGTGATATATATGCGGATTAGACACCAAAAAAAAAAAATACTCAACAAATGGCTACAATTTAAGGAATGTGTTTAGTGACGGCGTCAGATTCCTAATTGATGGAGAAAGGTCTGGTGGTAAGAAAAGCTGCTTCTAGGAGGTTGTCAAGTGTTTTCGCTCGACGATTCCATTCTTGGGTGGTTGGTTTGGCCCTTGTTCCTGTAACTCGAATCCTAGCCTGGTATATCCAATTTTAATTATACACCATTGTGAACCTTACGCCTTTTTCACTCTCTGATCGAGGTTCTCGGCATTGAAAAATCTTCGTAAACTAAATCACACGTGTATATGTTGACATTTAAGAGATATACAGTCAAGAAAATCAAGGGCAATGGTGATATATATGCGGATTAGACACAAAAAAAAACACTCAACAAATGCCTACAATTTAAGGAATGTGTTCAGTGACGGCATCAGATTCCTAATTGATGGAGAAAGGTCTGGTGGTAAGAAAAGCTGCTTCTCGGAGGTTGTCAAGTGTTTTCGCTCAACGATTCCATTCTTGGGTGGTTGGTTTGGCCCTTGTTTCTGTAACTCGAATCCTAAGCCGGTATATCCCATTTTAATTTTACACCATTGTGAACCATACGCCTTTTTTACTCTCTGATCGAGGTTCTCGGCATTGAAAAATCTTCGTAAACTAAATCACACGTGTATATGTTGACATTTAAGAGATATACAGTCAAGAAAATCAAGGGCAATGGTGATAGATATGCGGATTAGACACCAAAAAAAAAAAAACCCTCAACAAATGGCTACAATTTAAGGAATGTGTTTAGTGACGGCATCAGATTCCTAATTGTTGGAGAAAGGTCTGGTGGTAAGAAAAGCTGCTTCTAGGAGGTTGTCAAGTGTTTTCACTCGACGATTCCATTCTTGGGTGGTTGGTTTGGCCCTTGTTCCTGTAACTCGAATCCTAGGCCGATATATATCCCATTTTAATTTTACACCATTGTGAACCTTACGCCTTTTTTACTCTCTGATCGAGGTTCTCGGCATTGAAAAATCTTCGTAAACTAAATCACACGTGTATATGTTGACATTTAAGAGATATACAATAATGAAAATCAAGGGCAATGGTGATATATATGCGGATTAGACACCAAAAAAAAATACTCAACAAATGGCTACAATTTAAGGAATGTGTTTAGTGACGGCATCAGATTCCTAATTGATGGAGAAAGGTCTGGTGGTAAGAAAAGCTGCTTCTAGGAGGTTGTCAAGTGTTTTCGCTCGACGATTCCATTCTTGGGTGGTTGGTTTGGCCCTTGTTCATGTAACTCGAATCCAAGCCTGGTATATCCAATTTTAATTATACACCATTGTGAACCTTACGCCTTTTTCACTCTCTGATCGAGGTTCTCGGCATTGAAAAATCTTCGTAAACTAAATCACACGTGTATATTTTGACATTTAAGAGATATACAATCAAGAAAATCAAGGGCAATGGTGATATATATGCGGATTAGACACCAAAAAAAAAAACACTTAACAAATGGCTACAATTTAAGGAATGTGTTTAGTGACGGCATCAGATTATTAATTGATGGAGAAAGGTCTGGTGGTAAGAAAAGCTGCTTCTAGGAGGTTGTCAAGTGTTTTCGCTCGACGATTCAATTCTTGGGTGGTTGGTTTGGCCCTTGTTCCTGTAACTCGAATCCTAGCCTGGTATATCCAATTTTAATTATACACCATTGTGAACTTTACGCCTTTTTTACTCTCTGATCGAGGTTCTCGGCATTGAAAAATCTTTGTAAACTAAATCACACATGTATATGTTGACATTTAAGAGATATACAATCAAGAAAATCAAGGGCAATGGTGATATATATGCGGATTAGTCACCAAAAAAAACACTCAACAAATGGCAACAATTTAAGGAATGTGTTTAGTGACGGCATCCGATTCCTAATTGATGGAGAAAGGTCTGGAGGGAAGAAAAGCTGCTTCTAGGAGGTTGTCAAGTGTTTTCACTCGACGATTCCATTCTTGGGTGGTTGGTTTGGCCCTTGTTCTTGTAACTCGAATACTAGCTTGGTATATCCAACTTTAATTATAGACCATTGTGAACCTTACGCCTTTTTTACTCTCTGATCGAGGTTCTCGGCATTGAAAAATCTTCCTAAACTAAATCACACGTGTATATGTTGACATTTAAGAGATATACAGTCAAGAAAATCAAGGGCAATGGTGATATATATGCGGATTAGCCACAAAAAAAAACACTCAACAAATGGCTACAATTCAAGGAATGCGTTTAGTGACGGCATCAGATTCCTAATTGATGGAGAAAGGTCGGGTGGTAAGAAAAGCTGCTTCTAGGAGGTTGTCAAGTGTTTTCGCTCGACGATTCCATTCTTGGGTGGTTGGTTTGGCCCTTGTTCCCGTAACTCGAATCTTAGCCCGGTATATCCCTTTTTAATTTTACACCATTGTGAACCTTACGCCTTTTTACTCTCTGATCGAGGTTCTCGGCATTGAAAAATCTTCGTAAACTAAATCACATGTGTATATGTTGACGTTTAAGAGATATACAGTAAAAATATCAAGGGCAATGGTGATACATATGCGGATTAGACACAAAAAAAAACACTCAACAAATGGCTACAATTTAAGGAATGTGTTTAGTGACGGCATCAGATTCCTAATTGATGGAGAAAGGTCTGGGGGTAAGAAAAGCTGCTTCTAGGAGGTTGTCAAGTGTTTTCGCTCGATGATTCCATTCTTGGGTGGTTGGTTTGGCACTTGTTCCTGTAACTCGAATCCTAGCCAGGTGTATCCCATTTTAATTTTACACTATTGTGAACCTTACGCTTTTTTTACACTCTGATCGAGGTTCTCGGCATTGAAAAATCTTCTTAAACTAAATCACACGTGTATATGTTGACATTTAAGAGATATACTGTCAAGAAAATCAAGGGCAATGGTGATATATATGCGGATTAGATAGCAAAAAAAAAAAACACTAAACAAATGGCTACAATTTAAGGAATGTGTTTAGTGACGGCATCAGATTCCTAATTGATGGAGAAAGGTCTGGTGGTAAGAAAAGCTGCTTCTAGGAGGTTGTCAAGTGTTTTCGCTCGAAGATTCCATTCTTGGGTGGTTGGTTTGGCCCTTGTTCCTGTAACTCGAATCCTAACCTGGTGTATCCCATTTTAATTTTACACTATTGTGAACCTTACGCTTTTTTTACACTCTGATCGAGGTTCTCGGCATTGAAAAATCTTCGTAAACTAAATCACACGTGTATATGTTGACATTTAAGAGATATACAGTCAAGTAAATCAAGGGCAATGGTGATATATATGCGGATTAGACACCAAAAAAAAAATCACTCAACAAATGGCTACAATTTAAGGAATGTGTTTAGTGACGGCATTAGATTCCTAATTGATGGAGAAATGTCTGGTGGCAAGAAAAGCTGCTTCTAGGAGGTTGTCAAGTGTTTTCGCTCGACGATTCCATTCTTGGGTTGTTGGTTTGGCCCTTGTTCCTGTAACTCGAATCCTAACCAGGTATATCCCATTTTAATTTTACACCATTCTGAACCTTACGCCTTTTTTACTCTCTGATCGAGGTTCTCGTCATTGAAAAATCTTTGTAAACTAAATCACACGTGTATATGTTGACATTAAAGAGATATACAATCAAGAAAATCAAGGGCAATGGTGATATATATGCGGTTTAGACACCAAAAAAATCACTCAACAAATGGCTACAATTTAAAGAATGTGTTTAGTGACGGCATCAGATTCCTAATTGTTGGAGAAAGGTCTGGTGGTAAGAAAAGCTGCTTCTAGGAGGTTGTCAAGTGTTTTCGCTCGACGATTCCATTCTTGGGTGGTTGGTTTGGCCCTTGTTCCTGTAACTCGAATCCTATGCCGGTATATCCCATTTTAATTTTACACCATTGTGAACCTTACGCCTTTTTTACTCTCTGATCGAGGTTCTTGGCATTGAAAAATCTTCGTAAACTAAATCACACGTGTATATGTTGACATTTAAGAGATATACAGTCAAGAAAATCAAGGGCAATGGTGATATATATGCGGATTAGACACCAAAAAAAAATACTCAACAAATGGCTACAATTTAAGGAATGTGTTTAGTGACGGCATCAGATTCCTAATTGATGGAGAAAGGTCTGGTGGTAAGAAAAGCTGCTTCTAGGAGGTTGTCAAGTGTTTTCGCTCGACGATTCCATTCTTGGGTGGTTGGTTTGGCCCTTGTTCCTGTAACTCGAATCCTAGCCTGGTATATCCAATTTTAATTATACACCATTGTGAACCTTACGCCTTTTTCACTCTCTGATCGAGGTTCTCGGCATTGAAAAATCTTCTTAAACTAAATCACACGTGTATATGTTGACATTTAAGAGATATACTGTCAAGAAAATCAAGGGCAATGGTGATATATATGCGGATTAGACACCAAAAAAAAACACTAAACAAATGGCTACAATTTAAGGAATGTGTTTAGTGACGGCATCAGATTCCTAATTGATGGAGAAAGGTCTGGTGGTAAGAAAAGCTGCTTCTAGGAGGTTGTCAAGTGTTTTCGCTCGAAGATTCCATTCTTGGGTGGTTGGTTTGGCCCTTGTTCCTGTAACTCGAATCCTAGGCCGGTATATCCCATTTTAATTTTACACCATTGTGAACCTTACGCCTTTTTTACTCTCTGATCGAGGTTCTCGGCATTGAAAAATCTTCGTAAACTAAATCACACGTGTATATGTTGACATTTAAGAGATATACAGTCAAGTAAATCAAGGGCAATGGTGATATATATGCGGATTAGACACCAAAAAAAAATCACTCAACAAATGGCTACAATTTAAGGAATGTGTTTAGTGACGGCATTAGATTCCTAATTGATGGAGAAATGTCTGGTGGCAAGAAAAGCTGCTTCTAGGAGGTTGTCAAGTGTTTTCGCTCGACGATTCCATTCTTGGGTTGTTGGTTTGGCCCTTGTTCCTGTAACTCGAATCCTAACCAGGTATATCCCATTTTAATTTTACACCATTCTGAACCTTACGCCTTTTTTACTCTCTGATCGAGGTTCTCGTCATTGAAAAATCTTTGTAAACTAAATCACACGTGTATATGTTGAAATTAAAGAGATATACAATCAAGAAAATCAAGGGCAATGGAGATATATATGCGGTTTAGACACCAAAAAAATCACTCAACAAATGGCTACAATTTAAGGAATGTGTTTAGTGACGGCATCAGATTCCTAATTGTTGGAGAAAGGTCTGGTGGTAAGAAAAGCTGCTTCTAGGAGGTTGTCAAGTGTTTTCGCTCGACGATTCCATTCTTGGGTGGTTGGTTTGGCCCTTGTTCCTGTAACTCGAATCCTAGGCCGGTATATCCCATTTTAATTTTACACCATTGTGAACCTTACGCCTTTTTTACTCTCTGATCGAGGTTCTCGGCATTGAAAAATCTTCGTAAACTAAATCACACGTGTATATGTTGACATTTAAGAGATATACAGTCAAGAAAATCAAGGGCAATGGTGATATATATGCGGATTAGACACCAAAAAAAAATACTCAACAAATGGCTACAATTTAAGGAATGTGTTTAGTGACGGCATCAGATTCCTAATTGATGGAGAAAGGTCTGGTGGTAAGAAAAGATGCTTCTAGGAGGTTGTCAAGTGTTTTCGCTCGGCGATTCCATTCTTGGGTGGTTGGTTTGGCCCTTGTTCCTGTAACTCGAATCCTAGCCTGGTATATCCAATTTTAATTATACACCATTGTGAACCTTACGCCTTTTTCACTCTCTGATCGAGGTTCTCGGCATTGAAAAATCTTCGTAAACTAAATCACACGTGTATATGTTGACATTTAAGAGATATACAGTCAAGAAAATCAAGGGCAATGGTGATATATATGCGGATTAGACACCAAAAAAAAAAACACTCAACAAATGGCTACAATTTAAGGAATGTGTTTAGTGACGGCATCAGATTCCTAATTGATGGAGAAAGGTCTGGTGGTAAGAAAAGCTGCTTCTAGGAGGTTGTCAAGTGTTTTCGCTCGACGATTCAATTCTTGGGTGGTTGGTTTGGCCCTTGTTCCTGTAACTCGAATCCTAGCCTGTTTTATCCAATTTTAATTATACACCATTGTGAACTTTACGCCTTTTTTACTCTCTGATCGAGGTTCTCGGCATTGAAAAATCTTCGTAAACTAAATCACACGTGTATATGTTGACATTTAAGAGATATACAATCAAGAAAATCAAGGGCAATGGTGATATATATGTGGATTAGTCACCAAAAAAAAAAAACTCAACAAATGGCACCAATTTAAGGAATGTGTTTAGTGACGGCATCAGATTCCTAATTGATGGAGAAAGGTCTGGAGGGAAGAAAAGCTGCTTCTAGGAGGTTGTCAAGTGTTTTCACTCGACGATTCCATTCTTGGGTGGTTGGTTTGGCCCTTGTTCTTGTAACTCGAATCCTAGCCTGGTATATCCAATTTTAATTATACACCATTGTGAACCTTACGCCTTTTTTACACTCTGATCGATGTTCTTGGCATTGAAAAATCTTCCTAAACTAAATCACACGTGTATATGTTGACATTTAAGAGATATACTGTCAAGAAAATCAAGGGCAATGGTGATATATATGCGGATTAGACACAAAAAAAAACACTCAACAAATGGCTACAATTCAAGGAATGCGTTTAGTGACGGCATCAGATTCCTAATTGATGGAGAAAGGTCTGGTGGTAAGAAAAGCTGCTTCTAGGAGGTTGTCAAGTGTTTTCGCTCGAAGATTCCATTCTTGGGTGGTTGGTTTGGCCCTTGTTCCTGTAACTCGAATCCTAACCTGGTGTATCCCATTTTAATTTTACACTATTGTGAACCTTAGGCTTTTTTTACACTCTGATCGAGGTTCTCGGCATTGAAAAATATTCGTAAACTAAATCACACGTGTATATGTTGACATTTAAGAGATATACAGTCAAGTAAATCAAGGGCAATGGTGATATATATGCGGATTAGACACCAAAAAAAAATCACTCAACAAATGGCTACAATTTAAGGAATGTGTTTAGTGACGGCATTAGATTCCTAATTGATGGAGAAATGTCTGGGGGCAAGAAAAGCTGCTTCTAGGAGGTTGTCAAGTGTTTTCGCTCGACGATTCCATTCTTGGGTTGTTGGTTTGGCCCTTGTTCCTGTAACTCGAATCCTAACCAGGTATATCCCATTTTAATTTTACACCATTCTGAACCTTACGCCTTTTTTACTCTCTGATCGAGGTTCTCGTCATTGAAAAATCTTTGTAAACTAAATCACACGTGTATATGTTGACATTAAAGAGATATACAATCAAGAAAATCAAGGGCAATGGTGATATATATGCGGTTTAGACACCAAAAAAATCATTCAACAAATGGCTACAATTTAAGGAATGTGTTTAGTGACGGCATCAGATTCCTAATTGTTGGAGAAAGGTCTGGTGGTAAGAAAAGCTGCTTCTAGGAGGTTGTCAAGTGTTTTCGCTCGACGATTCCATTCTTGGGTGGTTGGTTTGGCCCTTGTTCCTGTAACTCGAATCCTAGGCCGGTATATCCCATTTTAATTTTACACCATTGTGAACCTTACGCCTTTTTTACTCTCTGATCGAGGTTCTCGGCATTGAAAAATCTTCGTAAACTAAATCACACGTGTATATGTTGACATTTAAGAGATATACAGTCAAGAAAATCAAGGGCAATGGTGATATATATGCGGATTAGACACCAAAAAAAAAAAATACTCAACAAATGGCTACAATTTAAGGAATGTGTTTAGTGACGGCATCAGATTCCTAATTGATGGAGAAAGGTCTGGTGGTAAGAAAAGCTGCTTCTAGGAGGTTGTCAAGTGTTTTCGCTCGACGATTCCATTCTTGGGTGGTTGGTTTGGCCCTTGTTCCTGTAACTCGAATCCTAGCCTGGTATATCCAATTTTAATTATACACCATTGTGAACCTTACGCCTTTTTCACTCTCTGATCGAGGTTCTCGGCATTGAAAAATCTTCGTAAACTAAATCACACGTGTATATGTTGACATTTAAGAGATATACAGTCAAGAAAATCAAGGGCAATGGTGATATATATGCGGATTAGACACCAAAAAAAAAAACACTCAACAAATGGCTACAATTTAAGGAATATGTTTAGTGACGGCATCAGATTCCTAATTAATGGAGAAAGGTCTGGTGGTAAGAAAAGCTGCTTCTAGGAGGTTGTCAAGTGTTTTCGCTCGACGATTCAATTCTTCGGTGGTTGGTTTGGCCCTTGTTCCTGTAACTCGAATCCTAGCCTGGTATATCCAATTTTAATTATACACCATTGTGAACTTTACGCCTTTTTTATTCTCTGATCGAGGTTCTCGGCATTGAAAAATCTTCGTAAACTAAATCACACGTGTATATGTTGACATTTAAGAGATATACAATCAAGAAAATCAAGGGCAATGGTGATATATATGCGGATTAGTCACCAAAAAAAAAACACTCAACAAATGGCACCAATTTAAGGAATGTGTTTAGTGACGGCATCAGATTCCTAATTGATGGAGAAAGGTCTGGAGGGAAGAAAAGCTGCTTCTAGGAGGTTGTCAAGTGTTTTCACTCGACGATTCCATTCTTGGGTGGTTGGTTTGGCCCTTGTTCTTGTAACTCGAATACTAGCTTGGTATATCCAATTTTAATTATACACCATTGTGAACCTTACGCCTTTTTTACTCTCTGATCGAGGTTCTCGGCATTGAAAAATCTTCCTAAACTAAATCAAACGTGTATATGTTGACATTTAAGAGATATACAGTCAAGAAAATCAAGGGCAATGGTGATATATATGCGGATTAGCCACAAAAAAAAAACACTCAACAAATGGCTACAATTCAAGGAATGCGTTTAGTGACGGCATCAGATTCCTAATTGATGGAGAAAGGTCGGGTGGTAAGAAAAGCTGCTTCTAGGAGGTTGTCAAGTGTTTTCGCTCGACGATTCCATTCTTGGGTGGTTGGTTTGGCCCTTGTTCCCGTAACTCGAATCTTAGCCCGGTATATCCCATTTTAATTTTACACCATTATGAACCTTACGCCTTTTTACTCTCTGATCGACGTTCTCGGCATTGAAAAATCTTCGTAAACTAAATCACACGTGTATATGTTGACGTTTAAGAGATATACAGTAAAAAATATCAAGGGCAATGGTGATACATATGCGGATTACACACAAAAAAAAACACTCAACAAATGGCTACAATTTAAGGAATGTGTTTAGTGACGGCATCAGATTCCTAATTGATGGAGAAAGGTCTGGGTGTAAGAAAAGCTGCTTCTAGGAGGTTGTCAAGTGTTTTCGCTAGACGATTCCATTCTTGGGTGGTTGGTTTGGCCCTTGTTCCTGTAACTCGAATCCTAGCCAGGTGTATCCCATTTTAATTTTACACTATTGTGAACCTTACGCTTTTTTTACACTCTGATCGAGGTTCTCGGCATTGAAAAATCTTCGTAAACTAAATCACACGTGTATACGTTGACATTTAAGGGATATACTGTCAAGAAAATCAAGGGCAATGGTGATATATATGCGGATTAGACACCAAAAAAAAACACTAAACAAATGGCTACAATTTAAGGAATGTGTTTAGTGACGGCATCAGATTCCTAATTGATGGAGAAAGGTCTGGTGTTAAGAAAAGCTGCTTCTAGGAGGTTGTCAAGTGTTTTCGCTCGAAGATTCCATTCTTGGGTGGTTGGTTTGGCCCTTGTTCCTGTAACTCGAATCCTAAGCTGGTGTATCCCATTTTAATTTTACACAATTGTGAACCTTACGCTTTTTTTACACTCTGATCGAGGTTCTCGGCATTGAAAAATCTTCGTAAACTAAATCACACGTGTATATGTTGACATTTAAGAGATATACAGTCAAGAAAATCAAGGGCAATGGTGATATATATGCGGATTAGACACCAAAAAAAAACACTAAACAAATGGCTACAATTTAAGGAATGTGTTTAGTGACGGCATCAGATTCCTAATTGATGGAGAAAGGTCTGGTGTTAAGAAAAGCTGCTTCTAGGAGGTTGTCAAGTGTTTTCGCTCGAAGATTCCATTCTTGGGTGGTTGGTTTGGCCCTTGTTCCTGTAACTCGAATCCTAAGCTGGTGTATCCCATTTTAATTTTACACAATTGTGAACCTTACGCTTTTTTTACACTCTGATCGAGGTTCTCGGCATTGAAAAATCTTCGTAAACTAAATCACACGTGTATATGTTGACATTTAAGAGATATACTATCAAGAAAATCAAGGGCAATGGTGATATATATGCGGATTAGACACAAAAAAAAAACACTAAACAAATGGCTACAATTTAAGGAATGTGTTTAGTGACGGCATCAGATTCCTAATTGATGGAGAAAGGTCTGGTGGTAAGAAAAGCTGCTTCTAGGAGGTTGTCAAGTGTTTTCGCTCGACGATTCCATTCTTGGGTGGTTGGTTTGGCCCTTGTTCCTGTAACTCGAATCCTAGCCTGGTATATCCAATTTTAATTATACACCATTGTGAACCTTACGCCTTTTTCACTCTCTGATCGAGGTTCTCGGCATTGAAAAATCTTCGTAAACTAAATCACACGTGTATATGTTGACATTTAAGAGATATACAGTCAAGAAAATCAAGGGCAATGGTGATATATATACGGATTAGACACCAAAAAAAATTCACTCAACAAATGGCTACAATTTAAGGAATGTGTTTAGTGACGGCATTAGATTCCTAATTGATGGAGAAATGTCTGGTGCCAAGAAAAGCTGCTTCTAGGAGGTTGTCAAGTGTTTTCGCTCGACGATTCCATTCTTGGGTTGTTGGTTTGGCCCTTGTTCCTGTAACTCGAATCCTAACCAGGTATATCCCATTTTAATTTTACACCATTCTGAACCTTACGCGTTTTTTACTCTCTGATCGAGGTTCTCGGCATTGAAAAATCTTTGTAAACTAAATCACACGTGTATATGTTGACATTAAAGAGATATACAATCATGAAAATCAAGGGCAATGGTGATATATATGCGGTTTAGATACCAAAAAAATCACTCAACAAATGGCTACAATTTAAAGAATGTGTTTAGTGACGGCATCAGATTCCTAATTGATGGAGAAAGGTCTGGTGGCAAGAAAAGATGCTTCTAGGAGGTTGTCAAGTGTTATCGCTCGACGATTCCATTCTTGGGTGGTTGGTTTTGCCATTGTTCATGTAATTCGAATCCTAGCCCGGTATATCCCATTTTAATTTTACACTATTGTTAACCATACGCCTTTTTTACTCTCTGATCGAGGTTCTCGGCATTGAAAAATCTTCGTAAACTAAATCACACGTGTATATATTGACATTTAAGAGATATATAGTCAATAAAATCTAGGGCAATGGTGATATATATGCGGATTAGACACAAAAAAAAAACACTCAACAAATGGCTACAATTTAAGGAATGTGTTTAGTGACGGCATCAGATTCCTAACTGATGGAGAAAGGTCTGGTGGCAAGAAAAGCTGCTTCTTGGAGGTTGTCAAGTGTTTTCGCTCGACGATTTCATTCTTGGGTGATTGGTTTGGCCCTTGTTCCTGTAACTCGAATCCTAGCCATGTATTTCCCATTATAATTATACACCATTGTGAACCTTACGCCTTTTTCACTCTCTGATCGAGGTTCTCGGCATTGAAAAATCTTCGTAAACTAAATCACACGTGTATATGTTGACATTTAAGAGATATACTGTCAAGAAAATCAAGGGCAATGGTGATATATATGCGGATTAGACACCAAAAAAAAACACTAAACAAATGGCTACAATTTAAGGAATGTGTTTAGTGACGGCATCAGATTCCTAATTGATGGAGAAAGGTCTGGTGTTAAGAAAAGCTGCTTCTAGGAGGTTGTCAAGTGTTTTCGCTCGAAGATTCCATTCTTGGGTGGTTGGTTTGGCCCTTGTTCCTGTAACTCGAATCCTAAGCTGGTGTATCCCATTTTAATTTTACACTATTGTGAACCTTACGCTTTTTTTACACTCTGATCGAGGTTCTCGGCATTGAAAAATCTTCGTAAACTAAATCACACGTGTATATGTTGACATTTAAGAGATATACAGTCAAGTAAATCAAGGGCAATGGTGATATATATGCGGAATAGACACCAAAAAAAAATCACTCAACAAATGGCTACAATTTAAGGAATGTGTTTAGTGACGGCATTAGATTCCTAATTGATGGAGAAATGTCTGGTGCCAAGAAAAGCTGCTTCTAGGAGGTTGTCAAGTGTTTTCGCTCGACGATTCCATTCTTGGGTTGTTGGTTTGGCCCTTGTTCCTGTAACTCGAATCCTAACCAGGTATATCCCATTTTAATTTTACACCATTCTGAACCTTACGCGTTTTTTACTCTCTGATCGAGGTTCTCGGCATTGAAAAATCTTTGTAAACTAAATCACACGTGTATATGTTGACATTAAAGAGATATACAATCATGAAAATCAAGGGCAATGGTGATATATATGCGGTTTAGATACCAAAAAAATCACTCAACAAATGGCTACAATTTAAAGAATGTGTTTAGTGACGGCATCAGATTCCTAATTGATGGAGAAAGGTCTGGTGGCAAGAAAAGATGCTTCTAGGAGGTTGTCAAGTGTTATCGCTCGACGATTCCATTCTTGGGTGGTTGGTTTTGCCATTGTTCATGTAATTCGAATCCTAGCCCGGTATATCCCATTTTAATTTTACACTATTGTTAACCATACGCCTTTTTTACTCTCTGATCGAGGTTCTCGGCATTGAAAAATCTTCGTAAACTAAATCACACGTGTATATATTGACATTTAAGAGATATATAGTCAATAAAATCTAGGGCAATGGTGATATATATGCGGATTAGACACAAAAAAAACACTCAACAAATGGCTACAATTTAAGGAATGTGTTTAGTGACGGCATCAGATTCCTAATTGATGGAGAAAGGTCTGGTGGCAAGAAAAGCTGCTTCTTGGAGGTTGTCAAGTGTTTTCGCTCGACGATTTCATTCTTGGGTGATTGGTTTGGCCCTTGTTCCTGTAACTCGAATCCTAGCCATGTATTTCCCATTATAATTTTACACCATTGTGAACATTACGCCTTTTTTACTCTCTGATCGAGGTTCTCTGCATTGAAAAATCTTCGTAAACTAAATCACACGTGTATATGTTGACATTTAAGAGATATACAGTCAAGAAAATCAAGGGCAATGGTGATATATATGCAGATTAGACACCAAAAGAAAAAAACACTTAACAAATGGCTACAATTTAAGGAATGTGTTTAGTGACGGCATCCGATTCCTAATTGATGGAGAAAGGTCTGGTGGCAAGAAAAGCTGCTTCTAGGAGGTTGTCAAGTGTTTTCGCTTGACGATTCCATTCTTGGGTGATTGGTTTGGCCCTTGTTCCTGTAACTCGAATCCTAGCCAGGTGTATCCAATTTTAATTATACACCATTGTGAACCTTACGCCTTTTTCACTCTCTGATCGAGGTTCTCGGCATTGAAAAATCTTCGTAAACAAAATCACACGTGTATATGTTGACATTTAAGAGATATACAGTCAAGAAAATCAAGGGCAATGGTGATATATATGCGGATTAGACACCAAAAAAAAAACACTCAACAAATGGCTACAATTTAAGGAATGTGTTTAGTGACGGCATCAGATTCCTAATTGATGGAGAAAGGTCTGGTGGTAAGAAAAGCTGCTTCTAGGAGGTTGTCAAGTGTTTTCGCTCGACGATTCAATTCTTGGGTGGTTGGTTTGGCCCTTGTTCCTGTAACTCGAATCCTAGCCTGTTATATCCAATTTTAATTATACACCATTGTGAACTTTACGCCTTTTTTACTCTCTGATCGAGGTTCTCGGCATTGAAAAATCTTCGTAAACTAAATCACACGTGTATATGTTGACATTTAAGAGATATACAATCAAGAAAATCAAGGGCAATGGTGATATATATGCGGATTACTCACCAAAAAAAAAAACTCAACAAATGGCACCAATTTAAGGAATGTGTTTAGTGACGGCATCAGATTCCTAATTGATGGAGAAAGGTCTGGAGGGAAGAAAAGCTGCTTCTAGGAGGTTGTCAAGTGTTTTCACTCGACGATTCCATTCTTGGGTGGTTGGTTTGGCCCTTGTTCTTGTAACTCGAATCCTAGCCTGGGATATCCAATTTTAATTATACACCATTGTGAACCTTACGCCTTTTTTACACTCTGATCGATGTTCTCGGCATTGAAAAATCTTCCTAAACTAAATCACACGTGTATATGTTGACATTTAAGAGATATACTGTCAAGAAAATCAAGGGCAATGGTGATATATATGCGGATTAGCCACAAAAAAAAAACACTCAACAAATGGCTACAATTCAAGGAATGCGTTTAGTGACGGCATCAGATTCCTAATTGATGGAGAAAGGTCTGGTGGTAAGAAAAGCTGCTTCTAGGAGGTTGTCAAGTGTTTTCGCTCGAAGATTCCATTCTTGGGTGGTTGGTTTGGCCCTTGTTCCTGTAACTCGAATCCTAACCTGGTGTATCCCATTTTAATTTTACACTATTGTGAACCTTACGCTTTTTTTACACTCTGATCGAGGTTCTCGGCATTGAAAAATCTTCGTAAACTAAATCACACGTGTATATGTTGACATTTAAGAGATATACAGTCAAGTAAATCAAGGGCAATGGTGATATATATGCGGATTAGACACCAAAAAAAAAAAAAAATCACTCAACAAATGGCTACAATTTAAGGAATGTGTTTAGTGACGGCATTAGATTCCTAATTGATGGAGAAATGTCTGGGGGCAAGAAAGGCTGCTTCTAGGAGGTTGTCAAGTGTTTTCGCTCGACGATTCCATTCTTGGGTTGTTGGTTTGGCCCTTGTTCCTGTAACTCGAATCCTAACCAGGTATATCCCATTTTAATTTTACACCATTCTGAACCTTACGCCTTTTTTACTCTCTGATCGAGGTTCTCGTCATTGAAAAATCTTTGTAAACTAAATCACACGTGTATATGTTGACATTAAAGAGATATACAATCAAGAAAATCAAGGGCAATGGTGATATATATGCGGTTTAGACACCAAAAAAATCACTCAACAAATGGCTACAATTTAAGGAATGTGTTTAGTGACGGCATCAGATTCCAAATTGTTGGAGAAAGGTCTGGTGGTAAGAAAAGCTGCTTCTAGGAGGTTGTCAAGTGTTTTCGCTCGACGATTCCATTCTTGGGTGGTTGGTTTGGCCCTTGTTCCTGTAACTCGAATCCTAGGCCGGTATATCCCATTTTAATTTTACACCATTGTGAACCTTACGCCTTTTTTACTCTCTGATCGAGGTTCTCGGCATTGAAAAATCTTCGTAAACTAAATCACACGTGTATATGTTGACATTTAAGAGATATACAGTCAAGAAAATCAAGGGCAATGGTGATATATATGCGGATTAGACACCAAAAAAAAATACTCAACAAATGGCTACAATTTAAGGAATGTGTTTAGTGACGGCATCAGATTCCTAATTGATGGAGAAAGGTCTGGTGGTAAGAAAAGCTGCTTCTAGGAGGTTGTCAAGTGTTTTCGCTCGACGATTCCATTCTTGGGTGGTTGGTTTGGCCCTTGTTCCTGTAACTCGAATCCTAGCCTGGTATATCCAATTTTAATTATACACCATTGTGAACCTTACGCCTTTTTCACTCTCTGATCGAGGTTCTCGGCATTGAAAAATCTTCGTAAACTAAATCACACGTGTATATGTTGACATTTAAGAGATATACAGTCAAGAAAATCAAGGGCAATGGTGATATATATGCGGATTAGACACAAAAAAAAACACTCAACAAATGGCTACAATTTAAGGAATGTGTTTAGTGACGGCATCAGATTCCTAATTGATGGAGAAAGGTCTGGTGGTAAGAAAAGCTGCTTCTAGGAGGTTGTCAAGTGTTTTCGCTCGACGATTCAATTCTTGGGTGGTTGGTTTGGCCCTTGTTCCTGTAACTCGAATCCTAGCCTGGTATATCCAATTTTAATTATACACCATTGTGAACTTTACGCCTTTTTTACTCTCTGATCGAGGTTCTCGGCATTGAAAAATCTTCGTAAACTAAATCACACGTGTATATGTTGACATTTAAGAGATATACAATCAAGAAAATCAAGGGCAATGGTGATATATATGCGGATTAGTCACCAAAAAAAAACACTCAACAAATGGCACCAATTTAAGGAATGTGTTTAGTGACGGCATCAGATTCCTAATTGATGGAGAAAGGTCTGGAGGGAAGAAAAACTGCTTCTAGGGGGTTGTCAAGTGTTTTCACTCGACGATTCCATTCTTGGGTGGTTGGTTTGGCCCTTGTTCTTGTAACTCGAATACTAGCTTGGTATATCCAATTTTAATTATACACCATTGTGAACCTTACGCCTTTTTTACTCTCTGATCGAGGTTCTCGGCATTGAAAAATCTTCCTAAACTAAATCAAACGTGTATATGTTGACATTTAAGAGATATACAGTAAAGAAAATCAAGGGCAATGGTGATATATATGCGGATTAGCCACAAAAAAAAAAAAAAACACTCAACAAATGGCTACAATTCAAGGAATGCGTTTAGTGACGGCATCAGATTCCTAATTGATGGAAAAAGGTCGGGTGGTAAGAAAAGCTGCTTCTAGGAGGTTGTCAAGTGTTTTCGCTCGACGATTCCATTCATGGGTGGTTGGTTTGGCCCATGTTCCCGTAACTCGAATCTTAGCCCGGTATATCCCATTTTAATTTTACACCATTATGAACCTTACGCCTTTTTACTCTCTGATCGAGGTTCTCGGCATTGAAAAATCTTCGTAAACTAAATCACACGTGTATATGTTGACGTTTAAGAGATATACAGTAAAAAATATCAAGGGCAATGGTGATACATATGCGGATTAGACACAAAAAAAAAACACTCAACAAATGGCTACAATTTAAGGAATGTGTTTAGTGACGGCATCAGATTCCTAATTGATGGAGAAAGGTCTGGGGGTAAGAAAAGCTGCTTCTAGGAGGTTGTCAAGTGTTTTCGCTAGACGATTCCATTCTTGGGTGGTTGGTTTGGCCCTTGTTCCTGTAACTCGAATCCTAGCCAGGTGTATCCCATTTTAATTTTACACTATTGTGAACCTTACGCTTTTTTTACACTCTGATCGAGGTTCTCGGCATTGAAAAATCTTCGTAAACTAAATCACACGTGTATATGTTGACATTTTAGAGATATACTGTCAAGAAAATCAAGGGCAATGGTGATATATATGCGGATTAGACACCAAAAAAAAACACTAAACAAATGGCTACAATTTAAGGAATGTGTTTAGTGACGGCATCAGATTCCTAATTGATGGAGAAAGGTCTGGTGTTAAGAAAAGCTGCTTCTAGGAGGTTGTCAAGTGTTTTCGCTCGAAGATTCCATTCTTGGGTGGTTGGTTTGGCCCTTGTTCCTGTAACTCGAATCCTAAGCTAGTGTATCCCATTTTAATTTTACACTATTGTGAACCTTACGCTTTTTTTACACTCTGATCGAGGTTCTCGGCATTGAAAAATCTTCGTAAACTAAATCACACGTGTATATGTTGACATTTAAGAGATATACAGTCAAGTAAATCAAGGGCAATGGTGATATATATGCGGAATAGACACCAAAAAAAAATCACTCAACAAATGGCTACAATTAAAGGAATGCGTTTAGTGACGGCATTAGATTCCTAATTGATGGAGAAATGTCTGGTGCCAAGAAAAGCTGCTTCTAGGAGGTTGTCAAGTGTTTTCGCTCGACGATTCCATTCTTGGGTTGTTGGTTTGGCCCTTGTTCCTGTAACTCGAATCCTAACCAGGTATATCCCATTTTAATTTTACACCATTCTGAACCTTACGCGTTTTTTACTCTCTGATCGAGGTTCTCGGCATTGAAAAATCTTTGTAAACTAAATCACACGTGTATATGTTGACATTAAAGAGATATACAATCATGAAAATCAAGGGCAATGGTGATATATATGCGGTTTAGATACCAAAAAAATCACTCAACAAATGGCTACAATTTAAAGAATGTGTTTAGTGACGGCATCAGATTCCTAATTGATGGAGAAAGGTCTGGTGGCAAGAAAAGATGCTTCTAGGAGGTTGTCAAGTGTTATCGCTCGACGATTCCATTCTTGGGTTGTTGGTTTTGCCATTGTTCATGTAATTCGAATCCTAGCCCGGTATATCCCATTTTAATTTTACACTATTGTTAACCATACGCCTTTTTTACTCTCTGATCGAGGTTCTCGGCATTGAAAAATCTTCGTAAACTAAATCACACGTGTATATATTGACATTTAAGAGATATATAGTCAATAAAATCTAGGGCAATGGTGATATATATGCGGATTAGACACAAAAAAAAAACACTCAACAAATACAATATAAGGAATGTGTTTAGTGACGGCATCAGATTCCTAATTGATGGAGAAAGGTCTGGTGGCAAGAAAAGCTGCTTCTTGGAGGTTGTCAAGTGTTTTCGCTCGACGAATTCATTCTTGGGTGATTGGTTTGGCCCTTGTTCCTGTAACTCGAATCCTAGCCATGTATTTCCCATTATAATTTTACACCATTGTGAACATTACGCCTTTTTTACTCTCTGATCGAGGTTCTCGGCATTGAAAAATCTTTGTAAACTAAATCACACGTGTATATGTTGACATTTAAGAGATATACAGTCAAGAAAATCAAGGGCAATGGTGATATATATGCAGATTAGACACCAAAAGAAAAAACACTTAACAAATGGCTACAATTTAAGGAATGTGTTTAGTGACGGCATCAGATTCCTAATTGATGGAGAAAGGTCTGGGGGTAAGAAAAGCTGCTTCTAGGAGGTTGTCAAGTGTTTTCGCTTGACGATTCCATTCTTGGGTGATTGGTTTGGCCCTTGTTCCTGTAACTCGAATCCTAGCCAGGTGTATCCCATTTTAATTTTACACTATTGTGAACCTTACGCTTTTTTTACACTCTGATCGAGGTTCTCGGCATTGAAAAATCTTCGTAAACTAAATCACACGTGTATATGTTGACATTTAAGAGATATACTGTCAAGAAAATCAAGGGCAATGGTGATATATATGCGGATTAGACACCAAAAAAAAACACTAAACAAATGGCTACAATTTAAGGAATGTGTTTAGTGACGGCATCAGATTCCTAATTGATGGAGAAAGGTCTGGTGTTAAGAAAAGCTGCTTCTAGGAGGTTGTCAAGTGTTTTCGCTCGAAGATTCCATTCTTGGGTGGTTGGTTTGGCCCTTGTTCCTGTAACTCGAATCCTAAGCTGGTGTATCCCATTTTAATTTTACACTATTGTGAACCTTACGCTTTTTTTACACTCTGATCGAGGTTCTCGGCATTGAAAAATCTTCGTAAACTAAATCACACGTGTATATGTTGACATTTAAGAGATATACAGTCAAGTAAATCAAGGGCAATGGTGATATATATGCGGAATAGACACCAAAAAAAAATCACTCAACAAATGGCTACAATTTAAGGAATGTGTTTAGTGACGGCATTAGATTCCTAATAGATGGAGAAATGTCTGGTGCCAAGAAAAGATGCTTCTAGGAGGTTGTCAAGTGTTTTCGCTCGACGATTCCATTCTTGGGTTGTTGGTTTGGCCCTTGTTCCTGTAACTCGAATCCTAACCAGGTATATCCCATTTTAATTTTACACCATTCTGAACCTTACGCGTTTTTTACTCTCTGATCGAGGTTCTCGGCATTGAAAAATCTTTGTAAACTAAATCACACGTGTATATGTTGACATTAAAGAGATATACAATCAAGAAAATCAAGGGCAATGGTGATATATATGCGGTTTAGACACCAAAAAAATCACTCAACAAATGGCTACAATTTACGGAATGTGTTTAGTGACGGCATCAGATTCCTAATTGATTTAGAAAGGTCTGGTGGCAAGAAAAGATGCTTCTAGGAGGTTGTCAAGTGTTATCGCTCGACGATTCCATTCTTGGGTGGTTGGTTTTGCCATTGTTCCTGTAATTCGAATCCAAGCCCGGTATATCCCATTTTAATTTTACACTATTGTTAACCATACGCCTTTTTTACTCTCTGATCGAGGTTCTCGGCATTGAAAAATCTTCGTAAACTAAATCACACGTGTATATATTGACATTTAAGAGATATATAGTCAATAAAATCTAGGGCAATGGTGATATATATGCGGATTAGACACAAAAAAAAACTCTCAACAAATGGCTACAATTTAAGGAATGTGTTTAGTGACGGCATCAGATTCCTAATTGATGGAGAAAGGTCTGGTGGCAAGAAAAGCTGCTTCTAGGAGGTTGTCAAGTGTTTTCGCTCGACGATTTCATTCTTGGGTGATTGGTTTGGCCCTTGTTCCTGTAACTCGAATCCTAGCCATGTATTTCCCATTTTAATTTTACACCATTGTGAACCTTACGCCTTTTTTACTCTCTAATCGAGGTTCTCGGCATTGAAAAATCTTCGTAAACTAAATCACACGTGTATATGTTGACATTTAAGAGATATACAGTCAAGAAAATCAAGGGCAATGGTGATATATATGCAGATTAGACACCAAAATAAAAAACACTTAACAAATGGCTACAATTTAAGGAATGTGTTTAGTGACGGCATCCGATTCCTAATTGATGGAGAAAGGTCTGGTGTTAAGAAAAGCTGCTTCTAGGAGGTTGTCAAGTGTTTTCGCTTGAAGATTCCATTCTTGGGTGATTGGTTTGGCCCTTGTTCCTGTAACTCGAATCCTAGCCAGGTGTATCCCATTTTAATTTTACACTATTGTGAACCTTACGCTTTTTTTACACTCTGATCGAGGTTCTCGGCATTGAAAAATCTTCGTAAACTAAATCACACGTGTATATGTTGACATTTAAGAGATATACTGTCAAGAAAATCAAGGGCAATGGTGATATATATGCGGATTAGACACCAAAAAAAAAACACTAAACAAATGGCTACAATTTAAGGGATGTGTTTAGTGACGGCATCAGATTCCTAATTGATGGAGAAAGGTCTGGTGACAAGAAAGCTGCTTCTATGAGGTTGTCAAGTGTTTTCTCTCGACGATTCCATTCTTGGGTGGTTCGTTTGGCCCTTGTTCCTGTAACTCGAATCCAAGCCCGGTACATCCCATTTTAATTTTACACCATTGTGAACCTTACGCCTTTTTTGCTCTCTGATCGAGGTTCTCGGCATTGAAAAATCTTCGTAAACTAAATCACACGTGTATATGTTGACATTTAAGAGATATACAGTCAAGAAAATCAAGAGCAATGGTGATATATATGCGGATTAGACACCAAAAAAAAAAACACTCAACAAATGGCTACAATTTAAGGAATGTGTTTAGTGACGGCATCAGATTCCTAATTGATGGAGAAAGGTCTGGTGGCAAGAAAAGCTGCTTCTAGGAGGTTGTCAAGTGTTTTCGCTCGACAATTACATTCTTGGGTGGTTGTTTTGGCCTTTGTTCCTGTAACTCGAATCCAACCCCGGTATATCCCATTTAAATTTACACCATTGTGAACCTTTCGCCTTTTTAACTCTCTGATCGAGGTTCTCGGCATTGAAAAATCTTCGTAAAATAAATCACACGTGTATATGTTGACATTTAAGAGATATACAGTCAAGAAAATCAAGGGCAATGGTGATATATATGCGGATTAGACACCAAAAAAAAACACTCAACAAATGGCTACAATTTAAGGAATGTGTTTAGTGACGGTATCAGATTCCTAATTGATGGAGAAAGGTCTGGTGGCAAGAAAAGCTGCTTCTAGGAGGTTGTCAAGTGTTTTCGCTCGACAATTACATTCTTGGGTGGTTGGTTTGGCCTTTGTTCCTGTAACTCGAATCCTAGCCCGGTATATCCCATTTAAATTTTACACCATTGTGAACCTTACGCCTTTTTTACTCTCTGCTCGAGGTTCTCGGCATTGAAAAATCTTCGTAAACTAAAACACACGTGTTTATGTTTACTTTTAAGTGATATACAGTCAAGAAAATCAAGGGCAATGGTGATATATATGCGGATTAGACACCAAAAAAAACACTCAACAAATGGCTACATTTGAGGAATGTGTTTAGTGACTGCATCAGATTCCTGATTGCTGGAGAAAGGTCTGGTGGCAAGAAAAGCTGCTTCTAGGAGGTTGTCAAGTCTTTTCTCTCGACGATTCCATTCTTGGGTGGTTGGTTTGGCCCTTGTTCCTGTAACTCTAATCCTAGCCAGGTATATCCCATTTTAATTTTACACCATTGTGAACCTTACGCCTTTTTTACTCTCTGATCGAGGTTCTCGGTATTGAAAAATCTTCGTAAATTAAATCTGACGTGTATATGTTGACATTTAAGAGATATACAGTCAAGAAAATCAAGGGCAATGGTGATATATATGCGGATTAGACACCAAAAAAAAACACTCAACAACTGGCTACAATTTAAGGAATGTGTTTAGTGACGGCATCAGATTCCTAATTGATGGAGAAAGGTCTGGTGGCAAGAAAAGCTGCTTCAAGGTGGTTGTCAAGTCTTTTCTCTCGACGATTTCATTCTTGGGTGATTGGTTTGGCCCTTGTTCCTGTAACTCGAATCCTAGCCATGTATTTCCCATTTTAATTTTACACCATTGTGAACCTTACGCCTTTTTTACTCTCTAATCGAGGTTCTCGGCATTGAAAAATCTTCGTAAACTAAATCACACGTGTATATGTTGACATTTAAGAGATATACAGTCAAGAAAATCAAGGGCAATGGTGATATATATGCAGATTAGACACCAAAATAAAAAACACTTAACAAATGGCTACAATTTAAGGAATGTGTTTAGTGACGGCATCCGATTCCTAATTGATGGAGAAAGGTCTGGTGTTAAGAAAAGCTGCTTCTAGGAGGTTGTCAAGTGTTTTCGCTTGAAGATTCCATTCTTGGGTGATTGGTTTGGCCCTTGTTCCTGTAACTCGAATCCTAGCCAGGTGTATCCCATTTTAATTTTACACTATTGTGAACCTTACGCTTTTTTTACACTCTGATCGAGGTTCTCGGCATTGAAAAATCTTCGTAAACTAAATCACACGTGTATATGTTGACATTTAAGAGATATACTGTCAAGAAAATCAAGGGCAATGGTGATATATATGCGGATTAGACACCAAAAAAAAAACACTAAACAAATGGCTACAATTTAAGGGATGTGTTTAGTGACGGCATCAGATTCCTAATTGATGGAGAAAGGTCTGGTGACAAGAAAAGCTGCTTCTATGAGGTTGTCAAGTGTTTTCTCTCGACGATTCCATTCTTGGGTGGTTCGTTTGGCCCTTGTTCCTGTAACTCGAATCCAAGCCCGGTACATCCCATTTTAATTTTACACCATTGTGAACCTTACGCCTTTTTTGCTCTCTGATCGAGGTTCTCGGCATTGAAAAATCTTCGTAAACTAAATCACACGTGTATATGTTGACATTTAAGAGATATACAGTCAAGAAAATCAAGAGCAATGGTGATATATATGCGGATTAGACACCAAAAAAAAAAACACTCAACAAATGGCTACAATTTAAGGAATGTGTTTAGTGACGGCATCAGATTCCTAATTGATGGAGAAAGGTCTGGTGGCAAGAAAAGCTGCTTCTAGGAGGTTGTCAAGTGTTTTCGCTCGACAATTACATTCTTGGGTGGTTGTTTTGGCCTTTGTTCCTGTAACTCGAATCCAACCCCGGTATATCCCATTTAAATTTACACCATTGTGAACCTTTCGCCTTTTTAACTCTCTGATCGAGGTTCTCGGCATTGAAAAATCTTCGTAAAATAAATCACACGTGTATATGTTGACATTTAAGAGATATACAGTCAAGAAAATCAAGGGCAATGGTGATATATATGCGGATTAGACACCAAAAAAAAACACTCAACAAATGGCTACAATTTAAGGAATGTGTTTAGTGACGGTATCAGATTCCTAATTGATGGAGAAAGGTCTGGTGGCAAGAAAAGCTGCTTCTAGGAGGTTGTCAAGTGTTTTCGCTCGACAATTACATTCTTGGGTGGTTGGTTTGGCCTTTGTTCCTGTAACTCGAATCCTAGCCCGGTATATCCCATTTAAATTTTACACCATTGTGAACCTTACGCCTTTTTTACTCTCTGCTCGAGGTTCTCGGCATTGAAAAATCTTCGTAAACTAAAACACACGTGTTTATGTTTACTTTTAAGTGATATACAGTCAAGAAAATCAAGGGCAATGGTGATATATATGCGGATTAGACACCAAAAAAAACACTCAACAAATGGCTACATTTGAGGAATGTGTTTAGTGACTGCATCAGATTCCAGATTGCTGGAGAAAGGTCTGGTGGCAAGAAAAGCTGCTTCTAGGAGGTTGTCAAGTCTTTTCTCTCGACGATTCCATTCTTGGGTGGTTGGTTTGGCCCTTGTTCCTGTAACTCTAATCCTAGCCAGGTATATCCCATTTTAATTTTACACCATTGTGAACCTTACGCCTTTTTTACTCTCTGATCGAGGTTCTCGGTATTGAAAAATCTTCGTAAACTAAATCTGACGTGTATATGTTGACATTTAAGAGATATACAGTCAAGAAAATCAAGGGCAATGGTGATATATATGCGGATTAGACACCAAAAAAAAACACTCAACAACTGGCTACAATTTAAGGAATGTGTTTAGTGACGGCATCAGATTCCTAATTGATGGAGAAAGGTCTGGTGGCAAGAAAAGCTGCTTCAAGGTGGTTGTCAAGTGTTTTCGCTCGACGATTCCATTCTTGGGTGGTTGGTTTGGCCCTTGTTCCTGTAACTCGAATCCTAGCCTGTTATATCCCATTTTAATTTTACACCATTATGAACCTTACGCCTTTTTTACTCTCTGATCAAGGTTCTTGGCATTAAAAAATCTTCGTAAACTAAATCACACGTATATATGTTGACATTTAAGAGATATACAGTCAAGAAAATCAAGGGCAATGGTGATATATATGCGGATTAGACACAAAAAAAAAAAACACTCAATAAATGCCTACAATTTAAGGAATGTGTTTAGTGACGGCATCAGATTCCTAATTGATGGAGAAAGGTCTGGTGGCAAGTGTAACACCTGTGCCTTCATGGCTATCAAACAAATACCAAACCAATGAAATATTATATTTCATACTTGGGATTTGTAAAAAAAAATATGTGTATCATTTGCACATATCAATTCTTGTTCAATTTCAAACTCTAAATCGCTTTCTAGAAGGTTATACGCGCACCGATGCGTAAATATAACCAGTTTAATGCAACGAACACTCCGGAATTGTGAATTAGGCTTAACATACCTTAAATAACCTTTACATAACTTAGAAATAAGTTTTGGAAGGTTTGGTATGCCGAAAACAAGCTAATTCGCTTACAGGGACTAAACTTGACAAACTGCGAAAGTATGCCAATTTGAACTGTAACAGACATTCCGGAGCATGACCATAAGTTAAACATACCATAAATATCCTTCACATAGCTTAGAAATAGGCTTTGAGGTGTTCGGTATGCTAAAATAAACTTTTGTGTCATTCAGGGACTAAAAGTGTCAAAAAGTGCACAAGTTTGCATTTTCGCGCATAACTTACGTTCTGAATACATCCAGACATCCAAAAATTTATGTAAGCATGACTATATTATACTTTAGTGTTTGGCTTGCCAAAAATCCATTCGTTGCGTCATTTGTATTGTTTTTCGCGCTTATGCGCATTCCGTCGTAATTAAGCGAACATCGCGTTCGTACGACCAAACGAACCAACACCCGGCATATTTTTGAGTATTTTTCATGTCCAAAATGTTTACACATCATTTTAGGGCCTTAAAGTTGGCTTTACGGGCCTTAGAAGTGTCGGAAATGGCATACACACATAACAGGGACCAAAACTGTCATTTCTGAAAGATGTTTGCTTATACATCGAATCTAGTCCTTCCCACTTGTTTCACATGGTTTTGGGAATCTATGGGCTGGTATTTTGGGCACATGGTATTACAATACCATGGGTGCTAGTGTATGGCCAAGATTGAAGCACTTTTTCCAAGAAACGATCCTAACGGTTCGGGAAATCCTATAAATACCCCACCCCCCCATGCTTCAAAATTACAAGAACTTTGATTTGAGAAACTCTAAGTTGAAACTATTGTTTCATACCTGAGATTTTTGAATCGAAGTTAGCATTCGGGGACCCTTCGTAAGTATTCTTTCGTTCTTTTATTGCTTTTCGAGTCTTTCGAGTCTGAAAGTCAAACTTTGTTTGACGTTCTACATTGACCAGTTATGGTCAATGCGAAGTTCGTTTGAACTTCGCAACGTGAGTGTAATCACGTTGGTTATAGTCCCTTGGGACTATGCCTACTGATTACCACGTTGTCTAGGCTCGTAGGGTAAGCGATCTAATAAATCGCTTATACCTTCGAACCCGACCCAGTTTGGTCGATCATTAAGATCCGACCAAATACATTAGGTGACCATAGTAGGTAGGGAATAACCTCCCGAGGTTATACCCTATGGTCGCTTCGTTTGAATAGTTGTATGATAGGTAGTTTATATGCCTTAGGTAAATTACCAGAATACCCTTTTCATGTATAATTGGTAATTAAGCTTATGTAACCTAAAATTTTGTACATAACGGATTATACAACATAATTAAACACGTTTAGGCATATAAATACTTGTCATAGGACTAGTTAGACGTCTCGAACGCGCTTTGCGCGCACGACGCGTTAAAGTAGCGTATGTTACCTTAATGGGTCGCGATGGGTCGAAAGCACTTAGGTTTGGTTTCATTGTAGTATGTAGGCCTTGTTAAACCATATCATATGAGTTCCAATACTCATTTGGTTTACCAAGCCTCATCCTATCCGATCTCCCGATTTAAGTCCGGTTTATTTATATAGTTTTAGATTGTCGACTGATTCCGTGCTCTCTCTAGCTTTGTTTGGTTGTTGTTCAAGACCTCTAAGCATTCTCAGGCGAGTACATTATTCCCCTATTTTACTGCTTTCAATTGTTTTGGGGTGACTCATATGTGCTAAATGTTTTCGATGTTATAACGATGGTTTCAAAAACGATTAAGACGATTTATACAAAACTAATAACGATTTCATAAAGTGAACAAACTTGTTGGTTGTAGTTACATAACAAATGACATTCATTAGCAATGATCAAGCCGACCAGTATTAGGTTATGGTACCATAGGATCTGACAAATCCCGTTAGTTACTACACCCGTAGTTATGTGTGGGTGTTGTGGGTAGCGACTGAATCTGTAATTGTTAATTTACTCTTTGGTAAGGGTTTATTAATGCGAGATGTTAATCTATCCTTTGGTAAGGGTTTATTAATGCGAATTATTAATCTATCCTTTGGTAAGGGTTTATTAATGCGAGTCAAGAAGGTTTGAATGTTATTAGCGAGACGACCATTTAAGTAGTTTCACGACCTAAAACGAATTTAACGATTGGGTAAGCGATTGGTTTCAAAGCGATATACGATTGGGTTTTGGTTATACATATTACATGATTTACATTGGGCATGAACATTACTTTGGTGGTTTGGTTTGACTAAGTGATTAAGTAATAATGCGTGTGGAATATGATACAAGCATGGTGGATACGCCGCTGGTACTTCCTATATATAAGTGTTTGTATGGTATTACATATTGTAGCGTTATTTGAATCATTTCAGTTTGAGACATAGAACATTTTATACAAGTAACATACTTTTCACAAGACATTTATTTACAAACAACTTATCTTATATAAACTCATTTTACATGGTTATTCATTTAATCATGCATTATTCTCTTATTATACATATCACCTGAACTTATTATTTTTCAAATGATTTACAAAGACAAAGCAAATTACAAGGTTCATGACTAAACATTTTCTTAAAACATAAGTCATGAATCTTATTTTCACAAAACCTATGTACTCGCCAGCATTTCTTTGCTGACCTCGTTTTCACATATGTTTCAGGTATTGTTGAATGATATCGATTGATAAGATGCATGCTCACATAGGACTGGACAAGGCCTTAGTGACTCAATAACAATGATAGACTATGTTTAATTTGTGTATTTAGATTTCCAGACGATGTAATTATTCAATGTTTAATAAAACGAAACACTTTTTGGTATCCATGGTTATGAAACATTAATTCTGTTGCAACACGCCCCGATGTTTCCGCCGCGATTTGTTGTTTTACGCGGTCGGGGTGTGACAGAAAAGATGGTATCAGAGCCAATGGTTATAGGGAATTAGGTTATTAGTAATGCTTTGACCTAGTCTATAACCTTCTTAGGACCCTAACGCGAGTTTACTTGCGTTTAGTCATAAAACAATACCGTCACCTATCCTTAGGCGACGACCACAACAAGAACATAAATTTCAAAACCGCTTTGAAAACTAATCATCTGTTCTAGGATGATTGATTTCTAGGTTTTGAACCCTCTATTGTAAGGTTTTGAACTCTCTATTTTATGGTTTTGAACCCCTTTGAGTTTTCAAAACTTCGTCAAGGTTTTGGGTTTTAAATAATGTGAACACGTGCAAACTGGAAGGGTGAATGCCTGTATTCTGGGTTTTCTGTCTAGGCAAGCACTTCGTATACATCTCATCAGACGCGAGACCAGTTGTGCTTACCTGGGAATTCTTGGGATGAGTGTTCACTTATAGGCTAGCATGTCTTCGCGATACATTATTTTTGACCCATTTACTTTGATAGTCACCATCTCATTTGTTTGCCTTAGGTAACAAACAAATGATCACAATTTTCATGCGTTATCATTCTGTTTTAATTGTCCAATAACCTTTCACGTGTTTCTCCCTATGCCTTTCTTTTTCTTCAAAAATGTCTCTTCATCACGATGACGCCCAAATATCTGAGCAAGCAGCCAAATTCGCTCAGCGAATAGGCGAAGTAGTCCTGAAGACTGTTGAATTAGCTACTGCCATGTATCATCTCCAGGATGAAGCCACTCAAGAGTCACCAAGACAGGCAGGACCTAGTCAGGCGACAACACCATCAGCCAATAAACCAATCGAGGAATCAAAGACCATGGATGAACGATCCCCTAAGAAGTCAAAGAAGCGAAAGGCTTCTCAGAACTTCGCCATGGTCGCTCACAATGGTAAAGCAGTCCCCAACCAACCAGCTCAACCCCCTGCTAGGTGTGTATGGCTTTTCCTATGATACCTACATCAAGGAACTATGTACCTTACAAACTACTCTTGTGATTTCTCTCTTTCAAATGATTGCTCATGATTCCCTCGAAAATTTTAAGTACTCGTTTCACTCTAAGAAACAAAGTACAGAAAATTAAGTGACATTATGAGTAATCGTGCTTTTCGCACATCTGTGCCTTTAAATCCTTGGTTAGATAACTAAGGGTATTTTCAAATCTCATACCCATTACGTTTTGATTTTTCAACATACACAGTACCAGTATTTCAAAACAATCTTCATGATCTCAAAACATTTCATATAGTTTGAAAACAATTTTTCTAGATGCATTGTCTATGTTATTTCAAAAACATTGGCCATGTTATCAAAACCAACCTTTCTAATTTCAAAATATTTCATATAGTCTGAAGACAATATTAACACAATACATTTTCTGATCAAGTGCATGATTTCGAAAAGCATCATTCATGTCTTTCAAAAACCTTATACATAATTTCAAAATTCATCTCGCATGATTTTAAAGCATTTTTGTAAATATATCTACCTAATACACCTACTTTATGATTTCAAAAAGTATTATATATAAGGTTTCAAAAAAAAAAGTTAAACCCATTTTTCTTAAAAGAACCCCATGCATAGTTTTCAAAAATATTTTCCTCATACATTGACTTAACCTTCAAAATTCTGCTTCATATGTCGCCTTGACATATCAAGCATCTCAACTTCATAAGCATTTTACATCATGTTTTGACCTAAGCACATCCAGTGCAAGGTTTCAAAACATCTTCAACTTTTAAAATTCATATGGGATCTTTTTATCTTTACAATTAGATCCTTGTGGATGATTATCATTCAAATCAGAGTCCTTAATTGGATTCCTTATGTACCTTAATTCGAACATTTCGGTTCCTAATAATCGAAATCGAATTTTCTTTTTGAATCTTTCTATCTTTATAGTTGGATTCTTGATAACGTTTAAAGTACCAAATGAAATCCACGGAATGGATTCCTAGTGTGCTTTAAATGTATGTACGCAATTTACAAGACAAATTAACGAACAATTTTGTGGTTATGTGATATATGTTTATGTGTTCTCCTCTATGATTTTGTGTGATCCGATTTTCAAATCCTCATAGAATCTTTCATGTTTTCATATGAGGGATTCATAGTAGGATATTCAAAAGGTACTACCTTAAATCCTTATGGGCTTCTACCTGGTAGTTAAGACCCTTGGGTTATATAGTACCATTCCATGATTCGATGAGAGACCCTTTAGTGGTCTAGTCAAAAAGATTGATTCAAGATCTGGTTAAGAATGGCATGTGATGATACAGCTGAAAGGACCCTATGGTGGTCCAGTCACACTCATCACAGGTTTGTTCATTTGGTTTTACCCTACACATTATAAAATAGACTGTGTGAACTGTGCAAGGAATTGTCTAATTATGGTCGCGTACATAATTATGAAATTTAGTGCATAGAAACCCAGTAATATTTATTAAGTGTAAGAAACGATAGTGACAACAATAACGAAATGAGAACGATGTAATGGAGGTACGGTGGACGCACCAATGACGCTTCATATACTTGTATATAAGTGTCCCTCTTACATTGCAAGCATAATGTTATTAAGGTTACTAGAAGTTCAGAACCCTAACCAATATTGTTTGATCTTTTCAACTTCATGTTTTAAACTCTCACAAGTTTCCTCTAAATAAATTTCGGGACGAAATTTCCTAAAGTAGGGGAGACTGTAACACCTGTGCCTTCACGGCCATCAAACAAATACCAAACCAATGAAATATTATATTTCATACTTGGGATTTGTAAAAAAAATATGTGTATCATTTGCACATATCAATTCTTGTTCAATTTCAAACTCTAAATCGCTTTCTAGAAGGTTATACGCGCACCGATGCGTAAATATAACCAGTTTAATGCAACGAACACTCCGGAATAGTGAAATAGGCTTAACATACCTTAAATAACCTTTACATAACTTAGAAATAAGTTTTGGAAGGTTTGGTATGCCGAAAACAAGCTAATTCGCTTACAGGGACTAAACTTGACAAACTGCGAAAGTATGCCAATTTGAACTGTAACAGACATTCCGGAGCATGACCATAAGTTAAACATACCATAAATATCCTTCACATAGCTTAGAAATAGGCTTTGAGGTGTTCGTTATGCTAAAATAAACTTTTGTGTCATTCAGGGACTAAAAGTGTCAAAAACTGCACAAGTTTGCATTTTCGCGCATAACTTACGTTCTGAATACATCCGGACATCCAAAAATTTATGTAAGCATGACTATATTATACTTTAGTGTTTGGCTTGCCAAAAATCCATTCGTTGCGTCATTTGGATCGTTTTTCGCGCTTATGCGCATTCCGTCGTAATTAAGCGAACATCGCGTTCGTACGACCAAACGAACCAACACCCGGCATATTTTTGAGTATGTTTCATGTCCACAATGTTTAGAAATCATTTTAGGGCCTTAAAGTTGGCTTTACGGGCCTTAGAAGTGTCGGAAATGGCATAAACACATAACAGGGACCAAAACTGTCATTTCTGAAAGATGTTTGCTTATACATCGAATCTAGTCCTTCCCACTTGTTTCACATGGTTTTGGGAATCTATGGGCTGGTATTTTGGGCACATGATATTACAATACCATGGGTGCTAGTGTATGGCCAAGATTGAAGCACTTTTTCCAAGAAACGATCCTAACGGTTCGGGAAATCCTATAAATACCCACCCCCCCATGCTTCAAAATTACCAGAACTTTGATTTGAGAAACTCTAAGTTGAAACTATTGTTTCATACCTGAGATTTTTGAATCGAAGTTAGCATTCGGGGACCCTTCGTAAGTATTCTTTCGTTCTTTTATTGCTTTTCGAGTCTGAAAGTCAAACTTTGTTTGACTTTCTACATTGACCAGTTATGGTCAATGCGAAGTTCGTTTGAACTTCGCAAAGTGAGTGTAATCACGTTGGTTATAGTCCCTTGGGACTATGCCTACTGATTACCACGTTGTCTAGGGTCGTAGGGTAAGCGATCTAATAAATCGCTTATACCTTCGAACCCGACCCAGTTTGGTCGATCATTAAGATCCGACCAAATACATTAGGTGACCATAGTAGGTAGGGAATAACCTCCCGAGGTTATACCCTATGGTCGCTTCGTTTGAATAGTTGTATGATAGGTAGTTTATATGCCTTAGGTAAATTACCAGAATACCCTTTTCATGTATAATTGGTAATTAAGCTTATGTAACCTAAACTTTTGTACATAACTGATTATACAACATAATTAAACACGTTTAGGCATATAAATACTTGTCATAGGACTAGTTAGACGTCTCGAACGCGCTTTGCGCGCACGACGCGTTAAAGTAGCGTATGTTACCTTAATGGGTCGCGATGGGTCGAAAGCACTTAGGTTTGGTTTCATTGTACTATGTAGGCCTTGTTAAACCATATCATATGAGTTCCAATACTCATTTGGTTTACCAAGCCTCATCCTATCCGATCTCCCGATTTAAGTCCGGTTTATTTATATAGTTTTAGATTGTCGACTGATTCCGTGCTCTCTCTAGCTTTGTTTGGTTGTTGTTCAAGAACTCTAAGCATTCTCAGGCGAGTACATTATTCCCCTATTTTACTGCTTTCAATTGTTTTGGGGTGACTCATATGTGCTAAATGTTTTCGATGTTATAACGATGGTTTCAAAAACGATTAAGACGATTTATACAAAACTAATAACGATTTCATAAAGTGAACAAACTTGTTGGTTGTAGTTACATAACAAATGACATTCATTAGCAATGATCAAGCCGACCAGTATTAGGTTATGGTACCATAGGATCTGACAAATCCCGTTAGTTACTACACCCGTAGTTATGTGTGGGTGTTGTGGGTAGCGACTGAATCTGTAATTGTTAATTTACTCTTTGGTAAGGGTTTATTAATGCGAGATGTTAATCTATCCTTTGGTAAGGGTTTATTAATGCGAATTATTAATCTATCCTTTGGTAAGGGTTTATTAATGCGAGTCAAGAAGGTTTGAATGTTATTAGCGAGACGACCATTTAAGTAGTTTCACGACCTAAAACGAATTTAACGATTGGGTAAGCGATTGGTTTCAAAGCGATATACGATTGGGTTTTGGTTATACATATTACATGATTTACATTGGGCATGAACATTACTTTGGTGGTTTGGTTTGACTAAGTGATTAAGTAACAATGCGTGTGGAATATGATACAAGCATGGTGGATACGCCGCTGGTACTTCCTATATATAAGTGTTTGTATGGTATTACATATTGTAGCGTTATTTGAATCATTTCAGTTTGAGACATAGAACATTTTATACAAGTAACATACTTTTCACAAGACATTTATTTACAAACAACTTATCTTATATAAACTCATTTTACATGGTTATTCATTTAATCATGCATTATTCTCTTATTATACATATCACCTGAACTTATTATTTTTCAAATGATTTACAAAGACAAAGCAAATTACAAGGTTCATGACTAAACATTTTCTTAAAACAGAAGTCATGAATCTTATTTTCACAAAACCTATGTACTCGCCAGCATTTCTTTGCTGACCTCGTTTTCACATATGTTTCAGGTATTGTTGAATGATATCGATTGATAAGATGCATGCTCACATAGGACTGGACAAGGCCTTAGTGACTCAATAACAATGATAGACTATGTTTAATTTGTGTATTTAGATTTCCAGACGATGTAATTATTCAATGTTTAATAAAACGAAACACTTTTTGGTATCCATGGTTATGAAACATTAATTCTGTTGCAACACGCCCCGATGTTTCCGCCGCGATTTGTTGTTTTACGCGGTCGGGGTGTGACAGAAAAGATGGTATCAGAGCCAATGGTTATAGGGAATTAGGTTATTAGTAATGCTTTGACCTAGTCTATAACCTTCTTAGGACCCTAACGCGAGTTTACTTGCGTTTAGTCATAAAACAATACCGTCACCTATCCTTAGGCGACGACCACAACAAGAACATAAATTTCAAAACCGCTTTGAAAACTAATCATCTGTTCTAGGATGATTGATTTCTAGGTTTTGAACCCTCTATTGTACGGTTTTGAACTCTCTATTTTATGGTTTTGAACCCCTTTGAGTTTTCAAAACTTCGTCAAGGTTTTGGGTTTTAAATAATGTGAACACGTGCAAACTGGAAGGGTGAATGCCTGTATTCTGGGTTTTCTGTCTAGGCAAGCACTTCGTATACATCTCATCAGACGCGAGACCAGTTGTGCTTACCTGGGAATTCTTGGGATGAGTGTTCACTTATAGGCTAGCATGTCTTCGCGATACATTATTTTTGACCCATTTACTTTGATAGTCACCATCTCATTTGTTTGCCTTAGGTAACAAACAAATGATCACAATTTTCATGCGTTATCATTCTGTTTTAATTGTCCAATAACCTTTCACCTGTTTCTCCCTATGCCTTTCTTTTTCTTCAAAAATGTCTCTTCATCACGATGACGCCCAAATATCTGAGCAAGCAGCCAAATTCGCTCAGCGAATAGGCGAAGTAGTCCTGAAGACTGTTGAATTAGCTACTGCCATGTATCATCTCCAGGATGAAGCCACTCAAGAGTCACCAAGACAGGCAGGACCTAGTCAGGCGACAACACCATCAGCCAATAAACCAATCGAGGAATCAAAGACCATGGATGAACGATCCCCTAAGAAGTCAAAGAAGCGAAAGGCTTCTCAGAACTTCGCCATGGTCGCTCACAATGGTAAAGCAGTCCCCAACCAACCAGCTCAACCCCCTGCTAGGTGTGTATGGCTTTTCCTATGATACCTACATCAAGGAACTATGTACCTTACAAACTACTCTTGTGATTTCTCTCTTTCAAATGATTGCTCATGATTCCCTCGAAAATTTTAAGTACTCGTTTCACTCTAAGAAACAAAGTACAGAAAATTAAGTGACATTATGAGTAATCGTGCTTTTCGCACATCTGTGCCTTTAAATCCTTGGTTAGATAACTAAGGGTATTTTCAAATCTCATACCCATTACGTTTTGATTTTTCAACATACACAGTACCAGTATTTCAAAACAATCTTCATGATCTCAAAACATTTCATATAGTTTGAAAACAATTTTTCTAGATGCATTGTCTATGTTATTTCAAAAACATTGGCCATGTTATCAAAACCAACCTTTCTAATTTCAAAATATTTCATATAGTCTGAAGACAATATTAACACAATACATTTTCTGATCAAGTGCATGATTTCGAAAAGCATCATTCATGTCTTTCAAAAACCTTATACATAATTTCAAAATTCATCTCGCATGATTTTAAAGCATTTTTGTAAATATATCTACCTAATACACCTACTTTATGATTTCAAAAAGTATTATATATAAGGTTTCAAAAAAAAAGTTAAACCCATTTTTCTTAAAAGAACCCCATGCATAGTTTTCAAAAATATTTTCCTCATACATTGACTTAACCTTCAAAATTCTGCTTCATATGTCGCCTTGACATATCAAGCATCTCAACTTCATAAGCATTTTACATCATGTTTTGACCTAAGCACATCCAGTGCAAGGTTTCAAAACATCTTCAACTTCTAAAATTCATATGGGATCTTTTTATCTTTACAATTAGATCCTTGTGGATGATTATCATTCAAATCAGAGTCCTTAATTGGATTCCTTATGTACCTTAATTCGAACATTTCGGTTCCTAATAATCGAAATCGAATTTTCTTTTTGAATCTTTCTATCTTTATAGTTGGATTCTTGATAACGTTTAAAGTACCAAATGAAATCCACGGAATGGATTCCTAGTGTGCTTTAAATGTATGTACGCAATTTACAAGACAAATTAACGAACAATTTTGTGGTTATGTGATATATGTTTATGTGTTCTCCTCTATGATTTTGTGTGATCCGATTTTCAAATCCTCATAGAATCTTTCATGTTTTCATATGAGGGATTCATAGTAGGATATTCAAAAGGTACTACCTTAAATCCTTATGGGCTTCTACCTGGTAGTTAAGACCCTTGGGTTATATAGTACCATTCCATGATTCGATGAGAGACCCTTTAGTGGTCTAGTCAAAAAGATTGATTCAAGATCTGGTTAAGAATGGCATGTGATGATACAGCTGAAAGGACCCTATGGTGGTCCAGTCACACTCATCACAGGTTTGTTCATTTGGTTTTACCCTACACATTATAAAATAGACTGTGTGAACTGTGCAAGGAATTGTCTAATTATGGTCGCGTACATAATTATGAAATTTAGTGCATAGAAACCCAGTAATATTTATTAAGTGTAAGAAACGATAGTGACAACAATAACGAAATGAGAACGATGTAATGGAGGTACGGTGGACGCACCAATGACGCTTCATATACTTGTATATAAGTGTCCCTCTTACATTGCAAGCATAATGTTATTAAGGTTACTAGAAGTTCAGAACCCTAACCAATATTGTTTGATCTTTTCAACTTCATGTTTTAAACTCTCACAAGTTTCCTCTAAATAAATTTCGGGACGAAATTTCCTAAAGTAGGGGAGACTGTAACACCTGTGCCTTCACGGCCATCAAACAAATACCAAACCAATGAAATATTATATTTCATACTTGGGATTTGTAAAAAAAATATGTGTATCATTTGCACATATCAATTCTTGTTCAATTTCAAACTCTAAATCGCTTTCTAGAAGGTTATACGCGCACCGATGCGTAAATATAACCAGTTTAATGCAACGAACACTCCGGAATAGTGAAATAGGCTTAACATACCTTAAATAACCTTTACATAACTTAGAAATAAGTTTTGGAAGGTTTGGTATGCCGAAAACAAGCTAATTCGCTTACAGGGACTAAACTTGACAAACTGCGAAAGTATGCCAATTTGAACTGTAACAGACATTCCGGAGCATGACCATAAGTTAAACATACCATAAATATCCTTCACATAGCTTAGAAATAGGCTTTGAGGTGTTCGTTATGCTAAAATAAACTTTTGTGTCATTCAGGGACTAAAAGTGTCAAAAACTGCACAAGTTTGCATTTTCGCGCATAACTTACGTTCTGAATACATCCGGACATCCAAAAATTTATGTAAGCATGACTATATTATACTTTAGTGTTTGGCTTGCCAAAAATCCATTCGTTGCGTCATTTGGATCGTTTTTCGCGCTTATGCGCATTCCGTCGTAATTAAGCGAACATCGCGTTCGTACGACCAAACGAACCAACACCCGGCATATTTTTGAGTATGTTTCATGTCCACAATGTTTAGACATCATTTTAGGGCCTTAAAGTTGGCTTTACGGGCCTTAGAAGTGTCGGAAATGGCATAAACACATAACAGGGACCAAAACTGTCATTTCTGAAAGATGTTTGCTTATACATCGAATCTAGTCCTTCCCACTTGTTTCACATGGTTTTGGGAATCTATGGGCTGGTATTTTGGGCACATGATATTACAATACCATGGGTGCTAGTGTATGGCCAAGATTGAAGCACTTTTTCCAAGAAACGATCCTAACGGTTCGGGAAATCCTATAAATACCCACCCCCCCATGCTTCAAAATTACCAGAACTTTGATTTGAGAAACTCTAAGTTGAAACTATTGTTTCATACCTGAGATTTTTGAATCGAAGTTAGCATTCGGGGACCCTTCGTAAGTATTCTTTCGTTCTTTTATTGCTTTTCGAGTCTGAAAGTCAAACTTTGTTTGACTTTCTACATTGACCAGTTATGGTCAATGCGAAGTTCGTTTGAACTTCGCAAAGTGAGTGTAATCACGTTGGTTATAGTCCCTTGGGACTATGCCTACTGATTACCACGTTGTCTAGGGTCGTAGGGTAAGCGATCTAATAAATCGCTTATACCTTCGAACCCGACCCAGTTTGGTCGATCATTAAGATCCGACCAAATACATTAGGTGACCATAGTAGGTAGGGAATAACCTCCCGAGGTTATACCCTATGGTCGCTTCGTTTGAATAGTTGTATGATAGGTAGTTTATATGCCTTAGGTAAATTACCAGAATACCCTTTTCATGTATAATTGGTAATTAAGCTTATGTAACCTAAACTTTTGTACATAACTGATTATACAACATAATTAAACACGTTTAGGCATATAAATACTTGTCATAGGACTAGTTAGACGTCTCGAACGCGCTTTGCGCGCACGACGCGTTAAAGTAGCGTATGTTACCTTAATGGGTCGCGATGGGTCGAAAGCACTTAGGTTTGGTTTCATTGTACTATGTAGGCCTTGTTAAACCATATCATATGAGTTCCAATACTCATTTGGTTTACCAAGCCTCATCCTATCCGATCTCCCGATTTAAGTCCGGTTTATTTATATAGTTTTAGATTGTCGACTGATTCCGTGCTCTCTCTAGCTTTGTTTGGTTGTTGTTCAAGAACTCTAAGCATTCTCAGGCGAGTACATTATTCCCCTATTTTACTGCTTTCAATTGTTTTGGGGTGACTCATATGTGCTAAATGTTTTCGATGTTATAACGATGGTTTCAAAAACGATTAAGACGATTTATACAAAACTAATAACGATTTCATAAAGTGAACAAACTTGTTGGTTGTAGTTACATAACAAATGACATTCATTAGCAATGATCAAGCCGACCAGTATTAGGTTATGGTACCATAGGATCTGACAAATCCCGTTAGTTACTACACCCGTAGTTATGTGTGGGTGTTGTGGGTAGCGACTGAATCTGTAATTGTTAATTTACTCTTTGGTAAGGGTTTATTAATGCGAGATGTTAATCTATCCTTTGGTAAGGGTTTATTAATGCGAATTATTAATCTATCCTTTGGTAAGGGTTTATTAATGCGAGTCAAGAAGGTTTGAATGTTATTAGTCAAGAAAATCAAGGGCAATGGTGACATATATGCAGATTAGACACAAAAAAAAAAACTCAACAAATGACTGCAATTTAAGGAATGTGTTCAGTGACGGCATCAGATTCCTAATTGATGGAGAAAGGTCTTGTGGCAATAAAAGCTGCTTCTAGGAGGTTGTCAAGTGTTTTCGCTCTACGATTCCATTCTTGGGTGGTTGGTTTGGCCCTCGTTCCTATAACTCGATTCCTAGCCCGGTATATCCCATTTTAATTTTACACCATTGTGAACCTTACGACCTTTTTACTCTCTAATCGAGGTTCTTGGCATTGAAAAATCTTTGTAAACTAAATCAAACGTGTATATGTTGACATTTAAGAGATATACAGTCAAGAAAATCAAGGGCAATGGTGATATATATGCAGATTAGACACCAAAAAAAAAAAACACTCAACAAATTGCTACAATTTAAGGAATGTGTTCAGTGACGGTATCAGATTCCTAATTGATGGAGAAAGGTCTGGTGGCAATAAAAGCTGCTTCTAGGGGGTTGTCAAGTGTTTTCACTCGACGATTCCATTCTTGGGTGGTTGGTTTAGCCCTTGTTCCTGTAACTCGAATCCTAGCCCGGTATATCCCATTCAAATTTTACACCATTGTGAACCTTACGCCTTTTTTACTCTCTGCTCGAGGTTCTCGGCATTGAAAAATCTTCGTAAACTAAATCACACGTGTTTATGTTTACTTTTAAGTGATATACAGTCTAGAAAATCAAGGGCAATGGTGATATATATGCGGATTAGACACCAAAAAAAACACTCAACAAATGGCTACATTTAAGGAATGTGTTTAGTGAAGGCATCAGATTCCTGATTGATGGAGAAAGGTCTGGTGGCAAGAAAAGCTGCTTCTAGGAGGTTGTCAAGTCTTTTCTCTCGATGATTCCATTCTTGGGTGGTTGGTTTGGCCCTTGTTCCTGTAACTCTAATCCTAGTCAGGTATATCCCATTTTAATTTTACACCATTGTGAACCTTACGCCTTTTTTACTCTCTGATCGAGGTTCTCGGTATTGAAAAATCTTCGTAAACTAAATCTCACGTGTATATGTTGACATTTAAGAGATATACAGTCAAGAAAATCAAGGGCAATGGTGATATATATGCGGATTAGACACAAAAAAAAAACACTCAACAAATGGCTACAATTTAAGGAATGTGTTTAGTGACGGCATCAGATTCCTAATTGATGGAGAAAGGTCTGGTGGCAAGAAAAGCTGCTTCAAGGAGGTTGTCAAGTGTTTTCGCTCGACGATTCCATTCTTGGGTGGTTGGTTTGGCCCTTGTTCCTGTAACTCGAATCTTAGCCCGTTATATCCCATTTTAATTTTACATCATTGTGAACCTTACGCCTTTTTTACTCTCTGATCGAGGTTCACGGCATTGAAAAATGTTTGTAAACTAAATCACACGTGTATATGTTGACATTTAAGAGATATAAAGTCAAGAAAATCAAGGGCAATGGTGATATATATGCAGATTAGACACCAAAAAAAAAAACACTCAACAAATGGTTACAATTTAAGGAATGTGTTCAGTGACGGCATCAGATTCCTAATTGATGGAGAAAGGTCTGGTGGCAATAAAAGCTGCTTCTAGGAGGTTGTCAAGTGTTTTCGCTCGACGATTCCATTCTTGGGTGGTTGGTTTGGCCCTTGTTCCTGTAACTCGAATCCTAGCCTGGTATATCCCATTTTAATTTTACACCATTATGAACCTTACGCCTTTTTTACTCTCTGATCAAGGTTCTTAGCATTGAAAAATCTTCGTAAACTAAATCACACGTGTACATGTTGACATTTAATAGATATACAGTCAAGAAAATCAAGGGCAATGGTGATATATATGCGGATTAGACACAAAAAAAAAAATAAAACACTCAACAAATGGCTACAATTTAAGGAATGTGTTTAGTGACGGCATCAGATTCCTAATTGATAGAGAAAGGTCTGGTGGCAAGAAAAGCTGCTTCTAGTAGGTTGTCAAGTGTTTTCGCTCGACGATTCAATTCTTGGGTGGTTGGTTTGGCCCTTGTTCCTGTAACTCGAATCCTAGCCCGGTATATCCTATTTCAATTTTACACCATTGTGAACCTTACGCCTTTTTTACTCTCTAATCGAGGTTCTCGGCATTGAAATATCTTCGCAAACTAAATCACACGTGTATATATTGACATTTAAAAGATATACAGTCAAGAAAATCAAGGGCAATGGTGATATATATGCGGATTAGACACAAAAAAAAACACTCAACAAATGGCTACAATTTAAGGAATGTGTTTAGTGACGCCATCGGATTCCTAATTGATGGAGAAAGGTCTGGTGGCAAGAAAAGCTGCTTCTAGGAGGTTGTCAAGTGTTTTCGCTTAATGATTCCATTCTTGGGTGGTTGGTTTGGCCCTTGTTCCTGTAACTCGAATCCTAGCCCGGTATATCCCATTTTAATTTTACACCATTGTGAACCTTACGCGTTTTTTACTCTTTGATCGAGGTTCTTGGCATTGAAAAATCTTTGTAAACTAAATCACACGTGTATATGTTGACATTTAAGAGATATACTGTCAAGAAAATCAAGGCCAATGGTGAAATATATGCGGATTAGACACAAAAAAAACACTCAACAAATGGCTACAATTTAATGAATGTATTTAGTGACGGCATCAGATTCCTAATTGATGGAGAAAGGTCTGGTGGTAAGAAAATCTGCTTCTAGGAGGTTGTCCAGTGTTTTCGCTCGACGATTCCATTCTTGGGTGGTTGCTTTGGCCCTTGTTCCTGTAAGTCGAATCCTAACCCGGTATATCCCATTTTAATTTTACACCATTGTGAACCTTACGCCTTTTGTACTCTCTGATCGAGGTTCTCGGCATTGAAGAATCTTCGTAAACTAAATCACACGTGTATATGTTGACATTTAAAAGATATACAGTCAAGAAAATCAAGGGCAATGGTGATATATATGCGGATTAGACGCCAAAAAAACACTCAACAAATGGCTACAATTTAAGGAATGTGTTTATTGATGGCGTCAGATTCCTAATTGATGGAGAAAGGTCTGGTGGCAAGAAAAGCTGCTTCTAGGAGGTTGTCAAGTGTTTTCGCTCGACGATTCCATTCTTGGGTGGTTGGTTTGGCCCTTGTTCCTGTAACTCGAATCCTAGCACCGTATATCCCATTTTAATTTTACACCATTGTAAACATTACGCCTTTTTTACTCTCTGATCGAGGTTCTCGGCATTGAAAAATCTTCGTAAACTAAATCATACGTGTATATGTTGACATTTAAGAGATATATAGTCAAGAAAATCAAGGGCAATGGTGATATATATGCGGATTAGACACAAAAAAAACACACTCAACAAATGGCTACAATTTAAGGAATGTTTTTAGTGACAGCATCAGATTTCTAATTGATGGAGAAAGGTCTCGTGGCAAGAAAAGCTGCTTCTATGAGGTTGTCAAGTGTTTTCGCTTGACGATTCCATTCTTGGGTGGTTGGTTTGGCCCTTGTTCCTGTAACTCGAATCCTAGCCCGGTATATCCCATTTTAATTTTACACCATTGTGAACCTTACGCCTTTTTTACTCTCTGATCGAGGTTCTCGGCATTGAAAAATCTTCGTAAACTAAATCACACGTGTATATGTTGACATTTAAAAGATATACAGTAAAGAAAATCAAGGGAAATGGTGATATATATGCGGATTAGACACAAAAAAAAACACTCAACAAATGGCTATAATTTAAGAAATGTGTTTAGTGAAGGCATCAGATTCCTAATTGATGGAGAAAGGTCTGATGGCAAGAAAAGCTGTTTCTAGGAGGTTGTCAAGTGTTTTCGCTCGACGATTCCATTCTTGGGTGGTTGGTTTGGCCCTTGTTCCTGTAACTCGAATCTTAGCCCGGTATATCCCATTTTAATTTTACACCATTGTGAACCTTACGCCTTTTTTACTCTCTGATCGAGGTTCTCGGCATTGAAATATCTTCGTAAACTAAATCACACGTGTATATGTTGACATTTAAGAGACATACAGTCAAGAAAATCAATGGCAATGGTGATATATATGCGGATTAGACACAAAAAAAAAATAAAACACTCAACAAATGGCTACAATTTAAGGAATGTGTTTGGTGATGGCATCTGATTCCTAATTGATGGAGAAAGGTCTGGTGGCAATAAAAGCGGCTTCTAGGGGGTTGTCAAGTGTTTTCACTCGACGATTCCATTCTTGGGTGGTTGGTTTAGCCCTTGTTCCTGTAATTCGAATCCTAGCCCGGAATATCCCATTTTAATTTTACACCATTGTGACCCTTACACCTTTTTTACTCTCCGTTCGAGGTTCTCGGCATTGCAAAATCTTCATAAACTAAATCACACTTGTATATGTTGACATTTAAGAGATATATAGTCAAGAAAATCAAGGGCAATGGTGATATATATGCGGATTAGACAAAAAAAAAAAAAAACACTCAACAAATGGCTACAATTTAAGGAATGTGTTTAGTGATGGCATCTGATTCCTAATTGATGGAGAAAGATCTGGTGGCAAGAAATGTGCTTCTAGGAGGTTATCAAGTGTTTTCGCTCGACGATTCCATTCTTGGGTGGTTGGTTTGGCCCTAGTTCCTGTAACTCGAATCCTAACCCGGTATATCCCATTTTAATTTTACACATTTGTGAACCTTACGCCTTTTTTACTCTCTAATCGAGGTTCTCGGCATTGAAAAATCTTCGCAAACTAAATCACACGTGTATATGTTGACATTTAAGATATATACAATCAAGAAAATCAAGGGCAATGGTGATATATATGCGGATTAGACACAAAAAAAAAAAAAAAAAACACTCAACAAATGGCTACAATTTAAGGAATGTGTTTAGTGACGGCATCAGATTCCTAATTGATAGAGAAAGGTCTGGTGGCAAGAAAAGCTGCTTCTAGTAGGTTGTCAAGTGTTTTCGCTCGATGATTCAATTCTTGGGTGGTAGGTTTGGCCCTTGTTCCTGTAACTCGAATCCTAGCCCGGTATATCCTATTTCAATTTTACACCATTGTGAACCTTACGCCTTTTTTACTCTCTAATCGAGGTTCTCGGCATTGAAATATCTTCGCAAACTAAATCACACGTGTATATATTGACATTTAAAAGATATACAGTCAAGAAAATCAAGGGCAATGGTGATATATATGCGGATTAGACACAAAAAAAAAACACTCAACAAATGGCTACAATTTAAGGAAAGTGTTTAGTGACGCCATCGGATTCCTAATTGATGGAGAAAGGTTTGGTGGCAAGAAAAGCTGCTTCTAGGAGGTTGTCAAGTGTTTTCGCTTAATGATTCCATTCTTGGGTGGTTGGTTTGGCCCTTGTTCCTGTAACTCGAATCCTAGCCCGGTATATCCCATTTTAATTTTACACCACTGTGAACCTTACGCCTTTTTTACTCTTTGATCGAGGTTCTCGGCATTGAAAAATCTTTGTAAACTAAATCACACGTGTATATGTTGACATTTAAGAGATATACAGTCAAGAAAATCAAGGCCAATGGTGAAATATATGCGGATTAGACACAAAAAAAAAAAACACTCAACAAATGGCTACAATTTAATGAATGTATTTAGTGACGGCATCAGATTCCTAATTGATGGAGAAAGGTCTGGTGGTAAGAAAATCTGCTTCTAGGAGGTTGTCCAGTGTTTTCGCTCGACGATTCCATTCTTGGGTGGTTGCTTTGGCCCTTGTTCCTGTAAGTCGAATCCTAACCCGGTATATCCCATTTTAATTTTACACCATTGTGAACCTTACGCCTTTTGTACTCTCTGATCGAGGTTCTCGGCATTGAAGAATCTTCGTAAACTAAATCACACGTGTATATGTTGACATTTAAAAGATATACAGTCAAGAAAATCAAGGGCAATGGTGATATATATGCGGATTAGACGCCAAAAAAACACTCAACAAATGGCTACAATTTAAGGAATGTGTTTATTGATGGCGTCAGATTCCTAATTGATGGAGAAAGGTCTGGTGGCAAGAAAAGCTGCTTCTAGGAGGTTGTCAAGTGTTTTCGCTCGACGATTCCATTCTTGGGTGGTTGGTTTGGCCCTTGTTCCTGTAACTCGAATCCTAGCACCGTATATCCCATTTTAATTTTACACCATTCTAAACATTACGCCTTTTTTACTCTCTGATCGAGGTTCTCGGCATTGAAAAATCTTCGTAAACTAAATCACACGTGTATATGTTGACATTTAAGAGATATATAGTCAAGAAAATCAAGGGCAATGGTGATATATATGCGGATTAGACACAAAAAAAACACACTCAACAAATGGCTACAATTTAAGGAATGTGTTTAGTGACGGCATCAGATTTCTAATTGATGGAGAAAGGTCTCGTGGCAAGAAAAGCTGCTTCTATGAGGTTGTCAAGTGTTTTCGCTTGACGATTCCATTCTTGGGTGGTTGGTTTGGCCCTTGTTCCTGTAACTCGAATCCTAGCCCGGTATATCCCATTTTAATTTTACACCATTGTGAACCTTACGCCTTTTTTACTCTCTGATCGAGGTTCTCGGCATTGAAAAATCCTCGTAAACTAAATCACACGTGTATATGTTGACATTTAAAAGATATACAGTAAAGAAAATCAAGGGCAATGGTGATATATATGCGGATTAGACACAAAAAAAAAACACTCAACAAATGGCTACAATTTAAGAAATGTGTTTAGTGAAGGCATCAGATTCCTAATTGATGGAGAAAGGTCTGATGGCAAGAAAAGCTGTTTCTAGGAGGTTGTCAAGTGTTTTCGCTCGACGATTCCATTCTTGGGTGGTTGGTTTGGCCCTTGTTCCTGTAACTCGAATCTTAGCCCGGTATATCCCAATTTAATTTTACACCATTGTGAACCTTACGCCTTTGTTACTCTCTGATCGAGGTTCTCGGCATTGAAATATCTTCGTAAACTATATCACACGTGTATATGTTGACATTTAAGAGATATACAGTCAAGAAAATCATGGGCAATTGTGATATATATGCGGATTAGACACCAAAAGAAACACTCAACAAATGGCTAAAATTTAAGGAATGTGTTTAGTGACGGCATCAGATTCCTAATTAATGGAGAAAGGTCCGGTGGCAAGAAAAGCTACTTTTAGGAGGTTGTCATGTGCTTACGCTCGACGATTCCATTCTTGGGTGGTTGGTTTGGCCCTTGTTCCTGTAACTCGAATCCTAGCCCGGGATATCCCCTTTTAATTTTAGACCATTGTTAACCTTACGCCTTATTTACTCTCTGATCGAGGTTCTCGGCATTGAAAAATCTTCGTAAATTAAATCACACGTGTATATGTTGACATTTAAGAGATATACAGTCAAGAAAATCAAGGGCAATGGTGATATATATGCAGATTAGACACCAAAAAAACACTCAACAAATTGCTACAATTTATGGAATGTGTTTAGTGACGGCATCAGATTCCTAATTGATGGAGAAAGGTCTGGTGGCAAGAAAAGCTGTTTCTAGGAGGTTGTCAAGTGTTTTCGCTCGACGATTCCATTCTTGGGTGGTTGGTTTGGCCCTTGTTCCTGTAACTCGAATCTTAGCCCGGTATATCCCATTTTAATTTTACACCATTGTGAACCTTACGCCTTTTTTACTCTCTGATCGAGGTTCTCGGCATTGAAATATCTTCGTAAACTAAATCACACGTGTATATGTTGACATTTAAGAGACATACAGTCAAGAAAATCAATGGCAATGGTGATATATATGCGGATTAGACACAAAAAAAAAATAAAACACTCAACAAATGGCTACAATTTAAGGAATGTGTTTGGTGATGGCATCTGATTCCTAATTGATGGAGAAAGGTCTGGTGGCAATAAAAGCGGCTTCTAGGGGGTTGTCAAGTGTTTTCACTCGACGATTCCATTCTTGGGTGGTTGGTTTAGCCCTTGTTCCTGTAATTCGAATCCTAGCCCGGAATATCCCATTTTAATTTTACACCATTGTGACCCTTACACCTTTTTTACTCTCCGTTCGAGGTTCTCGGCATTGCAAAATCTTCATAAACTAAATCACACTTGTATATGTTGACATTTAAGAGATATATAGTCAAGAAAATCAAGGGCAATGGTGATATATATGCGGATTAGACAAAAAAAAAAAAAAACACTCAACAAATGGCTACAATTTAAGGAATGTGTTTAGTGATGGCATCTGATTCCTAATTGATGGAGAAAGATCTGGTGGCAAGAAATGTGCTTCTAGGAGGTTATCAAGTGTTTTCGCTCGACGATTCCATTCTTGGGTGGTTGGTTTGGCCCTAGTTCCTGTAACTCGAATCCTAACCCGGTATATCCCATTTTAATTTTACACATTTGTGAACCTTACGCCTTTTTTACTCTCTAATCGAGGTTCTCGGCATTGAAAAATCTTCGCAAACTAAATCACACGTGTATATGTTGACATTTAAGATATATACAATCAAGAAAATCAAGGGCAATGGTGATATATATGCGGATTAGACACAAAAAAAAAAAAAAAAAACACTCAACAAATGGCTACAATTTAAGGAATGTGTTTAGTGACGGCATCAGATTCCTAATTGATAGAGAAAGGTCTGGTGGCAAGAAAAGCTGCTTCTAGTAGGTTGTCAAGTGTTTTCGCTCGATGATTCAATTCTTGGGTGGTAGGTTTGGCCCTTGTTCCTGTAACTCGAATCCTAGCCCGGTATATCCTATTTCAATTTTACACCATTGTGAACCTTACGCCTTTTTTACTCTCTAATCGAGGTTCTCGGCATTGAAATATCTTCGCAAACTAAATCACACGTGTATATATTGACATTTAAAAGATATACAGTCAAGAAAATCAAGGGCAATGGTGATATATATGCGGATTAGACACAAAAAAAAAACACTCAACAAATGGCTACAATTTAAGGAAAGTGTTTAGTGACGCCATCGGATTCCTAATTGATGGAGAAAGGTTTGGTGGCAAGAAAAGCTGCTTCTAGGAGGTTGTCAAGTGTTTTCGCTTAATGATTCCATTCTTGGGTGGTTGGTTTGGCCCTTGTTCCTGTAACTCGAATCCTAGCCCGGTATATCCCATTTTAATTTTACACCACTGTGAACCTTACGCCTTTTTTACTCTTTGATCGAGGTTCTCGGCATTGAAAAATCTTTGTAAACTAAATCACACGTGTATATGTTGACATTTAAGAGATATACAGTCAAGAAAATCAAGGCCAATGGTGAAATATATGCGGATTAGACACAAAAAAAAAAAACACTCAACAAATGGCTACAATTTAATGAATGTATTTAGTGACGGCATCAGATTCCTAATTGATGGAGAAAGGTCTGGTGGTAAGAAAATCTGCTTCTAGGAGGTTGTCCAGTGTTTTCGCTCGACGATTCCATTCTTGGGTGGTTGCTTTGGCCCTTGTTCCTGTAAGTCGAATCCTAACCCGGTATATCCCATTTTAATTTTACACCATTGTGAACCTTACGCCTTTTGTACTCTCTGATCGAGGTTCTCGGCATTGAAGAATCTTCGTAAACTAAATCACACGTGTATATGTTGACATTTAAAAGATATACAGTCAAGAAAATCAAGGGCAATGGTGATATATATGCGGATTAGACGCCAAAAAAACACTCAACAAATGGCTACAATTTAAGGAATGTGTTTATTGATGGCGTCAGATTCCTAATTGATGGAGAAAGGTCTGGTGGCAAGAAAAGCTGCTTCTAGGAGGTTGTCAAGTGTTTTCGCTCGACGATTCCATTCTTGGGTGGTTGGTTTGGCCCTTGTTCCTGTAACTCGAATCCTAGCACCGTATATCCCATTTTAATTTTACACCATTCTAAACATTACGCCTTTTTTACTCTCTGATCGAGGTTCTCGGCATTGAAAAATCTTCGTAAACTAAATCACACGTGTATATGTTGACATTTAAGAGATATATAGTCAAGAAAATCAAGGGCAATGGTGATATATATGCGGATTAGACACAAAAAAAACACACTCAACAAATGGCTACAATTTAAGGAATGTGTTTAGTGACGGCATCAGATTTCTAATTGATGGAGAAAGGTCTCGTGGCAAGAAAAGCTGCTTCTATGAGGTTGTCAAGTGTTTTCGCTTGACGATTCCATTCTTGGGTGGTTGGTTTGGCCCTTGTTCCTGTAACTCGAATCCTAGCCCGGTATATCCCATTTTAATTTTACACCATTGTGAACCTTACGCCTTTTTTACTCTCTGATCGAGGTTCTCGGCATTGAAAAATCCTCGTAAACTAAATCACACGTGTATATGTTGACATTTAAAAGATATACAGTAAAGAAAATCAAGGGCAATGGTGATATATATGCGGATTAGACACAAAAAAAAAACACTCAACAAATGGCTACAATTTAAGAAATGTGTTTAGTGAAGGCATCAGATTCCTAATTGATGGAGAAAGGTCTGATGGCAAGAAAAGCTGTTTCTAGGAGGTTGTCAAGTGTTTTCGCTCGACGATTCCATTCTTGGGTGGTTGGTTTGGCCCTTGTTCCTGTAACTCGAATCTTAGCCCGGTATATCCCAATTTAATTTTACACCATTGTGAACCTTACGCCTTTGTTACTCTCTGATCGAGGTTCTCGGCATTGAAATATCTTCGTAAACTATATCACACGTGTATATGTTGACATTTAAGAGATATACAGTCAAGAAAATCATGGGCAATTGTGATATATATGCGGATTAGACACCAAAAGAAACACTCAACAAATGGCTAAAATTTAAGGAATGTGTTTAGTGACGGCATCAGATTCCTAATTAATGGAGAAAGGTCCGGTGGCAAGAAAAGCTACTTTTAGGAGGTTGTCATGTGCTTACGCTCGACGATTCCATTCTTGGGTGGTTGGTTTGGCCCTTGTTCCTGTAACTCGAATCCTAGCCCGGGATATCCCCTTTTAATTTTAGACCATTGTTAACCTTACGCCTTATTTACTCTCTGATCGAGGTTCTCGGCATTGAAAAATCTTCGTAAATTAAATCACACGTGTATATGTTGACATTTAAGAGATATACAGTCAAGAAAATCAAGGGCAATGGTGATATATATGCAGATTAGACACCAAAAAAACACTCAACAAATTGCTACAATTTATGGAATGTGTTTAGTGACGGCATCAGATTCCTAATTGATGGAGAAAGGTCTGGTGGCAAGAAAATCTGCTCCTTGGAGGTTGTCAAGTGTTTTCGCTCGACGATTCCATTTTTGGGGGGTTGGTTTGGCCCTTGTTCCTGTAACTCGAATCCTTGCCCGATGTATCCCATTTTAATTCTACACCATTGTCAACCTTACCCCTTTTTTACTCTCTGATCGAGGTTCTCGGCATTGAAAAATCTTCGTAAACTAAATCACACGTGTATATGTTAACATTTAAGAGATATACACTCAAGAAAATCAAGGGCAATGGTGATATATTTGCGGATTAGACACAAAAAAAAAACACTCAACAAATAGCTACAATTTAAGGAATCTGTTTAGTGACGGCATCAAATTCCTAATTAATGGAGAATGGTCTGGTGGCAAGAAAAACTGCTTCTAGGAGGTTGTCAAGTGTTTTCGCTCGACGATTCCATTCTTGGGTGGTTGGTTTGGCCCTTGTTCCTGTAACTCGAATCCTAGCCAGGTGTATCCCATTTTAATTTTACACCATTGTGAACCTTACGCCATTTTACTCTCTGATCGAAGTTCTCGGCATTGAAAAATCTTCGTAAACTAAATCACACGTGTATATGTTGACATTTAAGAGATATACAGTCAAGAAAATCAAGGGCAATGGTGATATATATGCGGATTAGACACAAAAAAACACACTCAACAAATGGCTACAATTTAAGGAATGTGTTTAGTGACGGCATCAGATTCCTAATTGATGGAGAAAGGTCTGGGGGCAAGAAAAGCTGCTTCTAGGAGGTTGTCAAGTGTTTTCGCTCGACGATTCCATTCTTGGGTGGTTGGTTTGGCCCTTGTTCCTGTAACTCGAATCCTAGCCCGGTATATCCCATTTTAATTTAACAACATTGTGAACCTTACGCCTTTTTAATCTCTGGTCGAGGTTCTCGGCATTGAAAAATCTTCGTAAACTAAATCACACGTGTATATGTTGACATTTAAGAGATATACAGTCAAGAAAATCAAGGGCAATGGTGATATATATGTGGATTAGACACCAAAAGAAACACTCAACAAATGGCTACAATTTAAGGAATGTGTTTCGTGACGGGCATCAAATACCTAATTGATGGAGAAAGGTCTGGTGGTATGAAAAGCTGCTTCTAGGAGGTTGTCAAGTGTTTTCGTTCGACGATTCCATTCTTGGGTGGTTGGTTTGGCCCTTGTTCCTGTAACTCGAATCCTAGCCCGGTATATCCCATTTTAATTTTACACCATTGTTAACCTTACGCCTTTTTTACTCTCTGATCGAGGTTCTCGGCATTGAAAAATCTTCGTAAACTAAATCACATGTGTATATGTTGACATTTAAGAGATATACAGTCAAGAAAATCATGGGCAATGGTGATATATATGCGGATTAGACACCAAAAAAAATACTAAACAAATGGCTACAATTTAAGGAATGTGTTTATTGACGGCATCAGATTCCTAATTGATAGAGAAAGGTCTGGTGGCAAGAAAAGCTGCTTCTAGGAGGTTGTCAAGTGTTTTCGCTTGACGATTCCATTCTTGGGTGGTTGGTTTGGCCCTTGTTCTTGTAAATCGAATCCTAGCCCGGTATATCCCATTTTAATTTTACACCATTATGAACCTTACGCCTTTTTTACTCTCTGTTCGAGGTTCTCGGCATTGAAAAATCTTTGTAAACTAAATCACACGTGTATATGTTGACGTTTAAGAGATATACAGTCAAGAAAATCAAGGGCAATGGTGATATATATGCGGATTAGACAACAATAAAAAAACACTAAACAAATGGCTACAATTTAAGGAATATGTTTAGTGACGGGCATCAAATTCTTAATTGATGGAAAAAGGTCTGGTGGCAAGAAAAGCTGCTTCTAGGAGGTTGTCAAGTGTTTTCGCTAGACGATTCCATTCTTGGGTGGTTGGTTTGGCCCTTGTTCCTGTAACTCGAATCCTAGCCCGGTATATCCCATTTTAATTTTATACCATTGTTAACCTTACGCCTTTTTTACTCTCTGATCGATGTTCTCGGCGTTGAAAAATCTTCGTAAACTAAATCACACGTGTATATGTTGACATTTAAGAGATATACAGTCAAGAAAATCAAGGGCAATGGTGATATATATGGGGAATAGACACCAAAAAAAACACTCAACAAATGGCTGCAATTTAAGGAATGTGTTTAGTGACGGCATCAGATTCCTAATTGATGGAGAAAGGTCTGCTGGCAAGAAAAGCTGCTTCTAGGAGGTTGTCAAGTGGTTTCGCTCGACTATTCCATTCTTGGGTGGTTGGTTTGGCCCTTGTTCCTGTAACTCGAATCCTAGCCTGGTGTATCCCATTTTAATTTTACACCATTGTGAACCTTACGCCTTTTTTACTCTCTGATCGAGGTTTTCGGCATTGAAAATCTTCGTAAACTAAATCACACGTGTATATGTTGACATTTAAGAGATATACAGTCAAGAAAATCAAGGGCAATGGTGATATATATATATGTTGGTGCAAATGTCTGTCAACTTCGTCTTGTATCGAGTCTTGTAATTAGATAGGATAAACCAGAGCTCGGTAGTCATGAAAATAGGGTTTTAGTGTTGATTGTTCAGTCCACATGAACTGGCAAAGTGACCAGTCCACATGAACTGGCAAAGACAGTTAATATAAAGTGACCACTTCATGTGAAGTGGCAAAGCCAGTCCATGTGAACTGGCAACATCTATAAACAGGAGCTCTTGGTCATTCATTTGTAAGGTTGCTGATTTCAGAGCCGAGGTGCTGTCAAACTGTCAAGTGATCTGTAAAGCTGTGAAATCAATATACAAGGCATTTAAAAGGAATATACGTGTTATACAAGCTATAATCAAGTCCGTATAATTGAATTCCACCTTTGATATGGATTAGAACTCTTCTGATCGACTCATTCAGGTCGTACAACGATCCAACAAGTGGTATCAGAGCTCAGGAGGAGGAGTTTATACCTATTCAGCTTGTGTTCATCGAATTCTCTGATTTCTACTCCTTTCTTTCACATTTTTTCGAAATTAACCGAGATTCTTCGGTTAATATGATCTGAATTTGTCATAAAAACCTGTAAAACTGAGTTTTAAGCAATCGATTAACAAAATACACGGTAAAATCGACCTAAAATTGATCAATTTTATCAAAAATCAACCAGTTCGTTTGAAATCTGGTCCAACTCGCATGAACAGGACCTTTGATCTCAGATCTACGACTATTTTGTGGATGATATTGAACGTAAAACACTTCATTGTGATCGGAATTTGATGTAGAAAAATCCTAAGGTTTCAATTTCATCAAAAATCGGAGTTTGAATATCTTCTGTATCAGTTCGCATGGGATGTTTAGTTCACACGATTTGATTTGAATCATTCAGTCCACACGAAGTGGATCAGGTCGCGTGGTTTGTAGTTCAAGTCGTTTGAGACTTTACCCAGTTCATACGGTTTGGATCCAGGTGGTTTGGAGAGGTCCAGGTCGTGTAAAAGGTGCAGTTCGCTTGAAAGCTGATCTGTCCACACGAAGTGGACTTAATCAGTTCGTTTGAGTCTTTAACCAGTCCATACGAAGTGATCATTATCAGTCCATACGAAGTGATTAATTATCAGTCCATACGAAGTGATCAATTACCAGTTCGTTTGAACCATTTCCAGTTCACATCAAATCAGATTGTTTGAGGATCAATCAGTTCGCAGGAGTTGATTCGTTTCAGTTCGCATGAAGTGAACGAGTACCAGTGTGCAGTTTGTTTTAAAATCACAAAAATTTATCTAAGTGTTTGTTAATTGTTTCAGGTACTTAAAGATGGATGATTTTCTGAATCCGTTTAGTGATTCTTTTGCATACACTAGCAGCACAGGAGATGCTACAACAAGCAACACAAATGAAAATGCTCCAAATCCGAATGCTAGGAAAACCATTGCTGATTCTTTGAGTGTTGATAATGCCTATGGCACCTACAACAAACTGCCCAAGCTAATGGCCATAGAGGATTACAATAGATGGGCAAGTGGATTTGAAGAATGGCTACAGGCATTTGCATACCTAAGTTGGAAGAGTTTGAAAAATGGTTTTGACATTGGAAGAACTGATTATGAGAACTTAGCTGATACTGAACAAGATAGGTTCATTGCAGAACAGAAATGCATCGCTTTACTACATCAATCAGTGAGGGATGACATTATATCATTAATTGACTACAAAGATTCTAGAGATTTATGGGAGAAATTAAAGATAAAGTGTGTAGGTGGTGCTGAGATTATTAAAAACAAGAAAAAAATTGTTGAGAAAAGAATTCGATCTGTTTGGATGTCTGAAAAATGAGTCTGTATCAAAGATGATAGAAAGATTTGGTCACTTAAAGATGGAACTTGCAAGATATGGAATTGTGTATACTCAGGAAGAATTGGTTGATAAGTTGTTTAACTCACTGCCTGATGAGAAAGATTGGCAGTATTTTGCTTTAATGTTGAAAAACACAGTGAAGTGGACTGATCTGACAGTTGATTTACTAATCGAAAGGTTGGAGAGTCATGAATTGGAGATCAGGAAAACGAACAAAGTCAACAACTCCTCGTATCAACAAAATGTTGATTTATATTATCGAGGTAGTATGATCCCGAAAACTGTGTCCCCAAAGACTGCCTTCTCTGCAGAAAATTCAAACATGTCAAATCAAGAAAGTCAAAGCAGTGGTTATCACGGAGGATCATCTTCAACTGCTCCAAAAACAACAATCACAGTCTGTACCGAAAAACATGTTCCAGTGCAATATTGCTGTAGATCTCAACAATGCACAAAACTTCAGCGAAGAAGCAGCCAAGCAACAAATGGTGTTTTTGGCATCCGTCTTAGAATCATATGAGAGCCTTGTTGCTGGAAAGATCGGTAACACCAACCTCACCAAGGAAGATTATGATCAAATCGTCCCTGAAGAGATGGAGTTGATTGATATAAGATGGTGTATGGCAAGTGCGGTTAGAAGGGCTCAGAGATTCATGGAGATAACTGGCAGACACTCCATTGGCGGACCTTCAACAAAGCTAGGCTTTGATAAATCGAAGGTTACATGCTTTAAATGCAAACAAAAGGGGCATTTTAAACGAGAATGTCGAAATGCAGCTGCTGATGAAACGGCCAACCCATTCTGAGAAGATTATTATAAAAGAGCCATCTATCATCAAAACAAATCCGAACCTCCACGAATGAAACAGATAGAAGAAATTCCCAAAGAAAAAACAAGAGCATTATCCGTTATCCATGATGATGAGGGATTTGATTGGAGTGATTTGTTACCGGAAGAAGATGCAGTGGGTTATGCATTCATGGCAAACATTGTTCCTTTCAAAGATACACGAACAGAAGATGTTAGCTCAAATCATGAAAGACAGACATTATCGTGCATGGAAAGAGGCAAAAAATGCAAAGAGATGGGACGCTGACAAAGAATGCTATTTGGATCCTAAGGGAAATATACTTGTGGAACCATCAACACTTCTTGTCGAGACTCTTATCGAGCAAATAGCAGAAGAGGACGAAGCAAGACAAAGAATGTGGTGGGGAAGTGAAGAAGAAGAGAAAGAAAAGGAGCTACAGTCGAAAAAGGTCGATGATGGGATAATCGACACGACAAAAGAGTTCACAGCAGAAAATCTGAAGAAAATGGCTGATAAAGTTCTTGCAGTAAAAGAGTTATAGGTAGAGTCTAAGTCCAGAACTGAGTCAAAGAGCAAGGTCAGTTCTAATGATTCAACAAATGAGTCAGGTAAGACTGATAAAGCCAAAAGTGAAAGTGACTGCAAAAATTGCATGAAAGACTGCAAGGTTTGTAGCACACATGCTTACCTCAGTGGCAAAAAGACTGAAGAACTGACAGAAAGAGTCAGAGAAGTTGAAAATCATATCTTAAGTCGTGATAAATTGGTAAAAGCATCAAATGATCGAATAAAAGAATTAACTGATAAACTTGAAAATGATAAAATTGACGTAGAACGAATCAGGAAAGAAAATGAAAATTAATTCATGAAAACCGTAAAATTTCGGAAAATTATGAAAAACTAAAAAGAACGACAAAAGATTATGATGAACGAAATGATAAAACAATCAAAGAAAATCTCCAACTGACAGGAGTACTTCAGTCGAAAGAGAAGCAAATCAACCAACAGTTGGATGAGATTGCTAATCTGAAGCTTCAGTTTCAGGAAGCTAAGATTGAAAATGAACGCATCAATCTGAAACTCAATAGTTACAACTCCGCAAGTTTTGTTCTTCAACTTATCGTTCCTAAACCAATCAGGAAGAACAAAGCCGGCGAAGATGTTTATTCGGACGGAACTGGGGTTGGGCATCATCAGGTTCCACTGCCAGTATTAAATAATTTTTCAAAGAAAAAGTCCGGTTTGGTTAATGATAATGAAACAAATGAGGTTAAACTTCCAGAATCAATTGACGTCACATTCACTTCATCATCCGATGAAGACAGTGTTCAGTCCGAAGTTGTTAAAAGTATGGTTGAAAATGTTTTGAAATCTGAAAGTGACTCAACTGAGGATGAAAAATGCTTTTTGGACAAATATATTCCGAAATCAACATCCAAAAACAACTTAAATGAAGAACCTAATCTTATGATGTACAAGATGTTGGGATCAGATAAGTTGTATTCGGATCTTGAATTTCCTTTGGAAAATGTGAATGTTGACAAATTGAAAAATGTGTTCAAGTTGGTTGAGATTGATGTGTCTGAAATCGAAGGTTTGAAACGTTCAAAAAGACAATTAAACTTTGAAAAAGATAAAGCTTACTACAAAAAACCTGCTGTTCTACCACGATTTTCTAATAACAATCAAAACAAATGGTCGGGTGGATATCAAGGTGGTAAGAATTATCATAGAAGGAACTCTCAAAACAAAAAGTTTGTTGAGAAAAAGGTGTTTGTGAAGAGTTCAAGTTCAAGCTCACTTTCCGAGCAAGAATTTGAATTTTTTTTCAAAATCAAATGAAGAGTATTTTGAAAAGAAGGCCTCACAGCCTCAGACCGAAGGCACAAGTCGGGAAGTGGATACCCGTACATGCTTCAAGTGCAACAAAGTTGGACACATTGCACAAAAGTGCACCAACTTAAAGCCTAAGTCTGAAGCTGTTGAGAGTCAGAAAAGGAAACTTGATGCAAAAGGAAAAGCTCCAATGGTTGTTGAGAAGAAAGTTTTGAAAAATGATAACTCCAAATTCAAAACTGAACCTGTAAAGAATGTGGTAACTAAAACTGGTAAATTTTACAAACGGGTTGCTTCGTCTCAACAAACTTGGAAGCCAAAATCTGAAGTAAAGAAAGCAAGTTCTCCAAAACCAAAGGTGTCTAAGACTGCAAAATCATCATCTTCAACCGAGAAGATGTATGTACCTTTGGATTACTATGAAAAACTTGAAAAACAAAAGTCTACTACTTCTGAAAAGAAGGATGCACCAAAGAAAGACCAATCATCTGGTCAACCTCCTAAAAATGATTTCTTTTTATACAAAGAGGTTGAGATTGGGTCTGAAGAGAGCTTTAAGATGAATGACAAAAATTTTCCGCCACTTTACACTGCAAAAACTCACCTCAAAGTCAAGCTACCTGAGTCAAAAGAGGCTTGGGTGGCATCAAAATCTAACTAAGTGTTTGTGATATGTGCAGGAGCTTCCAAGATCCGTTTCACGTTGGATTATGGATAGTGGAGCTTCTCGGCACATGACAGGGAAGAAGACCCTACTGTACGATGTTCGAAGGTTTAATGGAGGATATGTGGGATTTGCAGGCAATCAAGGTGGTCGAATAGTTGGTGAAGGAACTCTATCTAATGGTATTGTCACGTTTGAAAGAGTGAACTACATCGCCGAGCTTGAAAACAATCTTCTGAGCATTTCTCAGATCTGTGATCGTATGTATACAACGCACTTTACGAATAAGGAATGTTTGATTCTGAAACCACGGTTTGTTGTTCCCGAAGAGTGGGTTATCATGAGAGCACCTAGAGTCAATGATCTGTACGTGTTGGATATGAGCATAGCCACTACTACCATGGGTCAAGTTCACTGCTTTATGTCACGAGCAACTGAAAAGGAATCACAGTTATGGCATCGAAAGATGGGCCTTACTCACCTGCGAAAAATGAATCACCTAGTGCATAACGACTTAGTAATTGGTGTACATCTGAAAGGTTTCCATCTTGAGGGGGAGTGCATTAGTCGTGTCAAAGGCAAACAGCGAAAGAAATCTCACTCTGGGAAGAAGGAAAACTCGATCTCGAGACCGTTAGAGAGACTTCATATGGATCTTTTTGGTCCGGTAAACGTCAAAAGCATAACTGGTGATCTCTACTGTCTAGTAGTAACAGACGATTACTCGAGATTTTCGCGGGTATCATTTCTGAAGACAAAGGATGAGGCATTCGAAAGTTTGATGACGCTGTTCATAAAAACTGAAAACTTGTACCAAACCCGAATCAGAAGAATTAGGAGTGACAACGGTACTGAGTTTAAGAATAACAAAATGGAAGAATATTGTGATGAGAGAGGTATATTGCAAGAATTTAGTGCTCCTTACACTCCGTAACAAAATGGAGTAGCAGAAAGAAAAAACAGGACGCTAATTGAAACAGCCAGGACAATGCTTGCTGATTTGAAATTACCAGTCAACTTTTGGGCAGAACCAGTGTCAGCCGCATGCTATACACTCAACCGGGTTCTTACAGTGAAGAAATTCAACAAGACATGTTTCGAGCTGATCAACAACCGCAAACCTAACCTGAAGTATCTGGAACCGTTTGGGTCTCCCTGCAATCAGTGAACAAGGTGCAAATCAGAATGTCACAAATTTGGAAGGCGAGGTAGATGTTCCAGGCGAGGTGATGCCGAGAACTCTTTCTTACCATCCAGAAGAGCTGATTATTGGAGAATTGCAATCAGGCGTCCGCAATAGATGACAAATTGACCAAGGCCTTACTTGTTTTTATTCTACAGTTGCTTCTTTACAAACATAGTTTTCACTTAGTTGTTTTATTTTGCAGATTGAGCCGAGAACATATAAAGAAGCACTAACTGAAGATTCTTGGGTCAACGCGATGCAAGAGGAGTTGAGTCAGTTTTAGAAGTTAGGAGTGTGGAAATTGGTAGACTTGCCTGATGGTCACATGAAGATAAACACCAAGTGGGTGTTTAAATGCAAGAGGGATGATCGAGGGGTTATTATTCGCAACAAAGCTTGACTAGTTGTCCAGGGATTCAGTCAGCATGAGGGGATAGATTTCACTGAAGTGTATGCTCCGGTTGCTAGACTTGAAGCAATCAGAATCTTCCTAGCATTTGCATCTTGGAAAGGATTTAAAATTTTTCAGCTAGATGTTAAATCTGCTTTTCTCTACGGGAAGGTAAAAGAGGAGGTATATGTCAGACAGCCACCGGGCTTCACCGATCCAATCCACAAAGACAAGGTCTATTTACTGGATAAAGCGCTGTATGGTTTACACCAGGCCCCGAGAGCCTGGTACGAGACATTGTCTCAACATTTGCTTGCCAACAGCTTCATCCGTGGAAAAGTGGATGCCACTCTCTTCACCAAAGAAGTTGACGGACATCTTCTGATAGTTCAGATATACGTGGACGACATCATATTTGGGTCAACAAATGAAGATCTGTGCAAATATTTTGAAAGAGTTATGAAGCAAAAATTTGAAATGTCATCGATGGGTAAGATGAAATTCTTCTTGGGACTTCAAGTTGATCAACTACCCGAGGGAATTTTCATACATCAGACGAAGTATGTTCATGATATCTTAGAGAAATTTGGAATGTCCGGGACTACTCCAGCTTCCACCCCGTTTGCGACGAACCATGGGATAAATCCTGATCTCACCGGAGAGAAGGTGGATGAAACATTGTATCGCTCCATGATCGGATCACTGATGTACTTGACCGCTTCAAGACCCGATATCATGTATCCAACCTGCCTCGCAGCGTGGTTTCAGTCAAACCCCAGAGCTTTGCATATGGTGATTGTGAAACGGATATTGCGCTACCTGAAAGGAACTCCATCACTGGGGTTGTGGTATCCAAGAGAAGGCGATTTCACACTCGAAGGGTATTCTGATTCCGATTTTGGATGCTGCAAAGTTAACGCTAAATCAACAACAGCGGTGTGTCAGTTTTTCGGACCACGAATGGTCACCTGGCAATGTAAGAAGCAGACCTCTGTCTCTTTATCCACATGTGACGCCGAATATGTATCTGCTAGCAGCTGCTGCTCTCAGATCTTGTGGATCCAGCAACAGATGCGAGACTATGATTTGCAATTTCTTAACTCCCCTATCTTTGTTGATAATGAGGCAACTATAAACATAACAAAAAATCTTGTTCATCACGCTAAAACGAAACATCTTGAAATTCGTCATCACTTCATCTGAGACTGTTTCGAGAAGAAGTTGATACGAATTAGGAAAATCCACACTGACGAACAAAAAGCTGATTTACATACCAAAGCGTTTGATAAAACTCGTTTTCAATATCTTTTAAATTTGAACGGTATGAAGCTTCTATCGGTTGCGGAGGAGATTATTGGCGTTGATGAAGGTACCAATGTAGATGATGTTGAAAAGCAATCTGCAATGGTTTGTCGATTTTTTACTTGTTTTGGTATTTAGGGGAAGGTAGGTTATATTTTCTGAACATACAAAAACAATAAAAAATTTCAAAAATCCAAAACCATGAGATATTTCAAAATCTAAAAACAATAGAAAATCGAAAAACAGCTTGTGTAAAAAGGGAAAATGATAGTACATCAGCTTGACAGTTGTAGTATGCTAAAGATATGTAAAGTTTAAAAGTGTTAAACAGTCTTGCTGATGATATGCCGGTAGGTTTTACACACTTAGTAAGTTTGTTCGGGATATAAACCTAAATCACAACTTGCTTTTCAGTGGGGAACATCTCTCGGATATATAGGTAACCCCTGAAATCCTGTTTGAAAGGCTCTATTTCTGACATACTAGGTCTTTGTACGTGATGATATCTGGGGTATTATACCTGGACTTCTGATTTTGCGGGAGCAATAGCCTAGTCCTCGTATAATACTTTGCATAGCTTTAATTTTAAAGCCCCCCATCAGCATAAAAATGATGAAACATTGAAAAATGCTAATCATGTGCTGTTGTAAAAGAAGATCCCCAAAGGGGACCCACCTAAAGTTGAGCCATCATGTCTCTGATTTTGCGGAAGCAATAGCCTGAGCTCTCATGGCCTCAACACTTAACCCTTTACAGATATCATTAGTGTGCACTCACCTGTAAGACTGAATATAGTAGTCAGGATACAGGAGTATATTCTGAGGTGGTACACGCGTATAAGCTAAGTCTCTAAAACACTAAATTCGTTTCCTGATCAAATTGAAATTTGTGTGAGAACTTAAGAGGATCAGTATATCGGCAATCTAAGCGAATTGTTTAATTCTGAACATGAAATCAAAGCTTAACGGTACTTGTGACTTGTTGGTAGCTGATTTGATTCCCTAACACGCTCACCAAAAATATGTTTGTAAATAGTTTACATTTACTGCATTTCATTTTTGTTTAAGCATTCTAGTCTAGAAACTTTATTCAAAATCCAAAAAGATTTTACATTTCTGCTTTATTTTTCCAACAAACCAAAGTGGAAAGCTGATCTTCAGATTCACAGTTTGAAGAAGATGCAGGAAGTTTCTGAGCTGGACAGATGGAGTGAGAGCTTATCATGATAAAACTTGAGAAATGAAAAGTCAAATCAAGTTCATTAATTTGAGACTTGTGATTTTCAGAATAATGTTTCGAAACATGTTGAACAAAAGTCAGTTTTGTTTTGTCTCAGGTCAACCAAGGTCATTAAGTTGGACTTGGTAGACAAATTTAAGTACCCAGGGTCATTAACTTGGATCTGGATACTTGAGTGGATTATAAAACTGATAAAAACAATAAGATTGGGAAAGTGTGTTTGAGATGAAAGATGAAAAATGTCATATTCTAACAAATTTTGTTTTGGTATTGATTTCTAAGTGGTAAGCATAGATTGAAATTGTTATAAATAAAAATCTTATGTTTAGGTAGAGTATGTGTAGGTGAAAGCCAGGTAATAGTTTTGAACCTATGAAAGCAGCAAAGCAAGATCCCAGCTTATTGAAAGAGGGAGTCTGAAGACTCAAGAGTCAGATACAGATTCTGGATCTACATTCAAGGGAGCTGCTAATACTGAGGAGAGTAAGAGAGTTAGAAGAAAAGATAGAGATTGAAGGATGCTTTCAATGTCAGATTTTTTTTAAAAAGTGAGAAGACTGATCGAGACTGAAGACTCGACACTGAAGACTTTGTTAACATCGAAGGGGGAGTTTATTGGTGCAAATGTTTGTCAACTTCGTCTTGTATCGAGTCTTGTAATTAGATAGGATAAACCAGAGCTCGGTAGTCAAGAAAATAGGGTTTTAGTGTTGATTGTTCAGTCCACATGAACTGGCAAAGTGACCAGTCCACATGAACTGGCAACTTCTATAAATAGGAGATCTTGGTCATTCATTTGTAAGGTTCCTGATTTCAGAGCCGAGGTGCTGTCGAACTGTCAAGTGATCTGTAAAGCTGTGAAGTCAATATACAAGGCATTTAAAAGGAATATACGTGTTATACAAGCTATAATCAAGTCTGTATCATTGAATTCCGCCTTTGATATGGATTAGAACTCTTCTGATCGACTCATTCAGGTCGTACAACAATCCAACAATATATGCGGATTAGACACAAAAAAAAAAAAAACGCTCAACAAATGGCTACAATTTAAGGAATGTGTTTAGTGACGGCATCATATTCTTTATTTATGGAGAAAGGTCTCGTGGCAAGAAAAGCTGCTTCTAGGAGGTTGTCATGTGTTTTCGCTCGACGATTCAGTTCTTGGGTGGTTGGTTTGGCCCTTGTTGCTGTAACTCGAATCCCAGCCCGGTATATCTCATTTTAATTTTACACCATTGTGAACCTTACGCCTTTTTTACTCTCTGATCGAGGTTCTCGGCATCGAAAAATCTTCGTAAACTAAATCACACGTGTATATGTTGACATTTAAGAGATATACAGTCAAGAAAATCAAGGGCAATGGTGATATATATGCGGATTAGACACAAAAAAAAACACTCAACAAATGGCTACAATTTAAAGAATGTGTTTAGTGACGGCATCAGATTCCTAATTGATGGAGAAATTTCTGGTGGCAAGGAAAGCTGCTTCTAGGAGGTTGTCAAGTGTTTTCGCACGACGATTCCATTCTTGGGTGGTTGGTTTGGCCCTTGTTCCTGTTACTCGAATCCTAGCCCGGTATATCCCATTTTAATTTTACACCATTGTGAACCTTACGCCTTTTTTACTCTCTGATCGAGGTTCTCGGCATTGAAAAATCTTTGTAAACTAAATCACACGTGTATATGTTGACATTTAAGAGATATACAGTCAAGAAAATCAAGGGCAATGGTGATATATATGGGGATTAACACAAAAAAAACAATCAACAAATGGATACAATTTAAGAAATATGTTTAGTGACGGCATCAGATTCCCAATTGATGGAGAAAGGTCTGGTGGCAAGAAAAACTGCTTCTAGGAGGTTGTCAAGTGTTTTCGCACGACGATTCCATTCTTGGGTGGTTGGTTTGGCCCTTGTTCCTGTAACTCGAATCCTAGCCCGGTATATCTCATTTTAATTTTACACCATTGTGAACCTTACGCCTTTTTTACTCTCTGATCGAGGTTCTCGGCATCGAAAAATCTTCGTAAACTAAATCACACGTGTATATGTTGACATTTAAGAGATATACAGTCAAGAAAATCAAGGGCAATGGTGATATATATGCGGATTAGACACAAAAAAAAACACTCAACAAATGGCTACAATTTAAAGAATGTGTTTAGTGACGGCATCAGATTCCTAATTGATGGAGAAATTTCTGGTGGCAAGGAAAACTTCTTCTAGGAGGTTGTCAAGTGTTTTCGCACGACGATTCCATTCTTGGGTGGTTGGTTTGGCCCTTGTTCTTGTAACTCGAATCCAAGCCCGGTATATCCCATTTTAATTTTACACCATTGTGAACCTTACTCCTTTTTTACTCTCTGATCGAGGTTCTCGGCATTGGAAAATCTTCGTAAACTAAATCACACGTGTATATGTTGACATTTAAAAGATATACAGTCAAGAAAATCAAGGGCAATGGTGATATATATGCGGATTAGACACCAAGAAAAAAACACTCAACAAATGGCTACAATTTAAGGAATGTGTTTAGCGACGGCATCAGATTAATAATTGATGGAGAAAGGTCTGGTGGCAAGAAAAGCTGCTTCTAGGAGGTTGTCAAGTGTTTTCGCTCGACGATTCCATTCTTGGGTGGTTGGTTTGGCCCTTGTTGCTGTAACTCGAATCCCAGCCCGTATATCCCATTTTAATTTTACACCATTGTGAACCTTACGCCTTTTTTACTCTCCCATCGAGGTTCTCTGCATCTAAAAATCTTCGTAAACTAAATCACACGTGTATATGTTGACATTTAAGAGATATACAGTCAAGAAAATCAAGGGCAATGGTGATATATATGAGGATTAGACACCAAAAAAAAGACACTCAACAAATGGCTACAATTTAAGGAATGTGTTTAGTGACGGCATCAGATTCCTAAATGATGGAGAAACGTCTAGTGGCAAAGAAAGCTGGTTCTAGGAGGTTGTCAAGTGTTTTCGCTCGACGATTCCATTCTTGGGTGGCTGGTTTGGCCCTTGTTCCTGTAACTTGAATCCTAGCCCGGTATATCCCATTTTAATTTTACACCATTGTGAACCTTACGCCTTTTTTACTCTCTGATCGACGTTCTCAGCATCGAAAAATCTTCGTAAACTAAATCACACGTGTATATTTTGACATTTAAGAGATATACAATCAAGAAAATCAAGGGCAATGGTGATATATATGCGGATTAGACACCAAAAAAAACACTCAACAAGTGGCTACAATTTAAGGAATGTGTTTAGTGACGGCATCAGATTCCTAATTGAAAGAGAAAGGTCTGGGGGCAAGAAAAGCTGGTTCTAGGAGGTTGTCAAGTGTTTTCGCTCGACGATTCAATTCTTGGGTGGTTTGTTTGGCCCTTGTTGCTGTAACTCTAATCCCAGCCGGGTATATCCCATTTTAATTTTACACCATTGTGAACCTTACGCCTTTTTTACTCTCTGATCGAGGTTCTCGGCATCGAAAAATCTTCGTAAACTAAATCACACGTGTATATGTTGACATTTAAGAGATATACAATCAAGAAAATCAAGGGCAATGGTGATATATATGCGGATTAGACACAAAAAAAAATCACTCAACAAATGGCTACAATTTAAGTAATGTGTTTAGTGACGGCGTCAGATTCTTAATTGATGGAGAAAGGTCTGGTGGCAAGAAAAGCTGCTTCTAGGAGGTTGTCAAGTGTTTTCGCTCGACGATTCCATTCCTGGGTGGTTGGTTTGGCCCTTGTTCTTGTAACTCAAATCCTAGCCCGGTATATCCCATTTTAATTTTACACCATTGTGAAGCTAACGCCTTTTTTACTCTCTGATCGAGGTTCTTGGCATCAAAAAATCTTCGTAAACTAAATCACACGTGTATATGTTGACATTTAAGAGATATACAGTCAAGAAAATCAAGGGCAATGGTGATATATATATGGATTAGACACCAAAAAAACACTCAACAAATGGCTACAATTTAAGGAATGTGTTTAGTGACGGCATCAGATTCCTAATTGATGGAGAAAGGTCTGGTGGCAAGAAATGCTGCTTCTAGGAGGTTGTCAAGTGTTTTCACTCGACGATTCCATTCTTGGGTGGTTGGTTTCACCCTTCTTCCTGTAACTCGAATCCTAGACCGGTATATTGCATTTTAATTTTACACCATTGTTTACCTTACGCCTTTTTTACTCTCTGATCGAGGTACTCGGCATTGAAAAATCTTCGTAAACTAAATCGCACGTGTATATGTTGACATTTAAGAGATATACAGTCAAGAAAATCAAGGGCAATGGTGATATATATGCGAATTAGACACCAAAAAAAAACACTTAACAAATGGCTACAATTTAAGGAATGTGTTTAGTGACGGCATCAAATTCCAAATTGATGGAGAAACGTCTGGTGGCAAGAAAAGCTATTTCTAGGAGGTTGTCAAGTGTTTTCGCTCGACAATTCCATTCTTGGGTGGTTGGTTTGGCCCTTGTTGCTGTAACTCGAATCCTAGCCCGGTATATCCATTTTTAATTTTACACCATTGTGAACCTTACGCCTTTTTTACTCTCTGATCGAGGTTCTCGGCATTGAAAAATATTCGTAAACTAAATCACACGTGTATATGTTCACATTTAAGAGATATACAGTCAAGAAAATCAAGAGCAATGGTGATATATATGCGGATTAGACACCAAAAAAAACACACACAACAAATGGCTACAATTTAAGGAATGTGTTTAGTGATGGCATCAAATTCCTAATTGATGGAGAAACGTCTGGTGGCAAGAAAAGCTGCTTCTAGGAGGTTGTCAAGTGTTTTCGCTCGACGATTCCATTCTTGGGTGGTTGGTTTGGCCCTTGTTGCTGTAACTCAAATCCTAGCCAGGTGTATCCCATTTTAATTTTACACGATTGTGAACCTTACGCCTTTTTTACTCTCTGATCGAGGTTCTCGGCACTAAAAAATCTTCGTAAACTAAATCACACGTGTATATGTTGACATTTAAGAGATATACAGTCAAGAAAATAAAGGGCATGGTGATATATATGCGGATTAGACACAAAAAAAAACACTCAACAAATGGCTACAATTTAAGGAATGTGTTTAGTGACGGCATCAGAGTCCTAATTGATGGAGAAAGGTCTGGTGGCAAGAAAACCTGCTTCTAGGAGATTGTCAAGTGTTTTCGCTCGACAATTCCATTATTGGGTGGTTGGTTTGGCCCTTGTTCCTGTAACTCGAATCCTAGCCGGTATATCCTATTTTAATTTTACACCATTGTGAACCTTACGCCTTTTTTACTGTCTGATCGAGGTTCTCGGCTTTGAAAAATCTTCGTAAACTAAATCACACGTGTATATGTTGACATTTAAGAGATATACAGTCAAGAAAATCAAGGGCAATGGTGATATATATGCGGATTAGACACAAAAAAAAAACACTCAACAAATGGCTACAATTTAAGTAACGTGTTTAGTGACGGCATCAGATTCTTAATTGATGGAGAAAGGTCTGGTGGCAAGAAAAGCTGCTTCTAGGAGGTTGTCAAGTGTTTTCGCTCGACGATTCCATTCCTGGGTGGTTGGTTTGGCCCTTGTTCTTGTAACTCAAATCCTAGCCCGGTATATCCCATTTTAATTTTACACCGTTGTGAAGCTTACGCCTTTTTTACTCTCTGATCGAGGTTCTCGGCATCGAAAAATCTTTGTAAACTAAATCACACGTGTATATGTTGACATTTAAGAGATATACAATCAAGAAAATCAAGGGCAATGGTGATATATATGTGGATTAGACACCAAAAAAACACTCAACAAATGGCTACAATTTAAGGAATGTGTTTAGTGACGGCATCAGATTCCTAATTGATGGAGAAAGGTCTGGTGGCAAGAAATGCTGCTTCTAGGAGGTTGTCAAGTGTTTTCACTCGACGATTCCATTCTTGGGTGGTTGGTTTGACCCTTCTTCCTGTAACTCGAATCCTAGACCGGTATATCGCATTTTAATTTTACACCATTGTGAACCTTACGCCTTTTTTACTCTCTGATCGAGGTTCTCGGCATTGAAAAATCTTCGTAAACTAAATCGCACGTGTATATGTTGACATTTAAGAGATATACAGTCAAGAAAATCAAGGGCAATGGTGATATATATGCGAATTAGACACAAAAAAAACACTTAACAAATGGCTACAATTTAAGGAATGTGTTTAGTGACGGCATTAAATTCCAAATTGATGGAGAAACGTCTGGTGGCAAGAAAAGCTGTTTCTAGGAGGTTGTCAAGTGTTTTCGCTCGACAATTCCATTCTTGGGTGGTTGGTTTGGCCCTTGTTGCTGTAACTCGAATCCTAGCCCGGTATATCGCATTTTAATTTTACACCATTGTGAACCTTACGCCTTTTTTACTCTCTGATCGAGGTTCTCGGCATTGAAAAATCTTCGTAAACTAAATCACACGTGTATATGTTGACATTTAAGAGATATACAGTCAAGAAAATCAAAAGCAATGGTGATATATATGCGAATTAGACACAAAAAAAAAAACATTTAACAAATGGCTACAATTTAAGGAATGTGTTTAGTGACGGCATTAAATTCCAAATTGATGGAGAAACGTCTGGTGGCAAGAAAACCTGCTTCTAGGAGGTTGTCAAGTGTTTTCGCTCGACGATTCCATTATTGGGTGGTTGGTTTGGCCCTTGTTCCTGTAACTCGAATCCTAGCCGGTATATCCCATTTTAATTTTACACCATTGTGAACCTTACGCCTTTTTTACTCTCTGATCGAGGTTCTCGGCTTTGAAAAATCTTCGTAAACTAAATCACACGTGTATATGTTGACATTTTAGAGATATACAGTCAAGAAAATCAAGGGCAATGGTGATATATATGCGGATTAGACACCAAAAAAAAAACACTCAACAAATGGCTACAATTTAAGGATTGTGTTTAGTGACGGCATCAGATTCCTAATTGATGGAGAAAGGTCTGGTGGCAAGAAAAGCTGCTTCTAGGAGGTTGTCAAGTGTTTTCGCTCGACGATTCAATTATTGGGCGGTTTGTTTGGCCCTTGTTGCTGTAACTCGAATCCCAGCCCGGTATATCCCATTTTAATTTTACACCATTGTGAACCTTACGCCTTTTTTACTCTCTGATCGAGGTTCTCGGCATTGAAAAATCTTCGTAAACTAAATCGCACGTGTATATGTTGACATTTAAGAGATATACAATCAAGAAAATCAAGGGCAATGGTGATATATATGCGAATTAGACACAAAAAAAAAACACTCAACAAATGGCTACAATTTAAGGATTGTGTTTAGTGACGGCATCAAATTCCAAATTGATGGAGAAACGTCTGGTGGCAAGAAAAGCTGTTTCTAGGAGGTTGTCAAGTGTTTTCGCTCGACAATTCCATTCTTGGGTGGTTGGTTTGGCCCTTGTTGCTGTAACTCGAATCCTTGCCCGGTATATCCCATTTTAATTTTACACCATTGTGAACCTTACGCCTTTTTTACTCTCTGATCGAGGTTCTCGGCATTGAAAAATCTTCGTAAACTAAATCACACGTGTATATGTTGACATTTAAGAGATATACAGTCAAGAAAATCAAGAGCAATGGTGATATATATGCGGATTAGACACCAAAAAAAAAAACACACACAACAAATGGCTACAATTTAAGGAATGTGTTTAGTGACGGCATCAAATTCCTAATTGATGGAGAAACGTCTGGTGGCAAGAAAAGCTGCTTCTAGGAGGTTGTCAAGTGTTTTCGCTCGACGATTCCATTCTTGGGTGGTTGGTTTGGCCCTTGTTGCTGTAACTCAAATCCTAGCCAGGTGTATCCCATTTTAATTTTACACGATTGTGAACCTTACGCCTTTTTTACTCTCTGATCGAGGTTCTCGGCACTAAAAAATCTTCGTAAACTAAATCACACGTGTATATGTTGACATTTAAGAGATATACAGTCAAGAAAATAAAGGGCATGGTGATATATATGCGGATTAGACACAAAAAAAAAAAACACTCAACAAATGGCTACAATTTAAGGAACGTGTTTAGTGACGGCATCAGATTCCTAATTGATGGCGAAAGGTCTGGTGGCAAGAAAAGCTGCTTCTAGGAGGTTGTCAAGTGTTTTCGCTCGACGATTCAATTATTGGGCGGTTGGTTTGGCCCTTGTTGCTGTAACTCGAATCCCAGCCCGGTATATCCCATTTTAATTTTACACCATTGTGAACCTTACACCTTTTTTACTCTCTGGTCGAGGTTCCCGGCATCGAAAAATCTTCGTAAACTAAATCACACGTGTATATGTTGACATTTAAGAGATATACAGTCAAGAAAATCAAGGGCAATGGTGATATATATGCGGATTAGACACAAAAAAAAAAAACACTCAACAAATGGCTACAATTTAAGGAATGTGTTTAGTGACGGCATCAGATTTCTAATTGATGGAGAAAGGCCTGGTGGCAAGAAAAGCTGCTTCTAGGAGGTTGTCAAGTGTTTTCGCTCGACGATTCCATTCTTGGGTGGTTGGTTTGGCCCTTGTTCCTGTAACTCAAATCATAGTCCGGTTTATCCCATTTTAATTTTACACCATTGTGAACCTTACGCCTTTTTTACTCTCTGATCGAGGTTCTCGGCATTGAAAAATCATCGTAAACTAAATCACACGTGTATATGTTGACATTTAAGAGATATATAGTCAAGAAAATCAAGGGCAATGGTGATATATATGGGGACTAACACAATAAAAAAACACTCAACAAATGGATACAATTTAAGAAATATGTTTAGTGACGGCATCAGATTCAAAATTGATGAAGAAAGGTCTGGTGGCAAGAAAAGCTGCTTCTAGAAGGTTGTCAAGTGCGTTCGTTCGACGTTTCCATTCTTGGGTGGTTGGTTTGGCCCGTGTTCCTGTAACTCGAATCCTAGCCCGGTATATCCCATTTTAATTTTACACCATTGTGAACCTTACGCCTTTTTTACTCTCTGATCGAGGTTCTCGGCATTGAAAAATCTTCGTAAACTAAATCACACGTGTATATGTTGACATTTAAGAGATATACAGTCAAGAAAATCAAGAGCAATGGTGATATATATAAGGATTAGACACAAAAAAAACACACACAACAAATGGCTACAATTTAAGGAATGTGTTTAGTGACGGCATCAGATTCCTAATTGATGGTGAAAGGTCTGGTGGCAAGAAAAGCTGCTTCTAGGTGGTTGTCAAGTGTTTTCGCTCGACGATTCCATTCTTTGGTGGTTGGTTTGGCCCTTGTTCCTGTAACTCGAATCCTAGCCAGATGTATCCCATTTTAATTTTACACCATTGTGAACCTTACGCCTTTTTTAATCTCTGATCGAGGTTCTCGGCATTGAAAAGTCTTCATAAACTAAATCACACGTGTATATGTTGACATTTAAGAGATATACATTCAAGAAAATCAAGAGCATGGTGATATATATGCGGATTAGACACCAAAAAAAACACTCAACAAATGGCTACAATTTAAGGAATGTGTTTAGTGACGGCATCAGATTCCTAATTGATGGAGAAAGGTCTAGTGGCAAGAAAAGCTGCTTCTAGGAGGTTGTCAAGTGTTTTCGCTCGACGATTCCATTCTCGGGTGGTTGGTTTGGCCCTTGTTCCTGTAACTCAAATCCTAGTCCGGTATATCCCATTTTAATTTTACACCATTGTGAACCTTACGCCTTTTTTACTCTCTGATCGAGGTTCTCGGCATTGAAAAATCTTCGTAAACTAAATCACACGTGTATATGTTGACATTTAAGAGATATATAGTCAAGAAAATCAAGGGCAATGGTGATATATATGGGGACTAACACCAAAAAAAACACTCAACAAATAGATACAATTTAAGAAATATGTTTAGTGACGGCATCAGATTCCTAATTGATGAGGAAAGGTCCGGTGGCAAGAAAAGCTGCTTTTAGGAGGTTGTCAAGTGTTTTCGCTCAACGATTCCATTCTTGGGTGGTTGGTTTGGCCCTTGGTCCTGTAACTCAAATCCTAGCCCGGTATATCCCATTTTAATTTTACACCATTGTGAACCTTACGCTTTTTTTACTCTCTAATCGAGGTTCTCGGCATTGAAAAATTTTCTTAAACTAAATCACACGTGTATATGTTGACATTTAAGAGATATACAGTCAAGAAAATCAAGGGCAATGGTGATATATATACGAATTAGACACCAAAAAAAAAAAAAAAACTCAACAAATGGCTACAATTTATGGAATGTGTTTAGTGACGGCATCAAATTCCAAATTGATGGAGAAATGTCTGGTGGCAAGAAAAGCTATTTCTAGGAGGTTGTCAAGTGTTTTCGCTCGACGATTCCATTCTTGGGTGGTTGGTTTGGCACTTGTTCCTGTAACTCGAATCCTAGCCCGGTATATCCCATTTTAATTTTACACCATTGTGAACCTTACTCCTTTTTTACTCTCTGATCGAGGTTCTCGGCATTGAAAAATCTTTGGAAATTAAATCACACATGTATATGTTGAAATTTAAGAGATATATAGTCAAGAAAATCATGGGCAATGGTGATATATATGCGGATTAGACACCAAAAAAAACACTCAACAAATGGCTAAAATTTAAGGAATGTGTTTAGTGAGGGCATCAGATTCAAAATTGATGAAGAAAGGTCTGGCGGCAAGAAAAGCTGCTTCTAGAAGGTTGTCAAGTGCTTTCGTTCGACGATTCCATTCTTGGGTGGTTGGTTTGGCTCGTGTTCCTGTAACTCGAATCCTTGCCCGGTATATCCCATTTTAATTTTACACCATTGTGAACCTTACGCCTTTTTTACTCTCTGATCGAGGTTCCCGGCATTGAAAAATCTTCGTAAACTAAATCACACGTGTATATGTTGACATTTAAGAGATATACAGTCAAGAAAATCAAGAGCAATGGTGATATATATGCGGATTAGACACAAAAAAAAACACACAGAACAAATGGCTACAATTTAAGGAATGTGTTTAGTGACGGCATCAGATTCCTAATTGATGGTGAAAGGTCTGGTGGCAAGAAAAGCTGCTTCTAGGTGGTTGTCAAGTGTTTTCGCTCGACGATTCCATTCTTTGGTGGTTGGTTTAGCCCTTGTTCCTGTAACTCGAATCCTAGCCAGATGTATCCCATTTTAATTTTACACCATTGTGAACCTTACGCCTTTTGTACTCTCTGATCGAGGTTCTCGGCATTGAAAAATCTTCATAAACTAAATCACACGTGTATATGTTGACATTTAAGAGATATACATTCAAGAAAATCAAGGGCATGGTGATATATATGCGGATTAGACAACAAAAAAAAAACACTCAACAAATGGCTACAATTTAAGGAATGTGTTTAGTGACGGCATCAGATTCCTAATTGATGGAGAAAGGTCTGGTGGTAAGAAAGCTGCTTCTAGGAGGTTGTCAAGTGTTTTCGCACGACGATTCCATTCTTGGGTGGTTGGTTTGGCCCTTGTTCCTGTAACTCGAATCCTAGCCCGGAATATCCCATTTTAATTTAACACCATTGTGAACCTTACGCCTTTTTTACTCTCTGATCGAGATTCTTAGCATTGAAAAATCTTCGTAAACTAAATCACACGTGTATATTTTGACATTTAAGAGATATACAGTCAAGAAAATCAAGGGCAATGGTGATATATATGCGGATTAGACACAAAAAAAAAAAAAAACTCAACAAATGGCTACAAATTAAGGAATGCGTTTAGTGACGGCATCAGATTCCTAATTGATGGAGAAAGGTCTGGTGGTAAGAAAGCTGCTTCTAGGAGGTTGTCAAGTGTTTTCGCACGACGATTCCATTCTTGGGTGGTTGGTTTGGCCCTTGTTCCTGTAACTCGAATCCTAACCCGGTATATCCTATTTTAATTTTACACCATTGTTAACCTTACGCCTTTTTTACTCTTTGATCGAGGTTCTCGGCATTGAAAAATCTTCATAAACTAAATCACACGTGTATATGTTGACATTGAAGAGATATACAGTCAAGAAAATCAAGGGCAATGGTGACATATATGCGGATTAGACACAAAAAAAACACTCAACAAATGGCTACAAATTAAGGAATGCGTTTAGTGACGGCATCAGATTCCTAATTGATGGAGAAAGGTCTGGTGGCAAGAAAAGCAGCTTCTAGGAGGTTGTCAAGTGTTTTTGCTCGACGATTCCATTTTTGGGTGGTTGGTTTGGCCCTTGTTCCTGTAACTCGAATCCTAGCCAGGTGTATCCCATTTTAATTTTACACCATTGTGAACCTTACGCCTTTTTTACTCTCTGATCGAGGTTCTCGGCATTGAAAAAATCTTCGTAAACTAAATAACACGTGTATATATTGACATTTAAGAGATATACAGTCAAGAAAATCAAGGGCAATGGTGATATATATGCGGATTAGACACCAAAAAAAAAGACACTCAACAAATGGCTACAATTTAGGGAATGTGTTTAGTGACGGCATCATATTCCTAATTGATGGAGAAAGATCTGGTGGCAAGAAAAGCTACTTCTAGGAGGTTTTCAAGTGTTTTCGCTCGACGATTCCATTCTTGGGTGATTGGTTTGGCCCTTGTTCCTGTCACTCGAATCCTTGCCCGGTATATCCCATTTTAATTTTACACCATTGTGAACCTTACGCCTTTTTTACTCTCTGCTCGAGGTTCTCAGCATTGAAAAATCTTCGTAAACTTAATCACACGTGTATATGTTGACATTTAAGAGATATACAGTCAAGAAAATCAAGGGCAATGGTAATATATATGCGGATTAGACACCAAAAAAAACACTCAACAAATGGATAGAATTTAGTAACGTGTTTAGTGACAGCATCGGATTCCTAATTGATGGAGAAAGGTCTGGTGGCAAGAAAAGCTACTTCTAGGAGGTTGTCAAGTGTTTTCACTCGACAATTCCATTCTTGGGTGGCTGGTTTAGCCCTTGTTCCTGTAACTCGAATCCTAGCCACGTGTATCCCATTTTAATTTTACACCATTGTGAACCTTACGCCTTTTTTACTCTCTGATCAAGGTTCTCGGGATTGAAAAATCTTCGTAAACTAAATCACACGTGTATATTTTGACATTTAAGAGATATACAGTCAAGAAAATCAAGGGCAACGGTGATATATATGCGGATTAGACAACAAAAAAAAAAACACTCAACAAATGGCTACAATTTAAGGAATGTGTTTAGTGACGGCATCAGATTCCTAATTGATGGAGAAAGGTCTGGTGGCAAGAAAAGCAGCTTCTAGGAGGTTGTCAAGTGTTTTTGCTCGACGATTCCATTTTTGGGTGGTTGGTTTGGCCCTTGTTCCTGTAACTCGAATCCTAGCCCGGTATATCCTATTTTAATTTTACACCATTGTGAACCTTACGCCTTTTTTACTCTCTGATCGAGGTTCCCGGCATTGAAAAATCTTCGTAAACTAAATCACACGTGTATATGTTGACATTTAAGAGATATACAGTCAAGAAAATCAAGAGCAATGGTGATATATATGCGGATTAGACACAAAAAAAAACACACAGAACAAATGGCTACAATTTAAGGAATGTGTTTAGTGACGGCATCAGATTCCTAATTGATGGTGAAAGGTCTGGTGGCAAGAAAAGCTGCTTCTAGGTGGTTGTCAAGTGTTTTCGCTCGACGATTCCATTCTTTGGTGGTTGGTTTAGCCCTTGTTCCTGTAACTCGAATCCTAGCCAGATGTATCCCATTTTAATTTTACACCATTGTGAACCTTACGCCTTTTGTACTCTCTGATCGAGGTTCTCGGCATTGAAAAATCTTCATAAACTAAATCACACGTGTATATGTTGACATTTAAGAGATATACATTCAAGAAAATCAAGGGCATGGTGATGTATATGCGGATTAGACAACAAAAAAAAAACACTCAACAAATGGCTACAATTTAAGGAATGTGTTTAGTGACGGCATCAGATTCCTAATTGATGGAGAAAGGTCTGGTGGTAAGAAAGCTGCTTCTAGGAGGTTGTCAAGTGTTTTCGCACGACGATTCCATTCTTGGGTGGTTGGTTTGGCCCTTGTTCCTGTAACTCGAATCCTAGCCCGGAATATCCCATTTTAATTTAACACCATTGTGAACCTTACGCCTTTTTTACTCTCTGATCGAGATTCTTAGCATTGAAAAATCTTCGTAAACTAAATCACACGTGTATATTTTGACATTTAAGAGATATACAGTCAAGAAAATCAAGGGCAATGGTGATATATATGCGGATTAGACACAAAAAAAAAAAAACTCAACAAATGGCTACAAATTAAGGAATGCGTTTAGTGACGGCATCAGATTCCTAATTGATGGAGAAAGGTCTGGTGGTAAGAAAGCTGCTTCTAGGAGGTTGTCAAGTGTTTTCGCACGACGATTCCATTCTTGGGTGGTTGGTTTGGCCCTTGTTCCTGTAACTCGAATCCTAACCCGGTATATCCTATTTTAATTTTACACCATTGTTAACCTTACGCCTTTTTTACTCTTTGATCGAGGTTCTCGGCATTGAAAAATCTTCATAAACTAAATCACACGTGTATATGTTGACATTGAAGAGATATACAGTCAAGAAAATCAAGGGCAATGGTGACATATATGCGGATTAGACACAAAAAAAACACTCAACAAATGGCTACAAATTAAGGAATGCGTTTAGTGACGGCATCAGATTCCTAATTGATGGAGAAAGGTCTGGTGGCAAGAAAAGCAGCTTCTAGGAGGTTGTCAAGTGTTTTTGCTCGACGATTCCATTTTTGGGTGGTTGGTTTGGCCCTTGTTCCTGTAACTCGAATCCTAGCCAGGTGTATCCCATTTTAATTTTACACCATTGTGAACCTTACGCCTTTTTTACTCTCTGATCGAGGTTCTCGGCATTGAAAAAATCTTCGTAAACTAAATAACACGTGTATATATTGACATTTAAGAGATATACAGTCAAGAAAATCAAGGGCAATGGTGATATATATGCGGATTAGACACCAAAAAAAAAGACACTCAACAAATGGCTACAATTTAGGGAATGTGTTTAGTGACGGCATCATATTCCTAATTGATGGAGAAAGATCTGGTGGCAAGAAAAGCTACTTCTAGGAGGTTTTCAAGTGTTTTCGCTCGACGATTCCATTCTTGGGTGATTGGTTTGGCCCTTGTTCCTGTCACTCGAATCCTTGCCCGGTATATCCCATTTTAATTTTACACCATTGTGAACCTTACGCCTTTTTTACTCTCTGCTCGAGGTTCTCAGCATTGAAAAATCTTCGTAAACTTAATCACACGTGTATATGTTGACATTTAAGAGATATACAGTCAAGAAAATCAAGGGCAATGGTAATATATATGCGGATTAGACACCAAAAAAAACACTCAACAAATGGATAGAATTTAGTAACGTGTTTAGTGACAGCATCGGATTCCTAATTGATGGAGAAAGGTCTGGTGGCAAGAAAAGCTACTTCTAGGAGGTTGTCAAGTGTTTTCACTCGACAATTCCATTCTTGGGTGGTTGGTTTAGCCCTTGTTCCTGTAACTCGAATCCTAGCCACGTGTATCCCATTTTAATTTTACACCATTGTGAACCTTACGCTTTTTTTACTCTCTGCTCGAGGTTCTCGGCATTGAAAAATCTTCGTAAACTTAATCATACGTGTATATGTTGACATTTAAGAGATATACATTCAAGAAAATCAAGGGCATGGTGATATATATGCGGATTAGACAACAAAAAAAAAACACTCAACAAATGGCTACAATTTAAGGAATGTGTTTAGTGACGGCATCAGATTCCTAATTGATGGAGAAAGGTCTGGTGGTAAGAAAGCTGCTTCTAGGAGGTTGTCAAGTGTTTTCGCACGACGATTCCATTCTTGGGTGGTTGGTTTGGCCCTTGTTCCTGTAACTCGAATCCTAGCCCGGAATATCCCATTTTAATTTAACACCATTGTGAACCTTACGCCTTTTTTACTCTCTGATCGAGATTCTTAGCATTGAAAAATCTTCGTAAACTAAATCACACGTGTATATTTTGACATTTAAGAGATATACAGTCAAGAAAATCAAGGGCAATGGTGATATATATGCGGATTAGACACAAAAAAAAAAACTCAACAAATGGCTACAAATTAAGGAATGCGTTTAGTGACGGCATCAGATTCCTAATTGATGGAGAAAGGTCTGGTGGTAAGAAAGCTGCTTCTAGGAGGTTGTCAAGTGTTTTCGCACGACGATTCCATTCTTGGGTGGTTGGTTTGGCCCTTGTTCCTGTAACTCGAATCCTAACCCGGTATATCCTATTTTAATTTTACACCATTGTTAACCTTACGCCTTTTTTACTCTTTGATCGAGGTTCTCGGCATTGAAAAATCTTCATAAACTAAATCACACGTGTATATGTTGACATTGAAGAGATATACAGTCAAGAAAATCAAGGGCAATGGTGACATATATGCGGATTAGACACAAAAAAAACACTCAACAAATGGCTACAAATTAAGGAATGCGTTTAGTGACGGCATCAGATTCCTAATTGATGGAGAAAGGTCTGGTGGCAAGAAAAGCAGCTTCTAGGAGGTTGTCAAGTGTTTTTGCTCGACGATTCCATTTTTGGGTGGTTGGTTTGGCCCTTGTTCCTGTAACTCGAATCCTAGCCAGGTGTATCCCATTTTAATTTTACACCATTGTGAACCTTACGCCTTTTTTACTCTCTGATCGAGGTTCTCGGCATTGAAAAAATCTTCGTAAACTAAATAACACGTGTATATATTGACATTTAAGAGATATACAGTCAAGAAAATCAAGGGCAATGGTGATATATATGCGGATTAGACACCAAAAAAAAAGACACTCAACAAATGGCTACAATTTAGGGAATGTGTTTAGTGACGGCATCATATTCCTAATTGATGGAGAAAGATCTGGTGGCAAGAAAAGCTACTTCTAGGAGGTTTTCAAGTGTTTTCGCTCGACGATTCCATTCTTGGGTGATTGGTTTGGCCCTTGTTCCTGTCACTCGAATCCTTGCCCGGTATATCCCATTTTAATTTTACACCATTGTGAACCTTACGCCTTTTTTACTCTCTGCTCGAGGTTCTCAGCATTGAAAAATCTTCGTAAACTTAATCACACGTGTATATGTTGACATTTAAGAGATATACAGTCAAGAAAATCAAGGGCAATGGTAATATATATGCGGATTAGACACCAAAAAAAACACTCAACAAATGGATAGAATTTAGTAACGTGTTTAGTGACAGCATCGGATTCCTAATTGATGGAGAAAGGTCTGGTGGCAAGAAAAGCTACTTCTAGGAGGTTGTCAAGTGTTTTCACTCGACAATTCCATTCTTGGGTGGTTGGTTTAGCCCTTGTTCCTGTAACTCGAATCCTAGCCACGTGTATCCCATTTTAATTTTACACCATTGTGAACCTTACGCCTTTTTTACTCTCTGATCAAGGTTCTCGGGATTGAAAAATCTTCGTAAACTAAATCACACGTGTATATTTTGACATTTAAGAGATATACAGTCAAGAAAATCAAGGGCAACGGTGATATATATGCGGATTATACACAAAAAAAAAAAAACACTCAACAAATGGCTACAGTTCAAGGAATGTGTTTAATGACGGCATCAGATTCCTAATTGATGGAGAAAGGTCTGGTGGCAAGAAAAGCTGCTTCTAGGAGGTTGTCAAGTGTTTTCGCTCGACGATTCCATTCTTGGGTGGTTGGTTTGGCCCTTGTTCCTGTAACTCGAATCCTATCCCGGTATATCCCATTTTAATTTTACACCATTGTGAACCTTACACCTTTTTTAATCTCTGATCGAGGTTCTCGGCATTGAAAAATCTTCGTAAACTAAATCACACCTGTATATGTTGACATTTAAGAGACATACCGTCAAGAAAATCAAGGGCAATGGTGATATATATGTAGATTAGACACAAAAAAAAAACACTCAACAAATGGCTACAATTTAAGGAATGTGTTTAGTGACGGTATCAGATTCCCAATTGATGGAGAAAGATCTGGTGGCAAGAAAAGCTACTTCTAGGAGGTTTTCATGTGTTTTCGCTCGACGATTCCATTTTTGGGTGGTTGGTTTGGCCCTTGTTCCAGTAACTCGAATCCTAGCCTGGTGTATCCCATTTTAATTTTACACCATTGTGAACCTTACGCCTTTTTTACTCTCTGATCGAGGTTCTCGGCATTGAAAAATCTTCGTAAACTAAATAACACGTGTATATATTGACATTTAAGAGATATACAGTCAAGAAAATCAAGGGCAATGGTGATATATATGCGGATTAGACACCAAAAAAAGACACTCAACAAATGGCTACAATTTAAGGAATGTGTTTAGTGACGGCATCAGATTCCTAATTGATGAAGAAAGATCTGGTGGAAGAAAAGCTACTTCTAGGAGGTTTTCAAGTGTTTTCGCTCGACGATTCCATTCTTGGATGATTTCTTTGGCCCTTGTTCCTGTAACTCGAATCCTTGCCCGGTATATCCCATTTTAATTTTACACCATTGTGAACCTTACGCTTTTTTTACTCTCTGCTCGAGGTTCTCGGCATTGAAAAATCTTCGTAAACTTAATCATACGTGTATATGTTGACATTTAAGAGATATACAGTCAAGAAAATCAAGGGCAATGGTGATATATATGCGGATTAGACACAAAAAAAAAAAACACTCAACAAATGGCTACAATTTAGGAAGGTGTTTAGTGACGGCATCAGATTCCTAATTGATGGAGAAAGGTCTGGTGGCAAGAAAAGCTACTTCTAGGAGGTTGTCAAGTGTCTTCGCTCGACGATTCCATTCTTGGGTGGTTGGTTTGGCCCTTGTTCCTGTAACTCGAATCCTAGCCACGTGTATCCCATTTTAAGTTTACACCATTGTGAACCTTACGCCTTTTTTACTCTCTGATCAAGGTTCTCGGGATTGAAAAATCTTCGTAAACTAAATCACACGTGTATATTTTGACATTTAAGAGATATACAGTCAAGAAAATCAAGGGCAACGGAGATATATATGCGGATTAGACACCAAAAAAAAAACACTCAACAAATGGCTACAGTTTAAGGAATGTGTTTAATGACGGCATCAGATTTCTAATTGATGGAGAAAGGTCTGGTGGCAAGAAAAGCTGCTTCTAGGAGGTTGTCAAGTTTTTTCGCTCGACGATTCCATTCTTGGGTGGTTGGTTTGGCCCTTGTACCTGTAACTCGAATCCTATCCCGGTATATCCCATTTTAATTTTACACCATTGTGAACCTTACGCCTTTTTTACTCTCTGATCGAGGTTCTCGGCATTGAAAAATCTTTGGAAATTAAATCACACATGTATATGTTGACATTTAAGAGATATATAGTCAAGAAAATCAAGGGCAATGGTAATATATATGCGGATTAGACACCAAAAAAAACACTCAACAAATGGATAGAATTTAGTAACGTGTTTAGTGACAGCATCGGATTCCTAATTGATGGAGAAAGGTCTGGTGGCAAGAAAAGCTACTTCTAGGAGGTTGTCAAGTGTTTTCACTCGACAATTCCATTCTTGGGTGGTTGGTTTAGCCCTTGTTCCTGTAACTCGAATCCTAGCCACGTGTATCCCATTTTAATTTTACACCATTGTGAACCTTACGCCTTTTTTACTCTCTGATCAAGGTTCTCGGGATTGAAAAATCTTCGTAAACTAAATCACACGTGTATATTTTGACATTTAAGAGATATACAGTCAAGAAAATCAAGGGCAACGGTGATATATATGCGGATTAGACACAAAAAAAAAAAACACTCAACAAATGGCTACAGTTTAAGGAATGTGTTTAATGACGGCATCAGATTCCTAATTGATGGAGAAAGGTCTGGTGGCAAGAAAAGCTGCTTCTAGGAGGTTGTCAAGTGTTTTCGCTCGACGATTCCATTCTTGGGTGGTTGGTTTGGCCCTTGTTCCTGTAACTCGAATCCTATCCCGGTATATCCCATTTTAATTTTACACCATTGTGAACCTTACACCTTTTTTAATCTCTGATCGAGGTTCTCGGCATTGAAAAATCTTCGTAAACTAAATCACACCTGTATATGTTGACATTTAAGAGACATACCGTCAAGAAAATCAAGGGCAATGGTGATATATATGTAGATTAGACACAAAAAAAAAACACTCAACAAATGGCTACAATTTAAGGAATGTGTTTAGTGACGGCATCAGATTCCCAATTGATGGAGAAAGATCTGGTGGCAAGAAAAGCTACTTCTAGGAGGTTTTCATGTGTTTTCGCTCGACGATTCCATTTTTGGGTGGTTGGTTTGGCCCTTGTTCCAGTAACTCGAATCCTAGCCTGGTGTATCCCATTTTAATTTTACACCATTGTGAACCTTACGCCTTTTTTACTCTCTGATCGAGGTTCTCGGCATTGAAAAATCTTCGTAAACTAAATAACACGTGTATATATTGACATTTAAGAGATATACAGTCAAGAAAATCAAGGGCAATGGTGATATATATGCGGATTAGACACCAAAAAAAGACACTCAACAAATGGCTACAATTTAAGGAATGTGTTTAGTGACGGCATCAGATTCCTAATTGATGAAGAAAGATCTGGTGGAAGAAAAGCTACTTCTAGGAGGTTTTCAAGTGTTTTCGCTCGACGATTCCATTCTTGGATGATTTCTTTGGCCCTTGTTCCTGTAACTCGAATCCTTGCCCGGTATATCCCATTTTAATTTTACACCATTGTGAACCTTACGCTTTTTTTACTCTCTGCTCGAGGTTCTCGGCATTGAAAAATCTTCGTAAACTTAATCATACGTGTATATGTTGACATTTAAGAGATATACAGTCAAGAAAATCAAGGGCAATGGTGATATATATGCGGATTAGACACAAAAAAAAAAAAACACTCAACAAATGGCTACAATTTAGGAAGGTGTTTAGTGACGGCATCAGATTCCTAATTGATGGAGAAAGGTCTGGTGGCAAGAAAAGCTACTTCTAGGAGGTTGTCAAGTGTCTTCGCTCGACGATTCCATTCTTGGGTGGTTGGTTTGGCCCTTGTTCCTGTAACTCGAATCCTAGCCACGTGTATCCCATTTTAAGTTTACACCATTGTGAACCTTACGCCTTTTTTACTCTCTGATCAAGGTTCTCGGGATTGAAAAATCTTCGTAAACTAAATCACACGTGTATATTTTGACATTTAAGAGATATACAGTCAAGAAAATCAAGGGCAACGGAGATATATATGCGGATTAGACACCAAAAAAAAAACACTCAACAAATGGCTACAGTTTAAGGAATGTGTTTAATGACGGCATCAGATTTCTAATTGATGGAGAAAGGTCTGGTGGCAAGAAAAGCTGCTTCTAGGAGGTTGTCAAGTTTTTTCGCTCGACGATTCCATTCTTGGGTGGTTGGTTTGGCCCTTGTACCTGTAACTCGAATCCTATCCCGGTATATCCCATTTTAATTTTACACCATTGTGAACCTTACGCCTTTTTTACTCTCTGATCGAGGTTCTCGGCATTGAAAAATCTTTGGAAATTAAATCACACATGTATATGTTGAAATTTAAGAGATATATAGTCAAGAAAATCATGGGCAATGGTGATATATATGCGGATTAGACACCAAAAAAAACACTCAACAAATGGCTAAAATTTAAGGAATGTGTTTAGTGAGGGCATCAGATTCAAAATTGATGAAGAAAGGTCTGGCGGCAAGAAAAGCTGCTTCTAGAAGGTTGTCAAGTGCTTTCGTTCGACGATTCCATTCTTGGGTGGTTGGTTTGGCTCGTGTTCCTGTAACTCGAATCCTTGCCCGGTATATCCCATTTTAATTTTACACCATTGTGAACCTTACGCCTTTTTTACTCTCTGATCGAGGTTCCCGGCATTGAAAAATCTTCGTAAACTAAATCACACGTGTATATGTTGACATTTAAGAGATATACAGTCAAGAAAATCAAGAGCAATGGTGATATATATGCGGATTAGACACAAAAAAAAACACACAGAACAAATGGCTACAATTTAAGGAATGTGTTTAGTGACGGCATCAGATTCCTAATTGATGGTGAAAGGTCTGGTGGCAAGAAAAGCTGCTTCTAGGTGGTTGTCAAGTGTTTTCGCTCGACGATTCCATTCTTTGGTGGTTGGTTTAGCCCTTGTTCCTGTAACTCGAATCCTAGCCAGATGTATCCCATTTTAATTTTACACCATTGTGAACCTTACGCCTTTTGTACTCTCTGATCGAGGTTCTCGGCATTGAAAAATCTTCATAAACTAAATCACACGTGTATATGTTGACATTTAAGAGATATACATTCAAGAAAATCAAGGGCATGGTGATATATATGCGGATTAGACAACAAAAAAAAAACACTCAACAAATGGCTACAATTTAAGGAATGTGTTTAGTGACGGCATCAGATTCCTAATTGATGGAGAAAGGTCTGGTGGTAAGAAAGCTGCTTCTAGGAGGTTGTCAAGTGTTTTCGCACGACGATTCCATTCTTGGGTGGTTGGTTTGGCCCTTGTTCCTGTAACTCGAATCCTAGCCCGGAATATCCCATTTTAATTTAACACCATTGTGAACCTTACGCCTTTTTTACTCTCTGATCGAGATTCTTAGCATTGAAAAATCTTCGTAAACTAAATCACACGTGTATATTTTGACATTTAAGAGATATACAGTCAAGAAAATCAAGGGCAATGGTGATATATATGCGGATTAGACACAAAAAAAAAAAACTCAACAAATGGCTACAAATTAAGGAATGCGATTAGTGACGGCATCAGATTCCTAATTGATGGAGAAAGGTCTGGTGGTAAGAAAGCTGCTTCTAGGAGGTTGTCAAGTGTTTTCGCACGACGATTCCATTCTTGGGTGGTTGGTTTGGCCCTTGTTCCTGTAACTCGAATCCTAACCCGGTATATCCTATTTTAATTTTACACCATTGTTAACCTTACGCCTTTTTTACTCTTTGATCGAGGTTCTCGGCATTGAAAAATCTTCATAAACTAAATCACACGTGTATATGTTGACATTGAAGAGATATACAGTCAAGAAAATCAAGGGCAATGGTGACATATATGCGGATTAGACACAAAAAAAACACTCAACAAATGGCTACAAATTAAGGAATGCGTTTAGTGACGGCATCAGATTCCTAATTGATGGAGAAAGGTCTGGTGGCAAGAAAAGCAGCTTCTAGGAGGTTGTCAAGTGTTTTTGCTCGACGATTCCATTTTTGGGTGGTTGGTTTGGCCCTTGTTCCTGTAACTCGAATCCTAGCCAGGTGTATCCCATTTTAATTTTACACCATTGTGAACCTTACGCCTTTTTTACTCTCTGATCGAGGTTCTCGGCATTGAAAAAATCTTCGTAAACTAAATAACACGTGTATATATTGACATTTAAGAGATATACAGTCAAGAAAATCAAGGGCAATGGTGATATATATGCGGATTAGACACCAAAAAAAAAGACACTCAACAAATGGCTACAATTTAGGGAATGTGTTTAGTGACGGCATCATATTCCTAATTGATGGAGAAAGATCTGGTGGCAAGAAAAGCTACTTCTAGGAGGTTTTCAAGTGTTTTCGCTCGACGATTCCATTCTTGGGTGATTGGTTTGGCCCTTGTTCCTGTCACTCGAATCCTTGCCCGGTATATCCCATTTTAATTTTACACCATTGTGAACCTTACGCCTTTTTTACTCTCTGCTCGAGGTTCTCAGCATTGAAAAATCTTCGTAAACTTAATCACACGTGTATATGTTGACATTTAAGAGATATACAGTCAAGAAAATCAAGGGCAATGGTAATATATATGCGGATTAGACACCAAAAAAAACACTCAACAAATGGATAGAATTTAGTAACGTGTTTAGTGACAGCATCGGATTCCTAATTGATGGAGAAAGGTCTGGTGGCAAGAAAAGCTACTTCTAGGAGGTTGTCAAGTGTTTTCACTCGACAATTCCATTCTTGGGTGGTTGGTTTAGCCCTTGTTCCTGTAACTCGAATCCTAGCCACGTGTATCCCATTTTAATTTTACACCATTGTGAACCTTACGCCTTTTTTACTCTCTGATCAAGGTTCTCGGGATTGAAAAATCTTCGTAAACTAAATCACACGTGTATATTTTGACATTTAAGAGATATACAGTCAAGAAAATCAAGGGCAACGGTGATATATATGCGGATTAGACACAAAAAAAAAACACTCAACAAATGGCTACAGTTTAAGGAATGTGTTTAATGACGGCATCAGATTCCTAATTGATGGAGAAAGGTCTGGTGGCAAGAAAAGCTGCTTCTAGGAGGTTGTCAAGTGTTTTCGCTCGACGATTCCATTCTTGGGTGGTTGGTTTGGCCCTTGTTCCTGTAACTCGAATCCTATCCCGGTATATCCCATTTTAATTTTACACCATTGTGAACCTTACACCTTTTTTAATCTCTGATCGAGGTTCTCGGCATTGAAAAATCTTCGTAAACTAAATCACACCTGTATATGTTGACATTTAAGAGACATACCGTCAAGAAAATCAAGGGCAATGGTGATATATATGTAGATTAGACACAAAAAAAAAACACTCAACAAATGGCTACAATTTAAGGAATGTGTTTAGTGACGGCATCAGATTCCCAATTGATGGAGAAAGATCTGGTGGCAAGAAAAGCTACTTCTAGGAGGTTTTCATGTGTTTTCGCTCGACGATTCCATTTTTGGGTGGTTGGTTTGGCCCTTGTTCCAGTAACTCGAATCCTAGCCTGGTGTATCCCATTTTAATTTTACACCATTGTGAACCTTACGCCTTTTTTACTCTCTGATCGAGGTTCTCGGCATTGAAAAATCTTCGTAAACTAAATAACACGTGTATATATTGACATTTAAGAGATATACAGTCAAGAAAATCAAGGGCAATGGTGATATATATGCGGATTAGACACCAAAAAAAGACACTCAACAAATGGCTACAATTTAAGGAATGTGTTTAGTGACGGCATCAGATTCCTAATTGATGAAGAAAGATCTGGTGGAAGAAAAGCTACTTCTAGGAGGTTTTCAAGTGTTTTCGCTCGAGGATTCCATTCTTGGATGATTTCTTTGGCCCTTGTTCCTGTAACTCGAATCCTTGCCTGGTATATCCCATTTTAATTTTACACCATTGTGAACCTTACGCTTTTTTTACTCTCTGCTCGAGGTTCTCGGCATTGAAAAATCTTCGTAAACTTAATCATACGTGTATATGTTGACATTTAAGAGATATACAGTCAAGAAAATCAAGGGCAATGGTGATATATATGCGGATTAGACACAAAAAAAAAAACACTCAACAAATGGCTTCAATTTAGGAAGGTGTTTAGTGACGGCATCAGATTCCTAATTGATGGAGAAAGGTCTGGTGGCAAGAAAAGCTACTTCTAGGAGGTTGTCAAGTGTCTTCGCTCGACGATTCCATTCTTGGGTGGTTGGTTTGGCCCTTGTTCCTGTAACTCGAATCCTAGCCACGTGTATCCCATTTTAAGTTTACACCATTGTGAACCTTACGCCTTTTTTACTCTCTGATCAAGGTTCTCGGGATTGAAAAATCTTCGTAAACTAAATCACACGTGTATATTTTGACATTTAAGAGATATACAGTCAAGAAAATCAAGGGCAACGGAGATATATATGCGGATTAGACACCAAAAAAAAAACACTCAACAAATGGCTACAGTTTAAGGAATGTGTTTAATGACGGCATCAGATTTCTAATTGATGGAGAAAGGTCTGGTGGCAAGAAAAGCTGCTTCTAGGAGGTTGTCAAGTTTTTTCGCTCGACGATTCCATTCTTGGGTGGTTGGTTTGGCCCTTGTACCTGTAACTCGAATCCTATCCCGGTATATCCCATTTTAATTTTACACCATTGTGAACCTTACTCCTTTTTTACTCTCTGATCGAGGTTCTCGGCATTGAAAAATCTTTGGAAATTAAATCACACATGTATATGTTGAAATTTAAGAGATATATAGTCAAGAAAATCATGGGCAATGGTGATATATATGCGGATTAGACACCAAAAAAAACACTCAACAAATGGCTAAAATTTAAGGAATGTGTTTAGTGAGGGCATCAGATTCAAAATTGATGAAGAAAGGTCTGGCGGCAAGAAAAGCTGCTTCTAGAAGGTTGTCAAGTGCTTTCGTTCGACGATTCCATTCTTGGGTGGTTGGTTTGGCTCGTGTTCCTGTAACTCGAATCCTTGCCCGGTATATCCCATTTTAATTTTACACCATTGTGAACCTTACGCCTTTTTTACTCTCTGATCGAGGTTCCCGGCATTGAAAAATCTTCGTAAACTAAATCACACGTGTATATGTTGACATTTAAGAGATATACAGTCAAGAAAATCAAGAGCAATGGTGATATATATGCGGATTAGACACAAAAAAAAACACACAGAACAAATGGCTACAATTTAAGGAATGTGTTTAGTGACGGCATCAGATTCCTAATTGATGGTGAAAGGTCTGGTGGCAAGAAAAGCTGCTTCTAGGTGGTTGTCAAGTGTTTTCGCTCGACGATTCCATTCTTTGGTGGTTGGTTTAGCCCTTGTTCCTGTAACTCGAATCCTAGCCAGATGTATCCCATTTTAATTTTACACCATTGTGAACCTTACGCCTTTTGTACTCTCTGATCGAGGTTCTCGGCATTGAAAAATCTTCATAAACTAAATCACACGTGTATATGTTGACATTTAAGAGATATACATTCAAGAAAATCAAGGGCATGGTGATATATATGCGGATTAGACAACAAAAAAAAAACACTCAACAAATGGCTACAATTTAAGGAATGTGTTTAGTGACGGCATCAGATTCCTAATTGATGGAGAAAGGTCTGGTGGTAAGAAAGCTGCTTCTAGGAGGTTGTCAAGTGTTTTCGCACGACGATTCCATTCTTGGGTGGTTGGTTTGGCCCTTGTTCCTGTAACTCGAATCCTAGCCCGGAATATCCCATTTTAATTTAACACCATTGTGAACCTTACGCCTTTTTTACTCTCTGATCGAGATTCTTAGCATTGAAAAATCTTCGTAAACTAAATCACACGTGTATATTTTGACATTTAAGAGATATACAGTCAAGAAAATCAAGGGCAATGGTGATATATATGCGGATTAGACACAAAAAAAAAAAAACTCAACAAATGGCTACAAATTAAGGAATGCGTTTAGTGACGGCATCAGATTCCTAATTGATGGAGAAAGGTCTGGTGGTAAGAAAGCTGCTTCTAGGAGGTTGTCAAGTGTTTTCGCACGACGATTCCATTCTTGGGTGGTTAGTTTGGCCCTTGTTCCTGTAACTCGAATCCTAACCCGGTATATCCTATTTTAATTTTACACCATTGTTAACCTTACGCCTTTTTTACTCTTTGATCGAGGTTCTCGGCATTGAAAAATCTTCATAAACTAAATCACACGTGTATATGTTGACATTGAAGAGATATACAGTCAAGAAAATCAAGGGCAATGGTGACATATATGCGGATTAGACACAAAAAAAACACTCAACAAATGGCTACAAATTAAGGAATGCGTTTAGTGACGGCATCAGATTCCTAATTGATGGAGAAAGGTCTGGTGGCAAGAAAAGCAGCTTCTAGGAGGTTGTCAAGTGTTTTTGCTCGACGATTCCATTTTTGGGTGGTTGGTTTGGCCCTTGTTCCTGTAACTCGAATCCTAGCCAGGTGTATCCCATTTTAATTTTACACCATTGTGAACCTTACGCCTTTTTTACTCTCTGATCGAGGTTCTCGGCATTGAAAAAATCTTCGTAAACTAAATAACACGTGTATATATTGACATTTAAGAGATATACAGTCAAGAAAATCAAGGGCAATGGTGATATATATGCGGATTAGACACCAAAAAAAAAGACACTCAACAAATGGCTACAATTTAGGGAATGTGTTTAGTGACGGCATCATATTCCTAATTGATGGAGAAAGATCTGGTGGCAAGAAAAGCTACTTCTAGGAGGTTTTCAAGTGTTTTCGCTCGACGATTCCATTCTTGGGTGATTGGTTTGGCCCTTGTTCCTGTCACTCGAATCCTTGCCCGGTATATCCCATTTTAATTTTACACCATTGTGAACCTTACGCCTTTTTTACTCTCTGCTCGAGGTTCTCAGCATTGAAAAATCTTCGTAAACTTAATCACACGTGTATATGTTGACATTTAAGAGATATACAGTCAAGAAAATCAAGGGCAATGGTAATATATATGCGGATTAGACACCAAAAAAAACACTCAACAAATGGATAGAATTTAGTAACGTGTTTAGTGACAGCATCGGATTCCTAATTGATGGAGAAAGGTCTGGTGGCAAGAAAAGCTACTTCTAGGAGGTTGTCAAGTGTTTTCACTCGACAATTCCATTCTTGGGTGGTTGGTTTAGCCCTTGTTCCTGTAACTCGAATCCTAGCCACGTGTATCCCATTTTAATTTTACACCATTGTGAACCTTACGCCTTTTTTACTCTCTGATCAAGGTTCTCGGGATTGAAAAATCTTCGTAAACTAAATCACACGTGTATATTTTGACATTTAAGAGATATACAGTCAAGAAAATCAAGGGCAACGGTGATATATATGCGGATTAGACACAAAAAAAAAAACACTCAACAAATGGCTACAGTTTAAGGAATGTGTTTAATGACGGCATCAGATTCCTAATTGATGGAGAAAGGTCTGGTGGCAAGAAAAGCTGCTTCTAGGAGGTTGTCAAGTGTTTTCGCTCGACGATTCCATTCTTGGGTGGTTGGTTTGGCCCTTGTTCCTGTAACTCGAATCCTATCCCGGTATATCCCATTTTAATTTTACACCATTGTGAACCTTACACCTTTTTTAATCTCTGATCGAGGTTCTCGGCATTGAAAAATCTTCGTAAACTAAATCACACCTGTATATGTTGACATTTAAGAGACATACCGTCAAGAAAATCAAGGGCAATGGTGATATATATGTAGATTAGACACAAAAAAAAAACACTCAACAAATGGCTACAATTTAAGGAATGTGTTTAGTGACGGCATCAGATTCCCAATTGATGGAGAAAGATCTGGTGGCAAGAAAAGCTACTTCTAGGAGGTTTTCATGTGTTTTCGCTCGACGATTCCATTTTTGGGTGGTTGGTTTGGCCCTTGTTCCAGTAACTCGAATCCTAGCCTGGTGTATCCCATTTTAATTTTACACCATTGTGAACCTTACGCCTTTTTTACTCTCTGATCGAGGTTCTCGGCATTGAAAAATCTTCGTAAACTAAATAACACGTGTATATATTGACATTTAAGAGATATACAGTCAAGAAAATCAAGGGCAATGGTGATATATATGCGGATTAGACACCAAAAAAAGACACTCAACAAATGGCTACAATTTAAGGAATGTGTTTAGTGACGGCATCAGATTCCTAATTGATGAAGAAAGATCTGGTGGAAGAAAAGCTACTTCTAGGAGGTTTTCAAGTGTTTTCGCTCGACGATTCCATTCTTGGATGATTTCTTTGGCCCTTGTTCCTGTAACTCGAATCCTTGCCCGGTATATCCCTTTTAATTTTACACCATTGTGAACCTTACGCTTTTTTTACTCTCTGCTCGAGGTTCTCGGCATTGAAAAATCTTCGTAAACTTAATCATACGTGTATATGTTGACATTTAAGAGATATACAGTCAAGAAAATCAAGGGCAATGGTGATATATATGCGGATTAGACACAAAAAAAAAACACTCAACAAATGGCTACAATTTAGGAAGGTGTTTAGTGACGGCATCAGATTCCTAATTGATGGAGAAAGGTCTGGTGGCAAGAAAAGCTACTTCTAGGAGGTTGTCAAGTGTCTTCGCTCGACGATTCCATTCTTGGGTGGTTGGTTTGGCCCTTGTTCCTGTAACTCGAATCCTAGCCACGTGTATCCCATTTTAAGTTTACACCATTGTGAACCTTACGCCTTTTTTACTCTCTGATCAAGGTTCTCGGGATTGAAAAATCTTCGTAAACTAAATCACACGTGTATATTTTGACATTTAAGAGATATACAGTCAAGAAAATCAAGGGCAACGGAGATATATATGCGGATTAGACACCAAAAAAAAAACACTCAACAAATGGCTACAGTTTAAGGAATGTGTTTAATGACGGCATCAGATTTCTAATTGATGGAGAAAGGTCTGGTGGCAAGAAAAGCTGCTTCTAGGAGGTTGTCAAGTTTTTTCGCTCGACGATTCCATTCTTGGGTGGTTGGTTTGGCCCTTGTACCTGTAACTCGAATCCTATCCCGGTATATCCCATTTTAATTTTACACCATTGTGAACCTTACGCCTTTTTTACTCTCTGATCGAGGTTCTCGACATTGAAAAATCTTCGTAAACTAAATCACACCTGTATATGTTGACATTTAAGAGACATACAGTCAAGAAAATCAAGGGCCATGGTGATATATATGCAGATTAGACACCAAAAAAAAAACACTCAACAAATGGCTACAATTTAAGGAATGTGTTTAGTGACGGCATCAGATTCCTAATTGATGGAGAAAGATCTGGTGGCAAGAAGAGCTACTTCTAGGAGGTTTTCATGTGTTTTCGCTCGACGATTCCATTTTTGGGTGGTTGGTTTGGCCCTTGTTCCTGTAACTCGAATCCTAGCCTGGTGTATCCCATTTTAATTTTACACCATTGTGAACCTTACGCCTTTTTTACTCTCTGATCGAGGTTCTCGGCATTGAAAAATCTTCGTAAACTAAATAACACATGTATATGTTGACATTTAAGAGATATACAGTCAAGAAAATCAAGGGCAATGGTGATATATATGCGGATTAGACACCAAAAAAAAGACACTCAACAAATGGCTACAATTTAAGGAATGTGTTTAGTGACGGCATCAGATTCCTAATTGATGGAGAAAGATCTGGTGGCAAGAAAAGCTACTTCTAGGACGTTTCCAAGTGTTTTCTTTCGACGATTCCATTCTTGGGTGATTTCTTTGGCCCTTGTTCCCGTAACTCGAATCCTTGCCCGGTATATCCCATTTTAATATTACACCATTGTGAACCTTACGCCTTTTTACTCTCTGCTCGAGGTTCTCGGCATTGAAAAATCTTCGTAAACTAAATCACACCTGTATATGTTGACATTTAAGAGATATATACAGTCAAGAAAATCAAGGGCAATGGTGATATATATGCGGATTAGACACCAAAAAAAAACACTCAACAAATGGCTACAATTTAGGAACGTGTTTAGTGACGGCATCAGATTCCAAATTGATGGAGAAAGGTCTGGGGGCAAGAAAAGCTACTTCTAGGAGGTTGTCAAGTGTTTTCGCTCGACGATTCCATTCTTGGGTGGTTGGTTTGGCCCTTGTTCCTGTAACTCGAATCCTAGCCAGGTGTATCCCATTTTAATTTTACACCATTGTGAACCTTACGCCTTTTTTACTCTCTGATCGAGGTTCTCGGGATTGAAAAATCTTCGTAAACTAAATCACACCTGTATATGTTGACATTTAAGAGATATATACAGTCAAGAAAATCAAGGGCAATGGGGATATATATGCGGATTAGACACCAAAAAAAACACTCAACAAATGGCTACAATTTAGGAACGTGTTTAGTGACGACATCAGATTCCAAATTGATGGAGAAAGGTCTGGGGGCAAGAAAAGCTACTTCTAGGAGGTTGTCAAGTGTTTTCGCTCGACGATTCCATTCTTGGGTGGTTGGTTTGGCCCTTGTTCCTGTAACTCGAATCCTAGCCAGGTGTATCCCATTTTAATTTTACACCATTGTGAACCTTACGCCTTTTTTACTCTCTGATCGAGGTTCTCGGGATTGAAAAATCTTCGTAAACTAAATCACACGTGTATATTTTGACATTTAAGAGATATACAGTCAAGAAAATCAAGGGCAACGGTGATATATATGCGGACCAGACACCAAAAAAAACACTCAACAAATGGCTACAGTTTAAGGAATGTGTTTAATGACGGCATCAGATTCCTAATTGATGGAGAAAGGTCTGGTGGCAAGAAAAGCTGCTTCTAGGAGGTTGTCAAGTGTTTTCGCTCGACGATTCCATTCTTGGGTGGTTGGTTTGGCCCTTGTTCCTGTAACTCGAATCCTAGCCCGGTATATCCCATTTTAATTTTACACCATTGTGAACCTTACGCCTTTTTTACTCTCTGATCGAGGTTCTCGACATTGAAAAATCTTCATAAACTAAATCACACCTGTATATGTTGACATTTAAGAGATATACAGTCAAGAAAATCAAGGGCAATGGTGATATATATGCGGATTAGACACAAAAAAAAAACACTCAACAAATGGCTACAATTTAAGGAATGTGTTTAGTGACGGCATCAGATTCCTCTTTGCTGGAGAAAGGTCTAGTGGTGGCAAGAAAAGCTGCTTCTAGGAGGTTGTCAAGTGTTTTCGCTCGACGATTCCATTCTTGGGTGGTTGGTTTTGTAGGATCGATTTGTGACCCAAACGAGTCTTTCAGAAGAGTTCTTAGGCTATACGAAAGGCTGAAACAGACGTATAGACTCGAAACAGCTTGATTATCACTTTAAACTTCTTGTATATTGAATTAACAGCGATTACAATCACAAGAAATACCGGCAGCACTTCGGTACAAGTTCCTGATTCCCCACCAAATGACATGATCACTCACCTATTTATAGAGTTTCTGATTCCCCACGAAAGTGCAATGTTCATTTCGTGGGAAATCAACATTTCGTCATTTCGTAGGAAATCAACATTTAGTGGGAAATCAACTCTAAAACTCTTTTTTCCCGTACAATGTGCCCTGATCTAACATATCTAGTACTAGACTCGATACAAGACGAAGTCGACAGATGTATGTACTAACAGACTCCCCCTCAGATGTTGACGAGTCTTAAGTGTCGAGTCTTCAACGTCTTCAGTCTTTATCAGTCTTCGGGCTTTTCCTGCTCTTGACTCGCTCTATCTTCTCCTGAATATCAGCACCAACAGATAACTTCCCAAACTCTCTCTAACAGACTCCTCCTCAAAACATGCTTGGATCATAGATTGACTTTTACAGAATCAAGATCGCAACCTGGCTTGCTACTCTCAATCAGAATCCAGGCTTTCCTGCAAATCCTCTACCCAAAACATAAGTTTCATAAAAATAAGATACAACAAATTATGACATTACTAATGACCACTAGTAAACATATCATTCATTTTCAGAACACTTTTCTTTCTATAGACTCCTTTTTTTTTACTTAAAAACTTTTCAATCACATTCTTCCAAACCTATTCATCATGTTCAGCACTCGGAATTTTGAAAATCAGTTCTTCAATATCAGTTGCCTAAAATCATTTTGGATTTTTCAAAATTTTTGCTAAAACACACTGAAAATCTTTTTGGAATTTTTTATATAAAGGTAATGAAATGCAGTAAAGAAATATTTACAGACAATAATTTTGTGAGTTTATGAAAGAGGATCATATCAGTTTATGAGACAAATCACCAACACCGTTAAGCTTTAAACATTTTAAGTTCTAAACGATTCACTTAGATTGACGATATAGTTGTCCACTTAAACTCAATCTAAAACTTTCGAAATGCTTACCGATACGTTAAGGTATATTAATTTTGCACTAAATTCTTATGGACCCCACGATCTCAGCATATCCCCTCATCATGCACTACACTGACCCAAGTAATGCCTTTAAACTTTCATCAACTGTGATATGTGCGAAAACAACGTAGAATGTTTAAACATTAACAATCAGGTCGATCTTTCGACACGCAGAGAAAGTCCAATGTTTAAACAAAATAAGAAATAAAAACAAGATGAAATTGTTTAGGCTTTAACCACCAGTTCGATACTCCCGTATACGCAGAGGTGATCCAAAGCTTAAACGAAACACCAAAGAAAATAAAGCAGAACGTTTAGGCACTAACATCCAGGTCGATACTCACGTATACACAGAGGATGTCCAATGCTTAAACAAAATAAAGCAATAAAACAAGTTTAAATCTTTGCAAAAAGAAATGCACAATCACAGTGACTTTTTCAGCAAGTTGTGAAAGTTCACAAACTGACCGGTTTTATGTCCTTCGACAATCAGCGATTACTGAGTAGGCACACAATCAAGAAGGAAAAAACTAAGTACTATTCTTTCAACCGTGTTTCCCACTAGAACTAGGCTTTTTCATTTAAGTTTGTATCGTTATCCCAAATCTACTAGTCTAGCTGAGCCTATCGTCACATCATTAGTGAGACCATTTATCACATTATATCTTTCCATTTCTTTAGCATGCTGTGACAGTCCAACTGATCTACTATCATTTCCTCTTTTATACAACAAAACTCATTTTTTGCATTTTCAATGTTTTAGGTATTTTCAAATTTTCTAATGTATTTGGATTTTCTGTGAAATTTTTACTCCCCCTAAAATGCAAACACATTTTAGGAAATTTGAAAACAAACTATACAATAAAGTGATAACTGATATCGAATTACTTCACTTCGCCATCCTCTTGGCATAAACAATCAGAACTCCCCCTCACAACAAACTATTTTCCCATTGTGATTTCAAAACACTTAAGTTTGTTTCAATCAAATGGTTTTTCCGGAAAATTAGTTTTGTTGATTTTCAGACCACTTGTAGGTTAGGGGGATAAACTCATCATTTTGTTCTCCAAAATACCACTTGTAAGTATGGTCCAATCAAGTTCAACTTAATGACCTTGATTAACCATTTGAAGATGAAAACCTTCTTCAACCACTTGCAGGTTCACTCACCAACCATAATCACTTTGTAAATCAAAATATAACAATATAAAGATATCACCTGTAGATTTACCAAACAAACATTTCAAGAATGATGCCGATTCCTGCTCCACTCTTACCAACCAGGGAGCTCCGGCAAGTCAGGTTTTTACTCAAACATTATGTCCATCCAAGCCTGACCAGCCTTGGGTGATTTTGGTACACATCTATCCCACCAACATTTTGATTTGTAAAATTGTTTGGCACCCTTTACCTTCCTGTCAACCATCTTACCGAAAATATGTTTGACTTTTCCATTGAAAGCCTTCTCAACATCAAATTCTCCCTTATCAGTGAAGAATTGATTTGAGATCTCTACCTTTCCCACTTTCGAGATCAGATTTTGCTTTGACAATTGAGGAAAATTCTCATCGTTCACTTCTGGAACGGAATTCACAATCTTTTTCTCAACCAATGACTCCTCTGATTTTATGGAATCAGATTCATTGTCAGAACAACTATCTGTTTTAACCACCCACTTTTGTTTACTCAAATCACCTCTTCTTTTGTAAAACTTTTTTGAACTTTCTCCTTCCTCAGAAGTAGAATTTTCAAACTTTTTAACATTTTTCACAGGTTGTTCTTTCTTATCAACACAAGTCTTTCTCAAAACAGATTTAGAAGACACTCCCTGTTTTTGGTAGTTAGTCTTGGGGCAATTCCAAGCTATGTGTCCAACTTCCTGGCATTTGAAACAGGTTCTTCTGTCAACTCTTTGAGCAAACTTTCTCACATTCTTCTTCACTTCAGCAAGAAACTCCCGGTTTGACTGCTTCCAGAACGGTTTCTTCTGTTCATCCTCTGAACTTCCTCCTGAAACAAATTTTGTTTTTGGTTTATAAGTTTTCTGATTTTTATAATTTTCTGATGAAATAAAACCAAGACCTTTCTTTTTGAGATTACCATTAAGGTTTAATTTCTTTTGGAAATTATAACCATAACCGTAACCCATTTTCTTGTTAACTCTTTGTTTAATCCTTGAAGTGTAAGGTTTAGGTTTTGCAGAAAGATTTAAATCTTTTATTTCAGAAATATTAATTTATGTTAATTTGAAAACCTTTTTGATCATTTCAGTTTTAACACTTCTTATTGGGAATTCATTATCAGAATATAATTTGTCTGAATCATTCAAAATATAAGCCAAATTGATTGATTCATCATTCAAATTAGATTTTGATAATAAAAATTCCTTGTTGTAAACCCTCTTAACCGGTAAACCCGGACTCTTCTCAGATGAACTCGAACTATCTGACTTAGACTCCGACTTTGACTCTTCATCCATATCCAACACCAGATCGACAACTCTCTTAACTAACTCAGACTCATTATCAGTGTCAGACGCTGTGAATGTTACATCAATATTGTCTGGTAATTCATCAATGATTTCAGACTTTAACTTGATGTTGAGAGCCTTATTGACACGTTCCTCGTTTGGATTTCTGGGAGAATAACTTTCAAATATCGGGGGCGGACATCTGTTATACTTGACACGTTGTGTCTTACCAGTATCCTCTTCTTTTTCTTTCTTCTTGAAAGCTTCAAGACCTGCAACAGTAGGATAAACACGATCAATCAGATAATCACAAGTAGTATAACTCAACAGTAATCGTTTAATCCCTTCACTCTGAATCTTCTCAAGTTCCAGCTCCTTCTTCAGCTTAGCACAGTCTTCAATATACTCATTGATGACGCTCTGCTTTGTCATTAATGTTGCGCTCAGTTTGTCATTAGCTTTCTCAATTTCTGAATTTGTCTTTTTCAGACTATCAACTGTTCTGTTCAGCACATCGTATGACTCTTTCACATACTTCACATCAGATAGTAAATCTTCTTTAACTTTCTCTAATTCAGCAATCTTTTTGTCTTTCTCCTCACAATCTTTGCAAGATTCTGAACATTTTAAACATGGTTTTTCAACTTCAACCACCTTTTCTACTATCTTCTCAACTTCGATAGTCTTTTCTACTTCAACAACTTTTTCAACTTCAACTATCTTTACAACAATTTTCTTAACTTCGACAAGTTTCTCAACTTCGACTATTTTCTCTACCACTTTCTCCACTTCAACAATTTTTTCTATTTCATTTTCAATCACTGCTTCAACTTTTGTTTCTCCAGCTTCTGTCTTCGCCTTTTCATCAGCGAGTAACTTTGCTTCTTCCATCTCCCTCTTTAAGCGGGCAATCTTCTTCTGATTCAGCATCTCAACTTTATCTGCATAGAAAAAATTAAAACTGTCAGGATCAATGCTTTTTCTACATTTGTTAAGATATTCTTCCTCATCATCAGTATCAACATCACTTCCAAGATCTGGAAAAATCGGGATTCTTTTCTGATTAGTCTCATCTTCACCCAAAATTTTAGCAACAAGAGCTGTTCCAGGTATGTATTTGTCCCAACAAAAACCCTCAGCAACAAACTCATCATCTTGATCTATTATCCCAAAATAAGCTTTCTTATTTGCATCTTCGATCATTTTTCCATGAGCAGTTTTCTGATCTTTTTGTTGAGGTTGTTGATCAATCTGATGAAAGATTGATTTCTGATAATAATTGCTCTTTTCTTGATTCCCAGTTGCTTCTTGGTTTTTACATTCTTTCTAAAAATGACCCTTTCCTTTACAATGAAAGCATGTAACTTTAGACTTGTCAAAACCTAATGGAGAAGCAGACATTCCTCGAAACTCATCTCTGCCAGTAATTTGTTGAAACTTTTCTGCTCTCCTACATGCACTAGCCAAACACCACTTCACATCCATCAACTCAAGTTCTTCTGCATCGATTTGGTCGTAATCTTCTTTTATGAGCATCGGATTACCAATTCTTCCTGTGACTAGGCTTTCATATGACTCTAACATGGCGACAAGAGATGCCATGTGTTGTTTAGCCAGCTCTGGAGAAAGATGTTGACCATTCTGAATGTTCAATGTCACATTGCATTGAAGATTTGTAGAATTTTGTTGTTGATGACTTGATGTTGTGCTGTTTGGATCAAAGCTTGAAAATGATGAAGAATATCCACCACTTTGAGTTGTCGTGCTAACATTTGGACTAGAAGAACCATCTACACTAAAAGCAGTACTAATTTTTGGACTTTGGCTGGGGGTAGCCTCAAACTTGTTTCCTCGATAGTACAGACTGACATCATGTTTAGCATTTGGATTTGTCATAATACGTGTCTTTTGAATATCCAGCTCTTGCTCTTCAATTTTCTGAATGAACTGTGCCAAGTTCATACTCTCAGACTTCCTCATGAGTTTCACAACCATCAAATATGTTCCCCACTTATGCTGTGGTAACGCCTCAGCTAGTCTATCGACCCACTCATCGTCCTCTTTCTTGATGTCCAATCTACCCATTTCCAATACCAGATGACAATATCTATCAATGGTCTGTTTTGTTGTTTCATGATCAAAGGCTGTAAACATATCGAATGATTTCTTTAATAATGCCTTTTTGTTTTTGATCATATCAGCACACCCTCTGAATTTCTGAATCAAAGCCTCCCAAATTGATCTAGATGTCCCATTATGTTGAAGCAAAATAAAGATATCTTCTTTAATCGCTTGTTGAAGAATACTTATCATCATTTTCTCACTTGTAAACTGCAATTTGTCACTCTCTGTATAATCACTAAAAGCCTTTTCAATACCCCGTTCATTCTTTGGTTTCTCATAATATTTCAACAACGAACACAATGCATCAAATTTGTATGCTTGTACCCAATTCTCGAATCAATTTTTCCAACCCTGAAAATCTTCAATGTACATGAGTTTCGGTGGTTTCTGATGAGTACCCGTCTCATTCTCACTGTATAAAGTCTCAGCAGCAGTAACAGGTGCAACCGGTGTCGCGAATGCATTGTAAAACTCTTCAGCCATGATTCAGTAGCATGTTTTTTCAAAAACAGACTATTTCAAGCGGAATCAAACTTTTATGTTCAAGCGAAATCTCAAACTAGCAACTTGGAGTGGAATCTCAAACAAATTGTTTTCAAGCGGAATAACCAGCAACCCTTTGGAGCGGAATCACTAATAATCTTCAAGCGAAATCTGTATACTTTCTGTTTCAAGCGAAATATCCAACAGAGCCCTTTCAAGCGGAATACCAATTCACAATTTCAAGCGGGACCACTGATATAACTTCAAGCGGAATAACCAACTTTGCAGCTTGGAGCGGAATCAGAAAAATATTTGGAGCGGAATCACAATCTCAGTTGAAGCGGAATCAACAGGAAACTTTCAAGCGGGATCTCTATTTCGAGCGAAATCAACCGGGAACTTTCAAGCGGAACCTGGATTTGGAGCGGAATTATAAACAAATCTCAAGCTGAATCACTGTGACGTCATGTTTCTCTCTAGTGATTTCAAGCGGAACCTCAAAAATGACTCGTTTTAGTTCGAATTTGGACTTAAAACTTCTAAGGCTTTGTTAACTATCAATTTCGAGCAGTGTGTGAAAATCTGAGCGAATTCTGACCGTGAAATGATGTTCAGATTGAAAAAGAAAGGTGTAGAAACATAATTTGCAGCTGAATTGTATAGAACTCTTCCTCCTGAGCTCTGATACCACTTGTAGGATCGATTGTGACCCAAACGAGTCGTTCAGAAGAGTTCTTAGGCTATACGAAAGGCGGAAACAGACGTATAGACTCGAAACAACTTGATTATCACTTTAAACTTCTTGTATATTGAATTAACAGCGATTACAGTCACAAGAAATACCGGCAGCACTTCGGTACAAGTTCCTGATTCCCCACCAAATGACATGATCACTAGCCTATTTATAGAGTTTCTGATTCCCCACGAAAGTGCAATGTTCATTTCGTGGGAAATCAACATTTTTTCATTTCATGGGAAATCAACATTTCTTCATTTCGTGGGAAATCAACATTTCGTGGGAAATCAACTCTAAAACTCTATTTTCCTGTACAATGTGCCCTGATCTAACATATCTAGTACTAGACACGATACAAGACGAAGTCGACAGATGTATGTACTAACAGGTTTGTCCCTTGTTTCTGTAACTCGAATCCTAGCCCGGTATATCCCATTTTAATTTTACACCATTGTGAACCTTACGCCTTTTTTACTCTCTGATCGAGGTTCTCGGCATTGAAAAATCTCCGTAAACTAAATCACACGTGTATATGTTGACATTTTAGAGATATACAGTCAAGAAAATCAAGGGCAATGGTGATATATATTCGGATTAGACACAAAAAAAAAACACTCAACGAATGGCTACAATTTAAGAAATATGTTTAGTGACGGCATCAAATTCCTAATTGATGGAGAAAGGTCTGGTGGCAAGAAAAGCTGCTTTTAGGAGGTTGTCAAGTGTTTTCGCTCAACGATTCCATTCTTGGGTGGTTGGTTTGGCCCTTGTTCCTGTAACTCGAATCCTAGCCCGGTATCTCCCATTTTAATTTTACACCATTGTGAACCTTACGCATTTTTTACTCTCTGCTCGAGGTTCTCGGCATTGAAAAATCTTCGTAAACTAAATCACACGTGTATATATTGACATTTAAGAGATATACAGTCAAGAAAATCAAGGGCAATGGTGATATATATGCGGATTAGACACAAAAAAAAATACACTCAACAAATGGCTACAATTTAAGGAATGTGTTTAGTGACGGCATCATATTCCTAATTGATGGAGAAAGGTCTGGTGGCAAGAAAAGCTGCTTCTAGGAGGTTGTCAAGTGTTTTCGCTGGACGATTCCATACTTGGGTGGTTGGTTTGGCCCTTGTTGCTGTAACTCGAATCCCAGCCCGGTATATCCCATTTCAATTTTACACCATTGTGAACCTTACGCCTTTTTTACTCTCTGATCGAGGTTATCGGCATCGAAAAATCTTGGTAAACTAAATCACACGTGTATATGTTGACATTTAACAGATATATAGTTAAGAAAATCAAGGGCAATGGTGATATATATGCGGATTAGACACCAAAAAAACACACTCAACAAATGGCTACAATTTAAGGAATGTGTTTAGTGACGAAATCAGATTCCTAATTGATGGAGAAAGGTCTGGTGGCAAGAAAAGCTGCTTCTAGGAGGTTATTAAGTGTTTTCGCTCGACGATTCCATTTTTGGGTGGCTGGTTTGGCCCTTGTTCCTGTAACTCGAATCCTAGCCCGGTATATCCCATTTTAGTTTTACACCATTGTGAACCTTACGCCTTTTTTACTATCTGATCGAGGTTCTCGGCATTGAAAAATCTTCGTAAACTAAATCATACGTGTATATGTTGACATTTAAGAGATATACAGTCAAGAAAATCAAGGGCAACGGTGATATATATGCGAATTAGACACCAAAAAAACACTCAACAAATGGCTACAATTTAAGGAATGTGTTTAGTGACGGCATCAAATTCCTAATAGATGGAGAAACGTCTGGTGGCAAGAAAAGCTGGTTCTAGGAGGTTGTCAAGTGTTTTCGCTCGACGATTCCATTCTTGGGTGGTTGGTTTGGCCCTTGTTCCTGTAACTCAAATCCTAGCCCGGTATATCCCATTTTAATTTTACACCATTGTGAATCTTACGCCTTTTTTACTCTCTGATCGAGGTTCTCGGCATTGAAAAATCTTCGTAAACTAAATCACACGTGTATATGTTGACATTTAAGAAATATACAGTCAAAAAAATCAAGGGCAATTGTGATATACATGCGGATTAGACACCAAAAAAAACACTCAACAATTGGCTAAAATTTAAGGAATGTGTTTAGTGACGGCATCAGATTCCTAATTGATGGAGAAAGGTCTGGTGGCAAGAAAAGCTGCTTCTAGGAGGTTGTCAAGTGTTTTCGCTCGACGATTCCATTCTTGGGTCGTTGTTTTGTCCCATGTTCCTATAACTCGAATCTTAGCCCGGTATATCCCATTTTAATTTTACACCATTGTTAACCTTACGCCTTTTTTACTCTCTGATCGAGGTTCTCGGCATTGAAAAATCTTCGTAAACTAAATCACACGTGTATATGTTGACATTTAAGAGATATACAGTCAAGAAAATCAATGGCAATGGTGATATATACGCCGATTAGACACAAAAAAAACACTCAACAAATGGCTACAATTTAAGGAATGTGTTTATTGACGGCATCAAATTCCTAGTTGATGGAGAAACGTCTTGTGGCAAGAAAAGCTGTTTCTAGGAGGTTGTCAAGTGTTTTCGCTCGACGATTCCATTCTTGGGTGGTTGGTTTGTCCCATGTTCCTGTAACTCAAATCCTAGCCCGGTATATCCCATTTTAATTTTACACCATTGTTACGCTTACGCCTTTTTTACTCTCTGATCGAGGTTCTCGGCATTGAAAAATCACACGTGTATATGTTGACATTTAAGAGATATACAGTCAAGAAAATCAATGGCAATGGTGATATATATGCGGATTAGACACCAAAAAAAAAAAACTCAACAAATGGCTACAATTTAAGGAATGTGCTTAGTGACGGCATCAGATTCCTAATTGATGGAGAAAAGTCTGGTGGCAAGAAAAGCTGCTTCTAGGAGGTTGTCAAGTGTTTTCTGTCACGGCCCCCGACCCACCCTGGATGGAATCGAAAGCCGCGAACAGCCCAGTGGTACCGGTGATTATTTTGAAAACGTTGCAGAGGAAATTTCATCAGGACTGTGAGTTAGGAAAAATATCAGAGTTTAGAAAACACCGGATTTGATTTATTAAATAGATGGGATAAACCCATGTTTTACAATGGTAGCTTTAATAAAGATAAATTTGATTACATAAAACAATATTTCTTAATTTGATTTAATTAATAAAATAAGCCACTTCTTGAAGCCTTTTAGTGCCATATCCATCTCTTACTACAATCTACTGTAATTACCTGAAACGCGTTTTAAAAAGGTTTTGTCAGCAGGAAATACTGAGTGAATCATTCTATTTAATAAAACGACATGTTTCTTATAATTTACAGTATTAAGGGTGATTACATTGTTTCTATATCAACCAACTACCCATAGTATTTGTCACTCGACTTATTTCTGTGACTGTGGTCAGACCACCCATTGGCTAACTCGTTGTCCAATGGTGGCGGGAAAAAGTAATGTATACAATACCCCACATATCGGCTGTAATTTGGTGACTACAAAGACTTAATCCCTGTAATTATAACTTTGAAAATAAACATGCTTTTGAAATCAAATTTGATAAAAAGAGAATGACTCACATTACAAGCATGCAGATTCATACGGGCAAAGTTTAGTCTACAGATAAGCCTTGATAGATTGCAGATACAGGCAGAGCTTAGCCTATTGATTAGCCTTGTAACCTAGTGTACACGAACTAGGTAGGTAACTTAATACAGCATTTACGATAACTCACGAGATAAAAACCCTCACAACGAATGACAAAGTGCAATCACTTAAACATCCATCGGATTCACAACGAATGACAGAGTATTCCCCGAATTCGGGTGGTACTCAAACATCCTGTCGGAATCACGACAAATGACAAAGGATAGTACTAAAACATCCATCGGATAGTTTCAATCGATCGGACATTGAATCGTAGCAGCGATCGAGTTAATACCCGGTATCGTAGCAGCACCCCGCTATACTAATTAGTGATTTTGAGATTGTTTCTACTATAACTCGGAGTATAATTTGAATTTGATTGTCGAACGAACGCAGAATATCAAGTGCCAATGCCTGCTATTTATACATGAATTTTGACTAGCTTACGGACCGTAAGACTTAACCCTTACGGTCCGTAAGGGACACATTTTCATTATAGGGTAGCCACGTGTGGGTATAGGCCCGCTGAGTCGACGGAATCGAGAAATTCAATTTTGACAGCGTTTTATAAAGATAATCGTCGAGTAGGGAATACCCCCCCCCCCTGAGTTTTAGGGGCCCTGATCCTGATTCTGATTGTTCTGAAAATTTTAGGGTTTGTGCAGAATCACTTGGGTATCTCAATTAGGGTTTCCTATTGGATAAAATAATAAAATAAATAGGACTTTTAATGAGGGTTGTTACATTCTCCCCACCTTAATAAAAATCTCGTCCTCGAGATTTACTGGAATAAGTAGGAATACTTTTTCTTCATCTCAGATTCTAGCTCCCAAGTGTATTTGGGTTATGATATTTCTTTTAGACCTATGTCACATTTTAGTTAATAAAATAATATTTAGGGTAGATGACACAGAATTAAAATATCGAATTTTGTGAATACGAGTTGTATCATAAGTAGGATTCATTGGTTCAACTGAATTAGTTGAAGAAATCGATGATAAACGAATGATATATCTTCCAAGGTGACTAGGTTCAAGCCAAAAGATATATGATCAATAGATATTTAGAATGAATGTGAAGGACTTTTAGAATCAATAAAAATTCTTTGTCAAAAGAAAGCTTACTTTGATTGGCAATTGAGGAAGACTTTATAATTGACAGGTTTAAAATGAAATTAAAGTATGAAAAATTATTTGTCAAATATTAAATTATGATATGAGAAAATCACTGTGCTGAGATGAGTGAATTGCAAAGATACACCAAAAGACAATAGAGTTAGTGTGTCATCGTTTAAAGTTCCAAGTTGTTTTAATTGTGAAACAATGTGATAGTACACTATTAGTGACCATATTTTTCATACTATGTCCTAGAGATCGAAATAAGAACAAGTTATTTTGGCATGACCAACTATTATATTATATTTTGTAAAGCAAATGTAATATATTATTTGTGTCCATATCTGAATTGTATCTTAAATATCAAATATAAATACTATGTAATATATATTATTTGTTACACATTTTACTATATGTAAATGGTTACCACTTTTAAATAAATAGTATTTTACTATATTATGTAAAATAACTTATATTTACTATGTAATATATATTACAAAATACCGTAATGAAGTTATTACTTTACAAAATATTTTAGTATTATTATTTTGTAAAAGAAATCACTATTTGTAAATAAAGGTGTAAAAATATTTATTGTACAAAAGTATTTGTAAAATAATTTGTAAATATATAACATTTAATGGGTCGATTCTATGTGATTACTTATTTTCATTTTGAAACCATATAACGTTGTGAATGTATTTACAAATGTTGTAAATAAGTGAAAACGGGAATTATTCTTATATATTACAATGTTCCCTTAACCCAACTTAGTTGATGACTACCATTTTATTCTTATATGGTCATTTTCTTGCCAAAGCGTTACGGTACATAGTTACCACAAAACATGTGATAGACAATTATTTATATAATTTTATTCGTCCCTCTAATTCTTGTATTGTTTTATTAAAATATGTCTTCTCCTTACAATACAAAGTAAAATATTTTTATATATAATTAAAATTTACTAAATAAGTATGATAACTTAATTAACTAGTCATTATCATGGTTGGATATTGGTTAGTGCTGCCTTGTTTAAGCATATGTGGCCAGTCCATGTCTAACTAAGGCTAGGCTATTCAATACCTGCCCTTGACAATAACCCTAGTATTAAAAGTAATACTAACACTACTATTATTATTATTACTGATAATATTAATTATCAGTAATAAATAACTTAAACATAAATTTAATTGAGAGTATACCTCAAACAAAATTTTATACCTATATATAAATTCTTTACCTCAATGGTTTAATAAGAATATAGTAATACTATTTTATAAATTAGGTAATCACTTATGTAAGTTTCCATATATAATTAATTTTATATAATGTTTTTCGATTGAAGATTGTTAAAGCAATAATTATCATGAAACACTCGATTGATGTTGTAAGAAACATTACGAGATACACTGAAATATGACAAGAATTTGTGTATCTTTATCTTAGCACACGATTTGTGTTAAGATGACTTTTATCAACAAAGCAATTCAATATATAATTAAATAAATAATTAAATCCGTATATGATATATATAAACGAGATTAGTGCAAGCTTTAAATTTTGTGAAAATGTTAGTATAAGGTGATCGTGATTAAAGAAATGATTTAATGAAGTCGAAGACTAAATAAGCCTATTATGGTTCAAAACAAATGAAGTCCTTGTTGGGACTATTTTGAATATGATAGCTTCCATCCATCATATGGGATCTTGAAATAAATATGTAATGTGAACCAGTCAAATAATTTGAACTTGATTTAAACAAAACAAGTTTTAATAAGAAAGTTCGGACATGGTCACTGTTTTGGTCAAAAATCAAGCAATGACAATGTAACCAAACTTTCTGTTGTGAGGTATGATGCTTGAATTGATGAACAACAATAAGGATCACTATGAAGTGTAATGACCAAGTGACACGAAGATTTATACGAGGAAAAAGCCCTTGATCAATGAATGATCTCCGGCATAAAAAACCTCGGGTGATGGAAACTACCGATCACCAACTCAAATTAAATAAGAAATGTATTACAACTTCGGATGATAGCGAGCTAAATACGAGGATCACTATAGTGTATTGTGTGTAAAGGTGTGTAATCGCCAAGTGAGTTAGCGAGAGCTGGTGAGAGCAGTTGTCCGAGTGTGTGTGTAGCCAAAAATAGCTAAGTGTTTTCTAACTAGCTCGCTACCCCCTTTAAAAATAGAAAATATCTACTCTAACTAACATTCCGCAAATGGTGCAAGTCCTCCACGACTCCATAACGTCCATTTCTGGCCAAGCACGTGCGGAATAGACTTAGAATATTCTCCAGGAATATCGCCAAGACCAAGTCCAAGTTGATACTCCTGCAAAACAATTACGAATTCAAAGTAGACAATCGTTAGTACAAGGATCCTTATAGTGATCCATGATCCTGATCCTGCAACACTTCTGAGGATCACTACTTCAGACAGAATTGAGGATCACTAAACCCAACAGTAAATAAGGATCACTGATCATTTAGAAATCCACCCCTAACAACTGCCCCCAAAATATAAGGAGTAATTATGTAAATAAATGAGTTATATTTTGTTCTTATCCGTAACGAATTAATCAGATAACTAGCCGTTGGAGTCGGACTAGCCGTTACGAACATGACGTCAGTGAGATGACTATCCTGCAGAATCATCATTATAAATAGGAGTTAGAGATAGGGATCATTTCACATTTAAGTTCAAGAGAACTCCCTTTAAATTCTCATCCGACGATCAAGCAGGTAACTCTTTTCCTTTTCTTCCTTTATGTTTTCTTCCTCTGTTCATCTTTCTTCACCTTCTTCAAATCAAGATGATGCTGAGATCCTCACCAGCCAAGGATCATAAGAAGGACAGTCCTCTCAAGAGCCAGGGGATCATTAAGGATTCAGTGAAAGAAAGATGCTGCTTCACTGATCCGCAAATAGACAGAATTCGCCACTATTTTCCGGCGAATACCGTTATCAAGCCATTTGATCCCACCGTTTTAAGCGATTATGTTTCTGAAACTTGGGTAGCTTTCCCAGTCACACCTTTCACAATAGGATATTCGTATCCCTTCCCTGAATTCACCCAATCCTTTTTCTCCCTCACCGGCATCTCCTATATTCAAGCTATGCCAATGATCTGGAGGGTCTTGTATACCCTTAAAAGGATCATTGAGCAAGAAGGAATTGACTTGGGAATGTCAGAATTAGCCGAGATGTATGACCTTATCACATTTGGATCCCACCGATATCTATTCAAGCGTAAACCCGGAGAAGAACATTCCATCGTTAAAGCTACTAAAAATGATACCAACTGGAAACGGCGGTTCTTCTTCGTCAGAAGGGATTCTATCCCGAATGGAAAGGATCTGCCAAGGAAATGGGGCACCCGTGGTAGGATAGGAGGATCCTTAGAAGGATCACTAAGTAAGCTCATTTCTGATAATGATTACTAATATGCTTTTGTTTCTTTTGTACAGCTATCACATTCTCGCATATTATTCCTTCAGCTGCCACCAAGGGGAGACTTGCTGCTTTTAGAAAACTTGATCCTGCCACGAGATCATTCAAAACAAACACCCAGGATTCTCAAGAGGTATCCTCAGGTTCTGTCACTATGTCAAGTAAGTATCCTGTACTTTTTATATTTAAATGTTTGAATAAATAGTTAAAAAGAGATAGGATAAGGATACTTATCTGTTTTGGGTGTGTAGGCGCTGGAAAATCATCAAGATCTGCCTCCAAATTCAGCGTCACTGAGCTTGACACTGTTCGATCCTCCAAGAAAAAATCTGCTGCTAGCCCTTCCATCGTCATCCCCAAGGAAACCGCTTCGAAGGGAAGAGGTGGAAAGAAAAGGAAGACTTCCGAAGCTGACAACCTACAAGGCCTGCCCCTGATCCGCCATCAATTCCTCGAGTACTTCAACGATGTAAGGATCACTGACTCAACTTAGTTATCCTATCCAGTTGAGAACCATATGATCCTAACTTTGTATTGTCTTGTTTGCAGAAATTTGCGGAGATCGGGGACTATATTGGGAATGTTGAGGGTCTTGAGGAGAAATACTCTGATCTCCAAAAGGTGGCGGTGCTCAAGGATCACAAAATTGCCTCTCTTGAAAAGGATCTTAAGGATGCCAAGGCTCAGATAGCTACCATTCTGATCAATGTTGATTATGAGAAACACGAGATCACAGAGGATGCTAAGGTCTCCGCAGCCATTGCCATGTACAAGACCAAGCTACAGATGGCTCAAGAAGCTCAGGATCCCGCCTTTGATAGGAGCAACTGGGACATGGAGGGCTGGAAGGCTAGGCTAGCTGAATTGGAGGATGAAGATGAGGCTGAGGAGGTTCTGGCAATCGAGGCTAGTGGTAGCGGCAAGGATCAAGCGAAGGATACCGGAGCTGGAGGGGATGATGATGCAGCGAAGGCGTAAGCTGCATGAATGGGCGATGAAGGACATTTCTAGACGTAGCCGGAGCCCATTTTTTAAGTTTGGTAGTTTGTTTTGCTTATGATGTTTTGATGAACAATGGTTGGTCTGTACTTAAACAATAGTAATTAGGGTTGAGGATCATGGATGATCCTTTGAACAATAGGTAGGATAATGGGTGGTGGATGGATCCTCTGTTTGGGGGATGAAGCCACTTGTTATCCTACCGTCTTTAATTTCCTACACTTGTTAGACCTATGAACAATGGACACCCTTTACCTACCCCAGCGGATGGGCCACGTATTGCTGGTAGATGCTCGGGGTATGTAATTTTGACAACTTAGAAGGGTTTAATTTTTTGTGAATAAAATAACTTTAACTTTTTGGCTTATCCTGTGTTGATATTTTACTTTTCAACTGTTGTGATGTTTATTTTGTTTAAACTTATCAAGTAGGGAAAAAACTTTAAGAAATATCCCAAAAAGTTTAGGATATGATCAAAGATCACATAACCCATAATTGATAAGTTCCGAAAAGTAACATAATTTAAGGATCATAAGTTCAATTGTCAAAGGATAAGTTTCAATCACATAAATGATAAAATCAAAATAGTTAAGGATCATACCTGAGAATCCAAGTTAGGATCCTAACCTTTAACATTTATAATCAGGATAACCAAGATACAAATCTTAGTTGAAAGTAAGGATCAAGAATCCTTGATTATTTATCTTCACAAACCTGAAATAAGATATAACTTGGGACTAAGCCAATATAAAATGAAAGTTAGTAACTGGGGACAAGCCCAACAATTCTGGGGACAAGCCCAATATACTGGGGATAAGCCCAAAGGATAACCGGGGACAAGCCCAAAGGATAACTGGGGACAAGCCCAAAGGATAACTAGGGACAAGCCCAAAGGATAAATGGGGACAAGCCCAAAGGATCGTATGTAAACTGGAGTATGGCCCTTACTGGCGACTATCCAAACTTAGTGACATGAAAATGCCAAAACCTTAGCTAACGTGAAAACGTTAGAAACCTTAGGAACGGATGTATGGTACGTCTACCATTATACGTAGGATCCTGAATATAGCCAGTACAATGAAATTGTCAGCCCCTAAAGCGAGTACTGGTCCCTTTGACATGAACTATACCAGGATCATCGTGCACTACTGGCGAAGCTGGGGACAGGCCCAAACTGGGGACTAGCCCAAATAACTGGGGTCAAGCCCAAATAACTGGGGTCAAGCCCAAATAACTGGATACTTCTGTGGATACTCAATCTTTAGTTAAGGATACCTGAACCTTCAAAACTCAGAATCAAGTGAAAGGAGGATAAAGGATGCAGGGTCCTTATCCTTGTAAGGGAATAAAAGAATGAAATAGTTTGAGATTGGAATGTTACCAGAAAGAGGATCATCTATCAGTAGGGATCCTTCAAGGATACTTGTCTGGTAAGGATCACGGATCATGATCACATGAAATATTTCTTCAAATGGACAGCATTCCAAGCTCTTGGTAGCAAATCACCTTCCATTGTTAGCAATCGATATGCCCCTTTTCCTGCTTCAGCTTCAATCAAATAGGGGCCTTCCCACTTTGGTGCTAGTTTTCGATCAGCAGGATTAGTGGTATTTTGAAATGCTTTCCTTAATACCATATCCCCAACTTGGAATTTCCTGATCCTGACATTTTTGTTGTAAGCTCCAGCCATCCTTTGTTGATAACTGGCCATCCTTATCCTTGCTAAATCCCTGATTTCTTCTATAGTATCCAAGTCTTGAATCAAGTTTTCAGCATTTCCTTCAGGATCACGAATGCTTGTTCTTGCAGTTGGAACCACCATCTCTGTAGGGATTACTGATTCTGCCCCAAACACCAAAGAAAATGGAGTTTGGCCAGTAGCATTCTTGGGAGTCGTCCTATCAGCCCAAAGTACATAAGGTAGTTATTCTGTCCATTTTCCTTTCTTGGATCCAAGCTTTTTCTTCAAATTGTTGATGATGATCTTGTTGGATGATTCTGCCTAACCATTAGCTTGTGGGTGGACTGGTGTTGATGTTATCATCTTAATCCCCCAGCTGTCACAAAAGTTAGTGGTTCTATTCCCAATAAATTGGGATCCATTATCACAAATAATCTCAGAAGGGATACCAAATCTAGTAATAATGTTTCTTTTAATAAATGATATAACTTCCTTTTCTCTGACTTGAGCAAAGGCTTCAGCCTCTATCCACTTAGAGAAGTAATCAGTCATAGCAAGCATGAATACTTTTCCACCAGGTGCCTTAGGAAGCTTTAAAACTATATCCATTCCCCATCTCACGAATGGCCAGGAAGAGGATATTGGATGCAAGAGCTCTGCTGGTTGATGAAGGATATTACTATGCCTCTGACAAGGATCACACTTCTTGGCATACTCCACAGCATCCTTCTTCATAGTGGGCCAATAGTATCCTGTCCTCAGGATCATTGAGAATAATGCCCTGCCCCCAGTGTGGTTTCCACAATCTCCTTCATGGAAATCCTTTAGGACTTCTTGGATTTCAGGATCCTCAATGCATCTAAGATATGGTCTTGCAAGAGATCGTTTATACAACATATTATTTAATATTGTAAATTGAGATACCTTAGTTTTGAAAGCCCTTGGGTTTTCTCCTGTAGGAATTTCTCCATGTTGTATGTATCTCATGATTGGGAAGATCCATGACCCTGAATGAGATTGAGTATCATCACTAGGGATGATTGCAGAATCTTCATCTATCTCCATAGCTGCATGATCCTCGATAGAAGGGGTCAGGATATGGATAATAGGGATCTTGATATCCTCAGGAATCTTCAAAGATGATCCTAGATTGGCTAATGCATCAGCTTCTGCATTCTCTTCCCTTGGTACCTGTGTCAAACTAAAGGATACAAAAGAGAGTGCCAATTCTTTGACTATCTCCAAATATTTGATTAGCTTTTCACCTTTAACAGCATTGGATACATTAAAGTGATTAGTGATCAGTAAGGAATCTACATGTACCTCAAGATACCTGATCCTCATATGCTTAGCAATTTGCAAACCAGCTATCAAGGCTTCATACTCAGCCTCATTATTGGTAGTTTGAAATTCACAAGCTATGGAGTGGGGTATTATGTCCCCCTGTGGTGATTTTAGTAGTATTCCAAGCCCTATTCCTTTCACATTAGAGGCTCCATCAGTGAAGAGTATCCAAGGATCCTTAGTCTCTTCAAGTTGTTGGACTTCTAACTCAGCTTCCTTTTGCAAATCACTACTAAAATCTGCCACAAAGTCAGCTAAGGCTTGGGATTTAATGGTAGTCCTTGGTTCATATCTTATATCGTATGCACTAAGCTTCACTGCCCATTTAGCCATCCTCCCTGACATTTCAGGTTTCCTGAGAACACTCTTAATTGGAAAATTAGTCTTAACAACAATGGCATGAGTTTCAAAATAATGTCTCAATTTAGTAGATGCCATAATTAATGCAAGGATAAGTTTTTCTAAGTGTGAATACCTGGATTCAGCATCAAGTAAACTCTTACTTACATAGTAAACCGGATGTTGTGTACCTTGGTGATCCTTAACAAGGACCGCACTTACTGCTTTTGAGGATACCGCCAAGTATAAGGATAACACATCTCCCTTTTCTGGTTTCATCAAGGCTGGGACTGAGGATAGGTAATCCTTAAGAGCTTTAAGGGCACTTTCATGCTTCTCAGTCATTCAAATTTCCTATTCTTCCTCGGGATGTCATAGAATACCTTGCACTTTTCTGAGGATTTGGATATGAATCTGTTCAAGGCTGCGATCCTGCCCGTCAATCTCTGTACATCCTTAGCATTGGCAGGAGATTTGATATTCACAACAGCCTTGATTTGCTCTGGACTTGCTTCAATGCCCCTCTTTGTCACCATATAGCCTAAGAATTTACCTGCCTTAACACCAAAATGACACTTGGAAGGATTAAGTTTCATGTTATATTTATCAAGGATATTGAATGCTTCCTCCAAGTCTTTAAGGTGATCCTCAGCTTTTTTGGACTTAACCACCATGTCGTCTATATAGACTTCCATAGTGTGTCCAATCTGCTCCTTGAACATCTTATTGACTAGCCTTTGATAAGTAGCACCTGCATTCCTTAATCCAAATGGCATAGCAATATAACAGTATATACCAGTTGGGGTCATGAAGGCCGTATCCTCTTGATCAGATGGTTCCATCTGAATTTGTTGAAATCCAGATGAGGCATCCATAAAAGTCAACAACTCATGACCCGCGGTAGCATCCACCATGGAGTCAATGTGGGGTAATGGGAAAGGATCCTTGGGACATGCCTTGTTTAAATCAGTAAAATCGACACATACCCTCCACTTTCCATTTTTCTTTTGAACAACTACCACATTGGCTAACCATCTTGGATACTTAACCTCTCTGATCATACCTGCCTGAAGTAGCTTATCTACCTCCTCCTGGATAATAGCATTCCTCTCAGGTGCAAACTTCCTCTTCTTTTGATGGATAGGCTTGAATGACCTGTCAATGCCAAGTTTATGAGTAATTATATCCTTAGATATACCTGTCATGTCTTCATGTTTCCAGGAAAAGTTGGATTTCCTTCTCCTAAGGAAGGATACTAGCTCCTGTTCGATGTTGCTAGGGATCCCTGATCCTATGAAGATCTTGGATTCAGGATCACCAGGATCCATGAAGGTTTCTTTCAAATCCTGTTCTCTCGCCTCCAAGACATCTCTTGAAGGATACTTTAATTGCTATTGCTCCCTTGGTCTTGAGGCTGGCTTCATTGAGGATGTATAACAATTCTTAGCCTCCTGTTGATCACTCTCAATTTTCACCACTCCCCATGGACTTGGAAGCTTTTACACATTGATGATAGGTGGATGGGACTGCCTTCATGTCATGTATCCATGGCCTGCCAAGGATAACATTACAGCATGATAAGCAATCAATAACACAAAACTTCTGATAAGAATGCAATCCTTCGATATAGATTGGGAGTTTGATGTCCCCCAATGTATTCTTTGTTTCCCCACTGAATCCCACAAGCACCGAGGATCTTGGGATAATATCAGATTCCGGGATATTCATCTTCTTGAGAACATCAAGCTGAATGATGTTCACAGAGCTTCCTCCATCTATAAGGATCCTGCGAACAAAGTGGTTAGAAATAAACAATGTAATTACAAGACCGTCATGATGAGGATCCTGGATATCAACACGATCATCCTCGTCAAAAGTAATGACTTTATCCTGGGTGACAACAGAGGTCCGGACAGGTCTGTCTCCGTTGTCCATCTTGGTTTCCTTAGCATGTCTTTTTGCTGCCGAAAAGGATGTACCACAGATGTCTGATCCACCGGATATGAAATTTATGACTTGTGCATCTGCTGGAGGAGCAGGAGCCCTTTCCGGGATCCTTTCAGGATCCTGAACCCTTGACTTCTTTCGTCCCAAAAGCTCTTTCAAATGCCCCTTGCTCAACAAGTAACCAATTTCCTTTCTAAGTGTAATGCACTCTTCAGTGAGATGCCCGAAATCCTCATGATATGCACACCACTTGGACTTATCCTTTGTAGCGGCTGGTTTATCACTTTTCCTTGGCCACCTAGCTTTCTCACCTAGATTCTGCATTGCAAGGATTAGTTCGTTGTTATCAACAGAAAAACAGTATTCGGAAATAGGAGGATAATCCTCATCATCCTCTTTGTTTTGGTCAAAAAATCTAACGAGGATAATGCAACCAAACTCTTAGTTACGGGGTATGATGCTTGAAATGTAGAACAATGACAAGGATCACTTCAATGTAAATTGCACAAATGACACAAGGATTTATACGGGGAAAAAGCCCTTGATCAAGAGTTGATCTCCGGCACAAAAAACCCCGGGTGATGGAAACTACCGATCACCAAGCTCAAATAAATCAACAAATGTTTACAACTTCGGATAGTAACGAGCTAGGTACAAGGATCACTATCGTGAAATGTGTAAAAGTGAGTGAAAACTAATAAGTGTTCGTCGAGAGCTTCAAGAGTGCGATTGTTTGAGAGTGTGTGTAGCTGAAATGGCTAAGTGTTCTAATTCTAGCTCGTCACCCCTTTTAAAAATAGAAGTTAGCTACAATAACAAACTATCCGACTTTCGTGCCAAGCTCCCACGTTCTCCACAACGTCCATTTCCAGTCAAACGTGTGCGAAATACCCGTGGAATATTCCATAGTAACGTTGCCAAGACCAAGTCAAGCTTGTTACTCCTGCGAAGTAATACAAAATACAAACAAACAATCGTCAGTATGAGGATCCTTAAGGTGATCCATGATCCTGATCCTGAAGCTCTTCTGAGGATCACTATCTGTCACAGAAGAAAGGATCATTAATTAGGATAACAAGTAAGGATCACTAATTGTTAGAAAATCCTCCCCTAACAATTGCCCCCAAAATATAAGGAGTGATATGTTAAATAAGCGAATTATATTTTCCTGATCTTATCCGCAACTAACTATCGTAAATATAGCCGTTATTGTTGAACTATCCGTCGCAACCATGACGTCACAGAAGTGACAACCCTGCACAATCATGATTATAAATAGGAGATAGAGATAGGATCGAATGCATTTAAAATTTCAGAGAGACTCCCTTTATAACTGCATTCCGAAGATAAACAGGTATTCTCTCTTCATCTTTTTCCTTCTTTGCTCTGTTTTCTGTTTCTTTCCATCATTCCATCAAAGATGTTGCTCCGGAAATCCCCAGCTAAGGATCACCCGAAAAATAGCCCACCGAAAAGCCAGGAGATCATCGAAGATTCCATAAAAGAACGCTGCTGTTTCAATGATGCACAGATTGATAGGATCCGCCACTGCTTCCCGGCAAACACCGAGTTTAGACCTTTTGATCCCAATGCCCTGAGTGATCATATCTCCAACAAGTGGGTTGCTTTCCCTGTCACTCCGTTCACCATAGGCTATACATATCCTTTTCCAGCCTTCACCCAATCTTTCTTTTCCCTAACCGGCATCTCTTATATCCAAGCCATGCCGATGATTTGGAGGGTTTTGTATACCCTTGAAAGGATCATCGAGCAGGAAGGGATAGACCTAGGAATGTCAGAGCTGGGAGAGCTGTATGATCTTACTACCTTTGGTTCTCATCGTTATTTGTTTAAACGTAAGCCTGGTGAGGAACGCCCGATCTTCAAAGCCACCAAGAACAATGCTAATTGGAAGCGGCGTTTCTTTTTCGTCAAGAGAGATTCTATTGAGGATGGAAATGATCTACCCAAGAAATGGGCTACCCATGGTAGGGTGGAGGATCCTGAGAAGGATCACCAGAAACTTTCTTTGATGTAAGGATCACTTATATATTTTTGCTTTCTTGTTATGCAGCTATCACCGTCTCACATCTCAGACTGTCTCCTGCTGCTAAAGAGAGACTCATCGCTTTCAAGAAACTTGATCCTGAAACAAGATCTTTCAAGACAACCACCCAGGATTCTCAGGAGGTATCCTCAGGCTCTGTCACGATGTCAAGTAAGTATCTTTGTTTAAAAATATAAATAAATAGTGAAATATAAGTGGAGTAAAGATACTTATCTTGTTTTGGTTGTGTAGGTGCTGGAAAATCCACCAAGTCTGCTTCAAAGTTCAATGTCACTGATCTCACCACCGTCAGATCCTCCAAAAGAAAAGCTCCTACCAGTCCGACAGCTTCGGTCCCAAAGGCACCCCTCAAAGGAAAGGGAATCAAGAAGAGAAAGGCCTCTGAAGCTGAGGATTTGCAGGGTCTGCCTCTGATCCGCCACCAATTCCTCGAGTACTTCAATGAGGTAAGGATCACTGTCTCTGCTCGTATATCCTGTTGACATATCCTGCTGATATATCCTGCTGATTTGAGGATCACTTAGTCCTGACCTTATCTTTTATCCCTTTTGCAGAAATTCTCTGAGATTGAGGATTATGTTGGCCATGTTGAGGATCAGGATAGGAAGATTGCCGACCTCCAGCAGGTTGCATTGCTAAAGGACCTCAAAATTGCTAATCTTCAGAAGGAAGTCCGGGATGCCAAACAGGAGACGGCCAAGGTACTGGTTAATGTTGACTATGAGAAGCATGAGATCACCGAAGATGCCAAAATCTCTGCCGCCATAGCAATGTATAAGACCAAGCTGCAAATGGCCTTGGAAGCTCAGGATCCTGCTTTTGACAAGAGCACCTGGGATGTTGAAGGCTGGAAGGCAAGGCTGGCTGAACTGGACGATGAAGAGGCTGAGGAGGTTGAAGAGATCCTGACGATCGAGGCTGGAGGCAAGGGTGAAGGTGGTGAAACAAGTGGAGCTGGAGGTGGTAATGCAGCGAAGGTTTAGGCTGCATGATTGGGCGATGATGGAAACTTCTAGACATAGCCGGAGCCCAATTTTTTTAGTTTGATGGTTGTTTTGTTTGAACAATTTGATGGTTTGTACTGAACAATAGTTTTTAGGATTAAGGATCATGTATGATCCTTTGGACAATAGGCAGGATTGCAAATGGTGGAGGGATCCTCTGTTTGGGGGATGAAGCCATTGTGATCCTGCCGCCTTTATATTCCTGCACTACTTTTGAACTTATTATCATGGACACCCTTTACCTACCCCAGCGGACGGGCCACGTTTTGCTGGTAGATGCTCGGGGTAGGTAATTTTGACAACCTTTTAAGGGTTAGTCTTTTGTTAATAAATAAAATCTTAACCTTTTGTCGCTTATCTTGTGTTGTTATCCCTTTTGTTCCTTTAATTCTCCTTTGTTTTGATGTACACTTATTGAATAAACAATTTTGAATAAGTCAGATTGAAAATATTTAGGACATGATCCATGACCAAATATCCCATAGTTAAAGAATCCCAAAAAGTCATACATTTTAAGGATCACAAGTTTAGTTGTCAAATTCTAAAGGTTATTCAAATAAACAATGAAAAGGATAAAAACAATTAAGGATCATACCTGAGGATCCAAGTTAGGATCCTAACCATAATAAGGATAACTATAAGATAAACCTTAGAGAGAATTAAGGATCAAGGATCCCTAGTTGCCTATCTTTAAGGACCTGAAATAGAGCATAACTTGGGACTAAGCCAATATAAGAAAAGAGTTAGCAACTGGGGACAAGCCCAAGGATAACTGGGGACAAGCCCAAGGATCGTATGTAAACTGGAGTATGGCCCTAACTGGCGACTATCCAAACTTAGTGACATGAAAATGTCAAAACCTTAGCTAACGTGAAAACGTTAGAAACCTTAGGAACGGATGTATGGTACGTCTACCATTATACGTAGGATCCTAGGTATAGCCAGTACAATGGAATTATCAGCCCCTAAAGCGAGTACTGGTCCCACTGCCTTGAACTATAACAGGATCATCATGCGCTACAGGCGGGACTGGGGTCAAGCCCAAATAACTGGGGTTAAACCCAAAGGACGGATTGCTTCTGCAGATAACCAATACTTTGCTAAGGATTCCTGAACTTTCAAAACTTAAAATCACATGAGAGATGGATGAAGGATACATGATCCTTATCCTTATATGAGAAAATAAAGAAGTGAAATAGTTCAAGATTAGGATATTACCAAAGTAAGGATCATCGATACTTTAAGGATCCTTCAAGGATACTCCTAATGTAAGGATCATCTGTACCATGAGGATCCTACTCACATGAAATATTTCTTCAAGTGGACAGCATTCCAAGCTCTTGGTAGCAAATCACCTTCCATGGTTAGCAATCTATATGCCCCCTTTCCTGCTTCAGCTTCAATCAAATAAGGGCCTTCCCATTTTGGAGCCAATTTTCCATCAGCAGGATTGGTGGTATTCTGAAATGCTTTCCTTAATACCATATCTCCAACTTGAAACTTCCTAATCCTGACATTTTTGCTGTAAGCACCAGCCATTCTTTGTTGATAACTGGCCATCCTTATCCTAGCCATATCCCTGATTTCTTCAATAGTATCCAGGTCTTGAGCCAAGTTCTCATCATTTTCTTCAGGATCACGAGTACTTGTTCTAGCAGTTGGAACCACCATTTCTGTTGGGATCACTGATTCTGCCCCAAATACCAAAGAGAATGGCGTTTGACCAGTAGCATTCTTAGGGGTTGTCCTATCAGCCCAAAGCACATAAGGTAGTTCTTCTGCCCATTTCCCTTTCTTGGATCCAAGTTTCTTCTTCAAATTGTTGATGATGATCTTGTTGGATGATTCTTCTTGACCATTAGCTTGTGGGTGGACTGGTGTTGATGTTATCATCTTAATCCCCCAGCTGTCACAAAAGTTAGTGGTTCTGCCCCCAATGAATTGGGAACCATTATCACATATAATTTCAGAAGGAATTCCAAATCTAGTTATGATATTTCTTTTAATGAAGGATATAACTTCCTTTTCTCTGACTTGGGCAAAAGCTTCAGCCTCTATCCACTTGGAGAAGTAATCAGTCATAGCAAGCATGAATACTTTTCCACCAGGTGCCTTAGGGAGCTTACCAACTATATCCATACCCCATCTCATAAATGGCCAAGAGGAGGATATAGGATGCAATAATTCAGCTGGTTGATGAAGGATATTGCTGTGTCTCTGACTAGGATCGCATCTCTTAGCATACTCCACAGCATCTCTCTTCATGGTTGGCCAATAGTATCCTGTCCTCAGGATCCTTGAGAATAATGCTCTGCCCCCAGTGTGGTTTCCACAATCTCCTTCATGGAAGTCTTTTAAAACTTCTTGGATTTCAGGATCCTCAATGCATCTCAAGTATGGTCCTGCAAGAGATCGTCTATACAACATATTATTTAAAATTGTGAATTGAGATACCTTAATTTTGAAAGCCCTAGGGTTTTCTCCTGTAGGAATCTCTCCATGTTGTAAGTATCTCATGATTGGTGAGATCCATGATCCTGATCCTGAATGGGATTGAGTATCCTCACTATGGATAATTGCAGAATCTTGCCCTATCTCAATGGCCGCATGATCCTCGATAGCCGGGGTCAGGATATGGATAATAGGGATCTTGATATCCTCCGGGATCTTCAAAGATGATCCTAAGTTAGCCAATGCATCAGCTTCTGTATTTTCTTCCCTTGGTACCTGTGTCAAACTAAAGGAAACAAAAGAGAGTGCCAATTCTTTGACTATCTCTAAATACTTGGTTAGCTTTTCACCTTTAACAGCATAGGATCCATTAAAGTGGTTTGTAATTAGCAATGAATCTACATGTACCTCAAGATACCTGATCCCCATATGTTTAGCAATTTGCAAACCAGCAATTAAGGCTTCATATTCAGCCTCATTGTTAGTGGTTTGGAACTCACAGGATATAGAGTGGGGTATTATGTCCCCCTGTGGCGATTTTAGTAGTATTCCAAGCCCTGTGCCTTTTACATTTGAGGATCCATCAGTATAGAGTATCCAAGGATCCTTGGTCTCCTCTAGCTGCTGGACTTCTAACTCAGCTTCTTTTTGTAAATCACTACTGAAATCAGCCACAAAGTCAGCTAATGCTTGGGATTTGATTGCTGTCCTAGGCTCATATCTTATATCACATGCACTTAGCTTCACTGCCCACTTAGCCATCCTTCCTGACATCTCTGGTTTCCTGAGGACATTCTTAATTGGAAAATTAGTTCTAACAACAATAACTTGAGTTTCAAAATAATGTCTCAACTTAGTAGATGCCATAATTAATGCAAGAATAAGCTTTTCAAGGTGTGAATACTTGGATTCGGCATCAAGTAAACTTTTACTTACATAATAGACAGGATGTTGTGTACCTTCGTGATCCTTAACAAGGACCGCACTTACTGCTTTTGAGGATACTGCAAGATACAAGGACAGCACATCGCCTTTTTCTGGTTTCATCAAGGCCGGGGCTGAGGATAGGTAATCTTTGAGAGCTCTTAAGGCATTTTCATGCTTCTCAGTCCACTCAAATTTCTTGTTCTTCCTTAGGATATCATAGAATTCTTTGCACTTCTCCGAGGATTTGGATATAAATCTGTTCAAGGCTGCTATCCTGCCTGTTAGCCTTTGAACATCCTTAGCATTGGCCGGAGATTTGATGTTCACTATTGCTTTGATTTGTTCCGGGCTAGCTTCAATGCCTCTCTTTGTCACCATATATCCTAAGAATTTACCTGCTTTAACACCAAAGTGACATTTTGAAGGATTAAGCTTCATATTATATTTATCAAGGATATCGAATGCTTCCTCCAAGTCTCTTAGGTGATCCTTAGCCTTTATTGATTTTACCACCATATCTTCTATGTAAACCTCCATAGTTTGTCCAATCTGATCCTTGAACATCATATTCACTAGCCTTTGATAAGTTGCACCTGCATTTCTTAGTCCGAACGGCATAGCAATATAGCAGTATATACCAGTTGGAGTCATGAAGGCTGTATCCTCTTGATCGGATGGTTCCATTTGGATTTGTTGAAATCCAGATGAAGCATCCATAAAAGTTAACAGTTCATGACCCGCAGTTGCATCCACCATGGAGTCAATGTGGGGTAATGGGAAAGGATCCTTGGGACATGCCTTATTTAAATCAGTAAAATCGATACATACCCTCCACTTTCCGTTTTTCTTTTGAACAACAACCACATTGGCCAACCATCTTGGATACTTGACCTCTCTAATCATACCTGCCCGGAGCAATTTCTCTACCTCTTCCTGGATAATGGCATTTCTTTCCGGTGCAAACTTTCTTCTCCTTTGATGGATTGGTTTGAAGGACCTATCAATGCCAAGTTTGTGAGTGATTACATCTTTAGATATACCAGTCATGTCTTCATGTTTCCATGCAAAGGTAGTCTTCCTCCTTTTGAGGAAGGATACAAGGTCTTCTTTCATTTCGCCAAGGATCCCTGATCCGATATAGATTTTGGATTCAGGATCATCAGGATCCATGAGGATTTCTACCACATCCTGCTCTCTTGCCTCCAAGACATCCCTTGGAGGATACTTTGATTGCTATTGCTCCCTTGACTTTGAGGCTGGTTTCATCGATGAAGTATAGCAATTCTTAGCCTCCTGCTGATCACTATCAATCTTGACTATTCCCCAAGGACTAGGGAGCTTCACACATTGATGGTAAGTAGATGGGACTGCCTTCATATCGTGTATCCAGGGCTTGCCAAGGATAACATTACAACAAGATAAACAGTCAATAACACAAAATTTTTGATAAGAGTGTAGGCCTTCAATGTATATTGGGAGTTTAATGTCCCCCAGGGAATTCTTAGTTTCGCCACTAAATCCCACGAGCACGGAGGATCTTGGTATGATGTCAGATTCAGGAATACCCATCTTCTTTAGAACATCAAGCTGGATTATGTTCACTGAGCTTCCTCCGTCTATAAGGATCCTGCGGACAAAATGGTTAGAAATGAAAAGAGTAATAACTAAACCATCATGATGAGGATCCTGGATATCCACACGATCATCCTCATCAAAGGTTATGACTTTTCCTTCGGAGACACTTGATGTTCGAACGGGTCTTTCTCCATTATCCATTTTAGTTTCCTTTGCATGCCTTTTAGCTGCTGAGAAGGATGTGCCACAAATGTCTGATCCTCCAGAAATAAAGTTTATTACTTGTGCATCTGCTGGAGGGGCTGGAGCCTTCTCAGGGATCCTTTCAGGATCCTGAGTCCTTGACTTTTTCCTACCCAACAACTCTTTTAGATACCCCTTGCTCAACAAGTATCCAATTTCCTTTCTTAGTGCAATGCATTCTTCTGTAAGATGCCCAAAATCTTCATGGTATGCACACCACTTTGACTTATCTTTGGTTGCAACTGGTCTGTCATTTTTTCTTGGCCATCTGGCTTTATCACCTAGATTCTGCATCGCAAGGATTAGTTCATTGTTATCAACAGAAAAACAATATTCAGAGATTGGAGGATAATCCTCATCATCCTCTTCTTGATCAACAGCATGCACATTCTGGTTATCATATCTGTTATAGGATCTGAACTTGTTGTTCCTGAATGAGGATCCTTGCTTATCTTGCTTTGAGGATCCTGCTAACCTCTCCTGGATCCTCTTGTCATCCTCTAGCCGGATGAACCTAAGTGCCCGGGTTCTTACCTCGTCTAGGTTCCTGCATGGTGTCATAACAACGTCATCATAGAACAATGAATCCCTAAGCAATCCCATTTTAAAGGCCTCAACAGCCGTGGCTATATCCAAGTTGGGAATGTCTAAGGATTCTTTACTGAATTTGGTAATGTAGTCCCTTAATGATTCATTATGACCCTGGGTTATCCTATATAGATCACTAGTTAATCGTTCAAATTTCCTACTGCATGAGAATTGGCTATTAAACAAATTAACTAGATTAGCAAATGAGGTAATAGAGTAGGGGGTAAGACTTAGCAGACATTTGAGAGCTGATCCAGTAAGAGTGGATCCGAACCCCTTGCACAGGCATGCTTCCTTTAACCTTTCTAGGATTGGATTGATCTCCATCCTCTCCCTGTATTGTGCTATGTGTTCTTCAGGATCCGTCGAACCATCATACAGCTTCATTGTTGGCACATGGAACCTCTTGGGTATTTCAGCATCACAGATTGGTGGTGCAAAACGAGATATCTTGTGGCTCCCATCTGCAATCTCTGGGATAGGTTTGACCACTCCTGGAACACTTGATATCATATCCTTTAACTTTTGCAATTCTCTGGCCATGGCATGATTGATACCTGGATCCTGCATAAGGCCATGGTTAGTAGTATAAGAATTATTAAAAGCGTTACCTCCCATTGGGTTCAAATTAGGGAGAATGGATGTTAATCCATATTGTTGGGGCTCTGGAATGATCGAAGGACCAGTAGAAGCATTGGTCTGCATCGGAATAAAATCTCCCTGATGGACATCTGAACTTCCTGTTTGCAAGCTCCTCAAGGATCCTGGCATCTGGAAGGATCCCTGAAACTGGGACGATCCTGGAACAAAGGAGGATCCTTGAACCTGGGATGATCCTGGAACAAAGGAGGATTCTTGAACCTGGGATGATCCTGGAACAAAGGAGGATCCTTGAACCTGGGATGATCCTGGAACAAGGGAGGATCCTTGAACCTAGGATGATCCTGGAACAAGGGAGGATCCTTGTGTAACACCTGTGCCTCCACGGCCATCAAACAAATACCAAACCAATGAAATACTGTATTTCATACTTGGGATTTGTAAAAATATGTGTATCATTTGCACATATCAATTTTTGTTCAATTTCAAACTCTAAATCGCTTTCTGGAAGGTTATACGCGCACCAATGTGTAAATATAACTAGTTTAATGCAACAAACACTCCGGAATAGTGACATTTGCTTAACATACCTTAAATAACCCTTACATAACTTAGAAATAAGTTTTGAAGGCTTTGGTATGGCAAAAACAAGTTAATTCGTCTACAAGGATTAAATTTGACAAACTGCGAAAGTATGCCAATCTGAACAGTAACAGATATTCCGGAACATGACCATAAGTTAAACATACCATAAATATCCTTTACATAGCTTAGAAATAGGCTTTGAGGGGTTCGGTATGCTAAAATAAACTTTTGGGTCATTCAGGGACTAAAAGTGTCAAAAAGTGCACAAGTATGCACTTTCGCACATAACTTACGTTCTGAATACATCCGGACATCCAAAAATTTATGTAAGCATGACTATATTATGCTTTAGTGTTTGGCTTGCCAAAAATCCATTCGTCGCGTCATTTGGATCGTTTTTCGCGCTTGTGCGCATTCCGCCGTAATTAAGCGAACATCGCGATCGTACGACCAAACGAACCATCATCCGGCATATTTTTGAGCATGTTTTGAGTTCCCTATACTTTAACTTCATTTTAGAGCCTTGAAATGAGGTTAACGGGGTTCAAACGCATCGAAAAAGGCCTTAAACACGTGCAGGGACCATTTCTGCCACTTTTGAAACATTTCTGAAACAGGAGGGTGCTAGCGTAGCGCGACTGCCTAATGCCTTTGCAGTAGCGCTACGCGACTGCCTAACCAGACCAGATTAAGTGTATTTAACATCAGATTGCAGCTGTTTAATCCTCAACCACACACTCACACTTGCTTAGTCAGCTGATAAGGATCAATTTTAGCCACCATAAGGTTCCGACACTTGTACGGATGCGATTAAAGCACGGTTTCCATGAAACGATCCTAACGGTTCGGGTATTCCTATAAATACCCATCCACCCCATTGCAAAACTTACAAGAATTTTGATTTGAGAAACTCTAAGTTGAAACTATTGTTTCATACCTGAGATTTTTGAATCGAAATTAGCATTCGGGGACCCTTCGTAAGTATTCTTTCGTTCTTTTATTGCTTTTCGAGTCTTTTAGAGTCTGAAAGTCAAACTTTGTTTGACTTTCTGCGTTGACCAGTTTATGGTCAATGCGAAGTTCGTTTGAACTTCGCAACGTGAGTGTAATCACGTTGGTTATAGTCCCTTGGGACTATGCCTACTGATTACCACGTTGTCTAGGGTCGTAAGGGTAAGCGATCTAATAAATCGCTTATACCTTCGAACCCGACCCATTTGGTCGATCATTAGGATCCAACCAAATACATTAGGTGACCATAGTAGGTAGGGAATAACCTTCCGAGGTTATACCCTATGGTCGCTTCGTTTAAGTAGTTGTATGATAGGTAGTTTATATGCCTTAGGTAAATTACCAGAATACCCTTTTCATGTATAATTGGTAATTAAGCATATGTAACCTAAAATTTTGTCACATAACTGATTATGTAACATGTTTAGGCATATAAAACTTGTCATAGGACTAGTTAGACGGTCCGAACGCATTTCACGCGCACGACGCGTTAAAGTAGCATAAGCTACCTTAATGGGTCGCGATGGGTCGAAAGCACTTAGGTTAGGTTTCATGTAGTATGTAGGCCTTGTTAAACCATATCATATGAGTTCCAATACTCATTTGGTTTACCAAGCCTCATCCTATCCGATCTCCCGATTTAAGTCCGGTTTATTTATATAGTTTTAGATTGCCGACTGATTTCGTGCTCCCTCAAGCTTTGTTTGGTTGTTGTTCAAGACCTCTAAGCATTCTCAGGAGAGTACATTATTCCCCTCTTTTACTGTTTTCAACTGTTTTGGGGTGACTCATATGTGCTAAATATCTTAACAATGATTTCAAGAACGATTACAATGGTTTCAAAAACAATTACAATGTGGTTTCAAGAACGATAACAATGGTTTCAAGAACGATAACAATAGTTTCAAGAAGGATTTCAATAAAGTGAACAAACTTGTTGCTTGTAGTTACATAACCAATGACATTCATTAGCAATGATCAAGCCGACCAGTATTAGGTTATGGTACCATAGGATCTGACAAATCCCGTTATTCTCTATACCCATGGTTATGTGTGGGTATTTTGGGTAACGACTGAATCTGAAATTATTAATTTACCCTTTGGTAAGGGTTTGTTAAGAACGAGAACGAGAACGAGTTGGAACGATGAACGAGTCAAGAAGGTTTGAATGTTATTAGAAAATCAACCATTAAGTAGTTTCACAGTTAAAACAAGAACGATTTGAACGATTAAAACAAGAACGATTTGAACGATTAAAACAAGAACGATTTGAACGATTAAAACAACAAGAACAATTTGAACGATTTCACAAAATGTTTTAACGATTGGGTAAACATTTGGACATGATTTACAATTGATCATGCATTTCCACGAAACATAGTATTGATTTAAACCAAGTTTTACTTCAATACTCTGTTTTGTGCGTTTCACCTATGGTTTAGTTGATGCATTTCACTAGCCATACATATCATTTTGGTTATACATTACATGGTTTACATTTGACACAAACACTTTTGACATTGGTTATACATAACATGATTTACATCTTGACATGAACGTTTTGACATATTATTTCAATACGTTTGACAATTTGTTTAAACATAGACATCTTACATTGGTGGTTTGTTTGGGTAAGTGATTTGAGTAACGGTGCGTGTGTAATATGATACAAGCATGGTGGATATGCCGCTGGTACTTCCTATATATAAGTGTTTGTATGGTATTACATATTGTAGCGTTATTTGAATCATTTCAGTTTGAGACATAGAACATTTTATACAGGTAACATACTTTTCACAAGACATTGATTTACAAACAACTTATCTTATACAAACTCATTTTACATGGTTATTCATTTAATCATGCATTATTCTCTTAATTATACATATCATCTGAACTTATTATTTTTCAAATGATTTACAAAGACAAAGCAAATTACAAGGTTCATGACTAAACATTTTCTTAAACAGAAGTCATGAATCTTATTTTAACAAAACCTATGTGCTCGCCAGCATTTCTTTGCTGACCTCGTTTTCACATGTGTTTCAGGTATTGTTGAAAGATATCAATTGATAGGATGCATGCTCACATAGGACTGGACAAGGCCTTAGTGACTCAATAACAATGATAGACTATGTTTAAATTATGTATTTAGATTTCCAGACGATGTAATGATTCAATGATTAATAAAACGAAACACTTTTTGGTATCCATGGTTATGAAACATTAATTCTGTTACAACACTCCCCGACGTTTCCGCCACGTTTGGTATGTTACACGTGGTCGGGGCGTGACAGAAAAGATGGTATCAGAGCCAATGGTTATAGGGAATTAGGTTATTAGTAATGCTTTGACCTAGTCTATAACCTTCTTAGGACCCTAACGCGAGTTTACTTGCGTTTAGTCATAAAACAATACCGTCACCTATCCTTAGGCGACGACCACAACAAGAACATAAAATTCAAAACCGGTTTGAAAACTAATCATCTGTTCTAGGATGATTGATTACTAGGTTTTGAACCCTCTATTGTAAGGTTTTGAACCCTCTGTTATATGGTTTTGAACCCCTTTTGAATTTTCAAACTCTTGCCAAAGTTTTGAGTCTTAAATAATGTGTGCAAACTGGAAGGGTGAATGCCTGTATTCTGGGTTTTCTGTCTAGGCAAGCACTTCGTATACATCTCATCAGACGCGAGACCAGTTGTGCTTACCTGGGAATTCTTGGGATGAGTGTTCACTTATAGGCGAGCATGTCTTCGCGATACATTATTTTTGACCTATTTACTTTGATTAGTCACTGTGTGTCGTTTGTTGCTTTGTAGTAACAAACAAATGACAACTATCCTTGCTTTCATCAGATTTATTTCATCTCATTCTTTTCGTCTAATTCTCTCACTCGTTTCCTTTCATGTTTCCTCTTTTAGAATGCCTCCTCGATGCGAAAGCCAGATAGCGACTGCCGAATTGGCATAAATCATTGCGCAGCAAATGGCTGCTCAATTCCCAAACCTCTTTGCTCAATGGAACCAAGCCAACAATAACAACAATGTTCTATGCAAATACAAGGATTTTAACCAGGCTAAACCACTCAAGTTTTGTGGTTCTGAAGGAGCGATTGGGCTTCTTCAATGGTTCGAGAGCATTGAGAATACTTTCCTCCACGTGCAGTGTCCTGACAATCGCAAGGTCGAGTTTTCTTCGAGTGTGTTTCAGAAGAGGGCTCTCACATGGTGGAACGGGGTTATGAGGGATCGTGGTGCAGAAGTTGCTCTAGCACAGACATGGGCTGAACTTAGGGCACTTATGATGAGGGAATTATGTCCTCGTCATGAGCAGCGAGCTTTGGAGAAGGAATTTGATGAGTTGAAGCAAGATAGTGGTGAGCACAGGGCGTATACTGATAGGTTTGAGGAGTGAGTCTACTTTGCCCGACAATGGTCACCCCACTCGACAAGGCTATCGAAAGGTACATCGACGGCCTACCTGACTCGGTATAAGACATCCTTACTGGTAGTAGCCCTACCACACTCCGTCAGGCGATCGAGTTAGCTGCGACATTGACTGAGTCGCATATTCGGAAGAATAAGTTACACAGAAAGGGTGACAAGGGTAAGAAGCAGGGGTCTGACAAGGAGGATAGCAAGAAAGGTCAAAACAAGAAGGGTAAGGAAGGTGAGACGTCAAAGAAATCAAGAAAGCGAAAGGGTGTTCAGAACTTTGCTGTTACAGCACAGACTGCTCAGAACCCGCGGAACCCACCAGCTCAGCCACCTGCAAAGAAAGCATATGCCGGTACCGCACCACATTGTGCACGCTGCAACGGTCATCACGCGGTACAACAAGCTTGCTGGCAATGCACGACGTGTGGTAAACTTGGGCATTTGGCCAATGTTTGTCATTTGGGACAAAATCAGGCTGCTCAGGTTCAAGCTCTGGTTCAAGGGAATGCTGTGGGATTCCCACTGGGTTCATGTTTCAACTGCGGAGAGATTGGTCACTTCCACCACAACTGCCCAAGACTGGTGAATGTAAATGCTAACGCAAACCCAAATGCGAACGTCAACGTCAATGTGAATCCAGCACGTGGTCGAGTGTTTAACATCAATGAGGCAATCAACGATGCAGCGATGAACGATTAGTATTTTGTATTTCCTCTGGTTGTTATCTTGAAACATTTAAAGACAATGCGATTGTTATATAAATAAAAATTTGTGGTTTTTATTTTCTTTAACTAATGCAATTGTATGAATGTTTGATCCAACCTTATGATGTCAACACAAAGACAAAACTACTCGTGTGGTTTCGTCATTTTTATGATCACTTGTGATCTCCCTAAGAACCTCAAACACTTGTTTCATTTAAATCTAAAGTATCTTATCGTCTTGCACCGTTCGAGATGCAAGAATTATCAAAACAGCTTCAAGAGTTGTCTGATAAAGGATTCATCCGTCCGAACTTTTCACCTTGGAGAAACTCCTGTCCTCTTTGTGAAAAGAAAAATGGATCTTTTTGAATGTATATCGATTAACGTAAGCCTAGTAAGCTTACCATCAAGAATCGATATCCCCTACCTTAAATCAACGATTTTTCCGATCAACTGCATAGCGTTTTATGCTTTTCCAAGATCGATTTGCGTTTTGGGTATCATCAACTTTGTATTCTAGAAGAAGATATTCCCAAAACGGTTTTCTGCACGAAGTATGGCCATTACGAGTTTACAGTCATGCCTTTTGGGTTGACAAATGCTCCAGCCATCTTCAAAGACTTAATAAATAGAGTCTGCAAGCCTTAATTGGATCAGTTCGTCATTGTTGTTAATGACACCTTGATTTATTCGTATCCCGAGCCGATCACGATCAACACCTTCATTGACATTGGAACCCCTAAAGAAGGAACAAACTTTTCGCTAAATCCTCCAAGAGGAAATGTTGGGTTAAAGAAGTTCAGTTTTTGGGTCATGTAGTCAACAAGCAGGGTATTCATGTGGATCCATCCAAACTGCTGCAATTAAGGATTTGATTCCTTGTATGCTTGAAATACCCGTGTCCAAAGATAACAAATTTAAAGGTCAAATTAAACAATTATGCGATTATGTGATATGTGTTTATGTGTTCTCCTCTATGTTTTTGTGTGATACGATTTTCAAATCCTCATAGAATCTTTCATATCTTCATATGAGGGATTCATAGTAGGATATTCAAAAGGTACTACCTTAAATCCTTATGGGCTTCTACGTGGTAGTTAAGACCCTTTGGTTATACAGTACCATTCCATGATTCAATGAGAAACCCTTGAGTGGTCTAGTTAAAGATTGATTCAAGATCTGGTTAAGAATGGCATGTGATGATACAGCTGAAAGGACCCTATGGTGGTCCAGTCACACTCATCACAGGATTGCTCATTTGGTTTTACCCTACACGTTATAAAATAGACTGTGTGAACTGTGCAAGGAATTGTCTAATTATGGACGCGTACATAATTATGAAATTTAGTGCACAGAAACCCAGTAGGATTTATTATGTGTAAGAACCGATAGTGACAACAATAACAAAATGAGAACGATGTAATAGAGGTACGGTGGACGCACCAATGATGCTTCATATACTTGTATATAAGTGTCCCTCTTACATTGCAAGCATAATGTTATTAAGGTTACTAGAAGTTCAGAACCCTAACCCATATTGTTCGATCTTTTCAACTTCATGTTTTCAAGCTCTCAAGAGTTTCCTCTAAATAAATTTCGGGACGAAATTTCCTAAAGTAGGGGAGACTGTAACACCTGTGCCTCCACGGCCATCAAACAAATACCAAACCAATGAAATACTGTATTTCATACTTGGGATTTGTAAAAATATGTGTATCATTTGCACATATCAATTTTTGTTCAATTTCAAACTCTAAATCGCTTTCTGGAAGGTTATACGCGCACCAATGTGTAAATATAACTAGTTTAATGCAACAAACACTCCGGAATAGTGAAATTTGCTTAACATACCTTAAATAACCCTTACATAACTTAGAAATAAGTTTTGAAGGCTTTGGTATGGCAAAAACAAGTTAATTCGTCTACAGGGACTAAATTTGACAAACTGCGAAAGTATGCCAATCTGAACTGTAACAGATATTCCGGAACATGACCATAAGTTAAACATACCATAAATATCCTTTACATAGCTTAGAAATAGGCTTTGAGGGGTTCGGTATGCTAAAATAAACTTTTGGGTCATTCAGGGACTAAAAGTGTCAAAAAGTGCACAAGTATGCACTTTCGCACATAACTTACGTTCTGAATACATCCAGACATCCAAAAATTTATGTAAGCAAGACTATATTATGCTTTAGTGTTTGGCTTGCCAAAAATCCATTCGTCGCGTCATTTGGATAGTTTTTCGCGCTTGTGCGCATTCCGCCGTAATTAAGCGAACATCGCGATCGTACGACCAAACGAACCATCATCCGGCATATTTTTGAGCATTTTTTGAGTTTCCTATACTTTAACTTCATTTTAGAGCCTTGAAATGGGGTTAACGGGGTTCAAACGCATCGAAAAAGGCCTTAAACACGTGCAGGGACCATTTCTGCCACTTTTGAAACATTTCTGAAATAGGGGGGTGCTAGCGTAGCGCGACTGCCTAATGCCTTTGCAGTAGCGCTACGCAACTGCCTAACCAGACCAGATTAAGTGTATTTAACATCAGATTGCAGCTGTTTAATCCTCAACCACACACTCACACTTGCTTAGTCAGCTGATAAGGATCAATTTTAGCCACCATAAGGTTCCGACACTTGTACGGATGCGATTAAAGCACGGTTTCCATGAAACGATCCTAACGGTTCGGGTATTCCTATAAATACCCATCCACCCCATTTCAAAACTTACAAGAATTTTGATTTGAGAAACTCTAAGTTGAAACTATTGTTTCATACCTGAGATTTTTGAATCGAAATTAGCATTCGGGGACCCTTCGTAAGTATTCTTTCGTTCTTTTATTGCTTTTCGAGTCTTTTAGAGTCTGAAAGTCAAACTTTGTTTGACTTTCTGCGTTGACCAGTTTATGGTCAATGCGAAGTTCGTTTGAACTTCGCAACGTGAGTGTAATCACGTTGGTTATAGTCCCTTGGGACTATGCCTACTGATTACCACGTTGTCTAGGGTCGTAAGGGTAAGCGATCTAATAAATCGCTTATACCTTCGAACCCGACCCATTTGGTCGATCATTAGGATCCAACCAAATACATTAGGTGACCATAGTAGGTAGGGAATAACCTTCCGAGGTTATACCCTATGGTCGCTTCGTTTAAGTAGTTGTATGATAGGTAGTTTATATGCCTTAGGTAAATTACCAGAATACCCTTTTCATGTATAATTGGTAATTATGCATATGTAACCTAAACTTTTGTCACATAACTGATTATGTAACATGTTTAGGCATATAAAACTTGTCATAGGACTAGTTAGACGGTCCGAACGCATTTCACGCGCACGACGCGTTAAAGTAGCATAAGCTACCTTAATGGGTCGCGATGGGTCGAAAGCACTTAGGTTAGGTTTCATGTAGTATGTAGGCCTTGTTAAACCATATCATCTGAGTTCCAATACTCATTTGGTTTACCAAGCCTCATCCTATCCGATCTCCCGATTTAAGTCCGGTTTATTTATATAGTTTTAGATTGCCGACTGATTCCGTGCTCCCTCAAGCTTTGTTTGGTTGTTGTTCAAGACCTCTAAGCATTCTCAGGCGAGTACAGTATTCCCCTCTTTTACTGTTTTCAACTGTTTTGGGGTGACTCATATGTGCTAAATATCTTAACAATGATTTCAAGAACGATTACTGTTAGGGGAGGATTTTCTAACAATTAGTGATCCTTATTCGTTATCCTAATTAGTGATCCTTACTTCTGTGACAGGTGGTGATCCTCAGAAGAGCTTCAGGATCAGGATCATGGATCACTTTAAGGATCCTCGTACTGACGATTGTTTACTTATGTTTTGCAGTGTCTCGCAGGTATAACAAGCTTGACCAAGTCTTGGCGAAATTCCTGGAGAATATTCCCAAACTATTCTGCACGTGCTTGGCTAAAAATAGACGTTGTGGAGAACGTGGAGGCATGGCACGAAAGTCGGATAGTTAGTTTGGTAGTTAGATTTCTATTTTAAAAGGGGTAGCGAGCTAGTAGAAAAACACTTAGCCATTTTTTGCAGCTACACACACTCGTATACTCGCACACTTGAAGCTCTCGACGAACATACATTCATTTTTACTCACTTATACACATTTCACGATAGTGATCCTTGTACCTAGCTCATTACTATCCAAAGTTGTAAACATTTTATCATTTATTTGAGCTTGGTGATCGGTAGTTTCCATCACCCGGGGTTTTTTGTGCCGGAGATCAACTCTTGATCAAGGGCTTTTTCCCCGTATACATCCTTGTGTCATTTGTGCAAATTACATTAAAGTGATCCTTGTCATTGATATACATAATCAGCATCATACCCCGTAACAAAGAGTTTGGTTGCAATATCCTCAACAGATTTTTTGACCAAAACAGTTTGGCGCCCACCGTGGGGCCTTGGTGCTTCGTCCTTAGAAAAATACGCATTTGTGTGCTTATTTCGGTTCACTACAACCAGGCAAATGGCTTCCTCAGCGAAGAATGCTTCAAATTTGATGCCCTCATTCACTTCTTCACAAGGCGTCCCTCCTTTGCCTCCACCACCTTCTGGATCCCAGAAGAATACCGAGAATGCTGCGAAGAAACCAACTCCCATTTTCTCAAAACCTCCAACTTCTTCTGCTTCTTACACTCCCACTACTAGTGACATGTTTACTTTGATTTTGCAGATGAAGGATCAGATAAGGCAACAGGATAAGACCAATGAGAGGATTCTCAAAGAAATCGGAGATCTCAAGAAACAAAAAACAACGGCAGAGGATCATTCCCCACTGGTGCCAAAATCCTTGAATTTTGATACTCCGGTGATTACTTCTCAACCATCAGTGGCTCCAGATGTTCAATATGTGGGTGGACCAAAAGGAGTGCACTACGGAACAACAACGGTGACCCATGCATCAGGTTCATATTTCCAGCCCGCGGGATCCTATCCTCAGCATATGGGGTCCCTCACGAATTCAGGAGGATATTCGGGAATGCAGCAGGTTCAAGGATCCTCCTTCGTTCCAGGACCATCCCAGGTTCAAGGATCCTCCTTCGTTCCAGGATCATCCCAGGTTCAAGGATCCTCCTTCGTTCCAGGATCATCCCAGGTTCAAGGATCCTCCTTCGTTCCAGGATCATCCCAGGTTCAAGGATCCTCCTTCGTTCCAGGATCATCCCAGGTTCAAGGATCCTCCTTCGTTCCAGGATCGTCCCAGTTTCAGGGATCCTTCCAGGTGCCAGGATCCTTGAGGAGTTTGCAAACAGGAGGGTCAGATGTCCATCAGGGAGATTTTATTCCAATGCAGACCAATGCTTCTACTGGTCCCTCGATCATTCCAGAGTCTCAACAATATGGATTAACATCCAATCTTCCTAATCTGAATCCAATGGGAGGTAACACTTTTAATAATTCATATACTACTAACCATGGTCTTATGCAGGATCCAGGTATCAATCATGCCATGGCCAGAGAATTGCAAAAGCTAAAGGATATGATATCAAGTGTTCCAGGAGTGGTCAAACCTATCCCAGAGATTGCAGATGGGAGCCACAAGATATCTCGTTTCGCACCACCAATCTGTGATGCTGAGACACCCAAGAGGTTCCATGTGCCTACAATGAAACTGTATGATGGTTCGACGGATCCTGAAGAACACATAGCACAATACAGGGAGAGGATGGAGATCAATCCAATCCCAGAAAGGTTAAAGGAAGCATGCCTGTGCAAAGGATTCGGATCCACTCTTACTGGATCAGCTCTCAAATGGCTGCTAAGTCTTCCTCCCTATTCTATTACCTCATTTTCTAACCTAGTTAACTTGTTTAATAATCAGTTTTCTTGTAGTAGAAAATTTGAACGATTAACTAGTGATTTATATAGGATAACCCAAGGTCATAATGAATTATTAAGGGATTACATTACCAAATTCAGTAAAGAATCCTTAGACATTCCCAACTTAGATATAGCCACGGCTGTTGAGGCCTTTAAAATGGGACTTCTTAGGGATTCGTCTTTCTATGATGACCTTGTTATGACACCATGCAGGAACTTAGATGAGGTAAGAACACGAGCACTTAGGTTCATCCGGCTAGAGGATGACAAGAGGATCCAGGAGAGGTTAGCAGGATCCTCAAAGCAGGATAAGCAAGGATCCTCATTCAGGAACAACAAGTTCAGATCTTACAATAGATCTGATAACCAGAACGTGCATTCTGTTGATCAAGAAGAGGATGATGAAGATTATCCTCCAATTTCTGAATATTGTTTTTGTGTTGATAACAATGAACTAATCCTTGCTATGCAGAACCTAGGTGATAAAGCTAGATGGCCCAGAAAAAATGATAGGCCAGCTGCAACTAAGGATAAATCAAAGTGGTGTGCATATCATGAAGATTTTGGACATCTCACAGAAGAATGCATTGCATTAAGAAAGGAAATCGGATACTTGTTGAGCAAGGGGCATCTAAAAGAATTGTTGGGAAGAAAAAAGTCAAGAACTCAGGATCCTGAAAGGATCCCTGAGAAGGCTCCAGCCCCTCCAGCAGATGCACAAGTGATAAACTTTATTTCTGGAGGATCCGACATTTGTGGCACATCCTTCTCAGCAGCTAAAAGGCATGCAAAGGAAACTAAAATGGATAATGGAGAAAGACCAGTTCGAACATCAAGTGTCTCCGAAGGAAAAGTCAGAACCTTTGATGAAGTGGATCGTGTTGATATCCAAGATCCTCATCACGATGGTTTAGTTATTACTCTTTTCATATCTAATCATTTTGTCCGCAGGATCCTTATAGATGGAGGAAGTTCAGTGAACATTATCCAGCTTGACGTTCTAAAGAAGATGGGTATTCCTGAATCAGAGATCATACCAAGATCCTCCGTGCTCGTGGGATTTAGTGGCGAAACTAAGAATACCCTGGGGGACATTAAACTCCCAATATATATTGAAGGCTTACACTCTTATCAAAAATTTTGTGTTATTGACTGTTTATCTTGTTGTAATGTTATCCTTGGCAGGCCCTGGATACACGATATGAAAGCAGTCCCATCCACTTACCATCAATGTGTAAAGCTCCCTAGTCCTTGGGGAATAGTGAAGATTGATAGTGATCAGCAGGAGGCTAAGAATTGCTACACTTCATCGATGAAACCAGCCTCGAAGTCAAGGGAGCAATAGCAATCAAGGTATCCTCCAAGGGATGTCTTGGAGGCCAGAGAGCAGGATGTGGTAGAAATCCTCATGGATCCTGATGATCCTGAGTCCAAAATCTATATCGGATCAGGGATCCTTGGCGAAATGAAAGAAGACCTCGTACCCTTCCTCAAAAGGAGAAAGACTACCTTTGCATGGAAACACGAAGATATGACTGGTATATCCAAAGATGTAATCACTCACAAACTCGGCATTGATAGATCCTTCAAACCAATCCATCAAAGGAAAAGAAAGTTTGCACCGGAAAGGAATGCCATTATCCAAGAAGAGGTAGAGAAATTGCTCCGGGCAGGTATGATTAGAGAGGTCAAGTATCCAAGATGGTTGGCCAATGTGGTTGTTGTTCAAAAGAAAAACGGAAAGTGGAGGGTATGTGTCGATTTTACCGATTTAAATAAGGCATGTCCCAAGGATCCTTTCCCTTTACCCCACATTGACTCCATGGTGGATGCAACTGCGGGTCATGAACTGTTAACTTTTATGGATGCATCATCTGGATTCCAACAAATCCAAATGGAACCATCCGACCAAGAGGATACAGCCTTCATGACTCCAACTGGTATATACTGCTATATTGCTATGCCATTCGGATTAAGAAATGCAGGTGCAACATATCAAAGGCTGGTGAATATGATGTTCAAGGACCAGATTGGACAAACTATGGAGGTTTACATAGATGATATGGTGGTAAAATCCTTAAAAGCTGAGGATCACCTAAGAGACTTGGAGGAGGCATTCGATATCCTTGACAAATATAACATGAAACTTAATCCTTCAAAATGTCACTTTGGTGTTAAAGCAGGAAAATTCTTAGGATATATGGTGACAAAGAGAGGCATTGAAGCTAGCCCGGAACAAATTAAAGCAATAGTGAACATCAAATCTCCGGCAAATGCTAAGGATGTTCAAAGGCTAACAGGCAGGATAGCAGCCTTGAACAGATTTATATCCAAATCCTCCGAGAAGTGTAAAGAATTCTATGATATCCTAAGGAAGAACAAGAAATCTGAGTGGACGGAGAAGCATGAAAATGCTTTAAGAGCACTCAAAGATTACCTATCCTCAGCCCCAGCTTTGATGAAACCAGAAAAAGGTGATGTGTTATCCTTGTATCTTGCAGTATCCTCAAAAGCAGTAAGTGCGGTCCTTGTTAAGGATCATGAAGGTACACAACATCCTGTCTATTATGTAAGTAAAAGTTTACTTGATGCTGAATCCAGGTATTCACACCTTGAAAAGCTTATTCTTGCATTAATTATGGCATCTACTAAGTTAAGACATTATTTTGGAACTCATGTTATCATTGTTAAAACTAATTTTCCAATCAAGAATGTCCTCAGGAAACCAGAGATGTCAGGAAGGATGGCTAAGTGGGCAGTGAAGCTGAGTGCATATGATATAAGATATGAGCCTAGGACAGCCATCAAATCCCAAGCATTAGCTGACTTTGTGGCTGATTTCAGTAGTGATTTACAAGAAGAAGCTGAGCTAGAAGTCCAGCAGCTAGAAGAGACCAAGGATCCTTGGATACTCTATACTGATGGATCCTCAAATGTCAAAGGCACAGGGCTTGGAATACTACTAAAATCGCCACAGGGGGACATAATACCCCATTCTATAGCTTGTGATTTCCAAACCACTAACAATGAGGCTGAATATGAAGCCTTAATTGCTGGTTTGCAAATTGCAAAGCATATGGGGATCAGGTATCTTGAGGTACATGTAGATTCGTTGTTAATTACAAACCACTTTAATGGATCCTACGTTGTTAAAGGTGAAAAGCTAACCAAATATCTAGAGATAGTCAAAAGTTTGGCACTCTCTTTTGTTTCCTTTAGTTTGACGCAGGTACCAAGGGAAGAAAATACAGAGGCTGATGCATTGGCTAACTTAGGATCATCCTTGAAGATCCCGGAGGATATCAAGATTCCTATTATCCATATCCTGACCCCGGCTATCGAGGATCACGAGGCTATGGAGATAGGAAATGATTCTGCAATTATCCCTTGTGAGGATACTCAATCCCATTCAGGATCAGGATCATGGATCTCACCAATTATGAGATACTTACAACATGGAGAGATTCCTACAGGAGAAAACCCTAGGGCTTTCAAATCTAAGGTATCTCAATTCACAATTATGAATAATATGTTGTATAGACGATCTCTTGCAGGACCATACTTGAGATGCATTGAGGATCCTGAAGTTCAAGAAGTTTTAAAAGACTTCCATGAAGGAGATTGTGGAAACCACACTGGGGGCAGGGCATTATTCTCAAGGATCCTGAGGACAGGATACTACTGGCCAACCATGAAGAAAGATGCTGTGGAGTATGCCAGAAGATGTGATCCTTGCCAGAGACACAGCAATATCCTTCATCAACTAGCTGAATTATTGCATCCTATATCCTCCTCTTGGCCATTTATGAGATGGGGTATGGATATAGTTGGTAAGCTCCCTAAGGCACCTGGTGGAAAAGTATTCATGCTTGCTATGACTGATTACTTCTCCAAGTGGATAGAGGCTGAAGCTTTTGTCCAAGTCAGAGAAAAGGAAGTTATATCCTTCATTAAAAGAAATATTATAACTAGATTTGGAATTCCTTCTGAGATTATATGTGATAATGGTTCCCAATTTATTGGGGGCAGAACCACTAACTTTTGTGACAGCTGGGGGATTAAGATGATAACATCAACACCAGTCCACCCACAAGCTATTGGCCAAGCAGAATCATCTAACAAGATCATCATCAACAATTTGAAGAAGAAGCTTGGATCCAAGAAAGGAAAATGGGCAGAAGAACTACCCTATGTGCTTTGGGCTGATAGGACAACCCCTAAAAATGCTACTGGTCAAACACCATTCTCTTTAGTATTTGGGGCAGAATCAGTGATCCCAACAGAAATGGTGGTTCCAACTGCAAGAACAAGTACCCGTGATCCTGAGGAGAATGATGAGAACTTGGCTCAAGACCTGGATACTATTGAAGAAATCAGGGATATGGCTAGGATAAGGATGGCCAGTTATCAGCAAAGAATGGCTGGTGCTTACAACAAAAATTTCAGGATCAGGAGGTTTCAAGTTGGAGACATGGTATTAAGGAAAGCATTTCAGAATACCACCAATCCTGCTGATGGAAAGTTAGCTCCAAAATGGGAAGGCCCTTATTTGATTGAAGCTGAAGCAGGAAAGGGGGCATATAGATTGCTAACCATGGAAGGTGATTTGCTACCAAGAGCTTGGAATGATGTCCACTTGAAGAAATATTTCATGTGAGTAGGATCCTCATGGCATAGATGATCCTCACGATAGGGGTATCCTTAAAGGATCCTCGAAGTATTGGTGATCCTTACTTAGGTAATATCCTAAACTTGAACTATTCCGTTTCTTTATTTTCTCATATAAGGATAAGGATCATGTATCCTTTATCCATCTCTCACGTGAGTTTAAGTTTTGAAAGTTCAGGTATCCTTAGCATAACATTGGTTATCTGCTGAAGCAATCCGTTCCTTGGGTTTAACCCCAGATTATTTGGGCTTGACCCCAGTTCCGCCTGTAGCGCACGATGATCCTGGTATAGTTCAAGGCATTGGGACCAGTACTCGTTTTAGGGGCTGATAATTCCATTATTCTGGCTATGCTTAGGATCCCACGTATAATGGTAGACGTACCATACATCCGTTCCTAAGGTTTCTAACGTTTTCACGTTAGCTAAGGTTTCTAACGTTTTCACGTTAGCTAAGGTTTTGGCATTTTCATGCCACTAAGTTTGGATAGTCGCCAGTTAGGGCCATACTCCAGTTTAACATACGATCCTTGGGCTTGTCCCCAGTTATCCTTGGGCTTGTCCCCAGTTATCCTTGGGCTTGTCCCCAGTTACTAACTCTTATCTTATATTGGCTTAGTCCCAAGTTATGCTCTATTTCAGGTTCTTGAAGACAGGCAACTAGGGATCCTTGATCCTTATTTATTCTAAGGTTTATCTTGTAGTTATCCTTATTATGGTTAGAATCCTAACTTGGATCCTCAGGTATGATCCTTAACTATTTTTAATTCTATTCATTATTTATTTGAATAACCCTTATATTTGACAACTGAACTTATGATTCTTAAACCATATCACTTTTTAGAACTTATCGGTTATGGGATATGTGATCCTTGATCATGTCCTAAACTTTCCGTATATCTTTTCTGATTTTTTAAGGCTTGATAAGTATAAACAAAATGAATATTACAACAGTTGGAAAGTAAGACTTTATAAAGGATAACAACACAAGATAAGCGACAAAAGGTTAAGTTTTTATTTATTAACAAAAGACTAACCCCTTAAGGTTGTCAAAATTGCCAACCCACATTTCTACCAGCAAAATGTGGCCCGTCCACATGGGTTGGCAAAGGGTGTCCATTGTTTACGGGTCTTTGTAGTGCAGAAAATAAAAGACGGAAGGATAACGAGTGGCTTCATCCCCCAAACAGAGGATCCGTCCACCACCCATTATCCTGCCTATTGTCCACAGGATCATATATGATCCTTAATCCTAAAACCTATTGTTCAAAGTACAAACCATGAAATTGTTTTAAACATCACAACCACAAAAAACAAACTGCCACCAGATTTAAAAATTGGGCTCCGGCTACGTCTAGAAATGTCCTTCATCGCCCAATCATGCAGCCTAAGCCTTCGCTGCATTGTCACCTCCAGCTCCACTTGTTTCACCACCTTCACCTTTGCCTCCAGGTTCAATTGTCAGGATCTCTTCAACCTCCTCAGCCTCTTCATCGTCCAGTTCAGCAAGCCTTGCCTTCCAACCTTCAATATCCCAGGTGCTCTTGTCAAAAGCAGGATGCTGAGCTTCCAAGGCCATTTGAAGCTTGGTCTTGTACATTGTAATGGCGGCAGAGATTTTGGCATCTTCGGTGATCTCACTCTTCTCATAGTCAACATTAACCAGCACCTTGGCCATCTGCTGTTTGGTATCCCGGACTTCCTTCTGAAGATCAGCAATTGTGAGATCCTTCAACACCGCAACCTGCTGGAGATCAGCAATCTTCCTATCCTGATCCTCAACGTGGCCCACATAGTCCTCAATCTCAGCGAATTTCTGTAAAAAGGATAGGGTCAGGATCAAGTAATAAGCAGGATATACCAGCAGGATATACCAGCTGGATATACCAGCAGGATATGTCAACAAGATATACGAGCAAAGACATTGATCCTCACCTCATTAAAGTACTCAAGGAATTGATGACGGATCAGAGGCAGACCCTGCAGATCCCCAGCTTCAGAGGCTTTTCTCTTCTTGATTGCCTTCCCTTTGAGGGGTGCTTTGGGGACCGAAGCTGTCGGACTGGTGGGAACTTTCCTCTTGGAAGATCTGACAATGGTGAGATCAGCAACGTTGAACTTGGAAGCGAACTTGGTAGATTTTCCAGCACCTACACAATCAAAATAAGATAAGTATCTTTTCTTAATTCATATTTCACTATTTATTTAAATTTTAGACAAGGATACTTACTTGACATTGTGACAGAGCCTGAGGATACCTCCTGTGAATCTTGGGTTGTTGTCTTGAAAGTTCTTGTCTCAGGGTCAAGTTTCTTGAAAGCAAGAAGCCTCTCCTTAGCAGCAGGGGATAGTTTGAGGTGTGAGACGGTGATAGCTGCATAACAAGAAAGCAAAAATATAAGTTATCCTTACATCAAAAGAAAGTTCCTGGTGATCCTTCTCAGGATCCTCCATCCTACCATGGGTAGCCCATTTTTTAGGAAGATCCTTTCCATCCTGGATGGAATCTCTCTTGATAAAAAAGAAGCGCCGTTTCCAATTAGCATCATTCTTGGTGGCTTTGAAGATCGGGTGTTCCTCACCAGGTTTACGTTTGAACAAATAACGGTGAGAGCCAAAGGTGGTAAGATCATACAGTTCTCCCAGCTCTGCCATTCCTAGATCTATTCCCTCCTGATCGATGATCCTTTCAAGGGTGTACAAAACCCTCCAAATCATTGGCATGGCTTGAACATAAGAGATGCCGGTTAGTGAAAAGAAAGATTGGGTGAAGGTTGGAAAAGGATATGAATAGCCAATGGTGAACGGAGTGACCGGGAAAGCAACCCACGTGTCGGAGATATGATCACTCAGGGCATTGGGGTCATAAGGCCTAAACTCGGTGTTCGCCGGGAAGCAGTGGCGGATCCTATCTATCTGAGCATCATTGAAGAAACAGCGTTCTTTAATGGAGTCTTCAATAATCCCCTGGCTTTTCGGAGGACTGTTCTTTGGGAGATCCTTGGCCGGTGAACTTCGGAACAACATTTTCGAAGTGACGGAGATAAAGAAAGAAAAACAGAGTAAGAGATGAAGAAAGAGGAGAAAGAAATACCTGGTTGATCGTCGACTGAGAATTTAAAGGGAGTTTCTTTCGAATTTGAATGCATGATGATCCTATCTATATCCCTATTTATAATTATGATTCTGCAGGATTGTCACTTCCGTGACGTCATGATCGTAACGGCTAGTTCGATATTAACGGCTATATATCCGTTAGTTAGTTGCGGATAAGATCAAGAAAATATAACTCACATATTTACAATTTAACTCCTTATATTTTGAGGGCAATTGTTAGGGGAGGATTTTCTAACAATTAGTGATCCTTATTCGTTATCCTAATTAGTGATCCTTACTTCTGTGACAGGTGGTGATCCTCAGAAGAGCTTCAGGATCAGGATCGTGGATCACTTTAAGGATCCTCGTACTGACGATTGTTTACTTATGTTTTGTAGTGTCTCGCAGGTATAACAAGCTTGACCAAGTCTTGGCGAAATTCCTGGAGAATATTCCCAAACTATTCTGGACGTGCTTGGCTAAAAATAGACGTTGTGGAGAACGTGGAGGCATGGCATGAAAGTCGGATAGTTAGTTTGGTAGTTAGATTTCTATTTTAAAAGGGGTAGCGAGCTAGTAGAAAAACACTTAGCCATTTTTTGCAGCTACACACACTCGTATACTCGCACACTTGAAGCTCTCGACGAACATACATTCATTTTTACTCACTTATACACATTTCACGATAGTGATCCTTGTACCTAGCTCGTTACTATCCAAAGTTGTAAACATTTTATCATTTATTTGAGCTTGGTGATCGGTAGTTTCCATCACCCGGGGTTTTTTGTGCCGGAGATCAACTCTTGATCAAGGGCTTTTTCCCCGTATACATCCTTGTATCATTTGTGCAAATTACATTAAAGTGATCCTTGTCCTTGATATACATAATCAGCATCATACCCCGTAACAAAGAGTTTGGTTGCAATATCCTCAACAGATTTTTTGACCAAAACAATTACAATGGTTTAAAAAACAATTACAATGTGGTTTCAAGAACGATAACAATGGTTTCAAGAACGATAACAATAGTTTCAAGAACGATTTCAATAAAGTGAACAAACTTGTTGGTTGTAGTTACATAACCAATGACATTCATTAGCAATGATCAAGCCGACCAGTATTAGGTTATGGTACCATAGGATCTGACAAATCCCGTTATTCTCTAAACCCATGGTTATGTGTGGGTATTTTGGGTAACGACTGAATCTGAAATTATTAATTTACCCTTTGGTAAGGGTTTGTTAAGAACGAGAACGAGAACGAGTTGGAACGATGAACGAGTCAAGAAGGTTTGAATGTTATTAGAAAATCGACCATTAAGTAGTTTCACAGTTAAAACAAGAACGATTTGAACGATTAAAACAAGAACGATTTGAACGATTAAAACAAGAACGATTTGAACGATTAAAACAACAAGAACAATTTGAACGATTTCACAAAATGTTTTAACGATTGGGTAAACATTTGGACATGATTTACAATTGATCATGCATTTCCACGAAACATAGTATTGATTTAAACCAAGTTTTACTTCAATACTCTGTTTTGTGCGTTTCACCTATGATTTAGTTGATGCATTTCACTAGCCATACATATCATTTTGGTTATACATTACATGGTTTACATTTGAAACAAACACTTTTGACATTGGTTATACATAACATGATTTACATCTTGACATGAACGTTTTGACATATTATTTCAATACGTTTGACAATTTGTTTAAACATAGACATCTTACATTGGTGGTTTGTTTGGGTAAGTGATTTGAGTAACGGTGCGTGTGTAATATGATACAAGCATGGTGGATACGCCGCTGGTACTTCCTATATATAAGTGTTTGTATGGTATTACATATTGTAGCGTTATTTGAATCATTTCAGTTTGAGACATAGAACATTTTATACAGGTAACATACTTTTCACAAGACATTGATTTACAAACAACTTATCTTATACAAACTCATTTTACATGGTTATTCATTTAATCATGCATTATTCTCTTAATTATACATATCATCTGAACTTATTATTTTTCAAATGATTTACAAAGACAAAGCAAATTATAAGGTTCATGACTAAACATTTTCTTAAACAGAAGTCATGAATCTTATTTTAACAAAACCTATGTGCTCGCCAGCATTTCTTTGCTGACCTCGTTTTCACATGTGTTTCAGGTATTGTTGAAAGATATCAATTGATAGGATGCATGCTCACATAGGACTGGACAAGGCCTTAGTGACTCAATAACAATGATAGACTATGTTTAAATTGTGTATTTAGATTTCCAGACGATGTAATTATTCAATGATTAATAAAACGAAACACTTTTTGGTATCCATGGTTATGAAACATTAATTCTGTTACAACACTCCCCGACGTTTCCGCCACGTTTGGTATGTTACACGTGGTCGGGGCGTGACACCTTGAACCTGGGATGATCCTGGAACAAGGGAGGATCCTTGAACCTGGAATGATCCTGGAACAAAGGAAGATCCTTGAATCTGCTGCGCTCCTGAGTATCCTCCTGAAGTCATGAAGGATCCCATATGCTGGGGATAGGATCCTGCTGGCTGGAAATATGAACCTGATGCCTGGGTCACTGTTGCTGTTCCGTAGTGCACTCCTTTCGGTCCACCCACATATTGAACATCTGGAACCACTGATGGCTGAGAAGTAATCACCGGAGTATCAAAATTCAAAGATTTTGGCACGAGTGGGGAATGATCCTCTGCCGTTTTCTTTTGTTTCTTGAGATCTCCGATTTCTTTGAGAATTCTTTCATTGGTCTTGTCCTGTTGCTGTATATGATCCTTCATCTGCAAAATCAAAGTAAACATGTCACTAGTAGTGGGAGTGTAAGAAGCAGAAGAAGTTGGAGGTTTAGGGAAAATTGGAGTTGGTTTCTTCTCGGCATTTTTCTGAGGTCCAGATGGTGGTGGAGGCAAAGGTGGAATGCCCTGAGATGAATTGACCACAGACATTGCAGTAGAAGTATTCTTCAATGATGAAGCCATGTATTTGTATGCAATGAACCGGAATGATCACCAACAGCAAAATTTCTTAGGAATGAAGCACCAATTGCCCCACGGTGGGCGCCAAACTGTTTTGGTCAAAAAATCTAACGAGGATAATGCAACCAAACTCTTAGTTATGGGGTATGATGCTTGAAATGTAGAACAATGACAAGGATCACTTCAATGTAAATTGCACAAATGACACAAGGATTTATACGGGGAAAAAGCCCTTGATCAAGAGTTGATCTCCGGCACAAAAAACCCCGGGTGATGGAAACTACCGATCACCAAGCTCAAATAAATCAACAAATGTTTACAACTTCGGATAGTAACGAGCTAGGTACAAGGATCACTATCGTGAAATGTGTAAAACTGAGTGAAAACTAATAAGTGTTCGTCGAGAGCTTCAAGAGTGCGATTGTTTGAGAGTGTGTGTAGCTGAAAATGGCTAAGTGTTCTAATTCTAGCTCGTCACCCCTTTTAAAAATAGAAGTTAGCTACAATAAGAAACTATCCGACTTTCGTGCCAAGCTCCCACATTCTCCACAACGTCCATTTCCAGTCAAACGTGTGCGAAATACCCGTGGAATATTCCATAGTAACGTTGCCAAGACCAACTCAAGCTTGTTACTCCTACGAAGTAATACAAAATACAAACAAACAATCATCAGTATGAGGATCCTTAAGGTGATCCATGATCCTGATCCTGAAGCTCTTCTGAGGATCACTATCTGTCACAGAAGAAAGGATCATTAATTAGGATAACAAGTAAGGATCACTAATTGTTAGAAAATCCTCCCCTAACACTCTTCTTGTTCCACTGCGTGCACATTCTGGTTATCAGATCTGTTGTAGGACTTGGATTTGTTGTTCCTGAAGTAGGATCCTTGTTTATCCTGTTTTGAGGATCCTGTCAATCTGTCTTGGATCCTTTTGTCATCTTCTAGGCGGATGAACCTAAGGGCCCTAGTCCTTACTTCATCAAGATTCCTGCAAGGTGTCATAACAAGATCATCATAGAATAATGAATCCCTAAGCAATCCCATTTTAAAGGCTTCTACAGCCGTAGCAATATCCAAATTAGGAATATCTAAGGATTCTTTACTAAACTTAGTGATATAATCTCTAAGTGATTCATTTTGACCTTGTGTTACCCTATATAAATCACTAGTTAATCGTTCAAACTTTCTACTACAAGAGAATTGACTATTGAACAAGTTAACTAAATTAGCAAATGAAGTAATAGAGTAAGGGGGAAGACTTAGCAGCCATTTAAGAGCAGATCCTGTAAGTGTGGATCCAAATCCCTTGCATAGACATGCTTCTTTCAGCCTTTCAGGAATTGGATTGATCTCCATCCTCTCCCTGTACTGAGCTACATGCTCTTCTGGATCCGTTGAACCATCATATAGCTTCATTGATGGTATCTGGAATCTTTTAGGTATCTCAGCATCACATAAAGGTGGTGCAAAACGAGATATCCTATGGCTACCATCCGCAATCTCAGGAATGGGTTTAACCACTCCTGGTACACTGGATATCATATCCTTAAGCCTCTGTAGCTCCCTAGCCATGGCCTGATTAATACCTATATCCTGCATAAAGCCATGGTTAGTGTTATATAAATTATTAAAAGTGTTACCTCCCACAGGATTCGAGTTTGGAATTGCGGATGTGAATCCATCTTGTTGAGACTCTGGCATAATTGAAGGACCAGAGGAGGCAATGGTCTGCATTGGTATGAAGTTTCCTTGATGAACGTCCAAGTTCTGAGGCTGCATACTTCTCAAGGATCCTTGATTTTGAAGGAGGTTGGATCCTTGGAATTGAGATGATCCTTGAACCTGAAAGGATCCTGGGACCAGGGAGGATCCTTGAACAAGGGAGAATCCTGGGACCAGAGAGGATCCTGGGACCAAAGAGGATCCTGGGACCTGGGAGGATCCTTGGACCTGGGAGGATCCTTGGACCTGGGAGGATCCTTGGACCTGGGAGGATCCTTGTACCTGGGAGGATCCTTGGACCTTGGAGGATCCTTGTACTGCACGCATTCCCATAAATCCTCCTGACGTGAAGTATCCCTGATGCTGAGAGGAGGATCCTGATGGTTGAGAAGAGGATTCCTGAGGCTGGAAGTAAGAGCCAAATGCCTGACTCATTGTTGTTGTTCCATAACGCCTTCCTGGTAGTTCACCCAAGTATTGCACGTCCGGAAGTGCTGAGTGTTGGGAAGTTATGACCGGAGTGTCGAAGTTCAGCGACCTTGGCATCAGAGGGGAGTGATCCTCCATTGATTTCTTCTGTTTCTTGATTTCATCGATCTCTCGGAGGATCCTTTCGTTGGTTTTATCCTGCTCTTGTGCATGATTCCTCAACTGCAAAATCAGAGCATAAAGATCATTAGTAGTAGGATTAGTTGAAACAGAAGAAGTAGGTGGTTTTTGGAAAATAGGGGTTGGTTTCTTCGCAGCATTCTCAGCATTCTTCTGGGATCCAGAAGGTGGTGGAGGCAAAGGAGGAACGCCTTGTGAAGAACTGAATGAGGGCATCAAACTTGAAGTATTCTTCACTGAGGAAGCCATCTGTTTGGTTGTAGCGAACCAAAATGACCACGAAAATACGAATCTTTCTAGGAATGAAGCACCAATTGCCCCACGGTGGGCGCCAAACTGTTTTGGTCAAAAATCAAGCAATGACAATGTAACCAAACTTTCTGTTGTGAGGTATGATGCTTGAGTTGATGAACAACAATAAGGATCACTATGAAGTGTAATGAACAAGTGACACGAAGATTTATATGAGGAAAAAGACCCTGATCAATGAATGATCTCCGGCATAAAAAACCTCGGGTGATGGAAACTACCGATCACCAACTCAAATTAAACAAGAAATGTATTACAACTTCGGATGATAGCGAGCTAAATACGAGGATCACTATAGTGTATTGTGTGTAAAGGTGTGTAATCGCCAAGTGAGTTAGCGAGAGCTGGTGAGAGCAGTTGTCCGAGTGTGTGTGTAGCCAAAAATAGCCAAGTGTTTCTAACTAGCTCGCTACCCCCTTTAAAAATAGAAAATATCTACTCTAACTAACATTCCGCAAATGGTGCAAGTCCTCCACGACTCCATAACGTCCATTTCTGGCCAACCACGTGCGGAATAGACTTAGAATATTCTCCAGGAATATCGCCAAGACCAAGTCCAAGTTGATACTCCTGCAAAACAATTACGAATTCAAAGTAGACAATCGTTAGTACAAGGATCCTTATAGTGATCCATGATCCTGATCCTGCAACACTTCTGAGGATCACTACTTCAGACAGAATTGAGGATCACTAAACCCAACAGTAAATAAGGATCACTGATTATTTAGAAATCCACCCCTAACAGTCACAATAGAAACTATGTATGTCAAAGAAAATTATTTTTTTCAAGAAATTCATTGACTCGATATCAAAGAGTTATTGTTTTGCAATAATGCGGTTCACAGTACAAAAAGCGGAATGATTTTTGAGTTTGGATAAAATAACAAATTAGAATGAAGCCCTCCAGTGGTCTTAATAAATCAAACTAATCACATGCGAAATAAACAGTGCATGTGTAACGTGTAAATTTTACTAAGAATTGAAATAAATCAATATTCGCTACTATGAAAGAAATCCTCATGGTATGATGACCATTAGGGGAAGTAGAAACACGAAAGTCAATTTATTATATGCAAAAGTCATAATTTTAACGAAAGAAATATAAGAACTTTTATCTGGAATTTTGTGTAATAACTGTTGTTAAGTGACATTACCAAGGAATGTGAATAAAATGAAATAGGGAATTTGCAAAGTATGTAACTCCTCTTGCAGTGATAATAATTATGACTCTGATTAAACTGTGTACCGATGGTTGTGAAATCTTGTTACAACGTACCTCCGCGATATTCATTTTGTAGGATCATGTGGCAAAGTGCTTCTTTTTTATTAGTAGTTCTTCTACTGACGGAATTAACATTGGTGTCATCGTGCCCAATTTATATTTTCCAAAGGTCTTGCTTCGAAAGTTGTGTGTGATATACTTCAACTTCTGTGAACTTATAATTAAATTTTCATGTGTTTTCTTGTACATTATTACAACTTTACATGCTTCTTACTTGCGTTAATATTTTATGGTAACGTGTTAGAAATTCTTTTGATGGCGTTTTAACTTAAAGGGTTTCCATTGTTTATTTTATCACACGAGCTATGAGACAGATGATCAAACGAAATAATGTTTGATATCGGAAAAGAGATTCCTAATAAAGAAATCTAGACACATATGCTTGTGCTTTATTCCTAATTGACTTTTTGGAATTCCTTATAGATATATATATCTATATAATCATATATTTCACATGCTGAAATAAACATACCATCTATCAGGTTAATGTATTTAACAGATATATATTTCCAAAACCAGTCAGATATCTGATCATGATACTATTTAGGGAAATTTTGTCACTTGTTTGACATATTATATACCCCGTCTTATCCGGTTCGCACCGGAGAGGTAATCCTAGTATATCCGGACAACTTGAGAGTCTGCTACACCATACCCAGTCTTGCCGGAGAAAATTTTCTATTTCCTATAAATAGTAATTTTTTTTAAAGGCCTCTTTTATTAAGCTTTTATCCAGAATTAGGGAAATTTGTATTCCCGTAACATATCTTATTCTAGACCAAGTAATATCATTAAGAAATAATTACTATTAATTCTTGCTTATTTATCATATCTTGCAATATTCTAATTACCATTCTTATGGCATACAAAACCCATCATAATTTATTCACATAAGTACTTAGCTTATCTTGAAGCTGATACTTAAGGCATCTTTTCTTAAGTTCAAGTCTAAATGCTATCATGTGCGCTACCAGTTAATAGCAATCTCCTAACTCTTTTATATGAACTTAGGTATTATTGTCACAACACCTAAAGGCTTAAAGCAGTGGCTCTGATACCACCTTCTGTCACGGCCCCCGACCCACCCTGGACGGAATCGGAAGCCGCGAACAGCCCAGTGGTACCGGTGATTATTTTGAAAACGTTGCAGCGGAAATTTCATCAGGACCGTGAGTTAGGAAAAATATCAGAGTTTAGAAAACACCGGATTTTATTTATTAAATAGATGGGATAAACCCATGTTTTACAATGGTAGCTTTAATAAAGATAAATTTGATTACATAAAACAATATTTCTTAATTTGATTTAATTAATAAAGTAAGCCACTTCTTGAAGCCTTTTAGTGCCATATCCATCTCTTACTCCAATCTACTGTAATTACCTGAAACGCGTTTTAAAAAGGTTTTGTCAGCAGGAAATACTGAGTGAATCATTCTATTTAATAAAACGACCTGTTTATTATAATTTACAGTATTAAGGGTGATTACATTGTTTCTATATCAACCAACTACCCACAGTATTTGTCACTCGACTTATTTCTGTGACTGTGGTCAGACCACCCATTGGCTAACTCGTTGTCCAATGGTGGCGGGAAAAAGTAATGTATACAATACCCCACATACCAGCTGTAATTTGGTGACTACAAAGACTTAATCCATGTAATTATAACTTTGAAAATAAACATGCTTTTGAAATCAAATTTGATAAAAAGAGAATGACTCACATTATAAGCATGCAGATTCATACGGGCAAAGTTTAGTCTACAGATAAGCCTTGATAGATTGCAGATACAGGCAGAGCTTAGCCTATTGATTAGCCTTGTAACCTAGTGTACACGAACTAGGTAGGTAACTTAATACAGCATTTACGATAACTCACGAGATAAAAACCCTCACAACGAATGACAAAGTGCAATCACTTAAACATCCATCGGATTCACAACGAATGACAGAGTATTCCCCGAATTCGGGTGGTACTCAAACATCCTGTCGGAATCACGACAAATGACAAAGGATAGTACTAAAACATCCATCGGATAGTTTCAATCGATCGGACATTGAATCGTAGCAGCGATCGAGTTAATACCCGGTATCGTAGTAGCACCCCGCTATACTAATTAGTGATTTTGAGATTGTTTCTACTATAACTCGGAGTATAATTTGAATTTGATTGTCGAACGAACGCAGAATATCAAGTGCCAATGCCTGCAATTTATACACGAATTTTGACTAGCTTACGGACCGTAAGACTTAACCCTTACGGTCCGTAAGGGACACATTTTCATTATAGGGTAGCCACGTGTGGGTATAGGCCTGCTGAGTCGACGGAATGGAGAAATTCAATTTTGACAGCGTTTTATAAAGATAATCGTCGAGTAGGGAATACCCCCCCCCCCTGAGTTTTAGGGGCCCTGATCCTGATTCTGATTGTTCTGAAAATTTTAGGGTTTGTGCAGAATCACTTGGGTGTCTCAATTAGGGTTTCCTATTGGATAAAATAATAAAATAAATAGGACTTTTAATGAGGGTTGTTACATTTTCGCTCGACGATTCCATTCTTGGGTGGTTGGTTTGGCCCTTGTTCCTGTAACTCGAATCCTAGCCAGGTGTATCCCATTTTAATTTTACACCATTGTGATCCTTACGCCTTTTTTACTCTCTGATCGAGGTTCTCGGCTATGAAAAATCTTCGTAAACTAAATCACACGTGTATATGTTGACATTTAAGAGATATACAGTCAAGAAAATCAAGGGCAATGGTGATATATATGCGGATTAGACACCTAAAAAAACACTCAACAAATGGCTACAATTTAAGGAATGTGTTTAGTGACGGCATCAGATTCCTAATTGATGGAGAAAGGTCTGGTTGCAAGAAAAGCTGCTTCTAGGAGGTTGTCAAGTGTTTTCGTTCGACGATTCCATTCTTGGGTGGTTGGTTTGGCCCTTGTTCCTGTAACTCGAATCCTAGCCCGGTATATCCCATTTTAATTTTACACCATTGTGAACCTTACGCCTTTATTACGCTCTGATCGAGGTTCTCGCAATTGAAAAATCTTCGTAAACTAAATCACACGTGTATATGTTGACATTTAAGAGATATACAGTCAAGAAAATCAAGGGCAATGGTGATATATATGCGGATTAGACACAAAAAAAAAACACTCAACAAATGGCTACAATTTAAGGAATGTGTAATGTGTGGGCATCAGATTCCTAACTGATGGAGAAACGTCTGGTGGCAAGAAAAGCTGTTTCTAGGAGGTTGTCAAGTGTTTTCGCTCGACGATTCCATTCTTGGGTGGTTGGTTTGGCCCTTGTTCCTGTAACTCGAATCCTAGCCCGGTATATCCCATTTTAATTGTACACCATTGTGAACCTTACACCATTTTTACTCTTTGATCGAGGTTCTCGGCATTGAAAAATCTTCGTAAACTAAATCACACGTGTATATGTTGACATTTAAGAGATATACAGTCAAGAAAATTAAGGGCAATGGTGATATATATGCGGATTAGACATCCAAAAAAACACTCAACAAACGGCTAAAATTTAAGGAATGTGTTTAGTGACGGCATCGTATTCCTAATTGATGGAGAAGGATCAGGTGGTAAGAAAAGCTGCTCCTAGGAGGTTGTCAAGTGCTTTCGCTCGACGATTCCATTCTTTGGTGGTTGGTTTGGCCCCTGTTCCTGTAACTCGAATCCTAGCCCGGTATATCCCATTTTAATTTTACACCATTGTTAACCTTACGCCTATTTTACTCTCTGATCGAGGTTCTCGGCATTGAAAAATCTTCGTAAACTAAATCACACGTGTATATGTTGACATTTAAGAGATATACAATCAAGAAAATCAAGGGAAATGGTGATATATATGCAGATTAGACACAAAAAAAAAAAAAAAAAAAAAAAAAAAAAAAAAAAAAAAAAACCACTCAACAAATGACTACAATTTAAGGAATGTGTTTAGTGACGGCATCAGATTCCTAATTGATGGAGAAAGGTCTGGTGGCAAGAAAAGCTGCTTCTAGGAGGTTGTCAAGTGTTTTCGCTCGACGATTCCATTCTTGGGTGGTTGGTTTGGCCCATCTTCCTGTAACTCGAATCCTAGCCCGGTATATCCCATTTTAATTTTACACCATTGTGAACCTTACACCTTTTTTACTCTCGATCGAGATTCTCGGCTTTGAAAAATCTTCGTAAAATAAATCACACGTGTATATGTTGACATTTAAGAGATATATAGTCAAGAAAATCATGGGGAATGGTGATATATATGCGGATTAGACACAAAAAAAAAACACTCAACAAATGGCTACAATTTAAGGAATGTGTTTAGTGACGACATCAGATTCCTAATTGATGGAGTAAGGTCTGGTGGCAAGAAAAGCTGCTTCTAGGAGGTTGTCAAGTGTTTTCGCTCGACGATTATATTCCTGGGTGGTTGGTTTGGCCCTTGTTCCTGTAACTCGAATCCTAGCGCGGTATATCCCATTTTAATTTTACACCATTGTGAACCTTACGCCTTTTTTACTCTCTGATCGAGGTTCTCGGCATTGAAAAATCTTCGTAAACTAAATCACACGTGTATATGTTGACATTTAAAAGATATACAGTCAAGAAAATCAAGGGTAATGGTGATATATATGCGGATTAGACACAAAAAAAACACTAAACAAATGGCTACAATTTAAGGAATGTGTTTAGTGATGGCATCAGATTCCTAATTTATGGAGAAAGGTCTGTTGGCAAGAAAAGCTGCTTCTAGGAGGTTGTCAAGTGTTTTCGCTCGAGGATTCCATTCGTGGGTGGTTGGTTTGGCCCTTGTTACTGTAACTCGAATCCTAGCCCAGTATATCCCATTTTAATTTTACACCGTTGTGAACCTTACGCCTTTTTTACTCTCTGATCGAGGTTCTCGGCATTGAAAAATCTTCGTAAACTTAATCACACGTGTATATGTTGACATTTAAGAGATATACAGTCAAGAAAATCAAGGGTAATGGAGATATATATGCGGATTAGACACCAAAAAAAACACTCAACAAATGGCTACAATTTAAGTAACGTGTTTAGTGACGGCATCAGATTCCTAATTGATGGAGAAAGGTCTGGTGGCAAGAAAAGCTGCTTCTAGGAGGTTGTCAAGTGTTTTCGCTCGACGAATTCATTCTTGGGTGGTTGGTTTGGCCCTTGTTCCTGTAACTCGAATCCTAGCCCGGTATATCCCATTTTAATTTTACACCATTGTGAACCGTACGCCTTTTTTACTCTATGATTAAGGTTCTCGGCATTCAAAAATCTTCGTAAAATAAAATCACACGTGTATATGTTGACATTTAAGAGATATACAGTCAAGAAAATCAAGGGCAATGGTGATATATATGCGGATTAGACACAAAAAAAAACACTCAACAAATGGCTACAATTTAAGGAATGTGTTTAGTGACGGCATCAGATTCCTAATTAATGGAGAAAAGTCTGGTGGCAAGAAAAGCTGCTTCTAGGAGGTTGTCAAGAGTTTTCGCGCGACGATTCCATTCTAGGGTGGTTGGTTTGGCCCTTGTTCCTGTAACTCGAATCCTAGCCCGGTATATCCCATTTTAATTTTACACCATTGTGAACCTTACGCCTTTTTTACTCTCTGATCGAGGTTCTCGGCATTGAAAAATCTTCGTAAACTTAATCACACGTGTATATGTTGACATTTAAGAGATATACAGTCAAGAAAATCAAGGGTAATGGAGATATATATGCGGATTAGACACCAAAAAAAACACTCAACAAATGGCTACAATTTAAGTAATGTGTTTAGTGACGGCATCAGATTCCTAATTGATGGAGAAAGGTCTGGTGGCAAGAAAAGCTGCTTCTAGGAGGTTGTCAAATGTTTTCGCTCGACGATTCCATTCTTGGGTGGTTGGTTTGGCCCTTGTTCCTGTAACTCGAATCCTAGCCCGGTATATCCCATTTTAATTTTACACCATTGTGAACCCTACACCTTTTTTACTCTCGATCGAGATTCTCGGCTTTGAAAAATCTTCGTAAACTAAATCACACGTGTATATGTTGACATTTAAGAGATATACAGTCAAGAAAATCATGGGGAATGGTGATATATATGCGGATTAGACACAAAAAAAAACACTCAATAAATGGCTACAATTTAAGGAATGTGTTTAGTGACGACATCAGATTCCTAATTGATGGAGTAAGGTCTGGTGGCAAGAAAAGCTGCTTCAAGGAGGTTGTCAAGTGTTTTCGCTCGACGATTCCTTTCTTGGGTGGTTGGTTTGGCCCTTGTTCCTGTAACTCGAATCCTAGCGCGGTATATCCCATTTTAATTTTACACCATTGTGAACCTTACGCCTTTTTTACTCTCTGATCGAGGTTCTCGGCACTGAAAAATCTTCGTAAACTAAATCACACGTGTATATGTTGACATTTAAAAGATATACAGTCAAGAAAATCAAGGGTAATGGTGATATATATGCGGATTAGACACAAAAAAAACACTAAACAAATGGCTACAATTTAAGGAATGTGTTTAGTGATGGCATCAGATTCCTAATTGATGGAGAAAGGTCTGTTGGCAAGAAAAGCTGCTTCTAGGAGGTTGTCAAGTGTTTTCGCTCGAGGATTCCATTCGTGGGTGGTTGGTTTGGCCCTTGTTACTATAACTCGAATCCTAGCCCGGTATATCCCATTTTAATTTTAGACCGTTGTGAACCTTACGCCTTTTTTACTCTCTGATCGAGGTTCTCGGCATTGAAAAATCTTCGTAAACTTAATCACACGTGTATATGTTGACATTTAAGAGATATACAATCAAGGAAATCAAGGGTAATGGAGATATATATGCGGATTAGACACCAAAAAAAACACTCAACAAATGGCTACAATTTAAGTAATGTGTTTAGTGACGGCATCATTTTCCTAATTGATGGAGAAAGGTCTGGTGGCAAGAAAAGCTGCTTCTTGGAGGTTGTCAAGTGTTTTCGCTCGACGATTCCATTCTTGGGTGGTTGGTTTGGCCCTTGTTCCTGTAACTCGAATCCTAGCCCGGTATATCCCATTTTAATTTTACACCATTGTGAACCTTACGCCTTTTTTACTCTCTGATCGAGGTTCTCGGCATTGAAAAATCTTCGTAAACTTAATCACACGTGTATATGTTGACATTTACGAGATATACAGTCAAGAAAATCAAGGGTAATGGAGATATATATGCGGATTAGACACCAAAAAAAACACTCAACAAATGGCTACAATTTAAGTAATGTGTTTAGTGACGGCATCAGATTCCTAATTGATGGAGAAAGGTCTGGTGGCAAGATAAGCTGCTTCTAGGAGGTTGTCAAGTGTTTTCGCTTGACGATTCCATTCTTGGGTGGTTGGTTTGGCCCTTGTTCCTGTAACTCGAATCCTAGCCCGGTATATCCCATTTTAATTTTACACCATTGTGAACCTTACGCCTTTTTTACTCTCGATCGAGATTCTCGGCTTTGAAAAATCTTCGTAAACTAAATCACACGTGTATATGTTGACATTTAAGAGATATACAGTCAAGAAAATCATGGGGAATGGTGATATATATGCGGATTAGACACAAAAAAAAAACACTCAATAAATGGCTACAATTTAAGGAATGTGTTTAGTGACGACATCAGATTCCTAATTGATGGAGAAAAGTCTGGTGGCAAGAAAAGCTGCTTCTAGGAGGTTGTCAAGTGTTTTCGCTCGACGATTCCATTCTAGGGTGATTGGTTTGGCCCTTGTTCCTGTAACTCGAATCCTAGCCCGGTATATCCCATTTTAATTTTACACCATTGTGAACCTTACGCCTTTTTTACTCTCTGATCGAGGTTCTCGGCATTGAAAAATCTTCGTAAACTTAATCACACGTGTATATGTTGACATTTAAGAGATATACAGTCAAGAAAATCATGGGTAATGGAGATATATATGCGGATTAGACACCAAAAAAAACACTCAACAAATGGCTACAATTTAAGTAATGTGTTTAGTGACGGCATCAGATTCCTAATTGATGGAGAAAGGTCTGGTGGCAAGAAAAGCTGCTTCTAGGAGGTTGTCAAGTGTTTTCGCTCGACGATTCCATTCTTGGGTGGTTGGTTTGGCCCTTGTTCCTGTAACTCGAATCCTAGCCCGGTATATCCCATTTTAATTTTACACCATTGTGAACCTTACACCTTTTTTACTCTCGATCGAGATTCTCGGCTTTGAAAAATCTTCGTAAACTAAATCACACGTGTATATGTTGACATTTAAGAGATATACAGTCAAGAAAATCATGGGGAATGGTGATATATATGCGGATTAGACACAAAAAAAAAACACTCAATAAATGGCTACAATTTAAGGAATGTGTTTAGTGACGACATCAGATTCCTAATTGATGGAGTAAGGTCTGGTGGCAAGAAAAGCTGCTTCAAGGAGGTTGTCAAGTGTTTTCGCTCGACGATTCCATTCTTGGGTGGTTGGTTTGGCCCTTGTTCCTGTAACTCGAATCCTAGCCCGGTATATCCCATTTTAATTTTACACCATTGTGAACCTTACACCTTTTTTACTCTCGATCGAGATTCTCGGCTTTGAAAAATCTTCGTAAACTAAATCACACGTGTATATGTTGACATTTAAGAGATATACAGCCAAGAAAATCATGGGGAATGGTGATATATATGCGGATTAGACACAAAAAAAAAACACTCAATAAATGGCTACAATTTAAGGAATGTGTTTAGTGACGACATCAGATTCCTAATTGATGGAGAAAAGTCTGGTGGCAAGAAAAGCTGCTTCTAGGAGGTTGTCAAGTGTTTTCGCTCGACGATTCCATTCTAGGGTGGTTGGTTTGGCCCTTGTTCCTGTAACTCGAATCCTAGCCCGGTATATCCCATTTTAATTTTACACCATTGTGAACCTTACGCCTTTTTTACTCTCTGATCGAGGTTCTCAGCATTGAAAAATCTTCGTAAACTTAATCACACGTGTATATGTTGACATTTAAGAGATATACAATCAAGAAAATCAAGGGTAATGGAGATATATATGCGGATTAGACACCAAAAAAAACACTCAACAAATGGCTACAATTTAAGTAATGTGTTTAGTGACGGCATCATTTTCCTAATTGATGGAGAAAGGTCTGGTGGCAAGAAAAGCTGCTTCTTGGAGGTTGTCAAGTGTTTTCGCTCGACGATTCCATTCTTGGGTGGTTGGTTTGGCCCTTGTTCCTGTAACTCGAATCCTAGCCCGGTATATCCCATTTTAATTTTACACCATTGTGAACCTTACGCCTTTTTTACTCTGTGATTAAGGTTCTCGGCATTGAAAAATCTTCGTAAACTAAATCACACGTGTATATGTTGACATTTAAGAGATATACAGTCAAGAAAATCAAGGGCAATGGTGATATATATGCGGATTAGACACAAAAAAAAACACTCAACAAATGGCTACAATTTAAGGAATGTGTTTAGTGACGGCATCAGATTCCTAATTGATGGAGAAAAGTCTGGTGGCAAGAAAAGCTGCTTCTAGGAGGTTGTCAAGTGTTTTCGCTCGACGATTCCATTCTTGGGTGGTTGGTTTGGCCCTTGTTCCTGTAACTCGAATCCTAGCCAGGTATATCCCATTTTAATTTTACACCATTGTGAACCTTACGCCTTTTTTACTCTCTGATCGAGGTTCTCGGCATTGAAAAATCTTCGTAAACTTAATCACACATGTATATGTTGACATTTAAGAGATATACAGTCAAGAAAATCAAGGGTAATGGAGATATATATGCGGATTAGACACCAAAAAAAACACTCAACAAATGGCTACAATTTAAGTAATGTGTTTAGTGACGGCATCAGATTCCTAATTGATGGAGAAAGGTCTGGTGGCAAGAAAAGCTACTTCTAGGAGGTTGTCAAGTGTTTTCCCTCGACGATTCCATTCTTGGGTGGTTGGTTTGGCCCTTGTTCCTGTAACTCGAATCCTAGCCCGGTATATCCCATTTTAATTTTACACCATTGTGAACCTTACGCCTTTTTTACTCTGTGATTAAGGTTCTCGGCATTGAAAAATCTTTGTAAACTAAATCACACGTGTATATGTTGACATTTAAGAGATATACAGTCAAGAAAATCAAGGGCAATGGTGATATATATGCGTATTAGACACAAAAAAAAACACTCAACAAATGGCTACAATTTAAGGAATGTGTTTAGTGACGGCATCAGATTCCTAATTGATGGAGAAAAGTCTGGTGGCAAGAAAAGCTGCTTCTAGGAGGTTGTCAAGTGTTTTCACTCGACGATTCCATTCTTGGGTGGTTGGTTTGGCCCTTGTTCCTGTAACTCGAATCCTAGCCCGGTATATCTCATTTTAATTTTACACCATTGTGAACCTTACGCCTTTTTTACTCTCTGATCGAGGTTCTCGGCATTGAAAAATCTTCGTAAACTTAATCACACGTGTATATGTTGACATTTAAGAGATATACAGTCAAGAAAATCAAGGGTAATGGAGATATATATGCGGATTAGACACCAAAAAAAACATTCAACAAATGGCTACAATTTAAGTAGTGTGTTTAGTGACGGCATCATTTTCCTAAGTGATGGAGAAAGGTCTGGTGGCAAGAAAAGCTGCTTCTAGGAGGTTGGTTTGGCCCTTGTTCCTGTAACTCGAATCCTAGCCCGGTATATCCCATTTTAATTTTACACCATTGTGAACCTTACGCATTTTTTACTCTGTGATTAAGGTTCTCGGCATTGAAAAATCTTCGTAAACTAAATCACACGTGTATATGTTGACATTTAAGAGATATACAGTCAAGAAAATCAAGGGCAATGGTGATATATATGCGGATTAGACACAAAAAAAACCCTCAACAAATGGCTACGATTTAAGGAATGTGTTTAGTGACGGCATCAGAGTCCTAATTGATGGAGAAAAGTCTGGTTACAAGAAAAGCTGCTTCTAGGAGGTTGTCAAGTGTTTTCGCTCGACGATTCCATTCTTGGGTGGTTGGTTTGGCCCTTGTTCCTGTAACTTGAATCCTAGCCCGGTATATCCCATTTTAATTTTACACCATTGTGAACCTTACGCCTTTTTTACTCTCTGATCGAGGTTCTCGGCATTGAAAAATCTTCGTAAACTTAATCACACGTGTATATGTTGACATTTAAGAGATATACAGTCAAGAAAATCATGGGTAATGGAGATATATATGCGGATTAGACACCAAAAAAAACACTCAACAAATGGCTACAATTTAAGTAATGTGTTTAGTGACGGCATCAGATTCCTAATTGATGGAGAAAAGTCTGGTGGCAAGAAAAGCTGCTTCTAGGAGGTTGTCAAGTGTTTTCACTCGACGATTCCATTCTTGGGGGGTTGGTTTGGCCCTTGTTCCTGTAACTCGAATCCTAGCCCGGTATATCCCATTTTAATTTTACACCATTGTGAACCTTACGCCTTTTTTACTCTCTGATCGAGGTTCTCGGCATTGAAAAATCTTCGTAAACTTAATCACACGTGTATATGTTGACATTTAAGAGATATACAGTCAAGAAAATCAAGGGTAATGGAGATATATATGCGGATTAGACACCAAAAAAAACACTCAACAAATGGCTACAATTTAAGTAATGTGTTTAGTGACGGCATCATTTTCCTAATTGATGGAGAAAGGTCTAGTGGCAAGAAAAGCTGCTTCTAGGAGGTTGTCAAGTGTTTTTGCTCGACGATTCCATTCTTGGGTGGTTGGTTTGGCCCTTGTTCCTGTAACTCTAATCCTAGCCCGGTATATCCCATTTTAATTTTACACCATTGTGAACCTTACGCCTTTTTTACTCTGTGATTAAGGTTCTCGGCATTGAAAAATCTTCGTAAACTAAATCACACGTGTATATGTTGACATTTAAGAGATATACAGTCAAGAAAATCAAGGGCAATGGTGATATATATGCGGATTAGACACAAAAAAAAACACTCAACAAATGGCTACAATTTAAGGAATGTGTTTAGTGACGGCATCAGATTCCTAATTGATGGAGAAAAGTCTGGTGGCAAGAAAAGCTGCTTCTAGGAGGTTGTCAAGTGTTTTCGCTCGACGATTCCATTCTTGGGTGGTTGGTTTGGCTCTTGTTCCTGTAACTCGAATCCTAGCCCGGTATATCCCATTTTAATTTTACACCATTGTGAACCTTACGCCTTTTTTACTCTCTGATCTAGGTTCTCGGCATTGAAAAATCTTCGTAAACTTAATCACACGTGTATATGTTGACATTTAAGAGATATACAGTCAAGAAAATCAAAGGTAATGGAGATATATATGCGGATTAGACACCAAAAAAAACACTCAACAAATGACTACAATTTAAGTAATGTGTTTAGTGACGGCATCAGATTCCTAATTGATGGAGAAAGGTCTGGTGGCAAGAAAAGCTACTTCTAGGAGGTTGTCAAGTGTTTTCCCTCGACGATTCCATTCTTGGGTGGTTGGTTTGGCCCTTGTTCCTGTAACTCGAATCCTAGCCCGGTATATCCCATTTTAATTTTACACCATTGTGAACCTTACGCCTTTTTTACTCTGTGATTAAGGTTCTCGGCATTGAAAAATCTTCGTAAACTAAATCACACGTGTATATGTTGACATTTAAGAGATATACAGTCAAGAAAATCAAGGGCAATGGTGATATATATGCGTATTAGACACAAAAAAAACACTCAACAAATGGCTACAATTTAAGGAATGTGTTTAGTGACGGCATCAGATTCCTAATTGATGGAGAAAAGTCTGGTGGCAAGAAAAGCTGCTTCTAGGAGTTTGTCAAGTGTTTTCACTCGACGATTCCATTCTTGGGTGGTTGGTTTGGCCCTTGTTCCTGTAACTCGAATCCTAGCCCGGTATATCCCATTTTAATTTAACACCATTGTGAACCTTACGCCTTTTTTACTCTCTGATCGGGGTTCTCGGCATTGAAAAATCTTTGTAAACTAAATCACACGTGTATATGTTGACATTTAAGAGATATACAGTCAAGAAAATCAAGGGGAATGGTGATATATATGCGGATTAGACACCAAAAAAAACACTCAACAAATGGCTACAATTTAAGTAATGTGTTTAGTGACGGCATCAGATTCCTAATTGATGGAGAAAGGTCTGGTGGCAAGAAAAGCTGCTTCTAGGAGGTTGTCAAGTGTTTTCCCTCGACGATTCCATTCTTGGGTGGTTGGTTTGGTCCTTGTTCCTGTAACTCGAATCCTAGCCCGGTATATCCCATTTTAATTTTACACCATTGTGAACCTTACGCCTTTTTTACTCTGTGATTAAGGTTCTCGGCATTGAAAAATCTTCGTAAACTAAATCACACGTGTATATGTTGACATTTAAGAGATATACAGTCAAGAAAATCAAGGGCAATGGTGATATATATGCGTATTAGACACCAAAAAAAACACTCAACAAATGGCTACAATTTAAGTAATGTGTTTAGTGACGGCATCAGATTCCTAATTGATGGAGAAAGGTCTGGTGGCAAGAAAAGCTGCTTCTAGGAGGTTGTCAAGTGTTTTCACTCGACGATTCCATTCTTGGGGGGTTGGTTTGGCCCTTGTTCCTGTAACTCGAATCCTAGCCCGGTATATCCCATTTTAATTTTACACCATTGTGAACCTTACGCCTTTTTTACTCTCTGATCGAGGTTCTCGGCATTGAAAAATCTTCGTAAACTTAATCACACGTGTATATGTTGACATTTAAGAGATATACAGTCAAGAAAATCAAGGGTAATGGAGATATATATGCGGATTAGACACCAAAAAAAACACTCAACAAATGGCTACAATTTAAGTAATGTGTTTAGTGACGGCATCATTTTCCTAATTGATGGAGAAAGGTCTAGTGGCAAGAAAAGCTGCTTCTAGGAGGTTGTCAAGTGTTTTTGCTCGACGATTCCATTCTTGGGTGGTTGGTTTGGCCCTTGTTCCTGTAACTCTAATCCTAGCCCGGTATATCCCATTTTAATTTTACACCATTGTGAACCTTACGCCTTTTTTACTCTGTGATTAAGGTTCTCGGCATTGAAAAATCTTCGTAAACTAAATCACACGTGTATATGTTGACATTTAAGAGATATACAGTCAAGAAAATCAAGGGCAATGGTGATATATATGCGGATTAGACACAAAAAAAAAACACTCAACAAATGGCTACAATTTAAGGAATGTGTTTAGTGACGGCATCAGATTCCTAATTGATGGAGAAAAGTCTGGTGGCAAGAAAAGCTGCTTCTAGGAGGTTGTCAAGTGTTTTCGCTCGACGATTCCATTCTTGGGTGGTTGGTTTGGCCCTTGTTCCTGTAACTCGAATCCTAGCCCGGTATATCCCATTTTAATTTTACACCATTGTGAACCTTACGCCTTTTTTACTCTCTGATCTAGGTTCTCGGCATTGAAAAATCTTCGTAAACTAAATCACACGTGTATATGTTGACATTTAAGAGATATACAGTCAAGAAAATCAAGGGCAATGGTGATATATATGCGTATTAGACACAAAAAAAAAACACTCAACAAATGGCTACAATTTAAGGAATGCGTTTAGTGACGGCATCAGATTCCTAATTGATGGAGAAAGGTCTGGTGGCAAGAAAAGCTGCTTCTAGGAGGTTGTCAAGTGTTTTCACTCGACGATTCCATTCTTGGGTGGTTGGTTTGGCCCTTGTTCCTGTAACTCGAATCCTAGCCCGGTATATCCCATTTTAATTTTACACCATTGTGAACCTTACGCCTTTTTTACTCTGTGATTAAGGTTCTCGGCATTGAAAAATCTTCGTAAACTAAATCACACGTGTATATGTTGACATTTAAGAGATATACAGTCAAGAAAATCAAGGGCAATGGTGATATATATGCGTATTAGACACAAAAAAAACACTCAACAAATGGCTACAATTTAAGGAATGTGTTTAGTGACGGCATCAGATTCCTAATTGATGGAGAAAAGTCTGGTGGCAAGAAAAGCTGCTTCTAGGAGTTTGTCAAGTGTTTTCACTCGACGATTCCATTCTTGGGTGGTTGGTTTGGCCCTTGTTCCTGTAACTCGAATCCTAGCCCGGTATATCCCATTTTAATTTAACACCATTGTGAACCTTACGCCTTTTTTACTCTCTGATCGGGGTTCTCGGCATTGAAAAATCTTTGTAAACTAAATCACACGTGTATATGTTGACATTTAAGAGATATACAGTCAAGAAAATCAAGGGGAATGGTGATATATATGCGGATTAGACACCAAAAAAAACACTCAACAAATGGCTACAATTTAAGTAATGTGTTTAGTGACGGCATCAGATTCCTAATTGATGGAGAAAGGTCTGGTGGCAAGAAAAGCTGCTTCTAGGAGGTTGTCAAGTGTTTTCCCTCGACGATTCCATTCTTGGGTGGTTGGTTTGGTCCTTGTTCCTGTAACTCGAATCCTAGCCCGGTATATCCCATTTTAATTTTACACCATTGTGAACCTTACGCCTTTTTTACTCTGTGATTAAGGTTCTCGGCATTGAAAAATCTTCGTAAACTAAATCACACGTGTATATGTTGACATTTAAGAGATATACAGTCAAGAAAATCAAGGGCAATGGTGATATATATGCGTATTAGACACCAAAAAAAACACTCAACAAATGGCTACAATTTAAGGAATGTGTTTAGTGACGGCATCAGATTCCTAATTGATGGAGAAAAGTCTGGTGGCAAGAAAAGCTGCTTCTAGGTGGTTGTCAAGTGTTTTCACTCGACGATTCCATTCTTGGGTGGTTGGTTTGGCCCTTGTTCCTGTAACTCGAATCCTAGCCCGGTATATCTCATTTTAATTTAACACCATTGTGAACCTTACGCCTTTTTTACTCTCTGATCGGGGTTCTCGGCATTGAAAAATCTTCGTAAACTAAATCACACGTGTATATGTTGACATTTAAGAGATATACAGTCAAGAAAATCAAGGGGAATGGTGATATATATGCGGATTAGACACCAAAAAAAACAATCAACAAATGGCTACAATTTAAGAAATGTGTTTAGTGACGGCATCAGATTCCTAATTGATGGAGAAAGGTCTGGTGGCAAGAAAAGCTGCTTCTAGGAGGTTGTCAAGTGTTTTCGCTCGACCATTCCATTCTTGGGGGGTTGGTTTGGCCCTTGTTCCTGTAACTCGAATCCTAGCCCGGTATATCCCATTTTAATTTTACACCATTGTGAACCTTACGCCTTTTTTACTCTCTGATCGAGGTTCTCGGCATTGAAAAATCTTCGTAAACTTAATCACACGTGTATATGTTGACATTTAAGAGATATACAGTCAAGAAAATCAAGGGTAATGGAGATATATATGCGGATTAGACACCAAAAAAAACACTCAACAAATGGCGACAATTTAAGTAATGTGTTTAGTGACGGCATCAGATTCCTAATTGATGGAGAAAGGTCTGGTGGCAAGAAAAGCTGCTTCTAGGAGGTTGTCAAGTGTTTTCGCTCGACGATTCCATTCTTGGGTGGTTGGTTTGGCCCTTGTTCCTGTAACTCGAATCCTAGCCTGGTATATCCCAATTTAATTTTACACCATTATGAACCTTACGCCTTTTTTACTCTGTGATTAAGGTTCTCGGCATTGAAAAATCTTCGTAAACTAAATCACACGTGTATATGTTGACATTTAAGAGATATACAGTCAAGAAAATCAAGGCCAATGGTGATATATATGCGGATTAGACACCAAAAAAAACACTCAACAAATGGCTACAATTTAAGGAATGTGTTTAGTGACGGCATTAGATTCCTAATTGATGGAGAAAGGTCTGGTGGCAAGAAAACCTGCTTCTAGGAGGTTGTCAAGTGTTTTCGCTCGACCATTCCATTCTTGGGGGGTTGGTTTGGCCCTTGTTCCTGTAACTCGAATCCTAGCCCGGTATATCCCATTTTAATTTTACACCATTGTGAACCTTACGCCTTTTTTACTCTCTGATCGAGGTTCTCGGCATTGAAAAATCTTCGTAAACTTAATCACACGTGTATATGTTGACATTTAAGAGATATACAGTCAAGAAAATCAAGGGTAATGGAGATATATATGCGGATTAGACACCAAAAAAAACACTCAACAAATGGCTACAATTTAAGTAATGTGTTTAGTGACGGCATCAGATTCCTAATTGATGGAGAAAGGTCTGGTGGCAAGAAAACCTGCTTCTAGGAGGTTGTCAAGTGTTTTCGCTCGACGATTCCATTCTTGGGTGGTTGGTTTGGCCCATGTTCCTGTAACTCGAATCCTAGCCCGGTATATCCCATTTTAATTTTACACCATTGTGAACCTTACGCCTTTTTTACTCTCTGATCGAGGTTCTCGGCATTGAAAAATCTTCGTAAACTTAATCACACGTGTATATGTTAACATTTAAGAGATATACAGTCAAGAAAATCAAGGGTAATGGAGATATATATGCGGATTAGACACCAAAAAAAACACTCAACAAATGGCTACAATTTAAGTAATGTGTTTAGTGACGGCATCAGATTCCTAATTGATGGAGAAAGGTCTGGTGGCAAGAAAAGCTGCTTCTAGGAGGTTGTCAAGTGTTTTCCCTCGACGATTCCATTCTTGGGTGGTTGGTTTGGCCCTTGTTCCTGTAACTCGAATCCTAGCCCGGTATATCCCATTTTAATTTTACACCATTGTGAACCTTACGCCTTTTTTACTCTGTGATTAAGGTTCTCGGCATTGAAAAATCTTCGTAAACTAAATCACACGTGTATATGTTGACATTTAAGAGATATACAGTCAAGAAAATCAAGGGCAATGGTGATATATATGCGTATTAGACACAAAAAAAAAACACTCAACAAATGGCTACAATTTAAGGAATGCGTTTAGTGACGGCATCAGATTCCTAATTGATGGAGAAAAGTCTGGTGGCAAGAAAAGCTGCTTCTAGGAGGTTGTCAAGTGTTTTCACTCGACGATTCCATTCTTGGGTGGTTGGTTTGGCCCTTGTTCCTGTAACTCGAATCCTAGCCCGGTATATCCCATTTTAATTTAACACCATTGTGAACCTTACGCCTTTTTTACTCTCTGATCGGGGTTCTCGGCATTGAAAAATCTTCGTAAACTAAATCACACGTGTATATGTTGACATTTAAGAGATATACAGTCAAGAAAATCAAGGCCAATGGTGATATATATGCGGATTAGACACCAAAAAAAACACTCAACAAATGGCTACATTTTAAGGAATGTGTTTAGTGACGGCATCAGATTCCAAATTGATGGAGAAAGGTCTGGTGGCAAGAAAACCTGCTTCTAGGAGGTTGTCAAGTGTTTTCGCTCGACCATTCCATTCTTGGGGGGTTGGTTTGGCCCTTGTTCCTGTAACTCGAATCCTAGCCCGGTATATCCCATTTTAATTTTACACCATTGTGAACCTTACGCCTTTTTTACTCTCTGATCGAGGTTCTCGGCATTGAAAAATCTTCGTAAACTTAATCACACGTGTATATGTTGACATTTAAGATATATACAGTCAAGAAAATCAAGGGTAATGGAGATATATATGCGGATTAGACACCAAAAAAAACACTCACCAAATGGCGACAATTTAAGTAATGTGTTTAGTGACGGCATCAGATTCCTAATTGATGGAGAAAGGTCTGGTGGCAAGAAAAGCTGCTTCTAGGAGGTTGTCAAGTGTTTTCGCTCGACGATTCCATTCTTGGGTGGTTGGTTTGGCCCTTGTTCCTGTAACTCGAATCCTAGCCCGGTATATCCCATTTTAATTTTACACCATTGTGAACCTTACGCCTTTTTTACTCTCTGATCGAGGTTCTCGGCATTGAAAAATCTTCGTAAACTTAATCACACGTGTATATGTGGACATTTAAGAGATATGCAGTCAAGAAAATCAAGGGGAATGGTGATATATATGCGGATTAGACACCAAAAAAAAACACTCAACAAATGGCTACAATTAAAGGAATGTGTTTAGTGACGGCATCAGATTCCTAATTGATGGAGAAAGGTCTGGTGGCAAGAAAAGCTGCTTCTAGGAGGTTGTCAAGTGTTTTCGCTCGAGGATTCCATTCTTGGGTGGTTGGTTTGGCCCTTGTTCCTGTAACTCGAATCCTAGCCCGGTATATCCCATTTTAATTTTACACCATTGTGAACCTTACACCTTTTTTACTCTCTGATCGAGGTTCTCGGCATTGAAAAATCTTCGTAAACTTAATCACACGTGTATATGTTGACATTTAGGAGATATACAGTCAAGAAAATCAAGGGTAATGGAGATATATATGCGGATTAGACACCAAAAAAAACACTCAACAAATGGCTACAATTTAAGTAATGTGTTTAGTGACGGCATCAGATTCCTAATTGATGGAGAAAGGTCTGGTGGCAAGAAAAGCTGCTTCTAGGAGGTTGTCAAGTGTTTTCCCTCGACGATTCCATTCTTGGGTGGTTGGTTTGGCCCTTGTTCCTGTAACTCGAATCCCAGCCCGGTATATCCCATTTTAATTTTACACCATTGTGAACCTTACGCCTTTTTTACTCTATGATTAAGGTTCTCGGCATTGAAAAATCTTCGTAAACTAAATCACACGTGTATATGTTGACATTTAAGAGATATACAGTCAAGAAAATCAAGGGCAATGGTGATATATATGCGTATTAGACACAAAAAAAAACACTCAACAAATGGCTACAATTTAAGGAATGTGTTTAGTGACGGCATCAGATTCCTAATTGATGGAGAAAAGTATGGTGGCAAGAAAAGCTGCTTCTAGGAGGTTGTCAAGTGTTTTCACTCGACGATTCCATTCTTGGGTGGTTGGTTTGGCCCTTGTTCCTGTAACTCGAATCCTAGCCCGGTATATCCCATTTTAATTTAACACCATTGTGAACCTTACGCCTTTTTTACTCTCTGATCGGGGTTCTCGGCATTGAAAAATCTTCGTAAACTAAATCACACGTGTATATGTTGACATTTAAGAGATATACAGTCAAGAAAATCAAGGGGAATGGTGATATATATGCGGATTAGCCACCAAAAAAAACACTCAACAAATGGCTACAATTTAAGGAATGTGTTTAGTGACGGTATCAGATTCCAAATTGATGGAGAAAGGTCTGGTGGCAAGAAAAGCTGCTTCTAGGAGGTTGTCAAGTGTTTTCGCTCGACCATTCCATTCTTGGGGGGTTGGTTTGGCCCTTGTTCCTGTAACTCGAATCCTAGCCCGGTATATCCCATTTTAATTTTACACCATTGTGAACCTTACGCCTTTTTTACTCTCTGATCGAGGTTCTCGGCATTGAAAAATCTTCGTAAACTTAATCACACGTGTATATGTTGACATTTAAGAGATATACAGTCAAGAAAATCAAGGGTAATGGAGATATATATGCGGATTAGACACCAAAAAAAACACTCAACAAATGGCGACAATTTAAGTAATGTGTTTAGTGACGGCATCAGATTCCTAATTGATGGAGAAAGGTCTGGTGGCAAGAAAAGCTGCTTCTAAGAGGTTGTCAAGTGTTTTCGCTCGACGATTCCATTGTTGGGTGGTTGGTTTGGCCCTTGTTCCTGTAACTCGAATCCTAGCCTGGTATATCCCATTTTAATTTTACACCATTATGAACCTTACGCCTTTTTTACTCTGTGATTAAGGTTCTCGGCATTGAAAAATCTTTGTAAACTAAATCACACGTGTATATGTTGACATTTAAGAGATATACAGTCAAGAAAATCAAGGGCAATGGTGATATATATGCGGATTAGACACCAAAAAAAACACTCAACAAGTGGCTACAATTTAAGGAATGTGTTTAGTGACGGCTTCAGATTCCTAATTGATGGAGAAAGGTCTGGTGGCAAGAAAAGCTGCTTCTAGGAGGTTGTCAAGTGTTTTCGCTCGACCATTCAATTCTTGGGGGGTTGGTTTGGCCCTTGTTCCTGTAACTCGAATCCTAGCCCGGTATATCCCATTTTAATTTTACACCATTGTGAACCTTACGCCTTTTTTACTCTCTGATCGAGGTTCTCGGCATTGAAAAATCTTCGTAAACTTAATCACACGTGTATATGTTGACATTTAAGAGATATACAGTCAAGAAAATCAAGGGTAATGGAGATATATATGCGGATTAGACACCAAAAAAAACACTCAACAAATGGCGACAATTTAAGTAATGTGTTTAGTGACGGCATCAGATTCCTAATTGATGGAGAAAGGTCTGGTGGCAAGAAAAGCTGCTTCTAGGAGGTTGTCAAGTGTTTTCGCTCGACGATTCCATTCTTGGGTGGTTGGTTTGGCCCTTGTTCCTGTAACTCGAATCCTAGCCTGGTATATCCCATTTTAATTTTACACCATTGTGAACCTTACGCCTTTTTTACTCTGTGATTAAGGTTCTCGGCATTGAAAAATCTTCGTAAACTAAATCACACGTGTATATGTTGACATTTAAGTGATATACAGTCAAGAAAATCAAGGGCAATGGTGATATATATGCGGATTAGACACAAAAAAAAACACTCAACAAATGGCTACAATTTAAGGAATGTGTTTAGTGACGGCATCAGATTCCTAATTGATGGAGAAAAGTCTGGTGGCAAGAAAAGCTGCTTCTAGGAGGTTGTCAAGTGTTTTCGCTCGACGATTCCATTCTTGGGTGGTTGGTTTGGCCCTTGTTCCTGTAACTCGAATCCTAGCCCGGTATATCCCATTTTAATTTAACACCATTGTGAACCTTACGCCTTTTTTACTCTCTGATCGAGGTTCTCGGCATTGAAAAATCTTCGTAAACTAAATCACACGTGTATATGTTGACATTTAAGAGATATACAGTCAAGAAAATCAAGGGGAATGGTGATATATATGCGGATTAGACACCAAAAAAAACACTCAACAAATGGCTACAATTTAAGGAATGTGTTTAGTGACGACATCAGATTCCTAATTGATGGAGAAAGGTCTGGTGGCAAGAAAAGCTGCTTCTAGGAGGTTGTCAAGTGTTTTCGCTCGACGATTCTATTCTTAGGTGGTTGGTTTGGCCCTTGTTCCTGTAACATGAATCCTAGCCCGGTATATCCCATTTAAATTTTACACCATTGCGAACCTTACGCTTTTAACTCTCTGATTGAGGTTCTCGGCATGGAAAAATATTCGTAAACTAAATCACACGTGTATATGTTGACATTTAAGAGATATACAGTCAAGAAAATCAAGGGCAATGGTGATATATATGCAGATTAGACACAAAAAAAAAACACTCAACAAATGGCTACAATTAAAGGAATGTGTTTAGTGACGGCATCAGATTCCTAATTGATGGAGAAAGGTCTGGTGGCAAGAAAAGCTGCTTCTAGGAGGTTGTCAAGTGTTTTCGCTCGAGGATTCCATTCTTGGGTGGTTGGTTTGGCCCATGTTCCTGTAACTCGAATCCTAGCCCGGTATATCCCATTTTAATTTTACACCAGTGTGAACCTTACGGCTTTTTTACTCTCTGATCGAGGTTCTCGGCATTGAAAAATCTTCGTAAACTAAATCACACGTGTATATATTGACATTTAAGAGATATACAGTCAAGAAAATCAAGGGCAATGGTGATATATATGCGGATTAAACAAAAAAAAACACACTCAACAAATGGCTACAATTTAAGGAATGTGTTTAGTGACGGCATCAGATTCCTAATTGATGGAGAAAGCTCTGGTGGCAAGAAAAGCTGCTTTTAGGAGGTTGTCAAGTGTTTCCGCTCGACGATTCTATTCTTGGGTGGTTGGTTTGGCCTTTATTCCTGTAACTCGAATCCTAGCCCGGTATATCCCATTTTAATTTTACACCATTGTGAACCTTACACCTTTTTTACTCTCTGATTAAGGTTCTCGGCATTGAAAAATCTGCGTAAACTAAATCACACGTGTATATGTTGACATTTAAGAGATATACAGTCAAGAAAATCAAGGGCAATGGTGATATATATGCGGATTAGACACCAAAAAAAAACCACTCAACAAATGGCTACAATTTAAAGAATGTGTTTAGTGACGGCATCAGGTTCCTAATTGATGGAGAAAGGTCTGGTGGCAAGAAAAACTGCTTCTAGGAGGTTGTCAATTGTTTTCGCTCGACGATTCCATTCTTGGGTGGTTGGTTTGGCCCTTGTTACTGTAACTCGAATCCTAGCCAGGTGTATCCCATTTTAATTTTACACCATTGTGAATCTTATGCCTTTTTTACTCTCTGATAGAGGTTCTTGGCATTGAAAAATCTTCGTAAAGTAAATCACACGTGTATATGTTGACATTTAAGAGATACACAGTCAAGAAAATCAAGGGCAATGGTGATATATATGCGGATTAGACACCAAAAAAACACACTCAACAAATGGCTACAATTTAAGGAATGTGTTTAGTGACGGCATCAGATTCCTAATTGATGTAGAAAGGTCTGGTGGCAAGAAAAGCTGCTTCTAGGAGGTTGTCAAGTGTCTTCGCTCGACGATTCCATTCTTTGGTGGTTGGTTTGGCCCTTGTTCCTGTAACTCAAATCCTAGCCCGGTATATCCCATTTTAATTTTACACCATTGTGAACCTTACGCCTTTGTTACTCTCGATCGAGATTCTCGGCTTTGAAAAATCTTCGTAAACTAAATCACACGTGTATATGTTGACATTTAAGAGATATACAGTCAAGAAAATCATGGGGAATGGTGATATATATGCGGATTAGACACAAAAAAAACACTCAACAAATGGCTACAATTTAAGGAATGTGTTTAGTGACGACATCAGATTCCTAATTGATGGAGAAAGGTCTGGTGGCAAGAAAAGCTGCTTCTAGGAGGATGTCAAGTGTTTTCGCTCGACGATTCCATTCTTGGGTGGTTGGTTTGGCCCTTGTTCCTGTAACTCGATTCCTAGCCCGGTATATCCCATTTTAATTTTACACCATTGTGAACCTGATGCCTTTTTTACTCTCTGATCGAGGTTCTCGACATTGAAAAATCTTCGTAAACTTAATCACACGTGTATATGTTGACATTTAAGAGATATACAGTCAAGAAAATCAAGGGTAATAGAGATATATATGCGGATTAGACACAAAAAAAACACTCAACAAATGGCTACAATTTAAGTAATGTGTTTAGTGACGGCATCAGATTCCTAATTGATGGAGAAAGGTCTGGTGGCAAGAAAAGCTGCTTCTAGGAGGTTGTCAAGTGTTTTCGCTCGAGGATTCCATTCGTGGGTGGTTGGTGTGGCCCTTGTTCCTGTAACTCGAATCCTAGCCCGGTATATCCCCTTTTAATTTTACACCATTGTGAACCTTACGCCTTTTTTACTCTCTGATCGAGGTTCTCGACATTGAAAAATCTTCGTAAACTTAATCACACGTGTATATGTTGACATTTAAGAGATATATAGTCAAGAAAATCAAGGGTAATGGTGATATATATGCGGATTAGACACCAAAAAAAACACTCAACAAATGGCTACAATTTAAGTAATGTGTTTAGTGACGGCATCAGATTCCTAATTGATGGAGAAAGGTCTGGTGGCTAGAAAAGCTGCTTCTAGGAGGTTGTCAAGGGTTTTCGCTCGACGATTCCATTCTTGGGTGGTTGGTTTGGCCCTTGTTCCTGTAACTCGAATCCTAGCCCGGTATATCCCATTTTAATTTTACACCATTGTGAACCTTACGCCTTTTTTACTCTGTGATAAAGGTTCTCGGCATTGGAAAATCTTCGTAAACTAAATCACACGTGTATATGTTGACATTTAAGAGATATACAGTCAAGAAAATCAAGGGCAATGGTGATATATATGCGGATTAGACACAAAAAAAAAACACTCAACAAATGGCTACAATTTAAGGAATGTGTTTAGTGACGGCATCAGATTCCTAATTGATGGAGAAAAGTCTGGTGGCAAGAAAAGCTGCTTCTAGGAGGTTGTCAAGTGTTTTCGCTCGACGATTCCATTCTTGGGTGGTTGGTTTGGCCCTTGTTCCTGTAACTCGAATCCTAGCCCGGTATATCCCATTTTAATTTAACACCATTGTGAACCTTACGCCTTTTTTACTCTTTGATCGAGGTTCTCGGCATTGAAAAATCTTCGTAAACTAAATCACACGTGTATATGTTGACATTTAAGAGATATACAGTCAAGAAAATCAAGGGGAATGGTGATATATATGCGGATTAGACACCAAAAAAAACACTCAACAAATAGCTACAATTTAAGGAATGTGTTTAGTGACGGCATCAGATTCCTAATTGATGGAGAAAGGTCTGGTGGCAAGAAAAGCTGCTTCTAGGAGGTTGTCAAGTGTTTTCGCTCGACCATTCCATTCTTGGGTGGTTGGTTTGGCCCTTGTTCCTGTAACTCGAATCCTAGCCCGGTATATCCCATTTTAATTTTACACCATTGTGAACCTTACACCTTTTTTACTCTCTGATCGAGGTTCTCGGCATTGAAAAATCGTCCTAAACTAAATCACACGTTTATATGTTGACATTTAAGAGATATACATTCAAGAAAATCAAGGGTAATGGTGATATATATGCGGATTAGACACAAAAAAAAACACTCAACAAATGGCTACAATTTAAGGAATATGTTTAGTGACGGCATCAGATCCCTAATTGATGGAGAAAGGTCTGGTGGCAAGAAAAGGTGCTTCTTGGAGGTTGTTAAGTGTTTTCGCTCGACGATTCTATTCTTGGGTTGTTGGTTTGGCCCTTGTTCCTGTAACTCGAATCCTAGCCCGGTATATCCCATTTTAATTTTACACCATTGCGAACCTTACGCTTTTAACTCTCTGATTGAGGTTCTCGGCATGGAAAAATATTCGTAAACTAAATCACACGTGTATATGTTGAAATTTAAGAGATATACAGTCAAGAAAATCAAGGGCAATGGTGATATATATGCGGATTAGACACAAAAAAAAAACACTCAACAAATGCCTACAATTAAAGAAATGTGTTTAGTGACGGCATCAGATTCCTAATTGATGGAGAAAAGTCTGGTGGCAAGAAAAGCTGCTTCTAGGAGGTTGTCAAGTGTTTTCGCTCGACGATTCCATTCTTGGGTGGTTGGTTTGGCCCTTGTTCCTGTAACTCGAATCCTAGCCCGGTATATCCCATTTTAATTTTACACCATTGTGAACCTTACGCCTTTTTTACTCTGTGATTAAGGTTCTCGGCATTGGAAAATCTTCGTAAACTAAATCACACGTGTATATGTTGACATTTAAGAGATATACAGTCAAGAAAATCAAGGGTAATAGAGATATATATGCGGATTAGACACAAAAAAAACACTCAACAAATGGCTACAATTTAAGTAATGTGTTTAGTGACGGCATCAGATTCCTAATTGATGGAGAAAGGTCTGGTGGCAACAAAAGCTGCTTCTAGGAGGTTGTCAAGTGTTTTCGCTCGAGGATTCCATTCGTGGGTGGTTGGTGTGGCCCTTGTTCCTGTAACTCGAATCCTAGCCCGGTATATCCCCTTTTAATTTTACACCATTGTGAACCTTACGCCTTTTTTACTCTCTGATCGAGGTTCTCGACATTGAAAAATCTTCGTAAACTTAATCACACGTGTATATGTTGACATTTAAGAGATATATAGTCAAGAAAATCAAGGGTAATGGAGATATATATGCGGATTAGACACCAAAAAAAACACTCAACAAATGGCTACAATTTAAGTAATGTGTTTAGTGACGGCATCAGATTCCTAATTGATGGAGAAAGGTCTGGTGGCTAGAAAAGCTGCTTCTAGGAGGTTGTCAAGGGTTTTCGCTCGACGATTCCATTCTTGGGTGGTTGGTTTGGCCCTTGTTCCTGTAACTCGAATCCTAGCCCGGTATATCCCATTTTAATTTTACACCATTGTGAACCTTACGCCTTTTTTACTCTGTGATAAAGGTTCTCGGCATTGGAAAATCTTCGTAAACTAAATCACACGTGTATATGTTGACATTTAAGAGATATACAGTCAAGAAAATCAAGGGCAATGGTGATATATATGCGGATTAGACACAAAAAAAAAACACTCAACAAATGGCTACAATTTAAGGAATGTGTTTAGTGACGGCATCAGATTCCTAATTGATGGAGAAAAGTCTGGTGGCAAGAAAAGCTGCTTCTAGGAGGTTGTCAAGTGTTTTCGCTCGACGATTCCATTCTTGGGTGGTTGGTTTGGCCCTTGTTCCTGTAACTCGAATCCTAGCCCGGTATATCCCATTTTAATTTAACACCATTGTGAACCTTACGCCTTTTTTACTCTTTGATCGAGGTTCTCGGCATTGAAAAATCTTCGTAAACTAAATCACACGTGTATATGTTGACATTTAAGAGATATACAGTCAAGAAAATCAAGGGGAATGGTGATATATATGCGGATTAGACACCAAAAAAAACACTCAACAAATAGCTACAATTTAAGGAATGTGTTTAGTGACGGCATCAGATTCCTAATTGATGGAGAAAGGTCTGGTGGCAAGAAAAGCTGCTTCTAGGAGGTTGTCAAGTGTTTTCGCTCGACCATTCCATTCTTGGGTGGTTGGTTTGGCCCTTGTTCCTGTAACTCGAATCCTAGCCCGGTATATCCCATTTTAATTTTACACCATTGTGAACCTTACACCTTTTTTACTCTCTGATCGAGGTTCTCGGCATTGAAAAATCGTCCTAAACTAAATCACACGTTTATATGTTGACATTTAAGAGATATACATTCAAGAAAATCAAGGGTAATGGTGATATATATGCGGATTAGACACAAAAAAAAACACTCAACAAATGGCTACAATTTAAGGAATATGTTTAGTGACGGCATCAGATCCCTAATTGATGGAGAAAGGTCTGGTGGCAAGAAAAGGTGCTTCTTGGAGGTTGTTAAGTGTTTTCGCTCGACGATTCTATTCTTGGGTTGTTGGTTTGGCCCTTGTTCCTGTAACTCGAATCCTAGCCCGGTATATCCCATTTTAATTTTACACCATTGCGAACCTTACGCTTTTAACTCTCTGATTGAGGTTCTCGGCATGGAAAAATATTCGTAAACTAAATCACACGTGTATATGTTGAAATTTAAGAGATACACAGTCAAGAAAATCAAGGGCAATGGTGATATATATGCGGATTAGACACAAAAAAAAAACACTCAACAAATGCCTACAATTAAAGAAATGTGTTTAGTGACGGCATCAGATTCCTAATTGATGGAGAAAAGTCTGGTGGCAAGAAAAGCTGCTTCTAGGAGGTTGTCAAGTGTTTTCGCTCGACGATTCCATTCTTGGGTGGTTGGTTTGGCCCTTGTTCCTGTAACTCGAATCCTAGCCCGGTATATCCCATTTTAATTTTACACCATTGTGAACCTTACGCCTTTTTTACTCTGTGATTAAGGTTCTCGGCATTGGAAAATCTTCGTAAACTAAATCACACGTGTATATGTTGACATTTAAGAGATATACAGTCAAGAAAATCAAAGGCAATGGTGATATATATGCGGATTAGACACAAAAAAAAAACACTCAACAAATGGCTACAATTTAAGGAATGTGTTTAGTGACGGCATCAGATTCCTAATTGATGGAGAAAAGTCTGGTGGCAAGAAAAGCTGCTTCTAGGAGGTTGTCAAGTGTTTTCGCTCGACGATTCCATTCTTGGGTGGTTGGTTTGGCCCTTGTTCCTGTAACTCGAATCCTAGCCCGGTATATCCCATTTTAATTTAACACAATTGTGAACCTTACGCCTTTTTTACTCTCTGATCGAGGTTCTCGGCATTGAAAAATCTTCGTAAACTAAATCACACGTGTATATGTTGACATTTAAGAGATATACAGTCAAGAAAATCAAGGGGAATGGTGATATATATGCGGATTAGACACCAAAAAAAACACTCAACAAATGGCTACAATTTAAGGAATGTGTTTAGTGACGGCATCAGATTCCTAATTGATGGAGAAAGGTCTGGTGGCAAGAAAAGCTGCTTCTAGGAGGTTGTCAAGTGTTTTCGCTCGACCATTCCATTCTTGGGTGGTTGGTTTGGCCCTTGTTCCTGTAACTCGAATCCTAGCCCGGTATATCCCATTTTAATTTTACACCATTGTGAACCTTACGCCTTTTTTACTCTGTGATTAAGGTTCTCGGCATTGGAAAATCTTCGTAAACTAAATCACACGTGTATATGTTGACATTTAAGAGATATACAGTCAAGAAAATCAAGGGCAATGGTGATATATATGCGGATTAGACACAAAAAAAAAAAAACACTCAACAAATGGCTACAATTTAAGGAATGTGTTTAGTGACGGCATCAGATTCCTAATTGATGGAGAAAAGTCTGGTGGCAAGAAAAGCTGCTTCTAGGAGGTTGTCAAGTGTTTTCGCTCGACGATTCCATTCTTGGGTGGTTGGTTTGGCCCTTGTTCCTGTAACTCGAATCCTAGCCCGATATATCCCATTTTAATTTAACACCATTGTGAACCTTACGCCTTTTTTACTCATTGATCGAGGTTCTCGGCATTGAAAAATCTTCGTAAACTATATCACACGTGTATATGTTGACATTTAAGAGATATACAGTCAAGAAAATCAAGGGGAATGGTGATATATATGCGGATTAGACACCAAAAAAAACACTCAACAAATGGCTACAATTTAAGGAATGTGTTTAGTGACGGCATCAGATTCCTAATTGATGGAGAAAGGTCTGGTGGCAAGAAAAGCTGCTTCTAGGAGGTTGTCAAGTGTTTTCGCTCGACCATTCCATTCTTGGCTGGTTGGTTTGGCCCTTGTTCCTGTAACTCGAATCCTAGCCCGGTATATCCCATTTTAATTTTACACCATTGTGAACCTTACGCCTTTTTTACTCTCTGATCGAGGTTCTCGGCATTGAAAAATCGTCCTAAACTAAATCACACGTTTATATGTTGACATTTAAGAGATATACATTCAAGAAAATCAAGGGTAATGGTGATATATATGCGGATTAGACACAAAAAAAACACTCAACAAATGGCTACAATTTAAGGAATATGTTTAGTGACGGCATCAGATCCCTAATTGATGGAGAAAGGTCTGGTGGCAAGAAAAGCTGCTTCTTGGAGGTTGTCAAGTGTTTTCGCTCGACGATTCTATTCTTGGGTTGTTGGCTTGGCCCTTGTTCCTGTAACTCGAATCCTAGCCCGGTATATCCCATTTTAATTTTACACCATTGCGAACCTTACGCTTTTAACTCTCTGATTGAGGTTATCGGCATGGAAAAATATTCGTAAACTAAATCACACGTGTATATGTTGACATTTAAGAGATATACAGTCAAGAAAATCAAGGGGAATGGTGATATATATGCGGATTAGACACCAAAAAAAACACTCAACAAATGGCTACAATTTAAGAAATGTGTTTAGTGACGGCATCAGATTCCTAATTGATGGAGAAAGGTCTGGTGGCAAGAAAAGCTGCTTCTAGGAGTTTGTCAAGTGTTTTCGCTCGACCATTCCATTCTTGGGTGGTTAGTTTGGCCCTTGTTCCTGTAACTCGAATCCTAGCCCGGTATATCCCATTTTAATTTTACACCATTGTGAACCTTACGCCTTTTTTACTCTCTGATCGAGGTTCTCGCATTGAAAAATCGTCCTAAACTAAATCACACGTTTATATGTTGACATTTAAGAGATATACATTCAAGAAAATCAAGGGTAATGGTTATATATATGCGGATTAGACACAAAAAAAAAACACTCAACAAATGGCTACAATTTAAGGAATATGTTTAGTGACGGCATCAGATCCCTAATTGATGGAGAAAGGTCTGGTGGCAAGAAAAGCTGCTTCTAGGAGGTTGTCAAGTGTTTTGGCTCGACGATTCTATTATTGGGTGGTTGGTTTGGCCCTTGTTCCTGTAACTCGAATCCTAGCCCGGTATATCCCATTTTAATTTTACACCATTGCGAACCTTACGCTTTTAACTCTCTGATTGAGGTTCTCGGCATGGAAAAATATTCATAAACTAAATCACACGTGTATATGTTGACATTTAAGAGATATACAGTCAAGAAAATCAAGGGAAATGGTGATATATATGCAGATTAGACACCAAAAAAAACACTCAACAAATGGCTACAATTAAAGAAATGTGTTTAGTGACGGCATCAGATTCCTAATTGATGGAGAAAGGTCTGGTGGCAAGAAAAGCTGCTTCTAGGAGGTTGTCAAGTGTTTTCGCTCGAGGATTCCATTCTTGGGTGGTTGGTTTGGCCCTTGTTCCTGTAACTCGAATCCTAGCCCGGTATATCCCATTTTAATTTTACACCATTGTCAACCTTACGCCTTTTTTACTCTCTGATCGAGATTCTAGGCATTGAAAAATCTTCGTAAACTAAATCACACGTGTATATGTTGACATTTAAGAGATATACAATCAAGAAAATCAAGGGCAATGGTGATATATATGCGGATTAGACACAAAAAAAAAACACTCAACAAATGGCTACAATTTAAGGAATGTGTTTAGTGACGGCATCAGATTCCTAATTGATGGAGAAAGGTCTGGTGGCAAGAAAAGCTGCTTCTTGGAGGTTGTCAAGTGTTTTCGCTAGACGATTCCATTCTTGGGTGGTTGGTTTGGCCCTTGTTCCTGTAACTCGAATCCTAGCCCGGTATATCCCGTTTTAATTTTACACCATTGTGAACCTTACGCCTTTTTTACTCTCTGATCGAGATTCTAGGCATTGAAAAATCTTCGTAAACTAAATCACACGTGTATATGTTGACATTCAAGAGATATACAATCAAGAAAATCAAGGGCAATGGTGATATTTATGCGGATTAGACACAAAAAAAACACTCAACAAATGGCTACAATTTAAGGATTGTGTTTAGTGACGGCATCAGATTCCTAATTGATGGAGAAAGGTTTGGTGGCAAGAAAAGCTGCTTCTAGGAGGTTGTCAAGTGTTTTCGCTCGACCATTCCATTCTTGGGTGGTTGGTTTGGCCATTGTTCCTGTAACTCGAATCCTAGCCCGGTATATCCCATTTTAATTTTACACCATTGTGAACCTTACGCCTTTTTTACTCTCTGATCGAGGTTCTCGGCATTGAAAAATCGTCCTAAACTAAATCACACGTTTATATGTTGACATTTAAGAGATATACATTCAAGAAAATCAAGGGTAATGGTGATATATATGCGAATTAGACACCAAAAAAAACACTCAACAAATGGCTACAATTTAAGGAATTTGTGGGCATCAAATTCCTAACTGATGGAGAAACGTCTGGTGGCAAGAAAAGCTGTTTCTAGGAGGTTGTCAAGTGTTTTCGCTCGACGATTCCATTCTTGGGTGGTTGGTTTGGCCCTTGTTCCTGTAACTCGAATCCTAGCCCGGTATATCCCATTTTAATTTTACACCATTGTGAACCTTACGCCTTTTTTACTCTCTGATCGAGGTTCTCGGCAATGAAAAATCTTCGTAAACTAAATCACACGTGTCTATGTTGACATTTAAGAGATATACAGTCAAGAAAATCAAGGAAAATGGTGATATATATGCGAATTAGACACCAAAAAAAACACTCAACAAATGGCTACAATTTAAGGAATGTGTGGGCATCAAATTCCTAACTGATGGAGAAACGTCTGGTGGCAAGAAAAGCTGTTTCTAGGAGGTTGTCAAGTGTTTTCGCTCGACGATTCCATTCTTGGGTGGTTGGTTTGGCCCTTGTTCCTGTAACTCGAATCCTAGCCCGGTATATCCCATTTTAATTGTACACCATTGTGAACCTTACGCCTTTTTTACTCTCTAATCGAGGTTCTCGGCATTGAAAAATCTTCGTAAACTAAATCACACGTGTATATGTTGACATTAAAAAGATATATAGTCAAGAAAATCAAGGGTAATGGTGATATATATGCGGATTAGACACAAAAAAAAAACACTAACCAAATAGCTACAATTTAAGGAATGTGTTTAGTGATGGCATCAGATTCCTAATTGATGGAGAAAGGTCTGTTGGCAAGAAAAGCTGCTTCTAGGAGGTTGTCAAGTGTTTTCGCTCGAGGATTCCATTCGTGGGTGGTTGGTTTGGCCCTTGTTACTGTAACTCGAATCCTAGCCCGGTATATCCCATTTTAAATTTACACCGTTGTGAACCTTACGCCTTTTTTACTCTCTGATCGAGGTTCTCGGCATTGAAAAATCTTCGTAAACTTAATCACACGTGTATATGTTGACATTTAAGAGATATACAGTCAAGAAAATCAAGGGTAATGGAGATATATATGCGGATTAGACACCAAAAAAAACACTCAACAAACGGCTACAATTTAAGTAATGTGTTTAGTGACGGCATCAGATTCCTAATTGATGGAGAAAGGTCTGGTGGCAAGAAAAGCTGCTTCTAGGAGGTTGTCAAGTGTTTTCGCTCGACGATTCCATTCTTGGGTGGTTGGTTTGGCCCTTGTTCCTGTAACTCGAATCCTTGCCCGGTATATCCCATTTTAATTTTACACCATTGTGAACCTTACGCCTTTTTTACTCTGTGATTAAGGTTCTCGGCATTGAAAAATCTTCGTAAACTAAATCACACGTGTATATGTTGACATTTAAGAGATATACAGTCAAGAAAATCAAGGGCAACGGTGATATATATGCGGATTAGACACAAAAAAAAAACACTCAACAAATGGCTACAATTTAAGGAATGTCTTTAGTGACGGCATCAGATTCCTAATTGATGGAGAAAAGTCTGGTGGCAAGAAAAGCTGCTTCTAGGAGGTTGTCAAGTGTTTTCGCTCGACGATTCCATTCTTGGGTGGTTGGTTTGGCCCTTGTTCCTGTAACTCGAATCCTAGCCCGGTATATCCCATTTTAATTTTACACCATTGTGAACCTTACGCCTTGTTTACTCTCTGATCGAGGTTCTCGGCATTGAAAAATCTTCGTAAACTTAATCACACGTGTATATGTTGACATTTAAGAGATATACAGTCAAGAAAATCAAGGGTAATGGAGATATATATGCGGATTAGACACCAAAAAAAACACTCAACAAATGGCGACAATTTAAGTAATGTGTTTAGTGACGGCATCAGATTCCTAATTGATGGAGAAAGGTCTGGTGGCAAGAAAAGCTGCTTCTAGGAGGTTGTCAAGTGTTTTCGCTCGACGATTCCATTCTTGGGTGGTTGGTTTGGCCCTTGTTCCTGTAACTAGAATCCTAGAGCGGTATATCCCATTTTAATTTTACACCATTGTGAACCTTACGCCTTTTTTACTCTCTGATCGAGGTTCTCGGCATTGAAAAATCTTCGTAAACTAAATCACACGTGTATATGTTGACATTAAAAAGATATACAGTCAAGAAAATCAAGGGTAATGGTGATATATATGCGGATTAGACACAAAAAAAAAACACTAACCAAATAGCTACAATTTAAGGAATGTGTTTAGTGATGGCATCAGATTCCTAATTGATGGAGAAAGGTCTGTTGGCAAGAAAAGCTGCTTCTAGGAGGTTGTCAAGTGTTTTCGCTCGAGGATTCCATTCGTGGGTGGTTGGTTTGGCCCTTGTTACTGTAACTCGAATCCTAGCCCGGTATATCCCATTTTAATTTTACACCGTTGTGAACCTTACGCCTTTTTTACTCTCTGATCGAGGTTCTCGGCATTGAAAAATCTTCGTAAACTTAATCACACGTGTATATGTTGACATTTAAGAGATATACAGTCAAGAAAATCAAGGGTAATGGAGATATATATGCGGATTAGACACCAAAAAAAAACACTCAACAAAAGGCTACAATTTAAGTAATGTGTTTAGTGACGGCATCAGATTCCTAATTGATGGAGAAAGGTCTGGTGGCAAGAAAAGCTCCTTCTAGGAGGTTGTCAAGTGTTTTCGCTCGACGATTCCATTCTTGGGTGGTTGGTTTGGCCCTTGTTCCTGTAACTCGAATCCTAGCCCGGTATATCCCATTTTAATTTAACACCATTGTGAACCTTACGCCTTTTTTACTCTCTGATCGAGGTTCTCGGCATTGAAAAATCTTCGTAAACTAAATCACACGTGTATATGTTGACATTTAAGAGATATACAGTCAAGAAAATCTAGGGGAATGGTGATATATATGCGGATTAGACACCAAAATAAACACTCAACAAATGGCTACAATTTAAGGAATGTGTTTAGTGACGGCATCAGATTCCTAATTGATGGAGAAAAGTCTGGTGGCAAGAAAAGCTGCTTCTAGGAGGTTGTCAAGTGTTTTCGCTCGACGATTCCATTCTTGGGTGGTTGGTTTGGCCCTTGTTCCTGTAACTCGAATCCTATCCCGGTATATCCCATTTTAATTTTACACCATTGTGAACCTTACGCCTTGTTTACTCTCTGATCGAGGTTCTCGGCATTGAAAAATCTTCGTAAACTTAATCACACGTGTATATGTTGACATTTAAGAGATATACAGTCAAGAAAATCAAGGGTAATGGAGATATATATGCGGATTAGACACCAAAAAAAACACTCAACAAATGGCGACAATTTAAGTAATGTGTTTAGTGACGGCATCAGATTCCTAATTGATGGAGAAAGGTCTGGTGGCAAGAAAAGCTGCTTCTAGGAGGTTGTCAAGTGTTTTCGCTCGACGATTCCATTCTTGGGTGGTTGGTTTGGCCCTTGTTCCTGTAACTAGAATCCTAGAGCGGTATATCCCATTTTAATTTTACACCATTGTGAACCTTACGCCTTTTTTACTCTCTGATCGAGGTTTTCGGCATTGAAAAATCTTCGTAAACTAAATCACACGTGTATATGTTGACATTTAAAAGATATACAGTCAAGAAAATCAAGGGCAACGGTGATATATATGCGGATTAGACACAAAAAAAAAACACTCAACAAATGGCTACAATTTAAGGAATGTGTTTAGTGACGGCATCAGATTCCTAATTGATGGAGAAAGGTCTGTTGGCAAGAAAAGCTGCTTCTAGGAGGTTGTCAAGTGTTTTCGCTCGAGGATTCCATTCGTGGGTGGTTGGTTTGGCCCTTGTTACTGTAACTCGAATCCTAGCCCGGTATATCCCATTTTAATTTTACACCGTTGTGAACCTTACGCCTTTTTTACTCTCTGATCGAGGTTCTCGGCATTGAAAAATCTTCGTAAACTTAATCACACGTGTATATGTTGACATTTAAGAGATATACAGTCAAGAAAATCAAGGGTAATGGAGATATATATGCGGATTAGACACCAAAAAAAACACTCAACAAACGGCTACAATTTAAGTAATGTGTTTAGTGACGGCATCAGATTCCTAATTGATGGAGAAAGGTCTGGTGGCAAGAAAAGCTGCTTCTAGGAGGTTGTCAAGTGTTTTCGCTCGACGATTCCATTCTTGGGTGGTTGGTTTGGCCCTTGTTCCTGTAACTCGAATCCTTGCCCGGTATATCCCATTTTAATTTTACACCATTGTGAACCTTACGCCTTTTTTACTCTGTGATTAAGGTTCTCGGCATTGAAAAATCTTCGTAAACTAAATCACACGTGTATATGTTGACATTTAAGAGATATACAGTCAAGAAAATCAAGGGCAACGGTGATATATATGCGGATTAGACACAAAAAAAAAAACACTCAACAAATGGCTACAATTTAAGGAATGTCTTTAGTGACGGCATCAGATTCCTAATTGATGGAGAAAAGTCTGGTGGCAAGAAAAGCTGCTTCTAGGAGGTTGTCAAGTGTTTTCGCTCGACGATTCCATTCTTGGGTGGTTGGTTTGGCCCTTGTTCCTGTAACTCGAATCCTAGCCCGGTATATCCCATTTTAATTTTACACCATTGTGAACCTTACGCCTTGTTTACTCTCTGATCGAGGTTCTCGGCATTGAAAAATCTTCGTAAACTTAATCACACGTGTATATGTTGACATTTAAGAGATATACAGTCAAGAAAATCAAGGGTAATGGAGATATATATGCGGATTAGATACCAAAAAAAACACTCAACAAATGGCGACAATTTAAGTAATGTGTTTAGTGACGGCATCAGATTCCTAATTGATGGAGAAAGGTCTGGTGGCAAGAAAAGCTGCTTCTAGGAGGTTGTCAAGTGTTTTCGCTCGACGATTCCATTCTTGGGTGGTTGGTTTGGCCCTTGTTCCTGTAACTAGAATCCTAGAGCGGTATATCCCATTTTAATTTTACACCATTGTGAACCTTACGCCTTTTTTACTCTCTGATCGAGGTTCTCGGCATTGAAAAATCTTCGTAAACTAAATCACACGTGTATATGTTGACATTAAAAAGATATACAGTCAAGAAAATCAAGGGTAATGGTGATATATATGCGGATTAGACACAAAAAAAAACACTAACCAAATAGCTACAATTTAAGGAATGTGTTTAGTGATGGCATCAGATTCCTAATTGATGGAGAAAGGTCTGTTGGCAAGAAAAGCTGCTTCTAGGAGGTTGTCAAGTGTTTTCGCTCGAGGATTCCATTCGTGGGTGGTTGGTTTGGCCCTTGTTACTCTAACTCGAATCCTAGCCCGGTATATCCAATTTTAATTTTACACCGTTGTGAACCTTACGCCTTTTTTACTCTCTGATCGAGGTTCTCGGCATTGAAAAATCTTCGTAAACTTAATCACACGTGTATATGTTGACATTTAAGAGATATACAGTCAAGAAAATCAAGGGTAATGGAGATATATATGCGGATTAGACACCAAAAAAAAACACTCAACAAAAGGCTACAATTTAAGTAATGTGTTTAGTGACGGCATCAGATTCCTAATTGATGGAGAAAGGTCTGGTGGCAAGAAAAGCTCCTTCTAGGAGGTTGTCAAGTGTTTTCGCTCGACGATTCCATTCTTGGGTGGTTGGTTTGGCCCTTGTTCCTGTAACTCGAATCCTAGCCCGGTATATCCCATTTTAATTTAACACCATTGTGAACCTTACGCCTTTTTTACTCTCTGATCGAGGTTCTCGGCATTGAAAAATCTTCGTAAACTAAATCACACGTGTATATGTTGACATTTAAGAGATATACAGTCAAGAAAATCTAGGGGAATGGTGATATATATGCGGATTAGACACCAAAATAAACACTCAACAAATGGCTACAATTTAAGGAATGTGTTTAGTGACGGCATCAGATTCCTAATTGATGGAGAAAAGTCTGGTGGCAAGAAAAGCTGCTTCTAGGAGGTTGTCAAGTGTTTTCGCTCGACGATTCCATTCTTGGGTGGTTGGTTTGGCCCTTGTTCCTGTAACTCGAATCCTATCCCGGTATATCCCATTTTAATTTTACACCATTGTGAACCTTACGCCTTGTTTACTCTCTGATCGAGGTTCTCGGCATTGAAAAATCTTCGTAAACTTAATCACACGTGTATATGTTGACATTTAAGAGATATACAGTCAAGAAAATCAAGGGTAATGGAGATATATATGCGGATTAGACACCAAAAAAAACACTCAACAAATGGCGACAATTTAAGTAATGTGTTTAGTGACGGCATCAGATTCCTAATTGATGGAGAAAGGTCTGGTGGCAAGAAAAGCTGCTTCTAGGAGGTTGTCAAGTGTTTTCGCTCGACGATTCCATTCTTGGGTGGTTGGTTTGGCCCTTGTTCCTGTAACTAGAATCCTAGAGCGGTATATCCCATTTTAATTTTACACCATTGTGAACCTTACGCCTTTTTTACTCTCTGATCGAGGTTCTCGGCATTGAAAAATCTTCGTAAACTAAATCACACGTGTATATGTTGACATTTAAAAGATATACAGTCAAGAAAATCAAGGGTAATGGTGATATATATGCGGATTAGACACAAAAAAAAAACACTAACCAAATAGCTACAATTTAAGGAATGTGTTTAGTGATGGCATCAGATTCCTAATTGATGGAGAAAGGTCTGTTGGCAAGAAAAGCTGCTTCTAGGAGGTTGTCAAGTGTTTTCGCTCGAGGATTCCATTCGTGGGTGGTTGGTTTGGCCCTTGTTACTGTAACTCGAATCCTAGCCCGGTATATCCCATTTTAATTTTACACCGTTGTGAACCTTACGCCTTTTTTACTCTCTGATCGAGGTTCTCGGCATTGAAAAATCTTCGTAAACTTAATCACACGTGTATATGTTGACATTTAAGAGATATACAGTCAAGAAAATCAAGGGTAATGGAGATATATATGCGGATTAGACACCAAAAAAAAACACTCAACAAAAGGCTACAATTTAAGTAATGTGTTTAGTGACGGCATCAGATTCCTAATTGATGGAGAAAGGTCTGGTGGCAAGAAAAGCTCCTTCTAGGAGGTTGTCAAGTGTTTTCGCTCGACGATTCCATTCTTGGGTGGTTGGTTTGGCCCTTGTTCCTGTAACTCGAATCCTAGCCCGGTATATCCCATTTTAATTTAACACCATTGTGAACCTTACGCCTTTTTTACTCTCTGATCGAGGTTCTCGGCATTGAAAAATCTTCGTAAACTAAATCACACGTGTATATGTTGACATTTAAGAGATATACAGTCAAGAAAATCTAGGGGAATGGTGATATATATGCGGATTAGACACCAAAATAAACACTCAACAAATGGCTACAATTTAAGGAATGTGTTTAGTGACGGCATCAGATTCCTAATTGATGGAGAAAAGTCTGGTGGCAAGAAAAGCTGCTTCTAGGAGGTTGTCAAGTGTTTTCGCTCGACGATTCCATTCTTGGGTGGTTGGTTTGGCCCTTGTTCCTGTAACTCGAATCCTAGCCCGGTATATCCCATTTTAATTTTACACCATTGTGAACCTTACGCCTTGTTTACTCTCTGATCGAGGTTCTCGGCATTGAAAAATATTCGTAAACTTAATCACACGTGTATATGTTGACATTTAAGAGATATACAGTCAAGAAAATCAAGGGTAATGGAGATATATATGCGGATTAGACACCAAAAAAAACACTCAACAAATGGCGACAATTTAAGTAATGTGTTTAGTGACGGCATCAGATTCCTAATTGATGGAGAAAGGTCTGGTGGCAAGAAAAGCTGCTTCTAGGAGGTTGTCAAGTGTTTTCGCTCGACGATTCCATTCTTGGGTGGTTGGTTTGGCCCTTGTTCCTGTAACTAGAATCCTAGAGCGGTATATCCCATTTTAATTTTACACCATTGTGAACCTTACGCCTTTTTTACTCTCTGATCGAGGTTCTCGGCATTGAAAAATCTTCGTAAACTAAATCACACGTGTATATGTTGACATTTAAAAGATATACAGTCAAGAAAATCAAGGGTAATGGTGATATATATGCGGATTAGACACAAAAAAAAAACACTAACCAAATAGCTACAATTTAAGAAATGTGTTTAGTGATGGCATCAGATTCCTAATTGATGGAGAAAGGTCTGTTGGCAAGAAAAGCTGCTTCTAGGAGGTTGTCAAGTGTTTTCGCTCGAGGATTCCATTCGTGGGTGGTTGGTTTGGCCCTTGTTACTGTAACTCGAATCCTAGCCCGGTATATCCCATTTTAATTTTACACCGTTGTGAACCTTACGCCTTTTTTACTCTCTGATAGAGGTTCTCGGCATTGAAAAATCTTCGTAAACTTAATCACACGTGTATATGTTGACATTTAAGAGATATACAGTCAAGAAAATCAAGGGTAATGGAGATATATATGCGGATTAGACACCAAAAAAAAACACTCAACAAAAGGCTACAATTTAAGTAATGTGTTTAGTGACGGCATCAGATTCCTAATTGGTGGAGAAAGGTCTGGTGGCAAGAAAAGCTCCTTCTAGGAGGTTGTCAAGTGTTTTCGCTCGACGATTCCATTCTTGGGTGGTTGGTTTGGCCCTTGTTCCTGTAACTCGAATCCTAGCCCGGTATATCCCATTTTAATTTAACACCATTGTGAACCTTACGCCTTTTTTACTCTCTGATCGAGGTTCTCGGCATTGAAAAATCTTCGTAAACTAAATCACACGTGTATATGTTGACATTTAAGAGATATACAGTTAAGAAAATCTAGGGGAATGGTGATATATATGCGGATTAGACACCAAAATAAACACTCAACAAATGGCTACAATTTAAGGAATGTGTTTAGTGACGGCATCAGATTCCTAATTGATGGAGAAAGGTCTGGTGGCAAGAAAAGCTGCTTCTAGGAGGTTGTCAAGTGTTTTCGCTCGACCATTCCATTCTTGGGGGGTTGGTTTGGCCCTTGTTCCTGTAACTCGAATCCTAGCCCGGTATATCACATTTTAATTTTACACCATTGTGAACCTTACGCCTTTTTTACTCTCTGATCGAGGTTCTCGGCATTGAAAAATCTTCGTAAACTTAATCACACATGTATATGTTGACATTTAAGAGATATACAGTCAATAAAATCTAGGGTAATGGAGATATATATGCGGATTAGACACCAAAAAAAACACTCAACAAATGGCGACAATTTAAGTAATGTGTTTAGTGACGGCATCAGATTCCTAATTGATGGAGAAAGGTCTGGTGGCAAGAAAAGCTGCTTCTAGGAGGTTGTCAAGTGTTTTCGCTCGACGATTCCATTCTTGGGTGGTTGGTTTGGCCCTTGTTCCTGTAACTCGAATCCTAGCCTGGTATATCCCATTTTAATTTTACACCATTGTGAACCTTACGCCTTTTTTACTCTGTGATTAAGGTTCTCGGCATTGAAAAATCTTCGTAAACTAAATCACACGTGTATATGTTGACATTTAAGAGATATACAGTCAAGAAAATCAAGGGCAATGGTGATATATATGCGGATTAGACACAAAAAAAAAAAAAAACACTCAACAAATGGCTACAATTTAAGGAATGTGTTTAGTGACGGCATCAGATTCCTAATTGATGGAGCAAAGTCTGGTGGCAAGAAAAGCTGCTTCTAGGAGGTTGTCAAGTGTTTTCGCTCGACGATTCCATTCTTGGGTGGTTGGTTTGGCCCTTGTTCCTGTAACTCGAATCCTAGCCCGGTATATCCCATTTTAATTTTACCCCATTGTGAACCTTACGCCTTTTTTACTTACTGATCGAGGTTCTCGGCATTGAAAAATCTGCGTAAACTAAATCACACGTGTATATGTTGACATTTAAGAGATATACAGTTAAGAAAATCAAGGGCAATGGTGATATATATGCGGATTAGACACCAAAAAAAAACCACTCAACAAATGGCTACAATTTAAAGAATGTGTTTAGTGACGGCATCAGGTTCCTAATTGATGGAGAAAGGTCTGGTGGCAAGAGAAGCTGCTTCTAGGAGGTTGTCAAGTGTTTTCGCTCGACGATTCCATTCTTGGGTGGTTGGTTTGGCCCTTGTTACTGTAACTCGAATCCTAGCCAGGTGTATCCCATTTTAATTTTACACCATTGTGAATCTTATGCCTTTTTTACTCTCTGATAGAGGTTCTTGGCATTGAAAAATCTTCGTAAACTAAATCACACGTGTATATGTTGACATTTAAGAGATACACAGTCAAGAAAATCAAGGGTAATGGAGATATATATGCGGATTAGACACCAAAAAAACACTCAACAAATGGCTACAATTTAAGTAATGTGTTTAGTGACGGCATCAGATTCCTAATTGATGGAGAAAGGTCTGGTGGCAAGAAAATCTGCTTCTAGGAGGTTGTCAAGTGTTTTCGCTCGACCATTCCATTCTTGGGGGGTTGGTTTGGCCCTTGTTCCTGTAACTCGAATCCTAGCCCGGTATATCACATTTTAATTTTACACCATTGTGAACCTTACGCCTTTTTTACTCTCTGATCGAGGTTCTCGGCATTGAAAAATCTTCGTAAACTTAATCACACGTGTATATGTTGACATTTAAGAGATATACAGTCAAGAAAATCAAGGGTGATGGAGATATATATGCGGATTAGACACCAAAAAAAACACTCATCAAATGGCTACAATTTAAGTAATGTGTTTAGTGACGGCATCAGATTCCTAATTGATGGAGAAAGGTCTGGTGGCAAGAAAAGCTGCTTCTAGGAGGTTGTCAAGTGTTTTCGCTCGACCATTCCATTCTTGGGGGGTTGGTTTGGCCCTTGTTCCTGTAACTCGAATCCTAGCCCGGTATATCACATTTTAATTTTACACCATTGTGAACCTTACGCCTTTTTTACTCTCTGATCGAGGTTCTCGGCATTGAAAAATCTTCGTAAACTTAATCACACATGTATATGTTGACATTTAAGAGATATACAGTCAATAAAATCTAGGGTAATGGAGATATATATGCGGATTAGACACCAAAAAAAACACTCAACAAATGGCGACAATTTAAGTAATGTGTTTAGTGACGGCATCAGATTCCTAATTGATGGAGAAAGGTCTGGTGGCAAGAAAAGCTGCTTCTAGGAGGTTGTCAAGTGTTTTCGCTCGACGATTCCATTCTTGGGTGGTTGGTTTGGCCCTTGTTCCTGTAACTCGAATCCTAGCCTGGTATATCCCATTTTAATTTTACACCATTGTGAACCTTACGCCTTTTTTACTCTGTGATTAAGGTTCTCGGCATTGAAAAATCTTCGTAAACTAAATCACACGTGTATATGTTGACATTTAAGAGATATACAGTCAAGAAAATCAAGGGCAATGGTGATATATATGCGGATTAGACACAAAAAAAAAAAAAAACACTCAACAAATGGCTACAATTTAAGGAATGTGTTTAGTGACGGCATCAGATTCCTAATTGATGGAGCAAAGTCTGGTGGCAAGAAAAGCTGCTTCTAGGAGGTTGTCAAGTGTTTTCGCTCGACGATTCCATTCTTGGGTGGTTGGTTTGGCCCTTGTTCCTGTAACTCGAATCCTAGCCCGGTATATCCCATTTTAATTTTACCCCATTGTGAACCTTACGCCTTTTTTACTTACTGATCGAGGTTCTCGGCATTGAAAAATCTGCGTAAACTAAATCACACGTGTATATGTTGACATTTAAGAGATATACAGTCAAGAAAATCAAGGGCAATGGTGATATATATGCGGATTAGACACCAAAAAAAAACCACTCAACAAATGGCTACAATTTAAAGAATGTGTTTAGTGACGGCATCAGGTTCCTAATTGATGGAGAAAGGTCTGGTGGCAAGAGAAGCTGCTTCTAGGAGGTTGTCAAGTGTTTTCGCTCGACGATTCCATTCTTGGGTGGTTGGTTTGGCCCTTGTTACTGTAACTCGAATCCTAGCCAGGTGTATCCCATTTTAATTTTACACCATTGTGAATCTTATGCCTTTTTTACTCTCTGATAGAGGTTCTTGGCATTGAAAAATCTTCGTAAACTAAATCACACGTGTATATGTTGACATTTAAGAGATACACAGTCAAGAAAATCAAGGGTAATGGAGATATATATGCGGATTAGACACCAAAAAAACACTCAACAAATGGCTACAATTTAAGTAATGTGTTTAGTGACGGCATCAGATTCCTAATTGATGGAGAAAGGTCTGGTGGCAAGAAAATCTGCTTCTAGGAGGTTGTCAAGTGTTTTCGCTCGACCATTCCATTCTTGGGGGGTTGGTTTGGCCCTTGGTCCTGTAACTCGAATCCTAGCCCGGTATATCACATTTTAATTTTACACCATTGTGAACCTTACGCCTTTTTTACTCTCTGATCGAGGTTCTCGGCATTGAAAAATTTTCGTAAACTTAATCACACGTGTATATGTTGACATTTAAGAGATATACAGTCAAGAAAATCATGGGTGATGGAGATATATATGCGGATTAGACACCAAAAAAAACACTCATCAAATGGCTACAATTTAAGTAATGTGTTTTGTGACGGCATCAGATTCCTAATTGATGGAGAAAGGTCTGGTGGCAAGAAAAGCTGCTTCTAGGAGGTTGTCAAGTGTTTTCGCTCTACCATTCCATTCTTGGGGGGTTGGTTTGGCCCTTGTTCCTGTAACTCGAATCCTAGCCCGGTATATCACATTTTAATTTTACAGCATTGTGAACCTTACGCCTTTTTTACTCTCTGATCGAGGTTCTCGGAATTGAAAAATCTTCGTAAACTTAATCACACGTGTATATGTTGACATTTAAGAGATATACAATCAAGAAAATCAAGGGTAATGGAGATATATATGCGGATTAGACACCAAAAAAAACACTCAACAAATGGCGACAATTTAAGTAATGTGTTTAGTGACGGCATCAGATTCCTAATTGATGGAGAAAGGTCTGGTGGCAAGAAAAGCTGCTTCTAGGAGGTTGTCAAGTGTTTTCGCTCGACGATTTCATTCTTGGGTGGTTGGTTTGGCCCTTGTTCCTGTAACTCGAATCCTAGCCTGGTATATCCCATTTTAATTTTACACCATTGTGAACCTTACGCCTTTTTTACTCTGTGATTAAGGTTCTCCGCATTAAAAAAATCTTCGTAAACTAAATCACACGTGTATATGTTGACATTTAAGAGATATACAGTCAAGAAAATCAAGGGCAATGGTGATATATATGCGGATTAGACACAAAAAAAAAAACACTCAACAAATGGCTACAATTTAAGGAATGTGTTTAGTGACGGCATCAGATTCCTAATTGATGGAGAAAAGTCTGGTGGCAAGAAAAGCTGCTTCTAGGAGGTTGTCAAGTGTTTTCGCTCGACGATTCCATTCTTGGGTGGTTGGTTTGGCCCTTGTTCCTGTAACTTGAATCCTAGCCCGGTATATCCCATTTTAATTTAACACCATTGTGAACCGTACGCCTTTTTTACTCTCTGATCGAGGTTCTCGGCATTGAAAAATCTTCGTAAACTAAATCACACGTGTATATGTTGACATTTTAGAGATATACAGTCAAGAAAATCAAGGGGAATGATGATATATATGCGGATTAGACACCAAAAAAAACACTCAACAAATGGCTACAATTTAAGGAATGTGTTTAGTGACGGCATCAGATTCCTAATTGATGGAGAAAGGTCTGCTGGCAAGAAAAGCTGCTTCTAGGAGGTTGTCAAGTGTTTTCGATCGATGATTCTATTATTGGGTGGTTGGTTTGGCCCTTGTTCCTGTAACTCGAATCCAAGCCCGGTATATCCCATTTTAATTTTACACCATTGCGAACCTTACGCTTTTAACTCTCTGATTGAGGTTCTCGGCATGGAAAAATATTCGTAAACTAAATCACACGTGTATATGTTGACATTTAAGAGATATACAGTCAAGAAAATCAAGGGCAATGGTGATATATATGCGGATTAGACACCAAAAAAAAAACACTCAACAAATGGCTACAATTTAAGGAATGTGTTTAGTGACGGCATCAGATTCCTAATTGATGGAGAAAAGTCTGGTGGCAAGAAAAGCTGCTTCTAGGAGGTTGTCAAGTGTTTTCGCTCGACGATTCCATTCTTGGGTGGTTGGTTTGGCCCTTGTTCCTGTAACTCGAATCCTAGCCCGGTATATCCCATTTTAATTTAACACCATTGTGAACCTTACGCCTTTTTTACTCTCTGATCGAGGTTCTCGGCATTGAAAAATCTTCGTAAACTAAATCACACGTGTATATGTTGACATTTAAGAGATATACAGTCAAGAAAATCAAGGGGAATGGTGATATATATGCGGATTAGACACCAAAAAAAACACTCAACAAATGGCTACAATTTAAGGAATGTGTTTAGTGACGGCATCAGATTTCTAATTGATGGAGAAAGTTCTGGTGGCAAGAAAAGCTGCTTCTAGGAGGTTGTCAAGTGTTTTCGCTCGTCCATTCCATTCTTGGGTGGCTGGTTTGGCCCTTGTTCCTGTAACTCGAATCCTAGCCCGGTATATCCCATTTTAATTTTACACCATTGTGAACCTTACGCCTTTTTTACTCTCTGATCGAGGTTCTCGGCATTGAAAAATCGTCCTAAACTAAATCACACGTTTATATGTTGACATTTAAGAGATATACATTCAAGAAAATCAAGGGTAATGGTGATATATATGCGGATTAGACACAAAAAAAAACACTCAACAAATGGCTACAATTTAAGGAATATGTTTAGTGACGGTATCAGATCCCTAATTGATGGAGAAAGGTCTGGTGGCAAGAAAAGCTGCTTCTAGGAGGTTGTCAAGTGTTTTCGCTCGACGATTCTATTCTTGGGTGGTTGGTTTGGCCCTTGTTCCTGTAACTCGAATCCTAGCCCGGTATATCCCATTTTAATTTTACACCATTGCGAACCTTACGCTTTTAACTCTCTGATTGAGGTTCTCGGCATGGAAAAATATTAGTAAACTAAATCACACGTGTATATATTGACATTTAAGAGATATACAGTCAAGAAAATCAAGGGCAATGGTGATATATATGCGGATTAGACACAAAAAAAAACACTCAACAAATGGTTACAATTAAAGAAATGTGTTTAGTGACGGCATCAGATTCCTAATTGATGGAGAAAGGTCTGGTGGCAAGAAAAGCTGCTTCTAGGAGATTGTCAAGTGTTTTCGCTCGAGGATTCCATTCTTGGGTGGTTGGTTTGGCCCTTGTTCCTGTAACTCGAATCCTAGCCCGGTATATCCCATTTTAATTTTATACCATTGTGAACCTTACGCCTTTTTTACTCTCTGATCGAGATTCTAGGCATTGAAAAATCTTCGTAAACTAAATCACACGTGTATATGTTGACATTTAAGAGATATACAATCAAGAAAATCAAGGGCAATGGTGATATATATGCGGATTAGACACATAAAAAAAACACTCAACAAATGGCTACAATTTAAGGAATGTGTTTAGTGACGGCATCAGATTCCTATTTGATGGAGAAAGGTCTGGTGGCAAGAAAAGCTTTTTCTAGGAGGTTGTCAAGTGTTTTCGCTAGACGATTCCATTCTTGGGTGGTTGGTTTGGACCTTGTTCCTGTAACTCGAATCCTAGCCCGGTATATCCCATTTTAATTTTACACCATTGTGAACCTTACGCCTTTTTTACTCTCTGATCGAGATTCTTGGCATTGTAAAATCTTCGTAAACTAAATCACACGTGTATATGTTGACATTTAAGAGATATTCAATCAAGAAAATCAAGGGCAATGGTGATATTTATGCGGATTAGACACAAAAAAAAAAAACACTCAACAAATGGCTACAATTTAAGGAATGTGTTTAGTGACGGCATCAGATTCCTAATTGATGGAGAAAGGTCTGGTGACAAGAAAAGCTGCTTCTAGGAGGTTGTCAAGTGTTTTCGCTAGTCGATTCCATTCTTGGGTGGTTGGTTTGGCCCTTGTTCCTGTAACTCGAATCCTTGCCCGGTATATCCCATTTTAATTTTACACCATTGTGAACCTTACGCCTTTTTTACTCTCTGATCGAGGTTCTCGGCGTTGAAAAATCTTCATAAGCTAAATCACACGTGTATATGTTGACATTTAAGAGATAGACAGTCAAGAAAATCAAGGGCAATGGTGATATATATATGCGGATTAGACACCAAAAAAACACTAAACAAATGACTACAATTTAAGGAATGTGTTTAGTCATGAGCATCAAATTCCTAATTGATGGAGTTATGTCTGGTGGCAAGAAAAGCCGCTTCTAGGAGATTGTCAAGTGTTTTCACTCAACGATTCCATTCTTGGGTGGTTGGTTTGGCCGTTGTTCCTGTAACTCGAATCCTAGCCCGGTTTATCCCATTTTAATTTTACACCATTGTGAACGTTACGCCTTTTTTACTCTCTGATCGAGGTTCTCGACATTGAAAAATCTTCGTAAACTAAATCACACGTGTATATGTTGACATTTAAGAGATATACAGTCAAGAAAATCAAGAGCAATTGTGATATATGTGCGGATTAGACACAAAAAAAAACACTCAACAAATGGCTACAATTTAAGGAATGTGTTTAGTGATGGCATCAGATTCCTAATTGACGGAGAAAGGTCTGGTGGCATGAAAAGCTGCTTCTAGGAGGTTGTCAAGTGTTTTCGCTCGACGATTCCATTCTTGCGTGGTTGGTTTGGCCCTTGTTCCTGTAACTCGAATCCTAGCCTGGTATATCCCATTTTAATTTTACACCATTATGAACCTTACGCCTTTTTTACTCTCTGATCGAGGTTCTCGGCATTGAAAAATCTTCATAAACTAAATAAGACGTGTATATGTTGACATTTAAGAGATATACAGTCAAGAAAATCATGGGCAATTGTGATATATGTGCGGATTAGACACTAAAAAAACACTCAACAAATGGCTACAATTTAAGGAATGTGTTTAGTGATGGCATCAGATTCCTAACTGATGGAGAAAGGTCTGGTGGTAAGAAAAGCTACTTCTAGGTGGTAGTCAAGTTTTTTCGCTCGACGATTCCATTCTTGGATTGTTGGTTTGGCCCTTCTTCCTGTAACTCGAATCCTAGCCCGGTATATCCCATTTTAATTTTACACCGTTGTGAACCTTACGCCATTTTTACTCTCTGATCGAGATTCTCGGCATTGAAAAATCTTCGTAAACTAAATCACACGTGTATATGTTGACATTTAAGAGATATACAGTCAAGAAAATCAAGGGCAATGGTGATATATATGCGGATCAGACACCAAAAAAACACTCAACAAATGGCTACTGTTTTGGTAAAAATTTACCGAAGTAATTAAGTGATCAAATTAGTTAAGTGAGGTAGTGTGCTAAGAAAATGTATTAAAATATGTTAATTAAGTTGTTTGCAAAAACAGTTTTCAGGATACGACTCGGGATATTGAGTTGTATCTATGATCAAACAATGAGCGAAAAGTAAAGGGGGTGACACGAGATATACGAGGAAAGCCCTTGATCAATCTAGATCACCGGCACAAAACCTCGGGAGCTGACAATCGCAGCTGCCTTGTTCTTCTTATTACTTTAAACGTCAGGATACAATGCAGGATATTGATCAGATCGCTACGTGTTACAATGCTTTTAGTGAAAGTGAGAATTGCGAGAGAGTAAAGTGTTAGAGAGTAGTGAGTGTTGTTGTGTCCTATTCGATCTGATTTATCCAACTATTTATAGCTAAGAAACACAAACAAAAATTCCTATAAATGGGGGATGCTTCCGAATATTCCATAGTTAACGTTATGGACCGAGTAAAGCGGCTTCAATGTCTTTCTTCGAACGACTTAGACCGAGCCTTCTGGGGAAAGAGTCCTCATGAACGTTACAAGCTTGGATTCGTATTCCTGCACATAATCCATTAGTAATCCTCAGGATACCATTCAGGATGTTACCAATATCCTGAATCAGCATCCCGGGTATGAACATATATCATACAAGCAAGATATAATTAAAGATATTATCCAGGATATGAGCTCAGAATTTCACCCATAACAATTGTCCCCAAAAAATGTTACCGTTTAGTATCCTGGCACTAACGGTTATATTTTTTACGAATAACGAGGCAATTAAGAGATTAGATCTTGATGTGACAGCTTGTAACCGCTTAGTCTATAATTACTCATTACATCCCTATAACTTCTCATCCTCATCCTCTTTTAACCATTACCGAAGAGAAAAAAGGTAAATACTTTCTCTCTCATCTTCATCTTCATCCTCCCATTTCAATCAAAAATTCAGGCGACCATATGGCAAGGCAGACAAGATCCAGCTCCGGTGACTCCGCTCCTACATTCTTCCGCCAGAATCTTCTTCAAGAACCGGAGAAGGAGATATGCTCCTTCGATAGTGCCCACTTGTCGGCTCTCAAATCCTCCGGCATCTTCTCAGAAGGGACGGTGTTCCGTCCGTTTGACCGGGAAATCCGGTCGGATATGGTTTCCGATGAGTGGTTGTGTTTTAACGCCTTTCCCTTTACCTTAGGATTGTAGTTTCCCTTTCCAGATTTCATCACTGAATTCTTTAACATCACGACAATCTGCTTTAGTCAAACAATGCCGATGCTCTGGCGTGTCTTGTCTATTCTTGATCAAATCAAGAGGAACCATATTCCTGACCTTTCCGTTCATGACCTCCCCCTAGCATATCGGCTTAGATGCCATGGTTCCTGTAGATTTTTGTTCTATTCTACCTCCGGTGATCCACTGATACTTCGTGCCACCAGGAATGAGGAGAAATGGCAATCCAAATTCTTCTTTGTAAAAAGAGACTCAATCCCTGGTGGAACGGAATATCCGGTGAAGTGGTTGAGAAAGGGTAGGATTTAGGGTTTAAGGATGATCCTATCTTATATCCTGTTTCATATCTTGTACTAATTTTTTTTATTTTCTTGTACACAGCCGATTTTAGGAAGCTTGCACCTCCCCTAGCTGAATAACAGAAGAGAATTGACGCCATCAGACTCCTCCCAGAGGCTGAAAGAAGTTTCAACCCGTTTCCAGCATCCCCAAGTCCACTCTCTAGTTCAAACATGTCTGGTAAGGATCCTGCACAATATCCTGTATACATGTTCTTATTTGATATGTTTAGGAAAGAGTTTTACTCCCTGTATGCAGACTCCAGCAAAGTTCCAATCTTCCTGGACCTTGATGAGCTTGATAGCTACCCCACTCCAGTCGATGTCAAGAAAGACACTCCCGCCATTACCAGCTCCAAGCCGCTCCTGGCTCCCAAGCCTACTCCGAGAACCCGTGCTTCCACTTCCAAGAAGAGGAAGGGTTCTGAGGTCAGCACCCCAGGTCCTGAAGGGTTCTCATACGAAGAACTCAGCTTCACTGATTCCTTAGAACCGATGACATCCTTCCTCAACAAGGTAATATCCTGACACTATATCCTGCACAAATATCCTGATAGAATATCCTGACAAGATATCCTGGTTAATATATTTTGACTTATACCTGAATTTTGACGTACAGGGCCTCCAACATCTGCTTCATCTTTACACCGATGCTTGCAGCACAAACAAGTTCCAGAAGGCCAGGATCAAACAGCTTGAGACCACTGTTGCCGACCAAGGCGCCATTGCTGAAGTCGAGACCCGACATTATGAGGACAAGTTGAAGAAGGTCACTCAGGATGCTGAGATAAAGCTGGCTGCCGTCCAAGTAGAGCACGAACAGGCCATGGTCTCTTTTCGGTAAGGGATCAAGAACTCAGCCATCGTCTCCCTGCTACAAGCTCGCATCAAGATGGCTTATGAGGCCAAGGGGACAGGTCTTGAATGCCCAGCCTGGCCGGTTGACTCATGGGTGGCGAAGCTGAAGGAACTTGGTGGCAAAGATGTGCCGCTTCCTGCTGAGACTGGCGAATCCTCTAAGTCAGCAGAGCCGGTGGACAAGGCTGGAGAAAATAAGGATGCTGGAACGGATGCTGGCGAGGATGCTGCTCAGGATGCTGAGGCTGAGAAGACGGAGAAGGCTGGAGAAGATGCCGCTGTGTGAGGGCATTCAAGTGGGCGATGAAGGATGTTGATGCCTAGGACGGAGCCCACTTTTTTAAATTTGAATGTTGGTGTGTAACCCTAAAACAATTTACTTTTTCCTGCATTTTACTTTTCCTGCATTTGAACAATATGATGGCCAAAGGTGGAGGGATCCTGAGTTTCCGGACGAAGCCCTTGGTCATCAACGTTAGTATGCTTTACTTTTGGACAATATAACAGTTGGAGGTGGATGGGTCTCGGTTTCAGACAAAACCTTCGACTGTTAAATAAATAAGGTAAGGAACTAATTGTGCCTTTGGTGGATGGACCTCGGTTAGAGGTGAAACCAAAAGCACAACTTTTGACATGTTAATAATATGACATTCTTTTGGCTTTATTTCCATTGTTACAACTTCACTGCATAAATTTTACTTATGAAAATAGTTTTGTTAGAACACTTTTGGGAACATATTGTAGGAATATCCTGAGAGATATCCTGCTCAGGATACTGCCACATAACTTATAAAACTCAAGTTATCCAAATAAAAAGGAGAGACAATACCAAAGATTCCTAGAGAGTCAATTCCAATCTTTCACCATAGGAATGTCCCCAGTGCACATTTATAAATTTGAATCCATCCTTTGAATTGTATGATGTATGTCCCCTGTGTTCAGCATATTTGTAGGCTTAGGAATGCCAGCATAGTCATACTTTAGCTATTCTGTAGATAAATCCTGAATATCCCGGGGATAAACCCTTAATATCCTGGGGATAAACCCACAATGTCCTGGGGGTAAACCCTCAATATCCTGGGGATAAACCCACAATGTCCTGGGGGTAAACCCTCAATATCCTGGGGATAAACCCTGATTTTCATGCGCTACAGGTGGGAGTGTATAAACTCCAAGACTTAGAAAGGTGAAAACCTTTAAACCTTAGAGAGTATGAAAATACCCTTTCGTGAGAGAGGGTGATCAATCCTCATATACCTTTAGGATCCAGGATATAGCCAATATTAACGAAATTGCCAGCCACTTTTACATGAACTGGTCCCGCTACCTTGAACTATTCCTAGATAACTTGCGCTCCAGGCGGGGTGTTTAAACCCAATTCGTAAGAAAGGTGAATACCTTTAAACCTTTGAAGGGATTAGAATCCCTTATACGTGAGAGAGGCGGCCAATCCTCTAATCCTTCGAAATATCCTGAGCATGTATCCTGGAGCTATATCCTGAGACATATTCTACAAAAATAACCTTAAACTAAGGTGGGTGTTAGCTTGGCTAACACCCCTCCGATGCCTAAGTTAGTATTGGGTTCAAGATAATAAAAAAAATTCAAATATATTTAAAAGAGGTAGAATACATACCATTCTGAGATAGGAAATAAATTCTAATCTTACTTGAAATAGAGCTTTAAGTGTATAGTGTTCCAAGATCTTGGTAGCATATCTCCCTCCATACTCTTGAGTCGGTATGCTCCTTTCCCTGATTCTGATTCAACCTCGTATGATCCTTCCCACTTTGGATCCAACTTTCCATCGGTAGGATTAGTGGTATTTTGAAAAGCCTTTCTTAATACCTAATCACCAACTTGAAATCTTCTAGTCCTTATATTCTTGTTATATGCCCTGGATATCCTCTGTTGATATGCTGCCATCCTTAGCCTTGCCGCATCTCTTGTTTCGTCTACAGTGTCCAAATCTTGGCATAAAGCTTTAGGATTCTGCTCAGGATCCCGGAGGATAGATCTTGCCGTAGGTATCACCATTTTTGTTGGGATCACTGCTTCTGCTCCAAATACCAAGGAAAACGGGGTTTGGCCAGTTGCATTTTTTACTGTTGTTCTATCAGCCCACAAAATAAAGGGTAGTTCTTCTGCCCATCTTCCTTTCTTAGCTCCTAGCCTCTTCTTCAAGTTGTTGACAATTATCTTGTTCGAGGATTCAGCTTGTCCATTTGCTTGAGGATGTACTGGAGTAGATGTGATCATTTTAATTCCCCAACTCTTGCAAAACTCAGTAGTCCTCTTACTTATAAACTGAGATTCATTGTCACAGATGATTTCAGCTGGTACTCCAAACCTGGTCAGGATATTCCTTTTTATGAAGGGTACTACTTCTTGGTCTCTAACTTGAACAAATACTTCAGCTTCAACCCATTTGGAAAAATAGTCAGTCATTACTAGCATAAAGACTTTTCCTCCTGGAGCTTTTGGCAATTTTCCTACTATGTCCATTCCCCATTTCATGAATGGCCAAGGGGAAGTTATAGGATATAGTGGTTCAGCTTGTTGATGTAATATGTTACTATGCCTTTGACATGCATCATATCTTCGAGCATATTCTGTGGTATCCTTTTTCATTGTCGGCCAATAGTATCATGTTCTTAATACTTTTGAGAATAATAACCTGCCCCCAGTATGGTTACCACAATCCCCTTCATGTATATCCTGAAGCACTTCCTTAGTTTCAGGATCCTTCAAGCATCTCAGATATGGTCCTGCAAGAGATTTCTTGTACAAAATATTATTTATAATGGTGAATCGCGATACCTTCATCCTAAATGCCTTAGGATTTTCGTCTTTGGGGATGTGTCCTTCCTTGAGATATCTTGTGATTAGAGTTATCCATGATTCAGTATCCTCATCAGGATCATGACCAGGATCCTGGATGCTTGTTACCTCCTTATCCTGAGCTTTGAAGGGATCCAGAGCAGGATACAAGATATGAAGTATGGGTATTTGAGTTCCCTCAGGTATTCTGACAGATGATCTTAGGTTTGCCAAGGCATCCGCTTCAGCATTATCTTCTCTTGGTACCTGTTCAAGTGTAAAAATATCAAAATATCCTGCTAATTGTTTGAGAATATCGAGGTACTCGATTAACTTCTCACCTTTAACTACATAGGATCCATTAAAATGATTAGTGATTAACAAGGAGTCAACATATACTTGTAAATTCTTGATATTCATATTTTTAGGCAACTCTAATCCTGCAATTAAAGCCTCATATTCTACTTCATTATTAGTGGTAGGAAATTCACACCTAATAGCCTAGGGTAATATGTCCCCCCTGTGGCGATTTTAGTCGTATTCCCAATCCTACTCCTCTAACATTAGATGCACCATCAGTATATAATGTCCAGGATTCTGAGGTTTCACCTAATTGTTGGACTTCTTGGTCTACTTCATCCTGAATATCACTACTGAAATCAACCACAAAGTCAGCTAGAGCCTGTGATTTTTTGGCATTTCTAGGTTCATATACTAAGTCATAAGCACTTAACTTCACTGACCACTTAGCCATTCTGCCTGACATCTCAGATTTTCTAAGCACATTTTTAACAGGATAATTGGTTTTAACATGAATCCTATGTGTCTCGAAGTAATGTCTAAGCTTTGTCGATGCCATAACCAGAGCCAATATTAATTTTTCTAAATGAGAATATCTAGTCTCAGCATCTAATAAACTTTTACTAACATAATAGATAGGATACTGCTGACCTTCATGATCCTTTATAAGGACGGCACTTACAGCATTCCCCGATACTGCGAGGTATAGGGATAGTGGTTCACCATTTTCAGGCTTCATTAACAGAGGTGCAGTTGAAAGATACTGCTTCAAATCCTGCAGGGCTGCTTCATGCTTCTCTTTCCATTCGAACTTCTTGTTTTTCTTCAGGATATCATAAATTTCCTTACATTTTTCCGAGGATCTTGAGATAAATCTGTTCAATGCCGCTACTCGTCCCGTCAGTCTTTGAACATCCTTCATATTGGTAGGTGATTTGATACCTAAGATGGCTTTGATCTGTTCTGGGCTAGCTTCTATTCCTCTTTTGGTTACCATATATCCTAAAAACTTTCCTGCTCCAACTCCAAAATGGCACTTGGCAGGATTCAGCTTCATATTATATTGATCCTTAGCCTTCTTAGATTTTACCACCATATCATCAATGTACACCTCCATGGTGTCCCCCAGCTTGTCTTTAAACATCATGTTCACCAATCTATGGTACATTGCACCTGCATTTTTCAAACCAAAAGGCATAGCAGTATAACAATAAATTCATGTTGGTGTCACGAAGGCAGTATCCTCCTAGTCTGAAGGTTCCATTTGGAAATCCTGAGGATGCATCCATGAAGGTTAACATCTCATGGCCGGCAGTAGCATCCACCATTGCATCAATATGAGGAAGAGAAAATGGGTCTTTGGGACAGGCTTTATTCAAGTCTGTGTAATCCACACAAACTCTCCATTTCCCATTTTTCTTCTGTACCACGACTACATTTGCTAGCCATCTTGGAAACTTGACTTCTCTGATCATCTTGGATTTCAATAGCCTCTCTACTTCTTCCTGAATAATCATATTTCGCTTCGGAGCAAATTTCCTTCTCTTTTGTTGGACAGGTTTGAATAATCTGTCAATACCAAGCTTGTGTGTTATAATATCTTTGGAAATGCCTGTCATATCCTCATGCTTCCACGCGAATATCGACATCCTGCATTTCAAAAAGTTAGTTAACTGTTCTTCAATTTACTAAGGGATATTGGTTCCTACGAGCACCGAGATATCCGGATTATCCTGATCCGGGATAATTTTCTTTACATCCTACTCTGAAGCCTCCACGATATCCTGGGCCCGCATCTTTAATTGCTATGCTGCATTAGGCTTGGTTGAGGATTTCATTGATGATGAGTAACATTCCTTCGCCTCCTGCTGATCACTATCAACCTTGACAACCCCCCAAGGGGTAGGGATCTTGATGCATTGATGATAAGTTGATGGCACGGCCTTCATATCATGGATCCAAGGCCTACCCAATATGATATTATAGCAGGATAGGGAGTCCATCACACAGAAGCGTTGTAATGAGTTAACCCCTTCAACATACACTGGTAACTTTATCTCTCCCACTGTGTTCCTAGCCTCTCCACTGAACCCAACAAGCACGGTGGATTTCGAAGTGATATCCATTGGAGATACACTCATTCTCTTCAAGGTCTCTAGTTGGATTATGTTGACGGAGCTGCCATTGTCCACCAATATCCTGCGTACAAAATGGTTAGCCACATATAATGTTATTACCAGAGCAACATGATGAGGATCCTGAACAGTATCCATGTCATCACTGTCGAAGGTGTTCACTTTATCAGTTGTGAGGGTAGTCATCCAGGCTGGTTTATCTCCTCTTTCAGCCTTATCCTCCTTCGCATGTCTCTTAGCTGCAGAATACGAAGTCCCACAAATGTCGGATCCTCCTGAAATGAAGTTGATTATCTTGGCATCGGCAGGAGGTGATGCTGCTCATTCAGTATCCTTCTCAGTATCCTGACCCTTATTCTTCTTTCTCCCTAGGAGATCCTTTAGATATCCCTTGCTTAGGAGATAGCTTATTTCTTTTCTTAGAGCAATGCAATCCTCAGTTACATGTCTGAAATCTTCATGGAAGGCACACCACTTGGACTTATCCTTCCAATCAGCCTTTTGTTGATTCTTCCGAGGCCACCTGGCCTTGTCTCCTAAACCCTGCATAGCATACATCAGTTCAGGTATGTTAACAGAAAAGCAATATTCAGATAATTCAGGATACTCCTCAGGATCCTCGTCTTCAATAGCGTTCAATTTCTTGCTGTCATTTCTGCCATATGGCTTAGAGCGATATGGTTTAAACGAGGATTCTGATTTCCTATTGGTTGATTCATAAGTGGTGGACGAATTCATCCTCTCTTGCATCTTTTTGTCATCCTCCAGTCGAATATATCTTAAAGCCCTGTTTTGAGCTTCATCCAAGTTCCTGCATGGGTTCATTACAAGATCCTGGTAAAACTGAGAATCTTTTTGCAGCCCCATCTTGAAAGCCTGCACAACTGTTGCAACATCAAGATGTGGAATATCCAAGGATTCTCGGCTAAACTTGTTCACATAATCTCTTAAGGATTCCTGAGGTCCTTGAGTTATCCTGTAGAGATCACTTGTTAGTTTTTCAAAACTTCAACTGCAAGAAAATTGACTATTAAATAAATTCACTAGGTGAGAAAATGATGTAATCGAATGAGGAGGAACGTCTAAGAGCCATTTTAAGGCTGATCCTGTTAAGGTAGAACCAAAACCCTTGCACAGTCATGCTTCCTTGAGGTCCGAAGGGATAGGGTTGATATCCATTCTTTCCCTATACTGGGCAATATGCTCCACAGGATCCGTAGTTCCATCATAGAGCTTCATGTTGGGGGTTTGAAATCTTTTTGGGATTTCAGCATCACAAATAGGATATGCAAACCGGGATATCCTGTGGCTGTCTTGGGACACTTCCGGAATTGGCTGGACCACTCCAGGTACACTGGATATCCTATCCTTCAATTTTTGAAGCTCCCTAGAAAATGCTGACGTCATACCTGCATCCTGCAAATATCCATTATTGTTAGTAGCAAGAATATTATTATTTGACACGTTACCGGTCTGAGGATTCTTGCCATATCCTGAAGCATATCTTGAGCTCCTCACAGTTGACGTCCTGACTGAGGAGGGTATTTCAGGAGTATGATTCTGAGAATGGCTCGGCACAATATTTCCCCTGTTATCCACAGTATATACGGCCGAACTGAAGTTCAAAGCCCTGGGTAGTAAAGGAGTGACAATATCCTCAGCGGGCCTGCTTGAGCTGGATTTCAAGAGTTGTATTTCTCTCATCAGCATTTGGTTGGTTTCCTGTTGTTGCCTCATTTGTTCCTGTACACTACCAAATAAGGTTAGAATTTCATCATTAGAAGCCAAAACAGGACCAGATCCCTGAGTGCTCAGAGTAGGGATAATATCCTGAGGTTGTGAAGAAGCTTGCATCCTTGGAGGAGGTAGTGGAAGCACCGAACCAGTAGTAGCAGAGGTTGTAGTAGACACGGTGGAAGAGCCCATGTTTGATCTCGAGGCCATTGTAAATAATGTGGCAACAAGTTTTGAAAATAGAAAACCAAGTAACGATTTCGCAAAAACTTTTAGTAGAAATAGCACCACTTGCCCCACGGTGGGCGCCAAATTATTTTGGTCAAAAATTATCGAAGCAATTAAGTGGGGTAGTGTGCTAAGAAAATGTGTTAAAATATGTTAATTAAGTTGTTTGCAAAAACAGTTTTTAGGATACGGCTCAGGATATTGAGCTGTATCTAGGATCAAACAATGAGCAAAAAGTAAAGGTGGTGACACGAGATATACGAGGAAAGCCCTTGATCAATCTAGATCGCCGGTATAAAACCTCGGGAGCTGACAATCGCAGCTTCCTTGTTCTTCTTATTACTTTAAACGTCAGGATACAGTGCAGGATATTGATCAGATCGCTACGTGTTACAATGCTTTTAGTGAAAGTGAGAATTGTGAGAGAGTAAAGTGTTAGAGAGCAGTGAGTGTTGTTGTGTCCTATTCGATCTGATTTATCCAACTATTTATAGCTAAGAAACATAAACAAAAATTCCTATAAACAGGGGATGCTTCCGAATATTCCATAGTTAACGTTATAGATCGAGTAAAGCGGCTTCAACGTCTTTCTTCGAACGACTTAGACCGAGTCTTCCGGGAAAAGAGTCCTCATGAACGTTACAAGCACATAATCCATTAGTAATCCTTAGGATACCATTCAGGATGTTACCAATATCCTGAATCAGCATCCCGGGTATGAACATATATCATACAAGCATGATATAATTAAAGATATTATCCAGGATATGAGCTCAAAATTTCACCAATAACAGCTACAATTTAGGGAATGTGTTTAGTGACGGGCACCAGATTCCTAATTGATGGAGAAAGGTCTGGTGGCAAGAAAAGCTGCTTCTAGGAGGTTGCCAAGTGTTTTCGCGCGACGATTCCATTCTTGGGTGGTTGGTTTGGCCCTTGTTCCTGTAACTCGAATCCTAGCCCGGTATATCCCATTTTAATTTTACACCATTGTTAACCTTATGCCTTTTTACTCTCTGAACGAGGTTCTCTGCATTGAAAAATCTTCGTAAACTAAATCACACGTGTATATGTTGACATTTAAGAAATATACAGTCAAGAAAATCAAGTGAAATGGTGATATATATGCGGATTAGACAAAAAAAACACTCAACAAATGGCTACAATTTAAAGAATGTGTTTAGTGACGACATCAGATTCCTAATTGATGGAGAAATGTCTGGTGGCATGAAAAGCTGCTTCTAGGAGGTTGTCAAGTGTTTTCGCTCGACGATTCCATTCTTGGGTGGTTGGTTTGACCCTTCCTCTTTGTTCTCTAAGCGCGTGTCTCTTGAAGATGCTAGAAATATGGTTCAAGATGTCACGGATGATGAGATAAAAAATGCTCTTTTTGGGATTGAAGACTGCAAAGCTCCTGGTCCGGATGGGTATTCTGCCAAGTTCTTTAAATCGGCTTGGAGTGTTGTGGGTAAGGATGTGTGCCTTGCTATTAGAGGTTTCTTTCGTAATGGGAAACTCCTTAAAGAAGTTAACGCCACAGTTATTGCCCTCGTCCCTAAGATGGAAACCCCGAGAAGGGTCACCGATTTTAGACCTATCGCCTGCTGTAATGTTATTTACAAGTGCATTAGTAAGATTGTGGCCGACAGAATAAAAAGTTCCTTGAAGTATATCGTCAATGATAACCAATGTGCCTTCATTCCTGAACGGCAAATCAGTGATAATATCCTCCTAACCCAAGAACTGATGCGTAACTACCACAGAAGTAGGGGAGAGGCTAGATGTGCTCTTAAGATTGATATTCAAAAGGCGTATGACACCGTGGAATGGGAGTTCCTTAGATCCTGCTTGGTGCACTTTGGATTTCCCCCCAAAATGGTGAACTGGATTATGTCGTGTGTCACCACTACCTCCTTTTCCATAGCGGTCAATGGTGAGCATCATGGTTTCTTTAAGGGTAGCCGAGGCCTTCGTCAGGGTGACCCCATGTCCCCTTACTTGTTTACGCTTGTTATGGAAGTCTTGACCCTTATGATCAGCCGTCGGGTTAGGAATAATGAGAGCTTTGAGTACCACTGGCACTGTAAGGAAGTTGGCCTTACCCATCTTTGCTTTGCAGACGATTTGTTACTTTTCTGTCATGGGGACACTAACTCGGTTTATACCCTGTTAGATGCTCTGGAGGAATTCAAGCAGGCTTCAGGTCTAGTTCCTAGTATTCCCAAAAGCACTATTTACTTTGGCAGCGTTGATCCGAATGTTCAAGAAATTATAGAAAGCAATATCCAATTCAAGGTGGGTGAGCTGCCAGTAAGATACTTAGGTGTTCCGTTACTTTCTACGAGTCTTCGGAAAAAAGACTGCACCCCCCTCATTGATAAGGTTAAGAAAAGGCTGCATGATTGGAAAAACAAGTCGTTATCTTTTGCTGGCAGGTTGCAACTTATATCCTCGGTTCTGAACTCTATTCAGGTCTTCTGGTCTTCGGTGTTCATTCTCCCAGTCTCGGTTTCTAAGGAGATTGAAAAGCTAATGCGGGGATTCCTCTGGTGCCATGGTGATTTGAAAAGAGGGAAGGCCAAGGTAAAGTGGAAGGATGTGTGTGTGCCTATGTGTCAGGGTGGGCTTGGTCTAAAACTCCTTCGTACTTGGAATATTGCTCTTATCTCTAAACATGTCTGGAACATCATCACCAGGAAAGAGTCTATTTGGGTTAAATGGATCTATCATTACAAATTACAAAACAACAACTTTTGGGAGTTGGAATGTAAAAATGATGTTTGTTGGAGCTGGAGGAAAATCATGGAATGTCGTGCTTCTATCCGAGCTCATATTATCCACATCATTGGTGATGGCAAATCCACGTCGGCTTGGTTCGACAACTGGCATCCAAGTGGTCCCCTATGTAGAGTTCTCACCCACAGAAACATGTGCGAAGGTGACTTTTCAAGACACAACAAGGTGGCTGACATAGTTGCAAATGGCATGTGGAAATGGCCTGAGGATTGGCAGTACCGGTTTCCAATCTTATACCTTCACCCTACTGTCACTATCCAGCGGAATGTTCAGGATAAGATCAGATGGAAGACGTCATCAGGGAAACTTATTCCGTTTGCTGTGGGTGATGTCTGGTTGGACATTAGAGAGGAATGCGAAGAGGTCCCGTGGTGCAAATTGGTTTGGTTTAGCCAAAACATTCCCAGGCATGCGTTTATTCTTTGGTTGGCGTTGAAAAACAAACTTCAAACCCACGATATCATTGGGAGATGGGCTGATGTCTCTGACTTAAAATGCAGCCTTTGTAAGAGCACTGCGGACTCCCACTCTCATCTTTTCTTTGAATGTCCGTTTTCACGTAAAATATGGGATGAGCTGAAAGCAGTAACTATGCTTGGTAGTTTGTATTATAGTTGGCCCCTTGTGGTCAACTATATGTGTACCCTGCCAGGAACCAGCTCTGTCTGGAGTGTCATTAATCGACTGGCTCTGGGGGCTGCTGTGTATTACATTTGGCAGGAGAGAAACCTCAGGGTTCATGAATCCTGTGCCAGGTCTGCTGATGAGGTGCTAAAGTTAATAAAAGAGTCTGTCAGGCTCAGATTGATGGGTGTTAAGTTGGCTAAGTCGGCTGCATCTGTGCATGCTACTCGTATATGGAGAATCCCTGAGGATTTCTGGAAACAGCTGGACCAAAAAAACAATCCTATCCCATGATGTTACTGTTCTCCCTTTATGCTATTTGGGGATGGTGGATAATATGGCTTTCTACTCTTGGGAGTTATGAGGTTTTTGTGAGAGATTCTGGTTATGGAGAGGTGAAAGTTAACACTCAATTCGTTAAATCCTTACTCATCTATACCCTCACGGTAAAAATTTTCGCCTTTTTGTCTATTTTGGGTGGTATCGGGCTGGGTTGGTGTTGTTTGCTGGTGGGTACTGCTCTCGGGTGGGTCTGGGTTGGGCCTGGTGCTCTTTCGTTTTTTGTGGGTGAAAATGTCGGGCATCACTGGCTGATTAGTGATACAAATTTTTGTGGGCCGCCTCTCATGTATATATGCGGATTAGACACCAAAAAAACACTAAACAAATGGCTACAATTTAATGAATGTGTTTAGTGACGGGCATCAGATTCCTAATTGATGGAGAAAGGTCTGGTGGCAAGAAAAGCTGCTTCTAGGAGGTTGTCAAGTGTTTTTGCTCAACGATTCCATTCTTGGGTGGTTGGTTTGGCCCTTGTTCCTGTAACTAGAATCCTAGCCAGGTATATCCCATTTTAATTTTACACCATTGTTAACCTTACGCCTTTTTCACTCTCTGATCGAGGTTCTCGGCATTGAAAAATCTTCGTAAACTAAATCACACGTGTATATGTTGACATTTAAGAGATATACAGTCAAGAAAATCAAGGGCAATGGTGATATATATGCGGATTAGACACCAAAAAAAAACACTCAACAAATGGCTACAATTTAAGGAATGTTTAGTGACGGCATCAGATTCCTAATTGATGGAGAAAGGTCTGGTGGCAAGAAAAGCTACTTCTAGGAGGTTGTCAAGTGTTTTCGTTCGACGATTCCATTCTTGGGTGGTTGGTTTGGCCCTTGTTCCTGTAACTCGAATCCTTGCCCGGTATATCCCATTTTAATTTTACACCATTGTGAACCTTACGCCTTTTTTACTCTCTGATCGAGGTTCTCGGCATTGAAAAATCTTCGTAAACTAAATCACACGTGTATATGTTGACATTTAAGAGGTATACAGTCAAGAAAATCAAGGACAATGGTGATATATATGCGGATTAGACACCAAAAAAACACTAAACAAATGGCTACAATTTAATAAATGTGTTTAGTGACGGGCATCAGATTCCTAATTGATGGAGAAAGGTCTGGTGGAAAGAAAAGCTGCTTCTAGGAGGTTGTCAAGTGTTTTTGCTCGACGATTCCATTCTTGGGTGGTTGGTTTGGCCCTTGTTCCTGTAACTAGAATCCTAGCCCGGTATATCCCATTTTAATTTTACACCATTGTTAACCTTACGCCTTTTTCACTCTCTGATCGAGGTTCTCGGCATTGAAAAATCTTCGTAAACTAAATCACACGTGTATATGTTGATATTTAAGAGATATACAGTCAAGAAAATCAAGGGCAATGGTGATATATATGCGGATTAGACACCAAAAAAAAACACTCAACAAATGGCTACAATTTAAGGAATGTGTTTAGTGACGGCATCGGATTCCTAATTGATGGAGAAATGTCTGGTGGCAAGAAAAGCTGCTTCTAGGAGGTTGTCAAGTGTTTTCGCTCGACGATTCCATTCTTGGGTGGTTGGTTTGGCCCTTGTTCATGTAACTCGAATCCTAGCCAGGTGTATCCCATTTTAATTTTACACCATTATGAACCTTACGCATTTTTTACTCTCTCATCGAGGTTCTCAGCATTGAAAAATCTTCGTAAACTAAATCACACGTGTAAATGTTGACATTTAAGAGACATACAGTCAAGAAAATCAAGGGCAATGGTGATATATATGCGGATTAGACACCAAAAAAAAAACACTCAACAAATGGCTACAATTTAAGGAATGTGTTTAGTGATGGCATCAGATTTCTAATTGATGGAGAAAGGTCTGGTGGCAAGAAAAACTGTTTCTAGGAGGTTGTCAAGTGTTTTCGCTTGACGATTCCATTCTTGGGTGGTTGGTTTGGCCCTTGTTCCTGTAACTGGAATCCTAGCCAGGTAAATCCCATTTTAATTTTGCACCATTATGAACCTTACGCCTTTTTTACTCTCTGATCGAGGTTCTCGGCATTGAAAAATCTTCGTAAACTAAATCACACGTGTATATGTTGACATTTAATAGATATACAGACAAGAAAATCAAGGGCAATGGTGATATATATGCGGATTAGACACCAAAAAAAAAAATATATGTTGGTGAAAATTTAAGGGTCTCGGCATTGAAACATCTATGTAAACTAAATCACACGTGTATATGTTGACATGTAAGAGATATGCAGTCAAGAAAATCAAGGGCAATGGTGATATATATGCGGATTAGACACCAAAAAAAAAAAAAAACTCAACAAATGGTGAAAATTTAAGGAATGTGTTTAGTGACGGCATCAGATTCTTAATTGATGGAGAAAGGTCTGGTGGCAAGAAAAGCTGCTTCTAGGAGGTTGTCAAGTGTTTTCGCTCGACGATTCCAATCTTGGGTGGTTGGTTTGGCCCTTGTTCCTGTAACTCGAATCCTAGCACGTTATATCCCATTTTAATTTTACACCATTGTGAACCTTACGCCTTTTTTACTCTCTGATCGAGGTTCTCGGCATTGAAAAATGTTCGTAAACTAAATCACACGTGTATATGTTGACATTTAAGAGATATACAGTCAAGAAAATCAAGGGCAATGGTGATATATATGCGGATTAGACACCAAAAAAAACACTCAAGAAATGGCTACAATTTAAGGAATATGTTTAGTGACGGCATCAGATTCCGAATTGTTGGAGAAAGGTCTGGTGGCAAGAAAAGCTGCTTCTAGGAGGTTGTCAAGTGTTTTTGCTCGACGATTCCATTCTTGGGTGGTTGGTTTGGCCCTTGTTCCTGTAACTCGAATCCTAGCTAGGTATATCCCATTTTAATTTTGCACCATTGTGAACCTTACGCCTTTTTTACTCTTTGATCGAGGTTCTCGGAATTGAAAAATCTTCGTAAACTAAAACACACGTGTATATGTTGACATTTAAGAGATATACAGTCAAGAATATCAAGGGCAATGGTGATATATATGCGGATTAGACACCAAAAAAAACACTCAACAAATGGTGAAAATTTAAGGAATGTGTTTAGTGACGGCATCAGATTCATAATTGATAAGAAAAGCTGCTTCTAGGAGGTTGTCAAGTGTTTTCGCTCCACGATTCCATTCTTGGGTGGTTGGTTTGGCCCTTGTTCCTGTAACTCGAATCCTAGCTAGGTATATCCCATTTTAATTTTACACCATTGTGAACCTTACGCCTTTTTTACTCTCTGATCGAGGGTCTTGGCATTGAAACATCTTTGTAAACTAAATCACACGTGTATATGTTGACATGTAAGAGATATACAGTCAAGAAAATCAAGGGAAATGGGGATATATATGCGGATTAGACACCAAAAAAAAAACACTCAACAAATGGCTACAATTAAAGGAATGTGTTTAGTGACGGCATCATATTCCTAATTGATGGAGAAAGGTCTGGTGGCAAGAAAAGCTGCTTCTAGGAGGTTGTCAAGTGTTTTCGCTCGACGATTCCATTCTTGGGTGGTTGGTTTGGCACTTGTTCCTGTAACTCGAATCCTAGCTAGGTATATCTCATTTTAATTTTGCACCATTGTGAACCTTCCGCCTTTTTTATTCTCTGATCGAGGTTCTCGGCATTGAAAAATCTTCGTAAAATAAATCACACGTGTTTATGTTGACATTTAAGAGATATACAGTCAAGAAAATCAAGGGCAATGGTGATATATATGCGGATTAGACACAAAAAAAAACACTCAACAAATGGCTACCATTTAAGGAAAGTGTTTAGTGACGGCATCGGATTCCTAATTGATGGAGAAAGGTCTGGTGGCAAGAAAAGCTGCTTCTAGGAGGTTGTCAGGTGTTTTCGCTCGACGATTCCATTCTTGGGTGGTTGGTTTGGTCCTTGTTCCTGTAACTCGAATCCTAGCACGGTATATCCCATTTTAATTTTACACCATTGTGAACCTAACGCCTTTTTCACACTCTAATCGAGGTTCTCGGCATTGAAAAATGTTCGTAAACTAAATCACACGTGTATATGTTGACATTTAAGAAATATACAGTCAAGAAAATCAAGGGCAATGGTGATATATATGCGGATTAGACACCAAAAAAAAACACTCAAGAAATGGCTACAATTTAAGGAATATGTTTAGTGACGGCATCAGATTCCGAATTGTTGGAGAAAGGTCTGGTGGCAAGAAAAGCTGCTTCTAGGAGGTTGTCAAGTGTTTTTGCTCGACGATTCCATTCTTGGGTGGTTGGTTTGGCCCTTGTTCCTGTAACTCGAATCCTAGCTAGGTATATCCCATTTTAATTTTGCACCATTGTGAACCTAACGCCTTTTTCACACTCTAATCGAGGTTCTCGGCATTGAAAAATGTTCGTAAACTAAATCACACGTGTATATGTTGACATTTAAGAGATATACAGTCAAGAATATCAAGGGCAATGGTGATATATATGCGGATTAGACACCAAAAAAAACACTCAACAAATGGTGAAAATTTAAGGAATGTGTTTAGTGACGGCATCAGATTCATAATTGATAAGAAAAGCTGCTTCTAGGAGGTTGTCAAGTGTTTTCGCTCCACGATTCCATTCTTGGGTGGTTGGTTTGGCCCTTGTTCCTGTAACTCGAATCCTAGCTAGGTATATCCCATTTTAATTTTACACCATTGTGAACCTTACGCCTTTTTTACTCTCTGATCGAGGGTCTCGGCATTGAAACATCTTTGTAAACTAAATCACACGTGTATATGTTGACATGTAAGAGATATACAGTCAAGAAAATCAAGGGAAATGGGGATATATATGCGGATTAGACACCAAAAAAAACACTCAACAAATGGCTACAATTAAAGGAATGTGTTTAGTGACGGCATCATATTCCTAATTGATGGAGAAAGGTCTGGTGGCAAGAAAAGCTGCTTCTAGGAGGTTGTCAAGTGTTTTCGCTCGACGATTCCATTCTTGGGTGGTTGGTTTGGCACTTGTTCCTGTAACTCGAATCCTAGCTAGGTATATCTCATTTTAATTTTGCACCATTGTGAACCTTCCGCCTTTTTTATTCTCTGATCGAGGTTCTCGGCATTGAAAAATCTTCGTAAAATAAATCACACGTGTTTATGTTGACATTTAAGAGATATACAGTCAAGAAAATCAAGGGCAATGGTGATATATATGCGGATTAGACACAAAAAAAAACACTCAACAAATGGCTACCATTTAAGGAAAGTGTTTAGTGACGGCATCGGATTCCTAATTGATGGAGAAAGGTCTGGTGGCAAGAAAAGCTGCTTCTAGGAGGTTGTCAGGTGTTTTCGCTCGACGATTCCATTCTTGGGTGGTTGGTTTGGCCCTTGTTCCTGTAACTCGAATCCTAGCACGGTATATCCCATTTTAATTTTACACCATTGTGAACCTAACGCCTTTTTCACACTCTAATCGAGGTTCTCGGCATTGAAAAATGTTCGTAAACTAAATCACACGTGTATATGTTGACATTTAAGAAATATACAGTCAAGAAAATCAAGGGCAATCGTGATATATATGCGGATTAGACACCAAAAAAAACACTAAACAAATGGCTACAATTTAAGGAATGTGTTTAGTGACGGCATCAGATTCCGAATTGATGGAGAAAGGTCTGGTGGCAAGAAAAGCTGCTTCTAGGAGGTTGTCAAGTGTTTTTGCTCGACGAGTCCATTCTTGGGTGGTTGGTTTGGCCATTGTTCCTGTAACTCGAATCCTAACCCGGAATATCCCATTTTAATTTTACAACTTTGTGAACCTTACGTCTTTTTTACTCTCTGATCGAGGTTCTCGGCATTGAAAAATCTTTGTAAACTAAATCACACGTGTATATGTTGACATTTAAGAGATATACAGTCAAGAAAATCAAGGGCAATGGTGATATATATGCGGATTAGACACAAAAAAAACACTCAACAAATGGCTACCATTTAAGGAATGTGTTTAGTGACGACATCAGATTCCTAATCGATGGAGAAAGGTCTGGTGGCAAGAAAAGCTGCTTCTAGGAGGTTGTCAAGTGTTTTCGCTCGACGATTCCTTTCTTGGGTGGTTGGTTTGGCCCTTGTTCCTGTAACTCGAATCCTAGCCCGGTATATCCCATTTTAATTTTACACCATTGTGAACCTTACGCCTTTTTTACTCTCTGATCGAGGTTCTCGGCATTGAAAAATCTTCGTAAACTAAATCACACATGTATATGTTGACATTTAGGAGATATACAGTCAAGAAAATCAAGGGCAATGGTGATATATATGCGGATTAGACACCAAAAAAAACACTCAACAAATGGCTACAATTAAAGGAATGTGTTTAGTGACGGCATCATATTCCTAATTGATGGAGAAAGGTCTGGTGGCAAGAAAAGCTGCCTCTAGGAGGTTGTCAAGTGTTTTCGCTCGACGATTCCATTCTTGGGTGGTTGGTTTGGCACTTGTTCCTGTAACTCGAATCCTAGCTAGGTATATCCCATTTTAATTTTGCACCATTGTGAACCTTCCGCCTTTTTTATTCTCTGATCGAGGTTCTCGGCATTGAAAAATCTTCGTAAAATAAATCACACGTGTATATGTTGACATTTAAGAGATATACAGTCAAGAAAATCAAGGGCAATGGTGATATATATGCGGATTAGACACAAAAAAAACACTCAACAAATGGCTACCATTTAAGGAATGTGTTTAGTGACGACATCAGATTCCTAATCGATGGAGAAAGGTCTGGTGGCAAGAAAAGCTGCTTCTAGGAGGTTGTCAAGTGTTTTCGCTCGACGATTCCATTCTTGGGTGGTTGGTTTGGCCCTTGTTCCTGTAACTCGAATCCTAGCTAGGTATATCCCATTTTAATTTTGCACCATTGTGAACCCTACGCCTTTTTTACTCTCTGATCAAGGTTCTCGGCATTGAAAAATCTTCGTAAACTAAATCACACGTGTATATGTTGACATTTAAGAGATATACAGTGAAGAAAATCAAGGGCAATGGTGATATATATGCGGATTAGACACCAAAAAAAACACTCAACAAATGGTGAAAATTTAAGGAATGTGTTTAGTGACGGCATCAGATTCCTAATTGATAGAGAAAGGTCTGGTGGTAAGAAAAGCTGCTTCTAGGATGTTCTCAAGTGTTTTCGCTCGACGATTCCATTCTTGGGTGGTTGGTTTGGCCGTGTTCCTGTAACTCGAATCCTAACCCGGTATATCGCATTTTAATTTTACACCATTGTGAACCTTACGTCTTTTTTACTCTCTGATCGAGGTTCTCGGCATTGAAAAATCTTCGTAAACTAAATCACACGTGTATATGTTGACATTTAAGAGATATACAGTCAACAAAATCAAGGGCAATGGTGATATATATGCGGATTAGAGACCAAAAAAAATAAAAAAACACTTAACAAATGGCTACAAATTAATGAATGTGTTTAGTGACGGCATCATTTTCCTAATTGATGGAGAAAGGTCAAGTGGCAAGAAAAGCTGCTTCTAGGAGGTTGTCAAGTGTTTTCGCTCGACGATTCCATTCCTGGGTGGTTGGTTTGGCCCTTGTTCCTGTAACTCGAATCCTAGCCCGGTATATCCCATTTTAATTTTACACCATTGTGAACCTTACATCTTTTTTACTCTCTGATCGAGGTTCTCGGCATTGAAAAATCTTCGTAAACTAAATCACACGTGTATATGTTGACATTTAAGAGATATACAGTCAAGAAAATCAAGGGCAATGGTGATATATACGCGGATTAGACATAAAAAAAAACTCAACAAATGGCTGTAATTTAAGGAATGTGTTTAGTGACAGCATCAGATTCCTAATTGATGGAGAAAAGTCTGGTGGCAAGAAAAGCTGCTTCTAGGAGGTTGTCAACTTTTTCACTCGACGATTCCATTCTTGGGTGGTTGGTTTGGCCCTTGTTCCTGTAACTCGAATCCTAGCCCGGTATATCCCATTTTAATTTTACACCATTGTGAACCTTACGCCTTTTTTACTCTCTGATCGACGTTCTCGGCATTGAAAAATCTTCGTAAAGTAAATCACACATGTATATGTTGACATTTAAGAGATATACCTTCAAGAAAATCAAGGGCAATGGTGATATATATGCCGATTAGACACCAAAAAAAACACTCAACAAATTGGTACAATTTAAGGAATGTGTTTAGTGACGGCATCAGATTCGTATTTGATGGAGAAAGGTCATGTGGCAAGAAAAGCTTCTCTTAGGAGGTTGTAATGTGTTTTCGCTCGACGATTCCATTCTTGGGTGGTTGGTTTGGCACTTGTTCCTGTAACTCGAATCCTAGCTAGGTATATCCCATTTTAATTTTGCACCATTGTGAACCTTCCGCCTTTTTTATTTTCTGATCGAGGTTCTCGGCATTGAAAAATCTTCGTAAAATAAATCACACGTGTATATGTTGACATTTAAGAGATATACAGTCAAGTAAATCAAGGGCAATGGTGATATATATACAGATTAGACACAAAAAAAAAACACTCAACAAATGGCTACCATTTAAGGAATGTGTTTAGTGACGGCATCAGATTCCTAATTGATGGATAAAGGTCTGGTGGCAAGAAAAGCTGCTTCTAGGAGGTTGTCAAGTGTTTTCGCTCGACGATGCCATTCTTGGGTGTTGGTTTGGCCCTTGTTCCTGTAACTCGAATCCTAGCACGGTATATCCCATTTTAATTTTACACCATTGTGAACCTAACGCCTTTTTTACTCTCTAATCGAGGTTCTCGGCATTGAAAAATGTTCGTAAACTAAATCACACGTGTATATGTTGACATTTAAGAAATATACAGTCAAGAAAATCAAGGGCAATGGTGATATATATGCGGATTAGACACCAAAAAAAACACTCAACAAATGGATACAATTTAAGGAATGTGTTTAGTGACGGCATCAGATTCCGAATTGATGGAGAAAGGTCTGGTGGCAAGAAAAGCTGCTTCTAGGAGGTTGTCAAGTGTTTTTGCTCGACGAGTCCATTCTTGGGTGGTTGGTTTGGCCCTTGTTCCTGTAACTCGAATCCTAGCTAGGTATATCCCATTTTAATTTTGCACCATTGTGAACCTTACGCCTTTTTTACTATCTGATCGAGGTTCTCGGCATTGAAAAATCTTCGTAAACAAAATCACACGTGTATATGTTGACATTTAAGAGATATATAGTCAAGAAAATCAAGGGCAATGGTGATATATATCCGGATTAGACACCAAAAAAAACACTCAACAAATGGTGAAAATTTAAGGAATGTGTTTAGTGACGGCATCAGATTCCTAATTGATGGAGAAAGGTCTGGTGGCAAGAAAAGCTGATTCTAGGAGGTTGTCAAGTGTTTTCGCTCGACGATTCCATTCTTGGGTGGTTGGTTTGGACGTGTTCCTGTAACTCGAATCCTAACCCGCTATATCCAATTTTAATTTTACACCATTGTGAACCTTACGTCTTATTTACTCTCTGATTGAGGTTCTCAGCATTGAAAAATCTTTGTAAACTAAATCACACGTGTATATGTTGACATTTAAGAGATATACAGTCAAGAAAATCAAGGGCAATGGTGATATGCGGATTTGACACCAAAAAAAAAAACACTCAACAAATGGCTACAATTTAATGAATGTGTTTAGTGACGGCATCATATTCCTAATTGATGGAGAAAGGTCAGGTGGCAAGAAAAGCTACTTCTAGGAGGTTGTCAAGTGTTTTCGCTCGACGATTCCATTCCTGGGTGGTTAGTTTGGCCCTTGTTCCTGTAAGTCGAATCCTAGCCCGGTATATCCCATTTTAATTTTACACCATTGTGAACCTTAAGCCTTTTTTACTCTCTGATCGAGGTTCCCGGCATTGAAAAATCTTCGTAAACTAAATCACACGTGTATATGTTGACATTTAAGAGATATATATTCAAGAAAATCAAGGGCAATGGTGATATATACGCGGATTAGACATAAAAAAAACACTCAACAAATGGCTATAATTTAAGGAATGTGTTTAGTGACAGCATCAGATTCCTAATTGATGGAGAAAAGTCTGGTGGCAAGAAAAGCTGCTTCTAGGAGGTTGTCAAGTGTTTTCACTCGACGATTCCATTCTTGGGTGGTTGGTTTGGCCCTTGTTCCTGTAACTCGAATCCTAGCGCGGTATATCCCATTTTAATTTTACACCATTGTGAACCTTACGCCTTTTTTACTCTCTGATTGAGGTTCTCGGCATTGAAAAATCTTCGTAAACTAAATCACACATGTATATGTTAACATTTAAGATATATACAGTCAAGAAAATCAAGGGCAATGGTGATATATATACCGATTCGACACCAAAAAAAAACACTCAACAAATGGCTACAATTTAATGAATGTGTTTAGTGACGGCATCATATTCCTAATTGATGGAGAAAGCTCAGGTGGCAAGAAAAGCTACTTCCAGGAGGTTGTCAAGTGTTTTCACTCGACGATTCCATTCTTGGGTGGTTGGTTTTGGCCCTTGTTCCTGTAACTCGATTCGAAGCCCGGTATATCCCATTTTAATTTTACACCATTGTGAACCTTACGCCTTTTTTACTCTCTGATCGAGGTTTTCGGCATTGAAAAATCTTCGTAAACTAAATCACATGTGTATATGTTAACATTTAAGAGATATACAATCAAGAAAATCAAGGGAAATAGTGAAATATATGCGGATTAGACACAAAAAAAAACACTCAACAAATGGCTATAATTTAAGGAATGTGTTTAGTGACGGCATCAGATTCCTAATTGATGGAGAAAGGTCTGGTGGCAAGAAAAGCTGCTTCTAGGAGGTTGTCAAGTGTTTTCGCTCGACGATTCCATTCTTGGGTGGTGAGTTTGGCCCTTGTTCCTGTAACTCGAATCCTAGCCCGGTATATCTCATTTTAATTTTACACCATTGTCAACCTTATGCCTTTTTTACTCTCTGATCGAGGTTCTCGGCTTTTAAAAATCTTCATAAACTAAATCACACATGTATATGTTGACATTTAAGAGATATACCGTCAAGAAAATCAAGGGCAATGGTGATATATATGCCTATTAGACACCAAAAAAAAAACACTGAACAAATGGCTACAATTTAAAGAATGTGTTTAGTGACGGCATCAGATTCCTAATTGATGGAGAAAGGTCTTGTGGCATGAAAAGCTGCTTCTAGGAGATTGTCATGTGTTTTCGCTCGACGATTCCATTCTTAGGTGGTTAGTTTGGCCCTTGTTCCTGTAACTCGAATCCTAGCCCGGTATATCCCATTTTAATTTTACACCATTGTGAACCTTACGTCTTTTTTACTCTCTGATCGAGGTTCTCGGTATTGAAAAATCTTCTTCAACTAAATCACACGTGTATATGTTGACATTTAAGAGGTATACAGTCAAGAAAATCAAGGGCAATGTTGATATATATGCGGATTAGACACCAAAAAAACACTCAACAAATGGCTACAATTTAAGGAATGTGTTTAGTGACGGAATCAGATTCCTAATTGAAGGAGAAAGGTCTGGTGGGAAGAAAAGCTGATTCTAGGAGGTTGTCAAGTGTTTTCGCTCGACGATTCCATTCTTGGGTGGTTGGTTTGGCCCTTGTTCCTGTAACTCGAATCCTAGCTAGGTATATCCCATTTTAATTTTGCACCATTGTGAACCTAACGCCTTTTTTACTCTCTGATCGAGGTTCTCGGCATTGAAAAATCTTCGTAAACTAAATCACACGTGTATATGTTGACATTTAAGAGACATACAGTCAAGAAAATCAAGGGCAATGGTGATATATATATGCGGATTAGACACCAAACAAAACACTCAACAAATGGTGACAATTTAAGGAATGTGTTTAGTGACGGCATCAGATTCCTAATTGATGGAGAAAGGTCTGGTGGCAAGAAAAGCTGCTTCTAGGAGGTTGTCAAGTGTTTTCGCTCGACGATTCCATTCTTGGGTGGTTGGTTTGGCCGTGTTCCTGTAACTCGAATCCTAACCCGGTATATCACATTTTAATTTTACACCATTGTGAACCTTACGTCTTTTTTACTCTCTGATCGAGGTTCTCGGCATTGAAAAATCTTTGTAAACTAAATCACACGTGTATATGTTGACATTTAAGAGATATACAGTCAAGAAAATCAAGGGCAATGGTGATATATATGAGGATTAGACACCAAAAAAAAACACTCAACAAATGGATACAATTTAATGAATGTGTTTAGTGACGGCACCATATTCCTAATTGATGGAGAAAGGTCAGGTGGTAAGAAAGGGTGCTTCTAAGAGGTTGTCAAGTGTTTTCGCTTGACGATTCCATTCCTGGGTGGTTGGTTTGGCCCTTGTTCCTGTAACTCGAATCCTAGCCCGGTATATCCCATTTTAATTTTTACACCATTGTAAACTTTACGCGTTTTTTACTCTCTGATCGAGGTTCTCGGCATTGAAAAATCTTCGTAAACTAAATCACACGTGTATATGTTGACATTTAAGAGATGTACATTCAAGAAAATCAAGGGCAATGGTGATATATATGCGGATTAGACACCAAAAAAACACTCAACAAATGGCTACAATTTAAGTAATGTGTTTAGGTACGGCATCAGATTTCTAATTGATGGAGAAAGGTCTGGTGGCAAGAAAGGCTGCTTCTAAGAGGTTGTCAAGTGTTTTCGCTCGACGATTCCATTCTTTGGTGGTTCGTTTGGCCCTTGTTCCCGTAACTCGAATCCTAGCCCGGTATATCCCATTTTAATTTTACCCCATTGTGAACCTTACGCCTTTTTTACTCTCTGATCGAGGTTCTCGGCATTGAAAAATCTTCGTAAACTAAATCACACATGTATATGGTGACATTTAAGAGATATACAGTCAAGAAAATCAAGGGCAATGGTGATATATATGTCGATTAGACACCAAAAAAAACACTCAACAAATGGCTACAATTTAATGAGTGTGTTTAGTGACGGCATCATATTCCTAATTGATGGAGAAAGGTCAGGTGGCAAGAAAAGCTGCTTCTAGGAGGTTGTCTAGTGTTTTCGCTCGACGATTCCATTCCTGGGTGGTTGGTTTGGCCCTTGTTCCTGTAACTCGATTCCTAGCCCGGTATATCCCATTTTAATTTTACACCATTGTGAACCTTACGCATTTTTTACTCTCTGATCGAGGTTCTCGGCATTGAAAAATCTTCGTAAACTAAATCACATGTGTATATGTTAACATTTAAGAGATATACAGTTAAGAAAATCAAGGGAAATAGTGATATATATGCGGATTAGACACAAAAAAACACTCAACAAATGGCTATAATTTAAGGAATGTGTTTAGTGACGGCATCAGATTCCTAATTGATGGAGAAAGGTCTGGTGGCAAGAAAAGTTGCTTCTAGGAGGTTGTCAAGTGTTTTCGCTTGACGATTCCATTCTTGGGTGGTTAGTTTGGCCCTTGTTCCTGTAACTCGAATCCTAACCCGATATATCCCATTTTTATTTTACACTATTGTGAACCTTACGTCTTTTTTACTCTCTGATCGAGGTTCTCGGTATTGAAAAATCTTCGTCAACTAAATCACACGTGTATATGTTGACATTTAAGAGGTATACAGTCAAGAAAATCAAGGGCAATGTTGATATATATGCGGATTAGACACCAAAAAAAAAACACTCAACAAATCGCTACAATTTAAGGAATGTGTTTAGTGACGGCATCAGATTCCTAATTGAGGGAGAAAGGTCTGGTGGCAAGAAAAGCTGCTTCTAGGAGGTTGTCAAGTGTTTTTGCTCGACGATTCCATTCTTGGGTGGTTGGTTTGGCCTTGTTCCTGTAACTCGAATCTTACCCAGGTATATCCCATCTTAATTTTACACCATTGTGAAACTTACGCCTTTTTTACTATCTGATCGAGGTTCTCGGCATTGAAAAATCTTCGAAAACTAAATCACATGTGTATATGTTGACATTTAAGGGATATACAGTCAAGAAAATCAAGGGCAATGGTAATATATATGCGGATTAGAGACTAAAAAAACCCTCAACAATTGGCTACAATTTAAGGAATGTGTTTATTAACGGCATCAGATTCCTAATTGATGGAGAAAAGTCTGGTGGCAAGAAAAGCTGCTTCTAGGAGGTTGTCAAGTGTTTTCGCTCGACGATTCCATTCTTGGGTGGTTGGTTTGGCCCTTGTTCCTGTAACTCGAATCCTAGCCCGGTATATCCCATTTTAATTTTTACACCATTGTAAACTTTACGCGTTTTTTACTCTCTGATCGAGGTTCTCGACATTGAAAAATCTTCGTAAACTAAATCACTCGTGTATATGTTGACATTTAAGAGATGTACATTCAAGAAAATCAAGGGCAAGTGTGATATATACGCGGATTAGACACCAAAAAAACACTCAACAAATGGCTACAATTTAAGTAATGTGTTTAGGTACGGCATCAGATTTCTAATTTATGGAGAAAGGTCTGGTGGCAAGAAAGGCTGCTTCTAAGAGGTTGTCAAGTGTTTTCGCTCGATGATTCCATTCTTGGGTGGTTGGTTTGGCCCTTGTTCCTGTAACTCGAATCCTAGCCCGGTATATCCCATTTTAATTTTACCCCATTGTGAACCTTACGCCTTTTTTACTCTCTGATCGAGGTTCTCGGCATTGAAAAATCTTCGTAAACTAAATCACACATGTATATGGTGACATTTAAGAGATATACAGTCAAGAAAATCAAGGGCAATGGTGATATATATGTCGATTAGACCCCAAAAAAAAACACTCAACAAATGGCTACAATTTAATGAGTGTGTTTAGTGACGGCATCATATTCCTAATTGATGGAGAAAGGTCAGGTGGCAAGAAAAGCTGCTTCTAGGAGGTTGTCTAGTGTTTTCGCTCGACGATTCCATTCCTGGGTGGTTGGTTTGGACCTTGTTCCTGTAAATCGATTCCTAGCCCGGTATATCCCATTTTAATTTTACACCATTGTGAACCTTACGCCTTTTTTACTCTCTGATCGAGGTTCTCGGCATTGAAAAATCTTCGTAAACTAAATCACATGTGTATATGTTAACATTTAAGAGATATACAGTCAAGAAAATCAAGGGAAATAGTGATATATATGCGGATTAGACACAAAAAAAACACTCAACAAATGGCTACAATTTAAGTAATGTGTTTAGTGACGGCATCAGATTCCTAATTGATGGAGAAAGGTCTGGTGGCAAGAAAAGTTGCTTCTATGAGGTTGTCAAGTGTTTTCGCTCGACGATTCCATTCTTGGGTGGTTAGTTTGGCCCTTGTTCCTGTAACTCGAATCCTAGCCCGGTATATCCCATTTTTATTTTACACCATTGTGAACCTTACGTCTTTTTTACTCTCTGATCGAGGTTCTCGGTATTGAAAAATCTTCATCAACTAAATCACACGTGTATATGTTGAAATTTAAGAGGTATACAGTCAAGAAAATCAAGGGCAATGGTAATATATATGCGGATTAGAGACTAAAAAAAACCCTCAACAATTGGCTACAATTTAAAGGAATGTATTTAGTAACGGCATCAGATTCCTAATTGATGGAGAAAAGTCTGGTGGCAAGAAAATCTGCTTCTAGGAGGTTGTCAAGTGTTTTCGCTCGACGATTCCATTCTTGGGTGGTTGGTTTGGCCCTTGTTCCTGTAACTCGAATCCTAGCCCGGTATATCCCATTTTAATTTTTACACCATTGTAAACTTTACGCGTTTTTTACTCTCTGATCGAGGTTCTCGACATTGAAAAAACTTCGTAAACTAAATCACACGTGTATATGTTGACATTTAAGAGATGTACATTCAAGAAAATCAAGGGCAATGGTGATATATATGGGGATTAGACACCAAAAAAACAGTCAACAAATGGCTACAATTTAAGTAATGTGTTTAGGTACGGCATCAGATTTCTAATTGATGGAGAAAGGTCTGGTGGCAAGAAAGGCTGCTTCTAAGAGGTTGTCAAGTGTTTTCGCTCGACGATTCCATTCTTGGGTGGTTGGTTTGGCCCTTGTTCCTGTAACTCGAATCCTAGCCCGGTATATCCCATTTTAATTTTAGACCATTGTGATCCTTACGCCTTTTTTTATCTCTGATCGAGATTCTCGGCATTGAAAAATCTTCGTAAACTAAATCACACGTGTAAATGTTGACATTTAAGAGATATACAGTCAAGAAAATCAAGGGCAACGGTGATATATATGCGGATTAGACACAAAAAAAACACTCAACAAATGGCTACAATTTAAGGAATGTGTTTAGTGACGGCATCAGATTCCTAATTGATGGAGAAAGGTCTGGTGGTAAGAAAAGCTGCTTCTAAGAGGTTGTCAAGTGTTTTCGCCTGACGATTCCATTCTTGGGTGGTTGGTTTGGCCCTTGTTCTTGTAACTCGAATCCTAGCCCGGTATATCCCATTTTAATTTTACACCATTGTGAACCTTACGCCTTTTTTACTCTCTGATCGAGGTTCTCGGCATTGAAAAATCTTCATAAACTAAATCACATGTGTATATGTTGACATTTAAGAGATATACAGTCAAGAAAATCAAGGGCAATGGTAATATATATGCGGATTAGACACCAAAAAAAACACTCAACAAATGGCTACAATTTAAGGAATGTGTTTAGTGACGGCATCGGATTCCTAATTGATGGAGAAAGATCTGGTGGCAAGAAAAGCTGCTTCAAGGAGGTTGTCAAGTGTTTACGCTCGATGATTTCATTCTTGGGTGGTTGGTTTGGCCCTTGTTCCTATAATTCGAATCCTAGCCCGGTATATCCCAGTTTAATTTTACACCATTGTGAACCTTACGCCTTTTTTACTCTCTGATCGAGGTTCTCGGCATTGAAAAATCTTCGTAAACTAAATCACACGTGTATATGTTGACATTTAAGAGATATACAACCAAGAAAATCAAGGGCAATGGTGGTATATATGCGGATTAGACACCAAAAAAAAACACTCAACAAATGGCTACAATTTAATAATTGTGTTTAGTGACGGCATCAGATTCCTAATTGATGGAGAAAGGTCTGGTGGCAAGAAAAGCTGCTTCTAGGAGGTTGTCAAGCGTTTTCGCTCGACGATTCCATTCTTGGGGGTTGGTTTGGCCCTTGTTCTTGTAACTCGAATCCTTACCCGGTATATCCCATTTTAATTTTACACCATTGTTAACCTTACGCCTTTTTTACTCTCTGATCGAGGTTCACGGCATTGAAAAATCTTCGTAAACTAAATCACACGTGTTTATGTTGACATTTACTAGATATACAGTCAAGAAAATCAAGGGAAATGGTATTATATATGCGGATTAGACACAAAAAAAAAAACACTCAACAAATGGCTACAATTTAAGGATTGTGTTTAGTGACGGCATCAGATTCCTAATTGATGGAGAAAAGTCTGGAGGCAAGAAAAGCTGCTACTAGGAGGTTGTCAAGTTTTCTCGCTTGACGATTCCATTCTTGCGTGGTTGGTTTGGCCCATGTTCCTGTAACTCGAATCCTAGCCCGGTATATCCCAATTTAATTTTAAACCATTGCGAACCTTACGCCTTTTTTACACTCTGATCTAGGTTATCGGCATTGAAAAATCTTCGTAAACTAAATCACACGTGTATATGTTGACATTTAAGATATATACATTCAAGAAAATCAAGGGCAATGGTGATATATATGCGGATTAGACACCAAAAAAAACACTCAACAAATGGCTACAATTTAAGTAATGTGTTTAGTGACGGCATCAGATTCCTAATTGATGGAGAAAGGTCTGGTGGCAAGAAAGGCTGCTTCTAAGAGGTTTTCAAGTGTTTTCGCTCGACGATTCCATTCTTGGGTTGTTGATTTGGCCCTTGTTCCTGTAACTCGAACCCTAGCCTGGTGTATCCCATTTTAATTTTACACCATTGTGAACCTTACGCCTTTTTTACTCTCTGATCGAGGTTCTCGGCATTGAAAAATCTTCGTAAACTAAATCACATGTGTATGTGTTGACATTTAAGAGATATACAGTCAAGAAAATCAAGGGCAATGGTGATATATATGCGGATTAGACAAAAAAAAAAACACTCAACAAATGGTTACAATTTAAGGAATGTTTTTAGTGACGGCATCAGATTCCTAATTGATGGAAAAAGGTCTGGTGGCAAGAAAAGCTGCTTCAAGGAGGTTGTCAAGTGTTTTCGCTCGTCGATTCCATTCTTGGGTGGTTGGTTTGGCCCTTGTTCCTGTAACTCGAATCCTAGCCCGGTATATCCCATTTTAATTTTACACCATTGTGAACCTTACGCCTTTTTTACTCTCTGATCGAGGGTCTCAGCATCGAAAAATCTTCGTAAACTAAATCACACGTGTATATGTTGACATTTAAGAGATATACAGTCAAGAAACTCAAAGGCAATGGTGATATATTTGCGGATTAGACGCCAAAAGAAAAAAACACTCAACAGATGGCTACAATTTAAGGAATTTGTTTAGTGACGACATCAGATTCCTAATTAATGGAGAAAGGTCTGGTGGCAAGAAAAGCTTCTTCTAGGAGGTTGTCAAGTGTTTTCGCTCGACGATTCCATTCTTGCGTGGTTGGTTTGGCCCTTGTTCCTGTAACTCAAATCCTAGCCCGGTATATCCCATTTTAATTTTACACCATTGTGAACCTTACGCCTTTTTTAATCTCTGATCGAGGTTCTCGGCATTGAAAAGTCTTCGTAAACTAAATCACATGTGTATGTGTTGACATTTAAGAGATATACAGTCAAGAAAATCAAGGGCAATGGTGATATATATACGGATTAGACACCAAAAAAAAACACTCAACAAATGGCTACAATTTAAGGAATGTGTTTAGTGACGGCATCAGATTCCTAATTGCTGGAGAAAGGTCTGGTGGCAAGAAAAGCTGCTTCAAGGAGGTTGTCAAGCGTTTTCGCTTGACGATTCCATTCTTGGGGGTTGGTTTGGCCCTTGTTCTTGTAACTCGAATCCTTACCCGGTATATGCCATTTTAATTTTACACCATTGTTAACCTTACGCCTTTTTTACTCTCTGATCGAGGTTCACGGCATTGAAAAATCTTCGTAAACTAAATCACACGTGTTTATGTTGACATTTACTAGATATACAGTCAAGAAAATCAAGGGCAATGGTGATATATATGCGGATTAGACACAAAAAAAAAAAAACACTCAACAAATGGCTACAATTTAAGGATTGTTTTTAGTGACGGCATCAGATTCCTAATTGATGGAGAAAGGTCTGGAGGCAAGAAAAGCTGCTACTAGGAGGTTGTCATGTTTTCTCGCTTGACGATTCCATTCTTGCGTGGTTGGTTTGGCCCATGTTCCTGTAACTCGAATCCTAGCCCGGTATATCCCAATTTAATTTTAAACCATTGCGAACCTTACGCCTTTTTTACACTCTGATCGAGGTTCTCGGCATTGAAAAATCTTCGTAAACTAAATCACACGTGTATATGTTGACATTTAAGAGATATACATTCAAGAAAATCAAGGGCAATGGTGATATATATGCGGATTAGACACCAAAAAAAACACTCACCAAATGGCTACAATTTAAGTAATGTGTTTAGTGACGGCATCAGATTCCTAATTGATGGAGAAAGGTCTGGTGGCAAGAAAGGCTGCTTCTAAGAGGTTTTCAAGTGTTTTCGCTCGACGATTCCATTCTTGGGTTGTTGATTTGGCCCTTGTTCCTGTAACTCGAACCCTAGCCTGGTGTATCCCATTTTAATTTTACACCATTGTGAACCTTACGCCTTTTTTACTCTCTGATCGAGGTTCTCGGCATTGAAAAATCTTCGTAAACTAAATCACATGTGTATGTGTTGACATTTAAGAGATATACAGTCAAGAAAATCAAGGGCAATGGTGATATATATGCGGATTAGACAAAAAAAAAACACTCAACAAATGGTTACAATTTAAGGAATGTTTTTAGTGACGGCATCAGATTCCTAATTGATGGAGAAAGGTCTGGTGGCAAGAAAAGCTGCTTCAAGGAGGTTGTCAAGTGTTTTCGCTCGTCGATTCCATTCTTGGGTGGTTGGTTTGGCCCTTGTTCCTGTAACTCGAATCCTAGCCCGGTATATCCCATTTTAATTTTACACCATTGTGAACCTTACGCCTTTTTTACTCTCTGATCGAGGGTCTCAGCATCGAAAAATCTTCGTAAACTAAATCACACGTGTATATGTTGACATTTAAGAGATATACAGTCAAGAAACTCAAAGGCAATGGTGATATATTTGCGGATTAGACGCCAAAAGAAAAAAACACTCAACAGATGGCTACAATTTAAGGAATTTGTTTAGTGACGACATCAGATTCCTAATTAATGGAGAAAGGTCTGGTGGCAAGAAAAGCTTCTTCTAGGAGGTTGTCAAGTGTTTTCGCTCGACGATTCCATTCTTGCGTGGTTGGTTTGGCCCTTGTTCCTGTAACTCAAATCCTAGCCCGGTATATCCCATTTTAATTTTACACCATTGTGAACCTTACGCCTTTTTTAATCTCTGATCGAGGTTCTCGGCATTGAAAAGTCTTCGTAAACTAAATCACATGTGTATGTGTTGACATTTAAGAGATATACAGTCAAGAAAATCAAGGGCAATGGTGATATATATACGGATTAGACACCAAAAAAAAACACTCAACAAATGGCTACAATTTAAGGAATGTGTTTAGTGACGGCATCAGATTCCTAATTGCTGGAGAAAGGTCTGGTGGCAAGAAAAGCTGCTTCAAGGAGGTTGTCAAGCGTTTTCGCTTGACGATTCCATTCTTGGGGGTTGGTTTGGCCCTTGTTCTTGTAACTCGAATCCTTACCCGGTATATGCCATTTTAATTTTACACCATTGTTAACCTTACGCCTTTTTTACTCTCTGATCGAGGTTCACGGCATTGAAAAATCTTCGTAAACTAAATCACACGTGTTTATGTTGACATTTACTAGATATACAGTCAAGAAAATCAAGGGCAATGGTGATATATATGCGGATTAGACACAAAAAAAAAAAAACACTCAACAAATGGCTACAATTTAAGGATTGTTTTTAGTGACGGCATCAGATTCCTAATTGATGGAGAAAGGTCTGGAGGCAAGAAAAGCTGCTACTAGGAGGTTGTCATGTTTTCTCGCTTGACGATTCCATTCTTGCGTGGTTGGTTTGGCCCATGTTCCTGTAACTCGAATCCTAGCCCGGTATATCCCAATTTAATTTTAAACCATTGCGAACCTTACGCCTTTTTTACACTCTGATCGAGGTTTTCGGCATTGAAAAATCTTCGTAAACTAAATCACACGTGTATATGTTGACATTTAAGAGATATACATTCAAGAAAATCAAGGGCAATGGTGATATATATGCGGATTAGACACCAAAAAAAACACTCACCAAATGGCTACAATTTAAGTAATGTGTTTAGTGACGGCATCAGATTCCTAATTGATGGAGAAAGGTCTGGTGGCAAGAAAGGCTGCTTCTAAGAGGTTTTCCAAGTGTTTTCGCTCGACGATTCCATTCTTGGGTTGTTGATTTGGCCCGTGTTCCTGTAACTCGAATCCTAGCCTGGTGTATCCCATTTTAATTTTACACCATTGTGAACCTTACGCCTTTTTTACTCTCTGATCGAGGTTCTCGGCATTGAAAAATCTTCGTAAACTAAATCACATGTGTATGTGTTGACATTTAAGAGATATATAGTCAAGAAAATCAAGGGCAATGGTGATATTTATGCGGATTAGACAAAAAAAAAACACTCAACAAATGGTTACAATTTAAGGAATGTTTTTAGTGACGGCATCAGATTCCTAATTGATGGAGAAAGGTCGGGTGGCAAGAAAAGCTGCTTCAAGGAGGTTGTCAAGTGTTTTCGCTCGTCGATTCCATTCTTGGGTGGTTGGTTTGGCCCTTGTTCCTGTAACTCGAATCCTAGCCCGGTATATCCCATTTTAATTTTACACCATTGTGAACCTTACGCCTTTTTTACTCTCTGATCGAGGGTCTCAGCATCGAAAAATCTTCGTAAACTAAATCACACGTGTATATGTTGACATTTAAGAGATATACAGTCAAGAAACTCAAGGGAAATGGTGATATATTTGCGGATTAGACGCCAAAAGAAAAAAACACTCAACAGATGGCTACAATTTAAGGAATTTGTTTAGTGACGGCATAATATTCCTAATTAATGGAGAAAGGTCTGGTGGCAAGAAAAGCTTCTTCTAGGAGGTTGTCAGGTGTTTTCGCTCGACGATTCCATTCTTGGGTGGTTGGTTTGGCCCTTGTTCATGTAATTCGAATCCTAGCCCGGTATATCCCATTTTAATTTTACACCATTGTGAACCTTACGCCCTTTTTACTCTCTGATCGTGGTTCTCGGCATTGAAAAATCTTCGTAAACTAAATCACACGTATATATGTTGACATTTAAGAGATATACAGTCAAGAAAATCAAGGGCAATGGTGGTATATATGCGGATTAGACTCCAAAAAAAAAACACTCAACAAATGGCAACAATTTAAGGAATGTGTTTAGTGACGGCATCAGATTCCTAATTGATGGAGAAAGGTCTGGTGGCAAGAAAAGCTGCTTCTAGGAGGTTGTCAAGTGTTTTCGCTCGACGATTCCATTCTTGGGTGGTTGGTTTGGCCCTTGTTCCTGTAACTCGAATCCTAACCTGATATGTCCCATTTTAGTTTTACACCATTGTGAACCTTACGCCTATTTTACTCTCTGATCGAGGTTATCGGCATTGAAAAATTTTCGTAAACTAAGTCACACGTGTGTAAGTTGACATTTAAGAGATATACAGTCAAGAAAATCAAGGGAAATGGTGATATATATGCGGATTAGACACCAAAAAAAACACTCAACAAATGGCTACAATTTAAGGAATGTGTTTAGTGACGGCATCAGATTTCAAATTGATGGAGAAAGGTCTGGTGGCAAGAAAAGCTGCTTCTAGGAGGTTGTCAAGTGTTTTCGCTCGACGATTCCATTCTTGGGTGGTTGGTTTGGCCCTTGTTCCTGTAACTCGAATCCTATCCCAGTATATCCCATTTTAATTTTACACCATTGTGAACCTTATACCTTTTTTACTTTCTGATCGAGGTTCTCGGCATTGTACAATCTTCGTAAACTAAATCACACGTGTATATGTTGACATTTAAGAGACATACAGTTAAGAAAATCAAAGGCAATGGTGATATATATGCGGATTAGACACCAAAAAAAACACTCAACAAATGGCTACAATTTAAGGAATGTGTTTAGTGACGGCATCAGATTCCTAATTGATGCAGAAAGGTCTGGTCGGAAAAAAAGCTGCTTCTAGGTGGTTGTCAAGTGTTTTCGCTTGACGATTCCATTCTTGGGTGGCTGGTTTGGCCCTTGTTCCCGTATCTCAAATCCTAGCCCGGTATATCCCATTTTAATTTTACACCATTGTGAACCTTACGCCTTTTTTACACTCTGATCGAGGTTCTCGACATTAAAAAATCATCGTAAACTAAATCACACGTGTATATGTTGACATTTAAGAGATATACAGTCAAGAAAATCAAGGGCAATGGTGATATATACGCAGATTAGACATAAAAAAACACTCAACAAATGGCTACAATTTAAGGAATGTGTTTAGTGACGGCATCATATTCCTAATTAACGGAGAAAGGTCTGGTGGCAAGAAAAGCTTCTTCTAGGAGGTTGTCAAGTGTTTTCGCTCGACGATTCCATTCTTGGGTGGTTGGTTTGGCCCATGTTCCTGTAATTCGAATCCTAGCCCGGTATATCCCATTTTAATTTTACACCATTGTGAACCTTACGCCTTTTTTACTCTCTGATCGTGGTTCTCGGCATTGAAAAATCTTCGTAAACTAAATCACACGTATATATGTTGACATTTAAGAGATATACAGTCAAGAAAATCAAGGGCAATGGTGGTATATATGCGGATTAGACTCCAAAAAAAAACACTCAACAAATGGCAACAATTTAAGGAATGTGTTTAGTGACGGCATCAGATCCTAATTGATGGAGAAAGGTCTGGTGGCAAGAAAAGCTGCTTCTAGGAGGTTGTCAAGCGTTTTCGACCGATGATTCCATTTTTGGATGGTTAGTTTGGCCCTTGTTCCTGTAACTCGAATCCTAGCCCGGTATATCCCATTTAAATTTTACACCATTGTGAAACTTACTCCTTTTTTACTCTCTGATCGAGGTTCTCGGCATTGAAAAATCTTCGTAAACTAAATCACACGTGTATATGTTGACATTTAAGAGATATACAGTCAAGGAAATCAAGGGCAATGGTGATATATATGCGGATTAGACATAAAAAAAAACACTCAACAAATGGCTACAATTTAAGGAATGCGTTTAGTGACGGCATCAGATTCCTAATTGATGGAGAAAGATCTGGTGGCAAGAAAAGCTACTTCTAAGAGGTTGTCAAGTGTTTTCGCTCGACGATTCCATTCTTGGGTGGTTGGTTTGGCCCTTGTTCAGGTAACTCGAATCCTAGCCCGGTATATCCCATTTTAATTTTACACCTTTGCGAACCTTACGCCTTTTTTACTCTCTGATCGAGGTTCTCGGCATTGAAAAATCTTCGTAAACTAAATCACACGTATATATGTTGACATTTAAGAGATATGCAATCAAGAAAATCATGGGTAATGGTGATATATATGCGGATTAGACACAAAAAAAAAACACTCAACAAATGGCTACAATTTAAGGAATGTGTTTAGTGATGGCATCAGAATACTAATTGATGGAGAAAGGTCTGGTGGCAAGAAAAGCTGCTTTTAGGAGGGTGTCAAGTGTTTTCACTCGACGATTCCATTCTTGGGTGGTTGGTTTGGCCCTTGTTCCTGTAATTCGAATCCTAGCCCGGTATATCCCATTTTAATTTTACACCATTGTGAACCTTACGCCTTTTTTACTCTCTGATCGAGGTTCTTGGCATAGAAATATCTTCGTAAACTAAATCACACGTGTATATGTTGACATTTAAGAGATATACAGTCAAGAAAATCAAGGGTAATGGTGATATATATGCGGATTAGACACAAAAAAAAAACACTCAACAAATGGCTACAATTTAAGGAATGTGTTTAGTAACGACATCATATTCCTAATTGATGGAGAAAGGTCTGGTGTCAAGAAAAGCTGCTTCGAGGAGGTTGTCAAGTGTTTTCGCTCGACGATTCCATTCTTGGGTGGTTGATTTGGCCCATGTTCCTGTAACTCGAATCCTAGCCCGGTATATCCCATTTTAATTTTACACCATTGTGAACCATACGCTTTTTTTACTCTCTGATCGAGGTTCTCGGGATTGAAAAATCTTCGTAAAGTAAATCACACGTGTATATGTTGACAATTAAGAGATATAAAGTCAAGAAAATCAAGGGCAATGGTGATATATATGCGGATTAGACAAAAAAAACTCAACAAATGGCTACAATTTAAGGAATGTGTTTAGTGATGGCATCAGTTTCCTAAATGATGGAGAAAGGTCTGGTGGCAAGAAAAGCTGCTTCTAGGAGGTTGTCAAGTGTTTTCGCTCGACGATTCCATTCTTGGGTGGTTGGTTTGGCCCTTGTTCCTGTAACTCGAATCCTAACCCGTTATGTCCCATTTTAGTTTTACACCATTGTGAACCTTACGCCTATTTTACTCTCTGATCGAGGTTATCGGCATTGAAAAATTTTCGTAAACTAAGTCACACGTGTGTAAGTTGACATTTAAGAGATATACAGTCAAGAAAATCAAGGGAAATGGTGATATATATGCGGATTAGACACCAAAAAAAACACTCAACAAATGGCTACAATTTAAGGAATGTGTTTAGTGACGGCATCAGATTTCAAATTGATGGAGAAAGGTCTGGTGGCAAGAAAAGCTGCTTCTAGGAGGTTGTCAAGTGTTTTCGCTCGACGATTCCATTCTTGGGTGGTTGGTTTGGCCCTTGTTCCTGTAACTCGAATCCTATCCCGGTATATCCCATTTTAATTTTACACCATTGTGAACCTTATACCTTTTTTACTCTCTGATCGAGGTTCTCGGCATTGTACAATCTTCGTAAACTAAATCACACGTGTATATGTTGACATTTAAGAGACATACTGTTAAGAAAATCAAGGGCAATGGTGATATATATGCGGATTAGACACCAAAAAAAAACACTCAACAAATGGCTACAATTTAAGGAATGTGTTTAGTGACGGCATCAGATTCCTAATTGATGGAGAAAGGTCTGGTGGGAAAAAAAGCTGCTTCTAGGAGGTTTTCAAGTGTTTTCGCTTGACGATTCCATTCTTGGGTGGCTGGTTTGGCCCTTGTTCCCGTATCTCGAATCCTAGCCCGGTATATCCCATTTTAATTTTACACCATTGTGAACCTTACGCCTTTTTTACTCTCTGATCGAGGTTCTCGGCATTGAAAAATCATCGTAAACTAAATCACACGTGTATATGTTGACATTTAAGAGATATACAGTCAAGAAAATCAAGGGAAATGGTGATATATACACAGATTAGACATAAAAAAAACACTCAACAAATGGCTACAATTTAAGGAATGTGTTTAGTGACGGCATCAGATTCCTAATTGATGGAGAAAGGTCTGGTGGCAAGAAAAGCTGATTCTAAGAGGTCGTCAAGTGTTTTCGCCCGACGATTCCATTCTTGGGTGGTTGGTTTGGCCCTTGTTCTTGTAACTCGAATCCTAGCCCGGTATATCCCATTTTAATTTTACACCATTGTGAACCTTACGCCTTTTTTACTCTCTGATCGAGGTACTCGGCATTGAAAAATCTTCGTAAACTAAATCACTTGTGTATATGTTGACATTTAAGAGATATACAGTCAAGAAAATCAAGGGCAATGGTGATATATATGCGGATTAGACACCAAAAAAACACTCAACAAATGGCTACAATTTAAGGAATGCGTTTAGTGACGGCATCGGATTCCTAATTGATGGAGAAAGATCTGGTGGCAAGAAAAGCTGCTTCTAGGAGGTTGTCAAGTGTTTACGCTCGACGATTTCATTCTTGGGTGGTTGGTTTGGCCCTTGTTCCTGTAACTCGAATCCTAGCCCGGTATATCCGATTTTAATTTTACACCTTTGTGAACCTTATGCCTTTTTTACTCTCTGATCGAGGTTCTCGGCATTGAAAAATCTTCGTAAACTAAATCACATGTGTATATGTTGACATTTAAGAGATATACGTTCAATAAAACCAAGGGTAATGGTGATATATATGCGGATTAGACACCAAAAAAAACACTTAACAAATGGCTACAATTTAAGGAATGCGTTTAGTGACGGCATCAGATTACTAATTGATGGAGAAAGGTCTGGTGGCAAGAAAAGCTGCTTCTAGGAGGTTGTCAAGTGTTTTCGCTCGATGATTCCATTCTTGGGTGGCTGGTTTGGCCCTTGTTCCCGTAACTCGAATCCTAGCCCGGTATATCCCATTTTAATTTTACACCATTGTGAACCTTACGCCTTTTTAACTCTCTGATCGAGGTTATCAGAATTGAAAAATCCTGGTAACTAAATCACACGTGTTTATGTTGACATTTAAGAGATATACAGTCAGGAAAATCAAAGGCAATTGTGATATATATGCGGAATAAACACCAAAAAAACACTCAACAAATGGCTACAATTTAAGGAATGTGTTTAGTGACGGCATCAGATTACTAATTGACGGAGAAAGGACTGGTGGCAAGAAAAGCTGCTTCTAGGAGGTTGTCAAGTGTTTTCGCTCGACGATTCCATTCTTGGGTGGCTGGTTTGGCCCTTGTTCCTATAACTCGAATCCTAGCCCGGTATATCCCATTTTAATTTTACACCATTGTGAACCTTACGCCTTTTTTACTCTCTGATCGAGGATCTCGGAATTGAAAAATCCTGGTAAACTAAATCATACGTGTATATGTTGACATTTAAGAGATATACAGTCAAGAAAATCAAGGGCAATTGTGATATATATGCGGATTAGACACCAAAAAAAACACTCAACAAATGGCTACAATTTAAGGAATGTGTTTAGTGACGGCATCAGATTCCTAATTGATGGAGAAAGGTCTGGTGGCAAGAAAAGCTGCTTCTAGGAGGTTGTCAAGTGTTTTCGGTCAACGATTCCATTCTTGGGTGGTTGGTTTGGCCCTTGTTCCTGTAACTCGAATCCTAGCCCGTCATATCCCATTTTAATTTTACACCATTGTGAACCTTACGCCTTTTTTACTCTCTGATCAAGATTCTCGGCATAGAAATATCTTCGTAAACTAAATCACACGTGTATATGTTGACATTTAAGAGATATACAGTCAAGATAATCAAGGGCAATGGTGATATATACGCGGATTAGACACCAAAAAAAAACACACAACAAATTGCTACAATTTAAGGAATGTGTTTGGTGACGACATCATATTCCTAATTGATGGAGAAAGGTCTGGTGGCAAGAAAAGCTGCTTCTAGGAGGTTGTCAAGTGTTTTCGCTCGACGATTCCATTTTTAGGTGGTTGGTTTGGCCCATGTTCCTGTAACTCGAATCCTAGCCCGGTATATCCCATTTTCATGTTACACCATTGTGAACCTTACGCCTTTTTTACTCTATGATCGAGGTTCTCGGCATTGAACAATCTTCGTAAACTAAATCACACGTGTATATGTTGACATTTAAGAGATAAACAGTCAAGATAATCAAGGGCAATGGTGATATATATGCGGATTAGACACCAAAAAAAACACTCAACAAATGGCTACAATTTAAGGAATGTGTTTAGTGACGGCATCAGAATACTAATTGATGGAGAAAGGTCTGGTGGCAAGAAAAGCTGTTTCGAGGAGGTTGTCAAGTGTTTTCGCTCGACGATTCCATTCTTGGTGGTTGGTTTGGCCCTTGTTCCTGTAACTCGAATCCTAGCCCGGTATATCCCATTTTAATTTTACACCATTGTGAACCTTACGCCTTTTTTACTCTCTGATCGAGGTTCTCGGAATTGAAAAATCCTGGTAAACAAAATCACACGTGTATATGTTGACATTTAAGAGATATACAGTCAAGAAAATCAAGGGCAATTGTGATATATATGCGGATTAGACACCAAAAAAACACTTAACAAATGGCTACAATTTAAGGAATGCGTTTAGTGACGGCATCAGATTACTAATTGATGGAGAAAGGTCTGGTGGCAAGAAAAGCTGCTTCTAGGAGGTTGTCAAGTGTTTTCGCTCGACGATTCCATTCTTGAGTGGTTGGTTTGGCCGTTGTTCCTGTAACTCGAATCCTAGCCCGGTATATCCCATTTTAATTTTACACCATTGTGAACCTTACGCCTTTTTTACTCTCTGATCGAGGTTCTCGGAATTGAAAAATCCTGGTAAACTAAATCACACGTGTTTATGTTGACATTTAAGAGATATACAGTCAAGAAAATCAAGGGCAATTGTGATATATATGCGGAATAAACACCAAAAAAACACTCAACAAATGCCTACAATTTAGGGAATGTGTTTAGTGACGGCATCAGATTACTAATTGATGGAGAAAGGTCTGGTGGCAAGAAAAGCTGCTTCTAGGAGGTTGTCAAGTGTTTTCGCTGGACGATTCCATTCTTGGTTGGTTGGTTTGGCCTTTGTTCATGTAACTCGAATCCTAGCCCGGTATATCCCATTTTAATTTTACACCATTTTGAACCTTACGCCTTTTTTACTCTCTGATCGAGGTTCTCGGAACTGAAAAATACTGGTAAACTAAATCACACGTGTATATGTTGACATTTAAGAGATATACAGTCAAGAAAATCAAGGGCAATTGTGATATATATGCGGATTAGACACAAAAAAAAAACACTCAACAAATGGCTACAATTGAAGGAAGGTGTTTAGTGACGGCATCAGATTCCTAATTGATGGAGAAAGGTCTGGTGGCAAGAAAAGATGCTTCTAGGAGGTTGTCAAGTGTTTTCGCTCGACGATTCCATTTTTGGGTGGTTGGTTTGGCCCTTGTTCCTGTAACTCGAATCCTAGCCCGGTATATCCCATTTTAATTTTACACCATTGTGAACCTTACGCCTTTTTTACTCTCTGATCGAGATTCTTGGAATAGAAATATCTTCGTAAACTAAATCACACGTGTATATGTTGACATTTAAGAGATAGACAGTCAAGATAATCAAGGGCAATGGTGATATATATGCGAATTAGACACCAAAAAAAAACACACAAAAAATGACTACAATTTAAGGAATGTGTTTGGTGACGACATCATATTCCTAATTGATGGAGAAAGGTTTTGTGGCAAGAAAAGCTGCTTCTAAGAGGTTGTCAAGTGTTTTCGCTCGACGATTCCATTCTTGGGTTGTTGGTTTGGCCCATGTTCCTGTAACTCGAATCCTAGCCCGGTATATCCCATTTTTCATGTTACACCATTGTGAACCTTACGCCTTTTTTACTCTCTGATCGAGGTTCTCAGCATTGAACAATCTTCGTAAACTAAATCACACGTGTATATGTTGACATTTAAGAGATATACAGTCAAGAAAATCAAGGGCAATGGTGATATATATGCGGATTAGACACCAAAAAAAACACTCAACAAATGGCTACAATTTAAGGAATGTGTTTAGTGACGGCATCAGATTAATAATTGATGGAGAAAGGTCTGGTGGCAAGAAAAGCTGCTTCTAGGAGGTTGTCAAGTGTTTTCGCTCGACGATTCCATTCTTGGGTGGTTGGTTTGGCCCTTGTTCTGGTAATTCGAATCCTAGCCCGGTATATCCTATTTTAATTTTACACCATTGTGAACCTTACGCCTTTTTTACTCTCTGATCGAGATTCTCGGCATAGAAATATCTTCGTAAACTAAATCACACGTGTGTATGTTGACATTTAAAAGATAAACAGTCAAGAAAATCAAGGGCAATGGTGATATACATGCGGATTAGACACCAAAAAAAAACACTCAACAAATGGCTACAATTTAAGGAATGCGTTTAGTGACGGCATCAGATTACTAATTGATGGAGAAAGGTCTGGTGGCAAGAAAAGCTGCTTCTAGGAGGTTGTCAAGTGTTTTCGCTCGAGGATTCCATTCTTGGGTGGTTGGTTTGGCCCTTGTTCCTGTAACTCGAATCCTAGCCCGGTATATCCCATTTTAATTTTACACCATTGTGAACCTTACGCCTTTTTTACTCTCTGATCGAGGTTCTCGGAATTGAAAAATCCTGGTAAACTAAATCACACGTGTTTATGTTGATATTTAAGAGATATACAGTCAAGAAAATCAAGGGCAATTGTGATATATATGCGGAATAAACACCAAAAAAACACTCAACAAATGCCTACAATTTAGGGAATGTGTTTAGTGACGGCATCAGATTACTAATTGATGGAGAAAGGTCTGGTGGCAAGAAAAGCTGCTTCTAGGAGGTTGTCAAGTGTTTTCGCTGGACGATTCCATTCTTGGTTGGTTGGTTTGGCCTTTGTTCATGTAACTCGAATCCTAGCCCGGTATATCCCATTTTAATTTTACACCATTTTGAACCTTACGCCTTTTTTACTCTCTGATCGAGGTTCTCGGAACTGAAAAATCCTGGTAAACTAAATCACACGTGTATATGTTGACATTTAAGAGATATACAGTCTAGAAAATCAAGGGCAATTGTGATATATATGCGGATTAGACACCAAAAAAAAAAAACACTCAACAAATGGCTACAATTTAAGGAAGGTGTTTAGTGACGGCATCAGATTCCTAATTGATGGAGAAAGGTCTGGTGGCAAGAAAAGATGCTTCTAGGAGGTTGTCAAGTGTTTTCGCTCGACGATTCCATTCTTGGGTGGTTGGTTTGGCCCTTGTTCCTGTAACTCGAATCCTAGCCCGGTATATCCCATTTTAATTTTACACCATTGTGAACCTTACGCCTTTTTTACTCTCTGATCGAGATTCTTGGAATAGAAATATCTTCGTAAACTAAATCACACGTGTATATGTTGACATTTAAGAGATAGACAGTCAAGATAATCAAGGGCAATGGTGATATATATGCGAATTAGACACCAAAAAAAAACACACAAAAAATGACTACAATTTAAGGAATGTGTTTGGTGACGACATCATATTCCTAATTGATGGAGAAAGGTTTTGTGGCAAGAAAAGCTGCTTCTAAGAGGTTGTCAAGTGTTTTCGCTCGACGATTCCATTCTTGGGTTGTTGGTTTGGCCCATGTTCCTGTAACTCGAATCCTAGCCCGGTATATCCCATTTTTCATGTTACACCATTGTGAACCTTACGCCTTTTTTACTCTCTGATCGAGGTTCTCAGCATTGAACAATCTTCGTAAACTAAATCACACGTATATATGTTGACATTTAAGAGATATACAGTCAAGAAAATCAAGGGCAATGGTGATATATATGCGGATTAGACACCAAAAAAAACACTCAACAAATGGCTACAATTTAAGGAATGTGTTTAGTGACGGCATCAGATTAATAATTGATGGAGAAAGGTCTGGTGGCAAGAAAAGCTGTTTCTAGGAGGTTGTCAAGTGTTTTCGCTCGACGATTCCATTCTTGGGTGGTTGGTTTGGCCCTTGTTCCGGTAATTCGAATCCTAGCCCGGTATATCCCATTTTAATTTTACACCATTGTGAACCTTACGCCTTTTTTATTCTCTGATCGAGATTCTCGGCATAGAAATATCTTCGTAAACTAAATCACACGTGTGTATGTTGACATTTAAGAGATATACAGTCAAGATAATCAAGGGCAATGGTGATATATATGCGGATTAGACACCAAAAAAAAACCACACAACAAATGGCTACAATTTAAGGAATGTGTTTGGTGACGACATCATATTCCTAATTGATGGAGAAAGGTCTGGTGGCAAGAAAAGCTGCTTCTAGAAGGTTGTCAAGTGTTTTCGCTCGACGATTCCATTTTTGGGTGGTTGGTTTGGCCCATGTTCCTGTAACTCGAATCCTAGCCCGGTATATCCCATTTTCATGTTACACCATTGTGAACCTTACGCCATTTTTACTCTCTGATCGAGGTTCTCGGCATTGAACAATCTTCGTAAACTAAATCACACGTGCATATGTTGACATTTAAGAGATAAACAGTCAAGAAAATCAAGGGCAATGGTGATATACATGCGGATTAGACACCAAAAAAAAAACACTCAACAAATGGCTACAATTTAAGGAATGCGTTTAGTGACGGCATCAGATTACTAATTGATGGAGAAAGGTCTGGTGGCAAGAAAAGCTGCTTCTAGGAGGTTGTCAAGTGTTTTCGCTCGAGGATTCCATTCTTGGGTGGTTGGTTTGGCCCTTGTTCCTGTAACTCGAATCCTAGCCCGGTATATCCCATTTTAATTTTACACCATTGTGAACCTTACGCCTTTTTTACTCTCTGATCGAGGTTCTCGGAATTGAAAAATCCTGGTAAACTAAATCACACGTGTTTATGTTGACATTTAAGAGATATACAGTCAAGAAAATCAAGGGCAATTGTGATATATATGCGGAATAAACACCAAAAAAACACTCAACAAATGCCTACAATTTAGGGAATGTGTTTAGTGACGGCATCAGATTACTAATTGATGGAGAAAGGTCTGGTGGCAAGAAAAGCTGCTTCTAGGAGGTTGTCAAGTGTTTTTGCTGGACGATTCCATTCTTGGTTGGTTGGTTTGGCCTTTGTTCATGTAACTCGAATCCTAGCCCGATATATCCCATTTTAATTTTACACCATTTTGAACCTTACGCCTTTTTTACTCTCTGATCGAGGTTCTCGGAACTGAAAAATCCTGGTAAACTAAATCACACGTGTATATGTTGACATTTAAGAGATATACAGTCAAGAAAATCAAGGGCAATTGTGATATATATGCGGATTAGACAAAAAAAAACACTCAACAAATGGCTACAATTTAAGGAAGGTGTTTAGTGACGGCATCAGATTCCTAATTGATGGAGAAAGGTCTGGTGGCAAGAAAAGATGCTTCTAGGAGGTTGTCAAGTGTTTTCGCTCGACGATTCCATTCTTGGGTGGTTGGTTTGGCCCTTGTTCCGGTAATTCGAATCCTAGCCCGGTATATCCCATTTTAATTTTACACCATTGTGAACCTTACGCCTTTTTTATTCTCTGATCGAGATTCTCGGCATAGAAATATCTTCGTAAACTAAATCACACGTGTGTATGTTGACATTTAAGAGATATACAGTCAAGATAATCAAGGGCAATGGTGATATATATGCGGATTAGACACCAAAAAAAAACCACACAACAAATGGCTACAATTTAAGGAATGTGTTTGGTGACGACATCATATTCCTAATTGATGGAGAAAGGTCTGGTGGCAAGAAAAGCTGCTTCTAGAAGGTTGTCAAGTGTTTTCGCTCGACGATTCCATTTTTGGGTGGTTGGTTTGGCCCATGTTCCTGTAACTCGAATCCTAGCCCGGTATATCCCATTTTCATGTTACACCATTGTGAACCTTACGCCATTTTTACTCTCTGATCGAGGTTCTCGGCATTGAACAATCTTCGTAAACTAAATCACACGTGCATATGTTGACATTTAAGAGATAAACAGTCAAGAAAATCAAGGGCAATGGTGATATACATGCGGATTAGACACCAAAAAAAAAACACTCAACAAATGGCTACAATTTAAGGAATGCGTTTAGTGACGGCATCAGATTACTAATTGATGGAGAAAGGTTTGGTGGCAAGAAAAGCTGCTTCTAGGAGGTTGTCAAGTGTTTTCGCTCGAGGATTCCATTCTTGGGTGGTTGGTTTGGCCCTTGTTCCTGTAACTCGAATCCTAGCCCGGTATATCCCATTTTAATTTTACACCATTGTGAACCTTACGCCTTTTTTACTCTCTGATCGAGGTTCTCGGAATTGAAAAATCCTGGTAAACTAAATCACACGTGTTTATGTTGACATTTAAGAGATATACAGTCAAGAAAATCAAGGGCAATTGTGATATATATGCGGAATAAACACCAAAAAAACACTCAACAAATGCCTACAATTTAGGGAATGTGTTTAGTGACGGCATCAGATTACTAATTGATGGAGAAAGGTCTGGTGGCAAGAAAAGCTGCTTCTAGGAGGTTGTCAAGTGTTTTCGCTGGACGATTCCATTCTTGGTTGGTTGGTTTGGCCTTTGTTCATGTAACTTGAATCCTAGCCCGATATATCCCATTTTAATTTTACACCATTTTGAACCTTACGCCTTTTTTACTCTCTGATCGAGGTTCTCGGAACTGAAAAATCCTGGTAAACTAAATCACACGTGTATATGTTGACATTTAAGAGATATACAGTCAAGAAAATCAAGGGCAATTGTGATATATATGCGGATTAGACAAAAAAAAAACACTCAACAAATGGCTACAATTTAAGGAATGTGTTTAGTGACGGCATCAGATTCCTAATTGATGGAGAAAGGTCTGGTGGCAAGAAAAGATGCTTCTAGGAGGTTGTCAAGTGTTTTCGCTCGACGATTCCATTCTTGGGTGGTTGGTTTGGCCCTTGTTCCTGTAACTCGAATCCTAGCCCGGTATATCCCATTTTAATTTTACACCATTGTGAACCTTACGCCTTTTTTACTCTCTGATCGAGATTCTTGGAATAGAAATATCTTCGTAAACTAAATCACACGTGTATATGTTGACATTTAAGAGATAGACTGTCAAGATAATCAAGGGCAATGGTGATATATATGCGAATTAGACACCAAAAAAAAACACACAAAAAATGACTACAATTTAAGGAATGTGTTTGGTGACGACATCATATTCCTAATTGATGGAGAAAGGTTTTGTGGCAAGAAAAGCTGCTTCTAAGAGGTTGTCAAGTGTTTTCGCTCGACGATTCCATTCTTGGGTTGTTGGTTTGGCCCATGTTCCTGTAACTCGAATCCTAGCCCGGTATATCCCATTTTTCATGTTACACCATTGTGAACCTTACGCCTTTTTTACTCTCTGATCGAGGTTCTCAGCATTGAACAATCTTCGTAAACTAAATCACACGTGTATATGTTGACATTTAAGAGATATACAGTCAAGAAAATCAAGGGCAATGGTGATATATATGCGGATTAGACACCAAAAAAAACACTCAACAAATGGCTACAATTTAAGGAATGTGTTTAGTGACGGCATCAGATTAATAATTGATGGAGAAAGGTCTGGTGGCAAGAAAAGCTGCTTCTAGGAGGTTGTCAAGTGTTTTCGCTCGACGATTCCATTCTTGGGTTGTTGGTTTGGCCCTTGTTCCGGTAATTCGAATCCTAGCCCGGTATATCCCATTTTAATTTTACACCATTGTGAACCTTACGCCTTTTTTACTCTCTGATCGAGATTCTCGGCATAGAAATATCTTCGTAAACTAAATCACACGTGTGTATGTTGACATTTAAGAGATATACAGTCAATATAATCAAGGGCAATGGTGATATATATGCGGATTAGACACCAAAAAAAAAAACCACACAACAAATGGCTACAATTTAAGGAATGTGTTTGGTGACGACATCATATTCCTAATTGATGGAGAAAGGTCTGGTGGCAAGAAAAGCTGCTTCTAGGAGGTTGTCAAGTGTTTTCGCTCGACGATTCCATTTTTGGGTGGTTGGTTTGGCCCATGTTCCTGTAAATCGAATCCTAGCCCGGTATATCCCATTTTCATGTTACACCATTGTGAACCTTACGCCATTTTTACTCTTTGATCGAGGTTCTCGGCATTGAACAATCTTCGTAAACTAAATCACACGTGCATATGTTGACATTTAAGAGATAAACAGTCAAGAAAATCAAGGGCAATGGTGATATAGATGCGGATTAGACACCAAAAAAAAACACTCAACAAATGGCTACAATTTAAGGAATGCGTTTAGTGACGGCATCAGATTACTAATTGATGGAGAAAGGTCTGGTGGCAAGAAAAGCTGCTTCTAGGAGGTTGTCAAGTGTTTTCGCTCGACGATTCCATTCTTGGGTGGTTGGTTTGGCCCTTGTTCCTGTAACTCGAATCCTAGCCCGGTATATCCCATTTTAATTTTACACCATTGTGAACCTTACGCCTTTTTTACTCTCTGATCGAGGTTCTCAGAATTGAAAAATCCTGGTAAACTAAATCACACGTGTTTATGTTGACATTTAAGAGATATACAGTCAAGAAAATCAAGGGCAATTGTGATATATATGCGGATTAGACACCAAAAAAAACATTCAACAAATGGCTACAATTTAAGGAATGTGTTTAGTGACGGCGTGAGATTCCTAATTGATGGAAAAAGGTCTGGTGGCTAGAAAAGCTGCTTCCAGGAGGTTGTCAAGTGTTTTCGCTCGACGATTCCATTCTTGGGTGGGTGGTTGGTTTGGCCCTTGTTCCAGTAACTCGAATCCTAGCCCGGTATATCGCATTTTAAATTTACACCATTGTGAACCTTACGCCTTTTTTACTCTCTGATTGAGATTCTCGGCATAGAAATATCTTCGTAAACTAAATCACACGTGTATATGTTGACATTTAAGAGATATACATTCAACATAATCAAGGGCAATGGTGATATATATGCGGATTAGACACCAAAAAAAAACACACAACAAATGGATACAATTTAAGGAATGTGTTTGGTGACGACATCATATTCCTAATTGATGGAGAAAGGTTTTGTGGCAAGAAAAGCTGCTTCTAGGAGGTTGTCAAGTGTTTTCGCTCGACGATTCCATTCTTGGGTGGTTGGTTTGGCCCATGTTCCTATAACTCGAATCCTAGCCCGGTATATCCCATTTAAATTTTACACCATTGTGAACCTTACGCCTTTTTTACTCTCTGGTCGAGATTATTGATGGAGAAAGGTCTGGTGGCAAGAAAAGCTGCTTCTAGGAGGTTGTCAAGCGTTTTCGCTCGACAATTCCATTCTTGGGTGGTTGGTTTGGCCCTTTTTCCTGTAACTCGAATCCTAGCCCGGTATATCCCATTTTAATTTTACATCATTGTGAACCTTACGCCTTTTTTACTCTCTGATCGAGGTTCTCGGAATTGAAAAATCCTGGTAAACTAAATCACACGTGTATATGTTGACATTTAAGAGATATACAGTCAAGAAAATCAAGGGCAATTGTGATATATATGTGGATTAGACATAAAAAAAACAGTCAACAAATGGCTACAATTTAAGTAATGTGTTTAGTGACGGCATCAGATTCCTAATTGATGGAGAAAGGTCTGGTGGCAAGAAAAGCTGCTTCTAGGAGGTTGTCAAGTGTTTTCGCTTGGCGTTTCCATTCTTGGGTGGTTAGTTTGGCCCTTGTTCCTGTAACTCGAATCCTAGCCCGGTATATCCCATTTTAAATTTACACCATTGTGAACCTTACGCCTTTTTTACTCTCTGATCGAGGTTCTCGGCATTGAACAATCTTCGTAAACTAAATCACACGTGAATATGTTGACATTTAAGAGATATACAGTCTAGAAAATCAAGGGCAATGGTGATATATATGCGGATTAGACACAAAAAAAAAACACTCAACAAATGGCTACAATTTAAGGAATGTGTTTAGTGACGGCATCAGATTCCTAATTGATGGAGAAAGGTCTGGTGGCAAGAAATGCTGCTTCTTGGAGGTTGTCAAGTGTTTTCGCTCAACGATTCCATTCTTGGGTGGCTGGTTTGGCCCTTGTTCCCGTAACTCGAATCCTAGCCCGGTATACCCCATTTTAATTTTACCCCATTGTGAACCTTACGCCTTTTTTATTCTCTGATCGAGGTTTTCGGCAATGAAAAATCTTCGTAAACTAAATTACACGTGTATATGTTGACATTTAAGAGATATACAGTCAAGAAAATCAAGGGCAATGGTGATATATACGCGGATTAGACACCAAAAAAAACACTCAACAAATGGTTGTTTAGTGACGGCATCAGATTCCTAATTGATGGAGAAAGGTGTGGTGGCAAGAAAAGCTGCTTCTAAGAGGTTGTCAAGTGTTTTTGCCCGACGATTCCATTCTTGGGTGGTTGGTTTGAACCTTGTTCTTGTAACTCGAATCCTAGCCCGATATATCCCATTTTAATTTTACACCATTGTGAAACTTACTCGGCATTGAAAAATCATCGTAAACTAAATCACACGTGTATATGTTGACGTTTAAGAGATATACAGTCAAGAAAATCAAGGGCAATGGTGATATATATGCGGATTAGACACAAAAAAAACACTCAACAAATGGCTACAATTTAAGGAATGTGTTTAGTGGCGGCATCAGATTACTAATTGATGGAGAAAGGTCTGGTGGCAAGAAAAGCTGCTTCTAGGAGGTGGTCAAGTGTTTTCGCTCGACGATTCCATTCTTGGGTGGTTGGTTTGGCCCTTGTTCCTGTAACTCGAATCCTAGCCCGGTATATCCCAATTTAATTTTACACCTTTGTGAACCTTACACCTTTTTTACTCTCTGATCGAGGTTCTCAGAATTGAAAAATCTTGGTAAACTAAATCACACGTGTATATGTTGAAATTTAAGAGATATACAGTCAAGAAAATCAAGGGCAATTGTGATATATATGCGGGTTAGACACAAAAAAAATACTCAACAACAGGCTACAATTTAAGGAATGTGTTTAGTGACGGCATCAGATTCCTTGATGGAGAAAGGTCTGGTGGCAAGAAAAGCTGCTTCTAGGAGGTTATCAAGTGTTTTCGATCGACGATTCCATTCTTGGGTGGTTGGTTTGGCCCTTGTTCCTGTAACTCGAATCCTAGCCCGGTATATCTCATTTTAATTTTACACCATTGTGAACCTTACGCCTTTTTTACTCTCTGATCGAGGTTCTCGGCATAGAAATATCTTTGTAAACTAAATCACACGTGTATATGTTGACATTTAAGAGATATACAGTCAAGAAAATCAAGGGCAATGGTGATATATATGCGGATTAGACACCAAAAAAAACACTCAACAAATGGCTACAATTTAAGGAATGTGTTTAGTGAAGGCATCAGATCCCTAATTGATGGAGAAAGGTCTGGTGGCAAGAAAAGCTGATTCTAGGAGGTTGTCAAGTGTTTTCGCTCGACAATTCCATTCTTGGGTGGCTGGTTTGGCCCTTGTTCCCGTAACTCGAATCCTAGCCCGGTATACCCCATTTTAATTTTACCCCATTGTGAACCTTACGCCTTTTTTATTCTCTGATCGAGGTTTTCGGCAATGAAAAATCTTCGTAAACTAAATCACACGTGTATATGTTGACATTTAAGAGATATACAGTCAAGAAAATCAAGGGCAATGGTGATATATACGCGGATTAGACACCAAAAAAAAACACTCAACAAATGGTTGTTTAGTGACGGCATCAGATTCCTAATTGATGGAGAAAGGTGTGGTGGCAAGAAAAGCTGCTTCTAAGAGGTTGTCAAGTGTTTTTGCCCGACGATTCCATTCTTGGGTGGTTGGTTTGGACCTTGTTCTTGTAACTCGAATCCTAGCCCGATATATCCCATTTTAATTTTACATCATTGTGAAACTTACTCGGCATTGAAAAATCATCGTAAACTAAATCACACGTGTATATGTTGACGTTTAAGAGATATACAGTCAAGAAAATCAAGGGCAATGGTGATATATATGCGGATTAGACACAAAAAAAACACTCAACAAATGGCTACAATTTAAGGAATGTGTTTAGTGGCGGCATCAGATTACTAATTGATGGAGAAAGGTCTGGTGGCAAGAAAAGCTGCTTCTAGGAGGTTGTCAAGTGTTTTCGCTCGACGATTCCATTCTTGGGTGGTTGGTTTGGCCCTTGTTCCTGTAACTCGAATCCTAGCCCGGTATATCCTAATTTAATTTTACACCATTGTGAACCTTACACCTTTTTTACTCTCTGATCGAGGTTCTCAGAATTGAAAAATCCTGGTAAACTAAATCACACGTGTATATGTTGAAATTTAAGAGATATATTGTCAAGAAAATCAAGGGCAATTGTGATATATATGCGGGTTAGACATAAAAAAATACTCAACAACAGGCTACAATTTAAGGAATGTGTTTAGTGACGGCATCAGATTCCTTGATGGAGAAAGGTCTGGTGGCAAGAAAAGCTGCTTCTAGGAGGTTGTCAAGTGTTTTCGATCGACGATTCCATTCTTGGGTGGTTGGTTTGGCCCTTGTTCCTGTAACTCGAATCCTAGCCCGGTATATCTCATTTTAATTTTACACCATTGTGAACCTTACGCCTTTTTTACTCTCTGATCGAGGTTCTCGGCATAGAAATATCTTTGTAAACTAAATCACACGTGTATATGTTGACATTTAAGAGATATACAGTCAAGAAAATCAAGGGCAATGGTGATATATATGCGGATTAGACACCAAAAAAAACACTCAACAAATGGCTACAATTTAAGGAATGTGTTTAGTGAAGGCATCAGATCCCTAATTGATGGAGAAAGGTCTGGTGGCAAGAAAAGCTGATTCTAGGAGGTTGTCAAGTGTTTTCGCTCGACGATTCCATTCTTGGGTGGCTGGTTTGGCCCTTGTTCCCGTAACTCGAATCCTAGCCCGGTATATCCCATTTTAATTTTACACCATTGTGAACCTTACGCCTTTTTTATTCTCTGATCGAGGTTTTCGGCAATGAAAAATCTTCGTAAACTAAATCACACGTGTATATGTTGACATTTAAGAGATATACAGTCAAGAAAATCAAGGGCAATGGTGATATATACGCGGATTAAACACCAAAAAAAACACTCAACAAATGGCTAAAGTTTAAGGAATGTGTTTAGTGACGGCATCAGATTCCTAATTGATGGAGAAAGGTCTGGTGGCAAGAAAAGCTGCTTCTAAGAGGTTGTCAAGTGTTTTCGCCCGACGATTCCATTCTTGGGTGGTTGGTTTGGCCCTTGTTCTTGTAACTCGAATCCTAGCCCGGTATATCCCATTTTAATTTTACACTATTGTGAACCTTACGCCGTTTTTACTCACTGATCGAGGTTCTCGGCATAGAAAAATCTTCGTAAACTAAATCACACGTGTATATGTTGACATTTAAGAGATATACAGTTAAGAAAATCAAGGGCAATGGTGATATATATGCGGATTAGACACAAATAAAAACACTCAACAAATGGCTACAATTTAAGGAATGCGTTTAGTGACGACATCAGATTCCTAATTGATGGAGAAAGATCTGGTGGCAAGAAAAGCTGCTTCTAGGAGGTTGTCAAGTGTTTTCGCTCGACGATTCCATTCTTGGTTGGTTAGTTTGGCCCTTGTTCCTGTAACTCGAATCCTAGCCCGGTATATCCCATTTTAATTTTACTCCTTTGTGAACCTTATGCCTTTTTTACTCTATGATCGAGGTTCTCGGCATTGAAAAATCTTCGTAAACTAAATCACATGTGTATATGTTGACATTTAAGAGATATAGAGTCGAGAAAATCAAGGGTAATGGTGATATATATGCGGATTAGACACCAAAAAAACACTCAACAAATGGCTACAATTTAACGAATGTGTTTAGTGACGGCATCAGATTACTAATTGATGGAGAAAGGTCTGGTGGTAAGAAAACCTGCTTCTAGGAGGTTGTCAAGTGTTTTTGCTTGACGATTCCATTCTTCGGTGGTTGGTTTGGCCATTGTTCCAGTAACTCGAATCCTAGCCTGGTATATCCCATTTTAATTTTACACCATTGTGAACCTTACGCCTTTTTTACTCTCTGATCGAGGTTCTCGGCATTGAAAAATCTTGGTAAACTATATCACACATGTATGTTGACATTTAAGAGATATATAGTCAAGAAAATCAAGGGCAATTGTGATATATATGCGGATTAGACACCAAAAAAAAACACTCAATGGCTACAATTAAAGGAATGTGTTTAGTGACGGCATCAGATTCCTAATTGATGGAGAAATGTCTGGTGGCAAGAAAAGCTGCTTCTAGGAGGTTGTCAAGTGTTTTCGCTCGACGATTCCATTCTTGGGTGGTTGGTTTGGCCCTTGTTCCTGTAACTAGAATCATAGCCCGGTATATCCCATTTTAATTTTACACCATTGTGAACCTTACGCCTTTTTTACTCTCTGATCGATGTTCTCGGCATAGAAATATCTTCGTAAACTAAATCACACGTGTATATGTTGACTTTTAAGAGATATACAGTCAAGAAAATCAAGGGCAATGGTGATATAAATGCTAATTAGTCACCAAAAAAAAAACACACAACAAATGGCTACAATTTACGGAATGTGTTTAGTGACGGCATCAGATTCCTAATTGATGGAGATAGGTCTGGTGGCAAGAAAAGCTGCTTCTAGGAGGTTGTTAAGTGTTTTCGCTCGTCGATTCCATTCTAGGGTGGTTGGCTTGGCCCTTGTTCCTGTAACTTAAATCCTAGCCCGGTATATCCCATTTTAATTTTACACCATTGTGAACCTTACGCCTTTCTTACTCCCTGATCGAGGTTCTCGGCATTGAAAAATCTTCGTAAACTAAATCACACGTGTATATGTTGACATTTAAGAGATATACAGTCAAGACAATCAAGGGCAATGGTGATATATATGCGGATTAGACACCAAAAAAAAAACTCAACAAATGGCTACAATTTAAGGAATGTGTTTAGTGACAGCATCAGATTCCTAATTGATGGAGAAAGGTCTGGTGGCAAGAAAAGCTGCTTCTAGGAGGTTGTCAAGTGTTTTCGCTCGACGATTCCATTCTTGGGTGGTTGGTTTGGTCCTTGTTCCTGTAACTCGAATCCTAGCCCGGTATATCCCATTTTAATTTTACACCATTATGAACCTTACGCCTTTTTTACTCTCTGATCGAGGTTCTCGGCATTGAAAAATCTTCGTAAACTAAATCACACGTGTATATGTTGACATTTAAGAGATATACCGTCAAGACAATCAAGGGCAATGGTGATATATATGCGGATTAGACACCAAAAAAAAATACTCAACAAATGGCTACAATTTAAGGAATGTGTTTAGTGACAGCATCAGATTCCTAATTGATGGAGAAAGGTCTGGTGGCAAGAAAAGCTGCTTCTAGGAGGTTGTCAAGTGTTTTCGCTCGACGATTCCATTCTTGGGTGGTTGGTTTGGCCCTTGTTCCTGTAACTCGAATCCAAGCCCGGTATATCCCATTTTAATTTTACACCATTGTGAACCTTACGCCTTTTTTACTCTCTGATCGAGGTTCTCGGCATTGAAAAATCTTCGTAAACCAAATCACATGTGTATATGTTGACATTTAAGAGATATACAGTAAAGAAAATCAAGGGCAATGGTGATATATATGCGGATTAGACACCAAAAAAAAACACTTAACAAATGGCTACAATTTAAGGAATGTGTTTAGTGACGGCATCGGATTCCTAATTGATGGAGAAGGGTCAGGTGGCATGAAAAGCTGCTTCTAGGAGGTTGTCAAGTGTTTTCGCTCGACGATTCAATTCTTGGGTGGTTGGTTTGGCCCTTGTTCCAGTAACTCGAATCCTAGCCAGGTATATCCCATTTTAATTTTACACCATTGTGAACCTTACACATTTTTTACTCTCTGATAGAGGTTCTCGACATTGAAAAATCTACGTAAACTAAATCACACGTGTATATGTTGACATTTAAGAGATATACAGTCAAGAAAATCAAGGGCAATGGTGATATATATGCGATTAGACACAAAAAAAACACTCAACAAATGGCTACAATTTAAGGATTGTGTTTAGTGACGGCATCAGATTCCTAATTGATGGAGAAAGGTCTGGTGGCAAGAAAAGCTGCTTCTAGGAGGTTGTCAAGTATTTTAGCTCGACGATTCCATTCTTGGGTGGTTGGTTTGGCCCTTGTTCCTGTAACTCGAATCCTAGCCCGGTATATCCCATTTTAATTTTACACCATTGTGAACCTTATGCCTTTTTTACTTTCTGATCGAGGTTCTCGGCATTGAAAAATCTCCGTAAACTAAATCACACGTGTATATGTTGACATTTAAGAGATATACAGGAAAGAAAATCAAGGGCAATGGTGATATATATGCGGATTAGACACCAAAAAAACACTCAACAAATGTCTACAATTTAAGGAATGTGTTTAGTGACGGCATCAGATTCCTAATTTATGTGTAAAGGTCTGGTGGCCAGAAAAGCTGATTCTAGGAGGTTGTCAAGTGTTTTCGCTCGACGATTCCATTCTTGGGTAGTTGGTTTGGCCCTTGTTCCTGTAACCCGAATCCTAGCCAGGTATATCCCATTTTAATTTTACACCATGGTGAACCTTACGCCTTTTTTACTCTCTGATCGAGGTTCTCGGCATTGAAAAATCTTCGTTAACAAAATCACACGTGTATATGTTGACATTTAAGAGATATACAATCAAGAAAATCAAGGGCAATGGTGATATATATGCGGATTAGACACCAAAAAAACACTCAACAAATGGCTACAATTTAAGGAATGTGTTTAGTTACGGCATCAGATTCCCAATTGATGGAGAAAGGTATGGTGGCAAGAAAAGCTGCTCCTAGGAGGTTGTCAAGTGTTTTCGCTCGACGATTCCATTCTTGGGTGGTTGGTTTGGTCCTTGTTCCTGTAACTCGAATCCTAGCCCGTTATATCCCATTTTAATTTTACACCATTGTGAACCTTACGCCTTTTTTACTCTTTGATCGAGGTTCTCGGCATTGAAAAATCTTCGTAAACTAAATCACACGTGTATATGTTGACATTTAAGAGATATACAATAAAGAAAATCAAGGGTAATGGTGATATATATGTGGATTAGACATAAAAAAAAAACTCAAGAAATGGCTACAATTTAAGGAATGTCTTAAGTGACGACATCAGATTCCTAATTGATGGAGAAAGGTCTGGTGGCAAGAAAAGCTGCTTCTAGGAGGTTGTCAAGTGTTTTCGCTCGACGATTCCATTCTTGGGTGGTTGGTTTGGCCCTTGTTCCTGTAACTCGAATCCTAGCCTGGTATATCCCATTTTAATTTTACACCATTGTTAACCTTACGCCTTTTTTACTCTCTGATCGAGGTATTCAGCATTGAAAAATCTTCGTAAACTAATTCACACGTGTATATGTTGACATTTAAGAGATATACAGTCAAGAAAATCAAGGGCAATGGTGATATATATGCGGTTTAGACACCAAAAAAAAACACTCAACAAATGGCTACAATTTAAGGAATGTGTTTATCTTGGGTGGTTGGTTTGCCTTGTTCCTGTAACTCGAATCCTAGCCCGGTATATCCCATATTAATTTTACACAATTGTGAACCTTATGCCTTTTTTACTCTCTGATCGAGGTTCTTGGCATTGAAAAATCTTCGTAAACTAAATCACACGTGTATATGTTGACATTTAAGAGATATACAGTCAAGAAAATCAAAGGCAATGGTGATATATATGCGGATTAGACACCAAAAAAAAAACACTCAACAAATGGCTACAATTTAAGGAATGTGTTTAGTGACGGCATCAGATTCCTAATTGATGGAGAAAGGTATGGTGGTGGCAAGAAAAGCTGCTTCTAGGAGGTTGTCAAGTGTTTTCGCTCGACGTTTCCATTTTTGGGTGGTTGGTTTGGCCTTTGTTACTGTAACTCAAATCCTTGCCCGGTATATCCCATTTTAATTTTACACCATTGTGAACCTTACGCCTTTTTTACTCTCTGATCAAGGTTCTCGGCATTGAAAAATCTTCATAAACTAAATCACCCATGTAGATGTTGACATTTAAGAGATATACATTCAAGAAAATCAAGGGCAATGGTGATATATATGTGGAATAGACACCAAAAAAAAAACACTCAACAAATGGCTATAATTTAAGGAATGTGTTTAGTGACGGCATCAGATTCCTAATTTATGGAGAAAGGTCTGGTGGCAAGAAAAGCTGCTTCTAGGAGGTTGTCAAGTGTTTTCGCTCGATGATTCCAAGTTTGGGTGGTTGGTTTGGCCCTTGTTCCTGTAACTCGAATCCTAGCCAGGTATATCCGATTTTAATTTTACACCATTGTGAACCTTACACCTTTTTTACTCTCTGATAGAGGTTCACGACATTGAAAAATCTACGTAAACTAAATCACACGTGTATATGTTGACATTTAAGAGATATACAGTCAAGAAAATCAAGGGCAATGGTGATATATATGCGGATTAGACACAAAAAAAACACTCAACAAATGGCTACAATTTAAGGAATGTGTTTAGTGACGGCATCAGATTCCTAATTGATGGAGAAAGGTCTGGTGGCAAGAAAAGCTGCTTCTAGGAGGTTGTCAAGTATTTTAGCTCGACGATTCCATTCTTGGGTGGTTGGTTTGGCCCTTGTTTCTGTAACTCGAATCCTAGCCCGGTATATCCCATTTTAATTTTACACCATTGTGAACCTTACGCCTATTTTACTTTCTGATCGAGGTTCTCGGCATTGAAAAATCTTCGTAAACTAAATCACAAGTGTATATGTTGACATTTAAGAGATATACAGTAAAGAAAATCAAGGGCAATGGTGATATATATGCGGATTAGACACCAAAAAAACACTCAACAAATGTCTACAATTTAAGGAATGTGTTTAGTGACGGCATCAGATTCCTAATTGATGTATAAAGGTCTGGTGGCCAGAAAAGCTGATTCTAGGAGGTTGTCAAGTGTTTTCGCTCGACGATTCCATTCTTGGGTAGTTGGTTTGGCCCTTGTTCCTGTAACCCGAATCCTAGCCAGGTATATCCCATTTTAATTTTACAACATGGTGAACCTTACGCCTTTTTTACTCTCTGATCGAGGTTCTCGGCATTGAAAAATCTTCGTAAATAAATCACATGTGTATATGTTGACATTTAAGAGATATACAGTCAAGAAAATCAAGGGCAATGGTGATATATATGCGGATTAGACCCAAAAAAAAAACACTCAACAAATGGCTACAATTTAAGGAATGTGTTTAGTTACGGCATCAGATTCCTAATTGATGGAGAAAGGTATGGTGGCAAGAAAAGCTGCTCCTAGGAGGTTGTCAAGTGTTTTCGCTCGACGATTCCATTCTTGGGTGGTTGGTTTGGCCTTTGTTCCTGTAACTCGAATCCTAGCCCGTTATATCCCATTTTAATTTTACACCATTGTGTACCTTACGCCTTTTTTACTCTCTGATCGAGGTTCTCGGCATTGAAAAATCTTCGTAAACTAAATCACACGTGTATATGTTGACATTTAAGAGATATACAGTCAAGAAAATCAAGGGCAATGGTGATATATATGTGGATTAGACATAAAAAAAACTCAAGAAATGGCTACAATTTAAGGAATGTCTTAAGTGACGACATCAGATTCCTAATTGATGAAGAAAGGTCTGGTGGCAAGAAAAGCTGCTTCTAGGAGGTTGTCAAGTGTTTTCGCTCGACGATTCCATTCTTGGGTGGTTGGTTTGGCCCTTGTTCCTGTAACTCGAATCCTAGCCTGGTATATCCCATTTTAATTTTACACCATTGTTAACCTTACGCCTTTTTTACTCTCTGATCGAGGTATTCAGCATTGAAAAATCTTCGTAAACTAATTCACACGTGTATATGTTGACATTTAAGAGATATACAGTCAAGAAAATCAAGGGCAATGGTGATATATATGCGGTTTAGACACCAAAAAAAAAAAACACTCAACAAATGGCTACAATTTAAGGAATGTGTTTATCTTGGGTGGTTGGTTTGCCTTGTTCCTGTAACTCGAATCCTAGCCCGGTATATCCCATATTAATTTTACACCATTGTGAACCTTATGCCCTTTTTACTCTCTGATCGAGGTTCTCAGCATTGAAAAATCTTCGTAAACTAAATCACACGTGTATATGTTGACATTTAAGAGATATACAGTCAAGAAAATCAAAGGCAATGGTGATATATATGCGGATTAGACACCAAAAAAAAACACTCAACAAATGGCTACAATTTAAGGAATGTGTTTAGTGACGGCATCAAATTCCTAATTGATGGAGAAAGGTATGGTGGTGGCAAGAAAAGCTGCTTCTAGGAGTTTGTCAAGTGTTTTCGCTCGACGATTCCATTTTTGGGTGGTTGGTTTGGCCTTTGTTACTGTAACTCAAATCCTTGCCCGGTATATCCCATTTTAATTTTACACCATTGTGAACCTTACGCCTTTTTTACTCTCTGATCGAGGTTCTTGGCATTGAAAAATCTTCATAAACTAAATCACCCATGTAGATGTTGACATTTAAGAGATATACATTCAAGAAAATCAAGGGGAATGGTGATATATATGTGGAATAGACACAAAAAAAAAACACTCAAAAAATGGCTACAATTTAAGGAATGTGTTTAGTGACGGCATCAGATTCCTAATTTATGGAGAAAGGTCTGGTGGCAAGAAAAGCCGCTTCTAGGAGGTTGTCAAGTGTTTTCGCTCGACGATTCCATCCTTGGGTGGTTGGTTTGGCCCTTGTTCCTGTAACTCGAATCCTAGCCCGGTATATCCCATTTTAATTTTACACCATTGTGAACCTTACGCCTTTTTTACTCTCTGATCGAGGTTCTCGGCATTGAAAAATCTTCGTAAACTAAATCACACGTGTATATGTTGATATTTAAGAGATATACAGTCAAGAAAATCAAGGGCAATGGTGATATATATGCGGATTTGACACCAAAAAAAATCACTCAACAAATGGCTACAATTTAAGGAATGTGTTTAGTAACGACATCAGATTCCTAATTGATGGATGTATGACCGGTTTTGACTCCGAAACGATTGCGAAACGAACGTATGACATGCGGAATCCGTACACGAACGCGACCTAACACACACGATGTAATATAAACGTGATTCTATTAGAAATCTAAAAAGAACAAGCACCTTGAATCACTTTCTCTCTCTAGATCTAGAGCTCTCCTAAACATCAATGAGCCAAAAGTCTCTAATCTAAACATAAAGCTCATATTTATAGGCCTTGGCTTTTAATGAGATTTCTCATTAATTACAATATTGCCACCTTGCCTTTTGTCTAGATATTACATCATAACGATTCGTTTCCTTCTGTTTCTCGCTACGGCTCGGATTGACGAAGGCGATAGACATAAATGCACTAACAGACTCCCCCTTGGATATTGCCGCAGTCAATCTCGATCATTGAGTCAAACTCGTAGCGTCTTCTTTTTCTCTATCTCTTTGAATCTTCTTGAACAGAATCCAAGTGGATCTTCAGCTTCAGCTTCTCCTTTTTGTAAACTCTTTTCTTCATCATGCTCCCCCTTTCGTCAAGCTTCCGTGCTTTGGGATCGACACCTTGCTTTCCGTATACAAGCTCCTTTAGGATAGTTACATGGCTCCTTGAATCCACGCTTCTTTTTGCGTTGAGCTCGTCTTCAGACTCCCCCTTAGACTCGGCTTTCGGGATCGTAGTCTGGTACATAACCTGCAATACTCATACATTTATAAGTAACAACATTTCAAACTTCCAAATTTTCCAGAAATCATAATCTGGCTCTATTCAACTTTCTAAATCACTCCCCCTATCAACAATCTTTACAGATTTGGCAGTGTTAAGTACCCAAAATCCCTCACAGTTAATCATCCAAGTCCAAACTAATGACCTTGGAGATATCACAAACTGTTTTTGATTTTTAATTAAAGTTTCAAATTAATGAACTTGTTTTATTTTCAGAAACACAATCAGCATACTCAGATTTTGAAACTCGGCATTTTCAACATTGGTTGTCGAAAATAAAGCAGAATAAAAAATCTTTTTGTATTTTTCTGAAAATTTAAGCAGTAAAGAAATATGTACAAACATATTTACACACAATATTTTTGTTTGAGTTTGTGTCAGAGGATCATATCAGTTTTTGACAAGTCACAAGTGCCGTTGAGCTTAGTTACACATTAAGAATTAAACAATTCACTTAGATTGTCGATATACTGGTCCACTTAAATTTTCACACAAATTTCAACTGATTCAGGATACGAATTAGGTGTATTAAGAACTTAAACCCATTCATGTGTCCCACCTCTTGAATATACTCCCGTATCCAGATCCCAATATTCAGTCTTACAGGTGAGTATACCTAGATGATATCTGTAAGGGGAATAAAATATGAAACTATACGAGTTCAGGTCAGAACTTCCGTTCAACAGAGAACTCAGGTTTGTCTTTAGGTGTGTCCCCTTTAGAGGATCTTTTGTATTACAACAGCAATGACTATCAATTTTATTGTTTCATCAATTTGCTGAGGGCGGCGCTATATTTCAAGCAATGCAGAAAGTATTCTCCGGGGACTAGGCCATTGCTTCCGCAAAATCAGAAGTCCCGGGATAATACCCCAGATATCACTGAGTATAAAGACCTAGTATCTCAGAAAGAGGGACCTTTCAAACGAGATTTCAGGGGTTACCTATATATCCAAGTAGTGTTCCCCACGAAATAAGCAAGTTTGAATTTAGGTTTATATCCCGAAAAAGTTTACTAAATGTATAAAAATCTACCGACACATCCACGGTGAGATCGTTTAACACATTTAAACTTTCCAATTCTTTAGCGTACTGTAACTGTCTACTGATGTACTATTATCTCCTCTTTTTACACAAAAACTCAATTTTCGAATTTTATCATGTTTTTGTCTTTTTCAAATTTTCAAATGTTTTTGTATTTTCTAACAATTTATCTCCCCCTAAAATGCAAAACCATTTAATGAAAATTTGACAACCAACACTGATAGCTTTGTCTCGCCATCCATTTTCTGCTAAAAGTGCTCTGATTTGCAGAAAATCTAATATAAAGTAACCCCATGATTTACAACCTATTGATTTTCGACAGTTTGAAAACCGTTTTTCAATCTTGTGAAAGTAATCATGTTTGTTCCGCCGTGAGGGTTTCGGCATATTCAATCAATACATATTTTTGTATTTTCTATTTTTGACAAAAATTAAAAACAAACATATTTTTGGTTTTTCAGGTTTTTAACAAACTAAAACATATTTTTGGTTTTTAATTTTTTCAAATTTTTAGGATTTTTTGAAAATATTGTTTATTTATTTACAGAAAAACAAATCAAGTCCCTGGTTCAACCAACACAGGGTCCAGCAGCCTCTTCCTCCTTTCCATGTGCCAGGCTGCTCCAACTTTCATTCTCACAATCTTTGGTTTTCTTGAGCACCTGCACATGCAACAATTTGATCATTTGAACAATGCAACCCAAGCCTGTTTAGACTCAGGTAGTTGAACATGAATCTTTCTAGGTAGAACTGGATAATTTCTTTCATTTTTCTCAAAAACATTATCAATTTTAACTTCAACTTTTTCATCTTTTATCGAATCGACATATTTCTTAACACTCCATGTTTGACCTTTTGGTGTTCCTCTTTTGTAAAAATGTGATTCTTTTTGAACACTTTGTTTTTTGAACAACATTTGGTTTCCAAAACTGTTGATGTTTTGTCATATCAACGGATGTTTTCCAACTTTGTGTTGTTCTGAATCTGGGTGTGTGAGAATTCCAGGTCTGCTTGAATCGAACCTGTTCGAGTTAGATTTCCAATTTTGATTTGAAGCAAACTTGTTTGTATTATACTTCTAAGTTTGTTTCGAATCAAATCTGGTTGACCTTTGTTTCACATCCTCAGATTTCTGTTTCTCAACATTTTCAAACGTCTTTTTGTCAACATCCACAGGTTTCAGATTCGAACACTTTCGTGCAAGATGTCCAATTTGATCACACTTGAAACATGTTCTCTTGGACACATCTTTGGCCTGTGATTGTTGCTTATTCTTTTGAGCTAAGAACTCATCATCAGACTGTCTCAATTTGAGTTCTTTTTCTTCTGCTAAACTCATTCCTTGAACAAAACTCATTTTAGCCTGATAATTCGGCGTTTCATTTCTTTTCCAATTCTGTTTCTTTTTAAAACCCAACCCAGCGTTCATGTTTTTCTTCTTGAAACTAGGTTTGTTATACGAACCTCTATGACTCTTACCAGCAAACTTTGAAATCTCAGACTTCTCAATCTCAACCATTTTGAAAACTTTATCAACCTTTTCTGAAATCACATTCTGAATCGGAAATACAACATCTAAGAACAATTTGTCCGATCCAATCATGGTATAAACCAATCCTTTTGAATCATCATTCAAACTTTTCTCGGATTTTGTGTTTTTCAGATAACTATCATGAAGATTTCCTTCGTCTTCATCCTGTGATTCAGATTTACCTGTATCAACCGACTCTTCTTTCAACACACTTTCAACAACTTTACCTACCACCTCTGAATCATGAGAATCATCAGATTTGGAATAGGTTATGTCAATGTTGTCTGGCAATTGGTCTACCATGTTGAAAGCTTTTTCGAACTTTTCCTCATCATAAAACACAAACTTTTCCGGTGGTGGAACTTGATGAAACTCTGAACCAATGCCTTTCGTGTTATGCTCAGAATCTTTTCAATCCGGTTTTATGTTGAAAATACGTTCAAGCACATATGACGATGCGTGATAACTTTTTAATTTGTTGTTATCCTGTTCTAAATCAGCAATCTTACGCTTAAGTTTAGCAACATCTTCAATATAAGAATTTACAACTTGTTGTTTAATTTCATACATTCGTTTTAGTTCATTTGATGTTTCAGAACAGTATTTCAATCTTGATTGAACAAGTTTCATTTCACTCTTTACTTTTTCATATGATTCCTTTGTAATGTGATAAGCCAATTTTATTGAATCATATTCCTTTTTCATTTCTTGGCAAATATTTTCTTTTTGAAAACATTCTTCGGTCATTTTAGAAACATTTTCTTTCAAAACTTCATTCTCTTTTTCTAATTTTTTATATTTTTCTGAAAGCGTTTCATTATTTTCTTTTACAACCTTTTCATTTTCAAACATTTCTTTGCACTTGTTTTTTAAAACATCTTCAAGTTTTGTGAAATCAAGATCTCTTGTTCTGATCTTTTCATCTTTTTCAGTACAAGCATTGCACGTTTCCATGCATTTCTTGCACTGTTCAACAATTTCAGTCAAGATGTTAGAATCAGAATTTACCTCAGTGATTGGCACTTCGGTGTTTGTTACAGTCTCTGTCTGCTTCTGATCAGCATCATTCTGCTTTTCTTCAACACTAACTTCATCACCAGCATCACCAGCTTCCAAATTCTCATTCTTGACTACTTCAACTTGCTGTTCTTCAATAACAGCTTCTTTTTCAACAACCTTCTCTTCAACTTTCTCAACTCCTTCTTTCACTTTTTCTTCAACCTTGACCTCCTCAGCAACTTTCTTCAAATCATCAACTAAATTCTCAATGTTCTTTTTCATTCTTTCTTCATTCCTCTTCCTCAGTTTTGTTGTCATAGCATCCCTGATGATTTTATCCAGCCTTTTCACATATGTCTTGTCTTTTGCAGCATTTGAGTAATATTCGCCAGATCGAGGAATAACAAGAAGAACATCATCGTGAACTATGTCACTTCTGGGAACAACTGGTTCACCTTGTTTGTTGACATAACATTCTTGCTTTTTATCACATCGTTTGTTCACAACAGCATTCTCATATTCTTCCTCCATTTTCTGCATCCTGCATCCCACAATAAATCTTTCTCTCTCAGTTTTCTCCTTTAAAATATGTTCCCGAGTTCTCTCTTTGACTTCAACAGTGTCTTTTTCTTCTTTAACATCTTCTTTAATTTCAGCAACAAAAACAAACTTTCTTTCCTCTGTCACAGCTCTGCCATGAGCTATTTTTCAAACATTTTCCAAACGATCTTCTTCTGGACAAATTGAGCTCCAGTCAAAACCTTCATCATCGTGAATTACAAAACAAGCTCTTGATTTGGTTTTATCTTCAATCAATTTCGGCTCTTCTTTGCTTCGGTGGTAGATCGCTTTTCGATAATAATCATCGTTGAAAGGACGTTCATTTCCTTCAGCAACTTCAGAATTTCTGCATTCTCTTTTGAAATGACCCTTTTGCTTGCATCTGAAGCAGGTCACTTTGGATTTGTCAAATCCAAGTTTCGTTGAAGGACCACCCAAAGATTGTTTCCCTGTAATCTCCATATATCTCTGAGCTCTGCGAATGCAACTTGCCAAACACCAGCGAATGTCAATGAGCTCCATTTCTTCCGGATCTATCTGGTCGTAGTCTTCTTTGGTTAATTCAGAGTTTCCAATCTTACCAGCTACAAGACCTTCATACGACTCCAGAACAGATGCAAGAAAACTCATTTGCTGCTTAGCTGCATTGATGCTCATTGCAGGAGAATTCTTCAGTTTAAGAGCAATGTTGCACAGAATCTCCTCAGCTTCATCAGAACTTGATTTTGAAGATGAATGATATCCAGAATGGTAACTTGATGAAGTTGTTTGTGGTTCTTTCATCTTTTCACCACTGAATGCTGTTTTTGGTGAACTAACACCTTTCTCCGAAGGTACACTCCCTTTGTAGTACAAGCCAACATTTTGTTGATAAGATGAACCACTCATCTTGTTTTGCTTTTGTAGCTCCAGATCATGACTCTCAATCTTTTCTAACAATGCATCAAGAGAAATTGTATCAAATTGAGCATCATTTTTCAAGATAAAAACAAACGTTTGCCACTGATCAGCTCGTGGTAACGCTTCAATTACTTTGTCAATTATCTCTTCTCTTGTTTTCACAATTTTGAATCTTTCAAGTTCAATTTTTAAATGGCAAAACCTCTCAATCATTTTCCTCACTGTCTCTCCCTTTAAACTGTCAAACAAATCAAATTCTTTTTTCAATAATGCTATTTTGTTTTTCTGAATTTGTTTACCCCCCTTAGCTTTTACTTTCAAAGCTTTCCACACAGACTTTGATGACCCATCATGAACTAATAATGAGAAAATATCATCTCGAACTGATTGCTGAATCAAAGCAATCATCTTCTGTTCAGAAGAAAATTTCTTTCTGTCATCTTCTGAATAATCTTTTATCAGAATTTCTTCTCCTTTGTCATTTACTGGGCTCTCATAACCAAACTTCAAACAGAACCAACTCTCATGTGCATATGCCTTCGCCCAATTGATGAACCTCTCCTTCCACCAGATATAATCTTCAATGTTATCCAACTTCGGAGGTTTTGAATAAGTTCCATAAAAATTGTCATGTTTGATGTTATCCTTGATCGTCTTAGTTATAGCTTTGGGTGTAACCTCTGATGATTCTACCGTATCTGATGTAAACGCATTGTAGAACGTGTTGAAAAATTCTTCAGCCATGATTTGCAATTCTTGAATAACCTTGAATCACACAAACAAACAAAATTAGTTCAAACACTATCAAACAACTGAATCAAAATAATACTCAAACTGGTGAATATTTTGGGCGGACTGAAGGTTGACAAACTGTGCGGACTGCTATGACCCGGATCAAATTCAAACGACCTTTTCCAATGACCTGGCTAAACCACACGACCTGATGAACTTTTGATAACTTGGAACTCCAAACCGTACGAACTGGAACTAACTTTCAAAGGAATTGATGACTTTGATACGAACTGAAGAACTTTCAAATGACCAGAAGAGCTAAAACCATTTCACACTACCTGAGTGACTATCTCAAAAGACCTCAACAATGAATTCAATTTTAACTCACATGCAGATTTTATCAAGCAACATATATTTCAACAATTAAAGCACTTAATGTCCGACAACCAACAATTCAAACAAACAACAATTTTTTTTAACAAACTCTTTTGATTTTATAGGGCCGTACAATTGAACCAATAGAATCTAATTGGGCCGTTCAAATCTAATCACATGGGCCAAGAAATGAAGTCACATGGGCTGATAACAAATCAACTATAAATGGACCGCTACAAATATTATGTCACATGTAAACTTTGGGCCGCGATATTTACTTCTTTTTATTCAATCAATGACAATCACAAGTAATCCTTGAGCCAAACAATCAATTATAATAGCCCACAACTTTATGATTTATTCTAAACAAAATTATGGCTGACAACTACTTTCTAGCTTCACATGCAAAGATTGCAATTAATGACTAATATGATGTGGCTGACACATTAGACTATTTATCAAAAATCACGTGATGTTGTTTTCAATGAAAGTGATACTTTGATAACAATGAAATTCACATGCAAATCTCATAAACACACATGAATCGAGATATCATCACATGGGCTGCACACAACATTTATTACACTCAACTGTTGATTGTGCCGTTCGATTTAGCAACTGTTGTATTTAATTCTTTGGTTCACACAATAAGTCTGATTACATGCAACTTTGACTAACAAATTGATTTAATTGGACCACTAAACTCACTAGGCCGACAATTATTCTTGTTTTAACATTTTGATTGGGCCAATACTTTGTATTACATGAACTGACACACACAGTTATGATTTCACACAAGATATATTTGTTCAAGCGAAACCAGGTAATCCAATTTCAAGCGAAACCCACTCATTATTTTCAAGCGAAACCTGAATGTATGTACTTTTCAAGCGAAACCAACAAGTATTTCAAGCGAGATCACAATTTTAAGGAGGTTTCGCTTGAAATGTTCAAGCGAAATATGCTTTTTCAAGCGGAACCAAGCTGAATTCACGCAATGTCAGACACAAAAACTCAGATTTCTCTCAAAGGGCTAGGAATTAGGATCTGAAACTTGGTAGGGTTATAGATCAGGTGTTTTCGCACAACATATAAAAAATTTATGAATTTTGGACCGTAAAAACCTGTTCAATTTGACTATTTTCTGTGAAAAAAAAAGATGAAGAAATAGATGAAATCCGGATCTGAAATCGATGAAATCACGAGCTAAAATGTGTGTTGGATCAGTGCAATCGAGCTCTTGCTTTGATACCACTTGTATGACCGGTTTTGACTCCGAAACGATTGCGAAACGAACGTATGACGTGCGGAATCCGTACACGAACGCGACCTAACACACACGATGTAATATAAACGTGATTCTATTAGAAATCTAACAAGAACAAGCACCTTGAATCACTTTCTCTCTCTAGATCTAGAGCTCTCCTAAACATCAATGAGCCAAAAGTCTCTAATCTAAACATAAAGCTCCTATTTATAGGCCTTGGCTTTTAATGAGATTTCTCATTAATTACAATATTGCCACCTTGCCTTTTGTCTAGATATTACATCATAACGACTCGTTTCCTTCTGTTTCTCGCTACGGCTCGGATTGACAAAGGCGATAGACATAAATGTACTAACAATGGAGAAAGGTCTGGTGGTGGCAAGAAAAGCTGCTTCTAGGAGGGTGTCAAGTGTTATCGCTCGACGATTCCATTCTTGGGTGGTTGGTTTGGCCCTTGTTCCTGTAACTCGAATCCCAGCCCGGTATATCCCATTTTAATTTTACAACATTGTAAACCTTACGCGATTTTTACTATCTGATCGAGGTTCACGGCATTGAAAAATCATCTTAAACTAAATCACACGTGTATATGTTGATATTTAAGAGATATACAGTCAAGAAAATCAAGGGCAATAGTGATATATATGCGGATTAGACACAAAAAAAAAACACTCAACAAATAGCTACAATTTAAGGAATGTGTTTAGTGACGGCATCAGATTCCTAATTGATGGAGAAAGGTCTGGTGGCAAGAAAAGCTTCTTCTAGGAGGTTCTCAAGTGTTTTCGATCGACGGTTCCATTCTTGGGTGGTTGGTTTTGACCATGTTCCTGTAAGTCGAATACTAGTCCGTTATATCCCATTTGAATTTTACACCATTGTCAAACTTACGCCTTTTTTACTCTCTTATTGAGGTTCTCGGCATTGAAAAATCTTCGTAAACTAAATCACACGTGTATATGTTGACATTTAAGAGATATACTGTCAAGAAATCAAGGGCAATGGTGATATATATGCGCATTAGACACAAAAAAAAAAAACACTCAACAAATGGCTACAACTTAAGGAAGGTGTTTAGTGACGGCATCAGATTCCTAATTGATTGAGAAAGGTCTGGTTGTAAGAAACGCTGCTTCGAGGAGGTTGTCAAGTGTTTTCGCTCGATGATTCCATTCTTGGGTGGTTGGTTTGGCCCTTGTTCCTGTAACTCGAATCCTAGCACGGTATATCCCATTTTAATTTTACACCATTGTGAACCTTACGCCTTTTATACTCTCTGATCGAGGTTCTCGGCATTGAAAAATCTTCGTAAACTAAATCACACGTGTATATGTTGACATTTAAGAGATATACAGTCAAGAAAATAAAGAGCAATGGTGATATATATGCGGATTAGACACCAAAAAAACACTCAACAAATGGCTACGATTTAAAGAATGTGTTTAGTGACGGCATCAGATTCCAAATTGATGGAGAAAGGTCTGGTGGTAAGAAAAACTGCTTCTTGGAGGTTATCAAGTGTTTTCGCTCGACGATTCCATTCTTGGGTGGCTGGTTTGGCCCTTGTTCCTGAAACTAGAATCCTAGCCCGGTATATCCCATTTTAATTTTACACCATTGTGAACCTTACGCCTTTTTTACTCTTTTATCGAGGTTCTCGGCATTGAAAAATCTTCGTAAACTAAATCACACGTGTATATGTTGACATTTAAGAGATATATAGTCAAGAAAATCAAGGGCAATGGTGATATATATGCGGATTAGACACTAAAAAAACACTCAACAAATGGCTACAATTTAAGGAATGTGTTTAGTGACGGCATCAGATTCCTAATTGATGGAGAAAGGTCTGGTGGCAAGAAAAGTTGCGTCTAGGAGGTTATCAAGTGTTTTCGCTCGACGATTCCATTCTTGGGTGGTTGGTTTGGCCCTTGTTCCTATAACTCGAATCCTAGCCCGATATATCCCATTTTAATTTTACACCATTGTGGACCTTACGCCTTTTTTACTCTCTTATCGAGGTTCTCGGCATTGAAAAATCTTCGTAAACTAAATCACACGTGTATATGTTGACATTTAAGAGATATACTGTCAAGAAATTAAGGGCAATGGTGATATATATGCACATTAGACACAAAAAAAAAAACACTCAACAAGTGGCTACAACTTAAGGAATGTGTTTAGTGACGGCATCAGATTCCTAATTGATGGAGAAAGGTCTGGTGGCAAGAAAAGCTGCTTCTAGTAGGTTGTCAAGTGTTTTCGCTCGACGATTCCATTCTTGGGTGGTTGGTTTGGCCCTTGTTCCTGTAACTCGAATCCTAGCCCGGTATATCCCATTTTAATTTTACACCATTGTGGACCTTACGCCTTTTTTGCTCTCTGATCGAGGTTCTCAGAATTGAAAAATCTTCGTAAACTAAATCACACGTGTATATATTGACATTTAAGAGATATACAGTCAAGAAAATCAAGGGCAATGGTGATATATATATGCGGATTAGACACCAAAAAAAACACTCAACAAATGGCTACAATTTATGGAATGTGTTTAGTGACGGTATCAGATTCCTAATTGATGGAGAAAGGTCTGGTGGCAAGAAAAGTTGCGTCTAGGAGGTTATCAAGTGTTTTCGCTCGACGGTTCCATTCTTGGGTGGTTGGTTTGGCCCTTGTTCCAGTAACTCGAATCCTAGCCTGGTCTATCCCATTTGAATTTTCACCATTGTGAACCTTACGCCTTTTTTACTCACTGATCGAGGTTCTCGTCATTGAAAAATCTTTGTAAACTAAATCACACGTGTATATGTTGACATTTAAGAGATATACAATAAAGAAAATCAAGGGCAATGGTGATATATATGTGGATTAGACATAAAAAAAAACTCAAGAAATGGCTACAATTTAAGGAATGTGTTTAGTGACGGCATCAGATTCCTAATTGATGGAGAAAGGTCTGGTGGCAAGAAAAGCTACTTCTAGGAGGTTGTCAAGTGTTTTCGCTTGACGATTCCATCCTTGGGTGGTTTGGCCCTTGTTCCTGTAACTCGAATCCTAGCCCGGTATATCCCATTTTAATTTTACACCATTGTTAACCTTACGCCTTTTTTACTCTCTGATCGAGGTTCTCGGCATTGAAAAATCTTCGTAAACTAAATCACAGGTGTATAAGTTGACATTTAAGAGATATACAGTTAAGAAAATCAAGGGCAATGGTGATATATATGCGGATTAGACACTAAAAAAACACTCAACAAATGGCCACAATTTAAGGAATGTATTTAGTGACGGCATCAGATTCCTAATTGATGGAGAAAGGTCTGGTGGTAAGAAAAGCTGCTTCTAGGAGGTTGTCAAGTGTTTTCGCTCGACGATTCCATTCTTGGGTGGTTGGTTTGGCCCTTGTTCCTGTAACTCGAATCCTAGCCCGGTATATCCCATTTTAATTTTACACCATTGTTAACCTTACGCCTTTTTTACTCTCTGATCGAGGTTCTCGGCAATGAAAAATCTTCGTAAACTAAATCACAGGTGTATAAGTTGACATTTAAGAGATATACAGTTAAGAAAATCAAGGGCAATGGTGATATATATGCGGATTAGACTCCAAAAAAAACACACAACAAATGGCCACAATTTAAAGAATGTATTTAGTAACGGCATCAGATTCCTAATTGATGGAGAAAGGTCTGGTGGTAAGAAAAGCTGCTTCTAGGAGGTTGTCAAGTGTTTTCGCTCGACGATTCCATTCTTGGGTGGTTGGTTTGGCCCTTGTTCCTGAAACTCGAATCCTAGCCCGGTATATCCCATTTTAATTTTACACCATTGTGAACCTTGCGCCTTTTTTACTCTCTGATCGAGGTTCTCGGAATTGAAAAATCTTCGTAAACTAAATCACACGTGTATATGTTGACATTTAAAAGATATACAGACAAGAAAATCAAGGGCAATGGTGATATATATGCAGATTAGACACCAAAAAAACACTCAACAAATGGCTACGATTTAAAGAATGTGTTTAGTGACGGCATCAGATTCCAAATTGATGGAGAAAGGTCTGGTGGTAAGAAAAACTGCTTCTTGGAGGTTGTCAAGTGTTTTCGCTCGACGATTCCATTCTTGGGTGGCTGGTTTGGCCCTTGTTCCTGAAACTAGAATCCTAGCCCGGTATATCCCATTTTAATTTTACACCATTGTGAACCTTACGCCTTTTTTACTCTTTTATCGAGGTTCTCGGCATTGAAAAATCTTCGTAAACTAAATCACACGTGTATATGTTGACATTTAAGAGATATATAGTCAAGAAAATCAAGGGCAATGGTGATATATATGCGGATTAGACACTAAAAAAACACTCAACAAATGGCTACAATTTAAGGAATGTGTTTAGTGACGGCATCAGATTCCTAATTGATGGAGAAAGGTCTGGTGGCAAGAAAAGTTGCGTCTAGGAGGTTATCAAGTGTTTTCGCTCGACGATTCCATTCTTGGGTGGTTGGTTTGGCCCTTGTTCCTATAACTCGAATCCTAGCCCGATATATCCCATTTTAATTTTACACCATTGTGGACCTTACGCCTTTTTTACTCTCTTATCGAGGTTCTCGGCATTGAAAAATCTTCGTAAACTAAATCACACGTGTATATGTTGACATTTAAGAGATATACTGTCAAGAAATTAAGGGCAATGGTGATATATATGCACATTAGACACAAAAAAAAAACACTCAACAAGTGGCTACAACTTAAGGAATGTGTTTAGTGACGGCATCAGATTCCTAATTGATGGAGAAAGGTCTGGTGGCAAGAAAAGCTGCTTCTAGTAGGTTGTCAAGTGTTTTCGCTCGACGATTCCATTCTTGGGTGGTTGGTTTGGCCCTTGTTCCTGTAACTCGAATCCTAGCCCGGTATATCCCATTTTAATTTTACACCATTGTGGACCTTACGCCTTTTTTGCTCTCTGATCGAGGTTCTCAGAATTGAAAAATCTTCGTAAACTAAATCACACGTGTATATATTGACATTTAAGAGATATACAGTCAAGAAAATCAAGGGCAATGGTGATATATATATGCGGATTAGACACCAAAAAAAACACTCAACAAATGGCTACAATTTATGGAATGTGTTTAGTGACGGTATCAGATTCCTAATTGATGGAGAAAGGTCTGGTGGCAAGAAAAGTTGCGTCTAGGAGGTTATCAAGTGTTTTCGCTCGACGGTTCCATTCTTGGGTGGTTGGTTTGGCCCTTGTTCCAGTAACTCGAATCCTAGCCTGGTCTATCCCATTTGAATTTTCACCATTGTGAACCTTACGCCTTTTTTACTCACTGATCGAGGTTCTCGTCATTGAAAAATCTTTGTAAACTAAATCACACGTGTATATGTTGACATTTAAGAGATATACAATAAAGAAAATCAAGGGCAATGGTGATATATATGTGGATTAGACATAAAAAAAAACTCAAGAAATGGCTACAATTTAAGGAATGTGTTTAGTGACGGCATCAGATTCCTAATTGATGGAGAAAGGTCTGGTGGCAAGAAAAGCTACTTCTAGGAGGTTGTCAAGTGTTTTCGCTTGACGATTCCATCCTTGGGTGGTTTGGCCCTTGTTCCTGTAACTCGAATCCTAGCCCGGTATATCCCATTTTAATTTTACACCATTGTTAACCTTACGCCTTTTTTACTCTCTGATCGAGGTTCTCGGCATTGAAAAATCTTCGTAAACTAAATCACAGGTGTATAAGTTGACATTTAAGAGATATACAGTTAAGAAAATCAAGGGCAATGGTGATATATATGCGGATTAGACACTAAAAAAACACTCAACAAATGGCCACAATTTAAGGAATGTATTTAGTGACGGCATCAGATTCCTAATTGATGGAGAAAGGTCTGGTGGTAAGAAAAGCTGCTTCTAGGAGGTTGTCAAGTGTTTTCGCTCGACGATTCCATTCTTGGGTGGTTGGTTTGGCCCTTGTTCCTGTAACTCGAATCCTAGCCCGGTATATCCCATTTTAATTTTACACCATTGTTAACCTTACGCCTTTTTTACTCTCTGATCGAGGTTCTCGGCAATGAAAAATCTTCGTAAACTAAATCACAGGTGTATAAGTTGACATTTAAGAGATATACAGTTAAGAAAATCAAGGGCAATGGTGATATATATGCGGATTAGACTCCAAAAAAAACACACAACAAATGGCCACAATTTAAAGAATGTATTTAGTGACGGCATCAGATTCCTAATTGATGGAGAAAGGTCTGGTGGTAAGAAAAGCTGCTTCTAGGAGGTTGTCAAGTGTTTTCGCTCGACGATTCCATTCTTGGGTGGTTGGTTTGGCCCTTGTTCCTGAAACTCGAATCCTAGCCCGGTATATCCCATTTTAATTTTACACCATTGTGAACCTTGCGCCTTTTTTACTCTCTGATCGAGGTTCTCGGAATTGAAAAATCTTCGTAAACTAAATCACACGTGTATATGTTGACATTTAAAAGATATACAGACAAGAAAATCAAGGGCAATGGTGATATATATGCAGATTAGACACCAAAAAAAACACTCAACAAATGGCTACAATTTAAGGAATGTGTATAGTGACGACATCAGATTCCTAATTAAAGAAGAAAGGTCTAGTGGCAAGAAAAACAGCTTCTAGGAGGTTGTCAAGTGTTTTCGCTCGACGATTCCATTCATGGGTGGTTGGTTTGGCCCTTGTTCCTGTAACTCGAATCCTAGCCCGGTATATCCCATTTTAATTTTACACCATTGTGAACCTTACACCTTTTTTACTCTCTCATCGAGGTTCTCGGCATTGAAAAATCTTCGTAAACTAAATCACACGTGTATATGTTGACATTTAAGAGATATACAGTTAGGAAAATCAAGGGAAATGGTGATATATATGCGGATTAGACACCAAGAAAAAACACTCAACAAATGGCAACAATTTAAGGAATGTGTTTAGTGACGGCATCAGATTCCTAATCGAAGGAGAAAGGTCTGGTGGCAAGAAAAGCTGCTTCTAGGAGGTTGTCATGTGTTTTCGCTCGACCATTCCATTCTTGGGTGGTTGGTTTGGCCCTTTTATCCTGTAACTCGAATCCTAGCCCGGTATATCCCATTTTAATTTTACACCATTGTGAACCTTACACCTTTTTTACTCTCTCATCGAGGTTCTCGACATTGAAAAATCTTCGTAAGCTAAATCACACGAGTATACATTGACAATTAAGAGATATACAGTTAAGAAAATCAAGGGCAATGGTGATATATATGCGGATTAGACACAAAAAAAAAACACTCAACAAATGCCTACAATTTAAGGAATGTGTTTAGTGACGGCATCAGATTCCTAATTGATGTAGAAAGGTCTAGTGGTAATAAAAGCTGCTTCTAGGAGGTTGTCAAGTGTTTTCGCTCGACGATTCCATTCTTGGGTGGTTGGTTTGGCCCTTGTTCTTGTAACTCGAATCTTGCCAGGTATATCCTATTTTATTTTTACACCATTGTGAACCTTACGCCTTTTTTACTCTCTGATCGAGGTTCTCGGCATTGAAAAATCTTCGTAAACTAAACCACACATGTATATGTTGACATTTAAGAGATATACAGTCAAGAAAATTAAGGGCAATGGTGATATATATGCGGATTAGACACCAAAAAAAAACACTCAACAACTGGCCACAATTTAAGGAATGTGTTTAGTGACGGCATCAGATTCCTAATTGATGGAGAAAGGTCTGGTGGTAAGAAAAGCTGCTTCTAGGAGGTTGTCAAGTGTTTTCGCTCGACGATTCCATTCTTGGGTGGTTGGTTTGGCCCTTGTTCCTGAAACTCGAATCCTAGCCCGGTATATCCCATTTTAATTTTACACCATTGTGAACCTTGCGCCTTTTTTACTCTCTGATCGAGGTTCTCGGAATTGAAAAATCTTCGTAAACTAAATCACACGTGTATATGTTGACATTTAAAAGATATACAGACAAGAAAATCAAGGGCAATGGTGATATATATGCAGATTAGACACCAAAAAAAACACTCAACAAATGGCTACAATTTAAGGAATGTGTATAGTGACGACATCAGATTCCTAATTAAAGAAGAAAGGTCTAGTGGCAAGAAAAACAGCTTCTAGGAGGTTGTCAAGTGTTTTCGCTCGACGATTCCATTCATGGGTGGTTGGTTTGGCCCTTGTTCCTGTAACTCGAATCCTAGCCCGGTATATCCCATTTTAATTTTACACCATTGTGAACCTTACACCTTTTTTACTCTCTCATCGAGGTTCTCGGCATTGAAAAATCTTCGTAAACTAAATCACACGTGTATATGTTGACATTTAAGAGATATACAGTTAAGAAAATCAAGGGAAATGGTGATATATATGCGGATTAGACACCAAGAAAAAACACTCAACAAATGGCAACAATTTAAGGAATGTGTTTAGTGACGGCATCAGATTCCTAATCGAAGGAGAAAGGTCTAGTGGCAAGAAAAGCTGCTTCTAGGAGGTTGTCATGTGTTTTCGCTCGACCATTCCATTCTTGGGTGGTTGGTTTGGCCCTTTTATCCTGTAACTCGAATCCTAGCCCGGTATATCCCATTTTAATTTTACACCATTGTGAACCTTACACCTTTTTTACTCTCTCATCGAGGTTCTCGACATTGAAAAATCTTCGTAAGCTAAATCACACGAGTATACATTGACAATTAAGAGATATACAGTTAAGAAAATCAAGGGCAATGGTGATATATATGCGGATTAGACACAAAAAAAAAACACTCAACAAATGCCTACAATTTAAGGAATGTGTTTAGTGACGGCATCAGATTCCTAATTGATGTAGAAAGGTCTAGTGGTAATAAAAGCTGCTTCTAGGAGGTTGTCAAGTGTTTTCGCTCGACGATTCCATTCTTGGGTGGTTGGTTTGGCCCTTGTTCTTGTAACTCGAATCTTGCCAGGTATATCCTATTTTATTTTTACACCATTGTGAACCTTACGCCTTTTTTACTCTCTGATCGAGGTTCTCGGCATTGAAAAATCTTCGTAAACTAAACCACACATGTATATGTTGACATTTAAGAGATATACAGTCAAGAAAATTAAGGGCAATGGTGATATATATGCGGATTAGACACCAAAAAAAAAACACTCAACAACTGGCCACAATTTAAGGAATGTGTTTAGTGACGGCATCAGATTCCTAATTGATGGAGAAAGGTCTGGTGGTAAGAAAAGCTGCTTCTAGGAGGTTGTCAAGTGTTTTCGCTCGACGATTCCATTCTTGGGTGGTTGGTTTGGCCCTTGTTCCTGAAACTCGAATCCTAGCCCGGTATATCCCATTTTAATTTTACACCATTGTGAACCTTGCGCCTTTTTTACTCTCTGATCGAGGTTCTCGGAATTGAAAAATCTTCGTAAACTAAATCACACGTGTATATGTTGACATTTAAAAGATATACAGACAAGAAAATCAAGGGCAATGGTGATATATATGCAGATTAGACACCAAAAAAAACACTCAACAAATGGCTACAATTTAAGGAATGTGTATAGTGACGACATCAGATTCCTAATTAAAGAAGAAAGGTCTAGTGGCAAGAAAAACAGCTTCTAGGAGGTTGTCAAGTGTTTTCGCTCGACGATTCCATTCATGGGTGGTTGGTTTGGCCCTTGTTCCTGTAACTCGAATCCTAGCCCGGTATATCCCATTTTAATTTTACACCATTGTGAACCTTACACCTTTTTTACTCTCTCATCGAGGTTCTCGGCATTGAAAAATCTTCGTAAACTAAATCACACGTGTATATGTTGACATTTAAGAGATATACAGTTAAGAAAATCAAGGGAAATGGTGATATATATGCGGATTAGACACCAAGAAAAAACACTCAACAAATGGCAACAATTTAAGGAATGTGTTTAGTGACGGCATCAGATTCCTAATCGAAGGAGAAAGGTCTGGTGGCAAGAAAAGCTGCTTCTAGGAGGTTGTCATGTGTTTTCGCTCGACCATTCCATTCTTGGGTGGTTGGTTTGGCCCTTTTATCCTGTAACTCGAATCCTAGCCCGGTATATCCCATTTTAATTTTACACCATTGTGAACCTTACACCTTTTTTACTCTCTCATCGAGGTTCTCGACATTGAAAAATCTTCGTAAGCTAAATCACACGAGTATACATTGACAATTAAGAGATATACAGTTAAGAAAATCAAGGGCAATGGTGATATATATGCGGATTAGACACAAAAAAAAAACACTCAACAAATGCCTACAATTTAAGGAATGTGTTTAGTGACGGCATCAGATTCCTAATTGATGTAGAAAGGTCTAGTGGTAATAAAAGCTGCTTCTAGGAGGTTGTCAAGTGTTTTCGCTCGACGATTCCATTCTTGGGTGGTTGGTTTGGCCCTTGTTCTTGTAACTCGAATCTTGCCAGGTATATCCTATTTTATTTTTACACCATTGTGAACCTTACGCCTTTTTTACTCTCTGATCGAGGTTCTCGGCATTGAAACATCTTCGTAAACTAAACCACACATGTATATGTTGACATTTAAGAGATATACAGTCAAGAAAATTAAGGGCAATGGTGATATATATGCGGATTAGACACCAAAAAAAAACACTCAACAACTGGCTACAATTTAAGGAATGTGTTTAGTGACGGCATCAGATTCCTTATTGATAGAGAAAGGTCTGTAGGCAAGAAAAGCTGCTTCTAGGAGGTTGTCAAGTGTTTTCGCTCGACGATTCCATTCTTGGGTGGTTGGTTTGGCCCTTGTTCCTGTAACTCGAATCCTAGCCCGGTATATCCCATTTTAATTTTACACCATTGTGAACCTTACGCCTTTTTTACTCTCTGATCAAGGTTCTCGGCATTGAAAAATCTTCGTAAACTAACTCACACGTGTATATGTTGACATTTAAGAGATATACAACTAAGAAAATCAAGGGCAATGGTGATATATATGCGGATTAGACACCAAAAAAAACACTCAACAAATGGCTACAATTTAAGGAATGTGTTTTGTGACAGCATCAGATTCCTAATTTATGAGAAAGGTCTAGTGGTAAGAAAAGCTGCTTCTAGGAGGTTGTCAAGTGTTTTCGCTCGACGATTCCATTCTTGGGTGGTTGGTTTGGCCCTTGTTCCTGTAACTCGAATCCTACCCAGGTATATCCCATTTTATTTTTACACCATTGTGAACCTTACGCCTTTTTTACTCTCTGATCGAGGTTCTCGGCATTGAAAAATCTTCGTAAACTAAATCACACGTGTATATGTTGACCTTTAAGAGATATACAGTCAAGAAAATTAAGGGCAATGGTGATATATATGCGGATTAGTCACCAAAAAAAACACACTCAACAAATGGCTACAATTTAAGGAATGTGTTTAGTGACGGCATCAGATTCCTAATTGATGGAGAAAGGTCTGGTGGTGGCAAGAAAAGCTGCTTCTAGGAGGTTGTCAAGTGTTTTCGCTCGACGATTCCATTCTTGGGTGGTTGGTTTAGCCCTTGTTCCTGTAACTCGAATCCTAGCCAGGTATATCCCATTTTATTTTTACACCATTGTGAACCTTACGCCTTTTTTACTCTCTGATCGAGGTTCTCGGCATAGAAAAATCTTCGTAAACTAAATCACACGTGTATATGTTGACCTTTAAGAGATATACAGTCAAGAAAATTAAGGGCAATGGTGATATATATGCGGATTAGTCACCAAAAAAAACACACTCAACAAATGGCTACAATTTAAGGAATGTGTTTAGTGATGGCATCAGATTCCTAATTGATGGAGAAAGGTCTGGTGGTGGCAAGAAAAGCTGCTTCTAGGAGGTTGTCAAGTGTTTTCGCTCGATGATTCCATTCTTGGGTGGTTGGTTTGGCCCTTGTTCCTGTAACTCGAATCCTAGCCAGGTATATCCCATTTTATTTTTACACCATTGTGAACCTTACGCCTTTTTTACTCTCTGATGGAGGTTCTCGACATTGAAAAATCTTCGTAAACTAAACCACACGTGTATATATTGACATTTAAGAGATATACAGTCAAGAAAATTATGGGCATTGGTGATATATATGCGGATTAGACACCAAAAAAAAAGCACTCAACAACTGGCTACAATTTAAGGAATGTGTTTAGTGACGGCATCAGATTCCTAATTGATAGAGAAAGGTCTGTAGGCAAGAAAAGCTACTTCTAGGAGGTTGTCAAGTGTTTTCGCTCGACGATTCCATTCTTGGGTGGTTGGTTTGGCCCTTGTTCCTGTAACTCGAATCCTAGCCCGGTGTATCCCATTTTAATTTTACACCATTGTGAACCTTACGCCTTTTTTACTCTCTGATCGAGGTTGTCGGCATTGAAAAATCTTCGTAAACTAAATCACACGTGTATATGTTGACATTTAAGAGATATACAGTCAAGAAAATCAAGGGCAATGGTGATATATATGCGGATTAGACACCAAAAAAACACTCAACAAATGGCTACAATTTAAGGAATGTGTTTAGTGACGGCATCTGTCACACTCCCAAAATACCACGTGCGGAATCATCGCGAGGCGTGTGACGTACCAGGATTCAAGCCACCAATCACAATGAACTACGCGTAATATTTTAAATAAAACAATCCATTTATTTCAAAATATAAATCCAAGTCATGAGTTTCAAACCAAAGTAAATATTCAGCGGAAGCATAATGTAAACGGTAAAACAATTGTTTCAAGACATGTGTTCAAAGTTAACAAGCAAGTGTCCAAGTGCCTCGACCCATGACCACTCCAGCACTGCCGGATAGCAAGTCCATATTAAGAATCTAATGACCTGCAAGCATGCAGACAAGTGTGTCAGACGACGCTGGTGAGTTCAAAGTTTTGTTAACGTGTTTAGTTACCAGATATATGTATAAAACAATTCAACGTTTTTATTTGATGTTGTTATTAACTCGATTACCGGAAATGACTACAAGATGTGTTTTCCCAACCCCAATGCCTCTATCAAAGCATTGGTCAAGTGGTCAAGGTAATTAGTTCACGCCCGTCCTTTCCGGCACGGTGTGAGGGTGCCAAACCTAATAGCGCTATCAACTAATAACCTCGTTGACTCCCCAGCAACTATCGGTAGATCTAAGGTATCTTATATGATCGAAACTGAGTAATAATAACAAACATCCCAATAACCTGACATTCCTCCCCGGAACGTTACCCGATATCCCTCCCCGGGATGCATGCTTGAAAAAGAGCAGTGAACTCACCTTGGTTTTGCTCGGTTAGTTATGTTACTAGCTTAATAGTCGGTCAAACACGCCTTATCATGATTTACCAACAACTATCAGTTTATATTCACATTGCACCACATATGTTGTCATACATCACACAAGTAGCAAACAAGTACGACACGTATCATCACTTGCATTGCACATCTTATTTCCCAATAAACAATTCGTTTCACCTTGAGGTTTATGAGCCTGATGGTCCTCTATAATTTTCATTATCACAACAATTTGAACAACAAGATCATGCAACATAATTCTGCGAACTTATCTTTGTTAGTGGTTCTCATTCAATAATACCTAACCCCCTTCAATTTACGAGAAATCAGTAACATAATTTACCCATTAATATTAACAACCCATGGACCCTATCATACCCCCTGTTAAACCAATCGACAAACTACCAAATTTAGACTCGTGTTCATTCATTACCAATCTAAAGAAAACACATCAATTATTAACGGTACATAACTTTCCCACATGAACCAAATGTTACAAACATGCATACATACAAATCCATATAACAAGCTCACAATTACAAGCATCACAGAGACGGAACATCATGTGTGTGGCGAAACATGATGTTTCGTCGGGTTAGAATATGTGGCGAAACTTGATGTTTCGTCGAGTTGAAACATGTGATGAAACTTGATGTTTCGTCGGATTGAAACAAGTGACGAAACCTGATGTTTCGTCGGGGAAACAGTTATCACCTACACGCACAAACCCTAGTCACATTTTACAGCCGATCACATCATCATTAGCAATTCGAATTCAGCGGTTTAGTTAATTCATTAATCATTCCTTTAATCCCTGTAGATCATCAACATGTTGATCATATCCTAAACCAATACAACTAGTTTCCGATCCATACCATCGGAAACGATTATCCTTTGACAACGATCACGTATGCTATAATCAACCAATAAACAACATCAAATAATAACATGATCAGTCAGATTCAATATCACAAATAAACAATATCATGCAATCAATCAGATTCAATATCACATATAAACAATATCATGCAATTTTGAATAACAACAGACAAGAACCACTCACCAAGATTTTTAATCGAATAAGATGCTAACTCGAGTGGGGGGGGGGGTCTGCTACCGAAATCGTACGATCAGGGGAAAGCTTAGGGTTTTTGGTTTGTGTGTTAAGTTTAGTCCCATCAAGATGCATATTACATAATAGTATAATGTGAGGGTTTGGGCAGTTTACTTTACTAGCCGAAGTGGGCTCAAGCCCACTCACTTGGGCTGCCACTAGTAATTAGTAACAAAGTCCAAGTAATTAGTAACATCTACACAGCCCAACTCTAAGGTTTGAATGCGGGTGTTGGGTTGGGCTCCAAGTATACGTGTGTGTGTGTGTGTTGGCCCAAATGTATGTGGCCCAAGTATATAATCATGTTAAGTAACCGAGTTACAACAACCCAGGATGTTCAACGCAGTGCATTAGAAAGAAACAATTAACGAGAAGTTAGTATCACAAGATTAACGTTACAAACCTTAAAAGTTCGGGTTGTCATATCATCCCCAACTTGAAAGAAAATTCGTCCTGAAATTTGATAAGCAATCCCAAAATAGCAGGGCGTTAACTCATGATGACTGTGGGTTTTCCGCGGGTACCACATCATCCCCAACTTGATTGGGAATTTTGTCCCGAAATTCACTAGTTGCATCAGGTTTAGATTTGCCAGACTTGGATTTTTCATCTGGGAATAGATGTGGGTACTTAAGCTTCATCAGATCCTCACGTTCCCACGTGAACTCCGGTCCACGCCTTGAGTTCCAACGAACTCTCACGATCGGAATACGGCTGTGCTTGTGGACTTTGACCTCCCGGTCCATAATGTCTATTGGTTCTTCGACAAAATGCAACTTGTCATCGATTTTCAGTTCTTGAAACGGTACGACCAGTGTTTCATCCGATAAACACAAGTTCAGGGCCTGTGACCTGGCTGTCACCCACCTCGGCCCAACAGAGTGGAGAACGGCATTTCCGGCCGTACAACGCTTCAAACGGAGCTGCCTGAATGCTAGTGTGGTAACTATTGTTGTAGGAGAACTCTATCAACGGCAAGTGTTTCTCCCAACCCTTGCCAAAATCAATCACACATGCTCGCAGCATGTCTTCAAGTGTCTGGATGGTTCGTTCACTTTGACCATCCGTCTGTGGGTGATAAGCAGTGCTCATATCAAGGCGCAAGCAGAATGACTTGTGCATCGACTTCCACAAATCTGAAATCAAACACGGGTCACGATCTGAGATAACAGATGTCGGCACCCCGTGCCTAGAAACCACTTCCTTAAGATAGACAACAACTAGCTGTGAGAATTTATCTGTTTCCTTGATTGCTAGAAAGTGCGCTGACTTCGTGAGACGATCCACTATTACCCAAATTGTGTCGTTCCCGTTTTGAGTTCTAGGTAGCCCGGTGACAAAATCCATTGCAATTTGCTCCCATTTCCACATGGGTATTTCTGGTTGTTGCAGCAACCCAGACGGTTTCTGATATTCCACTTTAACTTTTGAGCAGGTCAAACACTTACTCACATAAGTCGCGATGTGAGCTTTCATCTTCGGCCACCAATAAATGACTTTGAGATCCTGATACATCTTATCTGAACCTGGATGTATAGAGTATCGAGATTTGTGCACTTCATCCATCACCAGGTCTCTAAGGTTACCAAACGAAGGAATCCATACACGCTCCATAAAGTAGAGAATACCATCCGATCTCTCTACAAGTTGTTTTTCCATGCCCCTTAAGTATTTTGCTTCAATGTTTTCCTCTTTTAACGCTTCAGTTTGCACAGAACAAATCTGATCAGGTAGGTTAGAATGAATGGTAAGCTGCAAGGCGTGAACACGTTTGGGTTTCGATTCCTTTCGACTGAGAGCATCAGCTACCACTTTAGCCTTACCCGAGTGATACTTAATTGCGCAATCATAATCATTTAAAAGTTCTACCGAGCGACGCTGTCGCATATTCAAATCCTTCTGGTCGAAAATATGCTGAAGGCTCCTGTGGTCGGTATAAATGGTGCATTTAGTACCGTACAGGTAATGCCTCCAGATCTTGAGCGCAAATACTACGGCTCCCAACTCCAAATCGTGTGTCGTATAATTCCTCTCGTGAACCTTCAACTTCCGAGAGGCGTAAGCTATCACCTTGTTGCGTTGCATCAGCACGCACCCGAGACCCTGAATAGATGCATCACAGTATACCGCGAAATCTTCGGTACCTTCAGATAGAGACAAAATCGGCGCACTACAGAGTTTCTGTTTCAGCAATTGGAAAGCATCCTCTTGCTTCGTTCCCCAAGAATACACAACACCTTTCTGTGTTAACGAGGTAAGAGGTTGAGCGATCTTCGAAAAGTCTTTAATAAATCTTCGATAATATCCAGCAAGACCAAGAAATTTTCGCACCTCTGAAGGATTCTTTGGTGCTGTCCAATTCCTAACAGCATCAACCTTTGCAGGATCCACGTGTATCCCCAATTCATTAACAATGTTCCCAGGAAAGTGTACTTCCCGAATCCAAATGTCACACTTAGAGAATTTCGCATAGAGTTGCTCCTTCCTCAGGAGCTCCAAGATAAGTCGTAGGTGTCGTTCGTGATCCTCCTTGCTCTTGGAGTAGATCAGGATGTCGTCAATAAACACAATAACAAAGTCGTCGAGATACGGTTTGCATACCCAGTTCATGAGATCCATGAAGACCACTGGCGCGTTAGTCAACCCAAACGGCATAACTAAAAACTCATAATGCCCATACCGCGTTCGAAAAGCCGTTTTAGGAACATCCTCCTCTCGGACTCTCACCTGATGGTAGCCCAATCTTAAGTCGATCTATGAATAAAAACTTGACCCTTGCAACTGGTCAAACAAGTCGTCGATGCGTGATAATGGATAACTGTTCTTGATAGTCACTTTATTGAGTTCCCGATAATCAATGCACATGCGAAAGGACCCATCTTTCTTCTTTACGAACAGAACTGGGGCTCCCCAAGGCGAAGAGCTGGGTCGAATAAAGCCCCTATCCAGTAACTCTTGCAGTTGATTAGACAACTCCTGCAATTCTCCAGGTGCTAGACGATAAGGAGCATGAGCTATCGGGGCTACTCCTGGTGCAAGATCAATCTGAAATTCCACTTGACGGTGAGGAGGTAAACCAGGAAGTTCCTCAGGAAACATATCGGCAAATTCACGTACCACTGGCAGATCCTCGATCTTTCTTTCTTCTGTCGGAGTATCAGTAACAAGTGCCAAAATAGCAGGATACCCCTTTCGTAGACATTTCTGCGCTTGCATAGCTGAGATGACACCAACCATCGCACCACTGCGATGCCCCTAAACTGATAATGACTCTCCACCAGGGAGAGGAATATGCACAATCTTCTCCTTACACAGAATCTCAGCTTGGTGCTTAGACAGCCAATCCTTACCAACCACTATATCAAAACTACCGAGGGTAACAGGAAGGAGATCAATATCAAACACTTGACTCACGAGGTCTAGTTTATACCCAAAAAGGACATGCGAAGCTTCTATCGTTTTACCATCGGCTAATTCTACTACATACTTAACCTCTAAAGGTGTTGGAGTTAACCCTAATCGCTGACTGAACTCTAGGGACACATAATTCCAATTGGTACCGGAATCAAATAACACAGAAGCAATAAGATTATTCACAGAAAACGTACCAGTCACGACATTGCCGTCGTTCCTAGCATCACCAGCACCAATTGTGAATACCGTTCCACGAGCACCGTTGCCCCCATTGTTGCCGTTGTTGTTGTTCCCAGCATTGTTGTTGTTATTCTGGCGGTTGTTGTCATTGGCATTCTGATTCAGCTGAGGGCAATCCCGCTTGAAGTGGCCCTCATCCCCACACCGGAAACACCTCTTCTTGAAGCCCTGGCTCTGATGGGGCTGTTGCCTTTGCTATCTCTGATGCTGGTGATTTTGCTGCTGCTGATGTTTTGGCTGCGAGGCTTTATAGTCTTTGGCCTCATGGCCCACCTTTTCGCACCTACGGCAAGACCGGACACACTGCCCATAGTGATGATAGCCACACTTGTTGCACTGTGGCTTCTTCCCAACATAGGAGCCTTGACTCTGATGCTGCCCTGGCCTTGGTTAACTGAAGACGACTGACTGAAACTACGGTTGTTGCTGTTGTCAAGCCTCTTCTGAGATTGACTGGCACTAGTTGCTTTATCAGTATCGTTCCACTTGAGTTTGTTATCACTAGCAGGTGTAGTAGCTATGGTTGTAGCAGCAGTAGTGGCAGAAACGCGCGGTGGTAGAGAACCACTCTCCACCTCCTGATCGGTGATCTTGTGATCCAAACGGACAATCTGAGGTAAGTTGTTGAGGTTTGCCGCAGTAACCAAACCTTTCACCCGTGGAGCTAATCCCTTGATAAACAATTCTATTCTTTGATGCGGAGGTCGGGACAAGTTCAGGCACATGATAGCCAACTCATGAGACCGCTTCACGTAGGCTTCAATCTCGGATCCCACCATCTTAAGATCGTAATACTCATTCTCCAGTTTCTGAATCTCATCACGAGGAAAATACTCCTCCCTTATCAACTCCTTAAAATTGTCCCAAGTAGTGGCATTTGCCTCCTCGATACCCAACATCTGAACCTGGGCATTCCACCATGTCAGGGCACCATCCTCGAGTGTGCCCGTAGCATACTTCACTCTGTCCCCAGTAGAACAGTTACACATTGCAAATACCGATTCCGCCTTCTCAAACCATCGCAGAAGTCCTACAGCCCCTTCAGTCCCACTGAAGGTCTGTGGCTTACAATCCATGAACATCTTGAACGTACAAGCAGGTGGATTGTTTTGGTTTTGTGCTTGCTGACTTAATGGACGAAAGAAAACATATTACAAAGGTAAGAGTTGTGTACGTGAAACAAGAATAAAGGGTAAATGGCACATATCGTACCAGCTTGGTAGGCTGCCAAAGCCTCAGCCACACGTGTGTTTATTAAGTTTGTCAGCTCAGCTTGGGTCATCGCGATGTGCCCACGTCCATGACCTCATTCACTCATGATTCTATATATGGAGAGGGAACAAATTTAAGAGTCGAAATGAGGTAAAAGTCAAGTATCACGTTGAAATCCACAAACTACCAAGTTTACACACAATAGGGCAGAACCCTTCTCACACTCATTAATCTTCACTGGGACTTACATGCACCTCACATTATTATTATGTGTGCACCCATAATAATAAGGCAATTTGCATGCTCATCTCAGTGCCTCTTAACTTGCGCTAAAGTTTCCCCCGCATTCAAGTAGCAAAACAAGAAGTGTTACAGGATTACGAATCACAAGAGTTAAAAAGTGGTATCACACTATCAAATCACCATACTATCTAATATATTGTTTCATGCAAGCAGTGAATGTGTGACTACTAAACAGGTAATGCGTAAAGTAAACAGAAAACGAACCTTATAATCTGGAGCTAAGTGTCATGGTCGATTTTCAAAGTTGTTCGGTTATAGTCTGGTTTTATAAAAAAAATTTTAAAACCAAGTTCACTATAACCAGTGGCTCTGATACCAAATTGTCACACCCCCAAAATACCACATGCGGAATCACAGCGAGGCGTGTGACGTACCAGGATCCAAGCCACCAATCACAATGAACTACGCATAATATTTTAAATAAAACAATCCATTTATTTCAAAATATAAATCCAAGTTATGAGTTTCAAACCAAAGTAAATATTCAGCGGAAGCATAATGTAAATGGTAAAACAATTGTTTCAAGACATGTGTTCATAGTTAACAAGCAAGTGTCCAAGAGCCTCGACCCATGACCACTCCAGCACTCCCAGATAGCAAGTCCATAATAAGAATCTAACGACCTGCAAGCATGCAGACAAGTGTGTCAGTCGACGCTGGTGAGTTCAAAGTTTTGTTAACGTGTTTAGATACCAGATATGTATATAAAACAATTCAACGTTTTGATTTGATGTTGTTATTAACTCGATTACCGCAAATGGCTACAAGATGTGTTTGCCCAACCCCAATGCCTCTATCAAAGCATTGGTCAAGTGGTCAAGGTAATTAGTTCACACCCGACCTTTCCGGCACAGTGTGAGGGTGCCAAACCTAATAGCGCTATCAACTAATAACCTCGTTGCCTCCCCGACCACGATCGGTAGATGTAAGGGGTCTTATATGATAGAAACTGAGTAATAATAACAAACATCCCAATAACTAGACATTCCTCCCCGGAACGTTACCCGATATCCCTCCCCGGGATGCATGCTAGAAAAAGAGCAGTGAACTTACCTTAGTTTGCTCGGTTAGTTATGTTACTAGCTTAATAGTCGGTCAAACACGCCCTATCATGATTTACCAACAACTATCAGTTTATATTCACATTGCACCACATATGTTGTCATACATCACACAAGTAGCAAACAAGTACGGCACGTATCATCACTCGCATTGCACATCTTATTTCCCAATAACCAATTCGTTTCACCTTGAGGTTTATGAGCCTGATGATCCACTACAATTTTCATTATCACAACAATTTGAACAACAAGATCATGCAACATAATTCTGTGAACTCATCTTTGTTAGTGGTTCTCATTCAATAATACCCAACCCCCTTCAATTTACGAGAAATCAGTAACATAATTTACCCATTAATATTAATAACCCATGGACCCTATCATGCCCCCTGTTAAACCAATCGACAAACTACCAAATTTAGACTCATATTCATTCATTACCAATCTAAAGAAAACACATCAATTATTAACGGCACATAACTTTCCCACGTGAACCAAATGTTACAAACATGCATACATACAAATCCATATAACACGATCACTTTTACAAGCATCACAGAGACGGAACATCATGTGTGCGGCGAAACATGATGTTTCGTCGGGTTAGAATATGTGGCGAAACTTGATGTTTCGTCGAGTTGAAACAGTTATCACCTACACGCACAAACCCTAGTCACGTTTTACAGCCGATCACATCATCATTAGCAATTCGAATTCAGCGTTTTAGTTAAATCATTAATCATTCCTTTAATCCCTGTAGATCATCAACATGTTGAATATATCCTAAACCAATACAACTAGTTTCCGATCCATACCATCGGAAACGATTATCCTTTGACAACGATCACGTATGCTATAATCAACCAATGAACAACATCAAATAATAACATGATCAATCAGATTCAATATCACATATAAACAATATCATGCGATCAATCAGATTCAATATCACATATAAACAATATCATGCAATTTTGTATAACAACAGACAAGAACCACTAACCAAGATTTTTAATCGAATAAGATACTAACTCGAGTGGGGTGGGTCTGCTACTGAAATCGTACGATCAGGGGAAAGCTTAGGGTTTTTGGTTTGTGTTTTAAGTTTAATCCCATCAAGATACATATTACATAATAATATAATGTGAGGGTTTGGGTAGTTTACTTTACTAGCCGAAGTGGGCTCAAGCCCACTCACTTGGGCTGCCACAAGTAATTAGTAACAAAGTCCAAGTAATTAGTAGCATCTACACAGCCCAACTCTAAGGTTTGAATGCGGGTGTTGGGTTGGGCTCCAAGTATACGTGTGTGTCTGTTGGCCCAAATGTACGTGGCCCAAGTATATAATAATGTTAACTAACCGAGTTACAACAACCCAGGATCTTGAACGCAGCGCGTTAGAAAGAAATAATTAACGAGAAGTTAGTATCACAAGATTAACGTTACAAACCTTAAAAGTTCGGGTTGTCACAGCATGAAATTCCTAATTGATGGAGAAAGGTCTGGTGGCAAGAAAAGCTGCTTCTAGGAGGTTGTCAAGTCTTTTCGCTCGACGATTCCATTCTTGGGTGGTTGGTTTGGCCCTTGTTCCTGTAACTCGAATCCTAGCCCGGTATATCCCATTTTAATTTTACACCATTGTGAAGCTTACGCCTTTTTTACTCTCTGATCGAGGTTCTCGGCATTGAAAAATCTTCGTAAACTAAATCACACGTGTATATGTTGACATTTAAGAGATATACAATCAAGGGCAATGGTGATATATATGCGGATTAGACACCAAAAAAACACCCAACAAATGGCTACAATTTAAGGAATGTGTTTAGTGACGGCATCAGATTACTAATTCATGGAGAAAGGTCTGGTGGTGGCAAGAAAAGCTACTTCTAGGAGGTTGTCAAGTGTTTTCGCTCGACGATTCCATTCTTGGGTGGTTGGTTTGGCCCTTGTTCCTATAACTCGAATCCTAGTCCTGTATATCCCATTTTAATTTTACACCATTGTGAACCTTACGCCTTTTTTACTCTCTGATCGAGGTTCTCGGCATTGAAAAATCTTCGAAAACTAAATCACACGTGTATATGTTGACATTTAAGAGATATACAGTCAAGAAAATCAAGGGAAATGGTGATATATATGCGGATTAGACACCAAAAAAAACACACAACAAATGGCTACAATTTAAGGAATGTGTTTAGTGACGGCATCAGATTCATAATTGATGGAGAAAGGTTTGGTGCCAAGAAAAGCTGCTTCTAGGAGGTTCTCAAGTGTTTTCGTTCGACGATTCCATTCTTGGGTGGTTGGTTTGGCCCTTGTTCCTGTAACTCGAATCCTACCGGTATATCCCATTTTAATTTTACACCATTGTAAACCTTACGCCTTTTTTACTCTCTGATCAAGGTTCTCGGCATTGAAAAATCTTCGTAAACTAAATCACAAATGTATATGTTGACATTTAAGAAATATACCATCTAGAAAATCAACGGAAATGGTGATATATATGCGGATTAGACACCAAAAAAAAAATACTCAACAAATGGCTACAATTTAAGGAATGTGTTTAGTGATGGCATCAGATTCCTAATTGATGGAGAAAGATCTGGTGGCAAGAAAACTGCTTCTAGGAGGTTGTCAAGTGTTTTCGCTCGACGATTCCTTTCTTGGGTGATTGGTTTGGCCCTTGTTCCTGTAACTCGAATCCTAGCCTGGTATATCCCATTTTAATTTTACACCATTGTGAACCTTACGCCTTTTTTACTCTCCGATCGAAGTTCTCGGCATTGAAAAATCTTCATAAACTAAATCACACGTGTATATGTTGACATTTAAGAGATATATAGTCAAGAAAATCAAGGGCAATGGTGATATATATGCGGATTAGACACAAAAAAAAAACACTCAACAAATGGCTACAATTTAAGGAATGTGTTTAGTGACGGCATCAGATTCCTAATTAATGGAGAAAGGTCTGGTGGCAAGAAAAGCTGCGTCTAGGAGGTTGTCAAGTGTTTTCGCTCGACGATTCCATTCTTGGGTGGTTGGTTTGGCCCTTGTTCCTGTTACTCGAATCCTAGCCCGGTGTGTCCCATTTTAATTTTACACCATTGTGAACCTTACGCCTTTTTTACTCTCTGATCGAGGTTCTCGTCATTGAAAAATCTTCGTAAACTAAATCACACGTGTATATGTTGACATTTAAGAGATATACAGTCAAGAAAATCAAGAGCAATGGTGATATATATGCGGATTAGACACCAAAAAAACACTCAATTAATGGATACAATTTAAGGAATATGTTTAGTGACGGCATCAGATTCCTAATTGATGGACAAAGGTCTGGTGGCAAGAAAAGCTGCTTCTAGGAGGTTGTCAAGTGTTTTGGCTCGACGATTCTATTCTTGGGTGGTTGGTTTGGCCCTTGTTCCTGTAACTCGAATCCTAGCTCGGTATATCCCATTTTAATTATACACCATTGTGAACCTTACGCCTTTTTTACTCTCTGATCGAGGTTCTCGGCATTGAAAAATCTTTGTAAACTAAATCACACGTGTATATGTTGACTTTTAAGAGATATACAGTCAAGAAAATCAAGGGCAATGGTGATATATGTGACTACTGGCGCAAAACTGGTAATTTCCGTACAGTCTAATTATTAGTTATTATCTACAATTATGTGCTTAAATGTTAACATTGTCTGATTTCATGCTATACATGTGAATTCATTTACGTTTTATACTTCAAATATTGCTTAATGCATTACTTTAGAGTTGCGTCCGAAAGACTAGTAAACTCACCGGTAAGACACACTGTGTCAGCAGTTCTGCAGAAAACAGTCAGACAATAGAATTAGGGCCTAGGAGTAGGTCCAACATCTAAAATACATTAAAATCCAAGTGTGGATACAAGGGTTAACATATAAACTTTCCGGAACCTAAACTATGCACTAAAAAGCACCCGAAACTTATCTAAAATGTTGAAATCAGCACAATTCAGCAACAATTCAGCTATAATAAGCTTTTAAGCACATTAATATCATGTAGAATTTATGTTTTATTGTCAAAAATAACTTACAAAGTGTTGGAAATAAAAACTGCCACAAAAGGTGCTTCATACCCAGTGAAACTGCGCAATTCAGCATTTTAACGAACCGTAAAGAACCGAACAACCGGACAATAACCGGGACATCAAAATTTGACTAGAACTAATGTTTTTATGATATTAATCTAGTATTGATGCAAGAACACCTTAAAAATCATAAAAACACCTAACCGCACTTAAACTTACTTAAGGCTTATCATTTGCACTTTAAACCTTCAACTTCCAAAATTTTACATTTTACCCCCCCCCCCCTTCACCAAATCCGGCCCCTATGGGTCCCACATGGGGATTTTATTTGATTTTAGTTGATTTTATTTGATTATGTTAGATTTTATGTTGGGGAATATTCTAGTGAATATGCCATGAAAGATTTAGAAAATCTTATAAATCCTAAACTAATAACACACTTTCATTCACTTCATCTTCTCCCCCTTTCTTCTTCCTTAGCTCACGGCTCAAGCACACACCCACACATCCATATTTTTTCAATCCAATTCCTAGCAATCCAAGGTTATCTAGAGGTGTATGGAGGCCATTTAGGAAGGTGTATGGTGCTAGAACTTGAAGGACCACCTTGTGGAGCTTTTAACCTCTTGATTTCTTCCTTGTTCATCATCTCCATTTTGTGCCACTTCCCTAGCCATTAGAGCTAGTAGTAAGCTTCTTGATCACTAATTTAAGTCATGTTTATGTTATGTACAAGTTTCACCATCTAAACAACTTAAACTTCTAATGTTAAAAATGAAAAGAACTAACATATTCATGAAGAAAATAAGTGATTACATGAAATTTTAGTATATGTATTGATGTTGTTGATGTTATATCTTGTGCTTATGATTAGATCAAGTATGTTAAAGCTTGGATCTAACAAGTTTAAGCATGGATCTTGAGGATCCATGGTTAAACTTGAAGAAGAACATATGAAGCATGATGTAAACTTGAAATAAGAATTTCTATGCATAATCTTGTAACTTTGAAGTGATATAGTGTGTGTAGAACTAGTTTTTGAAACTAAAACTCATGAAAAGATTGTTAAAGATTTAACATAAAGCTTGTTTTTGAAAGATCTAAAGTTATTAAGCATGGATCTTGAAAGATCCATGGTTAAACATGATGTTAAAAATAATGATCTTTCTAATAAACATAAAAATGGTTTTAGAACATGATTTGCAAACTTTAAAGCTCATTAAACTCATGGATGAGTTGGTTAATAAAATAAGAGTTTGTTTAAAACACTCAAGAACACTTATTTTTTGAAAAAATCATCTTATGTAAAGTGTAGATATAAAAGACTACACATTTTTTTTACAAGAAACAAGTTCTCCATGATGTTTCATATGAAGAAATTAGTATATGTTGTTGTTGTTGGAAAATTGTTTTGGTGTTGAAAAGAAAATAAACACATATTTTGAAAACACGGGAAACCTCCATTTTTAGGGGAAACTATGTCAAAATTTTTATAAAATTTTGACACTTAGAAAAATATAAGTTTTGATGAAACTTATTCCCTAAAAATTTACCTAAAAATATTTACCAATGTTTCCCTAATTTTTGTGTAAATTTCAAGTTAAGAAATGATGATTCTTCAAGATAAAATTAATATTAAGTATGTATATTTTTGGGAAAAATATATATATATATTTATTGATCACCAAATTTTGTGCTAAGTGTATATTATGTGAATTATATGTAGTAGTGTATTAGGAACTTGAAAATACACTAAATACTCCCATGGAGTATGAATAAAAAAATACACATACAAATACATGAGAATACATAAGTATACCAAGTATTGGAATTTATACAAAAATCGGGTGGATAACAAGAATAACCATATATATTTTATAGCATGACAAAATATATACTTCATACAAGCCTTAAAAATATATTATTTTTAAGAAACATAATTCCGGAAAGTAATAAAAATCAAAGTATTGATTTTTGGTGAAAAACACAAAACACACAAGTGTTTACATAACATACTAGTATACTTTCCTATGAATACTTGTACAAAAATAATATTGAGAATATTATTTCACAAAATACTTATATTTATTTTTGGGGAAAATAATATAAGTAACATATATGAAAAGTTAAAAATATAAATTATTTTTAACAACTTATTACCTCAAAAAGTCTACATAAACAAATACATATTTGAGGAGTAAAATATATATTTACAAGACACATTACAAACTCAAAGTGCAAGAAATGACAAACGGGCAAGACCCGATAAACAAGGGCACGACCCTCACAAACATTGAACATACAAAGAACATATACATAAACAAAAGATCGTGACTTGTACTTGTGTGATACAAGTCTAGTGACTAACATTAATAGAATACGTATAGGTCACGACGCTACGAAACCAACCGGTGAAGTTTACGGCGCAGGATACGCAAAGTTGTGAGTTCATGTCCCCACTTTTAAACCTTTACTTGTTTTCTAAACTTGGGGAAAATACATGTGTTATGGTATGTTGAATGCAAAAATAAAGAATGATACTTTAGATCATGTCACGAATAGGGTGCCATAAGCATCATTAATCAGTTACATACCAAGACCGCGGAACAAAAGGTTAGATCTAATGGGTTTTAGGCAACCACACTCTTGGCCACTCTTTTACCAAGTAGTGCTTTTGTGTCTCTAGTCGTAAATCGACAGTCGTGGATCGACAACAAAAATGCCTATGGTTTGGATGCTTCCTATGTCGTGTCACATGTTAATGGCCTTGCAAACCATTAGCGATCTTGATTTCCTTATATTTACAGAACGCAGTTTCAGATACGTTTTTACAAATTACATACCATGTTTTCATTCAAGTATATAAACATTCAATACAAAAACTGCATGAATTCACACCAACATTATGTTGACGATTTTCCAAAACTCACGTGTATTTAAGGAAACAAGATGGATCATGGGCGCGGGTGTTATTTTCAATATGTAAATTTCAAGTTTAGATGTCATCCACTTTTGTTTTGTATTATAGCTTGAGAGTTTTGGTCGAAACATAAATGACTTTTGTTAGTAACATCTCAATCTTATGAGTGGATCAACATCTTGTTTTAATCAAATAGTTGTTTATTATGATTGAATGCAATGATATTAGGCAAGTCACACATCATATGCTTCCGCAAAAGTCAGGGTGTGACAGTTTGGTATCAGAGCTTCGATTGTAGTGAACTAGCATTCCTTCTCGAGTCTAGACTACAATAATTAGGACTCTCTCACGAAAACATTTTTACAAAAGGTTTTGTTACATTTACAAAAAGCGCCAAGATCCATGAATCCAACATTTTTCAATGGAAAAGAACAAACCAGAGTTATATGTGACATGTAGCATTTATTTGCTTGTATATACTAAGTAACGTTATTAATATGCATATATGTGTACGGAATGATTATTGACAAGATACCTTCGACTTCGAATCCTATTATTGTTCTTGACTTGCGCATTGAGATTATTGACCTCGCGTACACTGCAGAGTTTATGGTTGATTACCAAACGAGGCCCCGAGCTGGATTCTGTAGAAAATGGCTGTTCTTCTCCCTTGAATGTGAAGGTGCCTGACTACGGCAGTGACGGCGAGGCGGAGGAGGCAACCTTGGACAGCGACCATATCAGTGAGACGAGACACCGGCGGCTTTTACGAAGCGAGATTGACGACACTCCCGTCCAATCAAGGAAGATGAAGTACTCATCTTGAAGGTGCCCCTCCAACTTCCAGGAATTCCCCTTATTCCTATTACGACTAAGCATTGTGCCTATACGCGCGTAGCGATAACGAATGATGGCGCGGGGACCACCATAATGGTCCTTTCCATGTCGGAGGTATAAGGACAGTAATGTCCCCTCTGTGGTTGATCATCTACTTTGAACGAGGGAAAGTTGGGGTGGTCGTGCAAGACAATTTATTATTACAGGGCCCCACGTAATAACGACTTGTAGTGCATGGAAATCCTGGTGGACTCTGCGGGTCAAGCTAATGATCACCACCCATCCAAAACTTTCTAAGTGTTCACACCTTCATCTAGTAGGGCAATACCTAGATAATTGCTATAGCACCTTACAAGTAGGAAACATCTCTTTGCCTACTTCGTGTCTGACACTTCTACCCATATTACAACACCGACACACCCATCAGTACTTCTACCCTCTATATCCCGTGGTGCACCCCATCGTTTGGGTAGTGATTCACACCCTGGAAACCACTTTACGGTTGCTATAAGGCACAATTCGGTCCCGAGGAAGAAGCCATGCACCCTCGCGACTTTATCTCTGCGGTTTCACTATCACTTTCTCCTAAACGTGGTAGTAATGCACAACCCCCCCTCCCCATCTCCTGTGAAGCATACCCATTTATGTAAAACTAAAGACTATGGAAGAGTCGGAGACTTGAGGAATAAACAAAGAACAAGGTGAAGGGAAGACCTCACCGTATTTTTATAGCCCTGGATGACTTGCATCAGTCGGAGTAAGGTGACTCCGAGGAGGTTTGCTATGCAAGACTAATTGCAACAAATTGATATGGTGTATGTAAAAGTCGATGTACCCTTAGCAAGATCTTGATGTGATTCATTTTACCTCACTATAATGATGAGATGATTACGGTGGGAAGATTTGTATAGGATCACTAGGAATTACCCTACCTTTATACTTGTGGTGCACGCCGAATAAGCATTGCTTTCATACGAAGACAATAACATTTATTCCAAAATAAATGTTTATTCTCGTTGATGTGTTTTATACATGAGAAACACCTGGAACCACAGCAAAGGAAACGTGGTCGAGTCTAATCAGAACCTTTACCTGCAACAAGAGCTGAGCCTGAAGCTCTGTGGAGCCAACAAGTTGCTGAAGCAATCGTCCAATACGAAGCAGACAACAAACAATAGGAAACCGCTGCGACTAGGAACGTCAAGGCATTTGTTGTCACGACTAAGATAGGCGATAAAACTACCAAGGAGAACTACCAAAGTGTGATAGATGTGGTTATTATCACACAGGCCCGTGTAGGACTCGTAGGTGTGAAATTGGGGCAAGACCGGACATAGCAAGGAGGCATGCTGGTCTGGTATGAGACATGTGAATGGAATTTAGGACAGTAATAGTAATGGCAAGGGCCAAGAGTTTCTACGGAGGTGGCGACAAAGGACACTATTGGAAGGACCGCCAGAAGAAAAGTTCAAGCTCTTGGGAGCATTTTCTTGAAGTGAATACGCAAGGTCTATGGAACTTAAGGATATACTTAGCTTAGGAACAAGTAAGCTAGACTCCCCATAGGCTATAGAGTTGGCAAATGGGGAATCAGTCGAAATGGATAAAGTACTAAGGGTTGTATACTTGGACTTGGGGAAACGAAAATTCTCTATCAACCTTCTACCAGTTGGTTTAGTTAGTTTTGATGTGGTAGTCGTCACGGATTGGATATCCAAGAATAAGGCTGAAGTTGTTTACCACGAGAAAATTATTCGCATCCCTCTCGCGAATGATGAAACTCTCATCGTACACAGAGAGAAACGAAACACGCCCTCTCTAATCATCAACTGTATGAAGGCACAGAAGTGCTTGCGAAAAGGATGTGTGACATTCCTGGCGCACGTAGTAGATAAGAAGGCTGAGGAGCCGGAACTTCAAAATATTCCTGTGGTGAAGGAATTCCCTGATATTTTTCCTGATGATTTGCCTGGACTACCTCCGCAAAGACAAGTCGAATTCCATATAGACTTAGTTCCAGGTGCCGCTCCTATAGCCAAGGCACCCTAACGACTTGCGCCATCCGAGATGCAAGAATTATCTACACAACTCCAGGAGTTGTTGGATAAAGGATTCCTAAGGCCGACCTTCTCGCCTTGGGGAGCTCCAGTTTTGTTCGTGAAGAAGAAGTATGGAACACTGTGGATTTCTATCGATTATAGAGAATTGAATAAGCTCACCATCAAGAATCGGTACCCACTACCGAGGATTGATGACTTATTCGATCAGTTGCAAGGATCGAGCTACTATTCCAAGATCGACCTTCGATCTGGATACATCAGTTAAGGATCCAAGAAGAGAGCATACCAAAGACTGCATTCAGGACGCGTTATGGGCATTACGAGTTCCTGGTGATGCCATTTGGATTGACGAACACGCCAGCAGTATTTATGGATCTGATGAACCGTGTTTGCAAACCATATCTCGATAAATTTGTGATTGTATTTATCGATGATATCCTGATCTATTCACAAACGAAAGAAGAGCACGAGCAACACCTCAGGACCATTCTGGAACTACTGAAGAAAGAGAAGCTTTATGCGAAGTTCCCAAAGTGCAAATTCTGGATTCGCAAAGTAGACTTTCTTGGTCATGTCCTGAACGAGAAGGGTATTCATGTAGACCCAGACAAGAAAGAAGCGATAAAGAATTGGGAAGCTCCCCAAGACAGCAACCGAAGTTTGACAATTCTTGGGATTAGCGGGCTATTACCGCAGATTTATCGAAAACTTCTCCAAGATAGCTCAACCGTTGACTTCCCTTACACAGAAGGATAAGGAGTACGCCTGGGGTGATAAGCAGAAAGAAGCCTTCCAACTTCTCAAAAACAAGCTATGCGATGCACCGGTACTATCCTTACCCGAAGGCACTGAAGACTTCGTGGTATACTGTGACGCTTCGCGTCAAGGATTGGGTTGCGTGCTCATGCAATGCCAAAAGGTCATCGCTTATGCCCCAAGACAGTTGAAGGTGCATGAAAGGATCTATACCACACACAACCTAGAGATAGGCGCGGTGGTATTCGCCTTGAAGATCTGGCGACACTATTTATATGGTACTCGATGTATTATCTTCACTGATCACAAAAGCTTGTAACACATATTTGATCAGAAGGAATTAAATATGCGACGGCGACGATGGGTTGAGTTGCTAAACCATTATGATTGTGAGATTTAGTACCATCCTGGAAAGGCGAACGTACTAGCAGACACTATAAGTCAGAAGGAAAGGGTTAAGACCTTAAGGGTTCCAGCATTAGAAATGACTATTCGAACGAATCTCACTGCACGCATTCATAACGCACAACCAGAAGCCCTTAAGAAGGAGAATCTTAGAGCTGAATATCTCTGAGGTATGGAGAGGAAATTGGTGCCAAACGAAGAGGGAACCTTATACTTTATGGGACGTATTTGGGTTCCGCTCTATGGCAGTATTCGAGAAGTCATCTTTGATGAAGCTCACAAGTAGAGATACTCGATCCACCCAGGATCGGACAAAATGTTTCAAGACTTGAAAGAATACTATTGGTGGCCGAAGCTTAAGAGCGACGTTGCTGTTTATGATGAAAGGTGCCTAACCTGTGCTAAGGTTAAGGCAGAATATCAGAAACCATCTGGTCTACTGCAACAACCCGAGACACCCATGTGGAAGTAAGAGCAAACCTCAATAGACTTCATAACCAAACTACCCAGGACTCCTAGAGGGCATGACATGATATGGGTGATAGTTGATCGATTGACGAAGTCTGCGCATTTTCTACCAATCCGAGAAAAGGATAGCACTGGAAAGCTTGCTGAGCTGTATCTTAAGGAAATTGTGGTACGTCATGGAGTGCCTATTTCGATAATTTCAGACAGAGATGCACGTTTTGTCTCAAGGATCGGGCAATCCTTCCAGGAGGCCTTTGGATCTCAGCTAGATCTAAGCACGGCCTTCCATCCGCAAACTGACGGTCAAAGCGAACGGACCAACCAAACACTAGAAGATATGCTTCGCGCATGTGTTATGGGTTTAGGCGGCAGCTGGGATACTCATCTACCTTTAGTTGAGTTTTCCTATAATAACAGCTACCATACGAGCATAAAATCTGCACCATTCGAAGCTCTATATGGCCGCAAGTGCTGCTCGCCGTTATGTTGGGTAGATGCTGGAGACAAGCAGTTGATTGGCCCTGAGCTTGTTCAAGAGACGACCGACAAGATCATGCAGATCTGAGAGCGCATTAAGGCGGCTCGAGATCGAAAAAAGAGCTACGCTGATCGCAGACGAAAACCCTTAGAATTCGAGGTGGGAGACAAAATTTTGGTGAAAGTCTCACCCTGGAAGGGCGTAGCAAGGTCTGGGAAATGTGGAAAGTGGAATCCACGGTGAATGGTCCAATGTATCCAGCAAATTTGCGTCTTCAAATGTTCCAAAACCAAGATCTTGGAAAGAATTGGTACCGTAGCGTACAAATTTGGAGTTACCGGAAGAACTTAACGGAGTACATGATACGTTTCATGTGTCCAACCTTAAAAAGAGTCCAACCCAAGAAACAGTTATCATCCCTGCGGATGAGGTGCATATCGATGACACACTCCGATTTACAGAACAACCTGATGAGGTAACGGATTGGAAGATCCATAAAACAAGGAAAAGTCGCATAAAGCTTGTCAAGGTACGTTGGAACTCTAAACACGGACCCGAGTACACGTGGGAACGTGAAGACCGGTTTAAAGCCAAGTACCCCCATCTGTTTGAGAAAGCTCCTGCGGGAGATAACCCAGACTGAATTTCGGGACGAAATTCTTTTAACGGGGGAGGTTGTGACACCTGGCGCAAAACCGGTAATATTCGTATAGCCTAATTATTAGTTATTATCTACAATTATGTGCTTAAATGTCAACATTATCTGATTTCATGCTATACATGTGAATTCATGCACGTTTTATACTTCAAATATTGCTTAATGCATTACTTTAGCGTTGCGTCAGAAAGACTAGTAAACTCACCGGTAAGACACACTGTGTCAGTAGTTCTGCAGAAAACAGTCAGACAATAGAATTAGGGCCTAGGAGTAGGTCCAACATCTAAAATACATTAAAACCCAACTGTGGATACAAGGGTTAACATATAAACTTTCCGGAACCTAAACTATTCACTAAAAAACACCCGAAACTTATCTAAAATGTTGAAATCAGCATAATTCAGCAACAATTCAGCTATAATCAGCTTTTAAGCACATTAATATCATGTAGAATTTATGTTTTATTGTCCAAAATAACTTACAAAGTGTTGGGAATAAAAACTTCCACAAAAGGTGCTTCATACCTAGTGAAACTGCGTAATTCAGCACTTTAACGAACCGTAACGAACCGAACAACCGGACAATAACCGGGACATCAAAATTTGACTAGAAGTAATGTTTTTATGATATTAATCTAGTATTGATGCTAGAACACCTTAAAAATCATAAAAACACCTAAACTCACTTAAACTTACTTAAGCCTTATCATTTGCACTTTAAACCTTCAACTTCCAAAATTTTACATTTTACCCCCCCCCCCCCCCTTCACCAAATCCGGCCCCTATGGGTCCCACATGGGGACTTTAGTTGATTTTATTTGATTATGTTAGATTTTATGTTGGGGAATATTCTAGTGAATATGCCATGAAAGATTTAGAAAATCTTATAAATCCTAAACTAATAACACACTTTCATTCACTTCATCTTCTCCCTCTTTCTTCTTCCTTAGCTCACGGCTCAAGCACACACCCACACATCCATCTTTTTTCAATCCATTCCTAGCAATCCAAGGTTATCTAGAGGTGTATGGAGGCCATTTAGGAAGGTGTATGGTGCTAGAACTTGAAGGACCACCTTGTGGAGCTTTTAACCTCTTGATTTCTTCCTTCTTCATCATCTCCATTTTGTGCCACTTCCCTAGCCATTAGAGCTAGTAGTAAGCTTCTTGATCACTAATTTAAGTCATGTTTATGTTATGTACAAGTTTCACCATCTAAACAACTTAACCTTCTAATGTTAACAATGAAAAGATTTAACAAATTCATGAAGAAAATAAGTGATTACATGAAATTTTAGTGTATGTATTGATGTTGTTGATGTTATATCTTGTGCTTATGATTAGATCAAGTATGTTAAATTTTGGATCTAACAAGTTTAAGCATGGATCTTGAAGGATCCATGGTTAAACTTGAAGATGAACATATGAAGCACGATGTTAACTTGAAATAAGAATTTCTATGCATAATCTTGTAACTTTGAAGTGATAAAGTGTGTGTAGAACTAGTTTTTGAAACTAAAACTCATGAAAAGTTTGTTAAAGATTTAACATAAAGCTTGTTTTTGAAAGATCTAAAGTTATTAACCATGGATCTTGAAAGATCCATGGTTAAACATGATGTTAAAAATAATGATCTTTCTAATAAACATAAAAATGGTTTTAGAACATGATTTATAAACTTTAAAGCTCATTAAACTCATGGATGAGTTGGTTAATAAAATAAGAGTTTGTTTAAAATACTCAAGAACACTTATTTTTGGAAAGATTATCTTATGTAAAGTGTAGATCTAAAAGACTACACATTTTTTTACAAGAAACAAGTTCACCATTATGTTTCACATGAAGAAATTAGTATATGTTGTTGTTGTTGGAAAATTGTTTTGGTGTTGAAAAGAAAATAAACACATGTTTTGAAAACATGGGAAACATCCATTTTTAGGGGAAACTATGTCAAAAATTTTATAAAATTTTGACACTTAGAAAAATATAAGTTTTGGTGAAACTTATTCCCTAAAAATTCACCTAAAAATATTTACCAAGGTTTCCCTAATTTTTGTGTAAATTTCAAGTTTAGAAATGATGATTTCTTCAAGATAAAATTAATATTAAGTATGTATATTTTTGGGAAAAATATATATATTTAATGATCACCAAATTTTGTGCTAAGTGTATATTATGTGAATTATATGTAGTAGTGTATTAGGGACTTGAAAATACACTAAATACTCCCATGGAGTATAAACACAAAAATACACATACAAATACATGAGAATACATAAGTATACCAAGTATTGGAATTTATACAAAAATAGGGTGGATAACAAGAATAACCATATATATTTTATAGCATGACAAAATATATACTTCATACAAGCCTTAAAAATATATTATTTTTAAGAAACATAATTCCGGAAAGTAATAAAAATCAAAGTATTGATTTTTGGTGAAAAACACAAAATACACAAGTGTTTACATAAAATACTAGTATACTTTCCTAAGAATACTTGAAAAAAAAATAATATTGAGAATATTATTTCACAAAATACTTATATTTATTTTTGGAGAAAATAATATAAGTAACGTATATGAAAAGTTAAAAATATAAATTATTTTTAACAACTTATTACCTCGAAAAGTCTACATAAGCAAATATATATTTGAGGAGTAAAATATATATTTACAAGACACATTACAAACTCAAAGTGCAGGACACGACAAACGGGCAAGACCCGATAAACAAGGGCACGACCCTCACAAAGATTGAACATACAAAGAACATATACATAAACAAAAGATGGTGACTTGTACTTGTGTGATACAAGTCTAGTGACTAACATTAATAGAACACGTATAGGTCACGACGCTACGAAACCAACCGGTGAAGTTTACGACGCAGGATACGCAAAGTTGTGAGTTCATGTCCCCACTTTTAAACTTTTACTTGTTTTCTAAACTTGGGGAAAATACATGTGTTATGGTATGTTGAATGCAAAAATAAGGAATGATACTTTAGATCATGTCACGAATAGGGTGCCATAAGCATCATTAATCAGTTACACACCAAGACCGCAGAACAAAAGGTTAGATCTAATGGGTTTCAGGCAACCACACTCTTGGCCACTCTTTTACCAAGTAGTGCTTTTGTGTCTCTAGTCGTAAATCGACAGTCGTGGATCGACAACTAAAAATGCCTATGGTTTGGATACTTCCTATGTCGTGCCACATGTTAATGGCCTTGTAAACCATTAGCGATCTCGATTTCCTTATATTTACAGAACTCAGTTTCAGATACGTTTTTACAAATTACATACCATGTTTTCATTCAAGAACCGGATCTTTCAATGATATCAAACAACACCAAGTTTGTGCGGAATCCAAACTTGATGTGATTCAAGAAAAAACCGAAAAGATATGAAAATACGAACCAAAAACGAAGAACACACCGAATCACTTTCAACACTTGCACACGATTCTATTACTATCAAAGCAAATCGTCTAGTACAAGTGCTCACAACCAAATCGCCTCTCTCTCTGTAACTCTGGAATTTCTATAACTGAGGCTCTAAGATGTTCAAACCCTAAAACAAGTTAGAAACTTGTTTATATACACAGACAAGCCTATCTCCCACATGGGCTCCCCTTGGGCCTGCTTGGCCCACATGGCCTAAAGCTTGGCCCAAGTGACCTATAAAGGTCCACAACCTAATATAAACTAACCCGGTAAGGCCCAGTTCGTAACCATAGCCCGTTGTATTAATTTGATGCGTCAGTCTCACACTTTAGGGCCTAACAATCTCCCCCTAGACTGATGCCATCAAATTGTCTTCATAACATGAAATCAGCAATGTCTTCAACGTAGTCTATGGTTGTCACTATGCTGCAGATGTTGTGGAAGTTCTTGACTTCTGAACTCTCAGCACTGGGTCTCTTTCTTCAGCTTTTGTGGTTAGCTTCATATCAGGATCTCGATCAGCTTTGCTTGAAAATCTTGTTAAAAATAATGTGAGAGGAGGATTCTCAGCAGCTCTTTTCTTCTTCAATCTTTTTCTTTCAAGCAGATTCATGGTACTTCTTCAAATGTACTTTCATTGTCAGACGGTGTTTCGTATCCAGTTCTTCTGACTCAGGTACATCTTGTTATTGTGCTGCTTCAGGCTTCTTCAGCAACTAACAGCATCTTAGTCTTCATCAACCCCTGTTCTTGATTGAAATCAAGTTCTGCACATACTCACAAACTCATAAGAAAACATTTCTTATGCAACAGGGAGAGTACCATATGAACACCAGGTACATCCAAGTACTTGTACTCGGATTTCACAATTTAAGTTCTTTTAACTTTTGATGATCAGTCAAATCTTCAAGAACGGTTATATTTTTAATTTTTAAGAAAACAAATAAACACTCTATTTTTGGATTTTTGATTTTATAGAAAAGCAAGACGCTATTTTTGTATTTTTGAATTTTTCCAATTTTTTTAATTTTTTTAATATTGAGAACAAAAAAACAAATAAAAACTCAAAATATAAACAACTACCATAATATACAATTACAATTGCAATGGGATCAAAATTCGTTCTTAGGCAGACTAAGGAACACTTTTCAGTACGAGCCTAATCAAACTGGTCTATGCGATTGCCAATATCTTTGTCCACTTAAACTTTAACGCTCAACTTTCAATTTTTTCAACTTCGTGAAATGCTTTAGGTAATATTATACTATTATACCTGTGTGTCCCATTCCAAGGCATACCCCCGCGATCAAGGTAAGCACAACGATTCATCGTAGCAGGTGAGTATACTGATGTCATCCTTTAAGATATCCTGACTGTGTCTAGGTCTGCATATAATCTGTTTTATCATGTTTTGATTTCTTAACAATGAACACCCAAATAAATACTAATCAAATCCTGGAAATATAAACAGCACACTCTATCATGCAAGTATCTTCCCTACCACATATTTCACAAGTCCAATCCAGATTTCTGAAATCTTAACTGGGAATAGGTTGAGAAGAGAACAGAATAGATCTTTTGTAGAGATGGTATAATATACAGATCAAATGAGTTTTTCTCAGTTTGATATAGGTTTCTTGGGTTTCTTTTGGGCACTTGAGGGCCTCTTTCGGGTGTATTAGATCTATAGCGCAACAACGTACAGCAAGGTCAGCATGTATCTAGATGCAGCAGAAGCTGTCGTTGCCTAGCACCTCCAGGTCAGCATATATCTGGATGCAGCAGAGGAGGTACACGACTTTTTTCAGAGAAGATTTCAGAATCAGATCAAAATTGTGTGTATCGGGACAACATACAGACATTCAAATAGAAATGAGCTAATTCCAAGTGACTTTCTTTCCTGGGTTCATGTATAATTTTAGTTCTGAACAGAAGAACAGCCAAGATATCCCCGGATGATTCAACAATATAAAGACCCAAAACCTCAGATGTTGGCTATCTATCAACGCAAGATTTAAGACCATAAAATCATACGCCGTTGGTATGTTACCCACATGGTACATAGTTCGTTATGTTTATATCACTTAGTATCTTTTATCATGTTGAGCGTCAAGCCTATCGACATATCGCAGTAGATCCTAGTCTTTTCAGCTATGGCACCTTACATGTGTTAGTCAAAACCCTTTAACACGAACATTTATTTCACTTCCCATATCATGCAATTTATCTTTTTGGCTTTTTCATTTTTCTATTTTTTTTTCATTTTCTCCCCCTAAAACAATGCATATATACAGCAAACTCTTTTTGTATTTTTTGTTTTTCTCATTTTCTCCCCCTAAAACAATGCATATATACAGCAAACTCTTTTTGTATTTTCTGAGTTTTCTCCTCCTAAACTCTATATCTATCTATATGTTCCTCTCCCCCCCTAAATTTGTGCATAAATCTTGTATTTTTGCGCAAATTTACCATTTACTAGAGAAAGGACACTTTATATACAAAGTATAAACTAAGAAAAAGAGAGAAAAATATTTTTGCTTAACCATTCTGTCATCAGATTGAAGACTAATCAAATTCAAATCAAAGTACTGAATTTAAACGGTACCTTTTGCTGATCATTTCTTATTTCTCCAATCTCCTCCAAAGGAAACATATCATCTGTAAAAAAAATTTGAACTTTTTGCAACAGTGAAATGTTACCCGTTTTGATCTCTGGAACAACCGCTATCAACATTCCAGAGATTGTCAACAGCTCCTCCTTGGTTGTTCCTGAAAGGTAAGGAGATTAGTAAGACATGGGTACCCAGGCCATCGTGGTCCTGGGATTTCCTGAAGCATCAAAATAAGACACTTCTTTTAAACATAGGTCCCCTTTCGTCTCAAGGATTGGAGATGTTGCTGCTTTGGATTTGGGTTTCCAAATCTGTTTCGGTCTAGCAAATGCGTTTGTTGCCTTCGGTTGAGCAACTTTAGTTGTTTCAGGTTTGTTAGTTTTAGAAAAACATTTTTGTTCCTGAACAGCCTTGCGTTTGTTTTTAGCAGCATTCCAATCCCCATCAGAAGGTTTAACCTTGGGATTCACATTCTTCATTGCCTTAGGTGATGAAACCTTCATTGGCTTAGAATGGTAGTTATCCTTAGGTGTAACCCTCTGATTTTGAGCATAATACGGTTCATGGGGATGATTTGTGCAGTTCCGAGCAATGTGACCAGCAATGCCGCAATTGAAGCAAGTTTGTCTCTTCATGTAGAAGGCATTCTGATCATCTTGTGTAGCTCTAACAGGCCCTGAAGGATGAACTGGTCCTTTTTGTGCTTGTTTTCCTTGCACATTTCTTGCAAACGAGGATGAATTTGGATGTCTGTACTTGTCGTTTGCTGGGGCCTTCTGTGGTGGAGATTTCTTTTGATTCTTCTTGATTTGTTTAGACTGCAAGTCTTGTTCTGAAATCTCACCAGTCTTTTCGAAAGCTTTGTTAGCACAGTCAAATGCATATTTCTCACATTTGCCATTACTGACTGGCTTAACAAAAGCATTTTTCACGTCACGGGTCTTTTGAGGACTATTCCTACCCGTTGAGGACTGTGGAGAGCCTGCTTGTCTTTGATGTTTAGGCTTCTTCTTTTCGCGTCCTTTACCTGCTCGCTTTGGCTCTTGTTACTTTATCTGAACCTTTTCATTACTAACAGAAGGTTCAGATTGTTCAGCTTGCGCACTTTGAGCCTTGTTCACGTCAATCTTCACTTCTTCCTTCATGTCTTCAGCTTTGACAGAATCGGAGAATTCTGGTTTACCAGATGAAACACCAGAAACTTCAGTAGAAACCTCAGCTGAAACATTGGACGAATTATCAGCACAAGATGGTTCTGCACTTGACACCCTTGAGATGAATTCACTAGAATCAACTGATTCCAATTTCTCAGAATTAGCTGCTTCAGATGATTCACATTTGGAATCAGATGGTTCAGCTGACTCATTCGTTTCATTTGTCGTTTCAGTCTTTGTTTCACAAGCATCAACGTTTTCGCCCAAACCGTCAGGCCTGAAATTAATCACAGAGCGAAAAACCGAGTTAAAAATATCACATGACGAAATAGAGTCTTGATTAAGTTCATTTATTAAATTTTCATAAGAACCAGACTCTGATGTTTGTTCATCCCTAACTACATTTTCAACTGTTACTTCATCTGCAAAAGAAGACGAAGCATTAGTATCATTTGCAAAATTAGCAACAAACGTGATCGACTGTGTTGCTCGACTCTCAACATGTTCACTGTTGATTGATGACTTATCAGTTTTTGGGCCATAAGTCATCTTGTCCTCATTCATCAATTCATCCTCAGTCATGGGTAAATATGTGTAGTTGTCATTATATGGAGGAGGAACTTGATTGAAACCCAAACCACGCCCTTTATTTTCCTTGTATGCGAGCTGTTGATCACACAAGTTTTTGACTAATTTGCTGGAAGAATCAAATTTCTTAATATTAAGCTCATTTATTTGATATCTATCTCTGATATCTTCCAGTTCCTTAGTCACAGCGCACAGTTTCTCCTGAACATATAAGAGTTGAGATGATTTCACACTTACATCATCCTTGAGTTTGACGATGTCTTTTTGCTGAGCTTCAATCTTTTCTTTATAAAGTTTTTCGTTTTTTGATAAAGTAAAGTTTTTATTTTTGATATCTTGATAATCTTGAATTAGCTCAGCGTTGTGTATATGATAAGCCTCAACCCTTTCTTTACATTCAGGAGTGCAAAAGACAGAAAGTATCTCTTCTCTGGTAACTTCTTGAGCCACTGGTTTGTGAAACACGAATGCCATAATTTCAGTGGTTGATACTTTTGTTCTTCTCCTCAAAACACAAACCAAACAAGAACCCGTGTACTTGCTAACTCAAACACTCAGTAGTTGAATGAACCCGCTTTCTGAACCGCACCTCAAAAACCGATATCACACCAAACCAAACAAACAAACCCCCTTTTTTTTAATTAATAATAACCCCCTTTTTTTTTTTTTAACAAAATTATTATATGACTAATATAATATATATTTTTTAATTAAAAACCTAAAACTAATGATAATGCAATAATTACCTAATGATTGTTTATTATTATAATTATTATAATTAATATAATAAAGCCAAAACAAGAACGTGTCTTCTCCTTCGTTAAACCGAATATCCAAAACCCTAACTTTTTAAACTCAACCACCAGTAACGATTGATGATGACGGTGAGACGGTGACGGTGCGATTGTGCGGTGGAAGGAAAACTGAAGTGAAGGTGACCGGTCTACGGAGAAGATGATGGGAGGACGGCGGTCGGTGACGGAAGTAGCGGTGGTTGTAATCTGTGATGAAGATCGGAAGACAGATGATGAAGATGAACGATGAAGCGACGACGGAAGTAATGGTGGTCGTGAATATGTAGATGATGATGAAAGATGAACACGATGTTCGGTGGACGACGGAGTATGGGAAGGGTGTCGGAGAAGATGATGATGACGGAAGTTTGCTGTAAGTTGCTGAAGAAGATGAAGTTGCAGGTTCCGGTGTAAAGATGAAGTTGCAGGTTCCGGCGTAAAGATAATGAACGTTGAACGACGGATGTGGTGGTTATGGATATGACAACGGTGGTGATAGTGACCTGAGAAGGAGTTGCAGGTTTCGTAAAGATCTAATGGGTTTCAGGCAACCACACTCTTGGCCACTCTTTTACCAATTAGTGCTTTTGTGTCTCTAGTCGTAAATCGACAGTCGTGGATCGACAACTAAAAATGCCTATGGTTTGGATACTTCCTATGTCGTGTCACATGTTAATGGCCTTGTAAACCATTAGCGATCTCGATTTCCTTATATTTACAGAACTCAGTTTCAGATACGTTTTTACAAATTACATACCATGTTTTCATTCAAGAACCGGATCTTTCAATGATATCAAACAACACCAAGTTTGTGCGGAATCCAAACTTGATGTGATTCAAGAATAAACCGAAAAGATATGAAAATACGAACCAAAAACGAAGAACACACCGAATCACTTTCAACACTTGCACACGATTCTATTACTATCAAAGCAAAATCGTCTAGTACAAGTGCTCACAACCAAATCGCCTCTCTCTCTGTAACTCTGGAATTTCTGTAACTGAGGCTCTAAGATGTTCAAACCCTAAAACAAGTTAGAAACTTGTTTATATACACAGACAAGCCCATCTCCCACATGGGCTCCCCTTGGGCCTGCTTGGCCCACATGGCCTAAAGCTTGGCCCAAGTGACCTATAAAGGTCCACAACCTAATATAAACTAACCCGGTAAGGGCCAGTTCGTAACCATAGCCCGTTGTATTAATTTGATGCGTCAGTCTCACACTTTAGGGCCTAACATAAACATTCAATACAAAAACTGCATGAATTCACACCAACATTATGTTGACGATTTTCCAAAACTCGCATGTATTTCAGGAAACAAGATGGATCTTGGGCGCGGGTGTTATTTTCAAGACGTAAATTTCAAGTTTAGATCTCATCCACTTTTGTTTTGTATTATAGCTTGAGAGTTTTGGTCGAAACATAAATGACTTTTGTTAGTAACATCTCAATCTTATGAGTGGATGAACATCTTGTTTTAATCAAATAGTTGTTTATTACGATTTAATGCAATGATATTGAGCAAGTCACACATCATACGCTTCCGCAAAAGTCAGGGTGTGACAATATATATGCGGATTAGACACCAAAACAAAAAACACTCAACAAACGGCTACAATTTAAGGAATGTGTTTAGTGACGGCATCAGATTCCTAATTGATGGAGAAAGGTCTGGTGGCAAGAAAAGCTGCTTCTAGGAGGTTGTCAAGTGTTTTCGCTCGACGATTCCATTCTTGGGTGGTTAGTTTGGCCCTTGTTCCTGTAACTCGAATCCTAGCTCAGTATATCCCATTTTAATTTTACACCATTGTGAACCTTACGCCTTTTTTACTCTCTGATCGAGGTTCTCGGCATTGAAAAATCTTCGTAAACTAAATCACACGTGTATATGTTGACATTTAAGAGATATACAGTCAAGAAAATCAAGGGCAATGGTGATATATATATGCGGATTAGACACAAAAAAAACACTCAACAAATGGCTACAATAAAAGGAATGTGTTTAGTGACGGCATCAGATTCCTAATTGATGAAGAAAGGTCTGGGGGCAAGAAAAGCTGCTTGTAGGAGGTTGTCAAGTCTTTTCGCTCGACGATTCCATTCTTGGGTGGTTGGTTTGGCCCTTGTTCCTGTAACTCGAATCCTAGCCAGGTGTATCCCATTTAAATTTTACACGATTGCGAACCTTACACCTTTATTATTCTCTGATCGAGTTTCTCGGCATTGAAAAATCTTCGTAAACTAAATCACACATGTATATGTTGACATTTAAGAGATATACAGTCAAGAAAATCAAGGGCAATGGTGATATATATGCGGATTAGACACCAAAAAAAACACTCAACAAATGGCTACAATTTAAGGAATGTGTTTAGTGACGGCATCAGATTCCTAATTGATGGAGAAAGGTCTTATGGCAAGAAAAGCTGCTTCTACGAGGTTGTCAAGTGTTTTTGCTCGACGATTCCATTCTTGGGTGGTTGGTTTGGCCCTTGTTCCTGTAACTCGAATCCTAGCCAGGCATATCCCATTTTATTTTTACACCATTGTAAACCTTACGCCTTTTTTACTCTCTGATCGAGGTTCTCGGCATTGAAAAATCTTCGTAAACTAAATCACTCGTGTATATGTTGACATTTAAGAGATTTACAGTCAAGAAAATCAAGGGCAATGGTGATATATATGCGGATTAGACACCAAAAAAAATACTCAACAAATGGCTACAATTTAAGGAATGTGTTTAGTGACGGCATCAGATTCCTATTTGATGGAGAAAGGTCTGTTGGCAAGAAAAAATGATTCTAGGAGGTTGTCAAGTGTTTTCGCTCGACGATTCCATTCTTTGCTGGTTGGTTTGGCCCTTGTTCCTGTAACTCGAATCCTAGCCCGGTATATCCCATTTTAATTTTACACCATTGTGAACCTTACGCCTTTTTTACTCTCTGGTCGAGGTTCTCGGCGTTGAAAAATCTTCGTAAACTAAATCACACGTGTATATGTTGACATTTAAGAGATATACAGTCAAGAAAATCAAGGGCAATGGTGATATATATGCGGATTACACACAAAAAAAAACACTCAAAAAATGGCTACAATTTAAGGAATGTGTTTAGTGACGGCATCAGATTCCTAATTGATGAAGAAAGGTCTGGGGGCAAGAAAAGCTGCTTGTAGGAGGTTGTCAAGTGTTTTCGCTCGACGATTCCATTCTTGGGTGGTTGGTTTGGCCCTTGTTCCTGTAACTCGAATTCTAGCCAGGTGTATCCCATTTAAATTTTACATGATTGCGAACCTTACACCTTTATTATTCTCTGATCGAGTTTCTCGGCATCGAAAAATCTTCGTAAACTAAATCACACATGTATATGTTGACATTTATGAGATATACAGTCAAGAAAATCAAGGGCAATGGTGATATATATGCGGATTAGACACCAAAAAAACACTCAACAAATGGCTACAATTTAAGGAATTTGTTTAGTGACGGCATCAGATTCCTAATTGATGGAGAATGGTCTGGTGGCAAGAAAAGCTGCTTCTACGAGTTTGTCAAGTGTTTTTGCTCGACGATTCCATTCTTGGGTGGTCGGTTTGGCCCTTGTTCCTGTAACTCGAATCCTAGCCAGGCATATACCATTTTATTTTTACACCATTGTAAACCTTACGCCTTTTTTTACTCTCTGATCGAGGTTCTCGGCATTGAAAAATCTTCGTAAACTAAATCACACGTGTATATGTTGACATTTAAGAGATTTACAGTCAAGAAAATCAAGGGCAATGGTGATATATATGCGGATTAGACACCAAAAAAAATACTCAACAAATGGCTACAATTTAAGGAATGTGTTTAGTGACGGCATCAGATTCCTATTTGATGGAGAAAGGTCTGTTGGCAAGAAAAACTGCTTCTAGGAGGTTGTCAAGTGTTTTCGCTCGACGATTCCATTCTTTGGTGGTTGGTTTGGCCCTTGTTCCTGAAACTCGAATCCTAGCCCGGTATATCCCATTTTAATTTTACACCATTGTGAACCTTACGCCTTTTTTACTCTCTGGTCGAGGTTCTCGGCGTTGAAAAATCTTCGTAAACTAAATCACACGTGTATATGTTGACATTTAAGAGATATACAGTAAAGAAAATCAAGGGCAATGGTGATATATATGCGGATTAGACACCAAAAAAAAACACTCAACAAATGGCTACAATTTAAGGAATGTGTTTAGTGACGGCATCAGATTCCTAATTGATGGAGAAAGGTCTGGTGGCAAGAAAAGCTGATTCTAGGAGGTTGTCATGTGTTTTTGCGCGACGATTCCGTTCTTGGGTGGTTGGTTTGGCCCTTGTTCCTGTAACTCGAATCCCAGCTCGGTATATCCCATTTTTATTTTACACCATTGTGAACCTTACGCCTTTTTTACTCTCTGCTCGAGGTTCTCGGCATTGAAAAATCTTCATAAACTAAATCACACGTTTATATGTTGATATTTAAGAGATATACAGTAAAGAAAATCAAGGGCAATGGTGATATATATGCGGATTAGACACCAAAAAAACACTCAACAAATGGCTACAATTTAAGGAATGTGTTTAGTGACGGCATCAGATTCCTAATTGATGAAGAAAGGTCTGGGGGCAAGAAAAGCTGCTTGTAGGAGGTTGTCAAGTGTTTTCGCTCGATGATTCCATTCTTGGGTGGTTGGTTTGGCCCTTGTTCCTGTAACTCGAATCCTAGCCAGGCATATCCCATTTTATTTTTACACCATTGTAAACCTTACGCCTTTTTTACTCTCTTATCGAGGTTCTCGGCATTGAAAAATCTTCGTAAACTAAATCACACGTGTATATGTTGACATTTAAGAGATTTACAGTCAAGAAAATCAAGGGCAATGGTGATATATATACGGATTAGACACCAAAAAAATACTAAACAAATGGCTACAATTTAAGGAATGTGTTTAGTGACGGCATCAGATTCCTAATTGATGGAGAAAGGTCTAGTGGCAAGAAAAGCTAATTCTAGGAGGTTGTCAAGTGTTTTTGCTCGACGATTCCATTCTTGGGTGGTTGGTTTGGCCCTTGTTCCTGTAACTCGAATCCCAGCTCGGTATATCCCATTTTAATTTTACACCATTGTGAACCTTACTCCTTTTTTACTCTCTGCTCGAGGTTCTCGGCATTGAAAAATCTTCATAAACTAAATCACACGTGTATATGTTGACATTTAAGAGATATACAATAAAGAAAATCAAGGGCAATGGTGATATATATGCGGATTAGACACCAAAAAAATCACACTCAACAAATGGCTACAATTTAAGGAATGTGTTTAGTGACGGCATCAGATTCGTAATTGATGGAGAAAGGTCTGGTGGCAAGAAAAGCTGCTTCTAGGAGGTTTGCAAGTGTTTTTGCTCGACGATTCCATTTTTGGATGGTTGGTTTGGCCCTTGTTCTTGTAACTCGAATCCTAGCCTGGTATATCCCATTTTAATTTTGCACCATTGTGAACCTTACGCCTTTTTTACTCTCTGATCGAGGTTCTCGGCATTGAAAAATCTTCGTAAACTAAATCACACGTGTATATGTTGACATTTAAGAGATATACAGTTAAGAAAATCAAGGGCAATGGTGATATATATGCGGATTAGACACCAAAAAAAAAACACTCAACAAATTGCTACAATTTAATGAATGTGTTTAGTGACGGCATCAGATTCCTAATTGATGGAGAAAGGTCTGGGGGCAACAAAAGCTGCTTCTAGGACGTTGTTAAGTGTTTTCGCTCGACGATTCCATTCTTGGGTGGTTGGTTTGGCCCTTGTTCCTGTAACCCGAATCCTAGCTCGGTATATCCCATTTTAATTTTACACCATTGTGAACCTTACGCCTTTTTTACTCTCTGCTCGAGGTTCTCGGCATTGAAAAATCTTCATAAACTAAATCACACGTGTATATGTTGACATTTAAGAGATATAGAGTCAAGAAAATCAACGGCAATGGTGATATATATGCGGATTAGACGCAAAAAAAAATCACACTCAACAAATGGCTACAATTTAAGGAATGTGTTTAGTGACGGCATCAGATTCCTAATTGATGGAGAAAGGTCTGGGGGCAACAAAAGCTGCTTCTAGGACGTTGTTAAGTGTTTTCGCTCGACGATTCCATTCTTGGGTGGTTGGTTTGGCCCTTGTTCCTGTAACCCGAATCCTAGCTCGGTATATCCCATTTTAATTTTACACCATTGTGAACCTTAAGCCTTTTTTACTCTCTGCTCGAGGTTCTCGGCATTGAAAAATCTTCATAAACTAAATCACACGTTTATATGTTGATATTTAAGAGATATACAGTAAAGAAAATCAAGGGCAATGGTGATATATATGCGGATTAGACACCAAAAAAACACTCATCAAATGGCTACAAGTTAAGGAATGTGTTTAGTGATGGCATCAGATTCCTAATTGATGGAGAAAGGTCTGGTGGCAAGAAAAGCTGCTTCTACGAGGTAGTCAAGTGTTTTCGCTCGACGATTCCATTCTTGGGTGGTTGGTTTGGCCCTTGTTCCTGTAACTCGAATCCTAGCCAGGTGTATCCCATTTAAATTTTACACGATTGCGAATCTTACACCTTTATTATTCTCTGATCGAGTTTCTCGGCATCGAAAAATCTTCGTAAACTAAATCACACGTGTATATGTTGACATTTAAGAGATTTACAGTCAAGAAAATCAAGGGCAATGGTGATATATATACGGATTAGACACCAAAAAATACTCAATAAATGGCTACAATTTAAGGAATGTGTTTAGTGACGGCATCAGATTCCTAATTGATGGAGAAAGGTCTATTGGCAAGAAAAACTGGTTCTAGGAGGTTGTCAAGTGTTTTCGCTCGATGATTCCATTCTTTGGTGGTTGGTTTGGCCCTTGTTCCTGTAACTCGAATCCTAGCCCGGTATATCCCATTTTAATTTTAAACCATTCTGAACCTTACGCCTTTTTTACTCTCTGGTCGAGGTTCTCGACGTTGAAAAATCTTCGTAAACTAAATCACACGTGTATATGTTGACATTTAAGAGATATACAGTAAAGAAAATCAAGGGCAATGGTGATATATATGCGGATTAGACACCAAAAAAAACACTCAACAAATGGCTACAATTTAAGGAATGTGTTTAGTGACGGCATCAGATTCCTAATTGATGGAGAAAGCTCTGGTGGCAAGAAAAGCTGATTCTAGGTAGTTGTCAGGTGTTTTCGCTCGACGATTCCATTCTTGGATGGTTGGTTTGGCCCTTGTTCTTGTAACTCGAATCCTAGCCCGGTATATCCCATTTTAATTTTACACCATTGTGAACCTTACGCCTTTTTTACTCTCTGGTCGAGGTTCTCGACATTGAAAAATATTCATAAACTAAATCACACGTGTATATGTTGACATTTAAGAGATTTACAGTCAAGAAAATCAAGGGCAATGGTGATATATATGCGGATTAGACACCAAAAAAAACACTCAACAAATGGCTACAATTTAAGAAATGTGTTTAGTGACGGCATCAGATTCCTAATTGATGGAGAAAGGTCTGGTGGCAAGAAAAGCTGCTTCTAGGAGGTTGTCAAGTGTTTTCGCTCGACGATTCCTTTCTTGGATGGTTGGTTTGGCCCTTGTTCCTGTAACTCGAATCCTAGCACGGTATATCCCATTTTAATTTTGCACCATTGTGAACCTTACGCCTTTTTTACTCTCTGATCGAGGTTCTAGGCATTGAAAAATCTTCGTAAACTAAATCACACGTGTATATGTTGACATTTAAGAGATATACAGTCAAGAAAATCAACGGCAATGGTGATATATATGCGGATTAGACGCAAAAAAAAATCACACTCAACAAATGGCTACAATTTAAGGAATGTGTTTAGTGACGGCATCAGATACGTAATTGATGGAGAAAGGTCTGGGGGCAAGAAAAGCTGCTTATTGGAGGTTGTCAAGTGTTTTTGCTCGACGATTCCATTCTTGGGTGGTTGGTTTGGCCCTTGTTCCTGTAACTCGAATCCTAGCCCGGTATATCCCATTTTAATTTTACACCATTGTTAACCTTACGCCTTTTTTACTCACTGATCGAGGTTCTCGGCATTGAAAAATCTTCGTAAACTATATCACACGTGTATATGTTGACATTTAAGAGATATACAGTCAAGAAAATCAAGGGCGATGGTGATATATATGCGGATTAGACACCAAAAAAAAACTTAACAAAAGGCTACAATTTAAGGAATGTGTTTAGTGAGGGCATCAGATTCTTAATTGGTGGGGAAAGGTCTAGTGTCAACAAAAGCTGCTTCTAGGAGGTTATCAAGTGTTTTCGCTCGACGATTCCATTCTTGGGTGGTTGGTTTGGCCCTTGTTCCCGTAACTCAAATCCTAGCCCGGTATATCCCATTTTAATTTTACACCATTGTGAACCTTACGCCTTTTTTACTCTCTGATCGAGGTTCTTGGCATTAAAAATCTTCGTAAACTAAATCACACATGTATATGTTGTTATTTAAGAGATATACAGTCAAGAAAATCAAGGGCAATGGTGATATATATGCAGATTAGATACCAAAAAAACACTCAACAAATGGCTACAATTTAAGGAATGTGTTTAGTGACGGCATCAGATTCCTAATTGATGGAGAAAGGTCTGGTGGCAAGAAAACCTGCTTCTAGGAGGTTGTCAAGTGTTTTCGCTCGAAGATTCCATTCTTGGGTGGTTGGTTTGGCCCTTGTTCTTGTAACTCGAATCCTAGCCCGGTATATCTCATTTTAATTTTACACCATTGTGAACCTTACGCCTTTTTTACTCTCTGATCGAGGTGCTCGGCATTGAAAAATCTTCGTAAACTAAATCACACGTGAATATGTTGACATTTAAGAGATACACAGTCAAGAAAATCATGGGCAATGGTGATATATATGCGGATTAGACACAAAAAAAAAAATACTCAACAAATGGCTACAATTTAAGGAATGTGTTTAGTGACGGAATCAGATTCCTAATTGATGGAGAAAGGTCTGGTGGCAAGAAAAGCTGCTTCTAGGAGGTTGTCAAGTATTTTCGTTCGATGATTCCATTCTTGGGTGGTTGGTTTGGCCCTTGTTCCTGTAACTCGAATCCTAGCCCGGTATATCCCATTTTAATTTTATACCATTGTGAACCTTACCCCTTTTTTACTCTCTGATCGAGGTTCTCGGCATTGAATAATCTTCGTAAACTAAATCACACGTGTATATGTTGACAATTAAGAGATATACAGTCAAGAAAATCAAGGGCAATGGTGATATATATGCGGATTAGACACAAAAAAAAAACACTCAACAAATGGCTACAATTTAAGGAATGTGTTTAGTGACGGAATCAGATTCCTAATTGATGGAGAAAGGTCTGGTGGCAAGAAAAGTTGCTTCTAGGAGGTTGTCAAGTATTTTCGTTCGATGATTCCATTCTTGGGTGGTTGGTTTGGCCCTTGTTCCTGTAACTCGAATCCTAGCCCGGTATATTCCATTTTAATTTTACACCATTGTGAAACTTACGCCTTTCTTACTCTCTGATCGAGGTTCTCGGCATTGAAAAATCTTCGAAAACTAAATGACACATGTATATGTTGATATTTAAGAGATATACAGTCAAGAAAATCAAGGGAAATGGTGATATATATGCGGATTAGACACAAAAAAAAACACTCAACAAATGGCTACAATTTAAGGAATGTGTTTAGGGACGGCATCAGATTCCTAATTGATGGAGAAAGGCCTGGTGGTAATAAAAGCTGCTTCTAGGAGGTTGTCAAGTGTTTTCGCTCGACGATTCCATTCTTGGGTGGTTGGTTTGGCCCTTGTTCTTGTAACTCAAATCCTAGCCAGGCATATCCCATTTTAATTTTACAGCATTGTGAACCTTACGCCTTTTTTACTCTCTGATCGAGGTTCTCGGCATTGAAAAATCTTCGTAAACTAAATCACACGTGTATATGTTAACATTTAAGAGATATACAGTCAAGAAAATCAAGGGCTATGGAGATATATATGCGGATTAGACACCAAAAAAAACACTCAACAAATGGCAACAATTTAAGGAATGTGTTTAGCGACGGCATCAGATTACTAATTGATGGAGAAAGGTCAGGTGGCAAGAAAAGCGGCTTCTAGGAGGTTGTCAATTGTTTTCGCTTGACGATTCCATTCTTGGGTGGTTGGTTTGGCCCTTGTTCCTATAACTTGAATCCTAGCCCGGTATATCCTATTTTAATTTTACACCATTGTGAACCTTACGCCTTTCTTACTCTCTGATCGAGGTTCTCGGCATTGAAAAATCTTCGAAAACTAAATCACACGTGTATATGTTGACATTTAAGAGATATACACTCAAGAAAATCAAGGGCAATGGTGGTATATATGCGGATTAGACACAAAAAAAAATACTCAACAAATGGCTACAATTTAAGGAATGTGTTTAGTGACGGCATCAGATTCCTAATTGATGGAGAAAGGTTTGGTGGCAAGAAAAGCTGCTTTTAGGAGGTTGTCAAGTGTTTTCGCTCGACGATTCCATTCTTGGGTGGTTGGTTTGGCCCTTGTTCTTGTAACTCGAATCCTAGCCAGGCATATCCCATTTTAATTTTACAGCATTGTGAACCTTACGCCTTTTTTACTCTCTGATCGAGGTTCTCGGCATTGAAAAATCTTCGTAAACTAAATCACACGTGTATATGTTAACATTTAAGAGATATACAGTCAAGAAAATCAAGGGCAATGGTGATATATATGCGGATTAGACACAAAAAAAAACACTCAACAAATGGCTACAATTTAAGGAATGTGTTTAGTGACGGAATCAGATTCCTAATTGATGGAGAAAGGTCTGGTGGCAAGAAAAGTTGCTTCTAGGAGGTTGTCAAGTATTTTCGTTCGATGATTCCATTCTTGGGTGGTTGGTTTGGCCCTTGTTCCTGTAACTCGAATCCTAGCCCGGTATATTCCATTTTAATTTTACACCATTGTGAACCTTACGCCTTTTTTACTCTCTGATCGAGGTTCTCAGCATTGAAAAATCTTCGTAAACTAAATGACACATGTATATGTTGACATTTAAGAGATATACAGTCAAGAAAATCAAGGGAAATGGTGATATATATGCGGATTAGACACAAAAAAAAAACACTCAACAAATGGCTACAATTTAAGGAATGTGTTTAGTGACGGCATCAGATTCCTAATTGATGGAGAAAGGCCTGGGGGTAATAAAAGCTGCTTCTAAGAGGTTGTCAAGTGTTTTCGCTCGACGATTCCATTCTTGGGTGGTTGGTTTGGCCCTTGTTCCTGTAACTCGAATCCTAGCCCGGTATATCCCATTTTAATTTTACACCATTGTAAACCTTACGCCTTTTCTACTCTCTGATCGAGGTTCTCGGCATTGAAAAATCTTCGTTAACTAAATCAGACGTGTATATGTTGACATTTAAGAGATATACAGTCAAGAAAATGAAGGGCTACGGTGATATATATGCGGATTTGAAACCAAAAAAACACTCAACAAATGGCTACAATTTAAGGAATGTGTTTAGTGACGGCATCAGATTCCTAATTGATGGAGAAAGGTCAGGTTGCAAGAAAAAGCTGCTTCTAGTAGGTTGTCATTTGTTTTCGCTCGACGATCCCATTCTTGGGTGGTTGGCTTGGCCCTTGTTCCTGTAACTCGAATCCTAGCCCGGTATATCCTATTTTAATTTTACACCATTGTGAACCTTACGCATTTTTTACTCTCTGATCGAGGTTCTCGGCATTGAAAAATCTTCGAAAACTAAATCACACGTGTATATGTTGACATTTAAGAGATATACACTCAAGAAAATCACGGGCAATGGTTGTATATATGCGGATTAGACACAAAAAAAAATACTCAACAAATGGCTACAATTTAAGGAATGTGTTTAGTGACGGAATCAGATTCCTAATTGATGGAGAAAGGTCTGGTGGCAAGAAAAGCTGCCTCTAGGAGGTTGTCAAGTATTTTCGTTCAATGATTCCATTCTTGGGTGGTTGGTTTGGCCCTTGTTCCTGTAACTCGAATCCTAGCCCGGTATATCCCATTTTAATTTTATACCATTGTGAACCTTACGCCTTTTTTACTCTCTGATCGAGGTTCTCGGCATTGAATAATCTTCGTAAACTAAACCACACGTGTATATGTTGACAATTAAGAGATATACAGTCAAGAAAATCAAGGGAAATGGTGATATATATGCAGATTAGACACCCAAAAAAAAAACACTCAACAAATGGCTACAATTTAAGGAATGTGTTTAGTGACGGCATCAGATTCCTAATTGATGGAGAAAGGCCTGGTGGTAATAAAAGCTGCTTCTAGGAGGTTGTCAAGTGTTTTCGCTCGACGATTCCATTCTTGGGTGGTTGGTTTGGCCCTTGTTCCTGTAACTCGAATCCTAGCCCGGTATATCCCATTTTAATTTTACACCATTGTAAACCTTACGCCTTTTTTACTCTCTGATCGAGGTTCTCGGCATTGAAAAATCTTCGTTAACTAAATCAGACGTGTATATGTTGACATTTAAGAGATATACAGTCAAGAAAATGAAGGGCTACGGTGATATATATGCGGATTAGAAACCAAAAAAACACTCAACAAATGGCTACAATTTAAGGAATGTGTTTAGTGACGGCATCAGATTCCTAATTGATGGAGAAAGGTCAGGTTGCAAGAAAAAGCTGCTTCTAGTAGGTTGTCATTTGTTTTCGCTCGACGATCCCATTCTTGGGTGGTTGGCTTGGCCCTTGTTCCTGTAACTCGAATCCTAGCCCGGTATATCCTATTTTAATTTTACACCATTGTGAACCTTACGCATTTTTTACTCTCTAATCGAGGTTCTCGGCATTGAAAAATCTTCGAAAACTAAATCACATGTGTATATGTTGACATTTAAGAGATATACACTCAAGAAAATCACGGGCAATGGTTGTATATATGCGGATTAGACACAAAAAAAAATACTCAACAAATGGCTACAATTTAAGGAATGTGTTTAGTGACGGAATCAGATTCCTAATTGATGGAGAAAGGTCTGGTGGCAAGAAAAGCTGCCTCTAGGAGGTTGTCAAGTATTTTCGTTCGATGATTCCATTCTTGGGTGGTTGGTTTGGCCCTTGTTCCTGTAACTCGAATCCTAGCCCGGTATATCCCATTTTAATTTTATACCATTGTGAACCTTACGCCTTTTTTACTCTCTGATCGAGGTTCTCGGCATTGAATAATCTTCGTAAACTAAATCACACGTGTATATGTTGACAATTAAGAGATATACAGTCAAGAAAATCAAGGGAAATGGTGATATATATGCGGATTAGACACCCAAAAAAAAAACACTCAACAAATGGCTACAATTTAAGGAATGTGTTTAGTGACGGCATCAGATTCCTAATTGATGGAGAAAGGTCTGGTGGTAATAAAAGCTGCTTCTAGGAGGTTGTGAAGTGTTTTCGCTCGACGATTCCATTCTTGGGTGGTTGGTTTGGCCCTTGTTCCTGGAACTCGAATCGAAGCCCGGTATATCCCATTTTAATTTTACACCATTGTGAACCTTACGCCTTTTTTACTCTCTGATCGATGTTCTCGGCATTGAAAAATCTTTGTAAACTAAATCAGACGTGTATATGTTGACATTTAAGAGATATACAGTCAAGAAAATCAAGGGCAATGGTGATATATATGCGGATTAGACACAAAAAAAAAAACACTCAACAAATGGCTACAATTTAAGGAATGTGTTTAGTGACGGCATCAGATTCCTAATTGATGGAGAAAGGTTTGGTGGCAAGAAAAGCTGCTTTTAGGAGGTTGTCAAGTGTTTTCGCTCGACGATTCCATTCTTGGGTGGTTGGTTTGGCCCTTGTTCTTGTAACTCGAATCCTAGCCAGGCATATCCCATTTTAATTTTACAGCATTGTGAACCTTACGCCTTTTTTACTCTCTGATCGAGGTTCTCGGCATTGAAAAATCTTCGTAAACTAAATCACACGTGTATATGTTAACATTTAAGAGATATACAGTCAAGAAAATCAAGGGCTATGGAGATATATATGCGGATTAGACACCAAAAAAAACACTCAACAAATGGCAACAATTTAAGGAATGTGTTTAGCGACGGCATCAGATTACTAATTGATGGAGAAAGGTCAGGTGGCAAGAAAAGCGGCTTCTAGGAGGTTGTCAATTGTTTTCGCTTGACGATTCCATTCTTGGGTGGTTGGTTTGGCCCTTGTTCCTATAACTTGAATCCTAGCCCGGTATATCCTATTTTAATTTTACACCATTGTGAACCTTACGCCTTTCTTACTCTCTGATCGAGGTTCTCGGCATTGAAAAATCTTCGAAAACTAAATCACACGTGTATATGTTGACATTTAAGAGATATACACTCAAGAAAATCAAGGGCAATGGTGGTATATATGCGGATTAGACACAAAAAAAAATACTCAACAAATGGCTACAATTTAAGGAATGTGTTTAGTGACGGCATCAGATTCCTAATTGATGGAGAAAGGTTTGGTGGCAAGAAAAGCTGCTTTTAGGAGGTTGTCAAGTGTTTTCGCTCGACGATTCCATTCTTGGGTGGTTGGTTTGGCCCTTGTTCTTGTAACTCGAATCCTAGCCAGGCATATCCCATTTTAATTTTACAGCATTGTGAACCTTACGCCTTTTTTACTCTCTGATCGAGGTTCTCGGCATTGAAAAATCTTCGTAAACTAAATCACACGTGTATATGTTAACATTTAAGAGATATACAGTCAAGAAAATCAAGGGCAATGGTGATATATATGCGGATTAGACACAAAAAAAAAACACTCAACAAATGGCTACAATTTAAGGAATGTGTTTAGTGACGGAATCAGATTCCTAATTGATGGAGAAATGTCTGGTGGCAAGAAAAGTTGCTTCTAGGAGGTTGTCAAGTATTTTCGTTCGATGATTCCATTCTTGGGTGGTTGGTTTGGCCCTTGTTCCTGTAACTCGAATCCTAGCCCGGTATATTCCATTTTAATTTTACACCATTGTGAACCTTACGCCTTTTTTACTCTCTGATCGAGGTTCTCGGCATTGAAAAATCTTCGTAAACTAAATGACACATGTATATGTTGACATTTAAGAGATATACAGTCAAGAAAATCAAGGGAAATGGTGATATATATGCGGATTAGACACAAAAAAAAACACTCAACAAATGGCTACAATTTAAGGAATGTGTTTAGTGACGGCATCAGATTCCTAATTGATGGAGAAAGGCCTGGTGGTAATAAAAGCTGCTTCTAGGAGGTTGTCAAGTGTTTTCGCTCGACGATTCCATTCTTGGGTGGTTGGTTTGGCCCTTGTTCCTGTAACTCGAATCCTAGCCCGGTATATCCCATTTTAATTTTACACCATTGTAAACCTTACGCCTTTTTTACTCTCTGATCGAGTTTCTCGGCATTGAAAAATCTTCGTTAACTAAATCAGACGTGTATATGTTGACATTTAAGAGATATACAGTCAAGAAAATGAAGGGCTACGGTGATATATATGCGGATTAGAAACCAAAAAAACACTCAACAAATGGCTACAATTTAAGGAATGTGTTTAGTGACGGCATCAGATTCCTAATTGATGGAGAAAGGTCAGGTTGCAAGAAAAAGCTGCTTCTAGTAGGTTGTCATTTGTTTTCGCTCGACGATCCCATTCTTGGGTGGTTGGCTTGGCCCTTGTTCCTGTAACTCGAATCCTAGCCCGGTATATCCTATTTTAATTTTACACCATTGTGAACCTTACGCATTTTTTACTCTCTGATCGAGGTTCTCGGCATTGAAAAATCTTCGAAAACTAAATCACACGTGTATATGTTGACATTTAAGAGATATACACTCAAGAAAATCACGGGCAATGGTTGTATATATGCGGATTAGACACAAAAAAAAAATACTCAACAAATGGCTACAATTTAAGGAATGTGTTTAGTGACGGAATCAGATTCCTAATTGATGGAGAAAGGTCTGGTGGCAAGAAAAGCTGCCTCTAGGAGGTTGTCAAGTATTTTCGTTCGATGATTCCATTCTTGGGTGGTTGGTTTGGCCCTTGTTCCTGTAACTCGAATCCTAGCCCGGTATATCCCATTTTAATTTTATACCATTGTGAACCTTACGCCTTTTTTACTCTCTGATCGAGGTTCTCGGCATTGAATAATCTTCGTAAACTAAATCACACGTGTATATGTTGACAATTAAGAGATATACAGTCAAGAAAATCAAGGGAAATGGTGATATATATGCGGATTAGACACCCAAAAAAAAACACTCAACAAATGGCTACAATTTAAGGAATGTGTTTAGTGACGGCATCAGATTCCTAATTGATGGAGAAAGGTCTGGTGGTAATAAAAGCTGCTTCTAGGAGGTTGTGAAGTGTTTTCGCTCGACGATTCCATTCTTGGGTGGTTGGTTTGGCCCTTGTTCCTGGAACTCGAATCGAAGCCCGGTATATCCCATTTTAATTTTACACCATTGTGAACCTTACGCCTTTTTTACTCTCTGATCGATGTTCTCGGCATTGAAAAATCTTTGTAAACTAAATCAGACGTGTATATGTTGACATTTAAGAGATATACAGTCAAGAAAATCAAGGGCAATGGTGATATATATGCGGATTAGACACAAAAAAAAAACACTCAACAAATGGCTACAATTTAAGGAATGTGTTTAGTGACGGCATCAGATTCCTAATTGATGGAGAAAGGTTTGGTGGCAAGAAAAGCTGCTTTTAGGAGGTTGTCAAGTGTTTTCGCTCGACGATTCCATTCTTGGGTGGTTGGTTTGGCCCTTGTTCTTGTAACTCGAATCCTAGCCAGGCATATCCCATTTTAATTTTACAGCATTGTGAACCTTACGCCTTTTTTACTCTCTGATCGAGGTTCTCGGCATTGAAAAATCTTCGTAAACTAAATCACACGTGTATATGTTAACATTTAAGAGATATACAGTCAAGAAAATCAAGGGCTATGGAGATATATATGCGGATTAGACACCAAAAAAAACACTCAACAAATGGCAACAATTTAAGGAATGTGTTTAGCGACGGCATCAGATTACTAATTGATGGAGAAAGGTCAGGTGGCAAGAAAAGCGGCTTCTAGGAGGTTGTCAATTGTTTTCGCTTGACGATTCCATTCTTGGGTGGTTGGTTTGGCCCTTGTTCCTATAACTTGAATCCTAGCCCGGTATATCCTATTTTAATTTTACACCATTGTGAACCTTACGCCTTTCTTACTCTCTGATCGAGGTTCTCGGCATTGAAAAATCTTCGAAAACTAAATCACACGTGTATATGTTGACATTTAAGAGATATACACTCAAGAAAATCAAGGGCAATGGTGGTATATATGCGGATTAGACACAAAAAAAAAATACTCAACAAATGGCTACAATTTAAGGAATGTGTTTAGTGACGGAATCAGATTCCTAATTGATGGAGAAAGGTCTGGTGGCAAGAAAAGCTGCTTCTAGGAGGTTGTCAAGTATTTTCGTTCGATGATTCCATTCTTGGGTGGTTGGTTTGGCCCTTGTTCCTGTAACTCGAATCCTAGCCCGGTATATCCCATTTTAATTTTATACCATTGTGAACCTTACGCCTTTTTTACTCTCTGATCGAGGTTCTCGGCATTGAATAATCTTCGTAAACTAAATCACACGTGTATATGTTGACAATTAAGAGATATACAGTCAAGAAAATCAAGGGAAATGGTGATATATATGCGGATTAGACACCCAAAAAAAAAACACTCAACAAATGGCTACAATTTAAGGAATGTGTTTAGTGACGGCATCAGATTCCTAATTGATGGAGAAAGGTCTGGTGGTAATAAAAGCTGCTTCTAGGAGGTTGTGAAGTGTTTTCGCTCGACGATTCCATTCTTGGGTAGTTGGTTTGGCCCTTGTTCCTGGAACTCGAATCCAAGCCCGGTATATCCCATTTTAATTTTACACCATTGTGAACCTTACGCCTTTTTTACTCTCTGATCGATGTTCTCGGCATTGAAAAATCTTCGTAAACTAAATCAGACGTGTATATGTTGACATTTAAGAGATATACAGTCAAGAAAATCAAGGGCAATGGTGATATATATGGGATTAGACACAAAAAAAAAACACTCAACAAATGGCTACAATTTAAGGAATGTGTTTAGTGACGGCATCAGATTCCTAATTGATGGAGAAAGGTTTGGTGGCAAGAAAAGCTGCTTTTAGGAGGTTGTCAAGTGTTTTCGCTCGACGATTCCATTCTTGGGTGGTTGGTTTGGCCCTTGTTCCTGTAACTCGAATCCTAGCCAGGCATATCCCATTTTAATTTTACAGCATTGTGAACCTTACGCCTTTTTTACTCTCTGATCGAGGTTCTCGGCATTGAAAAATCTTCGTAAACTAAATCACACGTGTATATGTTAACATTTAAGAGATATACAGTCAAGAAAATCAAGGGCTATGGAGATATATATGCGGATTAGACACCAAAAAAAACACTCAACAAATGGCAACAATTTAAGGAATGTGTTTAGCGACGGCATCAGATTCCTAATTGATGGAGAAAGGTCAGGTGGCAAGAAAAGCTGCTTCTAGGAGGTTGTCAATTGTTTTCGCTTGACGATTCCATTCTTGGGTGGTTGGTTTGGCCCTTGTTCCTATAACTTGAATCCTAGCCCGGTATATCCTATTTTAATTTTACACCATTGTGAACCTTACGCCTTTCTTACTCTCTAATCGAGGTTCTCGGCATTGAAAAAATCTTCGAAAACTAAATCACACGTGTATATGTTGACATTTAAGAGATATACACTCAAGAAAATCAAGGGCAATGGTGATATATATGCGGATTAGACACCCAAAAAAAAAAACACTAAACAAATGGCTACAATTTAAGTATTGTGTTTAGTGACGGAATCAGATTCCTATTTGATGGAGAAAGGTCTGGTGGCAAGAAAAGCTGCTTCTAGGAGGTTGTCAAGTATTTTCGTTCGATGATTCCATTCTTGGGTGGTTGGTTTGGCCCTTTTTCCTGTAACTCGAATCCTAGCCCGGTATATCCCATTTTAAATTTACACCATTGTGAACCTTACGCCTTTTTTACTCTCTGATCGAGGTTCTCGGCATTGAAAAATCTTCGTAAACTAAATCACACGTGTATATGTTGACATTTGAGAGATATGCAGTTAAGAAAATCAAGGGCAATGGTGATATATATGCGGATTAGACACCAAAAAAAAAACACTCAACAAATGGCTACAATTTAAGGAATGTGTTTAGTGACGGCATCATATTCCTAATTGATGGAGAAAGGTCTGGTGGCAAGAAAAGCTGCTTCTAGGAGGTTGTCAAGTGTTTTCACTCGACGATTCCATTCTTGGGTGGTTGGTTTGGCCTTTTTTCCTGTAACTCGAATCCTAGCCAGGTATATCCCATTTTAATTTTACAGCATTGTAAACCTTACGCCTTTTTTACTCTCTGTTGGAACCTGAAGGTTTATTCATGTAGGTTAGTATAGTTTAAGGGTTGATTATGTATTTGTTTAGTTTACATGTTTTGGGTCGATTTTGTAAGGGTTGGGCTAGTCTACTTGGTGTCGCAATGGGCTTAGAGTTTAGTCCGGTTGTTTGGTATTTAAACAAATCTCAACATCTTGATTGGGGTTGTTCGTTCAGTTGGAGATTGCGACTCAAGGGAACCGAGTTTAGTGTGAAGTCTTGTATAAGTCTTTGCTTTGTCATTGAATGCAAGATTTCGGTTTGTGATTCACTTATTATTCTTATGTTGATTATTATTGTTTGTTCTTGAATCGACTTGTGATTGATTTCCGCACCTTCACAAGTTAAAGTTTGATATCATTGAAAGATCCTAACGGGTTTTACAATTGGTATCAGAGCCATTGAAGTCTTTCAAGGCTCGGTTTTGATATCATTCAGATTCAAGAACCTGTTTTGCTACTGATCCAGTTTTGTTGCTTGTTTTGCAGTGAAAGTTATTGAAATACTCAATCTGTTCTTGATCGAAACATTAAAAAAAAAATTGCTGATTTTGGTTTGTTGATTTCAGAAAAGGTGTTTGCTGAATTTTCGGAAAGTTGGAGGTCAACAGATTCAAAGATTATGATATCTTTGAATTTTTGAAAGTCCTGAAAATTAGGGATTGCGAGTCAACAGATCTTATCTCTTATCTGTTTTGCAGGTTTCGACTCGCAACCTTCATCAATTTCGGCTCATCCTGTTTGGTTTCGACTCGCAACCTTCATCAGTTTCGGCTCATCCTGTTTGGTTTCGACTCGCAACCTTCATCAGTTTCGGCTCATCCTGTTTGGTTTCGACTCGCAACCTTCATCAGTTTCGGCTCATCCTGTTTGGTTTCGACTCGCAACCTTCATCAGTTTCGGCTCATCCTGTTTCGTTTCGACTCGCAACCATCATCAGTTTCGGCTCATCCTGCTTTGGTTTCGACTCGCAATCATCAATAAGTCTCCACTCGGAACCACTGCTGTTTAGACTCGCAATCAATTACGGTTTCGAGTTGTTTGATATCTGGTTTCGACTCGCAACGACACTGATCACGGACTTTTGACCTGTTGACTATTTGGACTTAAAATTTAATTAATTAATTAACTGATTAACTAAACATGTCGACAAATAACACTGACCTGGCTGCCCTTAACAAACAACAAGAACTGGACTCAAAGGTTGGAACCACTACACGCATTCCTAGGTTAACCGATGCAAATGATTTTCCAGAATGGAAATGGCGTTTTGAACAGCATGTGAAGGTCAAGGACTCAAAGATATGGAGAAGCATCTTAAGATTTCAGTATAATTGAGGAAGATGATAGAGCACTGTCCTATTTAACCATGGGATTGGGCCCTGATATTGCTATTGGCTTTCGCACTTACAAATCTGCTAAGGAGCTTTGGGAATCGTTGATTGACGTTTACGAAGGGAATGAAGACATGAAAGAAAGTCGAAGGAACTTGCTCATACAGAACTTCAACAACTTCGATCACATCTATGGGGAGACTGTAGATAATCAGATTCAGAGGTTCGTCAAGTTAGTTACACAAATGCAGATGGAAGAGATTCCTACTTCAAATGCATCAACAAATAGGCAACTTTTAAATGCGTTACCTAAAAGCTGGGATCATCATGTGGCTATGATCAAGAAAACAAAAGATCTTGCTAGATGCAGTTTATCTGAAATGATTTCTCATATCAAAGCATGTGAATTGGATGATAAGCAAAGAGAGACCAATCATAAAAACAGTATGTTAGCTGCAGGATTCACTATTGCACCATCTTCGTCAAACAACAATGCAGCCCTCTTGTCTCAAGGAGGTTTTCAAATGTTTAGCAATGCTGCATCTGTTAAAGCGGCTCCTAGTCCAGCAAACATCTACTACTCTGGGTCTTCTGCTCAAGTTGCTCCATCTTTTCCTAATGCTGCTCCCGCTTCTGCTGTGAATACTTCTTCCGCAGCTTCCGCCTCCACTGCGAACAATGAGATGATAGCTTTCTTTACTAAACAGTCAAAGGAGAATTTGGATATCGCAGCTTCTGTTATCAATTGTTTGAACGCTTTCGTTGCAGGAAAAATTGATCCTCCAAAATGGTGTAGCGAAGACCTATATCAGATTCATCCTGATGATGTTGAAGAAATGGACATCACCTGGCAGATGGCGATGGCTGCTTTCAGGGCACAAAAGTTTATTAAAAGAACAGGTAAAAATCGATGGGGAACTGCTTGGAATGGTGCTGCTAAAGTGCCTTTTAACTTGCGCTGTTATAACTGTCATGAGGAAGGACACTATGCTCGAAATTGCACCAAACCACTGATAAATAGAGAACAAACTCCTGCACAGCCCGCAACACCTAATCGAGAAAGAGCTCTTGTGACCACTGCTAGTTTAACAGATGCTGCTGCTTCTGGAAGTCCTCAGCCACAAGGATTAGCTCAAGCCCTGGTGGTTTAGCCCAACATCAACTTTGATTGGAATTCAGAGATTGAGCGTCTGAACATTTCTGCTCCAGAAAATCAATCTGCTTCAAATAACAATATTGCTTTTATGACCTCAAATGATCAAGTATCTGCACAAGAGAAGGAGACTGCTGCTGAGAACTTTGCTTTCATGACTCAGATTCTCTCAGCTCCTGTCAAAGGTCTAACCAAAGAAGAGGTACTTTCTACTTTCTGTACTCCTGAATGTAGAGAAAGAGTTGAAGTTTATAGAATGCACAACGCTGAGCTAATTCAAGATTATCAAGACATAAAAAATAAAAACTTTACTTTATCGAAAAACAAAAAACTTTTCAAAGAAAAGATCGAAGCTCAGCGAAAAGACATCATCAAACTCAAGGATGATGTAAGTGTAAAATCATCTCAACTCTTATATGTTCAGGAAAAACTGTGCATAGTGACTAAGGAACTGGAAGATATCAGAGACAAATATCAAATTAATGAGCTTAACATTAAAAAATTTGATTCTTCCAGCAAACTAGTTAAAAACCTGTGCGATCAACAGCTTGCGTACAAAGAAAAGAAAGGGCGCGGTTTGGGTTATAATCAGACTCCTCCTCCATATAATAATAATTACACTTATCTGCCAATGACTGAGGAGGAGATGATGAATGAGAGTAACATGACTTTTGGTTCTAAAACCAACAAGTCGTCTTCTCATGACAGCCAAGTTGAGAAACAGAAGTCTACTCCATTAAATTTTGTTTCAAAAGGCTCGATTGATCCTAACGTTTCATCTTCATGTGCAGATGATATTTCTGAAGTAAAGTGTGGAGATGTTCATGGGAGTGAACCAGTCGTTATTTCAAATATTTCTGAACCTTATTTTGAACCTTATTCTGAACCAACTGAATCTGACATGGCTTTTAGTCGTTCTTTATTTGCGTCGTTTTCTGCTTATGTTTCGTCTTGTGAGCCTGTTGTTTTGGGCAAAACTGATGATGTTTGTGTTGATAATTTGAACAATAAGTGTGGTGATGATTGTTTTTCAGTTAATGTGTGTGATTCTAATGCTTCTAACGTCTCAGTTAATGAAAATGTTACAGGTGAGGTCCCTCAGGATGCATTTAGTGAAACCACTGAAACGACTTCTCTAGAAAATCAAGAGTATGCTGATTCTTCTTCTGAACCTGTCTCAGTGGGTGTCCCTAATGTTGAATCTAGTGGGACCCCATTGGAAACTGTAGTAGAAATTAAACCTGAATCGTCTTCACATGATAAATGCGTTGAGGAAATGCATATTGATGAGACTTCTACACGTTCAGATAATGAACCTGAATTAGTTTCACATGACAAATGCATTGCTAAAATGCATATTGATGAAACTTCTCCTTGTTCAAATATTGAACCAAAATTAAGTAACAAAGAAAAGGATATTGATATAAGTGAGAAGTCATTAGAAGAAAAACCTTCAAAATGCTCAGAACAACCACAAGCACAACATGTTCAGAAAATCAAGACGTCAAATCATTCAAAATCAAGCAAATCGTGCAAAAGCTTTCAAAATACACAAAAATTGAAGTGTCAAACATGTTTTAACTGTGGCATCGCTGGTCACATTACCAGAAATTGTGGTCAACTCCCAAGGGCATCGTACAAGAAAAAGGCAGTGCAAGATCAGAAGGTCATGTTTAACCGATATCGTTGTTCAGAGTCAATGACGACTGAAAAGACCAAGACAATGAAAAACAACTATCGCAAGACTAAACCTTCTGATCAGGATTGGAATGCAGCCAAACGCAAAAATCAAAAACAACAAAATGATTTTCGAAGATCTCAACATAATGCTTTTGGTAACTACAATTCTAACTGGTCAAACAAGCATTGGAAACCTAAAGCTAAGGCCAAGCAATCCAATCCATCTCATACATGTCATCGAAACTCTGTCTTTCAAAATACTTCAAAGTTTTTAAATAAAGAAAACTTAGTGTGGCAGAGAGTGACTTATATTGATGCACAAGGAAAACCCAGATCCACTATGGGCTGGGTTCCTAAATCTAACTAATCCCGCTAATCGTGCAGGAACAGCTGTGGAGGACTACCGTGCGCCTCTGGTACATGGATAGTGGCTGTTCCAGGCACATGACAGGAGACTTATCCCAACTGGAAAATGTCAAAGAATTTAATGGTGGATATGTCTCATTTGCGGGAGGAGATTCAGGCAGAATCACGTTAAAAGGAACTGTACAAAACGGCGTGTTAAGCTTCGAAAATGTTAATTATGTTCCAGAACTGAAACACAATCTGTTGAGCATTTCTCAGATTTGTGATCGAGGGAATTCAGTTCACTTTACAAAGAAAGGATGTCATGTTCTTAAACCTGGAATTGTCATTCCAGAAGACTGGTTCTTAATGTCAGCAGAGAGACGAGGAAACGCTTATGTGATTGATATGAACAAGAAACCGTGTGAAGAAATTACTTGCCTATTTTCGAAGATTTCAGAACATGATGGTCTACTGTGGCATCGTCGCCTTGGGCATGTGAACATGAAGAATTTGAATCGATTGGCAAAAGGTCAATTAGTACGTGATCTTCCGATAAAAGATTTCATGTTGGTTGAAAGGTGTGTTGCTTGTGCAAAAGGAAAAGCTCATCGAAAACCTCATAAGACTAAACCAGCACCCTCGACGAAGGCCGTGCTTGAACTACTTCACATGGATCTTTTTGGTCCAGTGAATGTGTTGAGTATTGGCAAGAAAGCTTATTGTCTTGTAATTGTTGATGATTATTCTCGCTACACCTGGGTATATTTTCTCAGTCACAAGAATGAAACTGCAGTCTTGGTGAAACAATTTATCACTCTGGCTGAAAATCAAGCGAGTGCTAAGGTGAAGGTTATTCGATCTGATAATGGGACAGAATTCAAGAACGTTACTTTGGACACATTCTGCACTGATAAGGGAATTGATCGTCAGTATAGTGCACCACGGACTCCTCAACAGAATGGAGTAGCTGAAAGAAGAAGTCGTACTCTTATCGAGGCTGCACGAACTATGCTGGCTGACTCGAAGCTTCCTAGTTTCTTTTGGGCCGAAGCTGTTAGCACGGCTTGTTACGTCCAGAATCATGCTTTAGTAAACAAACGACATATGAAAACTCCATATGAGATTCTGGAAGGACGTAAACCTTCGGTTTCACACTTTTGCATCTTTGGTTGTCCATGTGTGTTACTACTTATGGACTCTAATGGAAAGTTTTGAGGTCAAAGGGGACGAATGTTACTTTGTTGGATATGCTAAAGGGTCAGCCTATAGAGTATACAACAAGGTAACTAAAAATGTCGTCGAGTCGTGCAACATTGAATGGCTCGAGGAAAATGCTACGGACGCTAGAGTTGGACCAGATTGGTTATATGATTATGCTGAATTGTTTAAGTCATTTAACATTTTGTCAAGTGATTTTTTAGATGCAGGTGTGTCTATTCCAAAACAACCTCTGTCTTTTGAGGATACTGAAGATGAAGAACAGACAGAAGGAAGCGTGAGACATCATACCATTGATCCGCCAGGAATGATGTTTACGCAGCATACTACGTGTCAACAAACATCCCATCAATCCCCTGAAGGTGCTTCAAATAGTGGTTCTGCATCTAATGGTTCCGGATCTGCACTATTTCCTGAACAAATTCCTGAAGATTGCATTATTACCACTCCATTCGTCCATAATACTGCAGCATCTAATGAGGGGGAGTCTAGCAACACCATCACTGAAGACGACACCGTACCTGACCTGGCAATACCCAGAAGTGTTCAACGGAATCATCCTATAGAGAATGTGATTGGTCCTGTAAATGCAGGAGTTTTAACCAGGAGTCAATCAGGAACCATCAATACTTGTTTATATTCTTGCTATATTTCTCAAATCGAACCTAAAACTGTTGATATAGCTTTGCAGGATCCAGGCTGGGTAGATGCTATGCAAGAAGAGCTAAACCAGTTTGAGAAGCTTGGAATATGGAAACTTGTCAAGTTGCCACAGGGAAAGCGCAAACTTGGAACTAGATGGGTTTTTCGAAACAAGCAAGATTCTGCAGGGGTTATTGTTCGAAATAAAGCAAGGCTGGTGGTTCAGGGATTTCGACAAATAGAAGGCTTGGATTATGATGAAGTATATGCTCCGGTTGCTCGACTTGAAGCCATCCGGATTTTCTTAGCTTACGCGTCATATATGGGGTTCACTGTGTATCAGATGGATGTCAAGACAGCGTTTCTCTATGGGGATGTGAAGGAATAATTTTTTGTTGAACAGCCACCAGGTTTCGTGCATCCAGATCATCCAGAGTATGCCTACAAGCTAGATAAGGCATTGTATGGATTACATCAAGCGCCACGAGCTTGGTATGCCACACTAACTGAACATCTTCTGGCTCATGGGTATACACGTGGCACGATAGACCAGACTCTTTTTATCAAGAAGGTGGGCAAGGATCAGATCTTAGTTCAAATCTATGTTGATGATATTATTTTCGGATCTACAAGTGAGGAACTTTGCAAGGAGTTTGAGAGAGTTATGAAGAAGAAATTTGAAATGAGTGCTCTTGGAGAAATGACACTGTTTTTGGGTTTACAAGTCAAGCAAAATTCTCAAGGAATTCTTATCCATCAAGGGAAGTATGTGGATGATGTGCTAGCAAAATTTAAGTTTTCGGACGCAAAGCGTGCTGAAACACCAATGGCAGAGAGACCGTTATTGACTGAAGATGAAGAAGGATCTTCTGTGGATCAACGTCAGTATAGGTCTATGATCGGATCGTTGATGTATCTGACAGCTAGTCGTCCGGATATTATGTTTGCTGTCTGCAACTGTGCAAGATATCAGGCTAATCCTAAAACTTCTCATCTTACTGCTGTTAAACGAATCTTTCGATACCTTAAAGGCTGACCTAGGTTTGGTCTGTGGTATCCGAGGGATTCCAATTTTGACTTGTTTGCTTTTTCTGATAGCAATTTTGGAGGTACTGATAGTGACAGGAAATCTACATCAGCTGGATGTCAGTTTTTGGGTGACAGGCTCATTTCTTGGCAATGCAAGAAACAACAAACGGCGGCGATTTCTACAGCTGAAGCTGAGTATGTTGCCGCTTCTGCATCTTGCTCTCAAGTGGTGTGGATGCAACATCAATTGCAGGACTACGGTTTGACTTATCTCAACACTACTATTTACTGCGATAATGATGCTGCAATACAAATTGTCAGAAATCCTGTTTTTCACTCCAAAACCAAGCACATAGACATCAAAGTTCATTTTATTCGAGATTGCCTCGACAGAGGTCTTATTACACTTGAGCAAATCGACACAGATGCAAATGCTGCCGATTTGTTCACCAAACCTGTCAGCAGCTCAAAATTCAAAGTGCTTGTGGATTTTCTGAAAATGATCCGCTTTACTGACTGAGCATGTTTTTGTTTTTCATAGGTAAATTTGTTCATAAAGTTTTCTATTCTTAGGTAGTTTTTATTTATGCTCAAATTTAGGGGGAGAAATTTTGAAAAATACAAAAACATTAAAAAATAAAAAAAATACAAAAAGAGGTGTGACATGACTGGGAAATGAAATGAATTTTCACATCATGGTTAAGGGCTGACTCATGTAAAACCAGTATCGAAATAGTTTGACTCTAGTACTGATATGCTGGTAGGCTCTATTCTTATGACTAGAAACATTGACTGTTTTGTTTAGAACTAAATTAGTATATGACCTCAGAAAAGAAAATCACTTGGAATTAGTTCATTTCTATTTGAATGTCTGTATGTTGTCCTGATACACACAATTTGATCTGATTCTGAAATCTTCTCTGAAAAAGTCGTGTACCTCCTCTGCTGCATCCAGATATATGCTGATCTGGAGGTGCTAGGCAACGTCAGCTTCTGCTGCATCCAGATACATGCTGACCTAGCTGTACGTTGTCGCTCTGTAGATCAATTATACACTCGAAAGAGGCCCTCAAGTGCCCAAAAGAAACCCATGAAACCTATATCAAATTGAGAAAAACTCATTTGATCTGTATATTATACCATCTCTGCTTAAGATCTATTCTGTTCTCTTCTCAATCTATTCCCAGTTAAGATTTCAGAGATCTGGATTGGACTTGTGAAATATGTGGTAGGGAAGCTACTTACATGATAGGGTGTGCTGTCTGTAATTCCGAGATTTGATTAGTATTTGTTTGGGTGTTCATTGTTAAGAAATCAAAACATGATAAATTTTGTTACAGGCAGTTATATGGAAAAGGTCTAGGAAGATGAGTTTAGGTGGACAAATATACTGGTAATCGTCTAGATCTTTCAGTAGTAGATCAGTGTTGATAAGTGAAGTCAAGCCCGAAACCTTGTGACTTGATCCCTGAATATCTATGCAAATTTCCTAATTTATTTTTGTAAATAATATTTTATTATTTATTTTTGTTTTTAGGTTTTTGTTTTGCAAATTTTGCTCAGAAGGTTTAGCGGTGAATTTAAGTTAAATCTGAAATTAAAAATTTATTAAAGGGTTTGAATTGAGGTATAAATGGCAAATATGTTAAGCCCAAATTTTTAAGTCTCAAGCCCAATTTGTTAAGGTATGACCCAAAAGTCAAGGGCCCATGATAAAAGTTGAGGTATAAATGATCAGTTGCGAGTCGAGACCTAATTTATCACTCGAAACCAAGCCTCATTCTCTCTCAAAAACTCTGGTGATCTTTGAAGATTCCGACTTGTCTCCGGTTACGACTCGCAATCTGTGGTTTCGACTCGTTGAAAATCAAGGTATTATGATATTATTTTTCAAGTGTTTGCAGAAAATTATGAATGTTTGAAGAAGCTCCGATGAAGATTTGAAGATTCCGACTCGCAATCAAGAACTCTCCGATGAAGATTTGAAGATTCCGACTTCCAATCAAGAACTCTCCGATGAAGATTTGAAGATTCCGACTCGCAATCAAGAACACTAAGATGAAGTTCATATGATTGTGTGGTTGCGACTCAAACAACACAAGGAATCGAGACCAGTGGTTGCGAGTCGCAATATCAAGATTGCGACTCATGGTTTCGACTCAGAGTCTATCAGTTGCGACTCAGGGTTTCGACTCGGAATCTATTAGTTGCGACTCATGGTTGCGACTCAATGACAAGTGGTCTCGACTCGAGACCTTTCAGTTTTGACTCATGGTCTCGAGTCAACAGTAACAGTGTTATTTATTAATTGTTTTATCTGAATACTGTTATGACAAAGGTTGGAAATGTTAATTAATTTGTGTTTTGTGCAGAAAATGGACTTAAAGTTTATATCTTCTCACAATCAAGTAGGACACTTGGCACCTCCACCAGAGAAATACAAGCAGCTGTACATGTCACTGATGAAAGGTCTAAATAACTGCCGGATTGCTTATGCTCTTGGTGAGAATCCGGTTGTTTATGAAGAGCTTATTCAAGATTTTTGGAAAAGTGCTAAAGTCGAAGTCGTTGAAGGAAAAGGAGCTATAGTTGCTGAAATTCAAGAGACGAAAGTTATAGTTACTGAGCAGATGATTAGAGAAGCGTTAAGATTTAATGATCAGGAAACAGATCCTATAGAACTTCCAGCTGGAACAGTGGAAGCAATTCTACCTCGTTTAAGCTACGAAGGGAAGTTTCCACCCCTGACAAAGAAGTTTGTGCATCCGTATTGGCGTCTATTGCTGCACATGTTCCTTTTGTGCATGACAGAAAATAGAGGGGGAACTGATCAGTTGAATACCACTCAGTCTGCTGCTTTGATATGTGTGATTACCAATGAGCCGTTCAACTATTCAAGATATATCTTGGAAGCGATGAAGAGAAATGAAATTGGACTTCGAAAGGATAAGTTTCTTATGTACCCGAGGTTTTTGCAGATGATTCTGAATGATCATTATCCAGAATTGAAGAGATCTGGTGATACGTTGGAATTAAAGCCTATGGCTCCATCATGTTTTGGTGCTCTTACTACAAAGAAAGGTACTGAAAAGAAGTTTGAAGGTTTGATTCCATTGGAGAAGTTTGGTCAGTTTGCAGAGACGGAAGATGTTAGTGCAAATCCAGTACTAGTACGACCCGTTCCAGTGCATAGTGTGCCTGCACGTGCTATTGTTGCTGAAGAACATGATATTCCAAGGAGAGTTGAAGGTGAGCCTGAGACGGAGTGTATAACAATTAACTCTGACGATGAAGGTGTCGAGATTATGTGTGATTCTGATGATGATAAAGAACTTCCTCCTGAAGTTGATGCCGTTGTTTCTACTGTTGAACCAATGATTACTGCTGAAAGCTTGGCGATGCTGTTAAAGTCAGTAACTGACAAGATGGGAAATCCTCCTTCCAATCTGTCAGTATCAACTGAAGAGCCTGATGAAAGCCCAATGGATTCTGATTCCTTGCCATTAAAAAGGAAAAGGAGGGATCCTAGACCTGGAATGTTTGTTGAACAAGGAAAAGATCAATCCGTGAATGTTGCTGATGATGACGAAGGTTTACATGACTTCGATTTTGAAAGAAATGTTAGTGATACCACCACCACTACTGAGAATATCTTTGAGTTTGATGTTGGTACTCAAAGAGATGAGATGGATACGGCAAATGTTGAAGTTCAAAGGGATGATATAGATGTTACTACTGCTGAAGTTCTAGCTACAACTGTTGATACTGTGCCAATTGGTATTTCTGATGTTGAAGTTCACAATGATGCTGGTCCTTCTGGAATTGTTCATGATGAACCTAGCAGTTCTAGTGGTAAAAGACCTGAAGAACCACTAAGAATGTCGTTTGATGATGATTCAAGTGATGAAGATGAGTTTATCAGCATGAGAGATATGAAGAAATGAATGGTTGTGCTTGAACAAGATTCAATTCATAAAGATGCGAAGATTATCCAACTTGAAGATACTATTGTGAAGAAAGATCAACAGATTGAGCAACTTCAAGGATATGTTAGTTTGTTGTTCAACATGGTTTATGATTTACGAGGGAAGTTGGAGAAGAAATTTGGACAAGAATTCTCTGATCCAACTGATGTTGAAAACAGAAGAAAAGCCTTTGCTAAAGATGATGCTGAAAGAAGTGCTGCAATGGAACAATATTTCAAGAGAGTTACAAATCCAGTGGCAGACAAAGAGAAGGCGGAAAGGATTAAAAAGAAAAGAGAGTTAGTGATTTTGAAGAACAAGAATTTGAATCCAGATGATGAGGATGCTCATGCAACTCATCATTTAATGGATGTTGGTGAAACTCTCTATGATAAAGTTGGTAATCGTTCTGGTGTAGTTAGCTGGGGATATGATCATGATCGTAAGAGATGGTGGATAAAGAGAAAAATCGGTCCTGTCGAGTGGTACAAGCATCCAGGCCAGTTTCAGTCTTTCACTAAGGTGGATTTGACAAATTTGTCTAATTCACCTTATGTGGATGATAAGCCTGGAGGTGCTGGATATATATTTTTCGAGAGATTGAAGAGGGAGGTTCTTAAGGGTTTTCCTTCAATGCGTACGGCAGAGTCCATTGTTAAACCAGCTAAAGGAATTAGAGATCCTTACACAAACAAACGTATGAAGATTGTGCACTGGCCAGCTACTGATAAAGAAAAGACGATTCCTTTAGTGAGAAAGATCCCAAAAGGTGCACTGAATACATTACACTTTTGGGCATATGATGAACGTCTTGGGCAGGCGGTGATTGTGTGTGATGGAGAGACGAGTTATTGTTTGGTCGATCAGATTGACTTGCTAAATCTTGCTGCTGAAGATCTGGAAGTCTTGGCATGTAATCAGATCAGAGCTACAGAGAAATATGAAGAAATAGCTAAGGCTTGGACTGCTGCTGTAGCGTCTGTTCTGCATATTCATAAGAAGGGATTTGGTGGTTATAAGGATAGTGCAAGTGGTGGTGATCAAGGCAATTGAAGTCAGAAGAACCTCCATGCATAAACCTAGGGGGAGATTGTTGGAACCTGAAGGTTTATTCATGTAGGTTAGCATAGTTTAAGGGTTGATTATGTATTTGTTTAGTTTACATGTTTTGGGTCGATTTTGTAAGGGTTGGGCTAGTCTACTTGGTGTCGCAATGGGCTTAGAGTTTAGCCCGGTTGTTTGGTATTTAAACAAATCTCAACATCTTGATTGGGGTTGTTCGTTCAGTTGGAGATTGCGACTCAAGGGAACCGAGTTTAGTGTGAAGTCTTGTATCAGTCTTTGCTTTGTCATTGAATGCAAGATTTCGGTTTGTGATTCACTTATTATTCTTATGTTGATTATTATTGTTTGTTCTTGAATCGACCTGTGATTGATTTCCGCACCTTCACAAGTTAAAGTTTGATATCATTGAAAGATCCTAACGGGTTTTACACTCTCTGATCGAGGTTTCTCGGCATTGAAAAATCTTTGTAAACTAAAGCACACGTGTATATGTTAACATTTAAGAGATATACAGTCAAGAAAATCAAGGGCTATGGTGATATATATGCAGATTAGACACCAAAAAAAACACTTAACAAATGGCTACAATTTAAGGAATGTGTTTAGTGACGGCATCCGATTCCTAATTGATGGAGAAAGGTCAGGTGGCAAGAAAAGCTGCTTCTAGGAGGTTGTCAATTGTTTTCGCTCGACGATTCCATTCTTTGGTGGTTCGTTTGGCCCTTGTTCCTGTAACTCGAATCCTAGCCCGGTATATCCTATTTTAATTTTACACCATTATGAAACTTACGCCTTTTTTACTCTCTGCTCGAGGTTCTCGACATTGAAAAATCTTTGTAAACTAAATAACACGTGTATATGTTGACATTTAAGAGATATACGGTCAAGAAAATCAAGGGCAATGGTGATATATATGCGGATTAGACACCGAAAAAAACACTCAATAAATGGCTACAATTTAAGGAATATGTTTCGTGACGGCATCAGATTCCTAATTGATGGAGAAAGGTATGGTGGCAAGAAAAACTGCTTCTACGAGGTTGTCAAGTGTTTTCGCTCGACGATTCCATTCTTGGGTGGTTGGTTTGGCCCTTGTTCCTGTAACTCGAATCCTAGCCCGGTATATCCCTTTTTAATTTTACACCATTGTGAACCTTACGCCTTTTTTACTCTCTAATCGAGGTTCTCGGCATTGAAAAATCTTCAAAAACTAAATCACACGTGTATATGTTGACATTTAAGAGATATACACTCAAGAAAATCAAGGGCAATGGTGATATATATGCGGATTAGACACCAAAAAAAAACACTCAACAAAAGGCTACAATTTAAGGAATGTGTTTAGTGACGGAATCAGATTCCTAATTGATGGAGAAAGGTCTGGTGTCAAGAAAAGCTGCTTCTAGGAGGTTGTCAAGCGTTTTCGCTCGACGATTCCATTCTTGGGTGGTTGGTTTGGCCCTTGTACCTGTAACTCGAATACTAGCCCGGTATATCCCATTTTAATTTTACACCATTGTGAACCTTACGCTTTTTTTACTCTCTGATCGAGGTTCTCTGCTTTGAAAAATCTTCGTAAACTAAATCACACGTGTATATGTTGACATTTAAGAGATATACTGTCAAGAAAATCAAGGGCAATGGTGATATATATGCGGATTAGACACCAAAAAAGAAAACACTCAACAAATGGCTACAATTTAAGGAATGTGTTTAGTGACGGCATCAGATTCCTAATTGATGGAGAAAGGTCTGGTGGCAAGAAAAGCTGCTTCTAGGAGGTTGTGAAGTGTTTTCGCTCGACGATTCCATTCTTGGGTGGTTGGTTTGGCCCTTGTTCCTGTAACTCGAATCCTAGCCAGGTATATCCGATTTTAATTTTACAGCATTGTGAACCTTACGCCTTTTTTACTCTATGATCGAGGTTCTCGGCATTGAAAAATCTTCGCAAACTAAATCACACGTGTATATGTTAACATTTAAGAGATATACAGTCTAGAAAATCAAGGGCTATGGTGATATATAGGCGGATTAGACACCAAAAAAAACACTCAACAAATGGCTACAATTTAAGGAATGTGTTTAGTGACGGCATCAGATTCCTAATTGATGGAGAAAGGTCAGGTGGCAAGAAAAGCTGCTTCTAGGAGGTTGTCAATTATTTTCGCTCGACGATTCCATTCTTGGGTGGTTGGTTTGGCCCTTGTTCCTGTAACTTGAATCCTAGCCCGGTATATCCTATTTTAATTTTACACCATTGTGAACCTTTCGCCTTTTTTACTCTCTGCTCGAGGTTCTCGACATTGAAAAATCATTGTAAACTAAATAACACGTGTATATGTTGACATTTAAGAGATATACGGTCAAGAAAATCAAGGGCAATGGTGATATATATGCGGATTAGACACCGAAAAAAACTCAATAAATGGCTGACGGGTGGTCCACGGGACAACCCTTAAGTGTGTTAAAAGATAAGTTAATCCCCCATTTGATCATGTAATTGTCTTGAATTAGATGACTACGTTTGCTTGTGTTTCAGGTACATTTGGGGTTTAAAAGTGTGGAAATTAAGCTTCGAATAGGCGCGACTTAATTAGAGGATTGAAGACGGAGAATAAATGAAAAAAATTAAATTTTGGAATTGAAGAATTAAGAAGACAACATGATAGAGGATGAAATTACGAGAACGTAGGCGAAAACGGTGAAGAAAACGGAGTTGAAACGAGAAAGTTATGAAGAAAACAAAAATTGATTGCTGAAGCCTACCGTAACTTACGGTGGTACCGTAATTTACGGTGGAGGCCAGCGTGAAACTTGTAACTCCCTCATTTAAGGTTGTTTATGGTGCCTTTTCATCATCTAATCATTCCCATTCATTTTGTAACTCCTAAGGGGCGAATTTGGGGTGTTCTAAGGTGTTCTTGAGTGATCTAAACATGAAGACTTTGTTTTTGATTCCAATGGACAAATGTTCGATTTTGATGATGGTTCATAACACTATGAGCGGCTAGGTTTGCTTGGTGATCGTCTCGGATGTAAGGTTTTATTTGTGACAATTATGCTTGTTCTTTAATTTCTGGAATATTAGACTGTGCATGTGTTGTTAGTTTATTATGGTGTTTGATTGGTTGTTTGTAAATTGTTGATGTATGTTTGATCATAGTTCTAAACCATACGTTCTTGGTGCCGTTGGCAATCGAGATATCATGGGAGGGATTAGGGTTGGATATGTGTTGATTGGTCATCGGGTAACAACCTCGCGTTCTAGGAATCCGAGTACTTAGTTCCCTTTCATCACAAACAATTGATCTTACATGAGCCATGTCTATGTGGTTCTTTCCAGTTGAACATGAATGTTAGTTGTCACTTAAAACTTGAAACTCGGGATGATCACTATCCTCTTATCTGTTACAAAACTTGACTTTGATTTGTATTCTAATTTAGTAATTCTAGATAATTAAAACCAATCAACCCAAACATTGAAATTTACATTTCTTGCAATTTAGATTAATCTAGTTAGTTAGACATACATTGAGATAACACATATTCCACAAACTCCCTGTGTTCGATACCCACTTACCGCTAGCTAATTAGTTGTAACTGGATTAAATTTGATTGTGACCACGACATCACGTCAAATTTTGGCGCCGTTGCCGGGGAGTAGTGCGCAACGTGTGTTATCTTGTGTATTAGTTTGAAAAAAAAAATTAATCAAAATTAAAAAAAAAAACCAAAAAGATTTCTTTTATGTTCATGATTTGCACTTGGTAGTTGAGTTGTGTTGTGCAGGATAACAGGGCATTACACAAATTTCAGCTTATTTACGTGTAGATTGTGCGGGGGTCCACGACATCCATGTATTGGTTGCCACGAGGCTCACTACAGGAGGGCACATGGAAAACCGGTGTCTTATGTTTCACAGCTTCCACCTCCATCATACGTTGACGATTATGAATCAGAAATGGAGGATGACTATTATTCATATGGATACGATCGGGACGAGGAAGTTTATTATGAGGCAAGGATGGATGGTCTATGTTTTTGTTGCGGTCGCGATCACACTTATGATTATGATGTGTGCCCGGTGTATTCGGAAAACCCGAACTATTGGAATAAAAAGATGATGGAAGCGCACATCTATAGACCGTATCAGGGATATCGACAATATCATCCCGAAGAATATTCTGAGCCCGAGGGTGTTTATGTTTATGAGACCGAGGAGGAAAAAGAGCTTGCTGTATTGGAAGTAACTTTGTCCAAACTCGAGCAATTTTTAGCAACACCCAACCTGTCCGATGAAGACCGAATCAGCTGCTTAGTCTCTAAGTGTCATACTTTAAAATTGAAGATAGAGATAGAAGAACGCCTCTCACCATTACCTGACGATATTAGAGATTATTCTCACATGAAGGAGGAGGTTGTGGAGGATAATACCACACCAATGAGTCCTTTATCTGATGAAGAGTCACTTGTAGATCAGATGATGTGTGCAGAATATGAGGTAGAGCAGGCTGATGGGATGGATATGTGTACCGAACCTCTTCCCATATCAATGATTCAAATTAACAAGTGTGGGGAAGAGGGTTCGAGGAACAAGATGAGAAGGGTTAAACTACCAGACATTAACGTATGTGTCATGAAGTGGACTAGCAAAGCCCGTAGGAGCAGCTTTAACATGCCAAATATACTGACAAATCTATGGAGATGGCATGTAAATTTCCGGGCATTTGTTGGAAATGTTGCGGGTAAGTGTGCATTAAGACCACCATAACGCATATCAGGTATGGTCTGGCTGAAGACCTTTAAACTTAGCGCTCTCGGGAGGCAGCCCGAGGATGTAGAGTATTGTATTTGTGTTTTGTTTTGTTTTGTTTTGCTTTGTTTGGTTTTGTTTTGTTTTGGTGTTGTGTTTGTGTTTTGGCAGGTTATTACGTTTCAACCCTCGTGGATGCAATGATTCAAGTGTGGGGATGTTTGGCAACATCCCTGTTGAGATATCAGCGAATCTAAGAGATGTTTTTGAATCGGTCCGATTACCGCAGCTGCATCACTACCAACACTGCTAATTTACTAATCAGGTCGTGTCTTGTTCTCATCTTTTGCACCTTTGTATATATTCATGATTAAGTTTTTGGTTAGGCGATTGGGTGGTGTTTTGATGTGTTTGTTTGATGGGTTGTGAAAGTTGGTGGTGTTTTTAGTTATATATATAAAAAAAACAAAAAGAAAGTTGTGGTTTGAGATGATGAGCTTTTGGTTGAGGTTGAAGGGTTTAGCGATCAAGTCTTTCCAAAACCATACATTGGGGTCAATGTATCCCAAGTGTGGGGATGGGGGGAAATTTTGAGGTTTTTAAAATTTTTTAAATCAAGCAAAACATTGTGAGAATTTGAACACCTTGGATTACACCCGAATGATGCACCGGCAACCCTTGATACCCTTTTATTCTTGGTGAGAGTTGAAGCCACACATGTAAATAAATAAATAATACTTGTCTTTGATGAGAGTGGCAACGGGTGGGGATGCATTAGAACTTGTGCCTTAATACGGTTTGAGTCCTTAGTTGGATATGAATGCGAAAAGGATAAGGGCATTTAGGTAGCCTCGTCTTTAGCATGTGTGAGTGTGGGATTTGGGGGGTTGGACCTCATAAGATATATATATATATATATATGAGCATGGTTGTGAGAGGGGTGGGGGTTTGGACATTTAGTTGCCCATTTTGTGCTTAAAGCCGATCATTTGTTACCCCTTACCTAGTTCCTCAAAAATTTACCCGACTTGACCCGGTCTTATAGTGTTAGTAGTTGTTATAGTGGTGTTTAGATTTGTTATGTTGAATGTTTCGTTGTTGCTATGTTATGTTTGCGATGTTGTTAAAAAAAATATAAAAAAAAGAAAAGAAAAGAAAAGAAAAAGAAAAAAAAAAGCAATGAAAAAAAAATGAAAAAGAAGGATGTGTGAGTTATCTTGTATATAGTAGTTATGTGTTATTTATTTCATTGTGTAATAAAAAGACCGGGTAAAGTCCTTCGCTACTACATATATATTCCATTTCCTACCCGTACACCTAGTCACGTTACAACCTTAAAACCCCTTTGATTTGCATTCATGTTTGGCGCTTGTTAGGGGGAGGACCGATTTAGGTATAAGCATATAGTTGTGCAATCACCCATTTGCCTTTTGTGTGTCTAGCTCACAATTGCTAGTGCTCACTTGTTGCCGAGAGGAGAGATATAGAGAGGGGTGTATTATTTTGGGTGTTAAGAAAGGGTTAGTAAAAGGACTACATGTTTATGCTTGGTTTACGTTGATCACTTGTGAACTTGGAAATGGTTTTTGATGGGTTGCTTGGGGGCAAGCAACGGTTAAGTGTGGGGATGTGACGGGTGGTCCACGGGACAACCCTTAAGTGTGTTAAAAGATAAGTTAATCCCCCATTTGATCATGTAATTGTCTTGAATTAGATGACTACGTTTGCTTGTGTTTCAGGTACATTTGGGGCTTAAAAGTGTGGAAATTAAGCTTCGAATAGGCGCGACTTAATTAGAGGATTGAAGACGGAGAATAAATGAAAAAAATAAAATTTTGGAATTGAAGAATTAAGAAGACAACATGATAGAGGATGAAATTACGAGAACGTAGGCGAAAACGGTGAAGAAAACAGAGTTGAAACGAGAAAGTTATGAAGAAAACAAAAATTGATTGCTGAAGCTTACCGTAACTTACGGTGGTACCGTAATTTACGGTGGAGGCCAGCGTGAAACTTGTAACTCCCTCATTTAAGGTTGTTTATGGTGCCTTTTCATCATCTAATCATTCCCATTCATTTTGTAACTCCTAAGGGGCGAATTTGGGGTGTTCTAAGGTGTTCTTGAGTGATCTAAACATGAAGACTTTGTTTTTGATTCCAATGGACAAAGGTTCGATTGTGATGATGGTTCATAACACTATGAGCGGCTAGGTTTGCTTGGTGATCGTCTCGGATGTAAGGTTTTATTTGTGACAATTATGCTTGTTCTTTAATTTCTGGAATTTTAGACTGTGCATGTGTTGTTAGTTTATTATGGTGTTTGATTGGTTGTTTGTAAATTGTTGATGTATGTTTGATCATAGTTCTAAACCATACGTTCTTGGTGCCGTTGGCAATCGAGATATCATGGGAGGGATTAGGGTTGGATATGTGTTGATTGGTCATCGGGTAACAACCTCGCGTTCTAGGAATCCGAGTACTTAGTTCCCTTTCATCACAAACAATTGATCTTACATGAGCCATGTCTATGTGGTTCTTTCCAGTTGAACATGAACGTTAGTTGTCACTTAAAACTTGAAACTCGGGATGATCACTATCCTCTTATCTGTTACAAAACTTGACTTTGATTTGTATTCTAATTTAGTAATTCTAGATAATTAAAACCAATCAACCCAAACATTGAAATTTACATTTCTTGCAATTTAGATTAATCTAGTTAGTTAGACATACATTGAGATAACACATATTCCACAAACTCCCTGTATTCGATACCCACTTACCACACCGAAAAAAACTCAATAAATGGCTACAATTTAAGGAATGTGTTTCGTGACGGCATCAGATTCCTAATTGATGGAGAAAGGTGTGGCGGTTGTCAAGTGTTTTCGCTCGACGATTCCATTCTTGGGTGGTTGGTTTGGCCCTTGTTCATGTAACTCGAATCCTAGCCCGGTATATTCCATTTTAATTTTACACCATTGTGAACCTTACGCCTTTTTTACTCTCTAATCGAGGTTCTCGGCATTGAAAAATCTTCCTAAACTAAATCACACGTGTATATGTTGACATTTGAGCGATATACAGTCAAAAAAATCAAGGGCAATGGTGATATATGTGCGGATTAGACACCAAAAAAAAACATTCAACAAATGGCTACAATTTAAGGAATGTGTTTAGTGACGGCATCAGATTACTAATTGATGGAGAAAGGTCTGGTGGCAAGAAAAGCTGCTTCTAAGAGGTCGTCAAGTGTTTTCGCTCGACGATTCCATTTTTGGGTGGTTGGTTTGGACCTTGTTCCTGTAACTCGAATCCTAGCCCGGTATATCCCATTTTAATTTTACACCATTGTGAACCCTACGCCTTTTTTACTCTCTGCTCGAGGTTCTCGACATTGAAAAATATTCGAAAACTAAATCACACGTGTATATGTTGACATTTAAGAGATATACAGTCAAGAAAATCCAGGGCAATGGTGATATATATGCGGATTAGACACCAAAAAAAACACTCAACAAATGGCTACAATTTAAGGAATGTGTTTAGTGACGGAATCAGATTCCTAATTGATGGAGAAAGGTCTGGTGGCAAGAAAAGCTGCTTCTAGGAGGTCGTCAAGTATTTTCATTCGCTGATTCCATTCTTGGGTGGTTGGTTTGGCCCTTGTTTCTGTAACTCGAATCCTAGCCCGGTATATCCCATTTTAATTTTACACCATTGTGAACCTTACGCCTTTTTTACTCTCTGATCGAGGTTCTCGGCATTGAAAAATCTTTGAAAACTAAATGACACGTGTATATGCTGACATTTAAGAGATATACAGTCAAGAAAATCAAGGGCAATGGTTATATATATGCGGATTAGACACCAAAAAAAAAAACACTCAACAAATGGCTACAATTTAAGGAATGTGTTTAGTGACGGCATCAGATTCCTAATTGATGGAGAAATGTCTGGTGGCAAGAAAAGCTGCTTTTAGGAGGTTGTCAAGTGTTTTCGCTCGACGATTCCATTCTTGGGTGGTTGGTTTGGCCCTTGTTCCTGTAACTCGAATCCTAGCCAGGTATATCCCATTTTAATTTTACAGCATTGTGAACCTTACGACTTTTTTACTCTCTAATCGAGGTTCTCGGCATTGAAAAATCTTCCTAAACTAAATCACACGTGTATATGTTGACATTTGAGCGATATACAGTCAAAAAAATCAAGGGCAATGGTGATATATATGCGGATTAGACACCGAAAGAAAAACACTCAACAAATGACTACAATTTAAGGAATGTGTTTAGTGACGGCATCAGATTCCTAATTGATGGAGAAAGGTCTGGTGGAAAGAAAAGCTGCTTCTAGGAGGTTGTCAAGTGTTTTCGCTCGACGATTCCATTCTTGGGTGGTTGGTTTGGCCCTTGTTCCTGTAACTCGAATCCTAGCCAGGTATATCCCATTTTAATTTTACAGCATTGTGAACCTTACGACTTTTTTACTCTCTAATCGAGGTTCTCGGCATTGAAAAATCTTCGTAAACTAAAGCACACGTGTATATGTTAACATTTAAGAGATATACAGTCAAGAAAATCAAGGGCTATGGTGATATATATGCGGATTAGACACCAAAAAAAACACTTAACAAATGGCTACAATTTAAGGAATGTGTTTAGTGACGGCATCCGATTCCTAATTGATGGAGAAAGGTCAGGTGGCAAGAAAAGCTGCTTCTAGGAGGTTGTCAATTGTTTTCGCTCGACGATTCCATTCTTTGGTGGTTCGTTTGGCCCTTGTTCCTGTAACTCGAATCCTAGCCCGGTATATCCTATTTTAATTTTACACCATTATGAAACTTACGCCTTTTTTACTCTCTGCTCGAGGTTCTCGACATTGAAAAATCTTTGTAAACTAAATAACACGTGTATATGTTGACATTTAAGAGATATACGGTCAAGAAAATCCAGGGCAATAGTGATATATATGCGGATTAGACACCGAAAAAAACACTCAATAAATGGCTACAATTTAAGGAATATGTTTCGTGACGGCATCAGATTCCTAATTGATGGAGAAATGTATGGTGGCAAGAAAAACTGCTTCTACGAGGTTGTCAAGTGTTTTCCCTCGACGATTCCATTCTTGGGTGGTTGGTTTGGCCCTTGTTCCTGTAACTCGAATCCTAGCCCGGTATATCCCTTTTTAATTTTACACCATTGTGAACCTTACGCCTTTTTTACTCTCTAATCGAGGTTCTCGGCATTGAAAAATCTTCGAAAACTAAATCACACGTGTATATGTTGACATTTAAGAGATATACACTCAAGAAAATCAAGGGCAATGGTGATATATATGCGGATTAGACACCCAAAAAAAACACTCAACAAAAGGCTACAATTTAAGGAATGTGTTTGGTGACGGAATCAGATTCCTAATTGATGGAGAAAGGTCTAGTGTCAAGAAAAGCTGCTTCTAGGAGGTTGTCAAGTATTTTCGTTTGATGATTCCATTCTTGGGTGGTTGGTTTGGCCCTTGTTCCTGTAACTCGAATCCTAGCCCGGTATATCCCATTTTAATTTTACACCATTGTGAACCTTACGCCTTTTTTACTCTCTGATCGAGGTTCTCGGCATTGAAAAATCTTCGTAAACTAAATCAGACGTGTATATGTTGACATTTAAGAGATATACTGTCAAGAAAATCAAGGGCAATGGTTATATATATGCGGATTAGACACCAAAAAAAAAAACACTCAACAAATGGCTACAATTTAAGGAATGTGTTTAGTGACGGCATCAGATTCCTAATTGATGGAGAAAGGTCTGGTGGTAAGAAAAGCTGCTTCTAGGAGGTTGTGAAGTGTTTTCGCTCGACGATTCCATTCTTGGGTGGTTGGTTTGGCCCTTGTTCCTGTAACTCGAATCCTAGCCCGGTATATCCCATTTTAATTTTACACCATTGTGAACCTTACGCCTTTTTTACTCTCTGATCGAGGTTCTCGGCATTGAAAAATCTTCGTAAACTAAATCAGACGTGTAAATGTTGACATTTAAGAGATATACTGTCAAGAAAATCAAGCGCAATGGTGATATATATGCGGATTAGACACCAAAAAAAACACTCAACAAATGGCTACAATTTAAGGAATGTGTTTAGTGATGGCATCAGATTCCTAATTGATGGAGAAAGGTCAGGTGGCAAGAAAAGCTGCTTCTAGGAGGTTGTCAATTGTTTTCGCTCGACGATTCCATTCTTGGGTGGTTGGTTTGGCCCTTGTTCCTGTAACTCGAATCCTAGCCCGGTATATCCTATTTTAATTTTACACCATTGTGAACCTTACGCCTTTTTTACTCTCTGCTCGAGGTTCTCGACATTTTAAAATCTTTGTAAACTAAATAACACGTGTATATGTTGACATTTAAGAGATATACGATCAACAAAATCAAGGGCAATGGTGATATATACGCGGATTAGACACCGAAAAAAACACTCAATAAATGGATACAATTTAAGGAATGTGTTTCATGACGGCATCAGATTCCTAATTGATGGAGAAAGGTATGGTGGCAAGAAAAGCTGCTTCTACGAGGTTGTCAAGTGTTTTCGCTCGACGATTCCATTCTTGGGTGGTTGGTTTGGCCCTTGTTCCTGTGACTCGAATCCTAGCCCGGTATATCCCTCTTTAATTTTACACCATTGTGAACCTTACTCCTTTTTTGCTCTCTCATCGAGGTTCTCGGCATTGAAAAATCTTCGTAAACTAAATCACACGTGTATATGTTGACATTTAAGAGATATACAGTCAAGAAAATCAAGGGCAATGGTGATATATGTGCGGATTAGACACCAAAAAAAAACACTCAACAAATGGCTACAATTTAAGGAATGTGTTTAGTGACGGAATCAGATTCCTAATTGATGGAGAAAGGTCTGGTGGTAATAAAAGCTGCTTCTAGGAGGTTGTCAAGTGTTTTCGCTCGACGATTCCATTCTTGGGTGGTTGGTTTGGCCCTTGTTCCTGTAACTCGAATCCTAGCCCGGTATATCCCATTTTAATTTTACACCATTTTGAACCTTACTCCTTTTTTACTCTCTCATCGAGGTTCTCGGCATTGAAAAATCTTCGTAAACTAAATCAGACGTGTATATGTTGACATTTAAGAGTTATACAGTCAAGAAAATCAAGGGCAATGGTGATATATATGCGGATTAGACACCAAAAAAAAACACTCAACAAATGGCTACAATTTAAGGAATGTGTTTAGTGACGGCATCAGATTCCTAATTGATGGAGAAAGGTCTGGTGGCAAGAAAAGCTGCTTCTAGGAGGTTGTCAAGTGTTTTCGCTCGACGATTCCATTCTTGGGTGGTTGGTTTGCCCTTGTTCCTGTAACTCGAATCCTAGCCAGGTATATCCCATTTTAATTTTACAGCATTGTGAACCTTACGCCTTTTTTACTCTATGATCGAGGTTCTCGGCATTGAAAAATCTTCGTAAACTAAATCACACGTGTATATGTTAACATTTAAGAGATATACAGTCTAGAAAATCAAGGGCTATGGTGATATATAGGCGGATTAGACACAAAAAAAAAAAAAACACTCAACAAATGGCTGCAATTTATGGAATGTGTTTAGTGACGGCATCAGATTCCTAATTGATGGAGAAAGGTCAGGTGGCAAGAAAAGCTGCTTCTAGGAGGTTGTCAATTGTTTTCGCTCGACGATTCCATTCTTGGGTGGTTGGTTTGGCCCTTGTTCCTGAAACTCGAATCCTTGCCGGGTATATCTCATTTTAATTTTAAACCATTGTTAACCCTACCCCTTTTTTACTCTCTGTTCGAGGTTCCCGGCATTGAAAAATCTTCGTTCACTAAATAACACATGTATATGTTGACATTTAAGAGATATACAGTCAAGAAAATCATGGGTAATGGTGATATATATGCGGATTAGACACCAAAAAAAAACATTCAACAAATGGCTACAATTTAAGGAATGTGTTTAGTGATGGCATCAGATTCCTAATTGATGGAGAATGGTCAGGTGGCAAGAAAAGCTGCTTCTAGGAGGTTGTCAATTGTTTTCGCTCGACGATTCCATTCTTGGGTGGTTGGTTTGGCCCTTGTTCCTGTAACTCGAATCCTAGCCCGGTATATCCTATTTTAATTTTACACCATTGTGAACCTTACGCCTTTTTTACTCTCTGCTCGAGGTTCTCGACATTTTAAAATCTTTGTAAACTAAATAACACGTGTATATGTTGACATTTAAGAGATATACGATCAACAAAATCAAGGGCAATGGTGATATATATGCGGATTAGACACCGAAAAAAACACTCAATAAATGGATACAATTTAAGGAATGTGTTTAGTGACGGCATCAGATTCCTAATTGATGGAGAAAGGTCTGGTGGCAAGAAAAGCTGCTTCTACGAGGTTGTCAAGTGTTTTCGCTCGACGATTCCATTCTTGGGTGGTTGGTTTGGCCCTTGTTCCTGTAACTCGAATCCTAGCCCGGTATATCCCTTTTTAAGTTTACACCATTGTGAACCTTACTCCTTTTTTACTCTCTCATCGAGGTTCTCGGCATTTAAAAATCTTCGTAAACTAAATCACACGTGTATATGTTGACATTTAAGAGATATACAGTCAAGAAAATCAAGGGCAATGGTGATATATGTGCGGATTAGACACAAAAAAAAAACACTCAACAAATGGCTACAATTTAAGGAATGTGTTTAGTGACGGAATCAGATTCCTAATTGATGGAGAAAGGTCTGGTGGTAATAAAAGCTGCTTCTAGGAGGTTGTCAAGTGTTTTCGCTCGACGATTCCATTCTTGGGTGGTTGGTTTAGCCCTTGTTCCTGTAACTCGAATCCTAGCCCGGTATATCCCATTTTAATTTTACACCATTTTGAACCTTACTCCTTTTTTACTCTCTCATCGAGGTTCTCGGCATTGAAAAATCTTCGTAAACTAAATCAGACGTGTATATGTTGACATTTAAGAGTTATACAGTCAAGAAAATCAAGGGCAATGGTGATATATATGCGGATTAGACACCAAAAAAAAAACACTCAACAAATGGCTACAATTTAAGGAATGTGTTTAGTGACGGAATCAGATTCCTAATTGATGGAGAAAGGTCTGGTGGTAATAAAAGCTGCTTCTAGGAGGTTGTCAAGTGTTTTCGCTCGACGATTCCATTCTTGGGTGGTTGGTTTGGCACTTGTTCCTGTAACTCGAATCCTAGCCCGGTATATCCCATTTTAATTTTACACCATTGTGAACCTTACGCCTTTTTTACTCTCTGATCGAGGTTCTCGGCATTGAAAAATCTTCGTAAACTAAATCAGACGTGTAAATGTTGACATTTAAGAGATATACTGTCAAGAAAATCAAGCGCAATGGTGATATATATGCGGATTAGACACCAAAAAAACACTCAACAAATGGCTACAATTTAAGGAATGTGTTTAGTGATGGCATCAGATTCCTAATTGATGGAGAAAGGTCAGGTGGCAAGAAAAGCTGCTTCTAGGAGGTTGTCAATTGTTTTCGCTCGACGATTCCATTCTTGGGTGGTTGGTTTGGCCCTTGTTCCTGTAACTCGAATCCTAGCCCGGTATATCCTATTTTAATTTTACACCATTGTGAACCTTACGCCTTTTTTACTCTCTGCTCGAGGTTCTCGACATTTTAAAATCTTTGTAAACTAAGTAACACGTGTATATGTTGACATTTAAGAGATATACGATCAACAAAATCAAGGGCAATGGTGATATATATGCGGATTAGACACCAAAAAAAAAAACACTCAACAAATGGCTACAATTTAAGGAATGTGTTTAGTGACGGCATCAGATTCCTAATTGATGGAGAAAGGTCTGGTGGCAAGAAAAGCTGCTTCTAGGAGGTTGTCAAGTGTTTTCGCTCGACGATTCCATTCTTGGGAGGTTGGTCTGGCCCTTGTTCCTCTAACTCGAATCCTAGCCCGGTATATCCCATTTTAATTTTACACCATTGTTAACCTTACGCCTTTTTTACTCTCTGATCGAGGTTCTCGGCATTAAAAATCTTCGTACACTAAATCACACGTGTATATGTTGACATTTAAGAGATATACAGTCAAGAAAATCAAGGGCAATGGTGATATATATGCGGATTAGACACCAAAAAAAAAACAATCAACAAATGGCTACAATTTAAGGAATGTGTTTAGTGACGGCATCAGATTCCAAATTGATGGAGAAAGGTCTGGTGGCAAGAATAGCTTCATCTAGGAGGTTGTCAAGTATTTTCGCTCGACGATTCCATTCTTGGGTGGTTGGTTTGGTCCTTGTTCCTGTAACTCAAATCCTAACCCGGTATATCCCATTTTAATTTTACACCATTGTGAACCTTACGCCTTTTTTACTCTCTGATCGAGGTTCTCGGCATTGAGAAATCTTCGTAAACTAAATCACAAGTTTATATGTTGACATTTAAGAGATATACAGTCAAGAAAATCAAGTGCAATGGTGATATATACGAATTAGACACAAAAAAAAAACACTCAACAAATGGCTATAATTTAATGAATGTGTTTAGTGACGGCATCAGATTACTAATTGATGGAGAAAGGTCTGGTGGAAATAAAAGCTGCTTCTAGGAGGTTGTCAATTCTTTTCGCTCGACGATTCCATTCTTGGGTGGTTGGTTTGGCCCTTGTTCCTGTAACTCGAATCCTAGCCAGGTATATCCCATTTTAATTTTACAGCATTGTGAACCTTACGCCTTTTTTACTCTATGATCGAGGTTCTCGGCATTGAAAAATCTTCGTAAACTAAATCACACGTGTATATGTTAACATTTAAGAGAGATATACAGTCTAGAAAATCAAGGGCTATGGTGATATATAGGCGGATTAGACACAAAAAAAAAAACACTCAACAAATGGCTACAATTTAAGGAATGTGTTTAGTGACGGCATCAGATTCCTAATTGATGGAGAAATGTCTGGTGGCAAGAAAAGCTGCTTCTAGGAGGTTGTCAAGTGTTTTCGCTCGACGATTCCATTCTTGGGAGGTTGGTCTGGCCCTTGTTCCTCTAACTCGAATCCTAGCCCGGTATATCCCATTTTAATTTTACACCATTGTTAACCTTACGCCTTTTTTACTCTCTGATCGAGGTTCTCGGCATTGAAAAATCTTCGTAAACTAAATCACACGTGTATATGTTGACATTTAAGAGATATACAGTCAAGAAAATCAAGGGCAATGGTGATATATATGCGGATTAGACACCAAAAAGAACACTCAACAAATGGCTACAATTTAAGGAATGTGTTTAGTGACGGCATCAGATTCTTAATTAATGGAGAAATGTCTGGTGGCAAGAAATTCTGCTTCTAGAAGGTTGTCAAGTATTTTTGCTCGACGATTCCATTCTTGGGTGGTTGATTTGGCCCTTGTTCCTGTAACTCGAATCCTGGCCCTGTATATCCCATTTTAATTTTACACCATTGTGAACCTTACACCTTTTTTACTCTCTGATCGTGGTTCTCGGCATTGAAAAATCTTCGTAAACTAAATCACACGTGTATATGTTGACATTTAAGAGATATACAATCAAGAAAATCAAGGGCAATGGTGATATATATGCGGATTAGACACCAAAAAAAAAACACTCAACAAATGGCTACAATTTAAGGAATGTGTTTAGTGATGACATCAGATTCCTAATTGATGGAGAAAGGTCTGGTGGCAAGAAATTCTGCTTTTAGGAGGTTGTCAAGTGTTTTCGCTCGACGATTCCATTCTTGGGTGGTTGGTTTGGGCCTTGTTCCGGTAACTCGAATCCTAGCCCGGTATATCCCATTTTAATTTTACACCATTGTGAACCTTACGCCTTTTTTACTCTCTGATCATTCTCGGCATTGAAAAATCTTCGTAAACTAAATCGCACGTGTATATGTTGACATTTAAGAGATATACAGTCAAGAAAATCAAGGGCAATGGTGATATATATGCGGTTTAGACACCAAAAAAAAAACACTCAACAAATGGCTAAAATTTAAGGAATGTGTTTAGTAACGGCATCAGATTCCTAGTTGTTGGAGAAAGGTCTGGTGGCAAGAAAAGCTGCTTCTAGGAGGCTGTCAAGTGTTTTCGTTCGACGATTCCATTCTTGGGTGGTTGGTTTGGCCCTTGTTCCTATAACTCGAATCCTAGCCCGGTATATCCCATTTTAATTTTAAACCATTGTTAACCTGATGCGTTTTTTACTCTCTGATCGAGGTTCTCGGCATTGAAAAATCTTCGTACACTAAATCACACATGTATATGTTGACATTTAAGAGATATACAGTCAAGAAAATCAAGGGTAATGGTGATATATATACGGATTGGACACCAGAAAAAAACCACTGAACAAATGGATACAATTTAAGGAATGTGTTTAGCAACGGCATCAGATTCCTAATTGATGGAAAAAGGACTGGTGGCAAGAAAAGCTGCTTCTAGGAGGTTGTTAAGTGTTTTTGCTCGACGATTCTATTCTTGGGTGGTTGGTTTGTCCCTTGTTCCAGTAACTCGAATCCAAGCCCTGTATATCCCAGTTTAATTTTACACCATTGTGAACCTTACGCCTTTTTTACTCTCTGATCGAGGTTCTCGGCATTGAAAAATCTTCGTAAACTAAATCGCATGTGTATATGTTGACATTTAGGAGATATACAGTCTAGAAAATCAAGGGCAATGGTGATATATATGCGGATTAGACACCAAAAAAAAAACACTCAACAAATGGCTACAATTTAAGAAATGTGTTTAGTGACGGCATCAGATTCCTAATTGATGGAGAAAGGTCTGGTGGCAACAAAAGCTGCTTCTAGGAGGTTGTCAAGTGTTTTCGCTCGACGATTCCATTCTTGGGTGGTTGGTCTGGCCCTTGTTCCTGTAACTCGAATCCTAGCCCGGTATATCCCAGTTTAATTTTACACCATTGTGAACCTTACGCCTTTTTTACTCTCTGATCGAGGTTCTCGGCATTGAAAAATCTTTGAAAACTAAATCACACGTATATATGTTGACATTTAAGAGATATACAGTCAAGAAAATCAAGGGCAATGGTGATATATATGCGGATTAGACACCAAAAAAAACACTCATCAAATGGCTACAATTTAACGAATGTGTTTAGTGACGGCATCAGATTCCTAATTGATGGAGAAAGGTCAGGTGGCAAGAATAGCTGCTTCTAGGAGGTTGTCATGTGTTTTCGCTCGACGATTCCATTCTTGGGTGGTTGGTTTGGCCCTTGTTCCTGTAACTCGAATCCTATCCCGGTATATCCCATTTTAATTTTATACCATTGTGAACATTACTCTTTTTTTACTCTCTGCTCGAGGTTCTCGGTATTGAAAAATCTTCGTAAACTAAATCACACGTGTATATGATGACATATAAGAGATATACAGTCAATAAAATCATGGGCAATGGTGATATATATATGCGGATTAGACACAAAAAAAACACTCAACAAATGGCTACAATTTAAGGAATGTTTTTAGTGACGGCATCAGATTCCTAATTGATGGAGAAAGGTCTGGTGGCAAGAAAAGCTTCTTTTAGGAGGTTGTCAAGTGTTTTCGCTCGACGATTCCATTCTTGGGTGGTTGTCAAGTGTTGGTGCACTAATGTCTGTTAACTTCGTCTTTATTAAGTCTTGTATTGTATCAATTAGATCAGGGCTCGAAAAACGATAAAACAGTATTTTGGGGTAATTCCGCATGAAATGATCGTATATCATTTCAAACAGAATTAAGGTTTCAAGCGAGATTAGTAATTCCTCATGGAATTAACTAATTCCGTATGAACTTGTAATTCTGCTTGAGTCGGTTTCAAACGAAATTAGCCGTCTATAAATACTGAATGTGTTGTGTCATTTGAATCGGAATTAAGTGTGTGTGTTTAAGAGCCGAGGTGCTGCCGGATTGTTATTTGAATTGTAAAAGCTCAGGAAATCAATAAGAGAAGATAATTGAAAAGTATCAAGATGTGTTACGTCAATTTCATTGATTCCACCCTTGATTTTGATGTTGAACTCTTCAGATTGACTCGTTAGGGTCACACGACGATCCAACAAGTGGTATCAGAGCAAAGGACGAGGAGTTCATACCAATTCAGCTTGACTTCATCGGATTTTCTCACTTCTACACCTTCTCTTTCAAAATTCATAAAATTTCACGGTCAAAATGGTCTGAATTTCACACATTATAAGCGAAACAGTATTTTAATGAATCCTTGAGAATATTGGACCTTAATTCGATCTAAAACTGATAAAAAGAGTAATTCCGCTTGAAAATCAGATCGATTTTGATGACATCATCTTAATTCCGTTTGAAAGTGCACCTCTGATTTCACACGGAATTAACATTTGTGACTAATTCCGTTTGAAAAGTACTGTCATTTCACAAGGAATAACTAATTCCGCTTGAAAGTGTTGTTTGATTTCAAACGAAATCAGTTTCCGTTTGAAATTTCACACGGAATTACTAATTTCGCTTCAAAGTGACTTGATTCCGTTTGAATCAAGCTAATTCCGTTTGAAATTTAATTCCGTTTGGTGATTTCGTTTGAAAACCCTATTCCGTGTGAAAAGCTAATTTCGCTTGAAAAAGCTTATTTCGCTTGAAGAGCTATTTCGCTTGAACTGATTCCATTTGAAGCTATTTTTCAAAATTTCAAAAATTTTTCTAAGTGTTTGTTGATTGTTTCAGGTACTTGAAAGATGGATGAGTTTATGAATCCTTTCAGTGACATGTTTGCTTTCGCAGGAAACACCAGAGATGATACTTCAAACAACACAAATGAGAACACTCCGAGTGCGAAGAAAACTCTGTCCGATGCTTTAAATGTGGAGAGTGCATATGGTACATATAACAAACCTCCAAAGTTGATGGCGATTGAAGAATACAATAGGTGGGCCAAAAGATTTGAAGAATGGCTAAAAGCGTTTGCGTACCCAAGCTGGAAAAGTTTAAAGAATGGCTTTAATAATGGAAGACCAGATTGTGAAAATTTGACAGAAACTGAAGATATAGAAAATTTTGTTGCTGAACAAAAATGCATTGCATTGCTTCATCAGTCTGTGAGAGACGACATAATATCTTTGATTGAGTACACAAATGCTCAAGAACTTTGGGAAAAATTGAGAGTGAAATGTGTGGGTAGTGCTGAAATAGTAAAAAACAAAAAGAAACTGTTAAGAAAAGAGTTTGATTTATTTGGCTGTTTGAAAAACGAATCTGTTTCTAAGATGATTGAAAGATTTGGACATTTGAGGTTGGAGCTGGCAAGACACGGGGTTGTATATTCTCGAGAAGAATTAGTTGACAAATTGTTTGACTCGCTTCCGGATGAGATGGATTGGCAATACTTTGCTTTGATGCTGAAGAATACAATCGAGTCAGAAAAACTGACGGTTGATCCCTTAATTGAAAGACTGGAGAGTCATGAGCTGGAGATCAAGAAATCAAACAAAGTCAATCATTCCTCATATCAGTAGAATGTGGAGCTGTACTATCCAAAAAGTATGATTCCCAAGAATGTGTCTCCTAAGACAGCTTTCTCTGCTGAAAATTCTAACACATCAAGTAAAGAGAGTTCAAGCAGTGGTTTTCATAGTGGTTCTTCGTCAACCTCAAGCCAATCAGCCTCAAAGAACTTGTTTCAATGCAACATTGCTGTGGATTTAAAGAATGCTCAAAATTTCAGTGAAGAATCCACGAAACAGCAGATGGTGTTCTTAGCTTCTATGCTAGAGTCATATGAGAGTCTTGTGGCAGGCAAGATTGGAAACACTAACCTCACCAAGGAGGACTACGATCAGATCGACCCGGAAGAGATGGAGATGATCGACATCAGGTGGTGTATGACTAGTGCAGTCCGACGAGCACAACGGTTTATGGAGATTACTGGTAGACATTCTATCGGAGGGCTGTCCACAAAACTTGGCTTTGACAAATCAAAGGTCACGTGCTTCAGGTGTAAACAAAAAGGACATTTCAAAAGAGAATGTCATAACGCACCAGCTGATGATACTGTAAATCCATTTCGTGAAGATTACTACAAAAGAGCGATCTATCATCAAAAATAAATCAGAACCGCCCGGAATGAAGCAGCTTGAGGACAACCCCAAAGAAAAATCCAGAGCTCTTGCTGTTATTCATGATGACGAAGGTTATGATTGGAGCGAATTGTTACCAGGGGAAGAGCGGTAGGATATGCGTTTGTGGCAAAGATTGTTCCTTTTAAAGACAACAGAACAGAAAAAGAAAAATTTGTCAACAAAAGGATGAAAGCACAAACCACGATGAGTAGAATTTATAACACATACAAAGAAGCTAAAAGAGCAAAAAGATGGGATGCTGACAGAGAATGTTATCTTGATCCATAAGGAAACATTGCGGTTGATCCAGATTCCATTAGTATTGATGCTCTAATCCAGCAATTTGCTGAAAAAGAAGAAGCCAGACAGAGAGAATGGTGGGGAGTGGAGAAGAGAAAGTAGAAGAAAAAGAAAAAGAGAAAGAAAAAGAGTCGCAAACAAAGAAGATTGATGATGGGATCATTGATACATCACAAGAATTTACCGCTGAAAACTTGAAGAAGATGGCTGACAAAGTTCTTGCTGCAAAAGAACTAGAGGTAGTTTCTAGTTCTGGAACTGAGTCCAAAAACAAGGTCAGTTCAAATGATACACATGAGTCAGGTAAGAAAGTTAAATCTGAGAACGACTGCAAAAATTGCATGAAAGAGTGCAAAGTTTGTAGTACAATTGCTTACCTTAGTGGTAAGAAAGTTGAAGAACTGACTGGTAGAGTCAGAAGTGTTGAAGATCAGATCGTAAACCGTGATAAATTGTTGAAAGCTTTGAACGAAAGATTAAAAGAATTAATTGAGAAATCGAAAATGATAAAAATGACATAGAAAGAATAAGGAAATAAAACGAAAAGTTGATTCTTGAAAATCGTCACATTTCAGAAAATTTTGAGAAGCTAAAACGAACGGTTAAAGATTCTGATGAAAGAAATGGTAAAACAACCAAAGAAAATCTTCAACTATCAGGAGTTCTTAGAGTGAAAGAGGAGTTAATCAATCAACAACTGGATGAGATTGCTAAGTTGAAGCTTCAGTTTGAAGAAGCTAAGATTGAGAATGAGCGCATCAATCTGAAATTAACCAGTTAAAACTCCGCACGCTTTGTTTTACAACATATTGTTCCCAAACCCATTGGGAAGAACAAAGCAGGCGAAGATGTTTACTCGGATGGAACTGGGGTTGGGTTTCATCAGGTTCCACCGCCAGTGTTAAACAATTTTTCAAAGAAAAAGTCCGGGTTGGTTAATGATGAAGATGAAACAAATGAAATAAAACTTCCAGAGTCAATTGATGTCACATTCACTTCATCTTCCGATGAAGATAGTGTCCAATCTGAAATTGTTAAAAGCATGGCTGAAAATGTTTTGAAAACTGAAAGTGACACTTCTGAGGATGATGAATGCTTTTTGGATAAATACATTCCAAAATCAAAATCCAAAAACAACTTAAGTGATGAACCTTGTCTTGTGATGTACAAGATGGCAGGATCTGATAAGTTGTATTCGGATTGTGAGTTTCCTATAGAGAATGTGAATGTTGATAAATTGAGAAATGTGTTTAAATTGGTTGAAATTAATGTGTCTGAAATTGAAGGTTTGAAACATTCGAAGAGGCAAATGAATTTCGAAAAAGATAAAGCTTACTACAAGAAACCAGTTGTTTCACCACGTGTTTATAACAAAAATCAAAACAGATGGTCGGGTGGATATCAGGGTGGTAAGAATTATCAAAGAAGGAATGTTCAAAACAAGAAGTGTGTTGATAAAAAGGCGTTTGTAAAAAGTTCAAGTTCACTTTCTGATGATGAATCTGAGATTTTTTCAAAATCGAATGAAGAATTCTTTGAAAAGAAGGCTTCACAGCCTCAGACCGAAGGCACAAGTCGGGTAGTTGATACTCATACATGCTTTAAGTGCAACAAAGTTGGACACATTGCATGAAAGTGCACCAACTTAAAGCCTAAGTCTGAAGTTGTTGAGAGTCAGAAAGGAAGGCTGATGCAAAAGGCAAAGCTCCTATGACTGTTGAGAAGAAAGTTTTGAAAAATGAAAACACCAAGATCAAACATGCACCTGTAAAAAATGTTAACTAAAAATGACAAATTTTACAAACGGGTTGCTTCACCTCAACAAGCATGGAAACCAAAATCAATTGAAACAAAATCAAGTTCTCCAAAACCAAAGATTTCTGAGACTACAAAAACATCATCTTCAACTGAGAAGATGTATGTACCTGTGGATTACTATGAGAAACTTGAAAAACAAATGTGTTCTGAAAAGAAAAATGAACCACAGAAAGACCAATCAACTGATCAACCTCCTAAAAATGATTTCTTTTTATACAAAGAGGTTGAAATTGGGTCTGAGGAGAGCTTAAAGATGAATGATAAAAATTTTCCGCCACTATATGTTGTAAAAACTCACCTAAATGTCAAGTTACCCAAGTCGAAAGAGGCTTGGGTGGCATCATTTTCTCACTAAATGTTTGTGATATGTGTAGGAGCTTCCAAGATCCGTTTCACGTTGGATTATGGATAGTGGAGCTTCTCAGCACATGACGGGGAAGAAGACTCTATTGTATGATGTTAGAGGGTTTAATGGAGGTTATGTGGGATTTGCAGGAAATCAAGGTGGTCGAATAATCGGTGAAGGAACTCTATCTAATAGAATCTTCATGTTTGAGAGAGTTAACTATATCGCCGAGCTTGAAAACAATCTTCAGAGCATCTCTCAGATTTGTGATCATATGTATACAACGCACTTTACAGACAAAGAATGTTTGATCTTGAAACCAGGATTTGTTGTTCCCGAAGAGTGGGTGATCATGAGAGCGCCTAGAGTGAATGATCTGTACGTGTTGGACATGAGTGTAGCAACTACTACCACGGGTCAGGCACACTGTTTTATGTCAAGAGCAACGAAAAAAGAATCACAGTTATGGCATCGAAAGATGGGCCATATTCACCTGTGAAAAATGAATCACCTGGTGCATAACGACTTAGTTATTGGTGTTTATGTGAAAGGTTTTCATCTTGAGGAGGAGTGCATTAGCTGTGTCAAAGGCAAGCAAAAGAAGAAATCTCACCCTGGAAAGAAAGTTAATTCAGTCTCAAGACCGTTAGAGAGACTTCATATGGATCTTTTTGGTCCAGTGAACGTCAAAAGCATAACTGGGGATTTCTATTGTCTCGTAGTAACTGATGACTATTCCAGATTTTCATGGGTATCGTTTTTGAAGACAAAAGATGAGACGTTTGAAAGTTTGATGACGTTGTTCAGGAAAATTGAAAACTTGTACCAAACTCGAATCAGAAGAATCAGGAGTGACAACGGTACTGAATTTAAGAACAACAAGATGGAAGAATATTGTGATGATAGAGGTATATTGCATGAATTTAGCGCACCTTACACTCCGCAGCAGAATGGAGTAGCTAAAAGAAAGAACAGGACGCTAATTGAAACGGCCAGGAAGATGCTTGCTGATTCTAAACTACCTGTCAATTTTTGGGCAGAAGCAGTGTCGGCCGCATGCTATACACTCAACAGGGTTCTTACAGTGAAGAAATTCAACAAGACATGTTTCGAGTTGATCAATAACCTCAAACCGAATCTGAAGTATTTAGAACCGTTTGGGTCTCCCTATACCGTTCTAGAACCTTTTGGAAAGTTTGGTCCAAAGAGTATAGAGGGAATATTTGTGGGATACACAAGTCCTTTGAAACGAGTCTTTGTTCCGAGCTTAAAGCGGATTATTGAGGCACATAATATTGAATGTCAAGGTTATACCATGCCACCGCAGAATCCAGGTGACTCATGGCGTTTTAATTACGATACACTGTGGGATTCGTTTGACATGGAAGAAGAAGAAACAGATTTCTTTGATGAGTTGGATATTCTGAGAGAGTATGAAGAATCACAAGAAAGATTTCCAGCTGAGTATATTCAAAGACGACGGCAAACTTCAAATGACGATGAAGCCGGTCCAAGTAATGCTGGAGAACAAGATGATATTCAACAATCCTCAGAAAATGCTCCTGACAATCAGATGGCAGTCAATGATAATCAAGAATCTGATGATAGACCTGTATTTGATCGTGGTGATTCAGATTCTGATGGGGAGCAAATCCAGAGTTCAAGTCAAACAATTCCAGTTAGTGAACAAGGTGCAAATCAAAATGTTACAAATTTGGAAGGCGAGGTAGATGTTCCAGGCGAGGTGATGCCGAGAACTCTTTCATACCATCCAGAAGATTTGATCATTGGAGAATTACAATCAGGCGTTCGCACTAGACGTCAAATTGACCAAGGCCTTACTTGTTTTTATTCTACAGTTGCTCCGTTACAAACTGAGTTTTCACTTAGTTGCTTTATTTCGCAGATTGAACTGCGAACATACAAGGAAGCACTAACTGAAGATTCTTGGGTCAACGCGATGCAAGAGGAGCTGAGTCAGTTTGAGAAGTTAGGAGTATGGAAATTGGTAGACTTGCCTGATGGTCAAAGGAAGATAAACACCAAGTGGGTGTTTAAGTGCAAGAGGGATGATCGAGGAGTTATTATTCGTAACAAAGCTCGACTCGTAGTCCAGGTTTCAGTCAGCAGGAGGGGATAGATTTCACTGAAGTATATGCTCTAGTTGCTAGACTAGAAGCGATCAGAATCTTCCTAGCATTTGCATCTTGGAAAATTTTTAAAGTTTATCAGTTAGATGTTAAATCGGCGTTTCTTTATGGGAAGGTAAAAGATGAGGTATATGTCGGACAGCGACCGGGCTTCACCGATCCAATCCACAAAGACAAGGTGTACTTACTGGACAAAGCGCTATATGGTTTACACCAGGCCCCGAGAGCTTGGTATGAGACATTGTCTCAACACCTGCTAGCCAACAGCTTCATCCGTGGAAAAGTGGATGCCACTCACTTCACCAAAGAAGTCGACGGTCATCTTCTGATAGTTCAGATATATGTGGACGACATCATATTTGGGTCTACAAATGAAAATCTGTGCAAAGATTTTGAAAGAGTAATGAAGCAGAAATTTGAAATGTCATCGATGGATGAGATGAAATTCTTCTTGGGACTTCAGGTTGATGAACTGCCTAAGGGAATTTTCATACATCAGACTAAGTATGTTCATGATATCTTAGAGAAATTTAGGATGTCAGGTTCTACTCCAGCTTCCACCCCATTAGCGACGAACCATGGGATAAACCCTGATCTCACCGGAGAGAAGGTAGATGAAACGTTGTATCGTTCCATGATCGGATCGCTGATGTATTTGATAGCTTCAAGACCCGATATTATGTATCCAACCTGCCTCGTAGCAAGATTTCAATCTAACCCGAGAGCTTCGCATATGGTGATTGTGAAAAGGATATTACGCTACCTGAAAGGAACTCCATCATTGGGGTTGTGGTATCCAAGAGAAGGCGATTTCACGCTCGAAGGGTATTCCGATTCCGATTTCGGATGCTGCAAAGTCAACGCTAAATCAACAACAGTGGGGTGCAGTTTTTCGGACCAAGATTGGTTACCTGGCAATGCAAAAAGCAAACCTCTGTGGCTTTATCCACATGTGAAGCGGAGTATGTATCTGCTAGCAGTTGCTGGTCTCAGATCTTGTGGATCCAGCAACAGATGTGCGACTACGGTTTGCAATTTCTTAACACCCCTATCTTTGTTGATAATGAGGCAGCGATAAACATTACTAAAAATCCTGTTCATCATGCTAAAACGAAACACATAGAAATTCGTCATCACTTTGTCCGAGATTGTTTCGAGAAGAAGTTGATACGAATTGAGAAAATCCACACTGACAAATAAAAAGCTGATTTACATACCAAAGCGTTTGATAAAACTCGTTTTCAATACTTGTTAAAATTGAACGGTATGAAGCTTTTATTGATGTTGGAGGAGATTCTTGGCGTTGATGAAGGAGACATTGTAGATGATGTTGAGAAGCAATCTGCAATGGTTTATCGATTTTTTACTTGTTTTGGTATTTAGGGGGAGTATAGGGTAATATTTTTCAGAAAATACAAAAACAATAAAAAATTCAAAAATCCAAAAACATGAGATATTTTCAAAATTCAAAAACAATAGAAAACTAGAAAGAGCTTGTGTAAAAAGGGAAAATGATAGTACATTAGCTTGACAGTTACAGTATGCTAAAGATATGTAAAGTTTAAAAGTCTTAAACAGTCTCGCTGATGATGTGCCGATAGGTTTTTGCACATTTAGTAGGTTTGTTCGGGATATAAACCTAAATTCAAACTTGCTTATTTCATGGGGAACACTACTTGGATATATAGGTAACCCCTGAAATCTTGTTTGAAGGATCCCTCTTTCTGAGATCCTAGGTCTTTATACTCAGTGATATCTGGGGTATTATCTCGGGACTTTTGATTTTGCGGAAGCAATGGCCTAGTCCCCGTATAATACTTTACCGCTTGCTTGAAATATAGCATCGCCCTCAGCACAAAAAATGATGAAACATTGAAAAATGCCAATCATTGCTTTTGTAAAAAAGATCCTCTAAAGGGGACCCACTTAAAGTCGAAGCCGTCATCTCTCTGCTGAACGGAAGTTCTGAGCAGAGCTCTCACGGTTCTCGGAATTTAACCCTTTACAGATATCATCTGTGGTATACTCACCTGTAAGACTGAATATTGGGTTTTAGATACGGGAGTATATTCAAGAGGTGGGACACATGAATGAGTTTAAGTTCTTAATACACCTAATTCGTATCCTAGACAGATTGAAATTTGTGTGAGAATTTAAGTGGATCAGTATATCGACAATCTAAGTGAATTGTTTAATTATGAGTATGAAATTAAAGCTTAACGGTACTTATGACTTGTCGAATAGCTGATATGATTCCCTAACACGCTCACCAAAAATTTGTTTGTAAATAGTTTACTTTTACTGCATTTAATTTCCGTCTTTATTTTCTAGTTTACAAACTTTATTCAAAATTCAAAAAGATTTTACATTTCTGCTTTATTTTCCGATAAACCAAAGTGGAAAGCTGATCTTCAGATTCGAATTGAAGCAGATGCAGGAAGTTTCTGAGCTGGAAGATGAGTTTGGAGCTTAAAATGTTAAACTTGAGAAAATTGAAAAGTTAAAACAAGTTCCTTAATTTGAAACTTGTAAATTTCAGAAAATTGTTTGAACCAATTTGTACAAAATGTCAGTGTGATTTATCTCAGATCAACAAAGGTCATTAAATTGGACTTGGTAGACAAATTGAGTAATCAGGGTCATTAATTTGGACCTGAATACTTAAGCGGATTTCTAAAACTGATAAATATCAAAAGAAGTTTAAGCTTGAATAGATTATAATGTTATATGTTTGAGAAACATGAAATAGGTTTGGAAGATCCCCACGGCAAAGAAAATGTCAAAGTTTGAACCAGAATTCGAGTCCCAGCATATCGAGAGGGGGAGTCTACATTCTGGATCAACATTCAAAGGGGATATTGAAGGTTAAAGTTTGAAGCTAAAAGATTGAAGGATGCTTTACAAATGTCAAGATAATTGGGAACAGAAAACGGTAGATCAAGACTAAAGACTGAAGACTGGTTGCTAAAGACTTCGTCAACATCCAAGGGGGAGTCTGTTGGTGCACTAATGTCTGTTAACTTCGTCTTTATTAAGTCTTGTATTTTATCAATTAGACCAGGGCTCGAAAAACGAGAAAACAGTATTTTGGGGTAATTCCGCATGAAATGATCATATATCATTTCAAATGGAATTAAGGTTTCAAGCGAGATTAGTAATTCCATATGGAATTAACTAATTCCGTATGAACTTGTAATTCCTCTTGAGTTGGTTTCAAATGGAATTAGCCGTCTATAAATACTGAATGTGTTGTGTCATTTGAAACGGAATTAAGTGTGTGTGTTTGAGAGCCGAGGTGCTGCCGGATAGTTATTTGAACTGGAAAAGCTCAGGAAATCAATAAGAGAAGATAATTGAAAAGTATCAAGCTGTGTTACGTCAATTTCATTGATTCCGCCGTTGATTTTGATGTTGAACTCTTCAGATTGACTCGTTAGGGTCACACGACGACCCAACAGTTTGGCCCTTGTTCCTGTAACTCGAATCCTAGCCCGGTATATCCCATTTTAATTTTACACCATTGTGAACCTTACGCCTTTTTTACTCTCTGATCAAGGTCCTCGGCATTGAAAAATCTTCGTAAACTAAATCACACGTATATATGTTGACATTTAAGAGATATACAGTCAAGAAAATCATGGGCAATGGTGATATATATGCGGATTAGACACCAAAAAAAAACACACTCAACAAATGGCTACAATTTAAGGAATGTGTTTAGTGACGGCATCAGATTCTTAATTGATGGAGAAAGGTCTGGTGGCAAGAAAAGTTGCTTCTAGGAGCTTGTCAAGTGTTTTCGCTCGAAGATTCCATTCTTGGGTTGTTGGTTTGGGCCTTGTTCCTGTAACTCGAATCCTAGCCCGGTATATCCCATTTTAATTTTACACCATTGTGAACGTTACGCCTTTTTTACTCTCTGCTCGAGGTTCTCGGAATTAAAAAAATCTTCGTAAAGTAAATCACACATGTATATGTTGACATTTAAGAGATATACAGTTAAGAAAATCAATGGCAATGGTGATATATATGCGGATTAGACACAAAAAAAAAACACTCAACAAATGGCTATAATTTAAGGAATGTATTTAGTGACGGCAACAGATTCCTAATTGATGGAGAAAGGTCTGGTGGCAAGAAAAGCTGCTTCTAGGAGGTTGTCAAGTGTTATCGCTCGACGATTCCATTCTTGGGTGGTTGGTTTGGTCCTTGTTCCTGTAACTAAAATCCTAGCCCGGTATATCCCATTTTAATTTTACACCATTGTGAACCTTACCCCTTTTTTACTCTCTGATCGAGGTTCTCGGCATTGAAAAATCTTCGTAAACTAAATCAAACGTGTATATGTTGACATTTAAGAGATATACAGTCAACAAAAATCAAGGGCAATGGTGATATATATGCGGATTAGACTAAAAAAAACAACACTCAACAAATGGCTACAATTTAAGAAATGTGTTTAGTAACGGCATCAGATTCCTAATTGAAAGAGAAAGGTCTGGTGGCAAGAAAAGCTGCTTCTAGGAGGTTGTCAAGTGTTTTCGCTTGACGATTCCATTCTTGGGTGGTTGGTTTGGCCCTTGTTCTCGTAACTCGAATCCTAGACTGGTATATCCCATTTTAATTTTACACCATTGTGAACCGTACGCCTTTTTTACTATCTGATCGAGGTTCTCGGCATTGAAAAATCTTCGTAAACTAAATCACACGTGTATATGTTGACATTTAAGAGATATACAGTCCAGAAAATCAAGGGCAATGGTGATATATATGCGGATTAGACACAAAAAAAAACAGTCAACAAATGGCTACAATTTAAGGAATGTGTTTAGTGACGGCATCAGATTCCTAATTGATGGAGAAAGGTATGGTGGTAAGAAAAGCTGCTTCTAGGAGGTTGTCAAGTGTTTTCGCTCGACGATTCCATTCTTGGGTGGTTGGTTTGGCCCTTGTTCCTGTAACACGAATCCTAGCCCGGTATATCCCATTTTAATTTTACACCATTGTGAACCTTACCCCCTTTTTACTCTCTGATCGAGGTTCTCGGCATTGAAAAATCTTCGTAAACTAAATCAAACGTGTATATGTTGACATTTAAGAGATATACAGTCAAGAAAATCAAGGGCAATGGTGATATATATGCGGATTAGACACCAAAAAAAACACTTAACAAATGGCTACAATTTAAGGAATGTGTTTAGTGACGGCATCAGATTCCTAATTGATGGGGAAAGGTCTGGTGGTAAGAAAAGCTGCTTCTAGGAGGTTGTCAAGTGTTTTCGCTCGCCGATTCCATTCTTGGGTGGTTGGTTTGGCCCTTGTTCTCGTAACTCGAATCCTAGACTGGTATATCCCATTCTAATTTTACACTATTGGGAACCTTACGCCTTTTTTACTATCTGATCAGGGTTCTCGGCATTGAAAAATTTTCGTAAACTAAATCACACGTGTATATGTTGACATTTAAGAGATATACAGTGAAGAAAATTAAGGGCAATGGTGATATATATGCGGATTAGACACAAAAAAAAACACTCAACAAATGGCTACAATTTAAGGAATGTGTTAAGTGACGGCATCATATTCCTAATTGATGGAGAAATGTCTGGTGGTAAGAAAAGCTGCTTCTAGGAGGTTGTCAAGTGTTTTCGCTTGACGATTCCATTCTTGGGTGGTTGGTTTGGCCCTTGTTCCGGTAACACGAATCCTAGCCCGGTATATCCCATTTTAATTCTACACCATTGTGAACCTTAACCCTTTTTTACTCTCTGATCGAGGTTCTAGGCGTTGAAAAATCTTCGTAAACTAAATCAAACGTGTATATGTTGACATTTAAGAGATATACAGTCAAGAAAATCAAGGGCAATGGTGATATATATGCGGATTAGACACCAAAAAAAAACACTTAACAAATGGCTACAATTTAAGGAATGTTTTTAGTGACGGCATCATATTCCTAATTGATGGAGAAAGGTCTGGTGGTAAGAAAAGTTGTTTCTAGGAGGTTGTCAAGTGTTTTCGCTCGACGATTCCATTCTTGGGCGGTTGGTTTGGCCCATGTTCCTGTAACTCAAATCCTAGCCCGGTATATCCTATTTTAATTTACACCATTGTGAACCTTACGCCTTTTTTACTCTCTGATCGAGGTTCTCGGCATTGAAAAATCTTCGTAAACTAAATCACACGTGTATGTGTTGACATTTAAGAGATATATAGTCAAGAAAATTAAGGGCAATGGTGATATATATGCGGATTAGACACCAAAAAAACAACACTCAACAAATGGCTACAATTTAAGAAATGTGTTTAGTGACGGCGTCAGATTCCTAATTGATGGAGAAAGGTCTGGTGGCAAGAAAAGCTTCTTCTAGGAGGTTGTCAAGTGTTTTCGCTTGACGATTCCATTCTTGGGTGGTTGGTTTGGCTCTTGTTCTCGTAACTCGAATCCTAGACTGGTATATCCCATTTTAATTTTACACCATTGTGAACCTTACGCCTATTTTACTATCTGATCGAGGTTCTCGGCATTGAAAAATCTTCGTAAACTAAATCACACGCGTATATGTTGACATTTAAGAGATATACAGTCAAGAAAATCGAGGGCAATGGTGATATATATGCGGATTAGACACAAAAAAAACACTCAACAAATGGCTACAATTTAAAGAATGTGTTTAGTGACGACATGAGATTCCTAATTGATGGAGAAAGGTATGGTGGCAAGAAAAGCTGCTTCTAAGAGATTGTCAAGTGTTTTCGCTCGACGATTCCATTCTTGGGTGGTTGGTTTGGCCCTTGTTCCTGTAACTCGAATCCTAGCCCGGTATATCCCATTCTAATTTTACACCATTGTGAACCTTACGCCTTTTTTACTCTCTGATCGAGGTTCTCGGCATTGAAAAATCTGGGTAAACAAAATCACACGTGTATATGTTGACATTTAAGAGATATACAGTCAAGAAAATCAAGGGCAATGGTGATATATATGCGGATTAGACACCAAAAAAAACACTCAACAAACGGCTACAATTTAAGGAATGTGTTTAGCGACGGCATCAGATTCCTAATTGATGGAGAATGGTCTGGTGGCAAGAAAAGCTGCTTGTAGGAGGTTGTCAAGTCTTTTCGCTCGACGATTCCATTCTTGGGTGGTTGGTTTGGCCCTTGTTCCTGTAACTCGAATCCTAGCCCGGTATATCCCATTTTAATATTACACCATTGTGAACCTTACACCTTTTTTACTCTCTGATCGAGGTTCTCGGCATTGAAAAATCTTCGTAAACTAAATCACACGTGTATATGTTGACATTTAAGAGATATACAGTCAAGAAAATCGAGGGCAATGGTGATATATATGCGGATTAGACACAAAAAAAAACACTCAACAAATGGCTACAATTTAAAGAATGTGTTTAGTGACGACATGAGATTCCTAATTGATGGAGAAAGGTCTGGTGGCAAGAAAAGCTGCTTCTAAGAGATTGTCAAGTGTTTTCGCTCGACGATTCCATTCTTGGGTGGTTGGTTTGGCCCTTGTTCCTGTAACTCGAATCCTAGCCCGGTATATCCCATTTTAATTTTACACCATTGTGAACCTTACGCCTTTTTTACTCTCTGATCGAGGTTCTCGGCATTGAAAAATCTGGGTAAACTAAATCACACGTGTATATGTTGACATTTAAGAGATATACAGTCAAGAAAGTCAAGGGCAATGGTGATATATATGCGGATTAGACACCAAAAAAAACACTCAACAAATGGCTACAATTTAAGGAATGTGTTTAGTGACGGCATCAGATTCCTAATTGATGGAGAATGGTCTGGTAGCAAGAAAAGCTGCTTCTAGGAGGTTGTCAAGTGTTTTCGCTCGACGATTCCATTCTTGGGTGGTTGGTTTAGCCCTTGTTCCTGTAACTCCAATTCTAGCCCAGTATATCCCATTTTAATTTTACACAATTGTGAACATTACGCCTTTTTTACTCTCTGCTCTAGGTTCTCGGCATTGAAAAATCTTGGTAAACTAAATCACACATGTATATGTTGACATTTAAGAGATATACAGTCAAGAAAATCAAGGGCAATGGAGATATATATGCGGATTAGACATAAAAAAACAAAAACACTCAACAAATGGCTACAATTTAAGGAATGTGTTTAGTGACAGCATCAGATTCCTAATTGATGGAGAAAGGTCTGGTGGCAAGAAAAACTGCTTCTAGGAGGTTGTCAAGTGTTTTCGCTCAACGATTCCATTCTTGGGTGGATGGTTTGGCCCTTGTTCCTGTAACTCGAATCCTAGCCCGGTATATCCCATTTTAATATTACACCATTGTGAACCTTACGCCTTTTTTACTCTCTGATCGAGGTTCTCGGCATTGAAAAATCTTCGTAAACTAAATCACACGTGTATATGTTGACATTTAAGAGATATACAGTCTAGAAAATCAAGGGCAATGGTGATATATATGCGGATTAGACACCGAAAGAAAAACACTCAACAAATGACTACAATTTAAGGAATGTGTTTAGTGACGGCATCAGATTCCTAATTGATGGAGAAAGGTCTGGTGGAAAGAAAAGCTGCATCTAGGAGGTTGTCAAGTGTTTTCGCTCGACGATTCCATTCTTGGGTGGTTGGTTTGGCTCTCGTTCCTGTAACTTGAATCCTAGCCCGGTATATCCCATTTTAATTTTACACCATTGTGAACCTTACGCCTTTTTTACTCTCTGATCGAGATTCTCGGCATTGAAAAATCTTCGTAAACTAAATCACACGTGTATATGTTGACATTTAAGAGATATACAGCCAAGAAAATCAAGGGCAATGGTGATATATATGCGGATTAGACACCAAAAAAAATACTCAACAAATGGCTACAATTTAAGGAATGTGTTTAGTGACGGCATCAGATTCCTAATTGATGGAGAAAGGTCTGGTGGTAAGAAAAGCTGCTTCTAAGAGTTTGTCAAGTGTTTTTGCTTGACGATTCCATTCTGGGGTGGTTGGTTTGGCCCTTGTTCTCGTAACTCGAATCCTAGACTGGTATATCCCATTCTAATTTTACACTATTGTGAACCTTACGCCTTTTTTACTATCTGATCGAGGTTCTCGGCATTGAAAAATCTTCGTAAACTAAATCGCACGTGTATATGTTGACATTTAAGACATATACAGTATAGAAAATCAAGGGCAATGGTGATATATATGCGGATTAGACACCGAAAGAAAAACACTCAACAAATGACTATAATTTAAGGAATGTGTTTAGTGACGGCATCAGATTCCTAATTGATGGAGAAAGGTCTGGTGGCAAGAAAAGCTGCTTCTAGGAGATTGTCAAGTGTTTTCGCTCGACGATTCCATTCTTGGGTGGTTGGTTTGGCCCTTGTTCCTGTATCTCGAATCCTAGCCCGGTATATCCCATTTTAATTTTACACCATTGTGAACCTTACGCCTTTTTTACTCTCTGATCGAGATTCTCGGCATTGAAAAATCTTCGTAAACTAAATCACACGTGTATATGTTGACATTTAAGAGATATACAGCCAAGAAAATCGAGGGCAATGGTGATATATATGCGGATTAGACACCAAAAAAAAACACTCAACAAATGGCTACAATTTAAGGAATGTGTTTAGTGACGGCATCAGATTCCTAATTGATGGAGAAAGGTCTGGTGGTAAGAAAAGCTGCTTCTAGGAGGTTGTCAAGTGTTTTCGCTCGACGATTCCATTCTTGGGTGGTTGGTTTGGCCCTTGTTCCGGTAACACGAATCCTAGCCCGGTATATCCCATTTTAATTCTACACCATTGTGAACCTTAACCCTTTTTTACTCTCTGATCAAGGTTCTCGGCATTGAAAAATCTTCGTAAACTAAATCAAACGTGTATATGTTGACATTTAAGAGATATACAGTCAAGAAAATCAAGGGCAATGGTGATATATATGCGGATTAGACACCAAAAAAACACTCAACAAATGGCTACAATTTAAGGAATGTGTTTAGTGACGGCATCAGATTCTTAATTCATGGAGAAAGGTCTGGTGGTAAGAAAAGCTGCTTCTAGGAGGTTGTCAAGTGTTTTCGCTCGATGATTCCATTCTTGGGTGGTTGGTTTGGCCCATGTTCCTGTAACTCAAATCCAAGCCCGGTATATTCTATTTTAATTTTACACCATTATGAACCTTACGCCTTTTTTACTCTCTGATCGAGGTTCTCGGCAATGAAAACTCTTCGTAAACTAAATCACACGTGTATATGTTGATATTTAAGAAATATATAGTCAAGAAAATTAAGGGCAATGGTGATATATATGCGGATTAGAGACCAAAAAAATAACACTCAACAAATGGCTACATTGTAAGAAATGTGTTTAGTGACGGCATCAGATTCCTAATTGTGGAGAAAGGTCTGGTGGCAAGAAAAGCAGCTTCTAAGAGTTTGTCAAGTGTTTTTGCTTGACGATTCCATTCTTGGGTGGTTGGTTTGGCCCTTGTTCTCGTAACTCGAATCCTAGACTGGTATATCCCATTCTAATTTTACACTATTGTGAACCTTACGCCTTTTTTACTATCTGATCGAGGTTCTCGGCATTGAAAAATCTTCGTAAACTACATCACACGTGTATATGTTGACATTTAAGAGATATACAGTCAAGAAAATCGAGGGCAATGGTGATATATATGCAGATTAGACACCAAAAAAAAAAAAACACTCAACAAATGGCTACAATTTAAGGAATGTGTTTAGTGACGGCATCAGATTCCAAATTGATAGAGAAAGGTCTGGTGGTAAGAAAAGCTGCTTCTAGGAGGTTGTCAAGTGTTTTCGCTCGACGATTCCATTCTTGGGTGGTTGGTTTGGCCCTTGTTCCGGTAACACGAATCCTAGCACGGTATATCCCATTTTAATTCTACACCATTGTGAACCTTAACCCTTTTTTACTCTCTGACCGAGGTTCTCGGCATTGAAAAATCTTCCTAAACTAAATCAAACGTGTATATGTTGACATTTAAGAGATATACAGTCAAGAAAATCAAGGGCAATGGTGATATATATGCGGATTAGACACAAAAAAAAAAAAACACTTAACAAATGGCTACAATTTAAGGAATGTGTTTAGTGACGGCATCATATCCCTAATTGATGGAGAAAGGTCTGGTGGTAAGAAAAGTTGTTTCTAGGAGGTTGTCAAGTGTTTTCGCTCGACGATTCCATTCTTGGGCGGTTGGTTTGGCCCATGTTCCTGTAACTCAAATCCTAGCCCGGTATATTCTATTTTAATTTTACACCATTGTGAACCTTACGGCTTTTTTACTCTCTGATCGAGGTTCTCGGCATTGAAAAATCTTCGTAAACTAAATCACACGTGTATATGTTGACATTTAAGAGATATATAGTCAAGAAAATTAAGGGCAATGGTGATATATATGCGGATTAGACACCAAAAAAACAACACTCAAAAAATGGCTACAATTTAAGAAATGTGTTTAGTGACGGCATCATATTCCAAATAGATGGAGAAAGGTCTGGTGGCAAGAAAAGCTTCTTCTAGGAGGTTGTCAAGTGTTTTCGCTTGACGATTCCATTCTTGAGTGGTTGGTTTGGCCCTTGTTCTCGTAACTCGAATCCTAGACTGGTATATCCCAATTTAATTTTACACCATTGTGAACCTTACGCCTTTTTTACTATCTGATCGAGGTTCTCGGCATTGAAAAATCTTCGTAAACTAAATCACACGTGTATATGTTGACATTTAAGAGATATATAGTCAAGAAAATCAAGGGCAATGGTGATATATATGCGGATTAGACACACAAAAAAAACACTCAACAAATGGCTACAATTTAAACAATGTGTTTAGTGACGGCATGAGATTCCTAATTGATGGAGAAAGGTCTGGTGGCAAGAAAAGCTGCTTCTAGGAGATTGTCAAGTGTTTTCGCTCGACGATTCCATTCTTGGGTGGTTGGTTTGGCCCTTGTTCCTGTATCTCGAATCCTAGCCCGGTATATCACATTTTAATTTTACACCATTGTGAACCTTACGCCTTTTTTACTCTCTGATCGAGGTTCTCGGCATTGAAAAATCTGGGTAAACTAAATCACACGTGTATATGTTGACATTTAAGAGATATACAGTCTAGAAAATCAAGGGCAATGGTGATATATATGCGGATTAGACACCGGAAAAAAAAACACTCAACAAATGGCAACAATTTAAGGAATGTGTTTAGTGACGGCATCAAATTCCTAATTGATAGAGAATGGTCTGGTGGCAAGAAAAGGTGCTTCTAGGAGGTTGTTAAGTGTTTTCGCTCGACGATTCCATTCTTGGGTGGTTGGTTTAGCCCTTGTTCCTGTAACTCGAATCCTAGCCCGGTATATCCCATTTTAATTTTACACCATTGTGAACGTTACGCCTTTTTTACTCTCTGCTCTAGGTTCTCGGCATTGAAAAATCTTGGTAAACTAAATCACACATGTATATGTTGACATTTAAGAGATATACAGTCAAGAAAATCAAGGGCAATGGTGATATATATGCGGATTAGGCAGAAAAAAACAAAAACACTCAACAAATGGCTACAATTTAAGGAATGTGTTTAGTGACTGCATCAGATTCCTAATTGATGGAGAAAGGTCTGGTGGCAAGAAAAACTGCTTCTAGGAGGTTGTCAACTGTTTTCGCTCGACGATACCATTCTTGGGTGGTTGGTTTGGCCCTTGTTCCTGTAACTCGAATCCTAGCCCGTTATATCCTATTTTAATTTTACAGCATTGTGAACCTTACGCCTTTTTTACTCCCTGATCGAGGTTCTCGGCATTGAAAAATCTTCGTAAACTAAATCACACGTGTATATGTTGACATTTAAGAGATATACAGTCTAGAAAATCAAGGGCAATGGTGATATATATGCGGATTAGACACCGAAAAAAACACTCAACAAATGGCTACAATTTAAGGAATGTGTTTAGTGACGGCATCAGATTCCTAATTGATGGAGAAAGGTCTGGTGGAAAGAAAAGCTGCTTCTAGGAGGTTGTCAAGTGTTTTCGCTCGACGATTCCATTCTTGGGTGGTTGGTTTGGCCCTTGTTCTCGTAACTCGAATCCTAGACTGGTATATCCCATTCTAATTTTACACTATTGTGAACCTTACGCCTTTTTTACTATCTGATCGAGGTTCTCGGCATTGAAAAATCTTCGTAAACTAAATCACACGTGTATATGTTGACATTTAAGAGATATAAAGTCAATAAAATCGAGGGCAATGGTGATATATATGCGGATTAGACACAAAAAAAAAACACTCAACAAATGGCTACAATTTAAGGAATGTGTTTAGTGACGGCATCAGATTCCTAATTAATGGAGAAAGGTCTGGTGGTAAGAAAAGCTGCTTCTAGGAGGTTGTCAAGTGTTTTCGGTCGACGATTCCATTCTTGGGTGGTTGGTTTGGCCCTTGTTCCGGTAACACGAATCCTAGCCCGGTATATCCCATTTTAATTCTACACCATTGTGAACCTTAACCCTTTTTTACTCTCTGATCGAGGTTCTCGGCATTGAAAAATCTTCGTAAACTAAATCAAACGTGTATATGTTGACATTTAAGAGATATACAGTCAAGAAAATCAAGGGCAATGGTGATATATATGCGGATTAGACACAAAAAAAAAACACTTAACAATTGGCTACAATTTAAGGAATGTGTTTAGTGACGGCATCATATTCCTAATTGATGGAGAAAGGTCTGGTGGTAAGAAAAGTTGTTTCTAGGAGGTTGTCAATTGTTTTCGCTAGACGATTCCATTCTTGGGCGGTTGGTTTGGCCCATGTTCCTGTAACTAAAATCCTAGCACGGTATATCCTATTTTAATTTTACACCATTGTGAACCTTACGCCTTTTTTACTCTCTGATCGAGGTTCTCGGCATTGAAAAATCTTCGTAAACTAAATCACACGTGTATATGTTGACATTTAAGAGATATATAGTCAAGAAAATTAAGGGCAATGGTGATATATATGCGGATTAGACACCAAAAAAACAACACTCAACAAATTGCTACAATTTAAGAAATGTGTTTAGTGACGGCATCAGATTCCTAATAGATGGAGAAAGGTCTGGTGGCAAGAAAAGCTTCTTCTAGGAGGTTGTCAAGTGTTTTCGCTTGACGATTCCATTCTTGGGTGGTTGGTTTGGCCCTTGTTCTCGTAACTCGAATCCTAGACTGGTATATCCCATTTTAATTTTACACCATTATGAACCTTACGCCTTTTTACTATCTGATCGAGGTTCTCGGCATTGAAAAATCTTCGTAAACTAAATCACACGCATATATGTTGACATTTAAGAGATATACAGTCTAGAAAATCGAGGGCAATGGTGATATATATGCGGATTAGACACAAAAATAAAACACTCAACAAATGGCTACAATTTAAAAAATGTGTTTAGTGACGGCATGAGATTCCTAATTGATGGAGAAAGGTCTGGTGGCAAGAAAAGCTGCTTCTAGGAGATTGTCAAGTGTTTTCGCTCGACGATTCCATTCTTGGGTGGTTGGTTTGGCCCTTGTTCCTGTAACTCGAATCCTAGCCCGGTATATCCCATTTTAATTTTACACCATTGTGAACCTTACGCCTTTTTTACTCTCTGATCGAGGTTCTCGGCAATGAAAAATCTGGGTAAACTAAATCACACGTGTATATGTTGACATTTAAGACATATACAGTCAAGAAAATCAAGGGCAATTGTGATATATATGCGGATTAGACACCAAAAAAAAAAACACTCAACAATTGGCTACAATTTAAGGAATGTGTTTAGTGACGTCATCAGATTCCTAATTGATGGAGAATGGTCTGGTGGCAAGAAAAGCTGCTTCTAGGAGGTTGTCAAGTGTTTTCGCTCGACGATTCCATTCTTGGGTGGTTGGTTTAGCCCTTGTTCCTGTAACTCGAATCCTAGCCCGGTATATCCCATTTTAATTTTACACCATTGTGAACATTACGCCTTTTATACTCTCTGCTCTAGGTTCTCGGCATTGAAAAATCTTGGTAAAGTAAATCACACATGTATATGTTGACATTTAAGAGATATACAGTCAAGAAAATCAAGGGCAATGGTGATATATATGCGGATTAGACAGAAAAAAACAAAAAACACTCAACAAATGGCTACAATTTAAGGAATGTGTTTAGTGACAGCAACAGATTCCTAATTGATGGAGAAAGGTCTGGTGGCAAGAAAAACTGCTTCTAGGAGGTTGTCAAGTGTTTTCGCTCAACTATTCCATTCTTGGGTGGTTGGTTTGGCCCTTGTTCTTGTAACTCGAATCCTAGCCCGGCATATCCCATTTTAATGTTACACCATTGTGAACCTTACGCCTTTTTACTCTCTGATCGAGGTTCTCGGCATTGAAAAATCTTCGTAAACTAAATCACACGTGTATATGTTGACATTTAAGAGATATACAATCTAGAAAATCAAGGGCAATGGTGATATATATGCGGATTAGACACCGGAAAAAAAACACTCAACAAATGGCTACAATTTAAGGAATGTGTTTAGTGACGGCATCAGATTCTTAATTGATGGAGAAAGGTCTGGTGGAAACAAAAGTTGCTTCTAGGAGGTTGTCAAGTGTTTTCGCTCGACGATTCCATTCTTGGGTGGTTGGTTTGGCCCTCGTTCCTGTAACTCGAATCCTAGCCCGGTATATCTCATTTTAATTTTACACCATTGTGAACCTTACGCCTTTTTTACTATCTGATCGAGGTTCTCGACATTGAAAAATCTTCGTAAACTAAATCACACGCGTATATGTTGACATTTAAGAGATATAGAGTCAAGAAAATCGAGGGCAATGGTGATATATATGCGGATTAGACACAAAAAAAAACACTCAACAAATTGCTACAATTTAAAGAATGTGTTTAGTGACTGCATGAGATTCCTAATTGATGGAGAAAGGTCTGGTGGCAAGAAAAGCTGCTTCTAGGAGATTGTCAAGTGTTTTCGCTCGACGATTCCATTCTTGGGTGGTTGGTTTGGCCCTTGTTCCTGTAACTCGAATCCTAGCCCGGTATATCCCATTTTAATTTTACACCATTGTGAACCTTACGCCTTTTTTACTCTCTGATCGAGGTTCTCGGCATTGAAAAATCTGGGTAAACTAAATCACACGTGTATATGTTGACATTTAAGACATATACAGTCAAGAAAATCAAGGGCAATGGTGATATATATGCGGATGAGACACAAAAAAAAAACACTCAACAAATGGCTACAATTTAAGGAATGTGTTTAGTGACGTCATCAGATTCCTAATTGATGGAGAATGGTCTGGTGGCAAGAAAAGCTGCTTCTAGGAGGTTTTCAAGTGTTTTCGCTCGACGATTCCATTCTTGGGTGGTTGGTTTAGCCCTTGTTCCTGTAACTCGAATCCTAGCCCGGTATATCCCATTTTAATTTTACACCATTGTGAACATTACGCCTTTTTTACTCTCTGCTCTAGGTTCTCGGCATTGAAAAATCTTGGTAAACTAAATCACACATGTATATGTTGACATTTAAGAGATATACAGTCAAGAAAATCAAGGGCAATAGTGATATATATGCGGATTAGACAGAAAAAAACAAAAAACACTCAACAAATGGCTACAATTTAAGGAATGTGTTTAGTGACAGCAACAGATTCCTAATTGATGGAGAAAGGTCTGGTGGCAAGAAAAACTGCATCTAGGAGGTTGTCAAGTGTTTTCGCTCAACTATTCCATTCTTGGGTGGTTAGTTTGGCCCTTGTTCCTGTAACTCGAATCCAAGCTCGGTATATCCTATTTTAATTTTACACCATTGTGAACCTTACGCCTTTTTTACTCTCTGATCGAGGTTCTCGGCATTGAAAAATCTTCGTAAACTAAATCACACGTGTATATGTTGACATTTAAGAGATATACAGTCTAGAAAATCGAGGGCAATGGTGATATATATGCGGATTAGACACCGGAAAAAAAACACTCAACAAATGGCTACAATTTAAGGAATGTGTTTAGTGACGGCATCAGATTCTTAATTGATGGAGAAAGGTCTGGTGGAAAGAAAAGTTGCTTCTAGGAGGTTGTCAAGTGTTTTATCTCGACGATTCCATTCTTGGGTGGTTGGTTTGGCCCTCGTTCCTGTAACTCGAATCCTAGCCCGGTATATCTCATTTTAATTTTACACCATTGTGAACCTTACGCCTTTTTTACTATCTGATCGAGGTTCTCGACATTGAAAAATCTTCGTAAACTAAATCACACGCGTATATGTTGACATTTAAGAGATATACAGTCAAGAAAATCGAGGGCAATGGTGATATATATGCGGATTAGACACAAAAAAAAACACTCAACAAATGCCTACAATTTAAAGAATGTGTTTAGTGACTGCATGAGATTCCTAATTGATGGAGAAAGGTCTGGTGGCAAGAAAAGCTGCTTCTAGGAGATTGTCAAGTGTTTTCGCTCGACGATTCCATTCTTGGGTGGTTGGTTTGGCCCTTGTTCCTGTAACTCGAATCCTAGCCCGGTATATCCCATTTTAATTTTACACCATTGTGAACCTTACGCCTTTTTTACTCTCTGATTGAGGTTCTCGGCATTGAAAAATCTGGGTAAACTAAATCACACGTGTATATGTTGACATTTAAGACATATACAGTCAAGAAAATCAAGGGCAATGGTGATATATATGCGGATGAGACACAAAAAAAAAACACTCAACAAATGGCTACAATTTAAGGAATGTGTTTAGTGACGTCATCAGATTCCTAATTGATGGAGAATGGTCTGGTGGCAAGAAAAGCTGCTTCTAGGAGGTTTTCAAGTGTTTTCGCTCGACGATTCCATTCTTGGGTGGTTGGTTTAGCCCTTGTTCCTGTAACTCGAATCCTAGCCCGGTATATCCCATTTTAATTTTACACCATTGTGAACATTACGCCTTTTATACTCTCTGCTCTAGGTTCTCGGCATTGAAAAATCTTGGTAAAGTAAATCACACATGTATTTGTTGACATTTAAGAGATATACAGTCAAGAAAATCAAGGGCAATGGTGATATATATGCGGATTAGACAGAAAAAAACAAAAAACACTCAACAAATGGCTACAATTTAAGGAATGTGTTTAGTGACAGCAACAGATTCCTAATTGATGGAGAAAGGTCTGGTGGCAAGAAAAACTGCTTCTAGGAGGTTGTCAAGTGTTTTCGCTCAACTATTCCATTCTTGGGTGGTTGGTTTGGCCCTTGTTCTTGTAACTAGAATCCTAGCCCGGCATATCCCATTTTAATGTTACACCATTGTGAACCTTACGCCTTTTTACTCTCTGATCGAGGTTCTCGGCATTGAAAAATCTTCGTAAACTAAATCACACGTGTATATGTTGACATTTAAGAGATATACAGTCTAGAAAATCAAGGGCAATGGTGATATATATGCGGATTAGACACCGGAAAAAAAAACACTCAACAAATGGCTACAATTTAAGGAATGTGTTTAGTGACGGCATCAGATTCTTAATTGATGGAGAAAGGTCTGGTGGAAAGAAAAGTTGCTTCTAGGAGGTTGTCAAGTGTTTTCGCTCGACGATTCCATTCTTGGGTGGTTGGTTTGGCCCTCGTTCCTGTAACTCGAATCCTAGCCCGGTATATCTCATTTTAATTTTACACCATTGTGAACCTTACGCCTTTTTTACTATCTGATCGAGGTTCTCGACATTGAAAAATCTTCGTAAACTAAATCACACGCGTATATGTTGACATTTAAGAGATATACAGTCAAGAAAATCGAGGGCAATGGTGATATATATGCGGATTAGACACAAAAAAAAACACTCAACAAATGGCTACAATTTAAAGAATGTGTTTAGTGACTGCATGAGATTCCTAATTGATGGAGAAAGGTCTGGTGGCAAGAAAAGCTGCTTCTAGGAGATTGTCAAGTGTTTTCGCTCGACGATTCCATTCTTGGGTGGTTGGTTTGGCCCTTGTTCCTGTAACTCGAATCCTAGCCCGGTATATCCCATTTTAATTTTACACCATTGTGAACCTTACGCCTTTTTTACTCTCTGATCGAGGTTCTCGGCATTGAAAAATCTGGGTAAACTAAATCACACGTGTATATGTTGACATTTAAGACATATACAGTCAAGAAAATCAAGGGCAATGGTGATATATATGCGGATGAGACACAAAAAAAAAACACTCAACAAATGGCTACAATTTAAGGAATGTGTTTAGTGACGTCATCAGATTCCTAATTGATGGAGAATGGTCTGGTGGCAAGAAAAGCTGCTTCTAGGAGGTTTTCAAGTGTTTTCGCTCGACGATTCCATTCTTGGGTGGTTGGTTTAGCCCTTGTTCCTGTAACTCGAATCCTAGCCCGGTATATCCCATTTTAATTTTACACCATTGTGAACATTACGCCTTTTTTACTCTCTGCTCTAGGTTCTCGGCATTGAAAAATCTTGGTAAACTAAATCACACATGTATATGTTGACATTTAAGAGATATACAGTCAAGAAAATCAAGGGCAATAGTGATATATATGCGGATTAGACAGAAAAAAACAAAAAACACTCAACAAATGGCTACAATTTAAGGAATGTGTTTAGTGACAGCAACAGATTCCTAATTGATGGAGAAAGGTCTGGTGGCAAGAAAAACTGCATCTAGGAGGTTGTCAAGTGTTTTCGCTCAACTATTCCATTCTTGGGTGGTTGGTTTGGCCCTTGTTCCTGTAACTCGAATCCTAGCCCGGTATATCCCATTTTAATATTACACCATTGTGAACCTTACGCCTTTTTACACTCTGATCGAGGTTCTCGGTATTGAAAAATCTTCGTAAACTAAATCACACGTGTATATGTTGACATTTAAGAGATATACAGTCTAGAAAATCAAGGGCAATGGTGATATATATATGCGGATTAGACACCGGAAAAAAAAACACTCAACAAAAGGCTACAATTTAAGGAATGTGTTTAGTGACGGCATCAGATTCTTAATTGATGGAGAAATGTCTGGTGGAAAGAAAAGGTGCTTCTAGGAGGTTGTCAAGTGTTTTCGCTCGACGATTCCATTCTTGGGTGGTTGGTTTGGCCCTCGTTCCTGTAACTCGAATCCTAGCCCGGTATATCCCATTTTAATTTTACACCATTGTGAACCTTACGTCTTCTTTACTCTTTGATCGAGGTTCTCGGCATTGAAAAATCTTCGTAAACTAAATCACACGTGTATATGTTGACATTTAAGAGATATACAGTCAAGAAAATCAAGGGCAATGGTGATATATATGCGGATTAGACACCAAAAAAAAAAAACACTCAACAAATGGCTACAATTTAAGGAATGTGTTTAGTGACGGCATCAGATTCCTAATTGATGGAGAAAGGTCTGGTGGTAAGAAAAGCTGCTTCTAGGAGGTTGTCAAGTGTTTCCGCTCGACGATTCCATTCTTGGGTGGTTGGTTTGGCCCTCGTTCCTGTAACACGAATCTTGGCCTGGTATATCCCATTTTAATTTTACACCATTGTGAACCTTTCGCCTTTTTTACTCTCTGATCAAGGTTCTCGGCATTAAAAAATCATCGTAAACTAAATCACATGTGTATATGTTGCCATTTAAGAGATATACAGTCAAGAAAATCAAGGGCAATGGTGATATATATGCGGATTAGACACAAAAAAAAAACACTCAACAAATGGCTACAATTTAAGGAATGTGTTTAGTGATGGCATCAGATTCCTAATTGATGGAGAAAGGTCTGGTGGCAAGAAAAGATGCTTCTAGGAGGTTGTCAAGTGTTTTCGCTCGACGATTCCATTCTTGGGTGGTTTGTTTGACCCTTTTTCCTGAAACTCGAATCCAAGCCCGGTATATCCCATTTTAATTTTACACCATTGTGAACCTTACGCCTTTTTTACTCTTTGATCGAGGTTCTCGGCATTGAAAAATCTTCGTAAACTAAATCACACGTGTATATGTTGACATTTAAGAGATATACAGTCTAGAAAATCAAGGGCACTGGTGATATATATGCGGATTAGACACCGAAAAAAAAAACTCAACAAATGGCTACAATTTAAGGAATCTGTTTAGTGACGGCATCATATTCCTAATTGATGGAGAAAGGTCTGGTGGTAAGAAAAGTTGTTTCTAGGAGGTTGTCAAGTGTTTTCGCTCGACGATTCCATTCTTGGGTGGTTGGTTAGGCCCATGTTCCTGTAACTAAAATCCTAGCACGGTATATCCTATTTTAATTTTACACCATTGTGAACCTTACGCCTTTTTTACTCTCTGATCGAGGTTCTCGGCATTGAAAAATCTTCGTAAATTAAATCACACGTGTATATGTTGACATTTAAGAGATATATAGTCAAGAAAATTAAGGGCAATGGTGATATATATGCGGATTAGACACAAAAAAAAACAACACTCAACAAATTGCTACAATTTGAGAAATGTGTTTAGTGACGGCATCAGATTCCTAATAGATGGAGAAAGGTCTGGTCGCAAGAAAAGCTTCTTCTAGGAGGTTGTCAAGTGTTTTCGCTTGACGATTCCATTCTTGGGTGGTTAGTTTGGCACTTGTTCACGTAACTCGAATCCTAGACTGGTATATCCCATTTTAATTTCACACCATTGTGAACCTTACGCCTTTTTTACTATCTGATCGAGGTTCTCGGCATTGAAAAATCTTCGTAAACTAAATCACACGCATAGATGTTGACATTTAAGAGATATACAGTCTAGAAAATCGAGGGCAATGGTGATATATATGCGGATTAGACACAAAAAAAAAACACTCAACAAATGGCTACAATTTAAAGAATGTGTTTAGTGACGGCATGAGATTCCTAATTGATGGAGAAAGGTCTGGTGGCAAGAAAAACTGCTTCTAGGAGATTGTCAAGTGTTTTCGCTCGACGATTCCATTCTTGGGTGGTTGGTTTGGCCCTTGTTCCTGTAACTCGAATCCTAGCCCGGTATATCCCATTTTAATTTTAAACCATTGTGAAACTTACGCCTTTTTTACTCTCTGATCGAGGTTCCCGGCATTGAAAAATCTGGGTAAACTAAATCACACGTGTATATGTTGACATTTAAGATATATACAGTCAAGAAAATCAAGGGCAATGGTGATATATATGCGGATTAGACACCAAAAAAAAAAACACTCAACAAATGGCTACAATTTAAGGAATGTGTTTAGTGACGGCATCAGATTCCTAATTGATGGAGAATGGTCTGGTGGCAAGAAAAGGTGCTTCTAGGAGGTTGTCAAGTGTTTTCGCTCGACGATTCCATTCTTGGGTGGTTGGTTTAGCCCTTGTTCCTGTAACTCGAATCCTAGCCCGGTATATCCCATTTTAATTTTACACCATTGTGAACATTACGCCTTTTTTACTCTCTGCTCTAGGTTCTCGGCATTGAAAAATCTTGGTAAACTAAATCACACATGTATATGTTGACATTTAAGAGATATACAGTCAAGAAAATCAAGGGCAATGGTGATATATATGCGGATTAGACAGAAAAAAACAAAAAACACTCAACAAATGGCTACAATTTAAGGAATGTGTTTAGTGACAGCAACAGATTCCTAATTGATGGAGAAAGGTCTGGTGGCAAGAAAAACTGCTTCTAGGAGGTTGTCAAGTGTTTTCGCTCAACTATTCCATTCTTGGGTGGTTGGTTTGGCCCTTGTTCCTGTAACTCGAATCCTAGCCCGGTATATCCCATTTTAATATTACACCATTGTGAACCTTACGCCTTTTTTACTCTCTGATCAAGGTTCTCGGCATTGAAAAATCTTCGTAAACTAAATCACACGTGTATATGTTGACATTTAAGAGATATACAGTCAAGAAAATCAAGGGCAATGGTGATATATATGCGGATTAGACACCAAAAAAAAAACACTCAACAAATGGCTACAATTTAAGGAATGTGTTTAGTGACGGCATCAGATTCCTAATTGATGGAGAAAGGTCTGGTGGTAAGAAAAGCTGCTTCTACGAGGTTGTCAAGTGTTTTCGCTCGATGATTCCATTCTTGGGTGGTTGGTTTGGCCCTCGTTCCTGTAACTCGAATCTTAGCCTGGTATATCCCATTTAATTTTACACCATTGTGAACCTTACGCCTTTTTTACTCTCTGATCGAGGATCTCGGCATTGAAAAATCTACGTAAACTAAATCACACGTGTATATTTTGACATTTAAGAGATATACAGTTAAGAAAATCAAGGGCAATGCTGATATATATGCGGATTAGACACCAAAAAAAAAAAAACTCAACAAATTGCAACAATTTAAGGAATGTGTTTAGTGACGGCATCAGATTCCTAATTGAAGGAGAAAGGTCTGGTGGCAAGAAAAGCTGCTTCTAGGAGGTTGTCAAGTGTTTTCGCTCGACGATTCCATTCTTGGGTGGTTGGTTTGGCCCTTGTTCCTGTAACTCGAATCCTAGGCCGGTATATCCCATTTTAATTTTACACCATTGTGAACCTTACGCCTTTTTTACTCTCTGATCGAGGTTCTCGGCATTGAAAAATCTTCGTAAACTAAATCACACGTGTATAGGTTGACATTTAAGAGATATACAGTCAAGAAAATCAAGGGCAATGGTGATATATGTGCGGATTAGACACCAAAAAAAAACACTCAACAAATGGCTACAATTTAAGGAATGTGTTTAGTGACGGCATCAGATTCCTAATTGACTAAGAAAGGTCTGGTGGCAAGAAAAGCTGCTTCATGGAGGTTGTCAAGTGTTTTCGCTGAACGATTCCATTCTTGGGTGGTTGGTTTGGCCCTTGTTCTTGTAACTCGAGTCCAAGCCCGGTATATCCCATTTTAGTTTTACACCATTGTGAACCTTACGCCTTTTTTACTCTCTGATCGAGGTTCTCGACATTGAAAAATCTTCGTAAACTAAATCACACGTGTGTATGATGACATTTAAGAGTTATACAGTCAAGAAAATCAAGGGTAATGGTGATATATATGTGGATTAGACAAAAAAAAAAACAATCAACAAATGGCTACAATTTAAGGAATGTGTTTAGTGACGGCATCAGATTCCTAATTGATGGAGAAAGGTCTGGTGGCAAGAAAAGCTGCTTCTAGGAGGTTATCAAGTATTTTCGCTCGACGATTCCATTCTTGGGTGGTTGGTTTGGCCCTTGTTCCTGTAACTCGAATCCAAGCCCGGTATATCCCATTTTAATTTTACACCATTGTCAACCATACGCCTTTTTTACTCTCTGATCGAGGTTCTCGGCATTGAAAAATCTTCGTAAACTAAATCACACGTGTATATGTTAACATTTAAGAGATATACAGTCAAGAAAATCAAGGGCAATGGTGAAATATATGCGGATTAGACACCAAAAAAAAACCCCTCAACCAATGGCTACAATTTAAGGAATGTGTTTAGTGATGGCATCAAATTCCTAATTTATGGAGAAAGGTCTGGTGGTAAGAAAAGCTGCTTCTTGGAGGTTGTCAAGTATTTTCGCTCGACGATTCCATTCTTGGGTGGTTGGTTTGGTCCTTATTCCTGTAACTCGAATCCTAGCCCAGTATATCCCATTTAATTTTACACCATTGTGAACCTTACGCCTTTTTTACTCTCTGATCGAGGATCTCGGCATTGAAAAATCTACGTAAACTAAATCACACGTGTATATTTTGACATTTAAGAGATATACAGTTAAGAAAATCAAGGGCAATGGTGATATATATGCGGATTTGACACCCAAAAAAAAACACTCAACAAATTGCTACAATTTAAGGAATGTGTTTAGTGACGGCATCAGATTCCTAATTGAAGGAGAAAGGTCTGGTGGCCAGAAAAGCTGCTTCTAGGAGGTTGTCAAGTGTTTTCGCTCGACGATTCCATTCTTGGGTGGTTTGTTTGGCCCTTGTTCCTTTAACTCGAATCCTAGGCCGGTATATCCCATTTTAATTTTACACCATTCTGAACCTTAAGCCTTTTTTACTCTACGATCGAGGTTCTCGGCATTGAAAAATCTCCGTAAACTAAATCACACTTGTGTATGTTGACATTTAAGAGATATACAGTCAAGAAAATCACGGGCAATGGTGATATATATGCGGATTAGACACAAAAAAAAAACACTCAACAAATGGCTACAACTTAAGGAATGTGTTTAGTGACGGCATCAGATTCCTAATTGATGGAGAAAGGTTTGGTGGCAAGAAAAGCTGCTTCTAGGAGGTTGTTTTCGCTCAATGATTCCATTCTTGGGTGGTTGGTTTGGCCCTTGTTCCTGTAACTCGAATCCTAGCCCGGTATATCCCATTTTAATTTTACACCATTGTGAACCCTACGCCTTTTTTACTCTCTGCTCGAGGTTCTCGACATTGAAAAATCTTCTTAAACTAAATAACACGTGTATATGTTGACATTTAAGAGATATACAGTCAAGAAAATCAAGGGCAATGGTGATATATATGCGGATTAAACACAAAAAAAAAAACACTCAACAAATGGCTACATTTTAAGGAATGTGTTTAGTGACGGCATCAGATTCCTAATTGACCGAGAAAGGTCTGGTGGCAAGAAAAGCTGCTTCATGGAGGTTGTCAAGTGTTTTTGCTGAACGATTCCATTCTTGGGTGGTTGGTTTGGCCCTTGTTCCTGTAACTCGAGTCCAAGCCCGGTATATCCCATTTTAATTTTACACCATTGTGAACCTTACGCCTTTTTTACTCTCTGATCGAGGTTCTCGGGATTGAAAAATCTTCCTAAACTAAATCACACGTGTATATGTTGACATTTAAGAGATATACAGTCAAGAAAATCAAGGGCAATGGTGATATATATGCGGATTAGACACAAAAAAAAAACACTCAACAAATGGCTACAATTTAAGGAATGTGTTTAGTGACGGCATCGGATTCCTAATTGATGGAGAAAGGTCTGGTGGTAAGAAAAGCTACTTCAAGTAGGTTGTCAAGTGTTTTCGCTCGACGATTCCTTTCTTGGGTGGTTGGTTTGGCCCTTGTTCCTGTAACTCAATTCCAAGCCCGGTATATCCCATTTTAATTTAACACCATTGTGAACCTTACGCCTTTTTTACTAGGTTCTCGGCATTGAAAAATCTTCGTAAACTAAATCACACGTGTATATGTTGACATTTAAGAGATATACAGTCAAGAAAATCAAGGGCAATGGTGATATATATGCGGATTAGACACCAAAAAAAACACTCAACAAATGGCTACAATTTAAGGAATGTGTTTAGTGATGGCATCGGATTCCTAATTGATGGAGAAAGGTCTGGTGGTAAGAAAAGCTGCTTCTAGTAGGTTGTCAAGTGTTTTCGCTCGACGATTCCATTCTTTGGTGGTTGGTTTGGCCCTTGTTCCTGTACCTCGAATCCTAGCCCGGTATATCCAATTTTAATTTTAAACCATTGTGAACCTTACGCCTTTTTTACTCTCTGATCGAGGTTCTCGGCGTTGAAAAATCTTCGTAAACTAAACCACACGTGTATATGTTGACATTTAAGAGATATACATTCAAGAAAATCAAGGGCAATGGTGATATATATGCGGATTAGACACCAAAAAAAAAAAAAACAAATGGCTACAATTTAAGGAATGTGTTTAGTGACTGCATCGGATTCCTAATTGATGGAGAAAGGTCTGGTGGTAAGAAAAGCTGCTTCTAGTAGGTTGTCAAGTGTTTTCGCTCGACGATTCCATTCTTGGATGGTTGGTTTGGCCCATGTTCCAGTACCTCGAATACTAGCCCGGTATATCCAATTTTAATTTTACACCATTGTGAACCTTACGCCTTTTTTACTCTCTGATCGAGGTTCTCGGCATTGAAAAATCTTCGTAAACTAAATCACACGTGTATATGTTGACATTTTGGAGATATACAGTCAAGAAAATCATGGGCAATGGTGATATATATACGGATTAGACACCAAAAAAAAACACTCAACCAATGGCTACAATTTAAGGAATGTGTTTAGGGACGGCATCAGATTCCTAAATTATGGAGAAAGGTCTGGTGGCAATAAAAGCTGCTTCTTGGAGGTTGTCAAGTGTTTTCGCTCGATGATTCCGTTCTTGGGTGGTTGGTTTGGCCCTTGTTCCTGTAACTCGAATCTTAGCCCGGTATATCCCATTTTAATTTTACACCATTGTGAACCTTACGCCTTTTTTACTCTCTGATCGAGGTTCTCGGCATTGAAAAATCTTCGTAAACTAAATCACACGTGTATATGTTTACATTTAAGAGATATACAGTCAAGAAAATCAAGGGCATTGGTGATATATATGCAGATTAGACATCAAAAAAAAAAAACACTCAACAAATCGCTACAATTTAAGGAATGGGTTTAGTGACGGCATCAGATTCCTAATTGATGGAGAAAGGTCTGGTGGCAAGAAAAGCTGTTTCTAGGAGGTTGTCAAGTGTTCTCGCTCGACGATTCCATTATTGGGTGGTTGGTGATGTGTGTAAAATGCAACATATAAATTACATCAAATGAGGCATAAAACTAACCCATTTTAAGTACTAATATTGGAAAAAGAGTGTTTTTGTCTTCCTTTTGTATTTTCAGGATTAAATGAGCTCAAAAACACAAAAGAAGCAAAAAGACAGCTAAATCCAACATAAATACAAGAAAAGGAACATAAGTGGACTGCCCGACCCCTCAACGGCATCTTCCCAAGCAAAATAGAGAAGGCAGAAGACTGAACACGCCCCGTGCTCAGCCAGCACGGGGCCGTGCCCAAGAAGCAGCAGAAAAGACAAACCTATAGAAGCTTCTATTGCCCACCACGGGGCCGTGCCCAGTGAACACGGGGGCGTGGCGAAAGTACAGCAGGCGCATTAATTGTAATTGCGAATTACAATTAATGAAGAGAGAGTGTCAGACAGGCACGGGGCCGTGTCCAGTGGACACGAGGCCGTGCCCAGCCTTCTGTTCAGCCTATAAATAGGAGTGCTTGGTTTCATTTCAACTCATCCCTTGGCACACCACCTCTCTCACACTTCATCCACCACCCACCACCATCACAACACCATCATCCACCACCATCATCCATTGTCCATCGTAGAGTGTGTGAGTCGTATCGGGATCCAAGATTGATCGTAAGAGTTCTTGACAATCAAGGCCATGTTTGCCTAAGTCTCTTACATCACTTGGTGAAGACAAAGTGTCTAGCATAATACTTTTTTATTTCTAATCTTTTGCACTTTTTATTTGGTTTTGTATTAATGACTTTAATAACTAGTTACTTATGTTGAAGGTAATCTTTCCTTATCGTTTGTCCGTGGTGTCTTGGCATTATTTTACTGTCTATATAAAATAAAAGATTTTCACCATTCATATCTCCACGGTCTATATGGAGGTATGTTGGCTACCTGGTCGGGGGTTAAGGGAACGGTTTGGTAAAGGTCTTTCCATTGTTCAGCGTTTAGAGGTCCTGCAATGGACCTGGGTCAAATATAGTAGGACCTCCTTCAATGCTTCACGGTATTGGATGGCGGGGGTCCAAACTCTTTGATCCCCTCATAAGTTAACTACTATTAATACTATAACCCGGCTATTTAGGACTGTATCCCTGCTGACTCAGACTACTTAGCCGAGGGTAACGTCACCGCCAAAAGTGAGGCCTACCATAATATTGCATTAATAACTTAATTCATTATCTTCCAATAATCCACCCTTTTAGGATTGTATCCTTGCTGACTCAAACTACTGGGGTGAGGGTAACGTCACCTTCAAAAGAGGGGCCTACTACAATAACTAAGATAATCTCTTAATTATGTGCAAAAGTGCGGAAATAATCAAAGGTTATACTAGATACGAGTCGGAACCAAGTGATTCATCTTGTCTATCTGTTTTTATTTTATTTTTATTTTCAGCATTTTAGTTAGTTTTTATTTTTCTTAGTTTAAAACATTTTTCTAAACTTTTTATTTTGATTAGACGTTGAGGATAAACCGGTACTAAAAGCTCTTATGTCCTTGGACGACCTCGGTATCTTACCAACGCTATACTACGCTCACGATGGGTGCACTTGCCCATATGTGTGTTTAGTGTTAGTAAAATATCGTGTTTTATAAATTTAAAACTTGGCTAAAAATAAGTGTTAAAAGGGCTTAAAATATACACCTAATATATATAACACTTTCACGCACATCAAGTTTTTGGCGCCGTTGCCGGGGACACAAAGATTTTAAGAAAGCTTAAAATCGACGGCCTAATCAGTTTTTCAAAACCTTTTCAAAACGCGCGCACATTTTTTCTGCATTTTAGTTTAGTTCGCATTTACAGTAGCCTGAACACGGGGCCGTGCTCACTGAACACGCCCCCGTGCTCAACGTAACCAGTAACTTTAATTAAAACGCCCAGATACAGATCCTGAACACGGGGTCGTGTTCACCAGACACGGGGCCGTGTCTAGCCTCTGTTTCCGTTTTTCTTTTTGTTTTCTGATCTCGAGACTTGGTTGTGGTCTGCTGAGTGATTCTTATGGATCTATACTCAGGAGGTTACAACTACACCTACGAGGAGGATGATTATAGGGGTAATTATTGCACTAATTGTCGTAATGCACGCTCGGTTCAAAATAATCACTCATATCAACCATCCAATTCATACACCTACTATGAGGAGCCCAGTTACGAACCACCAACTTCATACACATCCTATGAAGACCAAAGGTATGAACCTCCTCCCTCATACTCATACTTTGATGAACCAAGGTATGAGCCTTCTTACTCATACTTTGAGGAACCAAGGTATGAGCCACCACCTTCGTATGCTTACTATGAGGAACCTTGGCGTGAACAACCCACCTCATATGAGTATTATGGAGAACAAAATTACGAACCTTATCCATCATATGCTTACAATGAAGAACAATGGTGCGAACCATCGACTTCATATGAGTATTATGAGGAACAAAGGGTCGAACAACCGGATTCAAGCTTAGAAAATGCCGATTATTTTTCTATAACCGAAGTGACCGATAGAATATTAGAACACATTAGAGTTATCGATCGATGTATAAAAGAAGCTCGCGCAAGGGAAGAGGAGTCCCGCGCAAGAGAAGAATTAAAAAAGGAAGAGATAACTGAAAGTGTAAAAATGGAAGAACAAATAAGTGAAAAACCGACACATGAGTTAAACAACGAAAAAGGTGAGCCCGACAACGTTAAAATTCAAGAAGAGTCTAATTTTGAAGAAATTAATCTCTTGTCACCTTCTTTCGAAAACCATTGTTTAGTACCCACTCTTGCTAAGTTTTTAAAAGAGTTAAACACTAACACTAAAATTGACGAAACGGTAAGTGTTAAGTTAACTAATGATCAAACGTCGCTAATAAAAGAAGACCCATTTGAAATTAACATTACACCGGTTCCATGTTTCTTTCAAAATTCATTTATTAGTAATGTCACAATCGATAAAGATCTTTGTGTTAACATAATGCCTAACTACATTTTCGAAAAATTAAGTATTAGTGATTTTTCTCCACTTCAAATACCCATTTTTCTATCCAATCGGAAAGTAATAAAATCAATCGGTATAGTTGAAGATGTCTTGGTTCAAACAAATCAAATGGTAATCCCGACCGACTTTGTCATCCTCGATGACGCTCCTCTAGTGTTGGGGCGACCATTTGTAAAAACTCACGAAGCTTTGAAAAACCGAAAGTTCAAAAATCTACCTCTTCAATTAGGGGCATTTAAAAGAAGTGTCGATCTCGAACGATCAATGAAATATCCATTCGGCAATAATGACCCCCTAATTGAAGATGAAGATGAACCACCCGATACAAGTGAAGAGATTGACCACTTTGTTGAAGAAGAGGTCGCCATAGAACAAACTTTTAATGTTCTTGATTGAAATGAGCAACCAAATAAGGAGTCTCCCAAAGACCCACCACTTGAGCTCAAAGAACTTCCAAAAGGTTTGGAATATGCTTTTCTAGACAAAGATGGTAATTTACCTGTAATTATTTCGTCTAAACTAGATAACTTAGAAAAAGAAAAATTAATTAATCTTTTGAAAAAACACAAAAACGCAATAGCTTGGAAACTTGTAGACATAAAAGGAATTAGTCCTTCTATGTGCACACACAAAATTTTGATGAATGATGACTACAAATCGGTCATACAACCACAACGTCGAGTAAATCCAAATGTTCAAGAAGTGGTTAAAAATGAAGTCATCAAGCTACTTGACGCCGGACTTATCTATCCTATCTCCGATAGTCCTTGGGTAAGTCCCGTCCAAGTAGTTCCAAAGAAAGGAGGTACGACGGTAATAACTAACGAAAAGAATGAACTAATACCAACGAGAACCATCACAGGATGGAGAGTATGTATAGATTATAGACGATTAAATGAAGCAACAAGAAAGGATCACTTTCCTTTACCCTTCATTGATTAAATGTTAGAAAGATTATCCGGTCATAAATTTTACTGTTTCTTGGATGGTTTTTCAGGTTACTTTCAAATCCCGATAGCGCCCGAAGACCAAGAAAAGACAACTTTCACATGTCCCTATGGAACTTTTGCTTATCAACGCATGCCGTTTGGTCTATGCAATGCCCCAGCAACATTCCAACGTTGCATGGTAGCTATTTTCCATGACATGATAGAAAAGAAAATGGAAGTCTTCATGGATGACTTTTCTATCTTTGGGGATTCATATGACCAATGCCTCGATAACCTTGAACGAATGCTATCCCGATGTGAGGAAACTAACCTCGCCCTTAATTGGGAAAAATGCCATTTCATGGTAACGGAGGGAATAGTACTCGGTCACAAGATCTCAAACGAAGGAATGGAGGTGGATCGAGCCAAAATAGACAGCATTTCTAGATTACCACCTCCATCCTCCGTACGAGCTATCAGAAGTTTCCTAGGGCATGCCGGATTTTATAGACGGTTTATCAAAGACTTTTCAAAAATCTCAAGGCGTCTAACGAAATTACTTGAAAAAGATGCTCCATTCATCTTTGACAAGGATTGCAATCAAGCATTTCTAACCCTAAAAGAAATGTTAGTCAATGCACCTATCATGATAGCGCCTGATTGGAAATTTCCTTTCGAAATCACGTGTGATGCTAGTGACTTTGCAGTTGGAGCTGACTTGGGACAAAGAAAAGAAAAGCATTTCCACCCAATCTATTATGCTAGTAAAACACTTAATGATGCACAAGAAAATTACACAACAACTGAAAAAGAATTACTAGCTGTGGTATTTGCTTTTGATAAATTTCGTTCTTATCTTGTTCTTTCTAAAACTATAGTCTATACAGACCATGCAGCCATTCGATATCTCTTCAAGAAGCAAGACGCAAAACCACGTTTGCTTAGTTGGATTCTACTCCTCCAAGAATTTGATATTGAAATCAAGGACAAAAGAGGAGCAGAAAATACCGCGGCAGATCATCTTTCACGCTTAGAAGACCCAGCTTTAGAGGCAACCAGGGACGAGCAAATCAACGAAAAATTCCCTATTGAGTCCCTGGAGATGGTGGAATACAAGGAGGAGCCATGGTACGCCAACTATGTAACTACCTAGCTAGCGGTATAGTCGCAAAAGGGTGGCCACATCATCAAAGAAAAAAATTCTTTGCCAATGTGAAACACTACTTTTGGGAAGATCCATATCTTTTCAAAATGTGTGCCGACCAACTCGTCCGACGATGCGTACATGGTAGTGAAGCACGAAGAATTCTCCGCCATTGTCATGAAGGTCCATACGGAGGACATCATGGTGCTGCTAGTACCGCATGAAAGGTATTCGATTCAGGATTTTATTGGCCAACCATTTACAAAGACGCCCAAAGTCTTGTAAAAACACGTGATACTTGCCAAAGAACAGGTAATATTTCTTCCAAAAACGAAATGCCACAAAATGGCATTCTTGTTTGTGAAATTTTTGATGTGTGGGGACTCGACTTTATGGGACCTTTCCCACCATCGAAAGTCAACAAATATATACTTGTGGCAGTAGATTACTTGTCTAAATGGGCCGAGGCCGAGGCACTTCCAACAAATGATGGAAGAGTCGTGGTAAGATTTCTGAAAAAAATATTTTCTCGTTTTGGCACACCTAAAGCTTTAATAAGTGATAGAGGTACCCATTTTTGGAACCATCAACTTGAAAAAAATTTAACAAGATATGGGGTCTATCACCAGGTTTCAACAGCATATCACCCTCAAACAAACGGGCAAGCCGAAGTGACTAATAGAGGTTTAAAACGAATACTCGAAAAAATCGTAGGGATAAACAAAAAGGAATGGGCTGATAAGTTAGACGATGCTTTATGGGCTTTTCGAACTGCTTATAAAACAACAATAGGTACAACCCCGTATAAGCTAGTCTATGGAAAAAGTTGTCATTTGCCAGTAGAAATTGCACACAAAGCCTACTGGGCAATCAAAAATGTAAACTTGGATTTAGAATTTGCTGGTAAAAATCGATTTTGTCAATTAAATGAATTAGACGAGCTTAGGAATTATGCATACTCAAACTCTGAAATTTATAAGGAAAGAATGAAAAATTTGCATGACAAACATATTAAACCTAATGAATTTCGGGTAGGAGATCTAGTTCTTTTGTTTAATTCACGACTTCGATTGTTTCCTGGTAAATTAAAGTCTAGGTGGTCAGGACCTTTTTCCATCACCCATATTTTTCCACACGGTGCAGTAGAAATTAAATCTCGAAATGGGCCCCCATTTAAGGTCAATGGCCAACGGCTGAAACTCTATCAAGGATTCATTGAGGATGAGGAAGAAGATATCTCACTTCAAACGGTGGAAGAATAAAAACATCATGCCTGGTAAGTTACGAACGATTGAGACAACAAAATAAAGCGGTAAGTTTTCTAACCATAGCTTATGGGAAAAAGGGGCACTCACACGAGCACTAAAAAAAAAAAAAAAACTTGCTCGGCACGAGGCCGTGTCCGCTGGACACGGGGCCGTGTTCGCGCTGCAGTCGGGATAAATTCCCTTTTTCAAAACAGTTTCTTCATTCCACACGCCCCGTTTCCCCGCAAAAGCTCTGGTCCAGGCGATTTTTCGCAAAATTTCAACGTCTCCTATCGATCTAACAACATCAAGGTATGATTCTATCACTTTTAGTAGTTAGATTAGTTACTTGCATGTAGTTAAAACACCAAAAATTTGGGGAAAAATCTAGGGTTCTTGAAGTTCATCCGGATCGAACCTCAAATTTTTGTTTAGATCTGTTTGCATTTAGTTAGATTAGTGTTAAGGGAAGTAAATACACTTGTATTGTTCATAGATTCACCCGATTTCTTACAAAAACCCCAAACCCTTGTTCTTGAACCGAAAAAGATAAAATTGATAGGGTAAACGGGATATTTTGGGAAAAACGGCACTTAGGGTTTCATTTTCGGGGGAAACCGCATCTATTGGACCAAAAATTTTCAATTTTTCGGGACCGGGATGAAAAATGAAGTTTTTGGGTTACAGACATCTAGACACGGGGCCGTGCCCGCTGAACACGGGGCTGTGTCCAGCCCGCTGTTTGCAGTTTCTTTAAAAATCTCATTGTTTCGTGCAATTTTTGGTATATTCTTTCAGATGGCAAAGTTCATTAGGTTCAATGCAAGAGAGCTCGATGCAAGGGCAAGGTACGAGATACTTCAAACAAGACCCGAGGAGTACTCCAGGAGAGCTTGCACGGACCTGTTAACCTTGGTAAACCAGCTGGACCGATTCAACAACATCGTTACGGGACCACTAGCTGTTGCATTAAACACTAGGCTTCGGTCGGTGCATCAATGCACCATGGAGTTCTACAGTACCTTTACCTTCACTTCAAGGTGTGACCCATTCGACAATGAAGGGGTTGCATTTCGGTGTGGAGGGACAATGTACTCGATCTCTATGGCACAGTTTGGAGCCATAATAGGACTGTACCAGGAAGAGGAATCGGGAAACGAAGAAAATACCGGGGGATTACGAGACTTGGATGAAAATGAACGACAAGCCGCATGGGCTCAAATCGGTGAAGGAATCTACAACCCTAGTAGCACCAAGAGTACGAAGCTAAGGGATCCGCTCTATCGCTACATTCACAGGCTTCTCACCTACTCTCTAAACCAACGTCACGACAGTAGCGGCGTTGTAGGGTTAAAAGATTTGATTGTCCTTCACTGTATCCACAACCGGAAGCCTCTCGATGTTCCATATCTCCTGTTACGAAACATGCATCTCAACCGCCTTGCTCGCGCACCAACGCCTATCTTCTTCGAAGGATGGGTGTACCGTCTTTTCAAGCATTACACGCGAATTCCAAGGTCCTTTGAAAGAAGTCCATGGTCGGGACGAGTTGACTACCACATTTGCCGAGCCATGAACTTACTTTATGAGGCGGAAGACGGAACGGTGAGCTTCCAAAGGACGCAAGGCTATGCGTGGAACCCGCAGGAGGCCCTAGTTCTTCACGCACCACCTCCCCACTACCAGTATCAACCCCATGGTGATCCGGGTCAATCCTCCTCACAAGGAGGCGGTTTTCCTAACTTTCAAAGCTTACATGATCTTATGCAGGAAAACCTCATGTGTACCAGGAACGCCTACAACCTCGCCAACAACACATACCACCAGGTCGGAGCCATTGAACGCAACATCAACGATATACAAGACGATATCGGAAGCATCCGGGAGTATATGGCGGGGCATGGGGATGGAGGTGATGATAACGATGAGGACATGGAGTAGGGAGTTTGGAGGAGCAGGACCGGGTTGATGGCAAGCCCACAGGTTTAAGTCCCTTTATCTATCGAACAATTGGTGGCCTGCGTGCCAAATGTTGAACAATTTACTTTCCTTGACCGCTTTTATTTTCCGTTTTATTTTTCTTTTACTTTCTGCTTGGAACAATTAACTATGGTAATGTAAGATGTTTGTGTTACTTGGTATGGTATTAAGTGATGAAACAGGTACAAACTAAGGCTTGGAGTGCTAAACCTCAGCACTTATAGGGCTAGGATGGAAAAAACCGGGGGAAGAAACCTGTTTTTCAGGCTTACAGACTGTCCACACGGGGACGTGTCCAGCCAACACGCCCCCGTGCTCACCTCCCAGACCTGCTGTTTGGTTACTGTCCTGTAGATTTTTGTCAGACACGGGGCCGTGCCTAACCAACACGCCCCCGTATTCACCTTCTGTAAGTTTTCGTTACTGGCAGTTCGCCACGGGGTCGTGTCCAGACTGCCAGTAACATAAATCTTTGCTTTTAACACCATTTTACACATCTAATCAACCTAAAAATTTATTTTTGGGACACATTGAGGACAATGTGTAATTTAAGTGTGGGGGGGATGCTAAAACCTTGAATCTTGCAAGTCCTAAATACAAGCCTTACACAAAACTCTATTGGAACCGCTAATCACCCCAATTTTTTTTTTTAAATTTCATTTTTTTTTACTTGTCTAGGTTTAACTCGGGAAATTCAAGTTCTCAAAAAGGTTATATTTTTACGAATTTACAACCGATAGCGTAGTGATAAAAAGAACCAACATAAGAAAATTATGAAAAGGCATGGCAAACTTAGTTAAAATTTGATTATATATACTTGATCACATAAAAACCCATTCCCACAAAAGTGAGTTTTGAGCCTTTATTGAGCATACAATTACATATCATTAAACTAAATGCTCATTTTTCGTTTCTTGTGTGAATAGCCGTTTGGTTCTTACGACTCTAGAACTTGCCATGACGATACATTCCCGGTCCTTATCAACTTAAACCCGAGTAAGTAAATGATGGAGGCATTAGGACTAACCCTTTTTATTTCTACACCATTATTTTTCTTTTTCTTTTACCACCTACCCAAAAATCCCCCTAGTTTGCCCCTTTGAGCCTAAACCTTTTCATTTCATAACCCAAACCAAACACCCTTTTACCCACCAAAACCTTTTTCATTTTTAACCCTTTGTTTTAGTAACAAGTTCGGTTTTTTCGTATGATCGTTCAAAAAAAAAAAAAAAACTTTTTGTGTTGATGATGAAGCAAAAAAGAAAATAAACAAACAAGTTCATCAAAAATAACTTTGTTTGAATAAAAGCTTCATCAAAATAAAAGTTACAAAAAAATAGAAAGTCCTACGAAAACCGACACTTGTTACGCTTTTCACCCTTTTTACTAACCACTAACCACTATCCCAACCACCTACCTTTAACCCAAGCCTAACCCTTAACCCATAAAGTCCTCTTGATATTTACAAAGGTATAAAAGTTAAAAAGGAGGAGGATTGATTGCTTGGCAAGCTTATGGTAGGAATAAGTTTCATGCTGCTCTCGAGTGATTCACTAAAAATACACCTTCGGCCGAGTGTGAGTGATTTCTCCCGTGAGGTATGTGAACTTGTATATAAATGGAATTTTAAAAAGGCATGTTATGCCCAAATAAGTAATTTCTCCTATGAAACGTTCTAAACAAATCATTACGAATAGGATTGTAAATAGATAAAAATAAAACCCAAAAAGATCTTGGATTCCCAACACTCTACGACAAGCCAAAACCTTCTCTTCTACCCATTCCATTTGGGAGTGTAAGCCACATATTAAAGAGTTTTGCTTGAGGACAAGCAAAAGTTCAAGTGTGGGGGTATTTGATGTGTGTAAAATGCAACATATAAATTACATCAAATGAGGCATAAAACTAACCCTTTTTAAGTACTAATATTGGAAAAAGAGTGTTTTTGTCTTCCTTTTGTATTTTCAGGATTAAATGAGCTCAAAAACACAAAAGAAGCAAAAAGACAGCTAAATCCAACATAAATACAAGAAAAGGAACATAAGTAGACTGCCCGACCCCTCAACGACATCTTCCCAAGCAAAATAGAGAAGGCAGAAGACTAAACACGCCCCGTGCTCAGCCAGCACGGGGCCGTGCCCAAGAAGCAGCAGAAAAGACAAACCTATAGAAGCTTCTATTGCCCACCACGGGGCCGTGCCAAGTGAACACGGGGGCGTGGCGAAAGTACAGCAGGCGCATTAATTGTAATTGCGAATTACAATTAATGAAGAGAGAGAGTGTCAGACAGGCACGGGGCCGTGTCCAGCGGACACGGGGCCGTGCCCAGCCTTCTGTTCAGCCTATAAATAGGAGTGCTTGGTTTCATTTCAACTCATCCCTTGGCACACCACCTCTCTCACACTTCATCCACCACCCACCACCATCACAACACCATCATCCACCACCATCATCCATTGTCCATCGTAGAGTGTGTGAGTCGTCTCGGGATCCAAGATTGATCGTAAGAGTTCTTGACAATCAAGGCCATGTTTGCCTAAGTCTCTTACATCACTTGGTGAAGACAAAGTGTCTAGCATAATACTTTTTATTTCTAATCTTTTGCACTTTTTATTTGGTTTTGTATTAATGACTTTAATAACTAGTTACTTATGTTGAAGGTGATCTTTCCTTATCGTTTGTCCGTGGTGTCTTGGCATTATTTTACTGTCTATATAAAATAAAAGATTTTCACCATTCATATCTCCACAGTCTATATGGAGGTATGTTGGCTACCTGGTCGGGGGTTAAGGGAACGGTTTGGTAAAGGTCTTGCCATTGTTCAGCGTTTAGAGGTCCTGCAATGGACCTGGGTCAAATTTAGTAGGACCTCCTTCAATGCTTCACGGTATTGGATGGCGGGGGTCCAAACTCTTTGATCCCCTCATAAGTTAACTACTATTAATACTATAACCCGGCTATTTAGGACTGTATCCCTGCTGACTCAGACTACTTAGCCGAGGGTAACGTCACCGCCAAAAGCGGGGCCTACCATAATATTGCATTAATAACTTAATTCATTATCTTCCAATAATCCACCCTTTTAGGATTGTATCCTTGCTGACTCAAACTACTGGGTGAGGGTAACGTCACCTTCAAAAGAGGGGCCTACTACAATAACTAAGATAATCTCTTAATTATGTGCAAAAGTGCAGAAATAATCAAAGGTTATACTAGATACGAGTCAGAACCAAGTGATTCATCTTGTCTATCTGTTTTTATTTTCAGCATTTTAGTTAGTTTTTATTTTTCTTAGTTTAAAACATTTTTCTAAATTTTTATTTTGATTAGACGTTGAGGATAAACCGGTACTAAAAGCTCTTGTGTCCTTGGACGACCTCGGTATCTTACCAACGCTATACTACGCTCACGATGGGTGCACTTGCCCATATGTGTGTTTAGTGTTAGTAAAATATCGTGTTTTATAAATTTAAAACTTGGCTAAAAAGAAGTGTTAAAAGGGCTTAACATATACACCTAATATATATAACACTTTCACGCACATCAGTTGGTTTGGCCCTTGTTCTTGTAACTCGAATCCTAGCCAGGTATATCCTATTTTAATTTACACCATTGTGAACCTTACGCCTTTTTTACTCTCTGATCGAGGTTCTCGGCATTGAAAAATCTTCGTAAACTAAATCACACGTGTATATGTTGACATTTAAGAGATATACAGTCAAGAAAATCAAGGGCAATGGTGATATATATGCGGATTAGACACAAAAAAAACACGCAACATATGGCTACAATTTAAGGAATGTGTTTAGTGACGACATCAGATTCCAAATTTAAGGAGAAAGGTCTGGTGGCAAGAAAAGCTGCTTCTAGGAGGTTGTCAAGTGTTTTCGCTAGACGATTCCATTCTTGGGTGGTTGGTTTGGCCCTTGTTCCTGTAACTCGAATCCTAGCCCGGTATATCCCATTTTAATTTTACACCATTGTGAATCTTACGCCTTTTTTACTCTCTGATCGAGGTTCTCGGCATTGAAAACTCTTCGTAAACTATATCACACGTGTATATGTTGACATTTAAGAGATATACAACAATAAAATCAAGGGCAATGGTGATATATATGCGGATTAGACACCAAAAAAAACACTCAACAAATGGCTACAATTTTAGGAATGTGTTTAGTGACGGCATCAGATTCCTAATTGTTTTCGCTCGACGTTTCCATTCTTGGGTGGTTGGTTTGGCCCTTGTTCCAGTAACACGAATCCTATCCCGGTATATCCCATTTTAATTTTACACCATTGTGAACCTTACGCCTTTTTTACTCTCTGATCGAGGTTCTCGGCATTGAAAAATCTACGTAAACTAAACCACACGTGTATATGTTGACATTTAAGAGATATACAGTCAAGAAAATTAAGGGCAATGGTGATATATATGCGGATTAGACACAAAAAAAAAACACTCAACCAATGGCTACAATTTAAGGAATGTGTTTAGTGACGGCATCAGATTCCTAAATTATGGAGAAAGGTCTGGTGGCAATAAAAGCTGCTTCTAGGAGGTTGTCAAGTGTTTTCGCTCTATGATTCCATTATTGGGTGGTTGGTTTGGCCCTTGTTCCTGTAACTCAAATCCTAGGCCGGTGTATCCCATTTTAATTTTACACCATCGTGAACCTTACGCTTTTTTTACTCTCTGATCGAGGTTCTCGGCATTGAAAAATCTTCGTAAACTAAATCACACGTGTATATGTTGACATTTAAGAGATATACAGTCAAGAAAATCAAGGGCAATGGTGATATATATGCGGATTAGACACAAAAAAAACACTCAACATATGGCTACAATTTAAGGAATTGTTTAGTGACGGCATCAGATTCCAAATTGATTGAGAAAGGTCTGGTGGCAAGAAAAGCTGCTTCTAGGAGGTTGTCAAGTGTTTTTGCTAGACGATTCCATTCTTGGGTGGTTGGTTTGGCCCTTGTTCCTGTAACTCGAATCCTAGCCCGGTATATCCGATTTTAATTTTACACCATTGTGAACCTTACGCTTTTTTTACTCTCTGATCGAGGTTCTCGGCATTGAAAACTCTTAGTAAACTAAATCACACGTGTATATGTTAACATTTAAGAGATATACAGTCAATAAAATCAAGGGCAATGGTGATATATACGCGGATTAGACACCAAAAAAAAACACTCAACAAATGGCTACAATTTAAGGAATGTGTTTAATGACGGCATCAGATTCCTAATTGATGGAGAAAGGTCTGGTGGCAAGAAAAGCTGCTTCTAGGAGGTTGTCAAGTGTTTTCGCTTGATGATTCCCTTCTTGCGTGGTTGGTTTGGCCCTTGTTCCTGTAACTCGAATCCTAGCCCGGTATATCTCATTTTAATTTTACACCATTGTGAACCTTACGCCTTCTTTACTCTCTGATCGAGGTTCTCGGCATTGAAAAATCTTCGTAAACTAAATCACACGTGTATATGTTGACATTTAAGAGATATACAGTCAAGAAAATCAAGGGCAATGGTGATATATATGCGGATTAGACACCAAAAAAAAAAACACTCAACAAATGGCTACAATTTAAGGAATGTGTTTAGTGATGGCATCGGATTCCTAATTGATGGAGAAAGGTCTGGCGGTAAGAAAAGCTGCTTCTAGTAGGTTGTCAAGTGTTTTCGCTCAACGATTCCATTCTTTGGTGGTTGGTTTGGCCCTTGTTCCTGTACCTCGAATCCTAGCCCGGTATATCCAATTTTAATTTTAAACCATTGTGAACCTTACGCCTTTTTTACTCTCTGATCGAGGTTCTCGGCATTGAAAAATCTTCGTAAACTAAACCACACGTGTATATGTTGACATTTAAGAGATATACATTCAAGAAAATCAAGGGCAATGGTGATATATATGCGGATTAGGCACCAAAAAAAAAAAAACACTCAATCAATGGCTACAATTTAAGGAATGTGTTTAGTGACGGCATCAGATTCCTAAATTATGGAGAAAGGTCTGGTGGCAATAAAAGCTGCTTCTAGGAGGTTGTCAAGTGTTTTCGCTCGATGATTCCATTATTGGGTTGTTGGTTTGGCCCTTGTTCCTGTAACTCGAATCCTAGCCCGGTGTATCCTATTTTAATTTTACACCATTGTGAACCTTACGCCTTCTTTACTCTCTGATCGAGGTTCTCGGCATTGAAAAATCTTCGTAAACTAAATCACACGTGTATATGTTGACATTTAAGAGATATACAGTCAAGAAAATCAATGGCAATGGTGATATATATGCGGATTAGACACAAAAAAAAAACACTCAACAAATGGCTACAATTTAAGGAATGTGTTTAGTGACGGCATCGGATTCCTAATTGATGGAGAAAGGTCTGGTGGTAAGAAAAGCTGCTTCTAGTAGGTTGTCAAGTGTTTTCGCTCGACGATTCCATTCTTTGGTGGTTGGTTTGTCCCTTGTTCCTGTACCTCGAATCCTAGCCCGGTATATCCAATTTTAATTTTAAACCATTGTGAACCTTACGCCTTTTTTACTCTCTGATCGAGGTTCTCGGCATTGAAAAATCTTCGTAAACTAAACCACACGTTTATATGTTGACATTTAAGAGATATACATTCAAGAAAATCAAGGGAAATGGTGATATATATGCGGATTAGACACCAAAAAAAAACACTCAACCAATGGCTACAATTTAAGGAATGTGTTTAGTGACGGCATCAGATTCCTAAATTATGGAGAAAGGTCTGGTGGCAATAAAAGCTGCTTCTAGGAGGTTGTCAAGTGTTTTCGCTCGATGATTCCATTATTGGGTGGTTGGTTTGGCCCTTGTTCCTGTAACTCGAATCCTAGCCCGGTGTATCCCATTTTAATTTTACACCATTGTGAACCTTACGCCTTTTTTACTCTCTGATCGAGGTTCTCGGCATTGAAAACTCTTCGTAAACTAAATCACACGTGTATGTGTTGAAATTTAAGAGATATACAGTCAAGAAAATCAAGGGCAATGGTGATATATATACGGATTAGACACCAAAAAAAAAAACACTCAACAAATGGCTACAATTTAAGGAATGTGTTTAGTGATGGCATCAGATTCCTAATTGATTGAGAAAGGTCTGGTGGCAAGAAAAGCTGCTTCTAGGAGGTTGCCAAGTGTTTTCGCTCGACGTTTCCATTCTTGGGTGGTTGGTTTGGCCCTTGTTCCAGTAACTCGAATCCTTGCCCGGTATATCCCATTTTAATTTTACACCATTGTGAACCTTACGGCTTTTTTACTCTCTGATCGAGGTTCTCGGCATTGAAAAATCTTCGTAAACTACATCACACGTGTATATGTTGACATTTAAGAGATATACAGTCAAGAAAATCAAGGGCAATGGTGATATATATGCGGATTAGACACCAAAAAAAAACACTCAACAAATGGCTACAATTTAAGGAATGTGTTTAGTGACGGCATCAGATTCCTAATTGATGGAGAAAGGTCTGGTGGCAAGAAAAGATTCTTCTAGGAGGTTGTTAAGTGTTTTCGCTCGACGAGTCCATTCCTGGGTGGTTGGTTTAGCCCTTGTTCCTGTAACTCGAATCCTAGCCCGGTATATCCCATTTTAATTTTACACCATTGTGAACCTTACGCCTTTTTTACTCTCTGATCGAGGTTCTCGGCATTGAAAAATCTTTGTAAACTAAATCACACGTGTATATGTTGACATTTAAGAGATATATAGTCAAGAAAATCAAGGGCAATGGTGATATATATGCGGATTAGACACCAAAAAAAAAACACTCAACAAACGGCTACAATTTAAGGAATGTGTTTAGTGACGGAATCAGATTCCTAATTGACGGAGTAAGGTCTGGTGGCAAGAAAAGCTGCTTCTAGGAGGTTGTCAAGTGTTTTCGCTCGACAATTCCATTCTTGGGAGGTTGGTTTGGCCCTTGTTCCATTAACTCGAATCCTAGCCCGGTATATCCCATTTTAATTTTACACCATTGTGAACCTTACGCCTTTTTTACTCTCTGATCGAGGTTCTAGGCATTGAAAAATCTTTGTACACTAAATCACACGAGTATATGTTGACATTTAAGAGATATACAGTCAAGAAAATCAAGGGCAATGGGGATATATATGCGGATTAGACACCAAAAAAAAACACTCAACAAATGGCTACAATTTAAGGAATGTGTTTAGTGATGGCATCAGATTCATAATTGATGGAGAAAGGTCTGGTGGCAAGAAAAGCTGCTTCTAGGACATTGTCAAGTGTTTTCGCCAGACGATTCCCTTCTTGGGTGGTTGGTTTGGCCCTTGTTCCTATAACTCGAATCCTAGCCCGGTATATTCCATTTTAATTTTACACCATTGTGAACCTTACGCCTTTTTTACTCTCTGATCGAGGTTCTCGGCATTAAAAAATCTTCGTAAACTAAATCACACGTGTATGTTGACATTTAAGAGATATACAGTCAAGAAAATCAAGGGCAATGGGGATATATATGCGGATTAGGCACCAAAAAAAAAACACGCAACAAATGGCTACAATTTAAGGAATGTGTTTTGTGACGGCATTATATTCCTAATTGATGGAGAAAGGTCTGGTGGCAAGAAAAGCTGCTTCTAGGAGGTTGTCAAGTGTTTTCGTTCGACGATTCCATTCTTGGGTGGTTGGTTTGGCCCTTGTTCCACTAACTCGAATCCTAGCCCGGTATATCCCATTTTAATTTTACACCATTGTGAACCTTACGCCTTTTTTACTTTCTGATCGAGGTTCTAGGCATTGAAAAATCTTTGTACACTAAATCACACGAGTATATGTTGACATTTAAGAGATATACAGTCAAGAAAATCAAGGGCAATGGGGATATATATGCGGATTAGACACCAAAAAAAAACACTCAACAAATGGCTACAATTTAAGGAATGTGTTTAGTGATGGCATCAGATTCATAATTGATGGAGAAAGGTCTGGTGGCAAGAAAAGCTGCTTCTAGGACGTTGTCAAGTGTTTTCGCCAGACGATTCCCTTCTTGGGTGGTTGGTTTGGCCCTTGTTCCTATAACTCGAATCCTAGCCCGGTATATCCCATTTTAATTTTACACCATTGTGAACCTTACGCCTTTTTTACTCTCTGATCGAGGTTCTCGGCATTGAAAAATCTTCGTACACTAAATCACATGTGTATATGTTGACATTTAATAGATATATAGTCTAGAAAATCAAGGGCAATGGTGATATATATGCGTATTAGACACCAAAAAAAAACACTCAACAAATGGCTACAATTTAAGGAATGTGTTTAGTGACGGCATCAGATTCCTAATTGATGGAGAAAGGTCTGGTGGTGAGAAAAGCTGCTTCTAGGAGGTTGCCAAGTGTTTTCACTCGACGATTCCATTCTTGGGTGGTTGGTTTGTCCCTTGTTCCTATAACTCGAATCTTAGCCAAGTATATCCCATTTTAATTTTACACCATTGTGAACCTTATGCCTTTTTTACTCTCTGATCGAGGTTCTCGGCATTGAAAAATCTTCGTAAACTAAATAACACATGTATAGGTTGACATTTAAGAGATATACAATCAAGAAAATTAAGGGTAATGGTGATATATATGCGGATTAGACACCAAAAAAAACACTCAACAAATGGGTACAATTTAAGGAATGTGTTTAGTGACGGCATCAGATTCCTTATTGATGGAGAATGGTCTGGTGGCAAGAAAAGCTACTTCTAGGAGGTTGTCAAGTGTTTTCGCTCGACGATTCCATTCTTGGGTGGTTGGTTTGGCCCTTGTTCCTCTAACACGAATCCTAGCCCGGTATATCCCATTTTAATTTTACACCATTGTGAACCTTACGCCTTTTTTGCTATCTGATTGAGGTTCTAGGCATTGAAAAATCTTCGTAAACTAAATCACACGTGTATATGTTGACATTTAAGAGATATACAGTTAAGAAAATCAAGGGCAATTGTCACACCCCCAAAATCCACTCGCGGAGTATCACCGCTTGGAGGCGTGACTAACCAGGATCAAGCCACCAATCATATTGAACAATACCATTAAGTAAATAAAAACCCAACCCAATATAATTGGTGTTTCAAAATAAACCAAACATGTTTAAGAAATCAGCGGTAGCATAGTAATGTGTAAATAACCAAAACATAGTTTAACGTTCAAATGTTAAGTGTAGGACATAACAGTCCATATCCCACAACGATCACGCCTCCCCGTGCAATCTCCAGAAGTACCTAACGACCTGTAAAGCATGTAACAACGAGTCAACAAACAAAGTTGAGCAAGTTCACAGTTGGTTGTTTAGTTAATGAGTTCATTTCAATAATCGCAAGTTTGTTTCGTAATCCACGTTTTAATCAGTATCCTTGTTTCCCAAACCATTTCAATAATTAGTGGGGGCTTTCCATGTGAACCACTAGACCGTACCATATCGACTACTAACGAGAATAAGTTGTGCCCTACAACAGTGTCTATCATCACTAACAGTTTGCCATAGTCCATTAGTACACGCCCGTTCGAACGACATGGTGTGAGGTTTGTCAAACCTAATAGCGCTATTAACTAATGACCCAATCGCCATCGGCCTCGGCGATTAAGCAGATATAAAGTGAGGGACTTCATGATAGAGTTTTGTCTAGTAAGTTTAAGGTTGTTGTCCTACCCAAGGAGGACGAACGTACGTAGTTCTACCCAAGGAGAATACGCAGGATTTATGGTGGCATCCTACCCAAGGAGGATGGCCGTACATATCCTACCCAAGGAGGATATGTAGGTTCCGTTTTAGTTTATTAACCCATTCCCAAACCACCGGGAATCCCATGCCTTGTAGAAAGTGTGAACTCACCTTGGTTTGCTCGGCAGGTATTTCACTTGTTAAAAATTCTTTAGTCAATCACGTCCTATTATAGTTACCATGTTTCGTTAGGTTCGTATTCGGTTAACGGCACATATACACACATTCAACACGTAGCACAAACATCACATATTCATATAATTCAGGATAACCCCTTGATACAACCTAACTTGTAACATTAATATCATCACACAGGAACTTGTCACTATATAATTAATAATTCGAGCCAATTAACAAAATACCTTTACTACTCAAGATACACAGCAACTTGTCATCATAATTAATAATCGGTTATCATCTCCTAATAGTCATAGCACAATATTACCCATCCCTATTTTAGTCAATCGGCCTATTACAAAATTCCCAAACCAATCCGGCCCACAACCCATAATTGAAAGCATCACAAAGGCAACAATTAACAATACATATGAATCTCGAACAGGTTAACATCTACTCACAATACCTTACATCCCATACTATGATGTCACCTCAATCAATAGGCTAGCACACTATTATCAACCCTAGCAATAACGGCCGGCCACTTATTAATGTTTTCAAGCTTTGATTGGACTAATTGTTTGTAGTGGGCTGCCAACTCAATATCATTGGACCGATTAGTTTGGTGGTTTTGATTAATATATTGGGCCGCTAACTTTAAAGATTGAATCATGGATCCAACTCAACCACATGGTGGCTGCTATTTTATTGAATTTCACCATCACATGTATAAGGGAAGTAGTAGCCGGCAAGAGTTATTATGTATAGTAGTTTAATAATCTGTTTTATCAATTAACAAGATGACAAAGAAAATTAAATCAAGGATCTCAAACAATAACACCAATCATTCATTAGATGAGCAAGTTACATACAATTTATGCAAAACATTAGTGGCCGACAATTTACATACATATCCATTCTCACGCAACAAGAATTTACTAACCAGTTTGATACTTCGATGCACAGGAGGAAGGAGTCTACTGCCGTCGCCAATCACAGGGGGTAATCACAGGGGGTAGGGTTATGCGTAAGTTTTTGAGTTTATGTTATGGAACTACATATATGCATGTTATCATTTATGGGGGCTTTGAGGCGGTTCCTTTATTAACCGAGATGGGCTCCAGCCCATTGCACAATTAGGAAGGGATATTCAACGAGGGTACAAACAATTTGGATTATAATTCTAATATCTAAACAAATGGGTCGGTTATGCTAAAACTGTTGAGCTACGAGGATTGGGCCACGTTAATCTACACATACAAGGTTGGGCTTGAGTAAAACAAGATTTATCCAATATCCGGGTGCGGCCCAAGATGTTAATGTGTTAATTAGCCGAATCATACACATTTAGTTTAACAGAGTTATCATAGAGCGGAACTTTTTAACACCTAAGAGGGAAAATAACGAGAAATAAAGATAGTAAGATAGAACGTTATTGACCTTGAAAGTCCGGGTTGTCACATCATCCCCAACTTGAAAGAAATTTCGTCCTGAAATTTAGCACGTAGTTACTGAGGAAGCTAGTTAGTTTGCGTGGTTTCCTGGTTTTTTCCTGGGGTGTCACATCATCCCCCCGTTGGTTTGGAATTTCGTCCCGAAATTCCACAGTAGCTTCAGCCTCAGTAGTGTTTGCACTTTTCTCGAACAACTGGGGATACTTGTGTTTCATTTGGTCTTCTCGTTCCCATGTAAACTCTGGGCCACGACGGGAGTTCCAACGAACTCGAACAAGAGGTATTCTGGTGCGCTTCAGAACCTTAACGTCTCGGTCCATGATTACAACTGGTTCCTCGATGAATCGCAACTTATCGTCGATAGTGAGCTCCTTCAAAGGAACTATGAGGGTCTCATCTGACAGACACTTCTTCAGATTTGACACGTGAAATACGTTGGGAACTCCACTGAGTTCGGCGGGTAGGTTTAGTTTGTAGGCCACCATGCCTATTTTCTCTATGATTTCGAAAGGTCCAACGTAACGCGGATTGAGTTTGCCTCGTTTGCCAAAACGAACTACACCTTTCCAAGGTGAGACTTTGAGTAGCACTCGATCCCCAACCTGGAACTCGAGTGGTTTCCTGCGCTTATCAGCGTAGCTTTTCTGACGGTAATGAGCTGCCGCCATTCGTTGTCGTATCTGAGCAATCCTTTCTGTTGTGTCTACTACAAGTTCTGGGCCAGTGATTTGGTTGTCACCAACTTCTGCCCAGCAAAGAGGTGATCGGCATTTACGTCCGTACAATGCCTCAAACGGAGCGGTTTGAATGCTGGTGTGGTAACTGTTATTATACGAAAACTCCACTAACGGGAGATGTTTTTCCCAGCCGTTACCAAAATCAATCACACCTGCTCTAAGCATGTCTTCAAGGGTTTGGATAGTGCGCTCAGACTGCCCATCCGTCTGTGGATGATAAGCGGTGCTCATGTCCAGATGTGAGCCAAAAGATTTGTGCATTGCTTGCCACAGTTCTGAAGTAAAACGCACATCACGATCGGAAATAATGGAGGTTGGCACCCCGTGCCTCGAAACCACTTCCTTTAAATAAACGTATGCTAAAGTAGAAAACTTATCTGTTTCTTTGATAGCAAAAAAGTGTGCAGACTTAGTTAATCGATCCACTATCACCCAAATAGTGTCATTTCCGCATTGAGATCTAGGCAGGCCAGTAACAAAATCCATGGAAATTTGCTCCCATTTCCATTGCGGAATCTCTGGTTGTTGGAGTAGGCCCGATGGTTTCTAGTATTCAGCTTTGACTCTCGCACAAGTCAAACATTTGCCAACGTAGGTTCCTATGTGGGCTTTCATGCTAGGCCACCAGTATGTAGTCTTTATGTCATGGTACATCTTATTTGAACCAGGATGTACCGAATAACGAGACTTATGTGCTTCATCCATCACAAGCTCGCGTAAGTTTCCAGAGTGTGGGACCCAAATGCGCCCTGTAACGTAGTAAGCACCATCTTCCTTTTGTTCTAATCGTTTCCTTGATCCACGTAGGGCTTCAGCCCTGACGTTTTCTGGTTTCAACGCTTCTACCTGAGCATCTCGTATCTGGGAAGGAAGACTAGATTGGATGGTGAGTTGTAACGCTCGCACACACTTAGGTGTAGTATCCTTTCGACTGAGGGCGTCAGCTACAACATTGGCTTTGCCCGGATGGTACTTGATCGCGCATTCATAATCATTCAATAGCTCGACCCATCGACGTTGCCGCATGTTCAACTCCTTTTGCTTGAAGATATGCTCGAGACTCCTGTGATCGGTGTAGATGGTGCACTTGGTACCGTACAGGTAATGTCTCCATATCTTAAGCACGAAAACAACTGCTCCCAGCTCCAGGTCGTGAGTAGTGTAGTTCCTTTCGTGAATCTTAAGTTGCCGCGATGCATAAGCAGTGACTTTTTCCCGTTGCATTAACACACAACCAAGACCCTGAATTGACGCGTCACAATAAACCACAAAATCGTCTGTGCCCTCTGGCAATGAGAGAATTGGTGCGCTACAGAGTCTATCCTTCAAGTGTTGAAATACTGATTCTTGTGCATCACCCCAACGATAGGTGACACCTTTCTGAGTTAGTGAGGTGAGGGGTTGTGCAATCTTGGAGAAATCCTTGATGAACCTTCTATAGTAGCCCGCCAAACCCAAGAATTGGCGGATTTCTGTCGGTGTACGGGGTGCAGGCCAGTTCTTGATCGAGTCTACCTTGGATGGATCAACGTGTATCCCATCCTTGTTTACCACGTGGCCTAGAAAGTGGACTTCACGAACCCAAAAGTCGCATTTCGAAAACTTAGCGTACAATTGTTCTGTTCGGAGGAGTTCCAAAATAAGTCGTAGATGGTGCTCGTGTTCCTCCTGACTCTTCGAATAGATCAGGATGTCGTCGATGAAAACAATAACGAACTTATCCAGGTAAGGCTTGCACACTCTGTTCATAAGATCCATGAAGACTGCAGGTGCATTCGTCAATCCGAAAGGCATAACCAGAAACTCGTAATGTCCATACCGAGTCCCGAACGCTGCCTTAGAGATGTCCTCGTCTTGGACTCTTAGTTGATGGTAGCCTGACCTCAGGTCAATCTTCAAATAGTAGCTCGATCCTTGCAACTGATCGAACAAGTCATCAATACGTGGAAGTGGATAGAGATTCTTTACAATCACCTTGTTGAGTTCGCGGTAGTCGATACACATTCTGAAAGTACCGTCTTTTTTCTTCACAAATAATACTGGAGCTCCCCAAGGCGAAGAGCTAGGATGAATAAAACCCTTATCCAAGAGCTCTTGCAGTTGCGTGGACAGTTCTTCAAGTTCTGATGGGGCTAAGCGATATGGTGCTCGAGCTATTGGTGCTGCTCCAGGAGCTAGCTCGATCTGAAACTCAACTTGGCGATGAGGCGGTAGACCAGGCAATTCCTCAGGAAACACTTGAGGAAAATCGCGTACAATTGGAATTTCTTCTATCTTCTTCTCTTTCGTTGATGCGTCAGTAACGAGGGCTAAAATAGAAGTGTGGCCCTTTCGCAAACACTTCTGGGCCTTAAGGAAGGAGATGATGCCCACAACAGCACCACTCTTGTCACTTTGAATCACGAGAGGTTCTTTACCAGAACGGGGAATACGAACGATCTTCTCCTTGCAAAGGATCTCTGGTTGTTGTTGCGATAACCAATCCATCCCAATGACGATGTCGAAACTACCCAAAACTATATGAATGAGATCGATAGAGAAGGTCTGACCAGCTAAGGCGAGGTTACAACCCTTAACTATGTGTGTGGTCTCTAAACTTTTACCGTTTGCTAACTCTACGACATGCTTGGTGTTCAAAAGTGTTGGTGTGCGTTTAAGCATTTGACTAACTTTTAGAGACACATAACTGGTATCGGCACCCGAATCAAATAAAACAGTAACAAAGAAGTCGTCGAGAAGAAACTTACCCATCACCACGTTAGGATCATTCCTTGCGTCACCCTGACCAATCACGAACGCTCGACCCCTGGCACCATTGCCGTCGTTGTTACCCCCGTTGTTATTCCCGTTCCCTTGATTATTGTTGTTATTCTGATTCTGGTTCAACTGGGGGCAGTTTCTCTTGAAGTGACCTTCAGCACCACACTGAAAGCATCCCATGTTACCCTGCTGTTGCTGCGGCGGATTCTGTGGGGCCTGCTGTTGCTGTTGACGATTCTGATTCACGGGTCGTGCGCCCCTGCAATCCTTTGCTTCATGACCAAACTTGTTACACCTCAGACAACGACCCTTGTTGCACTGCCCACTGTGATGCCTGTTGCATCGGTTGCACTTGGGGTGGTTTCCCCTGTATCCACCCTGCCCTTGACTACCAGAAGATTGCTGACCAGGACTCTGGTAGTCATCAGTCTTTCGCTGCTGAGACTGAGACTGAGCTGATGTCGAACCCTTGCTTGAGACTCCATCCCATTTGCGTTTGTTGTCGCTGGGGGCATCAGAAGTAGTAGTAGTAGCACCAATGCGCTTGGGTAGCTTGTTCTGCTCGACTGCCTGATCGGTGATACGATGAGCCACACGAATAGTTTGCTGGATAGTGGCGGGGTTTGCTGCGGTCACATGACTCTGGATCTCTGGCACTAAGCCTTTAAGGTACAGCTCGATGCGCTTGATAGGAGGATCTACCATAGTAGGACACAAGATTGCCAGCTCGTTTGATCTTTTCGTGTACTCCTCAATTTCCGATCCTGTCATCTTCAAGTTGAAGAACTCAACTTCCAACTTGTGAATATCATCAAGATTATAGTACTCTTCTTTGATCAGTTCCTTGAAATCGTTCCATGGGGTGGCATTAGCAGCAACTATCCCCAGCATTTGAACCTGAGCGTTCCACCACGTGAGCGTTATGCCCTCGAGAGTACCTGTAGCATACTTCACCCTACGAGCCTCAGGGCATTCACACATCTCGAAAACAGACTCGAGCTTCTCGAACCAGTGGAGGAGGCCTACAGCTCCTTCAGTGCCGTTGAAAGTAGTAGGTCGGCAATCCATAGAGGTTTTGAAAGTACACACAGGAGGCTGAGCGTGTTGACCTGTCATGTGTGTAAGAATAAACAAAATTAAGCACAAGTGTTGGTTTAAGAGAGTAGGATCTAAAGATCCTAGGGTAAGTTGTGATGGCAGGTTATACCTCCTGCCTGGGCAGCTGCGAGTGTTGCAGTAACTTGTTCATTGATTAGAGCCGTTAGCTGGGCTTGAGTTAGGTTAACGCATCCACTCATGATCTTCATATCAAAGGAAACATGGGTGAGAGAGATTCGCGAAAGTGCGATGACAGAAGAGAGTAAGCACAAATGTGTTTTCAAACAACAGTTGTTACGTTCATCTAAGCATACCATAAACAAAGTTCTATGTAACTAGCAAGTAGGCAATATAAACATAAACCATATCACCTATAGTGTTGAGTCTTGCACGTGGAGTTAAGCGTCGTTGTGGATCGTTGAGCACTGTACAGGTTATAGTCTGGTTTTACCAAAAAGCTTTTCCCCTTTTTAAAACCAAGTTCACTATAACCAATGGCTCTGATACCAATCTGTCACACCCTCAAAATCCACTCGCGGAGTATCACCGCTTGGAGGCGTGACGGACCAGGATCAAGCCACCAATCATATTGAACAATACCATTAAGTAAATAAAAACCCAACCCAATATAATTGGTGTTTCAAAATAAACCAAACATGTTTAAGAAATCAGCAGAAGCATAGTAATGTGTAAATAACCAAAACATAGTTTAACATTCAAATGTTAAGTGTAGGACATAACAGTCCATATCCCACAACGATCACGACTCCCCGTGCAATCTCCAGAAGTACCTAACGACCTGCAAGGCATGTAACAACGAGTCAACAAACAAAGTTGAGCGAGTTCACAGTTGGTTGTTTAGTTAATGAGTTCGTATCAATAATCGCAAGTTTGTTTCGTAATCCACGTTTTAATCAGTATCCTTGTTTCCCAAACCATTTCAATAATTAGTGGGGGCTTCCCATGTGAACCACTAGACCGTACCATATCGACTACTAACGAAAATAAGTTGTGCCCTACAACAGTGTCTATCATCACTGACAGTTTGCCATAGTCCATTAGTACACGCCCGTTCGAATGACACGGTGTGAGGTTTGTCAAACCTAATAGCGCTATTAACTAATGACCCGCTCGCCATCGGCCTCGGCGATTAAGTCGATATAAAGTGAGGGATTCATGATAGAGTTTTGTCTAGTAAGTTTAAGGTTGTTGTCCTACCCAAGGAGGACGAACGTACGTAGTTCTACCCAAGGAGAATACGCAGGATTTATGGTGGCATCCTACCCAAGGAGGATGGCCGTACATATCCTACCCAAGGAGGATATGTAGGTTCCGTTTTAGTTTATTAACCCATTCCCAAACCACCGGGAATCCCATGCCTTGTAGAAAGTGTGAACTCACCTTGGTTTGCTCGGCAGGTATTTAACTTGTTAAAAATTCTTTAATCAATCACGTCCTATTATAGTTACCATGTTTCGTTAGGTTCGTATTCGGTTAACGGCACATATACACACATTCAACACGTAGCACAAACATCACATATTCATATAATTCAGGATAACCCCTTGATACAACCTAACTTATAACATTAATATCATCACACAGTAACTTGTCACTATATAATTAATAATTCGACACAATTAACAAAATACCTTTACTACTCAAGATACACAGCAACTTATCATCACAATTAATAATCGGTTATCATCACCTAACAGTCATAGCACAATATTACCCATCCCTATTTTAGTCAATCGGCCTATTACAAAATTCCCAAACCAATCCGGCCCACAACCCATAATTGAAAGCATCACAAAGGCAACAATTAACAATACATATGAATCTCGAACAGGTTAACATCTACTCACAATACCTTACATCCCATACTATGATGTCACCTCAATCAATAGGCTAGCACACTATTATCAACCCTAGCAATAATGGTTGGCCACTTATTAATGTTTTCAAGCTTTGATTGGACCAATTGTTTGTAGTGGGCTGCCAACTCAATATCATTGGACCGATTAGTTTGGTGGTTTTGATTAATATATTGGGCCGCTAACTTTAAAGGTTGAATCATGGATCCAACTCAACCACATGGTGGCTGCTATTTTATTGAATTTCACAATCACATGTATAAGGGAAGTAGTAGCCGACAATAGTTATTATGTATAGTAGTTTGATAATCTGTTTTATAAATTAATAAGATGACAAAGTAAATTAAATCAAGGATCTCAAACAATAACACCAATCATTCATTAGATGAGCAAGTTACATACAATTTATGCAAAACATTAGTGGCCAACAATTTACCTACATATCCATTCTCACGCAACAAGAATTTACTAACCAGTTTGATACTTCGATGCACAGGAGGAAGGGGTCTACTGCCGTCGCCAATCACAGGGGGTAATCACAGGGGGTAGGGTTATGAGTAAGTTTTTGAGTTTATGTTATGGGACCACATATATGCATGTTATCATTTATGGGGGCTTTGAGGCGGTTCCTTTATTAACCAAGATGGGCTCCAGCCCATTGCATTAGGTCATCGCACAATTAGGAAGGGATATTCAACGAGGGTACAACCAATTTGCATTATAATTCTAATATCTAAACAAGTGGGTCGGTTATGCTAAAACTGTTGAGCTACGAGGATTGGGCAACGTTAATCTACACATACAAGGTTGGGCTTGAGTAAAACAAGATTAATCCAATATCCGGGTGCGGCCCAAGATGTTAATGTGTTAATTAGTCGAGTCATACACATTTAGTTTGACAGAGTTATCATAGAGCGGAACGTTTTAACACCTAAGAGGGAAAATAACCAGAAATAAAGATAGTAAGATAGAACGTTATTGACCTTGAAAGTCCGGGTTGTCACAGCAATGGTGATATATATGCGGATTAGACACAAAAAAAAACACTCAACAAATGGCTATAATTTAAGGAATGTGTTTAGTGACGGCATCAGATTCCTAATTGACGGAGAAAGGTCTGGTGGCAAGAAAAGCTGCTTCTAGGAGGTTGTCAAGTGTTTTCGCTCGACAATTCAATTCTTGGGTGGTTGGTTTGGCCCTTCTTCCGTTAACTCGAATCCTAGCCCGGTATATCCCATTTTAATTTTACACCATTGTGAACCTTACGCCTTTTTTACTCTCTGATCGAGGTTCTCGGCATTGAAAAATCTTTGTACACTAAATCACACGTGTATATGTTGACATTTAAGAGATATACAGTCAAGAAAATCAAGGGCAATGGTGATATATATGCGGATTAGACACCAAAAAAAACACTCAACAAATGGCTACAATTTAAGGAATGTGTTTAGTGACGGCATCAGATTCCTAATCGATTGAGAAAGGTCTGGTGGCAAGAAAAGCTGCTTCTAGGAGGTTGTCAAGTGTTTTCACTCGACGATTCCATTCTTGGGTGGTTGGTTTGGCCCTTGTTCCTATAACTCGAATCCTAGCCCGGTATATCCCATTTTAATTTTACACCATTGTGAACCTTACGCCTTTTTACTCTCTGCTCGAGGTTCTCGACATAGAAAAATCTTCGTAAATTAAATCACACGTGTATATGTTGACATTTAAGAGATATACAGTCAAGAAAATCAAGAGCAATTGTGATATATATGCGGATTAGACACAAAAAAAACACTCAACAAATGGCTACAATTTAAGAAATGTGTTTAGTTACGGCATCAGATTCCTAATTGATGGAGAAAGGTCTGGTGCCAAGAAAAGCTGCTTCTAGGAGGTTGTCAAGTGTTTTCGCTCGACGATTCCATTCTTGGGTTGTTGGTTTGGCCCTCGTTCCTGTAACTCGAATCCTAGCCCGGTATATCCCATTTTAATTTTACTCCATTGTGAACCATACGCCTTTTTTACTCTCTGATCGAGGTTCTCGGCGTTGAAAAATCTTCGTAAACTAAATCACACGTGTATATGTTGACATTTAATAGATATACAGTCAAGAAAATCAAGGGCAATGGTGATATATATGCGGATTAGACAACAAAAAAAACACTCAACAAATGGCTACAACTTAAGGAATGTGTTTAGTGACGGCATCAGATTCCTAATCGGTTGAGAAAGGTCTGGTGGCAAGAAAAGCTACTTCTGGGAGGTTGTCAAGTTTTTTCGCTCGACGATTCCATTCTTGGGTGGTTGGTTTGGCCCTTGTCCCTGTAACTCGAATCCTAGCCCGGTATATCCCATTTTAATTTTACACCATTGTGAACCTTACGCCTTTTTTAGTCTCTGATTGAGGTTCTCGGGATTGAAATATCTTCGTAAACTAAATCACCCGTGTATATGTTGACATTTAAGAGATATACAGTCAAGAAAATCAAGGGCAATGGTGATATATATGCGGATTAGACACAAAAAAAACACTCAATAAATGGCTACAATTTAAGGAATGTGTTTAGTGACGGCATCAGATTCCTAATCGATGGAGAAAGGTCTGGTGGCAAGAAAAGCTGCTTCTGGGAGGTTGTCAAGTGTTTTCGCTCGACGATTCCATTCTTGGGTGGTTGGTTTGGCCCTTGTTCCTGTAACTCGAATCCTAGCCCGGTATATCCCATTTTAATTTTGTTGGTGCATTCATCTGTCGTCTTCGTCTTATGTCGAGTCTCGGTTCGTTGCGAAGATGTTCAAGCATGATGTCATGATGACATCATCAAAGTGACATCATCATGACATCACTACACAAAACACAAAAAGGATTAGAATGTTAAAATTAGATTTCGGTCAATATGTTTGTTTCTGATTCCGCTTTTGTGTCAAAGTTAATTCCGCTTATGTGTCAGTCTTAGGGTATCGCTTATATGTCATGTATGAAAGAGCGGAATCATATCACCTATAAATAGGTCACATAAACGAAATCACTCATAGAATTGGAGGTGTGTTCTTCCGGTAAGCCACGAAGTGCTGCCGAAGTGTTGTCTGAACGTGTACTCGCATTATTGATCAATACAACAACAGTTTAAAGTGAATTCTCGCGGAATTGTACTCGGTTTGTCTGTTTCCGCCGTTCAAACTGAGATAAACTCTTCTAAGCGACTCGTTTAGGTCCGAATTCGATCCTACAATTGGTATCAGAGCCAGTGAAGAAGAGTTCTACACAATTCAGCCTATAATTCTGTTTCTACACTATTCTTTTCCGAAAATTAAAAATTTTTACGATCAGAATCGGTTTAAATTCATATAGTGTGCTCGGAATCATGAAGTAACAAAGCCTTGAAAATTTCATAATTAAAATCGTCCTAAAACCTTGGATTTTTGAGATTTCGTTCATACGGACTTGTGATATTGATGATGTCAGCAGCTATTTGGTCTTGATTCCGCTCTTTTGAACATCATGATTCCGCTCTTTTGAACAATCAGATTCCGTTTTTGTGACAAGTAGATTTCGCTCTTGTGTCACTTGAGGTATCGCTTTTGTGACAATCTTGGGATTTCGCTTATAGTGACAACAATGGTTTCAATTTAGTGACACTTAGGAATTCATGTGATTGTTCATCGAGTATTGTGAAACATTAAACGAGGATGTCAGGTTGTGTCGGATAATCAGAATTGCATGTGTTATTTGCCGAGTTTACATGTGAACACATTTAAAGGATCACATGAATAAAGTTAGGTGACATTATCAAAGTTGTCAGCACTTGATATATTCACAAGGTTAAGTCAAAGCTTGGTTATGAAATTGATGAACTTTTTCGGTCCAATCAGATTCTTTTAAACAGTTAAAGTTGGTCGGCTTAGTGGTTTGTGAGTCACAAAAAGATTTGTGATATTTTAAAAAAAGTGGTTGGCCATTTGAGATAAAGAATTTGTCTGATACTTTCATTTGAAGTCCAGTTCACGGCCTATTCATAAAAAGCATAAAAAGTGGGTTTTTGTAATCAGCCCATCATATATCTTCGGCTCACTAAAGTCAAATTTGTGAAATAGTAAAGGTGTCAACTCACTATTGTTGTCGATTTGTGTGGTATAAGTCCAGTAAATGTTAAGTGTATAAACAAGATCCTTGGCCCAAGTATCATCTTCATTAACGGCCCATTTACAATTCGGTTGTTTTAAAGTGTCTCGACCCAATCAACATTTAATGTGAACAAGTGTCGAATTATATTGATCAGTCAAGCAAATTGATTCAAGTGTAGTCCACGTGAATTGTTGAAGTTGTTCGGCCCAATCACAGTCAAGTGCAGTTCACTTTATACTCGGAACAAGTGAAAGTGTGTTTTTGTGAGAAATTTTGTCGGGATTATTAGAAAAATGGCAATGATCTTTGATGAACAAGAAAACAATGATCTTAAAAGGATAAATGACTGGTATCGAGGATATTTCAGTAGTTCTTATCAGAATTTGTCCAAGAATGTTTGGGTTAACCGGTTTGAATGTTTTCTGCGTAAGAAAGATGAGAAATTAGATGTTTTGGAGAAGAGATTTGATTGCTTGATTGACCATTTGAAAGAAAACAAGATAAGGATATCAGAAGCTGAAATAGTATCAAAGTTTGCTAATGGATTACCAGCTGAATGGGATGATTTTTTGGAAAATCTAAGAAAGAATTCTAGTTTTTCAAAATTATCTTTAAGTAAATTCATCAGTAAACTTACAACACATATGAATGATAATGAAGAGAAAAAGAAAGGGTTGTTGAATAGGATAGAAAATAATTTGAAAAAATTAAGTTTGGATGTGGTTGTAGAACTGAACAAAAGAGTCTGTGTGTGTCTTAATGCAAAAGATGTTATGAAATACGATATGAAGAGGGGTTGTTATATTGATGAGAATATGAATCCTCTTGACTTCGTTAAAATCTTTTGTGCAGGAATATACAAAACAGAGATAGAGCAAGTTACAAAGAATGAAGAATATGTGAAGCTTGGATCTTCAAGTTCAGAATCAGTGTGCTCTAAATGTGACAACTTTAAGGCTGATAATGACAAATTCTTGAAAGATGCAGAAAGTTTGACATTGGAAGTCAAAAAGTTGAAGGATGAGAAGCAAGCTGATATTAAACAAATTCTTGTTTTGCAGGAAAATTTTGAGAAGTTGAAATCTGAAAATGACAAACTGTTGAGTGGCTTGGATAGTTTGACATTAGAAAACAAAATTTTGAAAGAAAAAGAAAAAGATTTTGAAAATGAAAAATTAAAAATTGAGAAAGATTTTCAAAGTCAAATAAAAATTTTAGAAGATGAGAGAGATATGTTTGGTAAAAACAATCTTGAAAAACAAATTGAAATCAATTCTCATCTTGAAAAGATTATTCGACTTGAAAAAGAAGCAGAATGTGCTCAAAAGAAAATCAATGAATGGGAAGAAAAGTTGAAGGTGTTTGTGAATACTTCAACTATTCCTTGCCCAAAACCTTTAAATTCAGTTCCAATAAGTGACAATGTCACAAACTTTGACAAAGTCAAAGTTGAAGATTGTGATGAGAAATCTGATGATGAAAATAAAAAAATTGAAAAACAAAAATTGTTTTTGAAGTTAAAAGAAAAGTTTCAAGAAACTGTTCCACAATCAACTGAAAAGGGAGAATGCTCTAAGCAAAAACCTTTGAAGAAGAAAGTGGAACAAAAACAAAAAGAGAAAATTTTGAAAAATGTTCAAAAAGATAATAAAAGCTCATCAGATCGATCATCCAATCGAAATGAAAAATTACAAAAATCGAAAAATGAAAACTCTAAAATTGTTGGCAATAAGTGGTGCAGGTCGGATCACAGTGCTCAAAAGTCAAATCCAGTAATCAAAAGGAAAAAGGAATATCACCAAGCCAAACAGTGCTTTGATTTGAGCATTTGGGCTGAAAATGGTGATTGGTACGATAACAGAGTGTGTTACCGATGTGGTTATCAAGGACACATTGATGTTAACTGCCAAAGTTGGAATTATGAGAAGAGAAGATGCTTTAATTGCAACATCAGAGGTCATTTTGCTAGAGATTGCACAATGAGATCAATGAGAAGATCGAGGGCTGAATCTCAGAAGCAGGTGAAGAAACCAGTCAATGTCAAGCCCAAAGAACAGAAGGTTCAAGAACCTAAAGTTCAAGAAAAGAAAGTTAAACTTTCACAGGGGCAAAAAGACAGACTGAGGAAGAAGAGAAAGAAGGCTAGAGAGTATCTAGAGAAGATTTTGTCCTCGGGTTCATCTGTTGGTAAAAATAAGAGTTATGATGAATCGACTTCCTCGATTGCAAAGTCAAGAAAGACGAATTCATCAGATACAAATCTGAGGACGAAAGAAGAAAAGAAGAAGAAGAAAATGGTTGGCGATGAATCTGACGTATTAAAGTCAGACAAGCCACCTTCTGGCGATGAATCTGACAGGTCAAAGTCAGACAAGCCATGTGCAGGCAATGATTCTGGTTCGTCAAAGCCAGAGGAGCCATTGGTTGAGGTAAAAATGGAGAATTCAGGTTTAACAATGGATGATGCAAATTTTCCACCATTGTTGAACAAGAATTCAAAAGCACCCAAGGACCGTCAGGCTTGGGTGAAACTCTTTAAATAGAAAAACCTGACTTGCCGAAGATCCCAAGTTGGTAATCGTGGATCATGAATCGGCATCATTCTTCATCATGTTTGTATAATGTGTTTTTGAGAAGGTTTGCAGGACTTGCCGGAACTCCCAGGTATGTAAGCGAGGAGTAGGAATCGGCACCTTGAGAATTCAACCAAAAGATGGTAAATTGGTTGAAAAGCAGGTTTAAGTTGTATGGTTGTGATTTTTACAAGTGGTTCAGAAGTTGAATTGGAATGATCTTACAAGTGGTAAATCAGGGACATTAAGTTGAATCTGATTTCCTACATATGATTGGTAAAACAATGTGATGATTTGATCCCCAATTTTACAAGTGGTAAAATCAACAAAACTTATTTTCCGGAAAAACCATTTTGATTAAAACAAACTGCATCTCCGACCAATCTCCGACCAATCTGTAGCTAAAGCAACACTGCAAGAGACAAAGCTGTCAAGATCTAAGTACTAAGGTACACCGCAGTCTTTTCTTCTTTTCTTTTCTATCCTTCTTCCCTACACTTTTCCGGCCACCGGAGTTTAGAAGGTCTCTACCGACGACGCCGGCGAGCAGACGTCACACACGGAACCTGACATCAGAGTCGCGAGTCCTAATTTCAAGCTTTTAGGTTTGTTGTTGTTTTTGATTCTCTCGGACGGTTAGTTCTCTGACCCCCTGTTTCTGTTTCTACATACCCAGCATTTCTAAATTACTTCTTCATATTTTGATTTGCTACTCGTAAGTGGGCATATTTTTTGCCTTTAAAGTTTACATTTAAAGTTCACATTTAAAGTTCACTACTCGTAATTACTTTTAGTTATTCAATTCACTTCTGATTGATTTTATGTGCTGACTTTGTGAATTTAGGCAGAAGGTTGCACGTTTTATTATTGTTGATTCTTTATATATTCAGTTTTAGGCTAAAATTTGTGAATTTACTAGAAGCCTGTGATATTTTGTTGGATTTTTGTTACGTGTGTTGTTTTTGTTAACTGTAAGGTTCATGTAATCATCAGAAAAAATAAGAAAAAGTCAAAAAAAGAGTAGGTAGTTTTGCCCTCTGTGTACTTTGTGTTGCCGGCTGTTTGTTACCTGTTGTTACTTGTTAGTTGTAAGCATAGATAATAGAAACCATGACTTTTACTTGAGATCATGTCCAAGGACGAGAGGTGCAAGTAAGGGTAATGTTAGAGGCTGTAGTTTACGGGTGGCGTCTTGGAACGTAGGAACTCTTAGTGGTAAATTGTTGGAAGTGATAGACGCACTTAAAAGACGTAGGGTACATATAGCGTGCCTTCAGGAAACTAGGTGGAAAGGACAGAGAGCAGAAGAGCGCAATGGGTACAAGTTGTTAAATTCCGGGTCGGATGGGGCCAAGAACGGAGTAGGATTTTTGGTTTCTATAGAATTGCATAAGAATGTAATTGAGGTGATACGGCACAACGATAGAATTATGGTGTTAAGATTAGTATTAGGTGAGCAAGTAGTGACAGTAGTATGCGCATATGCACCGCAAGTGGGACTAGGAGACCAAGAGAAAAGAGATTTTTGGGATTGTCTTGATGTAGTAGTAAGGGCCATACCTAGGGAGGAGAAAATTTTTATAGGAGGAGATTTTAATGGGCACATTGGTAAGGATCGTGATGGCTTTGAGTCGGTTCATGGGGGTTTTGGTTTTGGCGATAGGAATGACCCTGGTAGAGACCTTCTAGACTTTGCGGCAGCCAACGGCCTAGGTATTATAAACTCGTTCTTTAGGAAGAGAGAATCTCATTTGATCACTTTTAGTAGCGGAGGACGCAACACGCAAATCGACTACCTTTTGATGAGGCAGGAAGATCGACGGATGTGGATGGACTGCAAGGTTATACCAAGGGAGACTGCAGCGGCTCAACACCACTTGCTAGTAGCAGATATAGCCTTAAAAGTAAGGCTAACTGAGGGGGAGAGGAAAACCCGACCTAGGATCCGTTGGGGAAACTTGAAGGGAGAAAAAATTATGATGTTTAGAGAAAAAGTTAACTCGATGACATCCATGCAACTAGGTGACGACGCAAACCGGATGTGGGAGACTATGGCGACTACTATCACTACAGTGGCGAATGAGGCGCTAGGGGTCACAACAGGAAAGACTGGTGGGCATAAGGAGTCTTGGTGGTGGAATGAAGACGTGCATAACAAAATAAAGGATAAGCAACAGTGTTTTAGAGATCTATTGAGGTGCACAGTAGAGGAGGAGCGACTGAGGGTAAGGGATATATACAAGAAGGCAAAAAGGGAAGCGAAAAAGGCGGTGACCGAGGCAAAAAACACAGCATATAAACAAATGTATGAACGTTTGGAAAGGAAAGAAGGGGAGCATGAGATGTTCAAGATTTCCAAAGCTAGGGAGCGAAGAAGGCAAGACCTAGGCGTAGTAAAGTTTATCAAAGGAGAGGATGGACGTGTTTTAGTCAAGGCACAAGATATTAAGTTGAGATGGCAAACCTACTTCCATAATCTTTTCAACCACGGTAGGGCATACCAACATGATAGCAGTAATCCCAGGTTTCAAAGACGACAACAGAGTAATGTCTACTGCGGGAGGATCACACATGACGAGGTGAGGATGGCACTTAGGAAGATGGGAAGAGGCAAGGCAATGGGTTTGGACAACATTCCGATTGAGGCGTGGAAGTGTTTGGGAGAAGAAGGAGTCCGTTGGTTAACACTTTTGTTCAATTGTATTTTCATGACTGGGAAAATGCCAGATCAGTGGAGGAGCAGCGTCATGGTGCCTTTATACAAGAATAAAGGAGACGCTCAATGTTGTGGGAACTACAGAGGAATCAAACTGCTAAGTCACACTTTGAAGCTCTGGGAGAGGGTAATTGAAACTAGAATTAGAAGAGAAACTCAGGTTTCAGTAAACCAATTTGGATTCATGAAAGGGAGGTCAACTACAGAAGCGATACATATTCTAAGGAGGCTGATGGAGAAATATAGAGCGAAGAAGAAAGATTTACATATGGTGTTTATCGACCTGGAAAAGGCATATGACACTGTCCCACGGCAACTGATTTGGGATAGTTTGGAGGGTCGAGGGCTACCGGGGAAGTATATAGACTTAATTAAGGATACGTACGATAGAACAGAGACTACTGTCCGCGCGCCTGTAGGAGATACAAACTTCTTTCCTGTGGAGGTAGGACTCCACCAGGGGTCTGCGTTGAGCCCTTTTCTTTTTGCGGTTGTCTTGGATGAGTTGTCCAAGTTGATCCAGGAGTCAGTTCCTTGGTGCATACTTTTTGCGGACGATATTGTGTTGATTGCAGAGTCTAAACAGTGCCTGAATGAGAGGATAGAAGAGTGGCGAGTAGCTTTAGAGGGCAAGGGCCTAAGGATTAGCCGATCTAAGACTGAGTATCTACACTGTGATTTCAGCGGTGTAGCCTTTGATGAAGAAACCCAAATCACCATTGAGGATCAAGTGGTCCCGCAGGTAACTAGATTCAAGTATCTAGGGTCGTATGTTCAAAGAGATGGTGACATAGATAGTGATGTAACCCACCGCATACAGGCTGGCTGGTGTAGATGGAGGGCAGCCAGTGGGGTTTTGTGCGATAGGAGGTTCCCAATTAAACTTAATGGGAAATTTTACAGGGTAGCAGTTAGGCCAGCTATGTTATATGGAACAGACTGTTGGGCTACCAAGAAGACACAAGCGCGCAAGATGGATGTAGCAGAGATGAGGATGCTGAGGTGGATGTGTGGACACACGAGGTTAGATCGGATAAGTAATGAGGTTTTTAGGGAAAGACTAGGAGTGGCTAGTATATCGGAGAAGATCAAGGAGGGGAGATTGAGATGGTTTGGGCATGTGAAGCGGAGGGAAGCGACAGCTCCAGTTAGAGTAGTGGAGACTCTTACTGTGCAGGGGAGGAGAGGAAGAGGCAGACCCAAATTGACATGGGATGAGCAAATTAGGCATGATTTACTAGAGTTGCATCTTTCTGAGGACATGGTCCACGATAGGACGTCGTGGAGGCGTAGGATTAGGGTTAAGGACTTCTAGAGGATATTGTAGTAAGGTCTTAGGTGGATTTTCAGGGACGTAGGTTTTTCTTTTTCTTGAAAGGACCTTTCCAGTGATTGCCTTGTTGTGTTTATGCACATATGATGTTGTATGCTATTATACATGATTTACTTTGTGTTTATGCCCAAATGATGTTGTATGCTATGATACATGATTTTTCATTATATTGTGCGACTCTGATCACTTTCTTGCTAGTGGGCGACTTCTTATTTCTGTATTCTTTCTATACCCTTTGCCTTGTTGTGTTGGTTTGCTGTTCGTTTTCGAGCCGAGGGTCTCTCTGGAAGCAGCCTCTCTATCCCTAGGGATAGAGGCAAGGCCTGTCTACATCCCATCCTCCCCAGACCCTATAAGTAGCTCTGCTATTTGTGGGACTTACTGGGTATGGTTGTTGTTGTTGTTTATTAAAACAAACTTAAGTGTTTTGAGATCACAATGGGAAAATAGTTTGTTGTGAGGGGGAGTTCTGATTGTTTATGCCAAGTGGATGGCGAATTGAAGTGATTCGATATCAGTTGTCATGTTACTTGTACAGTTTGTTTTCAAATTTCCTAAAATGTGTTTGCATTTTAGGGGGAGTAAATTTTTAGAAAATCTAAAAACATTTGAAAATTTGAAAAAGCCAAAAACATGATAAAAATGCAAAAATGAGTTTTGTTGTAAAAAAGAGGAAATGATAGTAGATCAGTTGGATTGTCACAGCACGCTAAAGAAATGGAAAGTTATAATGTGATAAACGGTCTCACTAAAGATATGACGGCAGGCTCAGCTAGACTAGTAGATTTGCGATAACGATACAAACTTAAATGAAAAAGCCTAGTTCTAGTGGAAAACACAGTTGAAAGCATAGTACTTAGTTTTGTCCTTCTTGATTGTGTGCCTACTCAGTAATCGCTGATTGTCGAAAGACATAAAACTGGTTAAGTTTGTGAAATTTCACAACTTTGCTAAAAAGTCGCTGTGTTTTTGCATTTTATTTTGCAAAGATTTAAACTTGTTTTATTTCTTTATTTTGTTTAAGCATCGGACATCCTCTGCGTATACGTGAGTATCGACCTGGATGTTGTTGCCTAAACGTTCTTCTTTATTTTCTTTGGTGTTTCGTTTAAGCTTTGGATCACCTCTGCGTATACGGGAGTATCGACCTGGTGGTTAAAGCCTAAACAACTTCAACTTATTTTTTTTTTCTTATTTTGTTTAAACATTGGACTTTCTCTGCGTATACGGAAGTATCGACCTGATTGTTAATGTTTAAACATTCTGCTTTGTTTTCGCACAAATCACAGTTGATAAAAGTTTAAAGGCATTACTTGAGTTAGTGTATTGCATGATGAGGGGATATGCTGAGATTGTGTGGTCCATAAGAACTTAGTGCTATCTTAATATACCTTAACGTATCGGTAAGCATTTCGAAAGTTTTTAGATTGAGTTTAAGTGGACAACAATATCGTCAATCAACGTGAATCGTTTAGAGCTTAAAATGAAATTAAGCTTAACGGTGCTAGTGATTGGACACATAAACTGATATGATCCTCTTTCGCAAACTCACAAAAATATGTTTGTACATATCTTATTTCTGCAGTTAATTTCTGTTATTGCATTCATGTTTCATTATTTTGAAAAGTCCAAAAAGATTTTCGACAACTGATGTTGGAAAGCTGATATTCAAAATTCCAAGTGCTAAACAAGATGAACTGGTTTGGGAGTGTGTGTTTTGAATTGATAAATTTACTCTGTGAAAGAAGTTTGATTAGTTAATCGAGATCATTAATTTGAACTTGATGTAACTATTTCCAGTAAGTTTTCTTATTGTTTTTAAGTAAAAACTTATGTGGTAGTGAGAAAATGTGTGCAGGAGTTGAGCTGAACAGAGATAAAGCCAGGAATTAATCTCAAGGTGATAGCTAATTCCAGACAGCGATCCCATCATGATGAGAGGGGGAGTCTGACGAGGTTAGAGCCAAAGAGAAGATCCTGGTATATGCTAAGAAAGCAAAAAGACCGATAAAGACTGAAGATTCAGAATACTCGACACTTAAGACTCGTCAACATCTGAGGGGGAGTCTGTTGGTGCATTCATCTGTCGTCTTCGTCTTATGTCGAGTCTTGGTTCGTTGCGAAGATGTTCAAGCATGATGTCATGATGACATCATCAAAGTGACATCATCATGACATCACTACACAAAAGACAAAAAGAATTAGAATGTTAAAATTAGATTTCGGTCAATATGTTTGTTTCTGATTCCGCTTTTGTGTCAAAGTTAATTCCGCTTATGTGTCAGTCTTAGGGTATCGCTTATATGTCATGTATGAAAGAGCGGAATCCTATCACCTATAAATAGGTCACATAAACGAAATCACTCATAGAATTGGAGGTGTGTTCTTCCGGTAAGCCACGAAGTGCTGCCGAAGTGTTGTCTGAACGTGTACTCGCATTATTGATCAATACAACAACAGTTTAAAGTGAATTCTCGCTGAATTGTACTCGGTTTGTTTGTTTCCGCCGTTCAAACTGAGATACACTCTTCTAAGCGACTCGTTTAGGTCCGAATTCGATCCTACAAATTTTACACCATTTTGAACCTTACGTCATTTTTACTCTCTGATCGAGGTTCTCGGCATTGAAAAATTTTCGTAAACTAAAACACACGTGTATATGTTGACATTTAAGAGATATACAGTTTAGAAAATCAAGGGCAATGGTGTTATATATGCAGATTAGACACAAAAAAAAAACACTCAACAAATGGCTACAATTTAAGGAATGTGTTTAGTGACGGCATCAGATTCCTAATTGATGGAGAAAGGTCTGGTGGTAAGAAAAGCTGCTTCTAGGAGGTTGTCAAGTGTTTTCGCTCGACGATTCCATTCTTGGGTGGTTGGTTTGGCCCTTGTTCCTGTAACTCAAATTCTTGCCCGGTATATCCCATTTTAATTTTACACCATTGTGAACCTTACGGCTTTTTTCCTCTCTGATCGAGGTTCTCGGCATTGAAAAATCTTCGTAAACTAAATCACACGTGTATATGTTGACATTTAAGAGATATACAGTCAAGAAAATCAAGGGCAATGGTGATATTTATGCGGATTAGACACCAAAAAAAAAAACACTCAACAAATGGCTACAATTTAAGGAAAGTGTTTAGTGAGGGCATCAGATTCCTAATTGATGGAGAAAGGTCTGGTGGCAAGAAAAGCTGCTTCTAGGAGTTTTTCAAGTGTTTTCGCTCGATGATTCCATTCTTGGGTGGTTGGTTTGGCCCTTGTTCCTGTAACTCGAATCCTAGCTCGGTATATCCCATTTTAATTTTACACCATTGTGAACCTTACGCCTTTTTTACTCTCTGATCGAGGTTCTCGGCATTGAAAAATCTTCGTAAACTAAATCACACGTGTATATGTTGACAATTAAGAGATATACAGTCAAGAAAATCAAGGGCAATGGTGATACATATGCGGATTAGACACCAAAAAAAAACACTCAACAAATGGCTAAAATTTAAGGAATGTGTTTAGAGATGGCATCAGATTCCTAATTGATGGAGAAAGGTCTGGTGGCAAGAAAAGCTGCTTCTAGGAGGTTGTCAGGTGTTTTTGCTCGACGATTTCATTATTGGGTGGTTGGTTGGCCCTTGTTCCTGTAACTCGAATCCTAGACCGGTATATCGCATTTTAATTTTACACCATTGTTAACCTTACGCCATTTTTACACTCTGATCGAGGTTCTCGGCATTGAAAAATATTCGTAAACTAAATCACACGTGTATATATTGATATTTAAAAGATATACAGTTTAGAAAATCAAGGGCAATGGTGTTATATATGCAGATTAGACACAAAAAAAAAACACTCAACAAATGCCTACAATTTAAGGAATGTGTTTAGTGACGGCATCAGATTCCTAATTGATGGAGAAAGGTCTGGTGGTAAGAAAAGCTGCTTCTAGGAGGTTGTCAAGTGTTTTCGCTCGACGATTCCATTCTTGGGTGGTTGGTTTGGCCCTTGTTCCTGTAACTCAAATTCTTGCCCGGTATATCCCATTTTAATTTTACACCATTGTGAACCTTACGGCTTTTTTCCTCTCTGATCGAGGTTCTCGGCATTGAAAAATCTTCGTAAACTAAATCACACGTGTATATGTTGACATTTAAGAGATATACAGTCAAGAAAATCAAGGGCAATGGTGATATTTATGCGGATTAGACACCAAAAAAAAAACACTCAACAAATGGCTACAATTTAAGGAAAGTGTTTAGTGAGGGCATCAGATTCCTAATTGATGGAGAAATGTCTGGTGGCAAGAAAAGCTGCTTCTAGGAGTTTTTCAAGTGTTTTCGCTCGACGATTCTATTCTTGGGTGGTTGGTTTGGCCCTTGTTCCTGTAACTCGAATCCTAGCTCGGTATATCCCATTTTAATTTTACACCATTGTGAACCTTACGCCTTTTTTACTCTCTGATCGAGGTTCTCGGCATTGAAAAATCTTCGTAAACTAAATCACACGTGTATATGTTGACAATTAAGAGATATACAGTCAAGAAAATCAAGGGCAATGGTGATATATATGCGGATTAGACACCAAAAAAAAAACACTCAACAAATGGCTAAAATTTAAGGAATGTGTTTAGAGATGGCATCAGATTCCTAATTGATGGAGAAAGGTCTGGTGGCAAGAAAAGCTGCTTCTAGGAGGTTGTCAGGTGTTTTTGCTCGATGATTTCATTATTGGGTGGTTGGTTGGCCCTTGTTCCTGTAACTCGAATCCTAGACCGGTGTATCGCATTTTAATTTTACACCATTGTTAACCTTACGCCATTTTTACACTCTGATCGAGGTTCTCGGCATTGAAAAATATTCGTAAACTAAATCACACGTGTATATATTGATATTTAAGAGATATACAGTCAAGAAAATCAAGGGCAATGGTGATATCTATGCGGATTAGACACAAAAAAAAACACTCAACAAATGGCCACAATTTAACGAATGTGTTTAGTGACGGCATCAGATTCCTAATTGATGGAGAAAGGTCTTGTGGCAAGAAAAGCTCTTCTAGGAGGTTGTCAAGTGTTTTCGCTCGACGATTCCATTCTTGGGTGGTTGGTTTGGCCCTTGTTCCTGTAACTCGAATCCTAGCCCGGTATACCCCATTTTAATTTTACACCATTTTGAACCTTACGCCATTTTTACTCTCTGATCGAGGTTCTCGGCATTGAAAAATCTTCGTAAACTAAATCACACGTGTATATGTTGACATTTAAGAGACATACAGTTAAGAAAATCAAGGGCAATGGTGTTATATATGCAGATTAGACACAAAAAAAAAACTCAACAAATGGCTACTATTTAAGGAATGTGTTTAGTGACGGCATCAGATTCTTAATTGATGGAGAAAGGTCTGGTGGTAAGAAAAGCTGCTTCTAGGAGGTTGTCAAGTGTTTTCGCTCGACGATTCCATTCTTGGGTGGTTGCTTTGGCCCTTGTTCCTGTAACTCGAATTCTTGCCCGGTATATCCCATTTTAATTTTACACCATTGTGAACCTTAAAGCTTTTTTCCTCTCTGATCGAGGTTCTCGGCATTGAAAAATCTTCGTAAACTAAATCACACGTGTATATGTTGACATTTAAGAGATATACAGTCAAGAAAATCAAGGGCAATGGTGATATTTATGCGGATTAGACACCAAAAAAAAACACTCAACAAATGGCTACAATTTAAGGACAGTGTTTAGTGAGGGCATCAGATTCCTAATTGATGAAGAAAGGTCTGGTGGCAAGAAAAGCTGCTTCTAGGAGTTTGTCAAGTGTTTTCGCTCGACGATTCCATTCTTGGGTGGTTGGTTTGGCCCTTGTTCCTGTAACTCGAATCCTAGCCCGGTATATCCCATTTTAATTTTACACCATTGTGAACCTTACGCCTTTTTTACTCTCTGATCGAGGTTCTCGGCATTGAAAAATCTTCGTAAACTAAATCACACGTGTATATGTTGACAATTAAGAGATATACAGTCAAGAAAATCAAGGGCAATGGTAATATATATGCGGATTAGACACCAAAAAAAAAAAACACTCAACAAATTGCTACAATTTAAGGAATGTGTTTAGAGACGGCATCAGATTCCTAATTGATGGAGAATGGTCTGGTGGCAAGAAAAGCTGCTTCTAGGAGGTTGTCAGGTGTTTTTGCTCGACGATTTCATTATTGGGTGGTTGGTTGGCCCTTGTTCCTGTAACTCGAATTCTAGACCGGTATATCGCATTTTAATTTTACACCATTGTTAACCTTACGCCATTTTTACACTCTGATCGAGGTTCTCGGCATTGAAAAATCTTCGTAAACTAAATCACACGTGTATATATTGATATTTAAGAGATATACAGTCAAGAAAATCAAGGGCAATGGTGATATCTATGCGGATTAGACACCAAAAAAAAACACTCAACAAATGGCCACAATTTAAGGAATGTGTTTAGTGACGGCATCAGATTCCTAATTGATGGAGAAAGGTCTTGTGGCAAGAAAAGCTCTTCTAGGAGGTTGTCAAGTGTTTTCGCTCGACGATTCGATTCTTGGGTGGTTGGTTTGGGCACTGTTCCTGTAACTCGAATCCTAGCCCGGAATATCTCATTTTAATTTTACACCATTGTGAACCTTACGCCTTTTTACTCTCTGCTCGAGGTTCTCGGCATTGAAAAATCTTCGTAAACTAAATCACACGTGTATATGTTGACAATTAAGAGACATACAGTCAAGAAAATCAAGGGCAATGGTGAGATATATGCGGATTAGACACCAAAAAAAACACTCATCAAATGGCTACAATTTAAGGAATGTGTTTAGTGACGGCATCAGATTCCTAATTGATGGAGAAAGGTCTGGTGGTAAGAAAAGCTGCTTCTAGGAGGTTTTCAAGTGTTTTCGCTCGACGATTCCCTTCTTGGGTGGTTGGTTTGGCCCTTGTTCCTCTAACTTGAATCCTTGCCGGGTATATCCCATTTTAATTTTACACCATTGTGAACCATACGACTTTTTTACTCTCTGATCGAGGTTCTCGGTATTGAAAAATCTTCGTACACTAAATCACACGTGTATATGTTGAAATTTAAGAGATATACAGTCAAGAAAATCAAGGGCAATGGTCATATTTATGCGGATTAGACACAAAAAAAAAACACTCAACAAATGGCTACAATTTAAGGAATGTGTTTAGTGACGGCATCAGATTCCTAATTGATGGAGATAGGTCTGGTGGCAAGAAAAGCTGCTTCTAGGAGTTTGTCAAGTGTTTTCGCTCGACGATTCCATTCTTGGGTGGTTGGTTTGGCCCTTGTTCCTGTAACTCGAATCCATGTCTGGTATATCCCATTTTAATTTTACACCATTGTTTACCATATGCCTTTTTTACTCTCTGATCGAGGTTCTCGGCATTTAAAAATCTTCGTAAACTAAATCACACATGTATATGTTGACATTTAAGAGATATACAATCAAGATAATCAAGGGCAATGGTGATATATATGCGGATTAGACACCCAAAAAAAAACACTCAACAAATGGCTACAATTTAAGGAATGTGTTTAGTGAAGGCATCAGATTCCTAATTGATGGAGAAAGGTCTGGTGGCAAGAAAAGCTGCTTCTAGGAGGTTATCAAGTGTTTTCGCTTGACGATTCCATTCTTGGGTGGTTGGTTTGGCCCTTATTCCTGTAACTCGAATCATAGCCCGGTATATCCCCTTTTAATTTTACACCATTGTTAACCTCTTATTTTTTTAAACTAAATCACACGTGTATATGTTGACATTTAAGAGATATACAATTAAGAAAATCAAGGGAAATGGTGATATATATGCGGATTGGACACCAAAAAAAACACTCAACAAATGGCTACAATTTAAGAAATGTGTTTAGTGACGGCATCAGATTACTAATTGATGGAGAAAGGTCTGGTGGCAACAAAAACTGCTTCTAGGAGGTTGTCAATTATTTTCGCTCGACGATTTCATTCTTGGGTGGTTGGTTTGACCCTTGTTCCTGTAACTCGAATCCTAGCCCGGTATATCCCATTTTAATTTTACACCATTGTGAACCTTACGCCTTTTTTACTCTCTGATCGAGGTTCTCGGCATTGAAAAATCTTCGTAAACTAAATCACACGTGTATATGTTGACATTTAAGAGATATACAGTCAAGAAAATCAAGGGCAGTGGTGATATATATGCTGATTAGACACCAAAAAAAACACTCAACAAATGGCTACAAATTAAGGAATGTGTTTAGTGATGGCAACAGATTCCTAATTGATGGACAAAGGTCTGGTGGCAGGAAAAGCTGCTTCTAAGTGGTTGTCAAGTGTTTTCGCTCGACGATTCCATTCTTGGGTGGTTGGTTTGGCCCTTATTCCTATAACTCGAATCCTAGCCCGGTATATCCCATTTTAATTTTACACCATTGTGAACCTTACGCCTTTTTTACTCTCCGATCGAGGTTCTTGGCATTGAAAGCTCTTCGTAAACTTAATCACACATGTATATGTTGACATTTAAGAGATATGCAGTCAAGGAAATCAAGGGCAGTGGTGATATATACGCGGATTGGACACAAAAAAAACACTCAACAAATGGCTACAATTTAAGGAATGTGTTTAGTGACGGCATCAGATTCCTAATTGATTGAGAAACGTCTGGTGGTAAGAAAAGCTGCTTCTCGGAGGTTGTCAAGTGTTTTCGCTCGACGATTCCGTTATTGTGTGGTTGGTTTGGCCCTTGTTCCTGTAACTCGAATCCTAGCCCGGTATATCCCATTTTAATTTTACACCATTGTAAACCTTACGCCTTTTTTACTCACTGCTCGAATTTCTCGGCATTGAAAAATCTTCGTAAACTAAATCACACGTGTATATGTTGACATTTAAGAGATATACTGTCAAGAAAATCAAGGGCAGTGGTGATATATATGCGGATTAGACACCAAAAAAAACACTCAACAAATGGCTACAATTTAAGGAATGTGTTTAGTGATGGCAACAGATTCCTAATTTATGGACAAAGGTCTGGTGGCAGGAAAAGCTGCTTCTAAGTGGTTGTCAAGTGTTTTCGCTCGACGATTCCATTCTTGGGTGGTTGGTTTGGCCCTTGTTCCTGTAACTATAATCCTATCCTGGTATATCCCATTTTAATTTTACACCATTGTTAACCTTAGGCCTTTTTTACTCTCTGATCGAGGTTCTCGGCATTGAAAAATCTTCGTAAACTAAATCACACGTGTATATGTTGACATTTAAGAGATATACAGTCAAGAAAATCAAGGGCAATGGTGGAATTTATACGGATTAGACAAAAAAAAAACACTCAACAAATGGCTACAATTTAATGAATGTGTTTAGTGACGGCATCAGATTCCTAATTGATGGAGAAAGGTCTGGTGGCAAGAAAAGCTGCTTCTAGGAGGTTATCAAGTGTTTTCGCACGATGATTCCATTCTTGGGTGGTTGGTTTGGCCCTTGTTCCTGTAACTCGAATCCTAGCCTGGTATATCCCATTTTAATTTTACACCATTGTGAACCATACGCCTTTTTTACTCTCTGATCGAGGTTCTCGGCATTGAAAACTCTTCGTAAACTAAATCACACGTGTATATGTTGACATTTAAGAGATATACAGTCAAGAAAATCAAGGGCAATGGTGATATTTATGCGGATTAGACACAAAAAAAATACTCAACAAATGGCTACAATTTAAGGAATGTGTTTAGTGACGGCATCAGATTCCTAATTGATGGAGAAAGGTCTGGTGGCAAGAAAAGCTGCTTCTAGGAGGTTGTCAAGTGTTTTCGCTCGACGCTTCCATTCTTGGGTGGTTGGTTTGTCCCTTTTTCCTGTAACTCGAATCCTAGCCCGGTATATCCCATTTTAATTTTACACCATTGTGAACCATACGCCTTTTTTACACTTTGATCGAGGTTCTCGGCATTGAAAAATCTTCGTAAACTAAATCACACGTGTATATGTTGACATTTAAGAGATATACAGTCAAGAAAATCAAGGGCAGTGGTGATATATCTGCGGATTAGACACCGAAAAAAACACTCAACAAATGGCTACAATTTAAGGAATGTGTTTAGTGATGGCAACAGATTCCTAATTGATGGATAAAGGTCTGGTGGCAGGAAAAGCTGCTTCTAAGTGGTTGTCAAGTGTTTTCGCTCGACGATTCCATTCTTGGGTGGTTGGTTTGGCCCTTATTCCTGTAACTCGAATCCTAGCCCGGTATATCCCATTTTAATTTTACACCATTGTGAACCTTACGCCTTTTTTACTCTCTGATTGAGGTTCTCGGCATTGAAAAATCTTCGTAAACTAAATCACACGTGTATATGTTGACATTTAAGAGATATACAGTCAAGAAAATCAAGGGCAATGGTGATATATATGCGGATTAGACACCAAAAAAACACTCAACAAATGGCTACAATTTAATGAATGTGTTTAGTGAGGACATCAGATTCCTAATTTATGGAGAAAGGTCCGGTGGCAAGAAAAGCTGCTTCTAGTGTCACACCCCGACCGCGTATAACATGCAACCGCGTCGGAAATGTCGGGGAGTGTTGTAACGGATCTAATTGTTTCACAACCATGGCAATTGAAGTTATATTTTATTCATAACAAAAGGATTACATTGTCTTAAAATAACTGAACAAAGAGTACATAAAGTTATTTAAACTAGTTCTATCTTCATTTTAAGGCTCTTAGGCACAGGTCCGCCCTAGTATGTTCTGCTCAAACCTATGCACCATTACCTGAAACACATGTGAAAATAGGTACGTCAGCATAAAAATGCCTGTGAGATACATAGGTTTTATGAAAATAGGATTCATGACTTAAGTTTAAAGAAATGTTTAATAAAAGTCAGTCATGAACCTTGTTTATTGTTTTGTTTTATAATTCTTTTGAAAAACGATGATAAAGTGGATGATATGTAAAGGAAAAATGTAAGGTTAAGTGAATAACCAAGTAAAATGAGTTTTGTATAAAATAATGTCTTGTGAAAAACATGTTATTTGTGTAAAATGTTATATGTCTAAACTGAAATGGTTCAAATAACGCTGCGATGTGTAATACCATACAAGCACTTATATATAGGAAGTACCAGCGGCGTATCCACCATGCTTGTATCATATTACACACGCCTCGTTACTTAAATCACTTTACCCAAACAAACCACCAATGTAAATTGCCCATGTCTAAACCATTTGTTAAATGTCTTTGTGTAAACCATGTCAAAATGTTTATGTCAAAATGTAGTTTATGAAATATGTATATCAATATCAAAATGTCTATGTCAAATGTCAAGCATGTAATGTGTAAACAAAACTGTCATGTATGGCAAGTGAAATATATCAAATACCATAGGTAAAATGTACAAAACAAGGTATTGAAGTAAATCAAGGTTATGTTTTGTAGAAAACTGCATGCTATACTGATACGAACATCTATGCGGTATTGTAAAAATGCATACATTCAAGCCTTGAGACTGTGGTGATAAACCTTTAAACAAATTTAAGGTTCATCTGAGTTATGTATTCGAATTCGGTCATTCCTTCCATCCAAACATACCTAGGATGTCAGGAACGGGAGTTGTCAATTCCTATGGTACCACTACCTACTAACGAGCGGCGTAGCTAATGTTAATGAATGTATTTTTGTCCCATTTGAAACAAACCAAATGTCATACCAAAATGTAAGCATGTGAAAACAATGCACTAAGTATGTAATCAAATGTACACACATAGCGTGAAATGTCATGTAAAATAATGTACTAAGTATGCACACAATGGACATACATAGCATAAAAGGTAATGTAAAATGATATACTAAGTATGATGAACATACATAGCATAAAATGTAATGTAAAACGATGTACTAAGTATGATGAATATACATAGCATAAAATTTTATTTTAAAACGATGTACTAAGTATGCACACGATGGACATACATAGCATAAAACACAATGAAATCATGTACTATAAGTGTACTATTGAACATAACAAGCATATGATATGAAAACATGGAAAGCATGAAAGTAACATGTAGGCACATGTGTTTCACCCCAAAACATTTGAAAATAGTAAAAGAGGAGCCTATGTACTCACTTGAGATTGCTCAATAGACTTTAGATATCCACCAAACAAAGCTAGAAGATCACGGAATAAAACGGCACCTAATATAGGTAACTACATTAATAACCGGACCTAATCGAAGGATCGGGTAGTACGAGGGTTTGTAAACCATGTGAGTGTAGGAACTCATGTAATATGGTTTATCAAAGCCTACATACTAAAACGAAACCTAGCCTAAGTGCTTTTGACCCGTTACGACCCGTTTAGGTAGCTTATGCTACTTTAACGCGTCGTTCGCGTAAAACGCGTTCGGATCGCCTAACTAGCCCTATGACAAGTAAGATATGCCTTAACATGTTTAATATTGTTGTTAAATCAGTTTAGATGGCAAAAGTTATGTTACATAGGCTTAAAATGAATTTTAGTGCAAAAAGGGCATTTTGGTAATTTACCTAAGGCATAAGAACTACTTATCATACCACTACTTAAACGATGTGACCATAAGGTATAACCTCGGAAGGTTATTCCCTATACAACTATGGTCACCCAATGTATTTGGTTGGATCCTAATGATCGACCAAATGGGTCGGGTTCGAAAGCATAAGCGATTGATTAGATCGCTTACCCTTACGACCCTAAACAAGCACAATTCTAAAAGTGACGAGCTAAACATGCTAGAACATGTTTAGTTAAGTTAGAAAATAGGTTTGGTATCAAAACAAACGGTTTTGATACCATAGAGTAGTTTGGTTACAAAATACGCGAGAAAATGCATTTTGCCCGAAACTACGACTCGTCACTGAGCCTAGATAACGTGATAATCAGTAAGTATAGTTACTAGGGATTATAACCATCGTGATTACGCTCACGTTATGAAGTTCAAACGAACTTCGCAATGACCATAAACTGGTTAATGCAGAAAGTCAAACGCAGTTTGACTTTAACGCTAAAACGAATGAAAAGAACGAAAGAATACTTACAGAAGGTCCTCGCAAGTATTTGACCCGATTCACTCTCAGGTAGGAAGCATATAAACTTCCACTTAGAGAGCTAGAATCAGATTTAGATGTGAGGGAAATGAGCAAGACATGGGGGGTATTTATAGGAAATGTAGAGCCGTTAAGATCTTTCTTGTTTCCCAAGCGTTAATCTCAGCCGTACAACACATACCCACTGATTTACAAACCCATGGGAGCCCATAGGATTGCTAAACACCAGTTGCAAGTGGTTTTGGAGTGCATAACAGCTGTTAACAGCTGTTTGCAACAATTCAGCAGATCTGGGAGGGCCTAGCGGCCTGCGTAATATATGTGCAGGCCTTACGCGGCCCGCCTGGGCTGCACAGATCAGAAGCAAGTTTGTTAAAGTGACAGTTTTGGTCCCTGTTGGTGTTTTAAGCCATTTCCAACACTTCTAAGGCCCGTTAAGCCAACTTTAAGGCCCTAAAATGATGCCTAAACATTGTGGACATGAAACATGCTCAAAAATATGCCGTATTTCGGTTCGTTTGGTCGTACGATCGCGATGTTTGCTTAATTACGACGGAATGCGCATAAGCGCGAAAAACGATCCAAATTGTGCGACGAATGGATTTTTCTCATGCCAAACACTAAAATAAAATATTTTAGTGCTTACATAAATTTTTGGATGTCCGGATGTATTCAGAACGTAAGTTATGCGCGAAAATGCAAACTTATGCACTTTTTGACGCTTTTAGTCCCTGAATGAGCATAAAGTTTATTTTAGCACACCGAACCCCTTAAAGCCTATTTCTAAGCTATGTAAATGATATTTAGGGTGTGTTTAAATTATGGCCATGTTCCGGAATGTTCGTTACAGTTCAAATTGGCATACTTTCGCAGTTTGTCAAATTTAGTCCCTGTAAGCGAATTAACTTGATTTTGCCATACCAAAGCCTTCAAATCTTATTTCTAAGTTATGTGAAGGTTATTTAAGGTATGTTAAGCATAAATTGATGTTCCGGAGTATTTTTCGCGTTAAACTGATTATGTTTACGCACCAGTTTGCGTATAATTCTCCTGAAAGCGATATAGAGTTTGAAATTGGATTAAAAGTCAAAACATGAAAAATGTAAAACATAAACAAACAATCATTGGGATCAAATAACTTTATTTCATTGATAACTGAACTGTTTACAATGATTACAAGTGCAGATGTTACATCTAGGATGTTGTCAAGTGTTTTCGCTCGACGATTCCATTCTTGGGTGGTTGGTTTGGCCCTTTTTCCTTGTTAGTGCATTTGTCTATCGCCTTCGTCAATCCGAGCCGTAGCGAGAAACAGAAGAAAACAAGTCTTTATATTGTAATATCTAGTCAAAAGACAAGGTGGTAATCCTGTAATTAATGAGAAATCTCATTAAAAGCCTTGACCTATAAATAGGGATGTTATGTCATAGTTTAGGGACTTTTGCTCATTTTGACATTTAGAAAGCTCTAGATCTAGAGAGAGATTCTAGAGAGAGAAAGTGATTCAGGTGCTGTACAATTTCATATTTTTCTAATAGAGTCACGTTTATATTACGTATTGTGTGTTAGGTCACGTTCGTGTACGGTTTCCGCACGTCACACGTTCGTTTCGCAATCGTTTCGGAGTTAAAACCGGTCATACAAGTGGTATCAGAGCAGGAGCTCGATTGCACTGATCCAACACACATTTCCGCTCGTGATTTCATCGATTTCAGATCCAAATTCATCCAGATTTCATCTATTTCTTCATCTTTTTCATTTTTCACGTTTTTTAACTGATTTTCATCAAATTAAACAGGTTTTTACAGTCCGAATTAGCGGATATGTTATGCGAAAACACCTGATCTACAACCCTACAAAGTTTCAGATCCTAATTCCCAGCCGTTTGAGAGAAATCTGAGATTTTGTGTCCGATACCTAGTGACATCAGCTTAATTCCGTTTGAAAACATCTTATTCCGTTTGAAAACATCTTAATTCCGTTTGAAAACACCATATTCCGTTTGAAAAGTCAAGGTAATTTCACACGAAATTACTGATTTCGTTTGAATCAAATCTGATTTCGTGTGAAAGTGCATATTCCGTGTGAAAGTGCATATTTCGTTTGAAGATTTCGTGTGAAAAACATTATTCCGTTTGAAAGAGCCTGTCAACTTGTTTCAGCAGTTCATGTGATAAAATAGTCTGCACTGATCCATTAACTGTTAAGAAGTAATCGGTCCAATTAAAATCCAACGTATAACAAATAATAGCTTGTCGAGATGCATTAAAAAGTCAGATTCATTGTGTGGCTCAATAAAATTGTATTGAGATTTAAACTTGTCAGCTGATAATCCTGAAATTGAAAAGTCATCACGTGATCAATATTCATCGGCCCAATAGATTTAAGAACACATTGATGTTGTCGGCTACCCATTGTGAATGAATACTAAAATTGGTTAAGTAATTTGCATGTGTCAGTCCACTATACAATAAATCTGTCCAATCAGAGTAAATTGAATTTTTGGCCCAATTGTTCTTAGTTGTTTGGTCCAATCACAATTTATATCATAAAAGACTTTGTCGGCCACCACAAAAAAATTGCATGTGAAACAATTAATAAGTGTTGTCAGTCCACTTTACATCGGCCCATGTGATTAATATCATAATACATTGTGTTGGTCCAATAGAATTGTGTTGCGTATTAACTGTATTGTCGGCCATTTGCATATTATATTACGTGATTCCTTGACGGCTCATTATATCCTCAGCTCATGTGATCATCTAGGTCCAATCAAAGTTGTTTTGTGAATTGTCGGCATTGATTAGTGTGTGCATGAGATATGTCAGTTTGCATGGATTGAAAGTCAAGATTCATCGCATCAAGGTCATATGGTTCAAAGCAGTCCAGTCAAATCGCTTGAAATAGTTCAGGTCGTGTCTTTGTGAACCAGGTCAATTGAGAGTGAACTCAGTTTGCACGTAGTGGGTCAGGTTGTTTGAATTTGATCCGGGTCATAGCAGTTCGTACGGTTTGACAAATTAAATCTCAGTTCGCATCAAACTCAGTTCGCATCAAACTCAGTCCGCACAAAATATTCACCAGTCCGAGTATCAGTTTGATTCAGGTAATTCAAGAAGTTCAAACCATGGCTGAAGAATTTACAACACATTCTACAACGCGTTTACATTCGAGTCTTCCGAAACTTCAACTGTTACACCAAAAATCATTACAAAAGCGATCAATGAAAACATTAAACATGATAATTTCTACGGAACAAATTCAAAACCACCAATCCTTGAAAGTATTGAAGATTACACTTGGTGGAAAGAACGTTTTATCAACTGGGCAAAAGCCTACACGCATGAAAGTTGGTTCTGTTTGGAGTTTGGTTATAGTAGGCCAGTCAATGATAAAGGAGAAGATCTCCCACTCAAAAGCTTACCCAAAGAAGACAAATCTGAATTCGCAGCTGAACAAAGAATGATTGCTTTAATTCAATCATCAATTAGACATGATTTGTTTGCTTTACTACAACATGATGGGTCATCGAAATCTATCTGGGAAGCTTTACGGGTTAAAGCTGAGGGGGGTAAACAAATCAAGAAAAACAAAATTTCATTATTAAAAAAGGAATTTGATTTGTTTGATAGTTTGAAAGGAGAGACTGTGAGACAGATGATATAAAGATTTGGTCATTTGAAAATTGAACTTGATCGTTTTGGAATTGTTAAAACTCGAGAAGAAATAATTGATAAGATCATAGAAGCGTTACCACGAGCTGATCAGTGGCAAACGTTTGTATTCATACTGAAAAATGATGCTTTATATGATACAATTTCTCTTGATGTCTTGATAGAAAAAATTGAAAGTCATGAGCTTGAGCTACAAAAGCAAAACAAGATGAGCAGTTCTTCATATCAACAGAATGTGGGTATTTATTATAAAGGTGTAATACCCTCATCAAGCTCATCAAAAACAGCATTTAGTGAATCACCAAAAACAGCATTTAGTGGTGTGAAGACAAAAGAACCTGAGACAAGGTCATCAAGCTACAATCCGGGATATCTTTCGTCTTCATCAAAAGCGAGTGTTGAAAATTCTGAAGAAGTTCTTTTCAACATTGCTCTCAAATTGAAGAATTCTCCGTCTATGAGCATCACTGAAGCCAAGCAACAAATGAGTTTCCTTGCATCTGTTCTGGAATCATATGAAGGTCTAGTAGCTGGCAAAATTGGAAATTCCGAATTGACCAAAGAAGACTATGACCAGATTGATCCGGAAGAGATGGAACTTATTGATATCCGCTGGTGTTTGGCTAGTTGCATCCGCAGAGCTCAGAGATATATGGAGATTACTGGAAAACAGTCTATCGGTGGTCCATCAACTAAGCTGGGATTTGATAAATCAAAAGTGACTTGTTTTAAATGTAAGCAAAGAGGTCATTTCAAGAGAGAATGTCATAATTCTGCAGTTGATGGAAATGAAAATCCCTTCAATGACGATTATTACCAAATGGCGATTTACCACCGTAGCAAAGAAGAGCCAAAAATGATCGAAAATAATCCCAAGAAGAAAGCTTTACTTATACATCAAGATGATGAAAAAGTGGCGGAGGGTTTCAGTTGGGACAAATACATTTCATCTGATTCAGGATTGGCTGCTGAAATTAAAAAGGGAAGTCAAGAAGACATTCTGAGTGATTGTGTTGATGAAAAAGTCACAGCTCATGGCAGAAAAATATCACAAGGCAAACATTATGTTTTTGTTGCTGAAGTCAAAGAGAATACCAGAGAAGAAATTCTGAGTGAGAAAACATACAGAGAAAGAAACATTGCTTGGAATAGAATGGATGAAATGCAAGAAGAGTATGAGAGTCCTGTCAGCAATAAGAGATGGGATAAGAAGCGAGAGTGCTATGTCAACAGAAATGGTGAACCAGTTGTTCCCAAAAAGGACATAGTTTTTGATGATGTTCTTTTAGTAATCCCTCGATCCGTTGAGTACTATACAAATGTTGGAAAGGATAAAACATATGTGAAAAAGTTTGAAAAACTTCTTAGAGATGTTATGACTTCAAGACTGAGGAAGAGGGATGAAGAGAGAATGAAGAAGAATGTTGATGAGATGGTGAACAATTTGAAGAAAGTTGCTGAAGAAGCTAAAGACGAAGCTGTGAAAGTGGAGGATGTGAAGATAGAAGAGGAAGATAAGGTAGAAGAAAGAGTTGTTGAAAAAGAAGCTGTTACAGAAGAACAGCAAGTTGAAGAAGCTGAGGAGAAGCTAGAAAGTTCGGGTGAAGTGAATAGTGATGCTGGTGCTGATGATGAGAAAAAGAAAGATGCTGATCAATCAGAAGTTGCAGTAAACACCGAGGTGCCAATCACTGTGGTAACTTCTGATTCTGAAACTCAAATCAAAATCGTTGAACAGTGCAAGAAATGCATGGAAATGTGCAGTGCTTGTACTGAAAAAGACGAAAAGTTCAGAACAAGAGATCTTGAATTTACTAAAATAGAAGAAGTTTTCAAAAATAAATATAAAGAAATGTTTGAAAAAGAAAAAGTTTTGAAAGATAATGATGAAAAACTTACACAAAATGTAAAAATTTAGAAAAAGAAAATGAAAATTTGAAAGAAAAAGTTTTGAATATGACAGAAGAATGTTTTCAAAAGGAAAATGAGTGTCAAGAAATGAAAAAAGAATATGATTCAATAAAATTGGCTTATCACATTACAAAAGAGTCCTTTGAAAAGGTGAAAAGTGAAATGAAATTTGTTCAATCACGATTGAATTACTGTTCTAAAACAACTAATATGTTTAAGCGACGGTATGAAATAAAGCAACAAGTTGTAAATTCTTACATTGAGGATGTTGCTAAACTTAAGCGTCAGATTGCTGATTTAGAATAGGATAATAACAAGTTAAAAAGTTATCATGCGTCGTCATATGTGCTTGAAAGAATTTTCAACATAAAACCGGATGATAAAGATTCTGAACAAAACAAAAAGGGCATTGGCTCAGAGTTTCATCAGGTTCCACCACCGGAAAAGTTTGCATTTTATGATGATGAAAAAGTCGAAAAAGCTTTCAACCTGGTAGATCAATTGCCAGATAACATTGATGTAACCTATTCCAAATCTGATGATTCTAGTGATTCAGAGGTGGTAGGTAAGGTCGTTGAAAGTGTGTTGAAAGAAGAGTCAGTTGAAACAGGTAAATCTGAATCACAAGATGAAAATGAAGGTAATTTTCATGATGGATATCTGAAAAACTCAAAATCCGAGAAAAATTTGAATGATGATTCAAAAGGATTAGTTTATTCCATGATTGGATCAGACAAATTATTCTTAGATATTGTATTCCCGATTCAGAATGTGATTTCAGAAAAGATTGACAAAGTTTTCAAAATGGTTGAGATTGAAAAGTCTGAAATTCCAAAATTTGCTGGAAAAGGTCACAAAACTTCTTATAATAAACCTGGTTTCAAGAAGAAAAACATGAAGGCTGGGTTGGGTTATAAGAAGAAACAAAGTTGGAAAAGAAATGAAACACCGAATTATCAGACAAAGATGAATTTTGTTCACGGAACAAGTTCAGAAGAAGAGAAAGAACTCCAATTTAGACGACAGTCTATTGAAGAATTCTATGCTCGAAAGAAAAAGCAACAACAACATGTCAAAGGTGTGTCCAAGAGAACATGTTTCAAATGTGATCAAACTGGACATCTTGCACGCAAGTGTCCAAATCTGAAACCTATTGATGTTGAGAAAAAGAAGTCTGATAATGTGGAAAAACAAAAATCTGAGGATGTGAAACATAGGTCAACCAGATTTGATTCAAAACAAACTTGGAGGTACAACACAAACAAGTTTGCTTCGAATCAAAATTGGAAATCAAACCCGAATAGGTTCGATTCAAGACAGACCTGGAATTCTCACACACCCAGATTTAGAACAACACAAAGTTGGAGAACAAATGTCGATGCAATAAAACCACAACAGTTTTGGAAAACAAATGTTGTTCAGAATCAAAATGTTCAAAAAGATTCACATTTTTACAAACGAGGTACTCCTAAAGGTCAAACTTGGAGTGCTAAGAAACAAATCGTTTCGGTAAATGATGAAAAAGATGAAATTAAAATTGAAAAAGTCTTTGGTCAGAATGACAAAGATTTTCCAAAGTTGAATGAAATATATTGTGTTGAAATGCCTAAGGTCAAGCAGACCTGGGCTAACTTGTTCAAGTGATTAAATAGTTTGAATGTGCAGGTGCTCAAGAAAATTGAAGACTGTGTGAATGGAAATCGGAGCAGCCTAGCACAACGGGAAGAGGAGGCAACTGAACCCTGTGTTGGTTGAAACAGGGAGTTTGTTTGATTTCTGTACATAAATAAACTATATTTCAAAAACCTTAAAAAATTGAAAAATTTAAAAACCAAAAAATATGTTTTTACTTTGTCAAAATTTTGAAAAATAAAAAATGTGTTTGTTTTTAAATTTGTCAAATATTCAAAAATTCAAAAAGATGTTGATTGAATATGCCGAAACCCTCACGGCGGAACCAACATGATTAATTTCACAAGATTGAAAAACGGTTTTCAAACTGTAAAATATCAATGTGTTGTAAATCATGGGGGTACATTATTTTCTGCAAAACAGAGCATGAGATGTAGAAAATGGATGGCGAGACAAAGCTATCAGTGTCGGTTTGTCAAATTTTCTTTAGAATGGTTTTGAATTTAAGGGGGAGTAATATTGTCAGAAAATCCAAAAACATTAGAAAATTTGAAAAAGTCAAAAACATGATAAAATTCAAAAATGAGTTTTTGTGTAAAAACAGGAAATGATAGTACATCAGTAGACAATTACAGTACGCTAAATAAATGGAAAGTTAAAAAGCAATAAACAATCTCACTAAAGATGTGACAATAGGCTCAGCTAGACTAGTAGATTTGCGATAATGATACAAACTTAAATAAAAAAGCCTAGTTCTAGTGGGAAACGCGGTTGAAAGCATAGTACTTAGTTTTATCCATCGTGACTGTGTACCTACTCAGTAATTGCTGAATGCTGAAAGAGCATAAAAACCGGTCAGTTTGTGAACTTTCACAACTTGTTGAAAAAGTCACTGTGATTGTGCATTTCATTTTGCAAAGATTTAAACTTGTTTTATTTCTTTATTTTGTTTAAGCATTGGACATCCTCTGCGTATGCGTGAGTATCGAACTGGATGTTATTACCTAAACGTTCTGCTTTATTTTCTTTGGTGTTTCGTTTAAGCTTTGGATCACCTCTGCGTATACGGGAGTATCGAACTGGTAGTTAAAGCCTAAACAATTTCAACTTGTTTTTATTTCTTATTTTGTTTAAACATTGGACTTTCTCTGCGTATCGAAAGATCGACCTGATTGTTAATGTTTAAACATTCTGCGTTGTTTTTACACATATCACAGTTGATGAAAGTTTAAAAGCATTACTTGAGTTAGTGTATTGCATGATGAGGGGATATGCTGAGATCGTGGGGTCCATAAGAATTTAGTGCAAATTAATATACCTTAACGTATCGGTAAGCATTTCGAAAGTTTTTAGATTGAGTTTAAGTGGACAACAATATTGTCAATCAATGTTAATTGCTTAGAACTTAAAGTGTTTAAAGCTCAACGGTGCTAGTGATTTGTCATAAACTGATATGATCCTCTGACGCGAACTCAAACAAAAATATTGTCTGTAAATATGTTTGTGAATATTTCTTTATTGCTTTATGTTTAAGAAAATTAAAAAAAAGATTTTGAGTTCACTTTATTTTCGACAACCGATGTCTGAGAACTGAGTTCCAAAATCTAAGTATGCTGATCGTGTTTCTGAAAATAAAACAAGTTCCTTAATTTGAAACTTGAAATTTTAAAATCAAAAATAAAAAATAGTTAGTGATATCTCCAAGGTCATTAATTTGGACTTGGATGATTAACCGTGAAGGATTTGGATTCTTAGATTGTTAAAATCTGTAAAAGAGCCAGTTTTCGATTTTGGATACTTAATACTGCCAAATCTTTGAAGTTTATTGATAGGGAGAGAGTATCAAGTATTTCTGGATATATTCATATTATTATATCTTAAAGCCAGGATCTTGATTTAGAAAGTTTAAAAGAGCCAGGTCACAATTACTGGATAATCGAATGTTCAAAATGTTTGTTCTTATAAATGTTTGAGAGTTGCAGATACTAATCCATACTATGATCCTGACAACAGAGTCTAAGGGGGAGTCTGAAGACGAGCTCAACGCAAGAGGAAGCGTGGATTGAAGGAGCTTGTACACGGAAAGCCAGGTGTCGATCCCAAAGCACGGAAGCTTGACGAAAGGGGGAGCCTGATGAAGAAAAAAGTCTACAGAAAGGGGGAGCTGAAGCTGAAGACAGATCCACGGGGATTCTGTTCTAGGAAGAGGGAGTCTACGTTGATGAAAACGTGTTAAAGCTTCAAGAAGACTCAAAGAGAGAGAGAAAGACAAGACGCTACGAGATTGAGTGCGGCAATATCCAAGGGGGAGTCTGTTAGTGCATTTGTCTATCGCCTTCGTCAATCCGAGCCGTAGCGAGAAACAGAAGAAAACAAGTCTTTATATTGTAATATCTAGTCAAAAGGCAAGGTGGCAATCTTGTAATTAATGAGAAATCTCATTAAAAGCCTTGACCTATAAATAGGGATGTTATGTCAAAGTTTAGGGACTTTTGCTCATTTTGACATTTAGAAAGCTCTAGATCTAGAGAGAGATTTTAGAGAGAGAAAGTGATTCAGGTGCTGTACAATTTCATATTTTTCTAATAGAGTCACGTTTATATTACGTATTGTGTGTTAGGTTTCGTTCGTGTACGGTTTCCGCACGTTACACATTCGTTTCACAATCGTTTCGAAGTCAAAACTGGTCCTACATTCCTATAACTCGAATCCTAGCCCGGTATATCCCATTTTAATTTTACACTATTGTGAACCTTACGTCTTTTTTACTCTCTGATCGAGGTTCTCGGCATTGAAAAATCTTCGTAAACTAAATCACACATGTATATGTTGATATTTAACAGAGATACAGTTAAGAAAATCAAGGGCAATGGTGATATATATGCGGATTAGACACCAAAAAAAAACACTAAACAAATGGCTACAATTTAAGGAATGTGTTAAGTGATAGTATCAGATTCCTAAATGATGGAGAAAGGTCTGGTGGCAAGAAAAGCTGCTTCTAGGAGGTTGTCAAGTGTTTTCGCTCGACAATTCAATTCTTCGGTGGTTGGTTTGGCCCTTGTTCCTGTAACTCGAATCCTAGTCCGGTATATCCCATTTTAATTTCACATCATAACCTTACGCCTTTTTTACTCTCTGATCGACATTCTCGGCATTGAAAAATCTTCGTAAACTAAATCACACGTGTATATGTTGACATTTAAGAGATATACAGCCAAGAAAATCAAGGGCAATGGTGATATATATGCGGATTAGACACAAAAAAAACACTCAACAAATGGCTACAATTTAAGGAATGTGTTTAGTGACGGCATAAGATTCCTAATTGATGGACAAAGGTCTGGTGGCAAGAAAACCTGTTTCTAGGAGGTTGTCAAGTGTTTTCGCTCGACGATTTCTTTCTTGGGTGGTTGGTTTGGCCTTTGTTCCTGTAACTCGAATCCTAGTCCGGTATATCCCGTTTTAATTTTACACCATTGTGAACCTTACGCCTTTTTACTCTCTAATCGTGGTTCTCGGCATTGAAAAATCTTCGTAAACTAAATCGCACGTGTATATGTTGACATTTAAGAGATATACAGTCAAGAAAATCAAGGGCAATGGTGATATATATGCGGATTAGACACAAAAAAAAACACTCAACAAATGTCTACAATTTAAGGAATGTGTTTAGTGACGGCATCAGTTTCCTAATTGATGGAGAAAGGTCTGCTGGCAAGAAAAGTTGCTTCTAGGAGGTTGTCAAGTGTTTTCGCTCGACGATTCCATTCTTGGTTGGTTGGTTGGTTTGGCCCTTGTTCCTGTAACTCGAATCCTAGCCCGGTATATCCCATTTTAATTTTACACCATTGTGAACCTTACGCCTTTTTTACTCTCTGATCGAGGTTCTCGGCATTGAAAAATCTTCGTAAACTAAATCACACGTGTATATGTTGACATTTAAGAAATATGCAATCAAGAAAATCATGGGCAATGGTGATATATATGCGGATTAGACACCAAAAAAATCACACTCAACAAATGGCTACAATTTAAGGAATGTGTTTAGTGACGACATCAGATTCCTAATTGATGGAGAAAGGTCTGGTGGCAAGAAAAGCTGCTTCTAGGAGGTTGTCAAGTGTTTTCGCTCGACGATTCCATTCTTGGGTGGTTGGTTTGGCCCTTGTTCCTGTAACTCGAATCCAAGCCCGGTATATCTCATTTTAATTTTACACCATTGTGAACCTTACGCCTTTTTTACTCTCTGATCGAGGTTCTCGGCATTGAAAAATCTTCGTAAACTAAATCACACATGTATTGTTGACATTTAAGAGATATACAGTAAAGAAAATCAAGGGCAACGGTGATATATATATGCGGATTAGACACAAAAAAAAACACTCAACAAATGGCTACAATTTAAGGAATGTATTTAGTGACGGCATCAGATTCCTAATTGATGGAGAAAGGTCTGGTGGCAAGAAAAGCTGCTTCTAGGAGGTTGTCAAGTGTTTTCGCTCGACGATTCCATTCTTGGTTGGTTGGTTTGGCCCTTGTTCCTGTAACTCGAATCCTAGCCATTTTAATTTTACACCATTGTGAACCTTACGCCTTTTTTACTCTCTGATCGACGTTCTCGGCATTGAAAAATCTTCGTAAACTAAATCACACGTGTATATGTTGACATTTAAGAGATACACAGTCAAGAAAATCATGGGCAATGGTGATATATATGCAGATTAGACACCAAAAAAAATCACACTCAACAAATGGTTACAATTTAAGGACTGTGTTTAGTGACGGCATCAGATTCCTAATTGATGGAGAAAGGTCTGGTGGTAAGAAAAGCTGCTTCTAGGAGGTTGTCAAGTGTTTTCGCTCGACGATTCCATTCTTGGGTGGTTGGTTTGGCCCTTGTTCCTGTAAATCGAATCCAAGCCCGGTATATCCCATTTTAATTTTACACCATTGTGAACCTTACGCCTTTTTTACTATCTGATCGAGGTTCTCGGCATTGAAAAATCTCCGTAAACTGAATCACACGTGTATTTGTTGACATTTAAGAGATATACAGTCAAGAAAATCAAGGGCAATGGTGATATATATGCGGATTAGACACCAAAAAAACACTCAACAAATGGCTACAATTTAAGGAATGTGTTTAGTGACGGCATCAGATTCCTAATTGAAGGAGAAAGGTCTGGTGGCAAGAAAAGCTGCTTATAGGAAGTTGTCAAGTGTTTTCGCTCGACGATTCCAATCTTGGGTGGTTGGTTTGGCCCATTGTTCCTGTAACTCGAATCCTAGCCTGGTATATCCCGTTTTAATTTTACACCATTGTGAACCTTACGCCTTTTTACTCTCTAATCGAGGTTCTCGGCATTGAAAAATCTTCGTAAACTAAAACGCACGTGTATATGTTGACATTTAAGAGATATACAGTCAAGAAAGTCAAGGGCAATGGTGATATATATGTGGATTAGTCACAAAAAAAAACACTCAACAAATGGCTACAATTTAAGGAATGTGTTTAGTGACGGCATCAGTTTCCTAATTGATGGAGAAAGGTCTGCTGGCAAGAAAAGCTACTTCTAGCAGGTTGTCAAGTGTTTTCGCTCGACGCTTCCATTCTTGGGTGGTTGTTTTGGCCCTTGTTCCTGTAACTCGAATCCTAGCCCGGTATATCCCATTATAATTTTACACCATTGTGAACCTTACGCCTTTTTTACTCTCTGATCGAGGTTCTCGGCATTGAAAAATCTTCGTAAACTAAATCACCCATGTATATGTTGACATTTAAGAGATATATAGTCAAGAAAATCAAGGGCAATGGTGTTATATATGCGGATTAGACACCAAAAAAAACACTCAACAAATGGCTACAATTTAAGGAATGTGTTTAGTGACGGCATCAGATTCCTAATTGATGGAGAAATGTCTGGTGGTAAGAAAAGCTGCTTCTAGGAGGTTGTCAAGTGTTTTCGCTCGACGATTCAATTCTTGGTTGGTTGGTTTGGCCCTTGTTCCTGTAACTCGAATCCTAGCCCGGTATATCCCATTTTAATTTTACACCATTGTGAATCTTACGCCTTTTTTACTCTCTGATCGAGGTTCTCGGCATTGAAAAATCTTCGTAAACTAAATCACACGTGTATATGTTGACATTTAAGAAATATACAGTCAAGAAAATCAAGGGCAATGGTCATATATATGCGGATTAGACACCAAAAAAAATCACACTCAACAAATGGCTACAATTTAAGGAATGTGTTTAGTGACGGCATCAGATTCCTACTTGATGGAGAAAGGTTTGGTGGTAAGAAAGCTGCTTCTAGGAGGTTGTCAAGTGTTTTCGCTCGACGATTCCATTCTTGGGTGGTTGGTTTGGCCCTTGTTCCTGTAACTCGAATCCAAGCCCGGTATATCCCATATTAATTTTACACCATTGGGAACCTTACGCCTTTTTTACTCTCTGATCGAGGTTCTCGGCATTGAAAAATCTTCTTAAACTAAATCACACGTGTATATGTTGACATTTAAGAGATATACAGTCAAGAAAATCAAGGGCAATGGTGATATATATGCGGATTAGACACCAAAAAAACACTCAACAAATGGCTACAATTTAAGGAATGTGTTTAGTGACGGCATCAGATTCCTAATTCACGGAGAAATGTCTGGTGGCAAGAAAAGCTGCTTCTAGGAAGTTGTCTTGTGGTTTCGCTCGACGATTTTTCAATCTTGGGTGGTTGATTTGGCTCTTGTTCCTGTAACTCGAATCCTAGCCTGGTATATCCCATTTTAATTTTACACCATTGTGAACCTTACGCCTTTTTTACTCTCTGATCGAGGTTCTCGGCATTGAAAAATCTTTGTAAACTAAATCACACGTGTATATGTTCACATTTAAGAGATATACAGTAAAGAAAATCAAGGACAATGGTGATATATATGCGGATTAGACATAAAAAAAGACACGCAACAAATGGCTACAATTTAAGGAATGTATTTAGTGACGGCATCAGATTCCTAATTGATGGAGAAAGGTCTGGTGGCAAGAAAAGCTGCTTCTTGGAGGTTGTCAAGTGTTTTCGCTCGACGATTCCATTCTTGGTTGGTTGGTTTGGCCCTTGTTCCTGTAACTCGAATCCTAGCCCGGTATATCCCATTTTAATTTTACACCATTGTGAAACTTACGCCTTTTTTACTCTCTGATCTAGGTTCTCGGCATTGAAAAATCTTCGTAAACTAAATCACACGTGTAAATTTTGATATTTAAGAGATATAAAGTCAAGAAAATCATGGGCAATGGTGATATATATGCGGATTAGACACCAAAAAAAATCACACTCAACATATGGTTACAATTTAAGGAATGTGTTTAGTGACGGCATCAGATTCCTAATTGATGGAGAAAGGTCTGGTGGTAAGAAAAGCTGCTTCTAGGAGGTTGTCAAGTGTTTTCGCTCGACGATTCCATTCTTGGGTGGTTGGTTTGGCCCTTGTTCCTGTAAATTGAATCCAAGCCCGGTATATCCCATTTTAATTTTACACCATTGTGAACCTTACGCCTTTTTTACTATCTGATCGAGGTTCTCGGCATTGAAAAATCTCCGTAAACTAAATCACACGTGTATATGTTGACATTTAAGAAATATACAGTCAAGAAAATCAAGGGCAATGGTGATATATATGCGGATTAGACACCAAAAAAAACACTCAACAAATGGCTACAATTAAAGGAATGTGTTTAGCGATGACATCAGATTCCTAATTGAAGGAGAAAGGTCTGGTGGCAAGAAAAGCCGCTTTTAGGAAGTTGTCAAGTGTTTTCGCTCGACGATTCCAAACTTGGGTGGTTGGTTTGGCCCTTGTTCCTGTAACTCGAATCCTAGCCCGGTATATCCCATTTTAATTTTACACCAATGTGAACCTTACGCCTTTTTTACTCTCTGATCGAGGTTCTCGGCATTGAAAAATCTTCGTAAACTAAATCACACGTGTATATGTTGACATTTAATAGATATACAGTCAAGAAAATCAAGGGCAATGGTGATATATATGCGGATTAGACACCAAAAAAAACACTAAACAAATGGCTACAATTTAAGGAATGTGTATAGTGACGGCATCAGATTCCTAATTGATGGAGAAAGGTCTGGTGGCAAGAAAAGCTGCTTCACGGAGGTTGTCAAGTGTTTTCGCTCGACGATTCCATTCTTGGGTTGTTGGTTTGGCCCTTGTTCCTGTAACTCGAATCCTAGCTCGGTATATCCCGTTTTAGTTTTACACCATTGTGAACCTTACGCCTTTTTTACTCTCTGATCGAGGTTCTCGGCATTGAAAACTATTCGTAAACTAAATCACACGTGTACATGTTGACATTTAAGAGTTATACAGTCAAGAAAATCAAGGGCAATGTTGATATATATGCGGATTAGACACCAAAAAAAAAACACTCAACAAATGGCTACAATTTAAGGAATATGTTTAGTGCCAGCATCAGATTCCGAATTGGTGGAGAAAGGTTTGGTGGCAAGAAAAGCTGCTTCTAGAAGGTTGTCAAGTGTTTTCGCTCGACGATTTCACTCTTGGGTGGTTGGTTTGGCCCTTGTTCCTGTAACTCGAATCCTAGCCCAGTATATCCCATTTTAATTTTACACCATTGTGAACCTTACGCCTTTTTTACTCTCTGATCGAGGTTCTCGGCATTGAAAAACCTTCGTAAACTAAATCACACGTGTACATGTTGACATTTAAGAGATATACAGTCAAGAAAATCAAGGGCAATGGTGGTATATATGCGGATTAGACACCCAAAAAAACACTCAACAAATGGCTACAATTTAAGGAATGTGTTTAGTGACGGCATCAGATTCCTAATTGATGGAGAAAGGTCTGGTGGCAAGAAAATATGCTTCTAGGAGGTTGTCAAGTGTTTTCGCTCGACGATTCCATTCTTGGGTGGTTGGTTTGGCCCTTGTTCCTGTAACTCGAATCCTAGCCCGGTATATCCCATTATAATTTTACACCATTGTGAACCTTACGCCTTTTTTACTCTCTGATCGAGGTTCTCGGCATTGAAAAATCTTCGTAAACTAAATCACACGTGTATATGCTGACTTTTAAGAGATATACAGTCAAGAAAATCAAGAGCAATGGTGATATATATGAGGATTAGACACCAAAAAATAAAAACACTCAACAAATGGCTACAATTTAAGGAATGCATTTAGTGACGGCATTAGATTCCTAATTGATGGAGAAAGGTCTTGTGGCAAGAAAAGCTGCTTCTAGGAGGTCGTCAAGGGATTTCGCTCGACGATTTCATTCTTGGGTGGTTGGTTTGGCCCTTGTTCCTGTAACTCGAATCCTAGCCCGGTATATCCCATTTTAATTTTACACCATTGTGAACCTTACGCCTTTTTTACTCTCTGATCGAGGTTCTCGGCATTGAAAAACCTTCGTAAACTAAATCACACGTGTATATGTTGACATTTGAGAGATATACAGTCAAGAAAATCAAGAGCAATGGTGATATATATGCGGATTAGACACCAACAAAAAACACTCAACAAATGGCTACATTTTAAGGAATGTGTTTAGTAACGGCATCAGATTCCTAATTGATGGAGAAAGGTCTGGTGGCAAGAAAAGCTGCTTCTAGGAGGTTGTCAAGTGTTTTCGCTCGACGATTCCATTCTTGGGTGGTTGGTTTGGCCCTTGTTCCTGTAACTCGAATCCTAGCCCGGTATATCCCATTATAATTTTACACCATTGTGAACCTTACGCCTTTTTTACTCTCTGATCGAGGTTCTCGGCATTGAAAAATCTTCGTAAACTAAATCACACGTGTATATGTTGACATTTAAGAGATATACAGTCAAGAAAATCAAGGGCAATGGTGATACATATGAGGATTAGACACCAAAAAAGCCACTCAACAAATGGCTATAATTTAAAGAATGTGTTTAGTAACGGCATCATATTCCTAATTGATGGAGAAAGTTCTGGTGGCAAGAAAAGCTGCTTCTGGGAGGTTGTCAAGTGTTTTCGCTCGACGATTCCATTCTTGGGTGGTTGGTTTGGCCCTCGTTCCTGTAACTCGAATCCTAGCCCGGTATATCCCATTTTAATTTTACACCAATGTGAACCTTACGCCTTTTTTACTTTCTGATCTAGGTTCTCGGCATTGAGAGATATACAGTTAAGAAAATCAAGGGCAATGTTGATATATATGTGGATTAGACACCAAAAAAACACTAAACAAATGGCCACAATTTAAGGAATGTGTTTAGTGACGGCATTAGATTCCTAATTGATGGAGAAAGGTCTGGTGGCAAGAAAGCCTGCTTCTAGGAGGTTGTTAAGTGTTTTCGCTCGACGATTCCATTCTTGTGTTGTTGGTTTGGCCCTTGTTCCTGTAACTCGAATCCTAGCCCGGTATATCCCATTTTAGTTTTACACCATTGTGAACCTTACGCCTTTTTTATTCTCTGATCGAGGTTCTCGGCATTGAAAACTATTCGTAAACTAAATCACACGTGTACATGTTGACATTTAAGAGTTATACAGTCAAGAAAATCAAGGGCAATGTTGATATATATGCGGATTAGACACCAAAAAAAAACACTCAACAAATGGCTACAATTTAAGGAATGTGTTTAGTGACAGCATCAGATTCTTAATTGATGGAGAAAGGTCTGGTGGCAAGAAAAGATGCTTCTTGGAGGTTGTCAAGGGTTTTCGCTCGACGATTTCATTCTTGGGTGGTTGGTTTGGCCCTTGTTCCTGTAACACGAATCCTTGCCCGGTATATCCCATTTTAATTTTACACCATTGTGAACCTTACCCCTATTTTACTCTCTGATCGAGGTTCTCGGCATTGAAAAACCGTCGTAAACTTAATCACACGTGTACATGTTGACATTTAAGAGATATACAGTCAAGAAAATCAAGTGCAATGGTGGTATATATGCGGATTAGACACCCAAAAAAACACTCAACAAATGGCTACAATTTAAGGAATGTGTTTAGTGACGGCATCAGATTCCTAATTGATGGAGAAAGGTCTGGTGGCAAGAAAATATGCTTCTAGGAGGTTGTCAAGTGTTTTCGCTCGATGATTCCATTCTTGGGTGATTGGTTTGGCCCTTGTTCCTGTAACTCGAATCCTAGCCCGGTATATCCCATTTTATTTTTACACTATTGTGAACCTTACGCCTTTTTTACTCTCTCACCGAGGTTCTCGGCACTGAAAAATCATCGTAAACTAAATCACACGTGTATATGTTGACACTTAAGAGATAAACAGTAAAGAAAATCAAGGGCAATGGTGATATATATGCGGATTAGACACCAAAAAATAAAAACACTCAACAAATGGCTACAATTTAAGGAATGCGTTTAGTGACGGCATTAGATTCCTAATTGATGGAGAAAGGTCTTGTGGCAAGAAAAGCTGCTTCTAGCAGGTCGTCAAGGGTTTTCGCTCGACGATTTCATTCTTGGGTGGTTGGTTTGGCCCTTGTTCCTGTAACTCGAATCCTAGCCCGGTATATCCCATTTTAATTTTACACCATTGTGAACCTTACGCCTTTTTTACTCTCTGATCGAGGTTCTCGGCATTGAAAAACCTTCGTAAACTAAATCTCACGTGTATATGTTGACATTTAAGAGATATACAGTCAAGAAAATCAAGAGCAATGGTGATATATATGCGGATTAGACACCAACAAAAAACACTCAACAAATGGCTACATTTTAAGGAATGTGTTTAGTGACGGCATCAGATTCCTAATTGATGGAGAAAGGTCTGGTGGCAAGAAAAGCTGCTTCTAGGAGGTTGTCAAGTGTTTTCGCTTGACGATTCCATTATTGGGTGGTTGGTTTGGCCCTTGTTCCTGTAACTCGAATCCTTGCCCGGTATACCCCATTATAATTTTACACCATTGTGAACCTTACGCCTTTTTTACTCTCTGATCGAGGTTCTCGGCATTGAAAAATCTTCGTAAACTAAATCACACGTGTATATGTTAACATTTAAGAGATATACAGCCAACAAAATCAAGGGCAATGGTGATATATATGAGGATTAGACACCAAAAAAGCCACTCAACAAATGGCTATAATTTAAAGAATGTGTTTAGAGACGACATCATATTCCTAATTTATGGAGAAAGTTCTGGTTGCAAGAAAAGCTGCTTCTGGGAGGTTGTCAAGTGTTTTCGCTCGACGATTCCATTCTTGGGTGGTTGGTTTAGCCCTCGTTCCTGTAACTCGAATCCTAGCCCGGTATATCCCATTTTAATTTTACACCAATGTGAACCTTACGCCTTTTTTACTCTCTGATCGAGGTTCTCGGCATTGAGAGATATACAGTTAAGAAAATCAAGGGCAATGTTGATATATATGCGGATTAGACACAAAAAAAATACTAAACAAATGGCTACAATTTAAGGAATGTGTTTAGTGACGGCATTAGATTCCTAATTGATGGAGAAAGGTCTGGTGGCAAGAAAGGCTGCTTCTAGGAGGTTGTCAAGTGTTTTCGCTCGACGATTCCATTCTTGTGTTGTTGGTTTGGCCCTTGTTCCTGTAACTCGAATCCTATCCCGGTATATCCCATTTTAGTTTTACACCATTGTGAACCTTACGCCTTTTTTATTCTCTGATCGAGGTTCTCGGCATTGAAAACTATTCGTAAACTAAATCACACATGTACATGTTGACATTTAAGAGTTATACAGTCAAGAAAATCAAGGGCAATGTTGATATATATGCGGATTAGACACAAAAAAAACACTCAACAAATGGCTACAATTTAAGGAATGTGTTTAGTGACAGCATCAGATTCCTAATTGATGGAGAATGGTCTGGTGGCAAGAAAAGCTGCTTCTAGGAGGTTGTCAAGGGTTTTCGCTCGACGATTTCATTCTTGGGTGGTTGGTTTGGCCCTTGTTCCTGTAACTCGAATCCTAGCCCGGTATATCCCATTTTAATTTTACACCATTGTGAACCTTACCCCTATTTTACTCTCTGATCGAGGTTCTCGGCATTGAAAAACCTTCGTAAACTAAATCACACGTGTACATGTTGACATTTAAGAGATATACAGTCAAGAAAATCAAGGGCAATGGTGGTATATATGCGGATTAGACACCCAAAAAAACACTCAACAAATGGCTACAATTTAAGGAATGTGTTTAGTGACGGCATCAGATTCCTAATTGATGGAGAAAGGTCTGGTGGCAAGAAAATATGCTTCTAGGAGGTTGTCAAGTGTTTTCGCTCGATGATTCCATTCTTGGGTGATTGGTTTGGCCCTTGTTCCTGTAACTCGAATCCTAGCCCGGTATATCCCATTTTATTTTTACACCATTGTGAACCTTACGCCTTTTTTACTCTCTCACCGAGGTTCTCGGCACTGAAAAATCTTCGTAAACTAAATCACACGTGTATATGTTGTCACTTAAGAGATAAACAGTCAAGAAAATCAAGGGCAATGGTGATATATATGCGGATTAGACACCAAAAAATAAAAACACTCAACAAATGGCTACAATTTAAGGAATGCGTTTAGTGACGGCATTAGATTCCTAATTGATGGACAAAGGTCTTGTGGCAAGAAAAGCTGCTTCTAGGAGGTCGTCAAGGGTTTTCGCTCGACGATTTCATTCTTGGGTGGTTGGTTTGGCCCTTGTTCCTGTAACTCGAATCCTAGCCCGGTATATCCCATTTTAATTTTACACCATTGTGAACCTTACGCCTTTTTTACTCTTTGATCGAGGTTCTCGGCATTGAAAAACCTTCGTAAACTAAATCACACGTGTATATGTTGACATTTAAGAGATATACAGTCAAGAAAATCAAGAGCAATATTGATATATATGCGGATTAGACACCAACAAAAAACACTCAACAAATGGCTACATTTTAAGGAATGTGTTTAGTGACGGCATCAGATTCCTAATTGATGGAGAAAGGTCTGGTGGCAAGAAAAGCTGCTTCTAGGAGGTTGTCAGGTGTTTTCGCTCGACGATTCCATTCTTGGTTGGTTGGTTTGGCCCTTGTTCCTGTAACTCGAATCCTAGCCCGGTATATCCCATTTTAATTTTACACCATTGTGAATCTTACGCCTTTTTTACTCTCTGATCGAGGTTCTCGGCATTGAAAAATCTTCGTAAACTAAATCACACGTGTATATGTTGACATTTAAGGGATATACAGTCAAGAAAATCAAGGGCAATGGTGATATATATGTGGATTAGACACCAAAAAAAACACTCAACAAATGGCTACAATTTAAGGAATGTGTTTAGTGACGGCATCAGATTCCTAATTGATGGAGAAAGGTCTGGTTGCAAGAAAAGCTGTTGGTGTATATTTGTGACAACAGTTTGATTTGGTCTTTGGGTATTTTGTAATTAGTAAAACGATAAACAGTTAGCGAGTTTAGCTTTGTAATAGTTGATTAAGAGTGATTGGGCCAAACCAAACCCACATATGGGGATGGTAGGCGAAATGGGCCTAGCCCATGTGAAAAGCTTTGCGCTATATAAACAAAGCTTAACATTAGGGTTTAGGTTAATCATCTAATCTTCTAATCACCTTAATCATCTTGGAGAGAATTCGTAAAAGAGAAAGGCTTGGACGAATTGAGATCTTGATTGATTATAATCATTTGAAGATAATCAATAAAGATCGGGTTTATAGTGATTTTTGTTTCTACACGTTTTTTGTGAAAATCTGATCTAGGGGATTCCGCACTCTAGGTTAGATCGACGATTCTGTTACGATCCGTGCGGCTCATGGGACCTACAATTGGTATCAGAGCATTAGGCTCTTGATTTGCTTGGTTCAGAATCGTTTTCTGCAGAAAATCGGTGTTTTTGGACGTGTTTGGCGGCTGTGTTAGGGTTTCTGCTACTGATTTTGGATAAACAGCATTGATCTCGGATAAACTGCAAGTATTTCAGACCATTTCGGACTGGAAAACTTGCTTTTCGGACCATTTCGGATCTTCTGACTGCATTTCTGATCATCAGACTTGCATTTCGGAACATCAGGCTTGTATTTCGAATCAAACAGTAGCATTACGGACCAGATTGACTTGTATTTCGGATCTTCAGCTTGTATTACGGATCATATAGTTGCATTTCGGATCAGAAAGTATTGATTTCGGATAGAAAAACTGCTTTCCGGATCCATTTCGGTTTAGAGACTTTCATTTCGGATCAGAGGAACCTATTTCGGACCAGAAAGTGCTCATTTTGGATTTAAAGCCATTTCAGACCATCTAGGACCATTTCGGACGGGGTGGAATTTTTCTTGGCTCGCGTACGAAAAATTTCACTGTTCTGCGTTTAGAAAACTATCCGTAACAAATCTCAGAAAACCGTTCGCACCATTAATGTCCTTGGATTTTTAGGCAAAAAAAAAACGGTTTTCGACATTATATATCATTGGAATCGTAATCTCGAGACGAATCTAACGGTATAATTTGGTAAAAACAGGTTTCGGACTAAAATTGTACGGTTTAACCAGTCTGCTTAAGTTAAAATGTCGAACATGTCTAAATTGAACGAACTCTTAAGGATGGAACATGAGGTAGGCACAACGAACAAACCGCCTAAGATGATGAAGGTGGAAAACTACTTGACATGGAAGGATAGGTTTCAATCCTTTGTTGAGTACCAGGACACTCGTATGTGGATATGTATAGACGATGGGTATGTGAACCCAACTCATGAGTTTGAGGGAAGACAACGTATAACTGCTTATGTTGATATGGATGCAGAACAAAAGAAAACGTATGAGGCTGAAAAGAGAGCCTTGGCTGCCATTAAAATGTCTTTACCTGATGGCATCAAGCATACCTTTAAGAAGTATACTACTTCAAAGGAAATGTGGGATGCGTTAGAGAAGAGATATGAGGGAAATCCTGATGTGAAGAAGAACAAAGTTGATCTACTGAAGAAGCAGTTTGCTGTATTCAAGTACATGAAAAATGAGTCACTTGAGGACATCATCACTCGATACTACCATCTGATCTCAAAATTGGACAATTATGATGTAGATTTCTATACTGACATAGAGAAAAATGACAAGCTGCTGGATGCTCTACCTGCTAAATGGGATATCTACACTCTCATGATCAAGGGAGAAGCAGATTATGACACAAAGGAACTGGAAGAAGTAGTTGGAAAGCTAAGGGCTTATGAGCTCAGTATGAAGAAGAAAGACACAGGATATGATCAGGTTCAAGATCCAGGGATCTACAATGGGCTTACATCTTCTTCATCTCATGATGCTTCAAGTGACTCCGCTACTGCGTTTCTTTCGTGTGATAATGAGCATGTCACAGTAAATGAGGATGGTGATGTGTGTTTTGTAGCTGCTGCAGGAGGATCAACAGGAGCCAAGAGAACATTAGCTTGTAAGCATAGTAGTAGTGCAAAGTCGATGCCTATGAGTGTGAAGTCTGCTGAAGAACATCTTGCTCTACTTGCGTCATTTGTTGCTTCTTATGAGAACTACATTCAGGGGAAGATATCTAATCCTGCTACTTTAGATGAAGATTATGATCAGATTGACCCTGATGATCTAGAAGAGATGGATTTGCAATGGCAGATGGCCATGATTTCGAGACGTGTGAAGAGGTTCATGAACAGAACTGGAAGGAAGTTTGTAGGAAAGAACGTTGGTTTTGACAAGGCCAAAGTCGGGTGCTTTAACTACCAAAGTTATGGTCATTTCGCTAGGGAATGTCAGAAACAAAAGCATGAGACTTCGAGTCAGAGTTCAAACAATAGAAATTCATCAGACAACTCCAACTCAAGGGCGTTGATCTCTACCAAAGTTGATGAAGGTGAGGCAACAGTAGATGATGCTAAGGTTGAGAAGAAAAGTGAAGCTGAGGTAGATAAGGCTGATCAGACAACAGATGCTGAAAAAGAAAAGCCAAAGTCTGAGCATGAAAGGGAAGATGAAGCGAAAGATGAAATCATCAAAAGAATGGAAGCTCAACTTGCTGCTCTTATGGCCAACTCAGACAATACGACAGGAGAGGTAAGTAACTCTGCTACTTCTGTTTGTTTAAAGTGTCGTGAATTACAGGGTGAAGTTGACAGGTTGTCAACTCAAAACAAAAGTCTGGTTAGCGAAATATCTAACGTAAAAGAATCAAATTTCTTTGCTAAAAGAAATGAGTGTCACACCCCGACCACGTAAAACAACAAAACATCGCGGAATCATCGGGGAGTGTTGTAACAGAATCATAGTTTCATAACACATGGAAAATTGAAATTTTGTTTTATTGATTAAAAGAGTTACAATGTTTTAACAACAAAGAAAACATAGCATAATTAACTAGTCTTGCATCTTTTAATGTCACTAAGGCCCAAGGTCCGCCTAAGTGTATCTTGATAAGTCCTATGCATCATTTCCTGAAACACATGTGAAAATAGGTACGTCAGCATAAAAATGCCTGTGAGATACATAGGTTTTGTGAAAATAGGATTCATGACTTATAAGTTTAGAAAAAGTTGTTTAACAAAAGTCAGTCATGATCCTTGTAAAATGTTTTGTTTTATAAATCTTTTAAAAAGCGATGATAATGTAGATGATATGTAAAAGAGTAATGCGAGGTTAAATGAATAACCAAGTAAAATGAGTTTTGTATAGAATAAGTTGTTTGTAAAACAATGTCTTGTGAAAAATATGTTATTTGTATAAAATGTTATATGTCTAAACTAAAATGATTCAAATAACGCTACGATATGTAATACCATACAAGCACTTATATATAGGAAGTACCAGCGGCGTATCCACCATGCTTGTATCATATTACACACGCCTCGTTACTTAAATCACTTACCCAAACAAACCACCAATGTAAATTGCCTATGTCTAAACCATTTGTCAAATGTCTTTGTGTAAATCATGTCAAAATGTTTATGTCAAATATAGTCCATGAAATGTGTATATCAATATCAAAATGTCTATGTCAAATGTCTATTACGAATGTGTAAACAAAATGTCATGTATGGCAAGTAAAATATATAAATATATATATATCCACTGAGCCATAGGTAAAAATGCACAAAACAATGTATTGAAGTAAAACGTGGTTTAAATCAACGTTATGTTTTGTGGAAATGCATGCTATACTGAATACAAACATTTATGCGGTATTGTGAAAATGCATACATTCAAGCCTTGAGACTGTGGCGATAAAACTTTAAACAAATTAAAGGTCTATCTGAGTTATGTTATCGAATTCGGTCATTCCTTCCATCCAAACATACCTAGGATGTCAGGAACGGGAGTTGTCAATTCCTATGGTACCATTACCTACTAACGAGCGACGTAGCTAATGTTAATGAATGTATATGGTCCCATTTAAACAAATCAAATGTCATATCAAAATGTAAGCATGTGATGAAAATAATGTACCTAGTATGCTAAGTAAACATACAAGGTAGAGATGTAAAATAATGTGTCCATATGTTACGAGAACATATGCAACAGAGATGCAATGTAAAACAAATGTACTAAGTATGATGAACATACATAGCATGAAAAGATAAAAAAATGTACTAAGTATGCACTAAATGGACATACATAGCATGAAATGAAATGTAAAACAATGTACTAAGTATGAACTAAATGAACATACATAGCATAAAATGTCATGTAAAACGATGTACTAAGTATGCTACAAAGGACATACATAGCAAAAACACAATGAAATCATGTACTAATAATGTACTAATGAACATAGCAAGTATATGATATGAAAGCATGGAAAGCATGAAAATAACAAGTAGGCACATGTGTTTCACCCCAAAATGTATGAAAAACAGTAAAAGAGGGGACTATGTACTCACTTGAGGGTGCTTAGAAGTCTTGAACAACAACCAAGCAAAGCTAGAGGGATCACGGAAATCAAACGGCACCTAATATAGATAACTACATAAATAACCGGACCTAAATCGGGAGATTGGATAGTATGAGGTTTCGTAAACCAAATGAGTATTGGAACTCAAATGATATGGTTTAACAAAGCCTACATACTAAAACGAAACTTATCCTAAGTGCTTTTGACCCGTTACGACCCGTTTAGGTAGCTTATGCTACTTTAACGCATCGTTCGCGTAAAACGCATTTGGACCGCCTAACTAGTCCTATGACAAGTAATATATGCCTTAAAATGTCTAATATTGTTGCCTAATCAGTTTAGATGTCAAAATTTATGATAGATATGCTTAAAATGAATTTTGGCGCAAAAAGGGCATTTTGGTAATTTTCCTAAGGCATATAAACTACCTATCATACAACTACTTAAACAAAGTGACCATAAGGTATAACCTCGGAAGGTTATTCCCTATACAACTATGGTCACCTAATATATTTGGTCGGATCTTAATGATCGACCAAACGGGTCGGGTTCGAAAGTATAAGTGATTGTTTAGATCGCTTACCTTTACGACCTGTGACGAGCTAAACATGTTAAAACATGTTTAATGAATTTAGAAAACAAGTTTGGTATCAAAACAAACGGTTTTGATACCTAAAAGTAGTTTGGTTACAAAATATGCAAGAATACGCATTTTGGCCGAAACTACGACTCGTCACTACACCTAAACAACGTGGTAATCAGTAGGTATAGTCGCTAGGGACTATAACCATCGTGATTATGCTCACGTTATGAAGTTCAAATGAACTTCATGTTGACCATAAACTGGCCAAAGCTGAAAGCCAAACAATGTTTGACTTTCACGCTAAAACGCGTAAAAGAACGAAAGAAGACTTACAAAAGGTCCAAGAACGGAAGTTTGACCCGATTATTCTCAGGTATGAAGTGAAATCACTTCAACTTAGAGAGAAATCAGATCAAGGTGTGAGTTTTGAGTGAAGGGGGGTAGGGTATTTATAGTTTTCATGGAACCGTTAAGATCGTTCGTCGAATAACGTGCTTTAATCTTAACCGTACACATGTGCCCATGGTTTTGTAAAACCATGGGAGCCCCTAGAATGAGTCCATGGTATAATAAAAACCATTGAATATTAGCCCATGGTATTGCAAAACCATGGGTTAAAACCATCAAATCTCAAAAGTGGATCAAGTTCAATGTATCTGCCAGAAATTTCAAAAATGGTCCCTACACTTGTAAAACTTGATTTTTTGCACTTTTAAGCCCCGTTAACCCCATTTCAAGGCTCTAAAATAAACTTAAAGTATAGGGAACTTAAAATATGCTTAAAAACATCTCGGATGTCGGTTCATTTGGTCGTACGGTTGTGTTATTCGGTTAATTACGACGGAAATCGTAATGAACACAAAAACGATCCAAATTACGCGACGAATGGAATTTGTCTTATGCCAAACACTAAAATAAAATATTTTAATTCTTACATAAATTTTTGGATGTCCGGATGTATTCAGGACGTAAGATATGTGCGAAAATGCAAACTTATGCACTTTTGACGCTTTTAGTCTCTATTGATCAAATAAGATTATTTTAGCATACCGAACCCCTCAAAGCCTATTTCTAAGCTATGTAAAGGATATTTAGGGTATGTTTAACTTATGATCAAGTTCCGGAATGTTCGTTACAGTATGAATCGGCATACTTTCACAGTTTGTCAATTTTAGTTCCTGTAAGCGAATTAACTTGATTTAGGCACACCAAACCTTCCAAAACTTATTTCTATGTTGTGTAAAGGTTATTTGAGGTATGTTAAGCCTATGTCACTATTCCAGAGTATTTGTTGCATTAAACTGGTTATGTTTACGCATCAGTGCGCGTATAACCTTCCAGAAAGCGATTTAGAGCCCGGAATCGAACAAGAATTGATATGTGCAAATGATACACATATTTATACAAATCCCAAGTATGAAACACAATATTTCATTGGTTTGGTATTTGTTTGATGGTTGAAGTGACACAGGTGTCACAGTCTCCCCTACTTCAGGAAATTTAGTCCCGAAATTTATCTTAGAGGAAACTTATGAGAGCTTGAAATATGAAGTTGAAAAGATCGAACAACACTGGTTAGACTCCTGAACTTCTAGTAACTTTAAATAACATCATGCTTGAAATGTGAGAGGGACACTTATATACAAGTATATAAAGTGTTATTGGTGCGTCCACCGTACCTCTATTACATTGGTCACATTTTGTTATTGTTGTCACTATCGGTTCTTACACATAATAAGTCTTACCGTGGTTTCTGTGCACTGAATTTCATAATTATGTACGCGTCCATAATTACGTAATTCCTTGCATAGTTTGCACAGTGTATTTTATAATGTGTAGGGGAAGAAAATAATGAACGAACTTGTGATGATTGTGACTAGACCACCATAGGGTCCTTTTAATTAAATCAATAAATGATTTAAATAGACTACCAAGGAGTCTGTTCAGCTATATCACCACATGTCATTTTTAACCAGATTCTGAATCAATCTTTTTTACTAGACCACTAAAAGGGTTTCTTATAAATCATGGAGTGGTACTATATAATCCAAGGGTCTTAAGTATCATGTAGAAGCCCAATAAGGATTTAAGGTAGTACCTTTTTAAATATCCTTCTACGAATCCCTCATATGAAGATATGAAAGATTCTACGAGGATTTGGATAACGAATATCTAGAGTATACAAAAACACAAAAATTCATAAAGGAAAACACAAAAATGCATAAACATATAACCACAAAATTGTTTAACTTGATTTGTTATTATTTTGTTAATTTGTTCTGCTAACTGTGCATATGTATTCAAAGCACACCAGGTATCCAATCAGTGGATTTTGATTGGTGCTTTAAATATTTCCAAGAATCCAACTATAAAGATAGAAAGATCTTAAAAAGAAAATTCGATTTCGATTATAAGGAACCGAAATGTTCGAATTAAGGTACACAAGGAATCAAATTAAGGACTCTGATTTGAAAGATAATCATCCACAAGGGTCTAATTGTGAAGATAAAAAGATCCCATATGGATTTTAGACGTTGAAGATGTTTTGAAACCTTGCACTGGATGTGCTTAAGTCAAAACATGAAGTAAAAATGCTTATGAAGTTGGGATGCTAGATATGTAAAGGCGACATATGAAGCAGAATTTGAAGGTTAAGTTAATGTATGAGAAAAAATGTTTTTGAAAACTATGCATGGGGTTTCTTTTAAAAAATATGTTTAATGTTTTTGAAATCTTACATAATACTTTTGAAATCATAAGTAGGTGTATTAGATAAAAATGTTTTAAAATCATGCGAGATGAATTTTGAAATTAGGTATAAGGTTTTTGGAAAACATGAATAATGCTTTTGAAATCATGGAGGTTGTTTTTGAAAATATAGACAATGCTTTTGAAATCATGGAGGTTGTTTTTGAAAATATAGACAATGCTTTTGAAATCATGGAAGTTGTTTTTGAAAATATAGACAATGCTTTTGAAATCATGGAGGTTGTTTTTGAAAATATAGACGATGCATTTGAAAAAAATTGTTTATATGAAATGTTTTGAAATCATGAAGGTTGTTTTTGAAATATAGACGATGCATTTGAAAAAATTGTTTACATGAAATGTTTTGAAATCATGAAGGTTGTTTTTGAAATACTTATACTATGTATGTTGAAAAATCAAAACGTAATGGGTATGAGATTTGAAAATACCCTTAGTTATCTAGCCAAGGATTCAAAGGCACAGATGTGCAGAAGCATGATTACTCATAATGTCACTTTATTTTCTGTACTTCGTATCTTAGAATGAAACGAGTACTTAGAATTTTCTAAGGGAATCATGAGTAAACACAAGAATGGGAAATATTCACAAGAGTAGCTTGTAAGGAACGTAGTTCCTTAATGTAGGTATTATAGGGAAATGCCATACACACATGTAACTACACTTGTATATCAGAATTTGCGAACAACAATTTATTTATAAACAAAACTGATTGTTTCACATTACAAGAAAAACAAAGAAACAAAAGCATAAGATTAAAACAGCAACATCTTATACTCAGCCAAATGCTCATCCTTGGGTCAGATTTGCATTGACAGTCCTTGTTCACTTGTTCCTGAAATAGCTCGTCTCGCCGTAGTTGTACCAAGTACCAGATGGTAAACGAGCTTGAGCAGGGTTGACTTGGGGTTGGTTTGGACCACCCTGAATTGGGTTGAATTGACAAGCATTTGCCAGGTGACCGAGTCGTCCACATGATGCACACAGACGACACTACAGGTAAGCTCGGTGAGGTGCATTACACTTGTGGCACATCAGTGCAGTACCGGCATAAGGTTTCCTAGCAAGAGGTTGAGCAGCAGCAAGGTTTATAGCAGCTTTGTTTTGGATAGCAAAACGGCATATGTTAATCAGATGCCCCCACCGTCCACAGTAGGTACATTTGAAGCAGGGTAAGAGGTTTGAATGATGACGGTTGCATCGTTTGCACAGTGGGGCAGTTCCTAAGTACGGCTTCCTAGCTGGTGGCCTTGCCACTTGGCTAGGTCCCGCTTGTTTAGGTGTAACTGCTGCGGGTCTCCTTGAAGCCTTACGCTTCCTTGATTTTGGTGCAGGCTTGACTTATGCTTCCTTTGGTGACTCTTGAGTGGCTTCATTGTTGAGACGAGACATGGCGATGCCTAAATCCACAGTCTTTAAAATCACTTCACCTATTTGCTGGGCAAATTTGGCTGTTTGCTCGGGCATTTGACCGTTGCTGAGAGGGAGAGACATTCTAGAAGAAAATGAAAGACATAGGAAGAAACAAGTGAAAGGTTATCGGATAATCAAAACAGAATGGTAATGCATAAAAATTGCGATAATTTGTTTGTTACCTAAGGCAAACAAATGAGACGGTAACAAATCAAAGCAAGCAGGTCATAATAATGTATCGCTGAAGACATGCTTGCCTATAAGTGAACACTCACCCCAAGAGTTCGCAGGTAAGAGTGACTGGTCCGATACTGCGGATTTGTACGAACACTCTAGCCTTAGACAGAAAACTCAGGGTACAGGCATTCACCCTTCCAGTTTGCACATGTTCACATTATAAGGCCCAAACTTTGACGAGATTTTGAAAACTTTGAAGGTTCAAAACCTTACAATAAATCATCCTAGAACAGATGATTGATTTTCAAAGCTGATTTGAAATTTATGTTCTTGTTGTAGTCGTCGCCTAAGGATAGGTGACGGTATTGTTTTATGAATAAACGCAAATAAACTCGCGTTAGGGTCCTAGGAAGGTTATAGACTAGGTCAAAGCATTACTAATAACCTAATTCCCTATAACCATGAGCTCTGATACCAACTTTTCTGTCACACCCCGACCACGTAAAACAACAAAACGTGGCGGAATCGTCGGGGAGTGTTGTAACAGAATCATTGTTTCATAACACATGGAAAATTGAAATTTTGTTTTATTGATTAAAAGAGTTACAATGTTTTAACAACAAAGAAAACATAGCATAATTAACTAGTCTTGCATCTTTTAATGTCACTAAGGCCCAAGGTCCGCCTAAGTGCATCTTGATAAGTCCTATGCATCATTTCCTGAAACACATGTGAAAATAGGTACGTCAGCATAAAAATGCCTGTGAGATACATAGGTTTTGTGAAAATAGGATTCATGACTTATAAGTTTAGAAAAAAGTTGTTTAACAAAAGTCAGTCATGATCCTTGTAAAATGTTTTGTTTTATAAATTTTTTAAAAAGCGATGATAATGTAGATGATATGTAAAAGAGTAATGCGAGGTTAAATGAATAACCAAGTAAAATGAGTTTTGTATAGAATAAGTTGTTTTTAAAACAATGTTTTGTGAAAAATATGTTATTTGTATAAAATGTTATATGTCTAAACTAAAATGATTCAAATAATGCTACGATATGTAATACCATACAAGCACTTATATATAGGAAGTACCAGCGGCGTATCCACCATGCTTGTATCATATTACACACACCTCGTTACTTAAATCACTTACCCAAACAAACCACCAATGTAAATTGCCTATGTCTAAACCATTTGTCAAATGTCTTTGTGTAAATCATGTCAAAATGTTTATCTCAAATATAGTCCATGAAATGTGTATATCAATATCAAAATGTCTATGTCAAATGTCTATTATGAATGTGTAAACAAAATGTCATGTATGGCAAGTAAAATATATATATATATATATATATATCCACTAAGCCATAGGTAAAAATGCACAAAACAATGTATTGAAGTAAAACGTGGTTTAAATCAACCTTATGTTTTGTGGAAATGCATGCTATACTGAATACAAACATTTATGCGGTATTGTGAAAATGCATACATTCAAGCCTTGAGACTGTGGCGATAAAACTTTAAACAAATTAAAGGTCTATCTGAGTTATGTTATCGAATTCGGTCATTCCTTCCATCCAAACATACCTAGGATGTCAGGAACGGGAGTTGTCAATTCCTATGGTACCATTACCTACTAACGAGCGGCGTAGCTAATGTTAATGAATGTATATGGTCCCATTTAAACAAATCAAATGTCATATCAAAATGTAAGCATGTGATGAAAATAATGTACCTAGTATGCTAAGTAAACATACAAGGTAGAGATGTAAAATAATGTGTCCATATGTTACGAGAACATATGCAACAGAGATGCAATATAAAACAAATGTACTAAGTATGATGAACATACATAGCATGAAAAGATAAAACAATGTACTAAGTATGCACTAAATGGACATACATAGCATGAAATGAAATGTAAAACAATATACTAAGTATGAACTAAATGAACATACATAGCATAAAATGTCATGTAAAACGATGTACTAAGTATGCTACAAAGGACATACATAGCAAAAACACAATGAAATCATGTACTAATAATGTACTAATGAACATAGCAAGTATATGATATGAAAGCATGGAAAGCATGAAAATAACAAGTAGGCACATGTGTTTCACCCCAAAATGTTTGAAAAACAGTAAAAGAGGGGACTATGTACTCACTTGAGGGTGCTTAGAAGTCTTGAACAACAACCAAGCAAAGCTAGAGGGATCACGGAAATCAAACGGCACCTAATATAGATAACTACATAAATAACCGGACCTAAATCGGGAGATTGGATAGTATGAGGTTTCGTAAACCAAATGAGTACTGGAACTCATATGATATGGTTTAACAAAGCCTACATACTAAAACGAAACTTATCCTAAGTGCTTTTGACCCGTTACGACCCGTTTAGGTAGCTTATGCTACTTTAGCGCATCGTTCGCGTAAAACGCGTTTGGACCGCCTAACTAGTCCTATGACAAGTAATATATTCCTTAACATGTCTAATATTGTTTCCTAATCAGTTTAGATGTCAAAATTTATGTTAGATATGCTTAAAATGAATTTTGGCGCAAAAAGGGCATTTTGGTAATTTTTCTAAGGCATATAAACTACCTATCATACAACTACTTAAACGAAGTGACCATAAGGTATAACCTCGGAAGGTTATTCCCTATACAACTATGGTCACCTAATATGTTTGGTCGGATCTTAATGATCGACCAAACTGGTCGGGTTCGAAAGTATAAGTGATTGTTTAGAAGGATAATAATGCTAAGAAGGATAATAACAGCAAACCTGTTTTGAAAAAGAAAAATTCCAATCCTACGAATAAAATTTCAACTCTTGTTAAAAAGGTTAATTTTGTTCAAGGAAGTGACATGAAAAATGAAACAGCTGTTATAGAAAATGAATCAAATGTAGAGTTTGCTAAAAACAAAAACATAGAAAATCTTGAAACTAAGCAAACGGAACCAAATCCTTCTAAGGCATCATCATCAAAACCAGAATCTAGTTCAAAGGCTTCAGTTGAGAAGTCTTCGAAAAAGAGATCGTGCTTCAAATGTCACACAAAGGGACATGTAGCTAGCTGTTGTCCTAACAAAAAGGTTGAAGCACAAGTTCGTGAGAAACAAAGAGGGAAATCACCAGAGAAGAAAGGTGATAATGAGGAGAAAGTCTCAAATTCCCCAAAGAAATCTGCTCCAAAGCAACAACAGGGTGTTGCTGGTGGTGTAGATAAGGCTGAAAGAGGAACTCCACAAGTTCCTCGTTTTCAAAGAAATCAACCAAGATTTCAGCCTGAATCTACATCAGGCAGATATGAAAGACCTAGAAGTAGTTCACCAAGAATGAACAATCAAAACACAAATAATTTCAGAAGTCAAGGCCAATATCAAAATCGATACCAAAATAATGGTGGTCGAACTTTTTATAACAATGGCTTTAGAAATTACAATCAAGGTTCTTGGAATCAAAATAAAAATTTTCAAAGGTCACATAGTCCAAACACAAATAGGTACCCTCAGGACCAGAGACCTTATGGAAATCAAAACCCATTTCCATCAACAGGTCCAAGATCCAAGACTCCAGTTAGGAGTGATGGATACTGGATGGATGTTCCTGTAGTTGATGAATCTGGACGACCCAAGACCATAAAGGCTTGGGTCCCCCAATCTAACTAATCTTTTGGTTGGTGTGTGCAGGAGCTGCTAAGGAGGATTACCAACTTATGGTATGTTGATAGTGGCTGCTCCAGGCACATGACGGGGGATGCGAGGTTGTTTTCTGAATTTGAAGAATATGATGGTGGACATGTTAATTTTGCTGGTGCTAAAGGTGGTAGGATAACTGGACGAGGAAAAGTGACGAATGGGAAGATCACTTTGGATAAAGTGAACTATATTGAGCAGCTTAAACACAATCTGATGAGCGTGTCACAATTCTGCGACAAGGGTCACTCGGTCCACTTTACAAAGTCTGAGGCATTGGTGTTGAAACCGGGTTTGGTCATTCCGGAAGATTGGATAGTAATGTGTGCACCAAGAAAAAATGATACTTATGTCATGGACATGGGTGCCAAGGATCCGACTGCAGCGGTGGCGTGTTTGCTGTCAAAAGCATCTGAAGCTGAATCTATGTTGTGGCACAGACGCATGGCCCATATTCACTACCGCAAAATGAATTATATCATTGAAAATGAGCTTGTGAAAGGGGTTCCATTGCTGAGGTTTCAAGTGGAAGATAAATGTCTTCCATATCAAAAGGGAAAACAACACAAGAAACCTCATAAGTCTAAAACAGTAAATTCCATTAATGCCCCTTATGAATTACTTCACATGGATTTATTCGGTCCAGTGAACGTGAGGAGTATAGGTGGAAAGTACTATTGTCTTGTTGTTACTGATGATTACTCACGATATTCATGGGTCTTCTTTTTAGGTACAAAAGATGAAACAGCAGAGATGCTGATAGATCTTTTTACAAAATTGGAAAACGTCCATGATGCAAGGATTAAGAGAATAAGGAGTGATAATGGCACGGAGTTCAAGAATCGGATTCTGGATCTCTACTGTCTTCGAAAGGGAATAGAACATCAATATTCTGCTCCTTATACTCCTCAACAGAATGGAGTCGCTGAGAGGAAAAACAGGACGTTGATTGAAGCCGCTAGGACGATGCTTTCAGATTCAAAGCTACCAGTTCTTTTCTGGGGAGAGGCTATGAATACAGCTTGCTACGTCCTAAACAAAGTTTTGACCGTTAAACATTTTAACAAAACATGTCATGAGTTGATGTTTAACGAAAAACCGAACTTAACAAGCTTTGAACCATTTGGATTACCCTGCACCATTGTGCAAAACAAAGATAAACAAAAATTCGGTGAGGTGGCTGACGAAGGCTACTTTCTAGGTTACGTGCCTGGCACACCGAATAAAAGGGTTTTTAATCTCAAAACTGGTAAAATTGAGGTTGTTTTTAATGTGGAAATTACTTTCTACAAACCTCAACAATCAACGAGTGGTCCTGCTATATTATATGATTATGAAAGTGTGTTTAAATCATTTAATATTCCTGAGGTTTCTAATGCAGATGATTCTCAGGTGATTCAAACAGTGATTGGAGAGGACGATGAAGGCGATTTTATGCCTAGATCAAATGTTGATATGTCAGATGCTCTGGAAACTTCCCAAGGTGCTGCTGATCCTAATTCAAGCGATAGTGACTCTGAACCTATTCAGGGGGAGGAATTTATTAATCCGTTTGCGAATCAAAATATTCAGGGGGAGGTTGGATCAAACTTGGGTGATAATCTAGAAGTCGATGCGGTTGCTACTACACGAGCAAAATAGAGATCATCCAGTTGACATGATACTTGGAGATCCTACTGCAGGTGTTCAGACTAGAAGAAGCATAGCGGCGAATTCTGAGTTATTTGTTTCGATTGAGAAGACTGGGATAGTGAACGAGTGCTTGTCTAGTTGCTTTATTTCCCAAGAGGAGCCGAAGAACATTCATATGCCTCTTAAAGACAATTCAAGGGTTGAAGCTATGCAAGAGGAATTGGCCCAGTTTGCTAAGTTGAAGGTTTGGGAGTTAGTAGACCTTCCTAAAGGTGAAAGAGAGATTGGCACTAAGTGGTTGTTTACGTACAAGAAGGATGATAGAGGAATTGTAACACGTAACAAGGCTCGGTTAGTTGTCAAAGGTTTCAATCAGCAAGAGGGGATAGATTACAATGAGGTGTTTGCACTAGTGGCAAGGTTTGAAGCAATTCGTTTGTTCCTAGCTTTTGCTTCTTTCAAGGGCTTCAAAGTTTTCCAACTAGACGTGAAGAGTGCATTTCTTTACGGGAAAGTCCAAGAAGTGGTGTATGTCTCACAGCTAGATGGGTTCATTGATCCAGACTATCCAGATCGAGTGTAAAAACTTGATAAGACTTTGTATGGGTTACATCAAGCTCCCAGGGCGTGGTACGAGACACTGTCTACACATCTGATCGAGAATGGTTTTGAAAGAGGTCAGATTGACAGTACACTGTTCATAAAGAGAAAGAAGGAAGATTTTCTGCTGGTACAGGTATATGTGGATGACATCATATTTGGGTCATCAGACGAAAACATGTGTAAAGAGTTTCAACAGGTGATGAAGAGCAAGTTTGAAATGAGCGCTATGGGTGAGCTGTCTTACTTTCAGGGATTACAAGTTGAACAGAAGGAGGATAGGATGTTTATTCATCAAACGAAGTATGTGTATGACATTTTGGATCGGTTCAAAATGAATGATTGCTCTACTTTCAACACACCCATTTGCGAAAATCATAATCTCGGCCCAGATCATGAAAGTACTGAAGATGTTGATCCTACTCAATACAGGGCGATGATTGGTTCTCTAATGTACTTGACTGCTTCAAGACCTGACATCATGTTTGCTGTGTGCTTGTGTGCCAGATATCAGGCGAATCCGAAAGAGTCACACATGAAAGCAGTGAAGCGTATTCTTCGTTACTTGAAGGGGAAACCTAAACTTGGGTTGTGGTATCCAGCAGATAGTGATTTGAGGTTGGTTGCTTACACTGATTCAGACTTTGGAGGATGCAAATCAAACAAAAAGTCTACAACAGGTGGTTGTCAGTTCTTAGGAGGCAGGATCGTGTCTTGGCAATGCAAGAAGCAATCCTGTGTGTCTACATCTACGTGTGAAGCTGAATATATTGCTGCGGGTAGCTGTTGCTCTCAGGTTCTCTGGATTCAACAGCAGATGCGCGATTACAGTTTGGATTTCACTCGTACTCCTATTATGATAGATAATAATGCCACTATATCAATCACAAACAATCCCGTAAAGCATAGTAGAACTAAACACATTGACATACGTCATCACTTTATACGGGATTGTGCTGAAAAACGACTCATTGAATTACACCGAGTCGACACACTAGATAACCTTGCTGATCTTTACACAAAAGCTTTTGATAGAGCTCGCTTTGAACACTTAGTCAAACTCAACGGGATGAGGAATCCTGAATAACTGGTTTTTCTTAAGAATTTTGTAAATAGTTTACTGCTTTCTTAAAAATCAAAAATACAAAAACATTGAAAAATCAAAAACATAAAAAAAAATTAGAAAATCAAAAATGATTTTTCACTGTGTGAAAAAGAAGAAATGATAGTACATCAGCAAGTTAGACTGTCACACTCAAACTGAATTAAATTGCTTAAGTGTGATAGCAGCTTCATCATATGATGTACCAGTAGGCAAAAGCATGAAATAATCAACTTACCAATGTGATATAAACCTAAATGCACTGAGTATGAGTGGGGAACATATCAGTGGTGTATGGTTTAATGACCTTAAATCTTGCTTTGATAGATTGCCAAAATCTGAAGTTTTGGGTCTTTATACTGTTATTTCATCTGGGGATATCAGGGGTGTCCTTCTGCTGCATCCAAATACATGCTGACCTAGGCACAACCAGGATATCTTAAAAGAGCTAAAAATGCCAAAACCTTGAAAATGAAGAAGCTCTCATAGAGAGTCATTCATAAAGTGTTGAATGCATAATTTGTACCAAAAAATGGTATCTGTCTTAGCCCTCGTTAGATATTTTGGTCTCTTTGTTGTACGGAAGTACTGACCTGTTCACCAATTATCTAAACGTTGAAAAACAAAACGGATGAATTCAGTATACTCACCTACTACGATGAATCATTGTGAATACCTTGATCGCGGGGGTACATCCTGAAGTGGGACACACTAATACATCAGAATAATATTACCTTAACGTATCATACGGTAATGGTACTTGAAATGTTCATGCATTTTGTTTAAGTGGACAAACATACTGGTAATCGTCTTGAACTGCTTTTCATGAAAAATTACATAAAGAATTAACAAATGGTGTGAAACAATTTGATTGTGCTGATATGATCTTCTTACCGGTGATTCTCACAAAAATAGAGTGTTTATTGCTTTTGTTATTTACTTGCTTTCAGAAAATATAAAAATACAAAAATAGTATCTTTTTCTGTTAAAATTCTTAATGTACGAAAAACTGTTATTCTTGGATGAGTTGTTACCGATAGGGGGAGACATTGTTAGAAAGTGGGTTCCAAATTTTTAAATCATGTAGGTTATACGGTGTTTGTTTAAAATTTGTGTGTGTTGGTGTTGAATTGGAAATTACTTAATCTGTTATACAGTTTAACAAATCTCTTGAATAATAATCATTTGTTTAACTTATGTTGAAAAATTCTTATGATTTCTCGAGATGTTTGTTTTATAGTATACAGATTGAAGCAGTGTGTTGCTGAGAAGTTGCTGTGAAGATGAGAGTTTGATTGGATGCATGGTAGAACCTCCTTTCTACATTGCAAACAAAGTTGAAGAGTTAGAAGAGTGCTATACAAAAGCTGAACTGGAGTTTACTCAAGTGCTAAAAGTTTTGAAGATTTGGTGATTGGATGCATCAGCTTAGGGGGAGTCTGTTGCTGACAGAAGCTGTTAAAGCTGAAGCTATCCAAAGACCAAAAGACTGCGAGATTCTGAAGACTGAAGTTACCTTTGCGAGCTATTGTCAAGGGGGAGTTTGTTGGTGCATATTTGTGACAACAGCTTAGATTTGGTCTTTGGATATCTTGTAATTAGTAAAACGATAAACAGTTAGCAAGTATAGCTTTGTAATAGTTGATTAAGAGTGATTGGGCCAAACCAAACCCACTTATGGGGATGGTAGGCGAAATGGGCCTAGCCCATGACAGCCCATGTGCAAAGCTTTGCCCAATATAAACAAAGCTTAGCATTAGGGTTTAGGTTAATCATCTAATCTTCTAATCACCTTAATCATCTTGGAGAGAATTCGTAAAAGGGAAAGGCTTGGACGAATTGAGATCTTGATTGATTGTAATCGTTTGAAGATAATTAATAAAGATCGGGTTTATAGTGATTTCTGTTTCTACACGTTTTCTGTGAAAATCTGATCTAGGGGATTCCGCACTCCAGGTTAGATCGACGATTCTGTTACGATCCGTACGGCTCATGGGACCTACAAAAGCTGCTTCTAGGAGGTTATCAAGTGTTTTCGCTCGACGATTCCATTCTTGGGTGGTTGGTTTGGCCCTTGTTCCTGTAACTCGAATCCTAGCCCGGTATATCCCATTTTAATTTTACACCATTGTGAACCTTACGCCTTTTTTACTCTCTAATCGAGGTTCTAGGCATTGAAAAATCTTCGTAAACTAAATCACACGTGTATATGTTGACATTTAAGAGATATACAGTCAAGAAAATCAAGGGCAATGGTGATATATATGCGGATTAGACACCAAAAAAAAACACTCAACAAATGGCTACAATTTAAGGAATGTGTTTAGTGACGGCATCAGATTCCTAATTGATGGAGAAAGGTCTGGTGGCAAGAAAAGCTGCTTCTAGGAGGTTTTCAATTGTTTTCGCTCGACGATTCCATTCTTGGGTGGTTGGTTTGGCCCTTGTTCCTATAACTCGAATCCTAGCCCGGTATATCCCATTTTAATTTTACACCATTGTTAACCTTACGCCTTTTTTACCCTCTGATCGAAGTTCTACGCATTGAAAACTCTTCGTAAACTAAATTACACGTGTATACGTTGACATTTAAGAGATATACACTCAAGAAAATCAAGGGCAATGGTGATATATATACGGATTAGACACCAAAAAAAACACTCAACAAATGGCTACAATTTAAGGAATGTGTTTTGTGACGGCATCAGATTCCAAATTGATGGAGAAAGGTCTGGTGGCAATAAAAGCTGCTTCTAGGAGGTTGTCAAGTGTTTTCACTCGACGATTCCATTCTTGAGTGGTTGGTTTGGCCCTTGTTCCTGTAACTTGAATCCTAGCCCGGTATATCCCATTTTAATTTTACACCATTGTGAACCTTACGCCTTTTTTACTCTCAAATCGAGGTTCTCGGCATTGAAAAATCTTCGTAAACTAAATCACACGTGTATATGTTGACAATTAAGAGATATACAGTCAAGAAAATCAAGGGCAATGCTGATATATATGCGGATTAGACACCAAAAAATAAAAACACTCAACAAATGGCTACAATTTAAGGAATGTGTTTAGTGACGGCATCAGATTCCTAATTGATAGAGAAAGGTCTGCTGGCAAGAAAAGCTGCTTCTAGGAGGTTGTCAAGTGTTTTCGCTCGACGATTCCATTCTTGGGTGCTTGATTTAGCCCTTGTTCCTGTAACTCGAATCCTAGGCCGGTATATCCCATTTTAATTTTACACCATTGTAAACCTTACGCCTTTTTTACTCTCTGATCGAGGTTCTCGGCATTGAAAAATCTTCGTAAACTAAATCACATGTGTATGTGTAGACATTTAAGAGACATACAGTCAAGAAAATCAAGAGCAATGGTGATATATATGCGGATTTGACACAAAAAACAAACACTCAACAAATGGCTACAATTTGAGGAATGTGTTTAGTGACGGCATCTGATTTCTAATTGATGGAGAAAGGTATAGTGGCAAGAAAAGCTGCTTCTAGGAGGTTGTAAAGTTTTTTCGCTCGACGATTCCATTCTTGGGTGGTTTGTTTCGCCCTTGTTCCTGTAACTCGAATCCTAGCCCGGTATATCCCATTTTAATTTTACACCCTAGTGAACCTTACGCCTTTTTTACTCTCTGATCGAGGTTCTCAGCATTGAAAAATCTTCGTAAACTAAATCACACGTGTATATGTTGACATTTAAGAGATATACAGTCAAGAAATCAAGGGCAATGGTGATATATATGCGGATTAGACACCAAAAAAAACACTCAACAAATGGCTACATTTTAAGGAATGTGTTTAGAGACGGCATCAGATTCCTAATTGATGGAGAAAGGTCTGGTGGCAAGAAAAGCTTCTTATAGGAGTTTGTCAATTGTTTTCGCTCGATGATTCCATTCTTGGGTGGTTGGTTTGGCCCTTGTTCCTGTAACTCTAATCCTAGCCCGGTATATCCCATTTTAATTTTACACAATTGTTAACCTTACCATTTTTTTTCTCTCTGGTCGAAGTTCTCGGGATTGAAAAATATTCGTAAACTAAATCACACGTGTATATGTTGACATTTAAGAGATATACACTCAAGAAAATCAAGGGCAATGGTGATATATATACGGATTACACACCAAAAAAAAACACTCAACAAATAGCTACAATTTAAGGAATGTGTTTAGTGACGGCATCAGATTCCTAATTGATGGAGAGAGGTCTGGTGGCAAGAAAAGCTGCTTCTAGGAGGTTGTTAAGTGTTTTCCCTCGACGATTCCATTCTCGAGTGGTTGGTTTGGCCCTTGTTCCTGTAACTCGAATCCTAGCCTGGTATATCCCATTTTAATTTTACACCATTGTGAACCTTACGCATTTTTTACTCTCTGATCGAGGTTCTCGGCATTGAAAAATCTTTGTAAACTAAATCACACATGTATATGTTGACATTTCAAAGATATACAGTCAAGAAACTCAAGGGCGAGGGTGATATATATGCGGATTAGACATAAAAAAAAACAATCAACAAAAGGCTACAATTTAAGGAATGTGTTTAGTGACGGTATCAGATTCCTAATTGATGGAGAAAGGTCTGGTGGCAAGAAAAACTGCTTCTAGGAGGTTGTCAAGTGTTTTCGCTCGACGATTCCATTCTTGGGTGGTTGGTTTGACCCTTGTTCCTGTAACTCGAATCCTAGCCCGGTATATCCCATTTTAATTTTACACCATTGTAAACCTTACGCCTATTTTACTCTCTGATCGAGGTTCTCGGCATTGAAAAATCTTCGTAAACTAAATCACATGTATATATGTTGACATTTAAGAGATATACAGTCAAGAAAATCAAGGGCAATGGTGATATATATGCGGATTAGACCCAAAAAAAAAAAACACTCAACAAAAGGCTACAATTTAAGGAATATGTTTAGTGACGACATCAGATTCCTAATTGATGGAGAAAGGTCTGGTGGCAAGAAAAGCTGCTTCTAGGAGGTTGTCAAGTGTTTTCGCTCGACGATTCCATTCTTGGGTGGTTGGTTTGGACCTTGTTCCCGTAACTCGAATCCTAGCCCGGTATATCCCATTTTAATTTTACACCATTGTGAACCTTATGCCTTTTTTACTCTCTGATCGAGGTTCTCGGCACTGAAAAATCTTCGTAAACTAAATCACATGTGTATATGTTGACACTTAAGAGATATACAACCAAGAAAATCAAGGGCAATGGTGATATATATGCGGATTAGACACGAAAAAAATAAAAACACTCAACAAATGGCTACAATTTTAGGAATGTGTTTAGTGACGGCATCAGATTCCTAATTGATGGAGAAATGTCTTGTGGCAAGAAAATCTTCTTCTAGGAGGTTGTCAAGTGTTTTCACTCGACGATTCCATTCTTGGGTGGTTGGTTTCCTGTAACTCGAATCCTAACCCGGTATATACCATTTTAATTTTACACCATTGTGACACTTACGCCTTTTTTACTCTCTGCTCGAGGTTCTCGGCATTGAAAAATCTTCGTAAACTAAATCACACGTGTAATGTTGACATTTAAGAGATATACAGTCAAGAAAATCAAGGTAGCAATGGTGATATATATGCGGATTAGACACAAAAAAAAACACTCAACAAATGGCTAGAATTTAAGGAATGTGTTTAGTGACGGCGTCAGATTCCTAATTGATGGAGAAAGGTCTGGTTGCAACAAAAGCTGCTTCTAGGAGGTTGTCAAGTGTTTTCGCTCGTTGATTCCATTCTTGGGTGGTTGGTTTGGCCCTTGTTCCTGTATCTGAATCCTAGCCCAGTATATCCCATTTTAATTTTACATCATTGTGAACCTTACGCCTTTTTTACTCTCTGATCGAGGTTCTCGGCATTGAAAAATCTTCGTAAATTATATCACACGTGTATATGTTGACATTTAATAGATAAACAGTCAACAAAATCAAGGGCAATTGTGACATATATATGGATTAGACACCAAAAAAAAAAACACTCAACAAATGGCTATAATTTAAGGAATGTGTTTAGTGACGGCATCAGATTCCTAATTGATGGAGAAAGGTCTGGTGGTAAGAAAAGCTGCTTCTAGGAGGTTGTCAAGTGTTTTCGCTCGACGATTCCATTCTTGGGTGGTTGGTTTGGCCCTTGTTCCTGTAACTCGAATCCTAGCCCGATATATCCCATTTTAATTTTACACCATTGTAAACGTTACGCCTTTTTTACTCTCTGATCGAGGTTCTCGGCATTGAAAAATCTTCGTAAACTAAATTACATGTGTATATGTTGACATTTAAGAGATATACAGTCAAGAAAATCAAGGGCAATGGTGATATATATGCGGATTCGACACCAAAAAAAACACTCAACAAATGGCTACAGTTTAAAGAATGTGTTTAGTGACGGCATCAGATTTCTAATTGATGGAGAAAGGTCTAGTGGCAAAAAAAGCTGCTTCTAGGAGGTTGTCAAGTGTTTTCGCTCTATGATTCCATTCTTGGGTGGTTGGTTTGGCCCTTGTTCCTGTAACTCGAATCCTAGCCCGGTATATCCCATTTTAATTTTACACCATTGTGAACCTTACGCCTTTTTCACTCTCTGATCGAGGTTCTCAGCATTGAAAAATCTTCTTAAACTAAATCACACATGTCTATGTTGACATTTAAGAGATATACAGTCAAGAAAATCAAGGGAAATGGTGATATATATGCGGATTAGACACCAAAAAAACACTCAACAAATGCCTACAAATTAAGGAATGTGTTTAGTGACAGCATCAGATTCCTAATTGACGGAGAAAGGTCTGGTGGCAAGAAAGGCTGCTTCTAGGAGGTTGTCAGGTGTTTTCGCTCGACGATTTCATTCTTGGGTGGTTGGTTTGGACCTTGTTCTTGTAACTCGAATCCTAGCCCGGTATATCCCATTTTAATTTTACACCATTGTGAACCTTACGCCTTTTTTACTCTCTGATCGAGGTTCTCGGCATTGAAAAATCTTCGTAAACTAAATCACACGTGTATATGTTGACATTTAAGAGATATACAGTCAAGAAAATCAAGGGCAATGGTGATATATATGCGGATTAGACACGAAAAAATAAAAACACTCAACAAATGGCTACAATTTTAGGAATGTGTTTAGTGACGGCATCAGATTCATAATTGATGGAGAAATGTCTTGTGGCAAGAAAATCTTCTTCTATGAGGTTGTCAAGTGTTTTCACTCGACGATTCCATTCTTGGGTGGTTGGTTTGGCCCTTGTTCCTGTATCTCGAATCCTAACCCGGTATATACCATTTTAATTTTACACCATTGTGAAACTTACGCCTTTTTTACTCTCTGCTCTAGGTTCTCGGCATTGAAAAATCTTCGTAAACTAAATCACACGTGTATATGTTGACATTTAAGAGATATACAGTCAAGAAAATCAAGGTAGCAATGGTGATATATATGCGGATTAGACACAAAAAAAAAACACTCAACAAATGGCTAGAATTTAAGGAATGTGTTTAGTGACGGCGTCAGATTCCTAATTGATGGAGAAAGGTCTGGTTGCAACAAAAGCTGCTTCTAGGAGGTTGTCAAGTGTTTTCGCTCGTTGATTCCATTCTTGGGTGGTTGGTTTGGCCCTTGTTCCTGTATCTCGAATCCTAGCCCAGTATATCCCATTTTAATTTTACATCATTGTGAACCTTACGCCTTTTTTACTCTCTGATTGAGGTTCTCGGCATTGAAAAATCTTCGTAAATTATATCACACGTGTATATGTTGACATTTAATAGATAAACAGTCAACAAAATCAAGGGCAATTGCGACATATATATGGATTAGACACCAAAAAAAAACACTAAACAAATGGCTACAATTTAAGGAATGTGTTTAGTGACGGCATCAGATTCCTAATTGATGGAGAAAGGTCTGGTGGTAAGAAAAGCTGCTTCTAGGAGGTTGTCAAGTGTTTTCGCTCGACGATTCCATTCTTGGGTGGTTGGTTTGGCCCTTGTTCCTCTAATTCGAATCCTAGCCCGATATATCCCATTTTAATTTTACACCATTATAAACCTTACGCCTTTTTTACTCTCTGATCGAGGTTCTCGGCATTGAAAATTCTTCGTAAACTAAATTACATGTGTATATGTTGACATTTAAGAGATATACAGTCAAGAAAATCAAGGGGAATGGTGATATATATGCGGATTCGACACCAAAAAAAAACACTCAACAAATGGCTACAGTTTAAAGAATGTGTTTAGTGACGGCATCAGATTTCTAATTGATGGAGAAAGGTCTAGTGGCAAAAAAAGCTGCTTCTAGGAAGTTGTCAAGTGTTTTCGCTCTACGATTCCATTCTTGGGTGGTTGGTTTGGCCCTTGTTCCTGTAACTCGAATCCTAGCCCGGTATATCCCATTTTAATTTTACACCATTGTGAACCTTACGCCTTTTTCACTCTCTAATCGAGGTTCTCAGCATTGAAAAATCTTCGTAAACTAAATCACACATGTCTATGTTGACATTTAAGAGATATACAGTCAAGAAAATCAAGGGCAATGGTGATATATATGCGGATTAGACACCAAAAAAACACTCAACAAATGGCTACAAATTAAGGAATGTGTTTAGTGACAGCATCAGATTCCTAATTGACGGAGAAAGGTCTGGTGGCAAGAAAGGCTGCTTCTAGGAGGTTCTCAGGTGTTTTCGCTCGACGATTTCATTCTTGGGTGGTTGGTTTGGACCTTGTTCTTGTAACTCGAATCCTAGCCCGGTATATCCCATTTTAATTTTACACCATTGTGAACCTTACGCCTTTTTTACTCTCTACTCGAGGTTCTCGGCATTAAAAAATCTTCGTAAACTAAATCACACTTGTATATGTTGACATTTAAGAGATATACAGTCAAGAAAATCAAGGTAGCAATGGTGATATATATGCGGATTAGACACAAAAAAAAACACTTAACAAATGGCTAGAATTTAAGGAATGTGTTTAGTGACGGCGTCAGATTCCTAATTGATGGAGAAAGATCTGGTTGCAACAAAAGCTGCTTCTAGGAGGTTGTCAAGTATTTTTGCTCGTTGATTCCATTCTTGGGTGGTTGGTTTGGCTCTTGTTCCTGTATCTCGAATCCTAGCCCAGTATATCCCATTTTAATTTTACATCATTGTGAACCTTACGCCTTTTTTACTCTCTGATCGAGGTTCTCGAATTTGAAAAATCTTCGTAAATTATATCACACGTGTATATGTTGACATTTAATAGATAAACAGTCAACAAAATCAAGGGCAATTGTGACATATATATGGATTAGACACCAAAAAAAAAACACTCAACAAATGGCTACAATTTAAGGAATGTGTTTAGTGACGGCATCAGATTCCTAATTGATGGAGAAAGGTCTGGTTGTAAGAAAAGCTGCTTTTAGGAGGTTGTCAAGTGTTTTCGCTCGACGATTCCATTCTTGGGTGGTTGGTTTGGCCCTTGTTCCTATAACTCGAATCCTAGCCCGGTATATCCCCTTTTTTACCCTCTGATCGAAGTTCTACGCATTGAAAACTCTTCGTAAACTAAATTACACGTGTATACGTTGACATTTAAGAGATATACACTCAAGAAAATCAAGGGCAATGGTGATATATATACGGATTCGACACCAAAAAAAAACACTCAACAAATGGCTACAGTTTAAAGAATGTGTTTAGTGACGGCATCAGATTTCTAATTGATGGAGAAAGGTCTAGTGGCAAAAAAAGCTGCTTCTAGGAGGTTGTCAAGTGTTTTCGCTCTACGATTCCATTCTTGGGTGGTTGGTTTGGCCCTTGTTCCTGTAACTCGAATCCTAGCCCGGTATATCCCATTTTAATTTTACACCATTGTGAACCTTACGCCTTTTTTACTCTCTGATCGAGGTTCTCGGCATTGAAAAATCTTCGTTAAGTAAATCACACGTGTATATGTTGACATTTAAGAGATATACAGTCAAGAAAATCAAGGGCAATGGGGATATATATGCGGATTAGACACCAAAAAAACACTCAACAAATGGCTACAAATTAAGGAATGTGTTTAGTGACAGCATCAGATTCCTAATTAACGGAGAAAGGTCTGGTGGCAAGAAAGGCTGCTTCTAGGAGGTTGTTAGGTGTTTTCGCTCGACGATTTCATTCTTGGGTGGTTGGTTTGGACCTTGTTCTTGTAACTCGAATCCTAGCCCGGTATATCCCATTTTAATTTTACACCATTGTGAACCTTACGCCTTTTTTACTCTCTGATCGAGTTTCTCGGCATTGAAAAATCTTCGTAAACTAAATCACACGTGTATATGTTGACATTTAAGAGATATACAGTCAAGAAAATTAAGGGCAATGGTGATATATATGCGGATTAGACACCAAAAAAAAAAACTCAACAAATGGCTACAATTTAAGGAATGTGTTTAGTGACGGCATCAGATTCCTAATTGATGGAGAAAGGTCTGGTGGCAAGAAAAGCTGCTTCTATGAGGTTGTCAAGTGTTTTCGCTCGACGATTCAATTCTTGGGTGGTTGGTTTGGCCCTTGTTCCTGTAACTCGAACCCTAGCCCGGTATATCCCCTTTTTTACCCTCTGATCGAAGTTCTACGCATTGAAAACTCTTCGTAAACTAAATTACACGTGTATACGTTGACATTTAAGAGATATACACTCAAGAAAATCAAGGGCAATGGTGATATATATACGGATTCGACACCAAAAAAAAACACTCAACAAATGGCTACAGTTTAAAGAATGTGTTTAGTGACGGCATCAGATTTCTAATTGATGGAGAAAGGTCTAGTGGCAAAAAAAGCTGCTTCTAGGAGGTTGTCAAGTGTTTTCGCTCTACGATTCCATTCTTGGGTGGTTGGTTTGGCCCTTGTTCCTGTAACTCGAATCCTAGCCCGGTATATCCCATTTTAATTTTACACCATTGTGAACCTTACGCCTTTTTTACTCTCTGATCGAGGTTCTCGGCATTGAAAAATCTTCGTTAAGTAAATCACACGTGTATATGTTGACATTTAAGAGATATACAGTCAAGAAAATCAAGGGCAATGGGGATATATATGCGGATTAGACACCAAAAAAACACTCAACAAATGGCTACAAATTAAGGAATGTGTTTAGTGACAGCATCAGATTCCTAATTAACGGAGAAAGGTCTGGTGGCAAGAAAGGCTGCTTCTAGGAGGTTGTTAGGTGTTTTCGCTCGACGATTTCATTCTTGGGTGGTTGGTTTGGACCTTGTTCTTGTAACTCGAATCCTAGCCCGGTATATCCCATTTTAATTTTACACCATTGTGAACCTTACGCCTTTTTTACTCTCTGATCGAGTTTCTCGGCATTGAAAAATCTTCGTAAACTAAATCACACGTGTATATGTTGACATTTAAGAGATATACAGTCAAGAAAATTAAGGGCAATGGTGATATATATGCGGATTAGACACCAAAAAAAAAAACTCAACAAATGGCTACAATTTAAGGAATGTGTTTAGTGACGGCATCAGATTCCTAATTGATGGAGAAAGGTCTGGTGGCAAGAAAAGCTGCTTCTATGAGGTTGTCAAGTGTTTTCGCTCGACGATTCAATTCTTGGGTGGTTGGTTTGGCCCTTGTTCCTGTAACTCGAACCCTAGCCCGGTATATCCCCTTTTTTACCCTCTGATCGAAGTTCTACGCATTGAAAACTCTTCGTAAACTAAATTACACGTGTATACGTTGACATTTAAGAGATATACACTCAAGAAAATCAAGGGCAATGGTGATATATATACGGATTCGACACCAAAAAAAAACACTCAACAAATGGCTACAGTTTAAAGAATGTGTTTAGTGACGGCATCAGATTTCTAATTGATGGAGAAAGGTCTAGTGGCAAAAAAAGCTGCTTCTAGGAGGTTGTCAAGTGTTTTCGCTCTACGATTCCATTCTTGGGTGGTTGGTTTGGCCCTTGTTCCTGTAACTCGAATCCTAGCCCGGTATATCCCATTTTAATTTTACACCATTGTGAACCTTACGCCTTTTTTACTCTCTGATCGAGGTTCTCGGCATTGAAAAATCTTCGTTAAGTAAATCACACGTGTATATGTTGACATTTAAGAGATATACAGTCAAGAAAATCAAGGGCAATGGGGATATATATGCGGATTAGACACCAAAAAAACACTCAACAAATGGCTACAAATTAAGGAATGTGTTTAGTGACAGCATCAGATTCCTAATTAACGGAGAAAGGTCTGGTGGCAAGAAAGGCTGCTTCTAGGAGGTTGTTAGGTGTTTTCGCTCGACGATTTCATTCTTGGGTGGTTGGTTTGGACCTTGTTCTTGTAACTCGAATCCTAGCCCGGTATATCCCATTTTAATTTTACACCATTGTGAACCTTACGCCTTTTTTACTCTCTGATCGAGTTTCTCGGCATTGAAAAATCTTCGTAAACTAAATCACACGTGTATATGTTGACATTTAAGAGATATACAGTCAAGAAAATTAAGGGCAATGGTGATATATATGCGGATTAGACACCAAAAAAAAAAACTCAACAAATGGCTACAATTTAAGGAATGTGTTTAGTGACGGCATCAGATTCCTAATTGATGGAGAAAGGTCTGGTGGCAAGAAAAGCTGCTTCTATGAGGTTGTCAAGTGTTTTCGCTCGACGATTCAATTCTTGGGTGGTTGGTTTGGCCCTTGTTCCTGTAACTCGAACCCTAGCCCGGTATATCCCCTTTTTTACCCTCTGATCGAAGTTCTACGCATTGAAAACTCTTCGTAAACTAAATTACACGTGTATACGTTGACATTTAAGAGATATACACTCAAGAAAATCAAGGGCAATGGTGATATATATACGGATTCGACACCAAAAAAAAACACTCAACAAATGGCTACAGTTTAAAGAATGTGTTTAGTGACGGCATCAGATTTCTAATTGATGGAGAAAGGTCTAGTGGCAAAAAAAGCTGCTTCTAGGAGGTTGTCAAGTGTTTTCGCTCTACGATTCCATTCTTGGGTGGTTGGTTTGGCCCTTGTTCCTGTAACTCGAATCCTAGCCCGGTATATCCCATTTTAATTTTACACCATTGTGAACCTTACGCCTTTTTTACTCTCTAATCGAGGTTCTCGGCATTGAAAAATCTTTGTTAACTAAATCACACGTGTATATGTTGACATTTAAGAGATATACAGTCAAGAAAATCAAGGGCAATGGGGATATATATGCGGATTAGACACCAAAAAAACACTCAACAAATGGCTACAAATTAAGGAATGTGTTTAGTGACAGCATCAGATTCCTAATTGACGGAGAAAGGTCTGGTGGCAAGAAAGGCTGCTTCTAGGAGGTTGTTAGGTGTTTTCGCTCGACGATTTCATTCTTGGGTGGTTGGTTTGGACCTTGTTCTTGTCACTCGAATCCTAGCCCGGTATATCCCATTTTAATTTTACACCATTGTGAACCTTACGCCTTTTTTACTCTCTGATCGCGTTTCTCGGCATTGAAAAATCTTCGTAAACTAAATCACACGTGTATATGTTAACATTTAAGAGATATACAGTCAAGAAAATTAAGGGCAATGGTGATATATATGCGGATTAGACACCAAAAAAAAAAAACTCAACAAATGGCTACAATTTAAGGAATGTGTTTAGTGACGGCATCAGATTCCTAATTGATGGAGAAAGGTCTGGTGGCAAGAAAAGCTGCTTCTATGAGGTTGTCAAGTGTTTTCGCTCGACGATTCAATTCTTGGGTGGTTGGTTTGGCCCTTGTTCCTGTAACTCGAACCCTAGCCCGGTATATCTCATTTTAATTTTACACCATTGTTAACCTTACGCCTTTTTTACTCTCTGATCGAGGTTCTCGGCATTGAAAAATCTTCGTTAACTAAATCACACGTGTATATGTTGACATTTAAGAGATATACAGTCAAGAAAATTAAGGGCAATGGTGATATATATGCGGATTAGACACCAAAAAAACACTCAACAAATGGGTACAAATTAAGGAATGTGTTTAGTGACATCATCAGATTCCTAATTGATGGAGAAAGGTCTGGTGGCAAGAAAGGCTGCTTCTAGGAGGTTGTCAGGTGTTTTCGCTCGACGATTTCAGTCTTGGGTGGTTGGTTTGGACCTTGTTCTTGTAACTCGAATCCTAGCCCGGTATATCCCATTTTAATTTTACACCATTGTGAACCTTACGCCTTTTTTACTCTCTGATCGAGGTTCTCGGCATTGAAAAATTTTCGTAAACAAAATCACACGTGTATATGTTGACATTTAAGAGATATACAGTCAAGAAAATCAAGGGCAATGGTGATATATATGTGGATTAGACACCAAATAAAAACACTCAACAAGTGGCTACAATTTAAGGAATGTGTTTAGTGACGGCATCAGATTCCTAATTGATGGAGAAAGGCCTGGTGGCAAGAAAAGCTGCTTCTATGAGGTTGTCAAGTGTTTTCGCTTGACGAATCAATTCTTGGGTGGTTGGTTTGGCCCTTGTTCCTGTAACTCGAATCCTAGCCCGGTATATCTCATTTTAATTTTACACCATTGTAAACCTTACGCCTTTTTTACTCTCTGATCGAGGTTCTCGGCATTGAAAAATCTTCGTAAACTAAATCACACGTGTATATGTTGACATTTAAGAGATATACAGTCAAGAAAATCAAGGTAGCAATGGAGATATATATGCGGATTTGACAACAAAAAAAAAGCACTCAACAAAGGACTACAATTTAAGGAATGTGTTTAGTGACGGCATCAGATTCCTAATTGATGGAGAAAGGTCTGGTGGCAAGAAAAGTCGCTTCTAGTAGGTCGTCAAGGGTTTTCACTCGACGATTCCATTCTTGGGTGGTTGGTTTGGCCCTTGTTCCTGTAACTCGAATCCTAGCCCAGTATATCCCATTTTAATTTTACATCATTGTGAACCTTACGCCTTTTTTACTCTCTGATCGAGGTTCTCGGCATTGAAAAATCTTCGTAAACTAAATCACACGTGTATATGTTGACATTTAAGAGATATACAGTCAAGAAAATCAAGGGCAATTGTGATATATATGTGGATTAGACACAAAAAAAAAACACTCAACAAATGGCTACAATTTAAGGAATGTGTTTAGTGACTGCATCAGATTTCTAATTGATGGAGAAAGGTCTAGTGGTAAGAAAAGCTGCTTCTAGGAGGTTGTTAAGTGTTTTCGCTCGGCGATTCCATTCTTGGGTGGTTGGTTTGGCCCTTGTTCCTGTAACTCGAATCCTAGCCCAGTATATCTCATTTTAATTTTACACCATTGTGAACCTTACGCCTTTTTTACCCTCTGATCGAGGTTCTCGGCATTGAAAAATCTTCGAAAACTAAATCACACGTGTATATGTTGACATTTAAGAGATATACAGTCAAGAAAATCAAGGACAATGGTGATATATATGCGGATTAGACAAAAAAAAAACACTCAACAAATGGCTAAAATTTAAGGAATGTGTTTAGTGATGGCATCAGATTCCTAATTGATGGAGAAAGGTCTGGTGGCAAGAAAAGCTTCTTCTATGAGGTTGTCAAGTGTTTTCGCTCGACGAATCAATTCTTGGGTGGTTGGTTTGGCCCTTGTTCCTATAACTCGAATCCTAGCCCGGTATATCCCATTTTAATTTTACACCATTGTAAACCTTACGCCTTTTTTACTCTCTGATCGAGGTTCTCGGCATTGAAAAATCTTCGTAAACTAAATCACACGTGTATATGTTGACATTTAAGAGATATACAGTCAAGAAAATCAAGGTAGCAATGGTGATATATATGCGGATTTGACAACAAAAAAAAAGCACTCAACAAATGACTACAATTTCAGGAATGTGTTTAGTGACGGCATCAGATTCCTAATTGATGGAGAAAAGTCTGGTGGCAAGAAAAGTCGCTTCTAGGAGGTCGTCAAGGGTTTTCGCTCGACGATTCCATTCTTGGGTGGTTGGTTTGGCCCTTGTTCCTGTAACTCGAATCCTTGCCCAGTATATCCCATTTTAATTTTACATCATTGTGAACCTTACGCCTTTTTTACTCTCTGATCGAGGTTCTCGGCATTGAAAAATCTTCGTAAACTAAATCACACGTGTATATGTTGACATTTAAGAGATATACAGTCAAGAAAATCAAGGGCAATGGTGATATATATGCGGATTAGACACCAAAGAAAACACTCAACAAATGGCTACAATTTAAGGAATGTGTTTAGTGACGGCATCAGATTTCTAATTGATGGAGAAAGGTCTGGTGGCAAGAAAAGCTGCTTCTAGGAGGTTGTCAAGTGTTTTCGCTCGACGATTCCATTCTTGGGTGGTCGGTTTGGCCCTTGTTTCCTGTAACTCGAAACCTAGCCTGGTATATCCCATTTTAATTTTACACCATTGTTAACCTTACCCTTTTTTACTCTCTGATCGAGGTTCTAGGCATTGAAAAATCTTCGTAAACTAAATCACACGTGTATATGTTGACATTTAAGAAATATACAGTCAAGAAAATCAAGGGCAATGGTGATATATATGCGGATTAGACACCAAAAGATAAAAACACTCAACAAATGGCTACAATTTAAGGAATGTGTTTAGTGACGGCATCAGATTCCTAATTGATGGAGAAAGGTCTGGTGGCAAGAAAAGCTGCTTCTAGGAGGTTGTCAAGTGTTTTCGCTCGACGATTCCATTCTTGGGTGGCTGGTTTGGCCCTTGTTCCTGTAACTCGAATCCTTGCCCAGTATATCCCATTTTAATTTTACATCATTGTGAACCTTACGCCTTTTTTACTCTCTGATCGAGGTTCTCGGCATTGAAAAATCTTCGTAAACTAAATCACACGTGTATATGTTGACATTTAAGAGATATACAGTCAAGAAAATCAAGGGCAATGGTGATATATATGCGGATTAGACAACAAAAAAAAACACTCAACAAATGGCTAAAATTTAAGGAATGTGTTTAGTGATGGCATCAGATTCCTAATTGATGGAGAAAGGTCTGGTGGCAAGAAAAGCTGCTTCTAGGAGGTTGTCAAGTATTTTCGCTCGACGATTCCATTCTTGGGTGGTCGGTTTGGCCCTTGTTTCCTGTAACTCGAAACCTAGCCTGGTATATCCCATTTTAATTTTACACCATTGTTAACTTTACCCTTTTTTACTCTCTGATCGAGGTTCTCGGCATTGAAAAATCTTCGTAAACTAAATCACACGTGTATATGTTGACATTTAAGAAATATACAGTCAAGAAAATCAAGGGCAATGGTGATATATATGCGGATTAGACACCAAAAGATAAAAACACTCAACAAATGGCTACAATTTAAGGAATGTGTTTAGTGACGGCATCAGATTCCTAATTGATGGAGAAAGGTCTGGTGGCAAGAAAAGTTGGTTCTAGGAGGTTGTCAAGTGTTTTCGCTCGACGATTCCATTGTTGGGTGGTCGGTTTGGCCCTTGTTCCTGTAACTCGAATCCTAGCCCGGTATATCCCATTTTAATTTTACACCATTGTTAACCTTACGCATTTTTTACTCTCTGATCGACGTTCTCGGCATTGAAAAATCTTCGTAAACTAAATCACACGTGAATATGTTGACATTTAAGAGATATACACTCAAGAAAATCAAGGGCAATGGCAATACATATATGGATTAGACACCAAAAAAAAACAATCAACGAATGGCTACAAATTAAGGAATGTGTTTAGTGACGGCATCAGATTCCTAATTGATGGAGAAAGTTCTGGTGGAAAGAAAAGCTGCTTCTAGGAGGGTGTCAAGTGTTTTCGCTCGACGATTCCATTTTCGGGTGGTTGGTTTGGCTCTTGTTCCTGTAACTCGAATCCTAGCCCGTAAATCCCATTTTAATTTGACACCATTGTGAACCTTACGCCTTTTTTACTCTCTGATCGTGGTTCTCGGCATTGAAAAATCTTCCTAAACTAAATCACACGTGTATATGATGACATTAAAGAGATATACAGTCAAGAAAATCAAGGGCAATGGTGATATATATGCGGATTAGACACCAGAAAAAAAAGACTCAACAAATGGCTACAATTTAAGGAATGTGTTTAGTGACGACATCAGATTCCTAATTGATGGAGAAAGGTCTGGTGGCAAGAAAAGCTGCTTCTAGGAGGTTGTCAAGTGTTTCGCTCGACGATTCCATTCTTGGATGGTTGGTTTGGCCCTTGTTGCGGTAACTCGAATCCCAGCCCGGTATATCCCATTTTAATTTTACACCATTATGAACCTTACGCCTTTTTTACTCTCTAATCAAGGTACTTGGCATTGATAAATCTTCGTAAACTAAATCACACATGTATATGTTGACATTTAAGAGATACACAGTCAAGAAAACCAAGGGCAATGGTGATATATATGCGGATTAGACACCATAAAATAAAAACACTCAACAAATGGCTACGATTTAAGGAATGTGTTTAGTGACGGCATCAGATTCATAATTGATGGAGAAAGGTCTGGTGGCAAGAAAAGCTGCTTCTAGGAGGTTGTCAAGTTTTTTCGCTCGACGATTCCATTCTTGGGTGGTTGGTTTGGCCCTTGTTCCTGTAACTCGAATCCTAGCCTGGTATATCCCATTTTAATTTTACACCATTGTTAACCTTACGCCTTTTTTACTCTCTGATCGAGGTTCTCGGCATTGAAAAATCTTCGTAAACTAAATCACACGTGTATATGTTGACATTTAAGAGATATACAGTCAAGAAAATCAAGGGCAATGGTGATATATATGCGGATTAGACAACAAAAAAAAACACTCAACAAATGGATTCAATTTAAGGAATGTGTTTAGTGACGGCATCAGATTCCGAATTGATTGAGAAAGGTCTGGTGGCAAGAAAAGCTGCTTCTAGGAGGTTGTCAAGTGTTTTTGCTCGACGATTCCATTCTTGGGTGGTTGGTTTGGCCCTTGTTCCTATAACTCGAATCCTAGCCCGGTATATCCCATTTTAATTTTACACCATTGTAAACCTTACGCCTTTTTTACTCTCTGATCGAGGTTCTCGGCATTGAAAAATCTTCGTAAACTAAATCACACGTGTATATGTTGACATTTAAGAGATATACAGTCAAGAAAATCAAGGGCAATGGTGATATATATGCGGATTAGACAACAAAAAAAACACTCAACAAATGGATACAATTTAAGGAATGTGTTTAGTGACGGCATCAGATTCCTAATTGATTGAGAAAGGTCTGGTGGCAAGAAAAGCTGCTTCTAGGAGGTTGTCAAGTGTTTTTGCTCGACGATTCCATTCTTGGGTGGTTGGTTTGGCCCTTGTTCCTGTAACTCGAATCCTAGCCAGGTATATCCCATTTTAATTTTACACCATTTTAATTTTACACCATTCTCCATCAATCAGGAATCTGATGCCGTCACTAAACACATTCCTTAAATTGTAGCCATTTGTTGAGTGTTTTTTTGGTGTCTAATCCGCATATATATCACCATTGCCCTTGATTTTCTTGACTGTGTATCTCTTAAATGTCAACATATACATGTGTGATTTAGTTTACGAAGATTTTTCAATGCCGAGAACCTCGATCAGAGAGTAAAACAGGCGTAAGGTTCACAATGGTGTAAAATTAAAATGGAATATATCTGGCTAGGATTCGAGTTACAGGAACAAGGGCCAAACCAACCACCCAAGAATGGAATCAACGAGCGAAAACACTTGACAACCTCCTAGAAGCAGCTTTTCTTGCCAACAGACCTTTCTCCATCAATTAGGAATCTGATTCCGTTACTAAACACATTCTTTAAATTGTAGCTATTTGTTGAGTGTTTTTTTTGGTGTCTAATCCGCATACATATCACCATTGCCCCTGATTTTCTTGACTGTATATCTCTTAAATGTCAACATATACACGTGTGATTTAATTTACGAAGATTTTTCAATGCCGAGAACCTCGATCAGAGAGTAAAAAAGGCGTAAGGTTCACAATGGTGTAAAATTAAAATGGGATATACCGGGCTAGGATTCGAGTTACAGAAACAAGGGCCAAACCAACCAACCAAGAATGTAATCGTCGAGCGAAAACACTTGACAACCACCTAGAAGCAGCTTTTCTTGCCACCAGACCTTTCTCCATCAATTAGGAATCTGATGCCGTCACTAAACACATTCCTTAAATTGTAGCCATTTGTTGAGTGTTTTTGTTTTGGTGTCTAATCCGCATATATATCACCATTGCCCTTAATTTTCTTGACTATATATCTCTTAAATGTCAACATATACACGTGTGATTTACTTTACGAAGATTTTTCAATTCCAAGAACCTCGATCAGAGAGTAAAAATGGCGTAAGGTTCACAATGGTGTAAAATTATAATGGGATATACCGGGCTAGGACTCGATTTACAGGAACAAGGGCCAAACCAACCACCCAAGAATGGAATCATCGAGCGAAAACACTTGACAACCTCCTAGAAGCAGCTTTTCTTGACTCCAGACCTTTCTCCATCAATTAGGAATCTGATGCCATCACTAAACACATTCCTTAAATTGTAGCCATTTGTTGGGTGTTTTTTTTTTGGTGTCTAATCCGCATATATATCACCATTACCCTTGATTTTCTTGATTGTATATCTCTTAAATGTCAACATATACATGTGTGATTTAGTTTACGAAGATTTTTCAATGCCGAGAACCTCGATCAAAGAGTAAAAAAGGCGTAAGGTTCACAATGGTGTAAAATTAAAATGGGATATACCGGGCTTGGATTCGAGTTACAGAAACAAGGGCTAAACCAACCACCCAAGAATGCAATCGTCGAGAGAAAACACTTGACAACCTCCTAGAAGCAGCTTTTCTTTCCACAGACATTTTTCCATCAATTAGGAATCTGATGCCGTCACTAAACACATTCCTTAAATTGTAACCATTTGTTGAGTGTGATTTTTTTTTGGTGTCAAATCCGCATAGATATAGCCATTACCCATGATTTTCTTGACTGTATATCTCTTAAATGTCAACATATACACGTGTGATTTTGTTTACGAAGATTTTTCAATGCCGAGAACCTCGATCAGAGAGTAAAAAAGGCTTAAGGTTCATAATCGTGTAAAATTAAAATGGGATATACCGGGCTAGGATTCGAGTTACAGGAATATGGGCCAAACCAACCACCCAAGAATTGAATCGTCGAGCAAAAACACTTGACAACCTCCAAGAAGCAGCTTTTCTTGCCACCAGACCTTTCTCCAACAATTAGAAATCTGATGCCGTCACTAAACACAATCCTTAAATTGTAGCCATTTGTTGAGGTTTTTTTTTTTTGGTGTCTAATCCGCATATATATCACCGTTGCCCTTGATTTTCTTGACTGTATATCTCTTAAATGTCAACATATACACGTGTGATTTAGTTTACGAAGATTTTTCAACGCCAAGAACCTCGATCAGAGAGTAAAAAAGGCGTAAGGTTCACAATGGTGTAAAATTAAAATGGGATATACCAGGCTAGGATTCGAGTTGCAGGAACAAGGGCTAAACCATCCACCCAAGAATGGAATCGTCGAGCGAAAACACTTGACAACCTCCTAGAAGCAGCTTCTCTTGCCACCAGACCTTTCTCCATCAATTAGAAATCAGATGCCGTCACTAAACACATTCATTAAATTGTATCCATTTGTTGAGTGATTTTTTTTGTGTCTAATCCGCATATATATCACCATTGCCCTTGATTTTCTTGACTGTATATATCTTAAATGTCAACATATACACGTGCGATTTAGTTTACGATGAATTTTCAATGCCGAGAATCCCGATCAGAGAGTAAAAAAGGCGTAAGGTTAACAATGGTGTAAAATTAAAATGGGATATACAGGGCTAAGATTCGAGTTACAGGAACAAGGGCCAAACCAACCACCCAAAAATGGAATCGTCGAGCGAAAACACTTGACAACCTCCTAGAAGCAGCTTTTCTTGCCACCAGACCTTTCTCCATCAATTAGGAATCTGATGTCATCACTAAACCCATTCCTTAAATTGTAGCTATTTGTTGAGTGTTTTTTTTTGTCTAATCGGCATATATATCACCATTGCCCTTGATTTTCTTGACTGTATATCTCTTAAATGTCAACATATACATGTGTGATTAATTTACGAAAGATTTTTCAATGCCGAGAACCTCGATCAGAGAGTAAAAAAGGTGTAAGTTTCACAATGGTGTAAAATTAAAATGGGATACACCGGGCTAGGATTCGAGTGACAGGAACAAGGGCCAAACCAACCATCGTCGAGCAAAAACACATGACTACCTCCTAGAAGCAGCTTTTCTTTCCACCAGATCTTTCTCCATCAATTAGGAATCTGATGCCGTCACGAAACACATTCCTTAAATTGTAGCCATTTGTTGAGTGTTTTTTTTGGTGTCTAATCCGCATATATATCACCATTGCCGTTAATTTTCTTGACTGTATATCTCCTAAATGTCAACATATACACGTGTGATTTAGTTTACGAAAGATTTTTCAATGTCGAGAACCTCGATCAGAGAGAAAAAAAGGCGTAAGTTTCACAATGGTGTAAAATTGAAGTGGGATATATCGGGCTAGGATTCGAGTTACCGGAACAAGGGCCAAACCAACCACCCAAGAACGGAATCGTCGAGCGAAAACACTTGACAACCTCCTAGAAGCAGCTTTTCTTGCCACCAGACCTTTCTCCATCAATTAGAAATCTAGTGCCGTTACTAAACACATTCCTTAAAGTGGCCATTTGTTGAGTGTTTTTTTTTTGTCTAATCCGCATATATATCACCATTGCCCTTGATTTTCTTGACAGTATATCTCTTAAATGTCAACATATACAAGTGTGATTTAGTTTACGAAGAATTTTCAATGCCGAGAACCTAGATCAGAGAGTAAAAAAGGCGTAAGGTTCACAATGGTGTAAAATTAAAATGGGGTATACCTGGCTAGGATTCGAGTTACAGGAACAAGGGCCAAACCAACCACCCAAGAATGGAATCGTTGAGCGAAAACACTTGACAACCTCCTAGAAGCAGCTTTTCTAGCCACCAGACCTTTCTCCATCAATTAGGAATCTGATGCCGTCCCAAAACACATTCCTTAAATTGTAGCCATTTGTTGAGTGTTTTTTTTTTTGTGTCTAATCCGCATATATATCACCATTGCCCATGATTTTCTTGACTGTATATCTCTTAAATGTCAACATATACACGTGTGATTTAGTTTACGAAGATTTTTCAATGCCGAGAACCTCTATCAGAGAGTAAAAAAGGCGTAAGGTTCACAATGGTGTAAAATTAAAATCAGATGCACCGGGCAAGGATTCGAGTTACAGGAACAAGGGCCAAACCAACCACCCAAGAATGGAATCGTCGAGCAAAAACACTTGACAACCTCCTAGAAGCAGCTTTTCTTGCCACGAGACCTTTCTCCATCAATTAGGAATCTGATGCCGTCACTAAACACATTCCTTAAATTGTAGCCATTTGTTGAGTGTTTTTTTTTTGGTGTCTAATCCGCATATAGATCACCATTGTCCTTGATTTTCTTGATTGTATATCTCTTAAAGGTCAACATATACACGTGTTATTTAGTTTACGAAGATTTTTCAATACCGAGAACCTCGATCAGAGAGTAAAAAAAGGCGTAAGGTTCATAATGGTGTAAAATTAAAATGGGATATACCTGGCTTGGATTCGAGTTACAGGAACAAGGGCAAACCAACCACCAAAGAATGGAATCGTCGAGCGAAAACACTTGACAACCTCCTAGAAGCAGCTTTTCTTGCCACCAGACCTTTCTCCATCAACTAGGAATCTGATGTGGTCACTAAACACATTCCTTAAATTGTAGCTATTTGTTGAGTGTTTTTTTTTCGTGTCTAATCGGCATATATATCACCATTACCCTTGATTTTCTTGACTGTATATCTCTTAAATGTCAACATATACACGTGTGATTTAGTTTACGAAGATTTTTCAATGCCGAGAACCTCGATCAGAGAGTAAAAAAGGCGTAAGTTTCACAATGGTGTAAAATTAAAATGGGATATATCGGGCTAGGATTCGAGTTACAAGAACAAGGGCCAAATCAACCACCCAAGAACGGAATCGTCGAGCGAAAACACTTGACAACCTCCTAGAAAGCAGCTTTTCTTGCCACCAGACCTTTCTCCATCAATTACGAATCTAGTGCCGTCAATAAACACATTCCTTAATGTGTAGCCATTTGTTGAGTGTTTTTTTTGGTGTCTAATCCGCATATATATCACCATTGCCCTTGATTTTCTTGACTGTATATTTCTTAAATGTAAACATATACAAGTGTGATTTAGTTTACGAAGATTTTTCAATGCCGAGAACCTCGATCAGAGAGTAAAAAAGGCGTAAGGTTCACAATGGTGTAAAATTAAAATGGGATATACCTGGCTAGGATTCGAGTTACAGGAACAAGGGCCAAACCAACCACCCAAGAATGGAATCGTCAAGCGAAAACACTTGACAACCTCCTAGAAGCAGCTTTTCTAGCCACCAGACCTTTCTCCATCAATTAGGAATCTGATGCCGTCCCTAAACACATTCCTTAAATTGTAGCCATTTGTTGAGTGTTTTTTTTTTGTCTAATCCGCATATATATCACCATTGCCGTTGATTTTCTTAACTGTATATCTCTTAAATGTCAACATATACACGTGTGATTTAGTTTACGAAGATTTTTCAATGCCGAGAACCTCTATCAGAGAGTAAAAAAGGCGTAAGGTTCACAATGGTGTAAAATTAAAATCGGATACACCGGGCTAGGATTCGAGTTACAGGAACAAGGGCCAAACTAACCACCCAAGAATGGAATCGTGGAGCAAAAACACTTGACAACCTCCTAGAAGCAGCTTTTCTTGCCACGAGACCTTTCTCCATCAATTAGGAATCTGATGCCGTCACTAAACACATTCCTTAAATTGTAGCCATTTGTTAAGTGTTTTTTTTTGGTGTCTAATCCGCATATAGATCACCATTGTCCTTGATTTTCTTGATTGTATATCTCTTAAAGGTCGACATATACACGTGTTATTTAGTTTACGAAGATTTTTCAATACCGAGAACCTCGATCAGAGAGTAAAAAAAGGCGTAAGGTTCATAATGGTGTAAAATTAAAATGGGATATACCTGGCTTGGATTCGAGTTACAGGAACAAGGGCAAACCAACCACCAAAGAATGGAATCGTCGAGCGAAAACACTTGACAACCTCCTAGAAGCAGCTTTTCTTGCCACCAGACCTTTCTCCATCAACTAGGAATCTGATGTGGTCACTAAACACATTCCTTAAATTGTAGCTATTTGTTGAGTGTTTTTTTTTTTGTGTCTAATCGGCATATATATCACCATTGCCCTTGATTTTCTTGACTGTATATCTCTTAAATGTCAACATATACACGTGTGATTTAGTTTACGAAGATTTTTCAATGCCGAGAACCTCGATCAGAGAGTAAAAAAGGCGTAAGTTTCACAATGGTGTAAAATTAAAATGGGATATATCGGGATAGGATTCGAGTTATAAGAACAAGGGCCAAATCAACCACCCAAGAACGGAATCGTCGAGCGAAAACACTTGACAACCTCCTAGAAAGCAGCTTTTCTTGCCACCAGACCTTTCTCCATCAATTAGGAATCTAGTGCCGTCAATAAACATATTCCTTAAATTGTAGCCATTTGTTGAGTGTTTTTTTTGGTGTCTAATCCGCATATATATCACCATTGCCCTTGATTTTCTTGACTGTATATCTCTTAAATGTAAACATATACAAGTGTGATTTAGTTTACGAAGATTTTTCAATGCCGAGAACCTCGATCAGAGAGTAAAAAAGGCGTAAGGTTCACAATGGTGTAAAATTAAAATGGGATATACCTGGCTAGGATTCGAGTTACAGGAACAAGGGCCAAACCAACCACCCAAGAATGGATTCGTCAAGCGAAAACACTTGACAACCTCCTAGAAGCAGCTTTTCTAGCCACCAGACCTTTCTCCATCAATTAGGAACCTGATGCCGTCCCTAAACACATTCCTTAAATTGTAGCCATTTGTTGAGTGTTTTTTTTTTGTCTAATCCGCATATATATCACCATTGCCCTTGATTTTCTTAACTGTATATCTCTTAAATGTCAACATATACACGTGTGATTTAGTTTACGAAGATTTTTCAATGCCGAGAACCTCTATCAGAGAGTAAAAAAGGCGTAAGGTTCACAATGGTGTAAAATTAAAATCGGATACACCGGGCTAGGATTCGAGTTACAGGAACAATGGCCAAACCAACCACCCAAGAATGGGATCATCGAGCAAAAACACTTGACAACCTCCTAGAAGTAGCTTTTCTTGCCACCAGACCTTTCTCCATCAATTAGGAATCTGATGCTGTCAATAAACACATTCCTTAAATTGTAGCCATTTGTTGAGTGTTTTTTTTTTTTTGGTGTCTAATCCGCATATATATCACCATTGCCCTTGATTTTCTTGATTGTATATCTCTTAAATGTCAACATATAGACGTGTGATTTAGTTTACGAAGATTTTTCAATGCCGAGAACCTCGATTAGAGAGTAAAAAAAGGCGTAAGGTTCACAATGGTGTAAAATTAAAATGGGATATACCTGGCTTGGATTCTAGTTATAGGAACAAGGGCCAAACCAACCACCAAAGAATTGAATCTTCGAGCGAAAACCCTTGACAACCTCCTAGAAGCAGCTTTTCTTGCCATCAGACCTTTCTCCATCAATTAGGAATCTGATGTCGTCACTAAACACATTCCTTAAATTGTAGCTATTTGTTGAGTGTTTTTTTTTTTGGTGTCTAATCGGCATATATATCACCATTGCCCTTGATTTTCTTGACTGTATATCTCTTAAATGTCAACATATACACGTGTGATTTAGTTTACGAAGATTTTTCAATGCCGAGAACCTCGATCAGAGAGTAAAAAAGGCGTAAGTTTCACAATGGTGTAAAATTAAAATGGGATACACCGGGCTAGGATTCGAGTTATAGGAAAAAGGGCCAAACCTACCACCCAAGAATGGAATCATCGAGCAAAAACACATGACAACCTCCTAGAAGCAGCTTTTCTTGCCACCAGACCTTTCTCCATCAATTAGGAATCTGATGCCGTCACTAAACACATTCCTTAAATTGTAGCCATTTGTTGAGTGTTTTTTTGTGTCTAATCCGAATATATATCACCATTGCCCTTGATTTTCTTGACTGTATATATCTTAAATGTCAACATATACACTTGTGATTTAGTTTACGAAGATTTTTCAATGTCGATAACCTCGATCAGAGAGTAAAAAAGGCGTATGTGTAACACCCCGAAAATATAAAACTTTATATTAGAAATATAAAGTATAAATAATTGAGAATTTACTAACTAGTAATTTTAACCTACTTAGTTACAAGTTTAGAAATAACTTAAAGTAGGGTTAAAAATCAACTAAATTAAATGCTGATCAAAGTGGAGGGGTTTAAGTTGTAAAAATTGAAACTTAATTTTTATTAAACAAATAAAACAAACCAAACACCCCCAAAAGGAGGTGTCTAGTCGTACAAGCAAGGCAGGGACAATCCCCACTCATCCAAAACCCTAAAACTTCACTAATCTTGCAAATTGAAGGTTTAATCCAAGTTGAAATCGAAATTAAGGCATAAATTACTGATCCTCATCACAAGAGGATTTCAAGGTATGTAAAATTTCATGAAAACCCTCAACTTGAATTCTCATTTAATTGGGATAATCTGAAATTATAGTTGCATGTGTGTCTTATGATGATCTAGGAACAACTATAGTGTCCATGGACAAACCCTAGACAAATACAAGTAGAAATCATGTTAAATTTTAGTGAGGATTATGAACACCATTGTAGGTGATTAACGGGTTATGTGTAAATTGATGAACACTAGGATATTGGGTGTTGTTCTAGTGTAAACTGAAATTGTGAGATAATCTCTAAAATCATTGATGTTAAAAATGAGTATATTGTCTATTTGAAGTTAAATTGAGTGGTAATTTCAAGTTGGAACTTGGTTTAGATCATGTAGAAATTTGACCCGCAAGGTGTTTGACAAAACGCCTAAATGAGGGCAAAAATGTTATAAGTTGGATGAAAACGCAGATTTGATTATGTTAAGAAATAACGCGTTAAAGCTTATGAAAGAGTTCTAAAACTTGTTATGAATTGAACTCTATAGGCAAGGAATCCGGAATGTCAAGTGGACACACCGGGGGGAATACACGTGGAAAAGGGACGCTTTGAAGGTACGTAACTTGATTAGTTACATTAAACGAGTTGTTGATAAGTTTTGTGAATCTTATTGTTGATTCAAAATTTGCATCGAATTTAGATTGATTATGGTTGGAATGTGAATTAATAGACTTAGTGTAGTCAACGAACCAATTGGTAGTCATCATAAGTGGATGGTTCCACAAGATGAGCCAACGGATCTATTAGTTGTGAAAATTTTTAGTTTTAAATGTTCTAGTAGTCAATAATGGCGATAATAATCACAAAGGCATTAAACCAAGAAATTGGTAAGAAATGCGGGTGATAATAAGCCCCGGATGTTGGGCATAAAGCGCCATAGGTTTACTAGTAAAAAGGGTAGTAAAATGGTTAAGCTAGAATGGGTCGAATAATTGTAAAGGGACATATAGTATTTCGGCTCGTAAATAAATTGTTCGGTATGAAACTTGTAATAGGCATGTTGGTAACGAAATTGCAGACGCATAGGAAAAAGAATCACGTTAAAAGGACTTACGAGTCAAAAGTTATGGCCATTCTAAGTTAGAATTTTATTAAACTTGGAACTGGAAATCAGCAGCAACAAAAAAATGAACATTATGGGAAAATGGGGGCCTGGCGTGACGCGAGGGCCCTTGGCGTCACGCGAGGGTCCCCTTCCGGAAATTTTTTATTTCTTTTGTGTTATTAACCCTTGGAACTTGTGTGTATCTATTGTAACATGATCAAAACTAACGTTTGTTATGGTTTCGATCTTAGGTGATGTTTGAATGTGACCGGAAGATGATCGAGCTAGATTTTGAAGAACCGAACACTACTTACAAGCTTCCGCAACGTTTTAAATCTTTAATAGACTTTGCTTTGGTATGTAAACAACTTTTGAAATGGTTTTAACTTAGTTTTTTATTTTCTAAGGTTTGTGTTACGTATTAACTTCCTTTATGAAAGTTATGTTAATTAAGCAAATTTTAACTCAATGGTATAATCTATGATTAAAATCAAGTATAATTAGACGGTTGTTACAAGTTGGTAATCAGAGCTTAAGGTTGTCAACAAAGTGCTCGGTTCAAGCTCGATCAAGCATCCGGTAAGAGTTAATCGTTTAAGTAGAAATTAGAGAATATAGAAATAAATCATGAACAAATATGCATGAAAAGAGTGTGTAAGCTCACTCAAATACAAGAAATGCATGAAACAAGAACGATTAAATCAAGTTATGAACTTGATTGAATCAAAACAAGAACGATTAAATCAAGTTATGAACTTGATTGAATCAAAACAAGAATGATTAAATCAAGTTATGAACTTGATTGAATCAAAACAAGAATGATTGAATCAAGTTATGAACTTGATTGAATCAAAACAAGTAAAGCATGTGTTATAAATGGAATGTTTAACAACCTATGTAAACATTTCAGAAATAGAGATGGCGGATGGAGGTAATGATGATGCGGTGCCAAGAGTCACCGAACAAATGAGGGAAGTGATTGCCGAAGAGGTTGGAAAGGCGATCGAAAACAGTTTGTCGGGCTTTATTGATAAAATTCAAAACACAGTTTTATCAATAGTAGATGAGAGAATCAAGAAATTAGAAGATGATTCAAATTTAGCAAAGGAAAAGCATGGAGGACGAAAGCCTTGTTCATACAAGGAATTCATGGCCTGTAAACCACCAATATATAATGGGGAGGTTGACCCAATAGTGTGCCAACAATGGCTAAGTGATATCGAAGGGGTATTCGAGAGGACCCATTGTGATGAAGATGACTACGTAGCCTATGGTACGGGTCAACTAAGGAGTCAAGCGAAAGATTGGTGGGATAACAAAAAGAGAGAGATCGGTATGGAAGCTGCTAAGGTCATGACATGGGAAGAATTGAAGACGCCATTTCTTAAACATCATAGCCCCAAGAGTTTATGCAACTTAGGCACAAGGGTGAGACCATAGACAAGATTACGGCAACGTTTATGGATAAGATGAAGTTTTGCGATGATCTAGTGACGAATGAAGAACAAAAGATATACTACTACCATAACATGTTGAGTGTTGAGTATAGAGAATTTATCACCCCTTCAAAATACGAGACCCTTACCGAGATTATAAATGCTGCTCCGGAAAGGGAGATCGAACTGAAAAAGAGCATTGAACGGGGTGAACGGAAAGCACAAGATGTAAACCCAAGCCCTACTAAGAAGGCACGAACAAGCGAAGCCGCAAAGAAATTTGATACAAAGGGCGGGTCGCCAAGTTGCAGAATCTGCGGAAAGGGTCATAAAGGCGAATGCCGTTACAAGGATAAGCCTTGTGCCATATGCCGAAAAACGGGACATATGGCTATATCGTGCCCGGAGAAAGTGACGGTTTGTTACAATTGTTATCGAACGGGTCACAAAAAGTTGGAATGCCCGGAACTGGTTGGAAAGAAGGATGGGCAGGACCCGAAAGGTGAAGCCCCAAAAGCAAAGGCAAGATCTTTTCAACTGACCGCCGCAGAAGTGAAAGTTAAACCTGAAGTAGTCTCATGTATATTTGCTGTAAATTCGATTCCTGCACGTGTGTTATTTGATACGGGTGCGAATAAATCCTTTGTTTCATATGGATTTATTCGACATCCTTCATTTGTTCTAACAAAATTACCTGTGCCCTTAGAAGTAGAGATAGGTGATAGCAAGAGCTTTATTGTTTGTGATGTATGTGAAAACTGTAAACTGAGCATTGAAGACGAAGAATATTTAATAAATCTAATCCCGATGGCAATGGGAGAATTTCAAGTAGTCGTTGGGATGGATTCGCTATCTCAGCACCATGCAAAGGTCGTGTGTTTTCGTAAAGAGATAAAACTAACATCTCCGAGCGGGAAACACGTCACCATCTATGGCGAAAAACGAGGCAACCCCATAGTATGCTCAATGTTGAAAGCCCACAAGCTTATGAAGCGAGGATGCAAGGCATTCATGATATATGCAAATGAGCCCGAGAAAGAATCACGAAAGATTGAAGATGTACCGGTAGTACGAGATTATGAAGATGTGTTTCCGGAGGATTTACCGGGGATACCGCCTGAACGGGAAGTAGAGTTCGGAATCAAATTGATTCCGGGCGCAAAACCCGTAGCGAAAGCTCCGTACAAACTCGCACCGTCGGAATTACAAGAGTTGATGTCCCAAATTCAAGACCTGCTTGACAAGGGATTCATAAGGCCGAGTGTGTCTCCTTGGGGCGCACCGGTATTGTTCGTGAGAAAGAAAGACAGAAGCATGCGCATGTGTATCGATTACCGGGAGTTAAACAAACTCACGGTAAAGAACCGATACCCGCTTCCGACGATAGATGATTTATTTGACCAATTACAAGGTGCGAATTGGTTTTCAAAGATTGACCTTAGATCGGGGTATCATCAACTAAAGGTCAAGGAGGAAGATGTGCCGAAGACGGCTTTCCGCACGAGATACGGACATTACAAATTCCTCGTGATGTCATTTGGGCTAACAAATGCATTCGCAGCTTTCATGGACCTCATGAACCGGGTTTGTAAGCCGATGTTGTATAAGTCAGTCATCGTGTTTATTGATGACATTTTGGTGTATTCGAAAAGCGAAGCTGAACATGCACACCACTTACAAGAGGTGTTAGAGACGCTTAGACGAGAAAGGTTGTATGCTAAATTCTCTAAGTGTGCCTTTTGGTTACGAGAGGTACAATTTCTTGGCCACATCATAAGTGCCGATGGGGTATTGGTGGATCCGTCAAAGATCGAGGCCGTGTCAAAATGGAATCCCCCGAAGAACCCTTCTGAAATTAGAAGCTTTTTGGGACTTGCGGGATACTATAGGAGATTCATCCAAGATTTCTCCAAGATTGCGTCACCGCTAACGAAGCTAACCCAAAAGAAAAAAAGGTTCATTTGAGGTGTTGATCAAGAAAGGGCGTTTCAAACGCTAAAAGAGAAGTTAACTCAAGCTCCGGTAATGACATTGCCGGACGGAGTCGAAGACATGGTAGTTTATTCGGATGCTTCATTATCGGGGCTCGGATGCGTTTTGATGCAACGGGGCAAAGTTATAGCTTATGCCTCGAGACAACTGAAGATACACGAGAAGAAATATCCCACGCACGATCTCGAGTTGGCCGCGGTGGTATTCGCATTAAAAATATGGAGGCACTACTTATATGGGGTAAAGTTCACCATATTCACCGATCACAAGAGCTTGAAATACTTCTTCGATCAGAATGAGTTAAATATGCGACAAAGGCGAAGGCAAGAAACTGTCAAAGATTATGATTGTGAAATACATTACCACCCCGGGAAAGCCAATGCGGTGGCCGACGCGTTGAGCCGAAAGGCAGACTATGCCCCGATACGAGTACGATCGTTGCAGCTCATTGTGACTTCGGGCTTACTTGAACGAATCCGAGGAGCACAAGATGAAGCAGTAAAGACGGAAAACTGGAAAAAGGAAAGGATTGTTGGCCAAGTTAAGGATCTCGAAGTAGGAAACCATGGTTTAAAAACGCGTTTCAACAGAATTTGGGTTCCTAACACATGTGGAGTTAAAAAGCTTCTACTTGATGAAGCTCATAAGTCCCGTTATTCCATCCATCCGGGAGCGACCAAGATGTACAATGATTTAAAACAAAATTATTGGTGGCCTGGAATGAAGAGGGATGTGGCGAAGTATGTGGAAAAATGCTTGACATGTTTACAAGTCAAGGCGGAGCACCAGAAACCATACGGCAAACTCTAACCGTTAGAAATTCCGGTTTGGAAATGGGAACATATTACAATGGATCTATTAACCAAGTTGCCTAAGACAAATCGTGGTTTCGATGCCATATGGGTAGTGGTGGATAGATTGACGAAAAGTGCTCACTTCATTCCGATTCGTGATATTTATACGTCAGAAAAGATGTCAGAAGTTTACACTATGAAATAATAGCACGTCATGGGGTGCCGATATCCATCGTGTCGGATAGGGATACCCGGTTTACTTCAAATTTCTGGCAATATTTTCAAGAGCAAATGGGAACCAAATTGTTCATTAGCACTGCGTACCATCCTCAAACCGATGGACAGAGTGAAAGAACGATACAAACATTGGGGGACATGCTACGGGCATGTATAATCGACTTTGGAGGAAGTTGGGATGTTCACCTACCGTTAGTCGAGTTCTCGTATAATAACAGCTACCAATCTAGTATTAAGATGGCACCGTACGAAATGCTTTATGGTAGGAAGTGTCGAACCCCGATATGTTGGGGTGAAGTGGGTCCACGTGAACTCGCCCACCAAGATATAGTACGAGCCACGAATGAAAAGATCGATATAGTTCGGGCACACTTAAAGGCGGCTCAAGACAGGCAAAAGGCGTATGCTGATAAAAGGAATAGGCCAATCGAATTCCAGGTTGGCGACATGGTTATGCTAAAGGTTTCCCCATGGAAGGGCGTTATTAGATTCAGAAAAAGGGGGAAGCTAAGCCCAAGGTTTATTGGGCCATTTAAAATCATCGGAAGGGTCGGCAAGGTAGCTTACCGCCTTGAGCTACCGGAGGAACTAAGTGGAATACATAGCACGTTTCACGTGTCACAATTACGAAAGTGCCTAGCGGACGAAACAGCTTATATCCATTACGATGATATCGAAGTGGATAATAGTCTGAATTATGCTGTGAGACCGGTGGAGATTTTAGATCGAAAGGTCAAACACTTACGAAATAGACAAATCGACCAAGTCAAAATCAAATGGGAGCATAGGAAAGGTTCGGACACTACGTGGGAGTCCGAAGAGGAAATGCGACGTCTCCACCCTACATTATTTAGTACGTACCTCGGTTTCGGGGAAGAAACCCTTTTAAGGGGGGTGGACTTGTAACACCCCGAAAATATAAAAATTTATATTAGAATTATAAAGTATAAATAATTGAGAATTTACTAACTAGGAATTTTAACCTAGTTAGTTACAAGTTTAGAAATAACTTAAAGTAGGGTTAAAAATCAACTAAATTAAATGTTGATCAAAGTGGAGGGGTTTAAGTTGTAAAAATTGAAACTTAATTTTTATTAAACAAATAAAACAAACCAAACACCCCCAAAAGGAGGTGTCTGGTCGTACAAGCAAGGCAGGGGCGATCCCCACTCATCCAAAACCCTAAAACTTCACTAATCTTGCAAATTGAAGGTTTAATCCAAGTTGAAATCGAAATTAAGGCATAAATTACTGATCCTCATCACAAGAGGATTTCAAGGTATGTAAAATTTCCTGAAAACCCTCAACTTGAATTCTCATGTAATTGGGAAAATCTGAAATTATAGTTGCATGTGTGTCTTATGATGATCTAGGAACAACTATAGTGTCCAAGGACAAACCCTAGACAAATACAAGTAGAAATCATGTTAAATTTTGGTGAGGATTATGAACACCATTGTAGGTGATTAACGGGTTATGTGTAAATTGATGAACACTAGGATATTGGGTGTTGTTCTAGTGTAAACTGAAATTGTGAGATAATCTCTAAAATCATTGATGTTAAAAATGCGTATATTGTCTATTTGAAGTTAAATTGAGTGGTAATTTCAAGTTGGAACTTGGTTTAGATCATGTAGAAATTTGACCCGCAAGGTGTTTGACAAAACGCCTAAATGAGGGCTAAAATGTTATAAGTTGGATGAAAACGCAGATTTGATTGTGTTAAGAAATAACGCGTTAAAGCTTATGAAAGAGTTCTAAAACTTGTTATGAATTGAACTCTTATGGCAAGGAATCCGGAACGTCAAGTGGACACAGCGGGGGGAATACACGTGGAAAAGGGACGCTTTGAAGGTACGTTACTTGATTAGTTACATTAAACGAGTTGTTGATAAGTTTTGTGAATCTTATTGTTGATTCGAAATTTGCATCGAATTTAGATTGATTATGGTTGGAATGTGAATTAATAGACTTAGTGTAGTCAACGAACCAATTGGTAGTCATCATAAGTGGATGGTTCCACAAGATGAGCCAACGGATCTATTAGTTGTGAAATTTTTTAGTTTTAAACGTTCTAGTAGTCGATAATGGCGATAATAATCACAAAGGCATTAAACCAAGAAATTGGTAAGAAATGCGGGTGATAATAAGCCCCGGATGTTGGGCATAAAGCGCCATAGGTTTACTAGTAAAAAGGGTAGTAAAATGGTTAAGCTAGAATGGGTCGAATAATTGTAAAGGGACATATAGTATTTTGGCTCGTAAATAAATTGTTCGGTATGAAACTTGTAATAGGCATGTTGGTAACGAAATTGCAGACGCATAGGAAAAAGAATCACGTTAAACGGACTTACGAGTCAAAAGTTATGGCCATTCTAAGTTAGAATTTGATTAAACTTGGAACTGGAAATCAGCAGCAACAAAAAAATGAACATTCTGGGAAAATGGGGGCCTGGCGTGGTGCGAGGGCCCTTGGCGTCACGCGAGGGTCCCCTTCTGGAAATTTTTTATTTCTTTTGTGTTATTAACCCTTGGAACTCGTGTGTATCTATTGTAACATGATCAAAACTAACGTTTGTTATGGTTTCGATCTTAGGTGATGTTTGAATGTGACCGGAAGATGATCGAGCTAGATTTTGAAGAACCGAACACTACTTACAAGCTTCCGCAACGTTTTAAATCTTTAATAGACTTTGTTTTGGGATGTAAACAACTTTTGAAATGGTTTTAACTTAGTTATTTTTATTTACTAAGGTTTGTGATACGTATGAACTTCCTTTATGAAAGTTATGTTAATTAAGCAAATTTTAACTCAATGGTATAATCTATGATTAAAATCAAGTATAATTAGACGGTTGTTACAGTATGGTTAATAATGGTGTAAAATTAAAATTGGATATACCGGGCTAGGATTCGAGTTACAGGAACAAGGGCCAAACCAACCACCCAAGAATGGAATCGTCGAGCGAAAACCCTTGACAACCACCTAGAAGCAGCTTTTCTTGCCACCAGACCTTTCTCCATCAATTAGGAATCTGATGACGTCACAAAACACATTCCTTCAAGTGTAGCCATTTGTCGCGTCTTTCTTTTGTGTCTAATCCGCATATATATCACCATTGCCCTTGATTTTCTTGAATGTATGTCTCTTACATGTCAACATATACACGTGTGATTTAGTTTACGAAGATTTTTGAATGCCGAGAACCTCGATCAGAGAGTAAAAAAGGCGTAAGGTTCACAATGGTGTAAAATTAAAATGGGATATACCTGGCTAGGATTCGAGTTGCAGGAACAAGGGCCAAACCAACCACCCAAGAATGGAATCGTAGAGCGAAAACACTTGACAACCTCCTAGAAGAAGCTTTTCTGGCCACCAGACCTTTCTCCATCAATTAGGAATCTTATGCCGGCACTAAACACATTCCTTAAATTGTAGCCATTTGTTGAGTGTTTTTTTTTTGGTGTCTAACCTGCATATATATCACCATTGCCCTTGATATTCTTGACTGTATATCTCTTAAATGTCAACATGTACACGTGTGATTTAGTTTAGGAATATTGTTCAATGCCGAGAACCTCGATCAGAGAGTAAAAAAGGCGTAAGGTTCACAATGGTGTAAAATTAAAATGGGATATACCGGGCTAGGATTCGAGTTACAGGAACACGGGCCAAACCAACCACCCAAGAATGGAATCGTCGAGCGAAAACACTTGACAACCTCCTAGAAGCAGCTTTTCTTCCCACCAGACCCTTCTCCACCAATTAGGAATCTGAGGCCGTCACTAAACACATTCCTTAAATTGTAGCCATTTGTTAAGTGTTTTTTTTTGGTGTCTAATCCGCATATATATCACCATTGCCCTTGATTTTCTTGACTGTATATCTCATAAATGTCAACATATATACGTGTGAATTAGTTTACGAAGATTTTTCAATGCCGAATACCTCTATCAGAGAGTAAAAAAAGCGTACGCTTAACAATGGTGTAAAATTAAAATGGGATATACCGGGATAGGATTCGAGTTACAGGAACAAGGGTCAAACCAACCACCCAAGAATGGAATCATCGAGCGAAAACACTTGACAACCTCCTAGAAGCAGCTTTTCTTGCCACCAGACCTTTCTCCATCAATTAGGAATCTGATGTCGTCACTAAACACATTCCTTAAATTGTAGCCATTTGTTGAGTGTTTTTTTTTGGTGTCTAATCTGCATATATATCACCATTGCCCTTGATTTTCTTCACTGTATATCTCTTAAGTATGAACATATACACATGTTATTTAGTTTACAAAGATTTTTCATTGCCGAGAACCTCGACCAGAGAGTAAAAAAGGCGTAAGGTTCACAATGGTGTAAAATTAAAATGGGATATACCGGGCTAGGATTCGAGTTACAGAAACAAGGGCCAAACCAACAACCCAAGAATGGAATCGTCGAGCGAAAACACTTGACAACCTCCTAAAAGCAGCTTTTCTTGCCACCAGACCTTTCTCCACCACTTAGGAATCTGAGGCCGTCACTAAACACATTCCTTAAATTGTAGCCATTTGTTGAGTGTTTTTTTTGGTGTCTAATCCGCATATATATCACCATTGCCCTTGATTTTCTTGACTGTATATCTCTTAAATATCAACATATACACGTGTGATTTAGTTTACGAAGATTTTTCAATGTCGAGAACCTCGAGCAGAGAGTAAAAAAGGCGTAAGGTTCAGAATGGTGTAAAATTAAAATGGGATATACCGGGCTAGGATTCGAGTTACAGGAACACGGGCCAAACCAACCACCCAAGAATGGAATCGTCGAGCGAAAACACTTGACAACCTCCTAGAAGCAGCTTTTCTTGCCACCAGACCTTTCTCCATCAATTAGGAATCTGATGTCGTCACTAAACACATTCCTTAAATTGTAGCCATTTGTTGAGTGTTTTTTTTTGGTGTCTAATCTGCATATATATCACCATTGCCCTTAATTTTCTTCACTGTATATCTCTTAAGTATCAACATATACACGTGTGATTTAGTTTACGAAGATTTTTCATTGCCGAGAACCTCGACCAGAGAGTAAAAAAGGCGTAAGGTTCACAATGGTGTAAAATTAAAATGGGATATACCGGGCTAGGATTCGAGTTACAGGAACAAGGGCTAAACCAACAACCCAAGAATGGAATCGTCGAGCGAAAACACTTGACAACCTCCTAAAAGCAGCTTTTCTTGCCACCAGACCTTTCTCCTTCAGTTAGGTATCTGATGCCGTTACTAAACACATTCCTTAAATTGTAGCCATTTGTTGAGTGTTTTTTTTTTTGGTGTCTAATCCGCATATATATCACCATTGCCCTTGATTTTCTTGACTGTATATCTCTTAAATATCAACATATACACGTGTGATTTAGTTTACGAAGATTTTTCAATGTCGAGAACCTCGAGCAGAGAGTAAAAAAGGCGTAAGGTTCACAATGGTGTAAAATTAAAATGTGATATACCGGGCTATGATTTGAGTTACAGGAACAAGGGCCAAACCAACCACCCAAGAATGGAATCGTCGAGCGAAAACACTTGACAACCTCCTAGAAGCAGCTTTTCTTACCACCAGACCTTTCTCCATCAATTAGGAATCTGATGCCTTCTCTAAACACATTCCTTAAATTGTAACCATTTGTTGAGAGTTTTTTTTTGTGTCTAATCCGCATATATATCACCATTGCCCTTGATTTTCTTGACTGTATATCTCTTAAATGTCAACATATACACGTGTGGTTTAGTGTACGAAGATTTTTCAATGCCGAAAACCTCGATCAGAGAGTAAAAAAGGTATAAGGTTCACAACGGTGTATAATTAAAATGGGATATACCGGGCTAGGATTCGAGTTACAGGAACAAGGGCCAAACCAACCACCCAAGAATGGAATCGTCGAGCGAAAACACTTGACAACCTCCTAGAAGCTGCTTTTCTTGCCACCAAACCTTTCTCCATCAATTAGGAATCTGATGCCGTCACTAAACACATTCCTTAAATTGTAGCCATTTGTTGAGTTTTTTTTTTTTGGTGTCTAATCCGCATATATATCACCATTGCCCTTGATTTTCTTGTCTGTATATCTCTTAAATGTCAACATATTTACGAAGATTTTTCAATGCCGAGAACCTCGATCAGAGAGTAAAAAAGGCGTAAGGTTCACAATGGTGTAAAATTAAAATGGGATATACCGGGCTTGGATTCAGGTTACAGGAACAAGGGCCAAACCAACCACCCAAGAATGGAATCGTCGAACGAAAACGCTTGACAACCTCCTAGATGCAGCTTTTCTTTCCACCAGACCTTTCTCTATCAATTAGGAATCTGATGCCGTCACTAAACACATTCCTTAAATTGTAGCCATTTGTTGAGTGTTTTTTTTTTGTCTAATCCGCACATATATCACCATTTCCCTTGATTTTCTTGACTGTATATCTCTTAAATGTCAACATATACACGTTTGATTTAGTTTACGAAGATTTATCAACGCCGAGAACCTCGAGCAGAGAATAAAAAAGGCGTAAGTTTCACAATGGTGTAAAATTAAAAAGGGATATACCGGGCTAGGATTCGAGTTACAGGAAAAAGGGCCAAAGCAACCACCCAAGAATGGAATCATCGAGCGAAAACACTTGACAACCTCCTAGAAGCAGCTTTTCTTGCCACCAGACCTTTCTCCATCAATTAGGAATCTGATGCCGTCACTAAACACATTCTTTAAATTGTAGCCATGTGTTGAGTGTTTTTTTTGTTTGTCAAGTCCGCATATATATCACCATTGCCCTTGATTTTCTTGACTGTATATCTCTTAAATGTCAACATATACACGTGTGATTTAGTTTACGAAGAATTTTCAATGCCGAGAACCCCGATCAGAGAGTAAAAAAGGTGTAAGGTTCACAATGGTGTAAAATTAAAATGGGATATACCGGGCTAGGATTCGAGTTACAGGAACAAGGGCCAAACCAACCACCCAAGAATGGAATCGTCGAGCGAAAACACTTGACAACCTCCTAGAAGCTGCTTTTCTTGCCACCAAACCTTTCTCCATCAATTAGGAATCTGATGCCGTCATTAAACACATTCCTTAAATTGTAGCCATTTGTTGAGTTTTTTTTTTTTGGTGTCTAATCCGCATATATATCACCATTGCCCTTGATTTTCTTGTCTGTATATCTCTTAAATGTCAACATATTTACGAAGATTTTTCAATGCCGAGAACCTCGATCAGAGAGTAAAAAAGGCGTAAGGTTCACAATGGTGTAAAATTAAAATGGGATATACCGGGCTTGGATTAAGGTTACAGGAACATGGGCCAAACCAACCACCCAAGAATGGAATCGTCGAACGAAAACACTTGACAACCTCCTAGATGCAGCTTTTCTTGCCTCCAGACCTTTCTCTATCAATTAGGAATCTGATGCCGTCACTAAACACATTCCTTAAATTGTAGCCATTTGTTGAGTGTTTTTTTTTTGTGTCTAATCCGCACATATATCACCATTTCCCTTGATTTTCTTGACTGTATATCTCTTAAATGTCAACATATACACGTTTGATTTAGTTTACGAAGATTTATCAACGCCGAGAACCTCGAGCAGAGAATAAAAAAGGCGTAAGTTTCACAATCGTGTAAAATTAAAAAGGGATATACCAGGCTAGGATTCGAGTTACAGGAAAAAAGGGCCAAAGCAACCACCCAAGAATGGAATCATCGAGCGAAAACACTTGACAACCTCCTAGAAGCAGCTTTTCTTGCCACCAGACCTTTCTCCATCAATTAGGAATCTGATGCCGTCACTAAACACATTCTTTAAATTGTAGCCATGTGTTGAGTGTTTTTTTTTTGTGTCAAGTCCGCATATATATCACCATTGCCCTTGATTTTCTTGACTGTATATCTCTTAAATGTCAACATATACACGTGTGATTTAGTTTACAAAGATTTTTCAATGCCGAGAACCTCGATCAGAGAGTAAAAAATGCGTAAGGTTCACAATGGTGTAAAATTAAAATGGGATATACCGGGCTAGGATTCGAGTTATAGGAACAAGGGCCAAACCAACCACCCAAGAATGGAATCGTCGAGCGAAAACACTTAACAACCTCCTAGAAACAGCTTTTCTTGCCACCAGACCTTTCTCCTTCAATTAGGAATCTGATGCCGTCACTAAGCACATTCCTTAAATTGTAGCCATTTGTTGTGTGTTTTTTTTGGTGTCTAATCCACATATATATCACCATTTCCCTTGATTTTCTTGACTGTATATCTCTTAAATGTCAACATATACTCGTGTGATTTAGTTTACGAAGAATTTTCAATGCCGAGAACCCCGATCAGAGAGTAAAAAAGGCGTAAGGTTCACAATGGTGTAAAATTAAAATGGCATATACCGGGCTAGGATTCGAGTTACAGGAACAAGGGCCAAACCAACCACCCAAGAATGGAATCGTCGACCGACAACACTTGACAACCTCCTAGAAGCAGCTTTTCTTGCCACCAGACCTTTCTCCATCAATTAGGAATCTGATGCCGTCACTAAACATATTCCTTAAATTGTAGCCATTTGTTAAGTGTTTTTTTTGGTGTCTAATCCACATATATATCACCATTGCCCTTGATTTTCTTGACTGTATATCTCTTAAATTTCAACATATACACGTTTGATTTTATTTATGAAGATTTTTCAATGCCGAGAACCTCGAGCAGAGAGTAAAAAAGGTGTAAGTTTCACAATGGTGTAAAATTAAAATGGGATATACCGGGCTAGGATTCGAGTTACAGGAACAAGGGCCAAACCAACTACCCAAGAATGGAATCGTCGAGCGAAAACACTTGAAAACCTCCTAGAAGCAGCTTTTCTTGCCACCAGACCTTTCTCCATCAATTAGGAATCTGATGCCGTCACTAAACACATTCCTTAAATTGTAGCCATTTGTTGAGTGTTTTTTTTTTGTGTCTAATCCGCATATATATCACCATTGCCCTTGACTTTCTTGACTGTATACCTCTTAAATGTCAACATATACACGTGTGATTTATTTTACGAAGATTTTTCAATGCCGAGAACCTCGATCAGAGAGTAAAAACAGCATAAGGTTCACAATGGTGTAAAATTAAAATAGGATATACCGGCCAGGATTCGAGTTACAGGAACTAGGGTCAAACCAACCACCCAAGAATGGAATCGTCGAGCGAAAACACTTGACAACCTCCTAGAAGCAGCTTTTCTTGCCACCAGACCTTTCTCCATCAATTAGGAATCTGATGACGTCACAAAACACATTCCTTAAATTGTAGCCATTTGTTGAGTGTTTTTTTTTGGTGTCTAATCCGCATATATATCACCATTGCCCTTGATTTTCTTGACTGTATATCTCTTAAATGTCAACATATACACGTGTGATTTAGTTTACGAAGATTTTTCATTGCCGAGAACCTCTATCAGAGAGTAAAAAAGGCGTAAGGTGCACAATGGGGTAAATTTAAAATGGGATATACCGGGCCAGGATTCGAGTTACAGGAACAAAGGCCAAACCAACCACCCTAGAATTGAATCGTCGAGCGAAAAAACTTGACAACCTCCTGGAAGCAGCTTTTCTTGCCACCAGACCTTTCTCCATCAATTAGGAATCTGATGCCATCACTAAACACATTCCTTAAATTGTAGCCATTTGTTGAGTGTTTTTTTTTGGTGTCTAATCCGCATATATATCACCATTGCCCTTGATTTTCTTGACTGTATATCTCTTAAATGTCAACATATACACGTGTGATTTAGTTTACGAAGATTTTTCATTGCCGAGAACCTCTATCAGAGAGTAAAAAAGGCGTAAGGTGCACAATGGGGTAAATTTAAAATGGGATATACCGGGCTAGGATTCGAGTTACAGGAACAAGGGCCAAACTAACCACCCAAGAATGGAATCGTCGAGCGAAAACGCTTGAAAACCTCCTAGAAGCAGCTTTTCTTGCCACCAGACCTTTCTCCATCAATTAGGAATCTGATGCCGTCACTAAACACATTCCTTAAATTGTAGCCATTTGTTGTGTGTTTTTTTTGTGTCTAATCCGCATATATATCACCATTGCCCTTGACTTTCTTGAATGTATATCTCTTAAATGTCAACATATACACGTGTGATTTTGTTTACGAAGATTTTTAAATGCCGAGAACCTCGATCAGAGAGTAAAAACGGCGTAAGGTTCACAATGGTGTAAAATTAAAATAGGATATACCGGGCCAGGATTCGAGTTACAGGAACAAAGGCCAAACCAACCACCCAAGAATTGAAACGTCGAGCGAAAAATTTGACAACCTCCTAGAAGCAGCTTTTCTAGCCACCAGACCTTTCTCCATCAATTAGGAATCTGATGCCATCACTAAACACATTCCTTAAATTGTAGCCATTTGTTGAGTGTTTTTTTTGGTGTCTAATCCGCATATATATCACCATTGCCCTTAATTTTCTTGACTGTATATCTCTTAAATGTCAACATATACACGTGTGATTTAGTTTACGATGATTTTTCAATGCCGAGAACCTCGATCAGAGAGTAAAAAAGGTGTAAGTTTCTCAATGGTGTAAAATTAAAATGGGATATACCGGGCTAGGATTCGAGTTACAGGAACAAGGGCCAAACCAACCACCCAAGAATGGAATCGTCGAGCGAAAACGCTTGAAAACCTCCTAGAAGCAGCTTTTCTTGCCACCAGACCTTTCTCCATCAATTAGGAATCTGATGCCGTCACTAAACACATTCCTTAAATTGTAGCCATTTGTTGTGTGTGTTTTTTTTGTGTCTAATCCGCATATATATCACCATTGCCCTTGACTTTCTTGAATGTATATCTCTTAAATGTCAACATATACACGTGTGATTTAGTTTACGAAGATTTTTCAATGCCGAGAACCTCGATCAGAGAGTAAAAACGGCGTAAGGTTCACAATGGTGTAAAATTAAAATAGGATATACCGGGCCAGGATTCGAGTTACAGGAACAAAGGCCAAACCAACAACCCAAGAATTGAATCGTCGAGCGAAAAAACTTGACAACCTCCTAGAAGCAGCTTTTCTTGCCACCAGACCTTTCTCCATCAATTAGGAATCTGATGCCATCACTAAACACATTCCTTAAATTGTAGCCATTTGTTGAGTGTTTTTTTTTGGTGTCTAATCCGCATATATATCAACATTGCCATTGATTTTCTTGACCGTATATCTCTTAAATGTCAACATATACACGTTTGATTTAGTTTACGAAGATTTTTCAATGCTGAGAACCTCGAGCAGAGAGTAAAAACGGCGTAAGTTTCACAATGGTGTAAAATTAAAATGGGATATACCGGGCTAGGATTCAAGTTACAGGAACAAGGGCCAAACCAACCACCCAAGAATGGAATCGTCGAGCGAAAACACTTGACAACCTCCTAGAAGCAGCTTTTCTTGCCACCAGACCTTTCTCCATCAATTAGGAATCCGAGGACGTCACTAAACAAATTACTTAAATTGTAGCCATTTGTTGAGTGTTTTTTTTTTTTTTGGTGTCTAATCCGCATATATATCACCATTGCCCTTGATTTTCTTCACTGTATATCTCTTAAATGTCAACATATACACGTGTGATTTAGTTTACGAAGATTTTTCATTGCCGAGAACCTCTATCAGAGAGTAAAAAAGGCGTAAGGTTCACAATGGTGTAAAATTAAAATGGGATATACCGGGCTAGGATTCGAGTTACAGGAACAAGGGCCAAACTAACCACCCAAGAATGGAATCGTCGAGCGAAAACGCTTGAAAACCTCCTAGAAGCAGCTTTTCTTGCCACCAGACCTTTCTCCATCAATTAGGAATCTGATGCCGTCACTAAACACATTCCTTAAATTGTAGCCATTTGTTGTGTGTTTTTTTTTTGTGTATAATCCGCATATATATCACCATTGCCCTTGACTTTCTTGAATGTATATCTCTTAAATGTCAACATATACACGTGTGATTTAGTTAACGAAGATTTTTCAATGCCGAGAACCTCGATCAGAGAGTAAAAACGACGTAAGGTTCACAATGGTGTAAAATTAAAATAGGATATACCGGGCCAGGATTCGAGTTACAGGAACAAAGGCCAAACCAACCACCCAAGAATTGAAACGTCGAGCGAAAAAATTTGACAACCTCCTAGAAGCAGCTTTTCTTGCCACCAGACCTTTCTCCATCAATTAGGAATCTGATGCTATCACTAAACACATTCCTTAAATTGTAGCCATTTGTTGAGTGTTTTTTTTGGTGTCTAATCCGCATATATATCACCATTGCCCTTAATTTTCTTGACTCTATATCTCTTAAATGTCAACATATACACGTGTGATTTAGTTTACGATGATTTTTCAATGCCGAGAACCTCGATCAGAGAGTAAAAAAGGTGTAAGTTTCACAATGGTGTAAAATTAAAATGGGATATACCGGGCTAGGAATCGAGTTACAGGAACAAGGGCCAAACCAACCACCCAAGAATGGAATCGTCGAGCGAAAACGCTTGAAAACCTCCTAGAAGCAGCTTTTCTTGCCACCAGACCTTTCTCCATCAATTAGGAATCTGATGCCGTCACTAAACACATTCCTTAAATTGTAGCCATTTGTTGTGTGTTTTTTTTTTTTGTGTCTAATCCGCATATATATCACCATTGCCCTTGACTTTCTTGAATGTATATCTCTTAAATGTCAACATATACACGTGTGATTTAGTTTACGAAGATTTTTAAATGCCGAGAACCTCGATCAGAGAGTAAAAACGGCGTAAGGTTCACAATGGTGTAAAATTAAAATAGGATATACCGGGCCAGGATTCGAGTTACAGGAACAAAGGCCAAACCAACCACCCAAGAATTGAATCGTCGAGCGAAAAAACTTGACAACCTCCTAGAAGCAGCTTTTCTTGCCACCAGACCTTTCTCCATCAATTAGGAATCTGATGCCATCACTAAACACATTCCTTAAATTGTAGCCATTTGTTGAGTGTTTTTTTTGGTGTCTAATCCGCATATATATCACCATTGCCCTTAATTTTCTTGACTGTATATCTCTTAAATGTCAACATATACACGTGTGATTTAGTTTACGATGATTTTTCAATGCCGAGAACCTCGATCAGGGAGTAAAAAAGGCGTAAGGTTCACAATGGTGTAAATTTAAAATGGGATATACCGGGCTAGGATTCGAGTTATAGAAACAAGGGCCAAACCAACCACCCAATAAAGGAATCGTCGAGCGAAAACACTTGACAACCTCCTAGAAGCAGCTTTTCTTGCCACCAGACCTTTCTCCATCAATTAGGAATCTGACGCCGTCACTAAACACATTCCTTAAATTGTAGCCATTTGTTGTGTGTTTTTTTTTTTTGTGTCTAATCCGCATATATATCAATATTGCCCATGATTTTCTTGACCGTATATCTCTTAAATGTCAACATATACACGTTTGATTTAGTTTATGAAGATTTTTCAATGCCGAGAACCTCGAGCAGAGAGTAAAAAAGGTGTAAGTTTCACAATGGTGTAAAATTAAAATGGGATATACCGGGCTAGGATTCGAGTTACAGGAACAAGGGCCAAACCAACCACACAAGAATGGAATCGTCGAGCGAAAACGCTTGAAAACCTCCTAGAAGCAGCTTTTCTTGCCACCAGACCTTTCTCCATCAATTAGGAATCTGATGCCGTCACTAAACACATTCCTTAAATTGTAGCCATTTGTTGTGTGTTTTTTTTTTTTGTGTCTAATCCGCATATATATCACCATTGTCCTTGACTTTCTTGAATGTATATCTCTTAAATGTCAACATATACACGTGTGATTTAGTTTACGAAGATTTTTCAATGCCGAGAACCTCGATCAGAGAGTAAAAACGGCGTAAGATTCAGAATGGTGTAAAATTAAAATAGGATATACCGGGCCAGGATTCGAGTTACAGGAACAAAGGCCAAACCAACCACCCAAGAATTGAATCGTCGAGCGAAAAAACTTGACAACCTCCTAGAAGCAGCTTTTCTTGCCACCAGACATTTCTCCATCAATTAGGAATCTGATGCCATCACTAAACACATTCCTTAAATTGTAGCCATTTGTTGAGTGTTTTTTTTGGTGTCTAATCCGCATATATATCACCATTGCCCTTAATTTTCTTGACTGTATATCTCTTAAATGTCAACATATACACGTGTGATTTAGTTTACGAAGATTTTTCAATGCCGAGAACCTCGATCAGAGAGTAAAAAAGGCGTAAGGTTCACAATGGGGTAAATTTAAAATGGGATATACCGGGCTAGAATTCGAGTTATAGAAACAAGGGCTAAACCAACCACCCAATAAAGGAATCGTCGAGCGAAAACACTTGACAACCTCCTAGAAGCAGCTTTTCTTGCCACCAGACCTTTCTCCATCAATTAGGAATCTGATGTCGTCACTAAACACATTTCTTAAATTGTAGCCATTTGTTGAGTGTTTTTTTTTTTGTGTCTAATCCGCATATATATCAACATTGCCCTTGATTTTCTTGACCGTATATCTCTTAAATGTCAACATATACACGTTTGATTTAGTTTATGAAGATTTTTCAATGCCGAGAACCTCGAGCAGAGAGTAAAAAAGGTGTAAGTTTCACAATGGTGTAAAATTAAAATGGGATATACCGGGCTAGGATTCGAGTTACAGGAACAAGGGCCAAACCAACCACCCAAGAATGGAATCGTCGAGCGAAAACGCTTGAAAACCTCCTAGAAGCAGCTTTTCTTGCCACCAGACCTTTCTCCATCAATTAGGAATCTGATGCCGTCACTAAACACATTCCTTAAATTGTAGCCATTTGTTGTGTGTTTTTTTTTTGTGTCTAATCCGCATATATATCACCATTGCCCTTGACTTTCTTGAATGTATATCTCTTAAATGTCAACATATACACGTGTGATTAATTTACGAAAATTTTTCAATGCCGAGAACCTCGATCAGAGAGTAAAAACGGCGTAAGGTTCACAATGGTGTAAAATTAAAATAGGATATACCGGGCCAGGATTCGAGTTACAGGAACAAAGGCCAAACCAACCACCCTAGAATTGAATCGTCGAGCGAAAAAACTTGACAACCTCCTAGAAGCAGCTTTTCTTGCCACCAGACCTTTCTCCATCAATTAGGAATCTGATGCCATCACTAAACACATTCCTTAAATTGTAGCCATTTGTTGAGTGTTTTTTTTGGTGTCTAATCCGCATATATATCACCATTGCCCTTAATTTTCTTGACTGTATATCTCTTAAATGTCAACATATACACGTGTGATTTAGTTTACGATGATTTTTCAATGCCGAGAACCTCGATCAGAGAGTAAAAAAGGCGTAAGGTTCACAATGGGGTAAATTTAAAATGGGATATACCGAGCTAGGATTCGAGTTATAGAAACAAGGGCCAAACCAACCACCCAATAAAGGAATCGTCGAGCGAAAACACTTGACAACCTCCTAGAAGCAGCTTTTCTTGCCACCAGACCTTTCTCCATCAATTAGGAATCTGATGTCGTCACTAAACACATTTCTTAAATTGTAGCCATTTGTTGAGTGTTTTTTTTTGTGTCTAATCCGCGTATATATCAACATTGCCCTTGATTTTCTTGACCGTATATCTCTTAAATGTCAACATATACACGTTTGATTTAGTTTATGAAGATTTTTCAATGCCGAGAACCTCGAGCAGAGAGTAAAAAAGGTGTAAGTTTCACAATGGTGTAAAATTAAAATGGGATATACCGGGCTAGGATTCGAGTTACAGGAACAAGGGCCAAACCAACCACCCAAGAATGGAATCGTCGAGCGAAAATGCTTGAAAACCTCCTAGAAGCAGCTTTTCTTGCCACCAGACCTTTCTCCATCAATTAGGAATCTGATGCCGTCACTAAACACATTCCTTAAATTGTAGCCATTTGTTGTGTGTTTTTTTTTTTGTGTCTAATCCGCATATATATCACCATTGCCCTTGACTTTCTTGAATGTATATCTCTTAAATGTCAACATATACACGTGTGATTTAGTTTACGAAGATTTTTCAATGCCGAGAACCTCGACCAGAGAGTAAAAACGGCGTAAGGTTCACAATGGTGTAAAATTAAAATAGGATATACCGGGCCAGGATTCGAGTTACAGGAACAAAGGCCAAACCAACCACCCTAGAATTGAATCGTCGAGCGAAAAAACTTGACAACCTCCTAGAAGCAGCTTTTCTTGCCACCAGACCTTTCTCCATCAATTAGGAATCTGATGCCATCACTAAACACATTCCTTAAATTGTAGCCATTTGTTGAGTGTTTTTTTTTGGTGTCTAATCCGCATATATATCACCATTGCCCTTAATTTTCTTGACTGTATATCTCTTAAATGTCAACATAAACACGTGTGATTTAGTTTACGATGATTTTTCAATGCCGAGAACCTCGATCAGAGAGTAAAAAAGGCGTAAGGTTCACAATGGGGTAAATTTAAAATGGGATATACCGAGCTAGGATTCGAGTTATAGAAACAAGGGCCAAACCAACCACCCAATAAAGGAATCGTCGAGCGAAAACACTTGACAACCTCCTAGAAGCAGCTTTTCTTGCCACCAGACCTTTCTCCATCAATTAGGAATCTGATGTCGTCACTAAACACATTTCTTAAATTGTAGCCATTTGTTGAGTGTTTTTTTTTTGTGTCTAATCCGCGTATATATCAACATTGCCCTTGATTTTCTTGACCGTATATCTCTTAAATGTCAACATATACACGTTTGATTTAGTTTACGAAGATTTTTCAATGCCGAGAACCTCGAGCAGAGAGTAAAAACGGCGTAAGTTTCACAATGGTGTAAAATTAAAATGGGATATACCGGGCTAGGATTCGAGTTACAGGAACAAGGGCCAAACCAACCACCCAAGAATGGAATCGTCGAGCGAAAACACTTGACAACCTCCTAGAAGCAGCTTTTCTTGCCACCAGACCTTTCTCCATCAATTAGGAATCCGAGGACGTCACTAAACAAATTCCTTAAATTGTAGCCATTTGTTGAGTGTTTTTTTTTGGTGTCTAATCCGCATATATATCACCATTGCCCTTGATTTTCTTCACTGTATATCTCTTAAATGTCAACATATACACGTGTGATTTAGTTTACGAAGATTTTTCATTGCCGAGAACCTCTATCAGAGAGTAAAAAAGGCGTAAGTTTCACCATGGTGTAAAATTAAAATGGGATATACCGGGCTAGGATTCGAGTTACAGGAACAAGGGCCAAACTAACCACCCAAGAATGGATTCGTCGAGCGAAAACACTTGACAACCTCCTAAAAGTAGCTTTTCTTGCCACCAGATCTTTCTCCATCAGTTAGGAATCTGATGCCGTCACTAAACACATTCCTTAAATTGTAGCCATTTGTTGAGTGTTTTTTTTGGTGTCTAATCCGCATATATATCACCATTGCGCTTGATTTTCTTGACTGTATATCTCTTAAATATCAACATATACTCGTGTGATTTAGTTTACGAAGATTTTTCAATGTCAAGAACCTCGAGCAGAAAGTAAAAAAGGCGTAAGGTTCACAATGGTGTAAAATTAAAATGGGATATACCGGGCTATGATTCGAGTTACAGGAACAAGGGCAAACCAACCACCCAAGAATGGAATCGTCGACTTAAAACACTTGACAACCTCCTAGAAGCAGCTTTTCTTGCCACCAGACCTTTCTCCATCAATTAGGAATCTGATGCCGTCACTAAACACATTCCTTAAATTGTAACCATTCGTTGAGTGTTTTTTTTTTTGTGTCTAATCCGCATATATATCACCATTGCCCTTGATTTTCTTGACTGTATATCTCTTAAATGTCAACATATACACGTGTGGTTTAGTGTACAAAGATTTTTCAATGCCGAAAACCTCGATCAGATTGTAAAAAAGGCGTAAGGTTCACAACGGTGTAAAATTAAAATGGGATATACCGGGCTAGGATTCGAGTTACAGGAACATGGGCCAAACCAACCACCCAAAAATGGAATCGTCGAGCGAAAACACTTGACAACCTCCTAGAAGCTGCTTTTCTTGCCACCAGACATTTCTCCATCAATTAGGAATCTGATGTCGTCACTAAACACATTCATTAAATTGTAGCCATTTGTTGAGTTTTTTTTTTTTGGTGTCTAATCCGCATATATATCACCATTGCCCTTGATTTTCTTGACTGTATATCTCTTAAATGTTAACATATCTACGAAGATTTTTCAATGCCGAGAACCTCGATCAGAGAGTAAAAAAGGCGTAAGGTTCACAATGGTGTAAAATTAAAATGGGATATACCGGGCTAGGATTCAGGTTACAGGAACAAGGGCCAAACCAACCACCCAAGAATTTAATCGTCGAACGAAAACACTTGACAACCTCCTAGAAGCTGCTTTTCTTGCCACCAGACCTTTCTCCATCAATTAGGAATCTGATGCCGTCACTAAACACATTCCTTAAATTGTAGCCATTTGTTGAGTTTTTTTTTTTTTGGTGTCTAATCCGCATATATATCACCATTGCCCTTGATTTTCTTGACTGTATATCTCTTAAATGTCAACATATGCACGTTTGATTTAGTTTACGAAGATTTTTCAATGCCGAGAACCTCGAGCAGAGAGTAAAAATGACGTAAGGTTCACAATGGTGTAAAATTAAAAAGGGATATACCGGGCTATGATTCGAGTTACAGGAACAAGGGCAAACCAACCACCCAAGCATGGAATCGTCGACTGAAAACACTTGACAACCTCCTAGAAGCAGCTTTTCTTGCCACCAGACCTTTCTCCATCAATTAGGAATCTGATGCCGTCACTAAACACATTCCTTAAATTGTAGCCATTTGTTGAGTGTTTTTTTTGGTGTCTAATCCGCATATATATCACCATTACCCTTGATTTTCTTGACTGTATATCTCTTAAATGTCAACATATACACGTGTGGTTTAGTGTACGAAGATTTTTCAATGCTGAAAACCTCGATCAGAGAGTAAAAAAGGCGTAAGGTTCACAACGGTGTAAAATTAAAATGGGATATATCGGGCTAGGATTCGAGTTACAGGAACAAGGGCCAAACCCACCACCCAAGAATGGAATCGTCGAGCGAAAACACTTGACAACCTCCTAGAAGCTGCTTTTCTTGCCACCAGACCTTTCTCCATCAATTAGGAATCTGATGCCGTCACTAAACACATTCCTTAAATTGTAGCCATTTGTTGAGTTTTTTTTTTTTTGGTGTCTAATCCGCATATATATCACCATTGCCCTTGATTTTCTTGACTGTATATCTCTTAAATGTTAACATATTTACGAAGATTTTTCAATGCTGAAAACCTCGATCAGAGAGTAAAAAAGGCGTAAGGTTCACAATGGTGTAAAATGAAAATGGGATATACCGGGCTAGGATTCGAGTTATAGGAACAAGGGCCAAACCAACCACCCAAGAATGGAATCATCGAGCGAAAACACTTGACAACCTCCTAGAAGCAGCTTTTCTTACCACCAGACCTTTCTCCATCAATTAGGAATCTGATGCCGTCATTAAACACATTCCTTAAATTGTAGCCATTTGTTGAGTTTTTTTTTTTTTTGGTGTCTAATCCGCATATATATCACCATTGCCCTTGATTTTCTTGTCTGTATATCTCTTAAATGTCAACATATACACGTTTGATTTAGTTTACGAACATTTTTCAATGCCGAGAACCTCGAGCAGAGAGTAAAAAAGGTGTAAGTTTCACAATGGTGTAAAATTAAAATGGGATATACCGGGCTAGGATTCGAGTTACAGGAACAAGGGCCAAACCAACCACCCAAGAATGGAATCGTCGAGCGAAAACACTTGACAACCTCCTAGAAACAGCATTTCTTGCCACCAGACCTTTCTCCATCAATTAGGAATCTGATGCCGTCACTAAACACATTCCTTAAATTGTAGCCATTTGTTGAGTGTTTTTTTTGCTGTCTAATCCGCATATATATCACCATTTCCCTTGATTTTCTTGACTGTATATCTCTTAAATGTCAACATATACACGTTTGATTTAGTTTACGAAGATTTTTCAATGCCGAGAACCTCGAGCAGAGAGTAAAAAAGGCATAAGTTTCACAATGGTGTAAAATTAAAATGGGATATACCGGGCTAGGATTCGAGTTACTGGAACTAGAGCCAAACCAACCACCCAAGAATGGAATCGTCGAGCGAAAACACTTGACAACCTCCTAGAAGAAGATTTTCTTGCCACCAGACCTTTCTCCATCAATTAGGAATCTGATGCCGTCACTAAACACATTCCTTAAATTGTAGCCATGTGTTGAGTGTTTTTTTTTGGTGTCTAGTCCGCATATATATCACCATTGCCCTTGATTTTCTTGACTGTATATCTCTTAAATGTCAACATATACACGTGTGATTAAGTTTACGAAGATTTTTTAATGCCGAGAACCTCGATCAGAGAGTAAAAAAGGCGAAAGGTTCACAATGGTGTAAAATGATAATGGGATATACCGGGCTAGGATTCGAGTTACAGGAACAAGGGCCAGACCAACCACCCAAGAATGGAATCATCGAGCGAAAACACTTGACAACCTCCTAGAAGCAGCTTTTCTTACCACCAGACCTTTCTCCATCAATTAGGATTCTGATGCCGTCACTAAATACATTCCTTAAATTGTAGCCATTTGTTGAGTGTTTTTTTTTTGTGTCTAATCCGCATATATATCACCATTGCCCTTGATTTTCTTGACTGTATATCTCTTAAATGTCAACATATACACGTGTGATTTAGTTTACGATGATTTTTCAATGCCGAGAACCTCGATCAGAGAGTAAAAAAAGGCGTAAGTTTCACAATGGGGTAAATTTAAAATGGGATATACCGGGCTAGGATTCGAGTGATAGAAACAAGGGCCAAACCAACCACCCAATAAAGGAATCGTCGAGCGAAAACACTTGACAACCTCCTAGAAGCAGCTTTTCTTGCCACCAGACCTTTCTCCATCAATTAGGAATCTGATGTCGTCACTAAACACATTTCTTAAATTGTAGCCATTTGTTGAGTGTTTTTTTTTTGTGTCTAATCCGCATATATATCAACATTGCCCTTGATTTTCTTGACCGTATATCTCTTAAATGTCAACATATACACGTTTGATTTAGTTTATGAAGATTTTTCAATGCCGAGAACCTCGAGCAGAGAGTAAAAAAGGTGTAAGTTTCACAATGGTGTAAAATTAAAATGGGATATACCGGGCTAGGATTCGAGTTACAGGAACAAGGGCCAAACCAACCACCCAAGAATGGAATCGTCGAGCGAAAACGCTTGAAAACCTCCTAGAAGCAGCTTTTCTTGCCACCAGACCTTTCTCCATCAATTAGGAATCTGATGCCGTCACTAAACACATTCCCTAAATTGTAGCCATTTGTTGTGTGTTTTTTTTTTGTGTCTAATCCGCATATATATCACCATTGCCCTTGACTTTCTTGAATGTATATCTCTTAAATGTCAACATATACACGTGTGATTTAGTTTACGAAGATTTTTCAATGCCGAGAACCTCGATCAGAGAGTAAAAACGGCGTAAGGTTCACAATGGTGTAAAATTAAAATAGGATATACCGAGCCAGGATTCTAGTTACAGGAACAAAGGCCAAACCAACCACCCAAGAATTGAATCGTCGAGCGAAAAAACTTGACAACCTCCTAGAAGCAGCTTTTCTTGCCACCAGACTTTTCTCCATCAATTAGGAATCTGATGCCATCACTAAACACATTCCTTAAATTGTAGCCATTTGTTGAGTGTTTTTTTTTTTGTCTAATCCGCATATATATCACCATTGCTCTTAATTTTCTTGACTGTATATCTCTTAAATGTCAACATATACACGTGTAATTTAGTTTACGATGATTTTTCAATGCCGAGAACCTCGATCAGAGAGTAAAAAAGGCGTAAGGTTCACAATGGGGTAAATTTAAAATGGGATATACCGAGCTAGGATTCGAGTTATAGAAACAAGGGCCAAACCAACCACCCAATAAAGGAATCGTCGAGCGAAAACACTTGACAACCTCCTAGAAGCAGCTTTTCTTGCCACCAGACCTTTCTCCATCAATTAGGAATCTGATGTCGTCACTAAACACATTTCTTAAATTGTAGCCATTTGTTGAGTGTTTTTTTTTTGTGTCTAATCCGCATATATATCAACATTGCCCTTGATTTTCTTGACCGTATATCTCTTAAATGTCAACATATACACGTTTGATTTAGTTTACGAAGATTTTTCAATGCCGAGAACCTCGACCAGAGAGTAAAAACGGCGTAAGTTTCACAATGGTGTAAAATTAAAATGGGATATACCGGGCTAGGATTCGAGTTACAGGAACAAGGGCCAAACCAACCACCCAAGAATGGAATCGTCGAGCGAAAACACTTGACAACCTCCTAGAAGCAGCTTTTCTTGCCACCAGACCTTTCTCCATCAATTAGGAATCCGAGGACGTCACTAAACAAATTCCTTAAATTGTAGCCATTTGTTGAGTGTTTTTTTTTTTGGTGTCTAATCCGCATATATATCACCATTGCCCTTGATTTTCTGCACTGTATATCTCTTAAATGTCAACATATACACGTGTGATTTAGTTTACGAAGATTTTTCATTGCCGAGAACCTCTATCAGAGAGTAAAAAAGGCGTAAGGTTCACAATGGTGTATAATTAAAATGGGATATACCGGGCTAGGATTCGAGTTACAGGAACAAGGGCCAAACTAACCACCCAAGAATGGATTCGTCAAGCGAAAACACTTGACAACCTCCTAAAAGTAGCTTTTCTTGCCACCAGACCTTTCTCCACCAGTTAGGAATCTGATGCCGTCACTAAACACATTCCTTAAATTGTAGCCATTTGTTGAGTGTTTTTTTTGGTGTCTAATCCACATATATATCACCATTGCGCTTGATTTTCTTTACTGTATATCTCTTAAATATCAACATATACTCGTGTGATTTAGTTTACGAAGATTTTTCAATGTCAAGAACCTCGAGCAGAGAGTAAAAAAGGCGTAAGGTTCACAATGGTGTAAAATTAAAATGGGATATACAGGGCTATGATTCGAGTTACAGGAACAAGGGCAAACCAACCACCCAAGAATGGAATCGTCGACTTAAAACACTTGACAACCTCCTAGAAGCAGCTTTTCTTGCCACCAGACCTTTCTCCATCAATTAGGAATCTGATGCCGTCACTAAACACATTCCTTAAATTGTAACCATTCGTTGAGTGTTTTTTTTTGTGTCTAATCCGCATATATATCACCATTGCCCTTGATTTTCTTGACTGTATATCTCTTAAATGTCAACATATACACGTGTGGTTTAGTGTACAAAGATTTTTCAATGCCGAAAACCTCGATCAGATTGTAAAAAAGGCGTAAGGTTCACAACGGTGTAAAATTAAAATGGGATATACCGGGCTAGGATTCGAGTTACAGGAACAATGGCCAAACCAACCACCCAAAAATGGAATCGTCGAGCGAAAACACTTGACAACCTCCTAGAAGCTGCTTTTCTTGCCACCAGACATTTCTCCATCAATTAGGAATCTGATGTCGTCACTAAACACATTCATTAAATTGTAGCCATTTGTTGAGTTTTTTTTTGGTGTCTAATCCGCATATATATCACCATTGCCCTTGATTTTTCTTGACTGTATATCTCTTAAATGTTAACATATCTACGAAGATTTTTCAATGCCGAGAACCTCGATCAGAGAGTTAAAAAGGCGTAAGGTTCACAATGGTGTAAAATTAAAATGGGATATACCGGGCTAGGATTCAGGTTACAGGAACAAGGGCCAAACCAACCACCCAAGAATGGAATCGTCGAACGAAAACACTTGACGACCTCCTAGAAGCAGATTTTCTTGCCACCAGACCTTTCTCCATCAATTAGGAATCTGATGCCGTCACTAAACACATTCCTTAAATTGTAGCCGTTTGTTGAGTGTTTTTTTTGTGTCAAATCCGAATATATATCACCATTTCCCTTGATTTTCTTGACTGTATATCTCTTAAATTTCAACATATACACGTTTGATTTAGTTTACGAAGATTTTTCAATGCCGAGAACCTCGAGCAGAGATTAAAAAAGGCATAAGTTTCACAATGGTGTAAATTTAAAATGGGATGTACCGGGCTAGGATTCGAGTTACAGGAACTAGAGCCAAACCAACCACCCAAGAATGGAATCGTCGAGCGAAAACACTTGACAACCTCCTAGAAGAAGCTTTTCTTGCCACCAGACCTTTCTCCATCAATTAGGAATCTGATGCCGTCACTACGACATTACTTAAATTGTAGCCATGTGTTGAGTGTTTTTTTTTGGTGTCTAGTCCGCATATATATCACCATTGCCCTTGATTTTCTTGACTGTATATCTCTTAAATGTCAACATATACACGTGTGATTTAGTTTACGAAGATTTTTAATGCCGAGAACCTCGATCAGAGAGTAAAAAAGGCGTAAGGTTCACAATGGTGTAAAATTAAAATGGGATATACCGGGCTAGGATTCGAGTTACAGGAACAAGGGCCAAACCAACCACCCCAGAATGGAATCGTCGAGCGAAAACACTTGACAACCACTAAGAAACAGCTTTTCTTGCCACCAGACCTTTCTCCATCAATTAGGAATCTGATGCCGTCACTAAACACAATCCTTAAATTGTAGCCATTTGTTGAGTGTTTTTTTTGGTGTCTAATCCGCATATATATCACCACTGCCCTTGATTTTCTTGACTGTATATCTCTTAAATGTCAACATATACACGTGTGATTTAGTTTACGAAGATTTTTCAATGCCGAGAACCTCGATCAGAGAGTAAAAAAGGCGTATGGTTCACAATGGTGTAAAATGAAAATGGGATATACCGGGCTAGGATTCGAGTTACAGGAACAAGGGCCAAACCAACCACCCAAGAATGGAATCATCGAGCGAAAACACTTGACAACCTCCTAGAAGCAGCTTTTCTTACCACCAGACCTTTCTCCATCAATTAGGAATCTGATGCCGTCACTAAACACATTTCTTAAATTGTAGCCATTTGTTGAGTTTTTTTTTTAGTTTCTAATCCGCATATATATCACCATTGCCCTTGATTTTCTTGTCTATATATCTCTTAAATGTCAACATATACACGTTTGATTTAGTTTACGAACATTTTTCAATGCCGAGAACCTCGAGCAGAGAGTAAAAAAGGTGTAAGTTTCACAATGGTGTAAAATTAAAATGGGATATACCGGGCTAGGATTCGAGTTACAGGAACAAGGGCCAAACCAACCACCCAAGAATGGAATCGTCGAGCGAAAACACTTGACAACCTCCTAGAAGCAACATTTCTTGCCACCAGACCTTTCTCCATCAATTAGGAATCTGATGCCGTCACTAAACACATTCCTTAAATTGTAGCCATTTGTTGAGTGTTTTTTTTGGTGTCTAATCCGCATATATATCACCATTTCCCTTGATTTTCTTGACTGTATATCTCTTAAATGTCAACATATACACGTTTGATTTAGTTTACGAAGATTTTTCAATGCCGAAAACCTCGAGCAGAGAGTAAAAAAGGCATAAGTTTCACAATGGTGTAAAATTAAAATGGGATATACCGGGCTAGGATTCGAGTTACAGGAACTAGAGCCAAACCAACCACCCAAGAATGGAATCGTCGAGCGAAAACACTTGACAACCTCCTAGAAGAAGATTTTCTTGCCACCAGACCTTTCTCCATCAATTAGGAATCTGATGCCGTCACTAAACACATTCCTTAAATTGTAGCCATGTGTTGAGTGTTTTTTTTTGATGTCTAGTCCGCATATATATCACCATTGCCCTTGATTTTCTTGACTGTATATCTCTCAAATGTCAACATATACACGTGTGATTAAGTTTACGAAGATTTTTCAATCCCGAGAACCTCGATCAGAGAGTAAAAAAGGCGTAAGGTTCACAATGGTGTAAAATGATAATGGGATATACCGGGCTATGATTCGAGTTACAGGAACAAGGGCCAGACCAACCACCCAAGAATGGAATCATCGAGCGAAAACACTTGACAACCTCCTAGAAGCAGCTTTTCTTACCACCAGACCTTTCTCCATCAATTAGGATTCTGATGCCGTCACTAAATACATTCCTTAAATTGTAGCCATTTGTTGAGTGTTTTTTTTTTGTGTCTAATCCGCATATATATCACCATTGCCCTTGATTTTCTTGACTGTATATCTCTTAAATGTCAACATATACACGTTTGATTTAGTTTACGAAGATTTTTCAATGCCGAGAACCTCGAGCAGAGAGTAAAAAAGGCGTAAGTTTCAGAATGGTGTAAAATTAAAATGGGATATACCGGGCTAGGATACGAGTTACAGGAACAAGGGCCAAACCAACCACCCAAGAATGGAATCGTCGAGCGAAAACATTTGACAACCTCCTCGAAGCAGCATTTCTTGCCACCAGACCTTTCTCTATCAATTAGGAATCTGATGCCATCACTAAACACATTCCTTAAATTATAGCCATTTGTTGAGTGTTTTTTTTTTGGTGTCTAATCCGCATATATATCACCATTGCCCTTGATTTTCTTGACTGTATATCTCTTAAATGTCAACATATACACGTGTGATTTAGTTTACGAAGATTTATCAATGCCGAGAACCTCGATCAGAGAGTAAAAAAGGCGTAAGGTTCACAATGCTGTAAAATTAAAATAGGATATACCGGGCTAGGTTTCGAGTTACAGGAACAAGGGCCAAACCAACCACCCAAGAATGGAATCGTCGAACGAAAACACTTGACAACCTCCTAGAAGCAGCTTTTCTTGCCACTAGACCTTTCTCCATAAATTAGGAATCTGATGCCATCACTAAACACATTCCTTAAATTGTAGCCATTTGTTGAGTGTTTTTTTTTGTTTCTAATCCGCATATATATCACCATTGCCCTTGATTTTCTTGACTGTATATCGCTTAAATGTCAACATATACATGTGTGATTTAGTTTACGAAGATTTTTCAATGCCGAGAACCTCGATCAGTGAGTAATAAAGGCGTAAGGTTCACAATGGGGTAAAATTAAAATGGGATATACCGGGCTAGGATTCGAGTTACAGAAACAAGGGCCAAACAACCACCCAATAATGGAATCGTCTAGCGAAAACACTTGACAACCTCCTAGAAGCAGCTTTTCTTGCCACCAGACCTTTCTCCATCAATTAGGAATCTGATGCCGTAACTAAACACATTCCTTAAATTGTAGCCATTTGTTGAGTGTTTTTTTTGGTGTCTAATTCGCATATATATCACCATTACCCTTGATTTTCTTGACTGTATATCTCTTACATGTCAACATATACATGTGTGATTTAGTTTACGAAGATTTTTCAATGCCGAGAACCTCGATCAGAGAGTAAAAAAGGCGTAAGGTTCACAATGGTGTAAAATTAAAATGGGATATACTGGGCTAGGATTCGAGTTACAGGAACAAGGGCCAAACCAACCACCCAAGAATGGAATCGTCGAGCGAAAACACTTGACAACCTCCTAGAAGCAGCTTTTCTTGCCACCAGACCTTTCTCCATCATTTAGGAATCTGATGCCGTCACTAAACACATTCCTTGAATTGTAGCCATTTGTTGAGTGTTTTTTTTGTGTCTAATCCGCATATATATGACCATTGCCCTTGTTTTTCTTGAATGTATATCTCTTAAATGTCAACATATACACGTTTGATTTAGTTTACGAAAATTTTTCATTGCCGGGAACCTCGATCAAAGATCAAAAAAGGCGTAAGGTTCACAATGGTGTAAAATTAAAATAGGATATACCGGGCTAGGATTCGAGTTACAGAAACAAGGGCCAAACCAACCACCCAAGAATGGAATCGTCGAGCGAAAACACTTGACAACCTCCTAGAAGCAGCATTTCTTGCCACCAGACCTTTCTCCATCAATTAGGAATCTGATGCCGTCACTAACACATTCCTTAAATTATAGCCATTTGTTGAGTGTTTTTTTTTGGTGTCTAATCCGCATATATATCACCATTGCCCTTGATTTTCTTGACTGTATATCTCTTAAATGTCAACATATACACGTGTGATTTAGTTTACGAAGATTTTTCAATGCCGAGAACCTCGATCAGAGAGTAAAAAAAGGCGTATGGTTCACAATGATCTAAAATGAAAATGGGATATACCGGGCTAGGATTCGAGTTACAGGAACAAGGGCCAAACCAACCACCCAAGAATGGAATCATCGAGCGAAAACACTTGACAACCTCCTAGAAGCAGCTTTTCTTACCACCAGACCTTTCTCTATCAATTAGGATGGATTCTGATGCCGTCACTAAACACATTCCTTAAATTGTAGCCATTTGTTGAGTGTTTTTTTTTTTGTTTCTAATCCGCATATATATCACCATTGCCCTTGATTTTCTTGACTGTATATCTCTTAAATGTCAACATATACACGTTTGATTTAGTTTACGAAGATTTTTCAATGCCGAGAACCTCGAGCAGAGAGTAAAAAAGGCGTAAGTTTCACAATGGTGTAAAATTAAAATGAGATATACCGGGCTAGGATTCGAGTTACAGGAACAAGGGCCAAACCAACCACCCAAGAATGGAATCGTCGAGCGAAAACACTTGACAACCTCCTAGAAGCAGCATTTCTTGCCACCAGACCTTTCTCCATCAATTAGGAATCTGATGCCGTCACTAAACACATTCCTTAAATTATAGCCATTTGTTGAGTGCTTTTTTTTGGTGTCTAATCCGCATATATATCACCATTGCCCTTGATTTTCTTGACTGTATATCTCTTAAATGTCAACATATACACGTGTGATTTAGTTTACGAAGATTTTTCAATGCCGAGAACCTCGATCAGGGAGTAAAAAGGCGTAAGGTTCACAATGATGTAAAATTAAAATAGGATATACCGGGCTAGGATTCGAGTTACAGGAACAAGGGCCAAACCAACCACCCAAAAATGGAATCGTCGAGCGAAAACACTTGACAACCTCCTAGAAGCAGCTTTTCTTGCCACCAGACCTTTCTCCATCCATTAGGAATCTGATGCCATCACTAAAAACATTCCTTACATTGTAGCCATTTGTTGAGTGTTTTTTTTTTTGTGTCTAATCCGCATATATATCACCATTGCCCTTGATTTTCTTGACTGTATATCGCTTAAATGTCAACATATACATGTGTGATTTAGTTTACGAAGATTTTTCAATGCCGAGAACCTCGATCAGAGAGTAATAAAGGCGTAAGGTTCACAATGGGGTAAAATTAAAACGGGATATACCGGGCTAGGATTCGAGTTACAGAAACAAGGGCCAAACCAACCACCCAATAATGGAATCGTCTAGCGAAAACACTTGACAACCTCCTAGAAGCAGCTTTTCGTGCCACCAGACCTTTCTCCATCAATTAGGAATCTGATTCCGTCACTAAACACATTCCTTAAATTGTAGCCATTTGTTGAGTGTTTTTTTTTTTGTGTCTAATCCGCATATATATCCCCATTACCCTTGATTTTCTTGACTGTATATCTCTTACATGTCAACATATACATGTGTGATTTAGTTTACGAAGATTTTTCAATGCCGAGAACCTCGATCAGAGAGTAAAAAAGGCGTAAGGTTCACAATGGTGTAAAATTAAAATAGGATATACCGGGCTAGGATTCGAGTTACAGGAACAAGGGCCAAACCAACCACCCAAGAATGGAATCATCGAGCGAAAACACTTGACAACCTCCTAGAAGCATTTTTTCATACCACCAGACCTTTCTCCATCAATTAGGATTCTGGTGCCGTCACTAAACACATTCCTTAAATTGTAGCCATTTGTTGAGTGTTTTTTTTGTGTCTAATCCGCATATATATCACCATTGCCCTTGATTTTCTTGACTGTATATCTCTTAAATGTCAACATATACACGTTTGATTTAGTTTACGAAGATTTTTCAATGCAGAGAACGTCGAGCAGAGAGTAAAAAAGGCGTAAGGTTCACAATGGTGTATAATTAGTTACAGGAACATGGGCCAAACCAACCACCCAAGAATGGAATCGTCGAGAGAAAACACTTGACAACCTCCTCGAAGCAGCATTTCTTGCCACCAGACCTTTCTCCATCAATTAGGAATCTGATGCCGTCACTAAACACATTCCTTAAATTATAGCAATTTGTTGCGTGTTTTTTTTTTTTGGTGTCTAATCCGCATATATATCACCATTGCCCTTGATTTTCTTGACTGTATATCTCTTAAATGTCAACATATAAACGTGTGATTTAGTTTACGAAGATTTTTCAATGCCGAGAACCTCGATCAGAGAGTAAAAAAGGCGTAAGGTTCACAATGCTGTAAAATTAAAATAAGATATACCGGGCTAGGATTCGAGTTACAGGAACAAGGGCCAAACCAACCACCCAAGAATGGAATCGTCGAGCGAAAACACTTGACAACCTCCTAGAAGCAGCTTTTCTTGCCACCAGACCTTTCTCCATAAATTAGGAATCTGATGCCATCACTAAACACATTCCTTAAATTGTAGCCATTTGTTGAGTGTTTTTTTTTGTGTCTAATCCGCATATATATCACCATTGCCCTTGATTTTCTTGACTGTATATCTCTTAAATGTCAACATATAAACGTGTGATTTAGTTTACGAAGATTTTTCAATGCCGAGAACCTCGATCAGAGAGTAAAAAAAGGCGTATGGTTCACAATGGTGTAAAATGAAAATGGGATATACCGGGCTAGGATTCGAGTTACAGGAACAAGGGCCAAACCAACCACCCAAGAATGGAATCATCGAGCGAAAACACTTGACAACCTCCTAGAAGCAGCTTTTCTTACCACCAGACCTTTCTCTATCAATTAGGATTCTGATGCCGTCACTAAACACATTCCTTAAATTGTAGCCATTTGTTGAGTGTTTTTTTTTTGTGTCTAATCCGCATATATATCACCATTGCCCTTGATTTTCTTGACTGTATATCTCTTAAATGTCAACATATACACGTTTGATTTAGTTTACGAAGATTTTTCAATGCCGAGAACCTCGAGCAGAGAGTAAAAAAGGCGTAAGTTTCACAATGGTGTAAAATTAAAATAGGATATACCGGGCTAGGATTCGAGTTACAGTAACAAGGGCCAAACCAACCACCCAAGAATGGAATCGTCGAGCGAAAACACTTGACAACCTCCTCGAAGCAGCATTTCTTGCCACCAGACCTTTCTCCATCATTTAGGAATCTGATGCCGTCACTAAACACATTCCTTGAATTGTAGCCATTTGTTGAGTGTTTTTTTTTTGTGTCTAATCCGCAAATATATCACCATTGCCCTTGATTTTCTTGACTGTATATCTCTTAAATGTCAACATATACACGTTTGATTTAGTTTACAAAAATTTTTCAATGCCGGGAACCTCGATCAGAGAGTAAAAAAGGCGTAAGGTTCACAATGGTGTAAAATTAAAATAGGATATACCGGGCTAGGATTCGAGTTACAGAAACAAGGGCCAAACCAACCACCCAAGAATGGAATCGTCGAGCGAAAACACTTGACAACCTCCTAGAAGCAGCATTTCTTGCCACCAGACCTTTCTCCATCAATTAGGAATCTGATGCCGTCATTAACACATTCCTTAAATTATAGCCATTTGTTGAGTGTTTTTTTTTTGGTGTCTAATCCGCATATATATCACCATTGCCCTTGATTTTCTTGACTGTATATCTCTTAAATGTCAACATATACACGTGTGATTTAGTTTACGAAGATTTTTCAATGCCGAGAACCTCGATCAGAGAGTAAAAAAAGGCGTATGGTTCACAATGGTGTAAAATGAAAATGGGATATACCGGGCTAGGATTCGAGTTACAGGAACAAGGGCCAAACCAACCACCCAAGAATGGAATCATCGAGCGAAAACACTTGACAACCTCCTAGAAGCAGCTTTTCTTACCACCAGAACTTTCTCTATCAATTAGGATTCTGATGCCGTCACTAAACACATTCCTTAAATTGTAGCCATTTTTTGAGTGTTTTTTTTTTGTGTCTAATCCGCATATATATCACCATTGCCCTTGATTTTCTTGACTGCATATCTCTTAAATGTCAACATATACACGTTTGATATAGTTTACGAAGATTTTTCAATGCCGAGAACCTCGAGCAGAGAGTAAAAAAGGCGTAAGTTTCACAATGGTGTAAAATTAAAAGGGGATATACCGGGCTTGGATTCGAGTTACAGGAACAAGGGCCAAACCAACCACCCAAGAATGGAATCGTCGAGCGAAAACACATGACAACCTCCTCGAAGCAGCATTTATTGCCACCAGACCTTTCTCCATCAATTAGGAATCTGATGCCGTCACTAAACAAATTCCTTAAATTATAGCCATTTGTTGCGTGTTTTTTTTTGGTGTCTAATCCGCATATATATCACCATTACCCTTGATTTTCTTGACTGTATATCTCTTAAATGTCAACATATACACGTGTGATTTAGTTTACGAAGATTTTTCAATGCCGAGAACCTCGATCAGAGAGTAAAAAAGGCGTAAGGTTCACAATGCTGTAAAATTAAAATAGGATATACCGGGCTAGGATTCGAGTTACAGGAACAAGGGCCAAACCAACCACCCAAGAATGGAATCGTCGAGCGAAAACACTTGACAACCTCCTAGAAGCAGCTTTTCTTGCCACCAGACCTTTCTCCATAAATTAGGAATCTGATGCCATCACTAAACACATTCCTTAAATTGTAGCCATTTGTTGAGTGTTTTTTTTTTTGGTGTCTAATCCGCATATATATCACCATTGCCCTTGATTTTCTTGACTGTATATCGCTTAAATGTCAACATATACATGTGTGATTTAGTTTACAAAGATTTTTCAATGCCGAGAACCTCGATCAGAGAGTAATAAAGGCGTAAGGTTCACAATGGGGTAAAATTAAAATGGGATATACCGGGCTAGGATTCGAGTTACAGAAACAAGGGCCAAACCAACCACCCAATAATGGAATCGGCTAGCGAAAACACTTGACAACCTCCTAGAAGCAGCTTTTCTTGCCACCAGACCTTTCTCCATCAATTAGGAATCTGATGCCGTCACTAAACACATTCCTTAAATTGTAGCCATTTGTTGTGTGTTTTTTTTTGGTGTCTAATCGGCATATATATCACCATTACCCTTGATTTTCTTGACTGTATATCTCTTACATGTCAACATATACATGTGTGATTTAGTTTACGAAGATTTTTCAATGCCGAGAACCTCGATCAGAGAGTAAAAAAGGCGTAAGGTTCACAATGGTGTAAAATTAAAATTGGATATACCGGGCTAGGATTCGAGTTACAGAAACAAGGGCCAAACCAACCACCCAATAATGGAATCGTCGAGCGAAAACACTTGACAACCTCCTAGAAGCAGCTTTTCTTGCCACCAGACCTTTCTCCATCAATTAGGAATCTGATGCCATCACTAAACACATTCCTTAAATTGTAGCCATTTGTTGAGTGGTTTTTTTTGTGTCTAATCCACATATATATCACCATTGCCCTTGATTTTCTTGATTGTATATCTCTTAAATGTCAACATATGCACATGTGATTTAGTTTACGAAGATTTTTCAATCCCGAGAACCTCGATCAGAGAGTAAAAAAGGCGAAAGGTTCACAATGGTGTAAAATTAAAATGGGATATACCGGGCTAGGATTCGAGTTATAGGAACAAGGGCCAAACCAACCACCCAATAATGTAATCGTCGAGCGAAAACACTTGACAACCTCCTAGAAGCAGCTTTTCTTGCCACCAGACCTTTCTCCATCAATTAGGAATCTGATTCCGTCACTAAACACATTCCTTAAATTGTAGCTATTTGTTGAGTGTTTTTTTTTTTGGTGTCTAATCCGCATATATATCACCATTGCCCTTGATTTTCTTGACTATATATCTCTTAAATGTCAACATATACACGTGTGATTTAGTTTACGAAAATTTTTCAATGCCGAGAACCTCGATCAGAGAGTAAAAAATGCGTAAAGTTCACAATGGTGTAAAATAAAAATGGGATATACCGGGCTAGGATTCGAGTTACAGGAACAAGGGCCAAACCAACCATCCAAGAATGGAATTGTCGAGCGAAAACACTTGACAACCTGCTCGAAGCAGCTTTTCTTGGCAGCAGGCCTTTCTACATCAATTAGGAATCTGATGTCGTCACTAAACACATTCCTTAAATTGTAGCCATTTGTTGAGTGTTTTTTTTTTGGTGTCTAATCCGAATATATATCACTATTGCCCTTGATTTTCTTGACTGTATATCTCTTAAATGTCAACATATACACGTTTGATTTAGTTTACGAAGATTTTTCAATGCCGAGAACCTCGAGCAGAGAGTAAAAAAGGCGTAAGTTTCACAATGGTGTTAAATTAAAATGGGATACACCGGGCTAGGATTCGACTTACAGGAACAAGGGCCAAACCAACCACCCAAGAATGGAATCGTCGAGCGAAAACACTTGACAACCTCCTTGAAGCAACTTTTCTTGCCAGACCTTTCTCCATCAATTAGGAATCTGATGCCGTCACTAAACGCATTCCTTAAATTGTAGCCATTTGTTGAGTGTTTTTTTTTGGTGTCTAATCCGCATATATATCACCATTACCCTTGATTTTCTTGACTATATATCTCTTAAATGTCAACATATACACGTGTGATTTAGTTTACGATAATTTTTCAATGTCGAAAACCTCGGTCAGAGAGTAAAAATGGCGTAACGTTTACAATGGTGTAAAATAAAAATGGGATATACCGGACTAGGATTCGAGTTGCAGGAACAAGGGCCAAACCAACCACCCAAGAATGGAATCGTCTAGCAAAAACACTTGACAACCTCCTAGAATCAGCTTTTCTTGCCACCAGACATTTCTCCATCAATTAGGAATCTGATGCCGTCACTAAACACATTCCTTAAATTGTAACCATTTGTTGAGTGTTTTTTTTTTGTCTAATCCGCATATATATCACCATTGCCCTTGATTTTCTTGACTGTATATCTCTTAAATGTCAACATATACACGTGTGATTTAGTTTACGAAGATTTTTCAATGCCGAGAACCTCGATTAGAGAGTAAAAAAGGCGTAAGGTTCACAATGGTGTAAAATTAAAATGGGATATACCGGGCTAGGATTGGAGTTACAGGAACAAGAGCCAAACCAACCACCCAAGACTGGAATCGTCGTGCGAAAACACTTGACAACCTCCTAGAAGCAGTTTTTCTTGCAACCAGACCTTTCTCCATCAATTAGGAATCTGATGCCGTCACTAAACACATTCCTTAAATTGTAGCCATTTGTTGAGTGTTTTTTTTTGTGTCTAATCCGCATATATATCAGCATTGCCCTTGATTTTCTTGACTGTATATCTCTTAAATGTCAACATATACACATGTAATTTAGTTTACGAATATTTTTCAATGCCGAGAACCTCGATCAGAGAGTAAAAAAGGCGTAAGGTTCACAATGGTGTAAAATTAAAATGGGATATACCGGGCTAGGATTCGAGTTATAGGAACAAGGGCCAAACCAACCACCCAAGAATGGAATCGTCGAGCGAAAACACTTGACAACCTCCTAGAAGCAGCTTTTCTTGCCACCAGACCTTTCTCCATCAATTAGGAATCTGATGCCGTCACTAAACACATTCCTTAAATTGTAGCTATTTGTTGAGTGTTTTTTTTTGTGTCTAATCCGCATATATAACACCATTTCCCTTGATTTTCTTGACTGTATATCTCTTAAATGTCAACATATACACGTGTGATTTAGTTTACGAATATTTTTCAATGCCGAGAACCTCGATCAGAGAGTAAAAAAGGCGTAAAGTTCACAATGGTGTAAAATAAAAATGGGATATACCGGGCTAGGATTCGAGTTACAGGATCAAGGGCCAAACCAACCATCCAAGAATGGAATTGTCGAGCGAAAATTCTTGACAACCTGCTCGAAGCAGCTTTTCTTGGCAGCACACCTTTCTCCATCAATTAGGAATATGATGCCGTCACTAAACACATTCCTTAAATTGTAGCCATTTGTTGAGTGTTTTTTTTTTTGTGTCTAACCCGAATATATATCACTATTGCCCTTGATTTTCTTGACTGTATATCTTTTAAATGTCAACATATACACGTTTGATTTAGTTTACAAAGATTTTTCAATGCCGAGAACCTCGAGCAGAGAATAAAAAAGGCCTAAGTTTCACAATGGTGTAAAATTAAAATGGGATACACCGTGCTAGGATTCGAGTTTCAGGAACAAAGGCCAAACCAACCACCCAAGAATGGAATCGTCGAGCGAAAACACTTGACAACCTCCTTGAAGCAGCTTTTCTTGCCAGACCTTTCTCCATCAATTAGGAATCTGATGCCGTCACTAAACACATTCCTAAAATTGTAGCCATTTGTTGAGTGTTTTTTTTTTTGATGTCTAATCCGCATATATATCACCATTACCCTTGATTTTCTTGACTGTATATATCTCTTAAATGTCAACATATACACGTGTGATTTTGTTTACGAAAATTTTTCAATGTCGAGAACCTCGATCAGAGAGTAAAAATGGCGTAAGGTTCACAATGGTGTAAAATTAAAATGAGATATACCGGCCTAGGATTCGAGTTGCAGGAACAAGGGCCAAACCAACCACCCAAGAATGGAATCGTCTAGGGAAAACACTTGAAAACCTCCTAGAAGCAGCTTTTCTTGCCACCAGACCTTTCTCCATCAATTAGGAATCTGATGCCGTCACTAAACACATTCCATAAATTGTAGCCATTTGTTGAGTGTTTTTTTTTTGTGTCTAATCCGCATATATAACACCATTGCCCTTGATTTTCTTGACTGTATATCTCTTAAAAGTCAACATATACACTTGTGATTTAGTTTACGAAGATTTTTCAATGCCGAGAACCTCGATCAGAGAGTAAAAAAGGCGTAAAGTTCACAATGGTGTAAAATAAAAATGGGATATACCGGGCTAGGATTCGAGTTACAGGAACAAGGGCCAAACCAACCATCCAAGAATGGAATTGTCGAGCGAAAGCACTTGACAACCTGCTCGAAGCAGCTTTTCTTGGCAGCAGACCTTTCTCCATCAATTAGGAATATGATGCCGTCACTAAACACATTCCTTAAATTGTAGCCATTTGTTGAGTGTTTTTTTTTGGTGTCTAACCCGAATATATATCACTATTGCCCTTGATTTTCTTGACTGTATATCTCTTAAATGACAACATATACACGTTTGATTTAGTTTACAAAGATTTTTCAATGCCGAGAACCTCGAGCAGAGAATAAAAAAGGCCTAAGTTTCACAATGGTGTAAAATTAAAATGGGATACACCGTGCTAGGATTCGAGTTTCAGGAACAAAGGCCAAACCAACCACCCAAGAATGGAATCGTCGAGCGAAAACACTTGACAACCTCCTTGAAGCAGCTTTTCTTGCCAGACCTTTCTCCATCAATTAGGAATCTGATGCCGTCACTAAACACATTCCTTAAATTGTAGCCATTTGTTGAGTGTTTTTTTTTTTTTGATGTCTAATCCGCATATATATCACCATTACCCTTGATTTTCTTGACTGTATATATCTCTTAAATGTCAACATATACACGTGTGATTTTGTTTACGATAATTTTTCAATGTCGAGAACCTCGATCAGAGAGTAAAAATGGCGTAAGGTTCACAATGGTGTAAAATTCAAAATGGGATATACCGGGCTAGGATTCGAGTTGCAGGAACAAGGGCCAAACCAACCACCCAAGAATGGAATCGTCTAGGGAAAACACTTGAAAACCTCCTAGAAGCAGCTTTTCTTGCCACCAGACCTTTCTCCATCAATTAGGAATCTGATGCCGTCACTAAACACATTCCATAAATTGTAGCCATTTGTTGAGTGTTTTTTTTTTTGTGTCTAATCCGCATATATATCACCATTGCCCTTGATTTTCTTGACTGTATATCTCTTAAATGTCAACATATACACGTGTGATTTAGTTTACGAAGATTTTCAATGCCGAGAACCTCGATTAGAGAGTAAAAAAGACGTAAGGTTCACAATGGTGTAAAATTAACATGGGATATACCGGGCTAGGTTTCGAGTTACAGGAACAAGAGCCAAACCAACCACCCAAGACTGGAATCGTCGAGCGAAAACACTTGACAACCTCCTAGAAGCAGCTTTTCTTGCCATCAGACCTTTCTCCATCAATTAGGAATCTGATGCCGTCACTAAACACATTCCTTAAATTGTAGCCATTTGTTGAGTGTTTTTTTTTGGTGTCTAATCCGCATATATATCACCATTGCCCTTGATTTTCTTGACTGTATATCTCTTAAATCTCAACATATACACGTGTGATTTAGTTTACGAAGATTTTTCAATGCCAAGAACCTCGATCAGAGAGTAAAAAAGGCGTAAGGTTCACAATGGTGTAAAATTAAAATGGGATATACCGGGCTAGGTTTCGAGTTACAGGAACAAGAGCCAAACCAACCACCCAAGACTGGAATCGTCGAGCGAAAACACTTGACAACCTCCTAGAAGCAGCTTTTCTTGCCATCAGACCTTTCTCCATCAATTAGGAATCTGATGCCGTCACTAAACACATTCCTTAAATTGTAGCCATTTGTTGAGTGTTTTTTTTTTGGTGTCTAATCCGCATATATATCACCATTGCCCTTGATTTTCTTGACTGTATATCTCTTAAATCTCAACATATACACGTGTGATTTAGTTTATGAAGATTTTTCAATGCCAAGAACCTCGATCAGAGAGTAAAAAAGGCGTAAGGTTCACAATGGTGTAAAATTAAAATGGGATATACCTAGCTAGGATTCAAGTTACAGTAACAAGGGCCAAACCAACCACCTAAGAATGGAATCGTCGAGCGAAAACACTTGACAACCTCCTAGAAGCAGCTTTTCTTGCCACCAAACCTTTCTCCATCAATTAGGAATCTGATGCCATCACTAAACACATTCCTTAAATTGTTACCATTTGTTGAGTGTTTTTTTGTTGTGTCTAATCCACATATATATCCCCATTGCCCTTGATTTTCTTAACTGTATATCTCTTAAATGTCAACATATACACGTGTGATTTAGTTTACGAAGATTTTTCAATGCTGAGAACCTCGATCAGAGAGTAAAAAGGTATAAGGTTCACAATGGTGTAAAATTAAAATGGGATATACCGGGATAGGATTCGAGCTACATGAACAAGGGCCAAACCAACCACCCAAGAATGGAATCGTCGAGCGAAAACACTTGACAACCTCCTAGAAGCAGCTTTTCTTGCCACCAGACCTTTCTCCATCAATTAGGAATCTGATGCCTTCACGAAACACATTCCTTAAATTGTAGCCACTTGTTGAGTGTTTTTTTTTTGTGTCTAATCCGCATATATGTCACCATTGCCCTTGATTTTCTTGACTGTATATCTCTTAAATGTCAACATATACACGTGTGATTTAGTTTAGGAAGATTTTTCAATGCAGAGAACCTCGATCAGAGAGTAAAAAAGGCGTAAGGTTCACAATGGTGTAAAATTAAAATGGGATATACCGGGCTAGGATTAAAGTTACAGGAACAAGGGCCAAACCAACCACCCAAGAATGGAATCGTCAAGCGAAAACACTTGACAACCTCCTAGAAGCAGCTTTTCTTGCCACCATACCTTTTTCCATCAATTAGGAATCTGATGCCGTCACTAAACACATTCCTTAAATTGTTGCCATTTGTTGAGAGTTTTTTTTGTTGTCTAATCCACATATAGATCACCATTGCCCCTGATTTTCTTGACTGTATATCTCTTAAATGTCAACATATACACGTGTGATTTAGTTTACGAAGATTTTTCAATGCCGAGAACCTAGATCAGAGAGTAAAAAAGGCATAAGGTTCACAATGGTGTAAAATTAAAATGGGATATACCGGGCTAGGATTCGAGTTACAGGAACAAGGGCCAAACCAACCACCCAAGAATGGAATCGTCGAGCGAAAACACTTGACAACCTCCTAGAAGCAGCTTTTCTTGCCACCAGACCTTTATCCATCAATTAGGAATCTGATGCCGTCACTAAACACATTCCTTAAATTGTAGCCATTTGTTAAGTGTTTTTTTTTTGGTGTCTAATCCGCATTTGTTGAGTGTTTTTTTTGGTGTCTAATCCGCATATATATCATCATTGCTTTTGATTTTCTTGACTGTATATCTCTTAAATGTCAACATATACATGTGTGATTTAGTTTACGAAGATTTTACAATGCCGAGAATCTCGATCAGAGAGTAAAAAAGGCGTAAGATTCACAATGGTGTAAAATTAAAATGGGATATACCGGGCTAGGATTCGAGTTACATGAACAAGGGCCAAACCAACCACCCAAGAATGGAATCGTCGAGCAAAACAACTTGACAACTTCCAAGAAGCAGCTTTTCTTGCCACCAGACCTTTCTCCATCAATTAGGAATCTGATTGTGACACCTGTGTCACTTCCACCATCAAACAAATACCAAACCAATGAAATATTGTATTTCATACTTGGGATTTGTAAAAATATGTGTATCGTTTGCACATATCATTTCTAGTTCGATTTCAAGCTTTAAATCGCTTTCTGGAAGGTTATACGCGCACTAATGCGCAAATATAACCAGTTTAATGAAACAAAAGCTCCGGAATAGTGAAATAGGCTTAACATACCTTAAATAACCTTCACATAACTTAGAAATAAGTTTTGGATGGTTTGATGTGTTGAAATTAAGTTTGTTCGATCGCAGGGACTAATTGTGTCAAACTGCGAAACTATACCGATTTGTATAGTAACGAACAGTCAGGAATTTGATCCTAAGCTAAACATACCATAAATAAACTGAACATAGCTTAGAAATAAGCTTTGAGGGGTTCGGTGTGAAAAAACATGCTTATTTGATCTTACAGGGACTAAAATTGTAAAAAACGACGTAAGTTTGCATTTAGGCGCATATCTTACGTTTTGACCACATCTGGACATCCAAAATTTTTGTACACACTAAAATATTTTTATTTTAGTGATCGGAATGCAAAAATACCATTCGTCGCTTAATTCGGATCGTTTTCGCGTCCGTTTGAGTTTCGTCGCAATTAGACGAATAACGCGACCGTACGACCAAACGAGCCGACATCCGAGAGTTTTCCAAGCACATTTTGAGTCCTCTAAACTTTATTGACCTTTTAGAGCCTTGAAAATGGCTTAACGGGGGTCAAAAGGGCCTAAATTGAGCTTAATACAAGTGCAGGGGCCTGAACTGTAATTATTTGAAACTGTTGCTGATCTGGGAAGGCCAGGCGGGCTGCGTAAGCCTCCCCATACCTTACGCGGGCCGTGTGAGATGCCCAGCGACCAGAAATCAGTTTTTCAGCTGCTATTTCATAATTCAAGGGCCAATCTTGCAATTTCTTTGTGTGATGAGCAAGTTAACACCTCTCCAAGGGCTTGTACCTGCTTGTAACACTTGTATGGCTAGGATTTATGCTTGGGGACTACACAAACACCTGTTGTGATCCTATGAACTCCCCTCAAGTATAAATAGCCAATACCTTTCATTGTTTCATTGCTCATTTCCTCTCAATCTCTTCTCTAAACAGATTTGGGAGCTTTCTCAAGTGTTGGAACTTCCTCTTTGGTTTTCTTGTCTTCTTTCTTCAAGCATTGGACTCTTGTATGTATTCTTTCATGCTTGTTTTTTATGTTAGTGCAGAAAGTGAAAGTCAAACAGTTTGGTCAACAGTTTGACTTTCGGTTTTGACCATCAATTGGTCAAGTCAAAGTTCAATTGAACTTTGTAACGTGATTGTAATCACGATGGTTATAATCCTTAGCGATTATATCTACTGATTACCACGTTAACTAGGCGTAGTGACGAGTCAAAGTTTCTGTCAAAATGCGTTTTAGCATGCATTTTGCCACGGAACTACTTTTAGGTATCAAAACACTTTGTTTTGATACCAAATCAGTTTTATAAGTTAGTTAAACATGTTTTGACATGTTTAACTCGTCACGATTAGTTTAGTGCTTGTTTAGGGTCGTAAGTTAAGCGGTCTAGACAACCGCTTAGACTTTTGAACCCGACCCGTTTGGTTGATCATTAGGATCCGACCAAGCTTGCTTAGTGATCATAGTTGCGTAGGGAATAACCTCTGAGGTTATACCTTATGATCACAATAGGATTGGTTAGTCATTTGCTAGTTAGCTTGTATGCCCATAGGAAATGACTAAAACGCCATTTTAAAGCATAAATCCGTATTTTGCATATGTGAACATATTTTTGACATATAATCTGATATAGTAACATGTTTAGGGATAATTGGGCATGTAAGACTTGACATAGCACATAGTTAACCATCCGAACATAGTTTTGTGCAAACGACACGTTATAGTGGCCTAAACCACCATAACGGGTCAAAACGGGTCAAAAGCACTTAGGTAGACTTTCAAATCAGAATGTTAGCTCTATTAAATCATACCATATGAGTTCAAATACTCATTTGATTTATAGAACATCATTCTATCCTATCTCCCGATTTAGGATCCGTTTATTAACATAGTTACCTATATTAGGTGCCGTTTGATTCCGTACTCCTTCTAGCTTTGCTTGGTTGTTGTTCAAGATTTCTAAGCACCCTCAAGTGAGTACATAGTCCCCTCTTTTACTGTTTTCAGTGTTTTGGGGTGAAGCATGTGTACCTATTTGTTATGTTCATGATTTCAAAGTATAATTGATTATACATATTAGTACTTATCTTTTGACAAACTGAATGATTATTTATGGTTTAAACACTGATTTTTCAAAGATTATAAAATTAATTGTTAGATAGTACTTATTTTGTTCACCAGACCAGTTGGTAGTATGATATAGCGCTATAGGATTTGACACATGGAATGTCTGAAACCAATTTATTTTCTCCATCCAAATAGGGATTGCCTTTGTGGTATTCCTATAGTCTCAAAGGTGTATTTTGATGCACTAGGTCTGAATGAATTCTTAAATCACATTATTTTTATATATTTCCCAAAAGTATAATTTGATATGCTCTCATATGTGATAATGTACAACACCAACATATAATTTGTTAATCATTAAAACATAGTTTAATATGTTATTTTCAAAACCAAAGCATAGTTAATATGTTATTTTCAAACCAAAACATAGTTTACTATGTTATTTACAAATCCAAAGTATACTTTTAATATACTACTGAAAATTATTATTTTAACAGCTAAAGTATATTTAATATACTATTTGTTTTACAATTGGGTTTTGGGTTAGTGTTTGGATAACGGGACAGGTGTAATATGATGAAAACATGGTAGATACGCCGCTGGTACTTCTTATATATAAGTGTTTTCATCACATTACATACCGTGGCGTTATTTAGTGTACTTGGGTTAACAACATTGGAACTGAAATATATTTTAATATATTACTTATTCGACTTTCTTAAAACCAAAGTATATTTTTATATATGCTATAAACCTTTTTATCAAAATATTGTGTTTCAAACAATATATTTTATACAAACTCATTTTACTTAATTATTTAAATTTCCTATGTATTATTATTTTATATCATCCGATTTCTTATAAATTTTAGTATGATTTATAAAAGAAAACCTTTTACAAGGATCATGACTACATTTGTTAAACAACTTTTTCTAAACTTATAAGTCATGAATCCTAATTACAATAAAACCTATGTATCTCACAGGTATTTTTATGCTGACGTACCTATTTTTACACATGTTTCAGGTGCTATTATGTGATGATTGATGGTACATGCTATACATAGGATGGACTCGTGCCTTAGCGACTTTAAAATTTGAAAGATAATAGTTGTATTTATCTGACGTTTCCGCCACGTTTTGTTGTTTTACGTGGTCGGGGTGTGACACTGATGCCGTCACTAAACACATTCCGTAAATTGTAGCCATTTGTTGAGTGTTTTTTTTTTGTGTCTAATCCGCATATATATCACCATTGCCCTTGATTTTCTTGACTGTATATCTCTTAAATGTCAACATATACACGTGTGATTTAGTTTACGAAGATTTTTCAATTCCCAGAACCTCAATCAGAGAGTAAAGAAGGCGTAAGGTTCATAATGGTGTAAAATTAAAATGGGATATACCGGGCCAGGATTTGAGTTACATGAACAAGGGCCAAACCAACCACCCAAGAATGGAATCGTCGAGCGAAAATACTTGACAACCTCCTAGAAGCCGCTTTTCTTGCCACCAGACCTTTCTCCATCAATTAGGAATCTGATGCCGTCACGAAACACATTCCTTAAATTGTAGCCATTTGTTGAGTGTTTTTTTTGGTGTCTAATCCGCATATATATCACCATTGCCGTTGATTTTCTTGACTGTATATCTCTCAAATGTCAACACATACACGTGTGATTTAGTTTACGAAGATTTTTCAATGTCGAGAACCTCGATCAGAGAGTAAAAAAGGCGTAAAGTTCACAATGGTGTAAAATTAAAATGGGATATACCGGGCTAGGATTCGAGTTACAGAAACAAGGGCCAAACCAACCACCCAAGAATGGAATCGTCGAGCGAAAACACTTGACAACCTCCTAGAAGCAGCTTTTCTTGCCCCCAGAACTTTCTCCATCAATTAGGAATCTGATGCCGTCACTAAACACATTCTTTAAATTGTAGCCATTTGTTGAGTGTGTTTTTTTTTGGTGTCTAATCCGCATATATATCACCATTGCCCTTGATTTTCTTGACTGTATATCTCTTAAATGTCAACATATACACGTGTGATTTAGTTTAGGAAGATTTTTCAATACCGAGAACCTCGATCAGAGAGTAAAAAAGGAGCAAGGTTCACAATGGTGTAAAATTAAAATGGGTTATACCGGGCTAGGATTCGAGTAGCAGGAACTAGGGCCAAACCAACCACCCAAGAATAGAATCGTCGAGCGAAAACACATGACAACCTCCTAGAAGCAGCTATTCTTGCCACCAAACCTTTCTCCATAAATTTGGAATCTGATGCCGTCACTAAACACATTTCTTAAATTGTAGCCATTTCTTGAGTGTTTTTTTTTTGGTGTCTAATCCGAATATATATCACCATTGCCCTTGATTTTCTTGACCGTATATCTCTTAAATGTCAACATATACACGTGTGATTTAGTTTACGAAGAATTTTCAATGCCGAGAACCTCGATCAGAGAGTAAAAAAAGGCGTAAGGTTCACAATGGTGGAAAATTAAAATGGGATATACCGGGCTAGGATTCGAGTTACAGGAACAAGGGCCAAACCAACCACACAAGAATGGAATTGTCGAGCAAAAACACTTGACAACCCCCTAGAAGCAGCTTTTCTTACCACCAGACCTTTCTCCATCAATTAGGAATCTGATGCCGTCACTAAACACATACCTTAAATTGTAGCCATTTGTTGAGTGTTTTGTTTTGTGTCTAATCCGCATATATATCACCATTGCCCTTGATTTTCTTGACTGTATATCTCTTAAATGTCAACATATACACGTGTGATTTAGTTTATGAAGATTTTTCAACGCCGAGAACCTCGATCAGAGAGTAAAAAGGCGTAAGGTTCACTATGGTGTAAAATTAAAATGGGATATACCGGCCTAGGATTCGAGTTTCAGAAACAAGGGCCAAACCAACCACCCAAGAAAGAAATCGTTGAGCGAAAACACTTGACAACCTCCTAGAAGCAGCTTTTCTTGCCACCAGACCTTTCTCCATCAATTACGAATCTGATGTCGTCACTAAACACATTCCTTAAATTGTAGCCGTTTGTTGAGTGTTTTTTTTTTTTGGTGTCTAATCCGCATATATATCATCATTGCCCTTGATTTTCTAGACTGTATATCTCTTAAGTGTCAACATATACACGTGTGATTTAGTTTACAAAGATTTTTCAACGCCGAGAACCTCAATCAGAGAGTAAAATAGGCGTAAGGTTCACAATTGTGTAAAATTAAAATGAGATATACCTGGCTAGGATTCGAGTTACAGGAACAAGGGCCAAACCAACCACCCAAGAATGGAATCGTCGAACGGAAAAACTTGACAACCTCCTAGAAGCAGCTTTTCTTGCCACAAGACCTTTCTCCATCATTTAGAAATCTGATGCCGTAACTAAACACATTCCTTAAATTGTAGCCATTTGTTGAGTGTTTTTTTTTTGTGTCTAATCCGAATATATATCACCATTGCCCAAGATTTTCTTGACTGTATATCTCTTAAATGTCAACATATACACGTGTGATTTAGTTTATGAAGATTTTTCAACGCCGAGAACCTCGATTAGAGAGTAAAAAAGGCGTAAGGTTCACAATGGTGTAAAATTAAAATGGGATATACCGGGCTAGGATTCGAGTTACAGAAACAAGGGCCAAACCAACCACCCAAGAATGGAATCGTCGAGCGAAAACACTTAACAACCTCCTAGAAGCAGCTTTTCTTGCCACCGGACCTTTCTCCATCAATTAGAAATCTGATGCCGTCACTAAACACATTCCTTAAATTGTAGCCATTTGTTGAGCGTTTTTTTTTTGTGTCTAATCCGCATATATATCACCATTGCCCTTGATTTTCTTGACTGTATATCTCTTAAATGTCAACACATACAATTGTGATTTAGTTTACGAAGATTTTTCAATGCCGAGAACCTCGATCAGAGAGTAAAAAAGGCGTAAGGTTCACAAAGGTGTAAAATTAAAATGGAATATACCAGGCTAGGATTCGAGTTACAGGAACAAGGGCCAAACCAACCACCCAAGAATGAAATCGTCGAGCGAAAACACTTGAAAACCTCCTAGAAGCAGCTTTTCTTGCCACCAGACCTTTCTCCATCAATTAGTAATCTGATGCCGTAACTAAACACATTCCTTAAATTGTAGCCATTTGTTGAGTGTTTTTTTGTTTTTTTTTGTCTAATCCGAATATATATCACTATTGCCCAAGAGTTTCTTGACTGTATATCTCTTAAATGTCAACATATACACGTGTGATTTAGTTTACGAAGATTTTTCAATGCAGAGAACCTCGATCAGAGAGTAAAAAAGGCGTAAGGTTCACAATGGTGTAAAATTAAAATGGGATATACCGGGCTATGATTCGATTAACTGGAACAAGGCCCAAACCAACAAGCCAAGAATGGAATCGTCGAGCGAAAACACTAGACAACCTCCTAGAAGCAGCTTTTCTTGCCACCAGACCTATCTCCATCAATTAGGAATCTGATGCCGTCACTAAACACATTCCTTAAATTGTAGCCATTTGTTGAATGTTTGTTTTTTGGTGTCTAATCTGCATATATATATCACCATTGCCCTTGATTTTCTTGACTATATATCTCCTAAATGTCAACATATACATGTGTGATTTAGTTTACGAAGATTTTTCAGTGCCGAAAACCTCGATCAGAGAGTAAAATAGGCGTAAGGTTCACAATGGTGTAAAATTAAAATGGGATATGCCGGGCTAGGATTCAAGTTACAGGAACAAGGGCCAAACTAACCACCCAAGAATGGAATCGTCGAGCGAAAACACTTGACAACCTCCTAGAAGCAGGTTTTCTTGCCACCAGACCTTTCTCCATCAATTAGGAATCTGATGCCGTCACTAAACACATTCCTTAAATTGTAGCCATTTGTTGAGTGTTTTTTTTGTGTCTAATCCGCATATATATCCCCATTGCCCTTGATTTTCTTGACTGTATATCTCTTAAATGTCAACATATACACGTGTGATTTAGTTTACGAATATTTTTCAATGCCGAGAACCTCGATCAGAGAGTAAAAAAGGCGTAAGGTTCACAATGGGGTAAGATTAAAATGGGATATACCGGGGTAGGATTCGAGTTACAGGAACAAGGGCCAAACCAACCACCCCAGAATGGAATCGTCAAGCGAAAACACATGACAACCTCCTAGGAGCAGCTTTTCTTGCCACCAGACCTTTCTACATCAATTAGGAATCTGATGCCGTCACTAATCACATTCCTTAAATTGTAGCCATTTGTTGAGTGTTTTTTTTGGTGTCTAATCCGCATATATATCACCATTGCCCTTGATTTTCTTGACTGTATATCTCTTAAATGTCAACATATACACGTTTGATTTAGTTTACGAAGATTTTTCAATGCCGAGAACTTCGATCAGAGAGTAAAAAAGGCGTAAGGTTCACAATGCTGTAAAAGTAAAAAATGGGATATACCGGGCTTGGATTCGAGTTACAGGAACAAAGGCCAAACCAACAACCCAAGAATGGAATCGTCGAGCGAAAACACTAGACAACCTCCTAGAAGCACCTTTTCTTGCCACCAGACCTTTCTCCATCAATTAGGAATCTGATGCCGTCAATAAACACATTCCTTAAATTGTAGCCATTTGTTGAGTGTTTTTTTTTTTGGTGTCTGATCCGCATATATATCACTATTGCCCTTGATTTTGTAGACTGTATATCTCTTAAATGTCAACATATACACGTGTGATTTAGTTTACGAAGATTTTTCAATGCCGAGAACCTCTATCAGAGAGTAAAAAAGGCGTAAGGTTCACAATGGTGTAAAATTAAAATGGGATATACCGGGCGAGGATTCGAGTTACAGAAACAAGGGCCTAACCAACCACCCAAGAATGGAATCGTCGAGAGAAAACACTTGACTACCTCCTAGAAGCAGCTTTTCTTGCCACCAGAACATTCTCCATCAATTAGGAATCTGATGCCGTCACTAAACACATTCTTTAAATTGTAGCCATTTGTTAAGTGTGTTTTTTTTGGTGTCTAATCCGCATATATATCACCATTGCCCTTGATTTTCTTGACTATATATCTCTTAATTGTCAATATATACACGTGTGATTTAGTTTACGAAGATTTTTCAATACCGCTCGATCAGAGAGAAAAAAAGGCGTAAGGTTCACAATAGTGTAAAATTAAAATGGGATATACCGGGCTAGGATTCGAGTTACAGGAACAAGGGCCAAACCAACCAAGCAAGAATGGAATCGTTGAGCGAAAACACTTGACAACCTCCTAGAAGCAGCTTTTCTTACCACCAGACCTTTCTCCATCAATTAGGAATCTGATGCCGTCACTAAACACATTCCTTAAATTGTAGCCATTTGTTGAGTGTTTTTTTGGTGTCTAATCCGCATATATATCACCATTTCCCTTGATTTTCTTGACTGTATATCTCTTAAATGTCAACATATACACGTGTGATTTAGTTTACGAAGATTTTTCAATGCCGAGAACCTCGATCAGAGAGTAAAAAAGGCGTAAGGTTCACAATGGTATAAAATTAAAATGGGATATACCGGGCTAGGATTCGAGTTAAAGGAACAAGGGCCAAACGAACCACCCAAGATTGGAATCGCCGAGCGAAAACTCTAGACAACCTCCTAGAAGCAGCTTTTCTTGCCACAAGACATTTCTCCATCAATTAGGAATCTGATGCCGTCACTAAACACATACCTTAAATTGTAGCCATTTGTTGAGTGTTTTTTTTGGTGTCTAATCCAAATATATATCATCATTACCCTTGATTTTCTTGATTGTATATCTCTTAAATGTCAACATATACCCGTGTGATTTAGTTTACGAAGATTTTTCAGTGCCGAGAACCTCGATCAGATAGTAAAAAAGGCGTAAGGTTCACAATGGTGTAAAATTAAAATGGTATATACCGGGCTAGGATTCAAGTTACAGGAACAAGGGCAAAACCAACCACCCAAGAATGGAATCGGGGAGCGAAAACACTTGACAACCTCCTAGAAGCAGTTTTTCTTGCCACCAGACCTTTCTCCATCAATTAGGAATCTGATGCCGTCACTAAACACATTCCTTAAATTGTAGCCATTTGTTGAGTGTTTTTTTTTTGTGTCTAATCCGCATATATATCACCATTGCCCTTGATTTTCTTGACTGTATATCTCTTAAATGTCAACATATACACGTGTGATTTAGTTTACGAAGATTTTTCAACGCCGAGAACCTCGATCAGAGAGTAAAAAAGGCGTAAGGTTCACAATGGTGTAAATTTAAAATGGGATATACCGGGCTAGGATTCGAGTTACAGGAACAAGGGCCTAACCAACCACCCAAGAATGGAATCGTAGAGCGAAAACACTTAACAACTTCCTAGAAGCAGCATTTCTTGCCCCCAGACCTTTCTCCATCAATTAGGAATCTGATGCCGTCACTATACACATTCCTTAAATTTTAGCCATTTGTTGAGTGTTTTTTTGGTGTCTAATCCGCATATATATCACCATTTCCCTTGATTTTCTTCACTGTATATCTCCTAAATGTCAACATATACACGTGTGATTTAGTTTACGAAGATTTTTCAATGCCGAGAACCTCGATCAGAGAGTAAAAAAGGCATAAGGTTCACAATGGTAGAAAATTAAAATGGGATATACCGGGCTAGGATTCGAGTTAAAGGAACAAGGGCCAAACGAATACCCAAGAATGGAATCATCGAGCGAAAACACTAGACAACCTCCTAGAAGCAGCTTTTCTTGCCACAAGACCTTTCTCTATCAATTAGGAATCTGATGCCGTCACTAAACACAGACCTTAAATTGTAGCCATTTGTTGAGTGTTTTTTTTTGTGTCTAATCCAAATATATATCATCATTACCCTTGATTTTCTTGATTGTATATCTCTTAAATGTCAACATATACACGTGTGATTTAGTTTACGAAGATTTTTCAGTGCCGAGAACCTATATCAGATAGTAAAAAAGGCGTAAGGTTCACAATGGTGTAAAATTAAAATCGGATATACCGGGCTAGGATTCAAGTTACAGGAACAAGGGCAAAACCAACCACCCAAGAATGGAATCGGGGAGCGAAAACACTTGACAACCTCCTAGAAGCAGTTTTTCTTGCCACCAGACCTTTCTCCATCAATTAGGAATCTGATGCCGTCACTAAACACATTCCTTAAATTGTAGCCATTTGTTTAGTGTTTTTTTTTGTGTCTAATCCGCATATATATCACCATTGCCCTTGATTTTCTTGACTGTATATCTCTTAAATGTCAACATATACACGTGTGATTTAGTTTACGAAGATCTTTCAACGCCGAGAACCTCGATCAGAGAGTAAAAAAGGCGTAAGGTTCACAATGGTGTAAAATTAAAATGGGATATACCGGGCTAGGATTCGAGTTACAGGAACAAGGGCCTAACCAACCACCCAAGAATGGAATCGTGGAGCGAAAACACTTAATAACCTCCTAGAAGCAGCATTTCTTGCCACCAGACCTTTCTCCATCAATTAGGAATCTGATGCCGTCACCAAACACATTCCTCAAATTGTAGCCATTTGTTGAGTGTTTTTTTTTTGTGTGTCTAATCCCCATATATATCACCATTGCCCTTGATTTTCTTGACTGCATATCTCTTAAATGTCAACATATACACGTGTGATTTAGTTTACAAAGATATTTCAATGTCGAGAACCTCGATCAGAGAGTAAAAAAGGTGTAAGGTTCACAACGGTGTAAAATTAAAATGGGATATACCGGGCTAGGATTCGAGTTACAGGAACAAGGGCCAAACCAACCACCCAAGAATGAAATCGTGGAGCGAAAACACTTGACAACCTCCTAGAAGCAGCTTTCTTTCCCACCAGATCTTTCTCCATCAATTAGGAATCTGATGCCGTCACCAAACACATTCCTTAAATTGTAGCCATTTGTTGTGTGTTTTTTTTGTGTGTCTAATCCGCATATATATCACCATTGCCCTTGATTTTCTTGACTGTATATATCTTAAATGTCAACATATACACGTGTGATTTAGTTTACGAAGATTTTTCAACACCGAGAACCTCGATCAGGGAGTAAAAAAGGCGTAAGGTTCACAATGTTGTAAAATTAAAATGGGATATACCGGGCTAGGATTCGAGTTACAGGAACAAGGGCAAACCAACCACCCAAGAATGGAATTGTCGAGCGAAAACAATTGACAACCTCCTAGAAGCAGCTTTTCCTGCCACCAGACCTTTCTCCATCAATTAGGAATCTGATGCCGTCACTAAACACATTCCTTAAATTGTAGCCATTTGTTGAGTGTTTTTTTTTTGGTGTCTAATCCGCATATATATCACCATTGCCCTTGATTTTCTTGACTGTATATCTCTTAAATGTCAACATATACACGTGTGATTTAGTTTACGAAGATTTTTCAATGCCGAGAACCTCGATCAGAGAGTAAAAAAGGCGTAAGGTTCACAATGGTGTAAAATTAAAATGGGATATACCGGGCTAGGATTCGAGTTACAGGAACAAGGGCCAAACCAACCACCCAAGAATGGAATAGTCGAGCGAAAACACTTGACAACCTCCTAGAAGCAGCTTTTTTCTTGCCACCAGACCTTTCTCCATCAATTAGGAATCTGATGCCGTCACTAAACACATTCCTTAAATTGTAGCCATTTGTTGAGGTTTTTTTTTTTTTTTTTGGTGTCTAATCTGCATATATATCACCATTGCCCTTGATTTTTTTAGACTGTATATCTCTTAAATGTCAACTTATACACGTGTGATGTAGTTTACAAAGACTTTTCAATGCCGAGAACCTCGATCAGACAGTAAAAAAGGCGTAAGGTTCACAATGGTGTAAAATTAAAATGGGATATACCGGGCTAGGATTCGAGTTACAGGAACAAGGGCCAAACCAACAACCCAAGAATGGAATCGTTGAGCGAAAACACTTGACAACCTCGTAGAAGCAACTTTTCTTACCACCAGAACTTTCTCCATCAATTACGAATCTGATGTCGTCACTAAACACATTCCTTAAATTGTAGCCATTTGTTGAGTGTTTTTTTTTTGTGTCTAATCCGCATTTATATCACCATTGCCCATGATTTTCTTGACTGTATATCTCTTAAATGTCAACATATACACGTGTGACTTAGTTTACGAAGAATTTTCAATGCCGAGAACCTCGATCAGAGAGTAAAAAAGGCTTAAGGTTCACAATGGTGTAAAATTAAAATGGGCTATACCGGGCTAGGATTCGAGTTACAGGAACAAGGGCCAAACCAACCACCCAAGAATGGAATCGTCGAGTGAAAACACTTGACAACCTCCTAGAAGCAGCTTTTCTTGCAACCAGACCTTTCTGCATCAATTAAGAATCTGATGCCGTCACTAAACACATTCCTTAAATTGTAGCCATTTGTTGAGTGTGTTTTTTTTTTTGTCTAATCCGCATATATACTCACCATTGCCCTTGATTTTCTTGACTGTATATCTCTTAAATGTCAACATATACACTTGTGATTTAGTTTACAAAGATTTTTCAATGCCGAGAACCTCGATCAGAGAGTAAAAAAGGCGTAAGGTTCACAATGGTGTAAAATTAAAATGGGATATACCGGGCTAGGAATCGAGTTACAGGAACAAGGGCCAAACCAACCTCCCAAGAATGGAATCGTCGAGCAAAAACACTTGACAAGCTCCTAGAAGCAGCTTTTCTTGCCACCAGACCTTTCTCCATCAATTAGGAATCTGATGTCGTCACTAAACACATTCCTTAAATTGTAGCCATTTGTTGAGTGTTTTTTTTTGTGTCTAATCCGCATATATGTCCCCATTGCCCTTGATTTTCTTGACTGTATATCTCTTAAATGTCAACATATGCACGTGTGATTTAGTTTACAAAGATTTTTCAATGCCGAGAACCTCGATCAGGGAGTAAAAAAAGCGTAAGGTTCACAATGGTGTAAATTTAAAATGGGATATACCGGGCTAGGATTCGAGTTACGGGAACAAGGGCCAAACCAACCACCCAAGAATGGAATCGTCGAGCGAAAACACTTGACAACCTCCTAGAAGCAGCTTTTCTTGCCACCAGACCTTTCTCCATCAATTAGGAATCTGATGCCGTCACTAAACACATTCCTTAAATTGTGGCCATTTGTTGAGTGTTTTTTTTTTTGGTGTCTAATTCGCATATATATCACCATTGCCCTTGATTTTCTTGACTGTATATATCTCTTAAATGTCAACATATTCACCTGTGATTTAATTTACGAAGATTTTTCAATACCGAGAACCTCGATCAGAGAGTAAAAAAGGCGTAAGGATCACAATGGTGTAAAATTAAAATGGGATATACCGGGCTAAGATTCGAGTTACAGGAACAAGGGCCAAACTAACAACCCAAGAATGGAATCGTTGAGCGAAAACACTTGACAACCTCGTAGAAGCAGCTTTTCTTGCCACCAGAACTTTCTCCATCAATTACGAATCTGATGTCGTCACTAAACACATTCCTTAAATTGTAGCCATTTGTTGAGTGTGTTTTTTTTTTGTCTAATCCGCATATATATCACCATTGCCCTTGATTTTCTTAACTGTATATCTCTTAAATGTCAACATATGCACGTGTGATTTAGTTTACAAAGATTTTTCAATGCCGAGAACCTCGATCAGAGAGTAAAAAAAGCGTAAGGTTCACAATGGTGTAAAATTAAAATGGGATATACCGGGCTAGGATTCGAGTTACGGGAACAAGGGCCAAACCAACCACCCAAGAATGGAATCGTCGAGCGAAAACACTTGACAACCTCCTAGAAGCAGCTTTTCTTGCCACCAGACCTTTCTCCATCAATTAGGAATCTGATGCCGTCACTAAACATATTCCTTAAATTGTGGCCATTTGTTGAGTGTTTTTTTTTTGGTGTCTAATTCGCATATATATCACCATTGCCCTTGATTTTCTTGACTGTATATCTCTTAAATGTCAACATATTCACCTGTGATTTAGTTTACGAAGATTTTTCAATGCCGAGAACCTCGATCAGAGAGTAAAAAAGGCGTAAGGTTCACAATGGTGTAAAATTAAAATGGGATATACCGGGCTAGGAATCGAGTTACAGGAACAAGGGCCAAACCAACCTCCCAAGAATGGAATCGTCGAGCAAAAACACTTGACAAGCTCCTAGAAGCAGCTTTTCTTGCCACCAGACCTTTCTCCATCAATTAGGAATCTGATGTCGTCACTAACCACATTCCTTAAATTGTAGCCATTTGTTGAGTGTTTTTTTTTTGTGTCTAATCCGCGTATATGTCCCCATTGCCCTTGATTTTCTTGACTGTATATCTCTTAAATGTCAACATATGCACGTGTGATTTAGTTTACAAAGATTTTTCAATGCCGAGAACCTCGATCAGGGAGTAAAAAAAGCGTAAGGTTCACAATGGTGTAAATTTAAAATGGGATATACCGGGCTAGGATTCGAGTTACGGGAACAAGGGCCAAACCAACCACCCAAGAATGGAATCGTCGAGCGAAAACACTTGACAACCTCCAAGAAGCAGCTTTTCTTGCCACCAGACCTTTCTCCATCAATTAGGAATCTGATGCCGTCACTAAACACATTCCTTAAATTGTGGCCATTTGTTGAGTGTTTTTTTTTTGGTGTCTAATTCGCATATATATCACCATTGCCCTTGATTTTCTTGACTGTATATATCTCTTAAATGTCAACATATTCACCTGTGATTTAATTTACGAAGATTTTTCAATGCCGAGAACCTCGATCAGAGAGTAAAAAAGGCGTAAGGATCACAATGGTGTAAAATTAAAATGGGATATACCGGGCTAGGATTCGAGTTACAGGAACAAGGGCCAAACTAACAACCCAAGAATGGAATCGTTGAGCGAAAACACTTGACAACCTCGTAGAAGCAGCTTTTCTTGCCACCAGAACTTTCTCCATCAATTACGAATCTGATGTCGTCACTAAACACATTCCTTAAATTGTAGCCATTTGTTGAGTGTGTTTTTTTTTTGTCTAATCCGCATATATATCACCATTGCCCTTGATTTTCTTAACTGTATATCTCTTAAATGTCAACATATGCACGTGTGATTTAGTTTACAAAGATTTTTCAATGCCGAGAACCTCGATCAGAGAGTAAAAAAAGCGTAAGGTTCACAATGGTGTAAAATTAAAATGGGATATACCGGGCTAGGATTTGAGTTACGGGAACAAGGGCCAAACCAACCACCCAAGAATGGAATCGTCGAGCGAAAACACTTGACAAGCTCCTAGAAGCAGCTTTTCTTGCCACCAGACCTTTCTCCATCAATTAGGAATCTGATGTCGTCACTAAACACATTCCTTAAATTGTAGCCATTTGTTGAGTGTTTTTTTTTTGTGTCTAATCCGCGTATCTGTCCCCATTGCCCTTGATTTTCTTGACTGTATATCTCTTAAATGTCAACATATGTACGTGTGATTTAGTTTACAAAGATTTTTCAATGCCGAGAACCTCGATCAGAGAGTAAAAAAAGCGTAAGGTTCACAATGGTGTAAATTTAAAATGGGATATACCGGGCTAGGATTCGAGTTACGGGAACAAGGGCCAAACCAACCACCCAAGAATGGAATCGTCGAGCGAAAACACTTGATAACCTCCTAGAAGCAGCTTTTCTTTCCACCAGACCTTTCTCCATCAATTAGGAATCTGATGCCGTCACTAAACACATTCCTTAAATTGTGGCCATTTGTTGAGTGTTTTTTTTGGTGTCTAATTCGCATATATATCACCATTGCCCTTGATTTTCTTGACTGTATATATCTCTTAAATGTCAACATATTCACCTGTGATTTAATTTACGAAGATTTTTCAATGCCGAGAACCTCGATCAGAGAGTAAAAAAGGCGTAAAGATCACAATGGTGTAAAATTAAAATGGGATATATCGGGCTAAGATTCGAGTTACAGGAACAAGGGCCAAACTAACAACCCAAGAATGGAATCGTTGAGCGAAAACACTTGACAACCTCGTAGAAGCAGCTTTTCTTGCCACCAGAACTTTCTCCATCAATTACGAATCTGATGTCGTCACTAAACACATTCCTTAAATTGTGGCCATTTGTTGAGTGTTTTTTTTTTGTGTCTAATCCGCATTTATATCACCATTGCCCTTGATTTTCTTGACTGTATATCTCTTAAATGTCAACATATACACGTGTGATTTAGTTTACGAAGATTTTTCAATGCCGACAACCTTGATCAGAGGGAAAAAAGGTGTAAGGTTAACAATGGTGTAAAATTAAAATGGGATATACCGGGCTGGGATTCGAGTTACAGGAACAAGGGCCAAACCAACCATCCAAGAATGGAATCGTCGAGCGAAAACACTTGACAACCTCCTAGAAGCAGCTTTTCTTGCCACCAGACCTTTCTGCATCAATTAAGAATCGGATGCCGTCACTAAACACATTCCTTAAATTGTAGCCATTTGTTGAGTGTGTTTTTTTTTTGTCTAATCCGCATATATATCACCATTGCCCTTGATTTTCTTGACTGTATATCTCTTAAATGCCAACATATACACTTGTGATTTAGTTTATGAAGATTTTTCAATGCCGAGAACCTCGATCAGAGAGTAAAAAAGGCGTAAGGTTCACAATGGTGTAAAATTAAAATGGGATATACAGGGCTAGGATTCGAGTTACAGGAACAAGGGCCAAACCAACCTCCCAAGAATGGAATCGTCGAGCAAAAACACTTGACAACCTCCTAGAAGCAGCTTATCTTGCCACCAGACCTTTCTCCATCAATTAGGAATCTGATGTCGTCACTAAACACATTCCTTAAATTGTAGCCATTTGTTGAGTGTTTTTTTTTTGTGTCTAATCCGCATATATGTCCCCATTGCCCTTGATTTTCTTGACTGTATATCTCTTAAATGTCAACATATGCACGTGTGATTTAGTTTACAAAGATTTTTCAATGCCGAGAACCTCGATTAGAGAGTAAAAAAAGCGTAAGGTTCACAATGGTGTAAAATTAAAATGGGATATACCGGGCTAGGATTCGAGTTACGGGAACAAGGGCCAAACCAACCACCCAAGAATGGAATCGTCGAGCGAAAACACTTGACAACCTCCTAGAAGCAGCTTTTCTTGCCACCAGACCTTTCTCCATCAATTAGGAATCTGATGCCGTCACTAAACATATTCCTTAAATTGTGGCCATTTGTTGAGTGTTTTTTTTTTTGTGTCTAATTCGCATATATATCATCATTGCCCTTGATTTTCTTGACTGTATATCTCTTAAATGTCAACATATGCACGTGTGATTTAGTTTACAAAGATTTTTCAATGCCGAGAACCTCGATCAGAGAGTAAAAAAAGCGTAAGGTTCACAATGGTGTAAAATTAAAATGGGATATACCGGGCTAAGATTCGAGTTACAGGAACAAGGGCCAAACCAACCACCCAAAAATGGAATCGTCGAGCAAAACCACTTGACAACCTCCTAGAAGCAGTTTTTCTTGCCACCAGACCTTTCTCCGTCAATTAGGAATCTGATGCCGTTACTAAACAGATTCCTTAAATTATAGCCATTTGTTGAGTGTTTTTTTTTGTCTCTAATCCACATATATATCACCATTGCCCTTGATTTTCTTGACTGTATATCTCTTAAATGTCAACATATACATGTGTGATTTAGTTTACGAAGATTTTTCAATGCCGAGAACCTCGATCAGAGAGTAAAAAAGGCGTAAGGTTCACAATGGTGTAAAATTAAAATGGGATATACCGGGCTAGGAATCGAGTTACAGGAACAAGGGCCAAACCAACCTCCCAAGAATGGAATCGTCGAGCAAAAACACTTGACAAGCTCCTAGAAGCAGCTTTTCTTGCCACCAGACCTTTCTCCATCAATTAGGAATCTGATGTCGACACTAAACACATTCCTTAAATTGTATCCATTTGTTGAGTGTTTTTTTTTTGTGTCTAATCCGCATATATGTCCCCATTGCCCTTGATTTTCTTGACTGTATATCTCTTAAATGACAACATATGCACGTGTGATTTAGTTTACAAAGATTTTTCAATGCCGAGAACCTCGATCAGAGAGTAAAAAAAGCGTAAGGTTCACAATGGTGTAAATTTAAAATGGGATATACCGGGCTAGGATTCGAGTTACGGGAACAAGGGCCTAACCAACCACCCAAGAATGGAATCGTCGAGCGAAAACACTTGACAACCTCCTAGAAGCAGCTTTTTTTGCCACCAGACCTTTCTCCATCAATTAGGAATCTGATGCCGTCACTAAACACATTCCTTAAATTGTGGCCATTTGTTGAGTGTTTTTTTTTTTTGTGTCTAATTCGCATATATATCACCATTGCCCTTGATTTTCTTGACTGTATATATCTCTTAAATGTCAACATATTCACCTGTGATTTAATTTACGAAGATTTTTCAATGCCGAGAACCTCGATCAGAGAGTAAAAAAGGCGTAAGGATCACAATGGTGTAAAATTAAAATGGGATATACCGGGCTAAGATTCGAGTTACAGGAACAAGGGCCAAACTAACAACCCAAGAATGGAATCGTTGAGCGAAAAAACTTGACAACCTCGTAGAAGCAGCTTTTCTTGCCACCAGAACTTTCTCCATCAATTACGAATCTGATGTCGTCACTAAACACATTCCTTAAATTGTAGCCATTTGTTGAGTGTTTTTTTTGTGTCTAATCCGCATTTATATCACCATTGCCCTTGATTTTCTTGACTGTATATCTCTTAAATGTCAACATATACACGTGTGACTTAGTTTACGAAGAATTTTCAATGCCGAGAACCTCGATCAGAGAGTAAAAAAGGCGTAACGTTCACAATGGTGTAAAATTAAAATGGGATATACCGGGCTAGGATTCGAGTTACAGGAACAAGGGCCAAACCAACCATCCAAGAATGGAATCGTCGAGCGAAAACACTTGACAACCTCCTAGAAGCAGCTTTTCTTGCCACCAGACCTTTCTGCATCAATTAAGAATCGGATGCCGTCACTAAACACATTCCTTAAATTGTAGCCATTTGTTGAGTGTGTTTTTTTTGTCTAATCCGCATATATATCACCATTGCCCTTGATTTTCTTGACTGTATATCTCTTAAATGCCAACATATACACTTGTGATTTAGTTTACGAAGATTTTTCAATGCCGAGAACCTCGATCAGAGAGTAAAAAAGGCGTAAGGTTCACAATGGTGTAAAATTAAAATGGGATATATAGGGCTAGGATTCGAGTTACAGGAACAAGGGCCAAACCAACCTCCCAAGAATGGAATCGTCGAGCAAAAACACTTGACAATCTCCTAGAAGCAGCTTATCTTGCCACCAGACCTTTCTCCATTAATTAGGAATCTGATGTCGTCACTAAACACATTCCTTAAATTGTAGCCATTTGTTGGGTGTTTTTTTTTTGTGTCTAATCCGCATATATGTCCCCATTGCCCTTGATTTTCTTGACTGTATATCTCTTAAATGTCAACATATGCACGTGTGATTTAGTTTACAAAGATTTTTCAATGCCGAGAACCTCGATCAGAGAGTAAAAAAAGCGTAAGGTTCACAATGGTGTAAAATTAAAATGGGATATACCGGGCTAGGATTCGAGTTACGGGAATAAGGGCCAAACCAACCACCCAAGAATGGAATCGTCGAGCGAAAACACTTGACAACCTCCTAGAAGCAGCTTTTCTTGCCACCAGACCTTTCTCCATCAATTAGGAATCTGATGCCGTCACTAAACATATTCCTTAAATTGTGGCCATTTGTTGAGTGTTTTTTTTTGGTGTCTAATTCGCATATATATCACCATTGCCCTTGATTTTCTTGACTGTATATCTCTTAAATGTCAACATATTCACCTGTGATTTAGTTTACGAAGATTTTTCAATGCCGAGAACCTCGATCAGAGAGTAAAAATGGCGTAAGGTTCACAATGGTGTAAAATTAAAATGGGATATACCGGGCTAAGATTCGAGTTACAGGAACAAGGGCCAAACCAACAACCCAAAAATGGAATCGTCGAGCAAAACCACTTGACAACCTCCTAGAAGCAGTTTTTCTTGCCACCAGACCTTTCTCCGTCAATTAGGAATCTGATGCCGTTACTAAACACATTCCTTAAATTATAGCCATTTGTTGAGTGTTTTTTTTTTGTCTCTAATCCGCATATATATCACCATTGCCCTTGATTTTCTTGACTGTATATCTCTTAAATGTCAACATATACACGTGTGATTTAATTTACGAGGATTTTTCAATGCTGAGAACCTCGATCAGAGAGTAAAAAAGGCGTAAGGTTCACAATGGTGTAAAATTAAAATGGGATATACCGGGCTAGGATTCGAGTTACAGGAATAATGGCCAAACCAACCACCCAAGAATGGAATCGTCGAGCGAAAACACTTGACAACCTCCTAGAAGCAGCTTTTCTTGCCACCAGACCTGCCTCTATCTATTAGGAATCTTATGCCGTCACTAAACACATTCCTTAAATTGTAGCCATTTGTTGAGTGTTTTTTTTTTGTGTCTAATCCGCATATATATAACCATTGCCCTTGATTTTCTAGACTGTATATCTCTTAAATGTCAACATATACACGTGTGATTTAGTTTACGAAGATTTTTCAATGTCGAGAACCTCGATCAGAGAGTAAAAAAGGCGTAAGGTTCACAATGGTTTAAAATTAAAATGGGATATACCGGGCTAGGATTCGAGTTACAGGAACAAGGGCCAAACCAACCACCCAAGAATGGAATCGTCGAGCGAAAACAATTGACAACCTCCTAGAAGCAGCTTTTCTTGCCACCACACCTTTCTCCATCAATTAGGAATCTGATGCCGTCACTAAACACATTCCTTAAATTGTAGCCATTTGTTGAGTATTTTTTTTTGTGTCTAATCCGCATATATATCTCCATTGCCCATGATTTTCTTAACTGTATATCTCTTAAATGTCAACATATACACGTTTGATTTACGTTACGAAGATTTTTCATTGCCGAGAACCTCAATCAGAGAGTAAAAAAGGCGTAAGATTCACAATGGTGTAAAATTTAAATGGGATATACCGGGCTAGGATTCGAGTTACAGGAACAAGGGCCAAACCAACCACCCAAGAATGGAATCGTCGAGCGAAAACACTTGATAACCTCCTAGAAGCAGCTTTTCTTGCCACCAGACCTTTCTCCATCAATTAGGAATCTGATGCCGTCATTAAACACATTCCTTAAATTGTAGCCATTGGTTGAGTGTTTTTTTGGTGTCTAATCCGCGTATATATCACCATTGCCCTTTATTTTCTTGACTGTATATCTCTTAAATGTCAACATATACACGTGTGATTTAGTTTACGAAGATTTTTCAATGCCGAGAACCTCGATCAGAGAGTAAAAAAGGCGTAATGTTCACAATGGTGTAAAATTAAAATGGGATATACCTGGCTAGGATTCGAGTTACAGGAACAAGGGCCAAACCAACCACCCAAGAATGGAATTGTCGAGCGAAAACACTTGACAACCTCCTAGAAGCAGCTTTTCTTGCCACCAGACATTTCTCCATCAATTAAGAATCTGATGCCGTCACTAAACACATTCCTTAAATTGTAGCCATTTGTTGAGTGTGTTTTTTTTTTGTCTAATCCGCATATATATCACCATTGCCCTTGATTTTCTTGACTGTATATCTCTTAAATGTCAACATATACACTTGTGATTTAGTCTATGAAGATTTTTCAATGCCGAGAACCTCGATCAGAGAGTAAAAAAGGCGTAAGGTTCACAATGGTGTAAAATTAAAATGGGATATACCGGGCTAGGATTCGAGTTACAGGAACAAGGGCCAAACCAACCACCCAAGAATGAAATCGTCGAGCGAAAACACTTGACAACCTCCTAGAAGCAGCTTTTCTTGCCACCAGACCTTTCTCCATCAATTAGGAATCTGATATCTTCACTAAACACATTCCTTAAATTGTAGCCATTTGTTGAGTGTTTTTTTTGTGTCTAATCCGCATATATGTCACCATTGCCCTTGATTTTCTTGACTGTATATCTCTTAAATGTCAACATATGCACGTGTGATTTAGGTTACAAAGATTTTTCAATGCCGAGAACCTCGATCAGAGAGTAAAAAAGGCGTAAGGTTCACAATGGTGTAAAATTAAAATGGGATATACCGGGCTACGATTCGAGTTACGGGAACAAGGGCCAAACCAACAACCCAAGAATGGAATCGTCGAGCGAAAACACTTGACAACCTCCTAGAAGCAGCTTTTCTTGCCACCAGACCTTTCTCCATCAATTAGGAATCTGATGCCGTCACTAAACACATTCCTTAAATTGTGCCATTTGCTGAGTGTTTTTTTTTGGTGTCTAATTCGCATATATATCACCATTGCCCTTGATTTTCTTGACTGTATATCTCTTAAATGTCAACATATACACGTGTGATTTAGTTTACGAAGATTTTTCTATGCCGAGAACCTCGATCAGAGAGTAAAAAAGGCGTAAGGTTCACAATGGTGTAAAATTCAAATGGGATATACCGGGCTAAGATTAAGAGTTACAGGAACAAGGGCCAAACCAACCACCCAAAAATGGAATCGTCGAGCAAAACCACTTGACAACCTCCTAGAAGCAGCTTTTCTTGCCACCATACCTTTCTCCATCAGTTAGGAATCTGATGCCGTTACTAAACACATTCCTTAAATTATAGCCATTTGTTTAGTGTTTTTTTTTGTGTCTAATCCGCATATATATCACCATTGCCCTTTATTTTCTTGACTGTATATCTCTTAAATGTCACCATATAGGCGTATGATTTAGTTTACGAATATTTTTCAATGCCGAGAACCTCGATCAGAGAGTAAAAAAGGCGTAAGGTTCACAATGGAGTAAAATTAAAATGGGATATACCGGGCTAGGATTCGAGTTACAGGAACAAGGGCCAAACCAACCATCCAAGGATTGAATCGTCGAGCGAAAACACTTGACAAACTCCGAGAGGTAGCTTTTCTTGCCACCATACCTGTCTCTATCAATTAGGAATCTGATGCCGTCACTAAACACATTCCTTAAATTGTAGCCATTTGTTGAGTGTTTTTTTTTTGGTGTCTAATCCGCATATATATCACCATTGCCCTTGATTTTCTATACTGTATATCTCTTAAATGTCAACATATACACGTGTGATTTAGTTTACGAAGATTTTTCAATGTCGAGAACCTCGATCAGAGAGTAAAAAAGGCATAAGGCTCACAATGGTGTAAAATTAAAATGGGATATATCGGGCTAGGATTCGAGTTACAGGAACAAGGGCCAAACCAACCATCCAAGAATGGAATCGTCGAGCGAAAACACTTGACAACCTCCTAGAAGCAGCTTTTCTTGCCACCAGACCTTTCTCCATCAATTAAGAATCTGATGCCGTCACTAAACACATTCCTTAAATTGTAGCCATTTGTTGAGTGTTTTTTTTTTGGTGTCTAATCCGCATATATATCACCATTGCCCTTGATTTTTTTGAGTGTATATCTCTTAAATGTCAACATATACACGTGTGCTTTAGTTTACGAAGATTTTTCAATGCCGAGAACCTCGATCTGAGAGTAAAAAAGGCGTAAGGTTAACAATGGTGTAAAATTAAAAACGGATATACCGGGCTAGGATTCGAGTTACAGGAACAAGGGCCAAACCAACCACCCAAGAATGGAATTGTCGAGCGAAAACACTTGACAACCTCCTAGAAGCAGCTTTTCTTGCCACCAGACCTTTCTCCGTCAATTAGGAATCTGATGCCGTCACTAAACACATTCCTTAAATTTTAGCCATTTGTTGAGTGTTTTTTTTTTTTTGGTGTCTAATCCGCATATATATCACCATTGCCCTTGATTTTCTTGACTGTATATCTCTTAAATGTCAACATATACACGTGTGATTTAGTTTACGAAGATTTTTCAATGCCGAGAACCTTGAGCAGAGAGTAAAAAAGGCGTAAGGTTCACAATGGTGTAAAATTAAAATGGGATATACCGGGCTAGGATTCGAGTTACAGGAACAAGGGCCAAACGAACCACCCAAGAATGGAATCGTCGAGCGAAAACACTTGACAACCTCATAGAAGCAGCTTTTCTTGCCACCAGACCTTTTTCCATCAATTAGGAATCTGATGTAGTCACTAAACACATTCCTTAAATTGTAGCCATTTGTTGAGTGTTTTTTTTGGTATCTAATCCGCAAATATATCACCATTGCCCTTGATTTTCTTGACTGTATATCTCTTAAATGTCAACATATACACATGAGATTTAGTTTACGGAGGTTTTTCAATGCCGAAAACCACGAGCAGAGAGTAAAAAAGGCGTAAGGTTCACAATGGTGTAAAATTAAAATGGGATATACCGCGCTAGGATTCGAGTTACAGGAACAAGGGCCAAACCAACCACCCAATAATGGAATCGTCGAGCGAAAACACTTGACAACCTCTTAGAGGCAGTTTTTCTTCCACCAGACCTTTCTCCATCCATTAGGAATCTGATGCCGTCACTAAACACATTCCTTAAATTGTAGCCATTTGTTGAGTGTTTTTTTTTGTGTCTAATCCGCATATATATCACCATTGCCCTTGGTTTTCTTGACTGTATATCTCTTAAATGTCAACATATACACGTGTGATTTAGTTTACGAAGATTTTTCAATGCCGACAACCTTGATCAGAGGGAAAAAAGGTGTAAGGTTAACAATGGTGTAAAATTAAAATGGGATATACCGGGCTGGGATTCGAGTTACAGGAACAAGGGCCAAACCAACCACCTAAGAATGGAATCGTCGAGCGAAAACACTTGACAACCTCCTAGAGGCAGCTTTTCTTACCACCAGACCTTTCTCCATCGATTAGGAATCTGATGCCGTCACTAAACACATTCCTTAAATTGTAGCCATTTGTTGAGTGTTTTTCTTTTATGTCTAATACTCATATATATCACCATTGCCCTTGATTTTCTTGACTGTATATCTCTTAAATGTCAACATATACACGTGTGATTTAGTTTACGAAGATTTTTCAATTCCGAGAACCTCGACCAGAGAGTAAAAAAGGCGTAAGGATCACAATGTTGTAAAATTAAAATGTGATATACCTGGATAGGATTCGAGTTACAGGAACAAGGGCCAAACCAACCACCCAAGAATGGAATCGTCGAGCGAAAACACTTGACAGCCTCCAAGAAGCAACTTTTCTTGCCACCAGACCTTTCTCCATCAATTAGGAATCTGATGCCGTCACTAAACACATTCCTTAAATTGTAGCCATTTGTTGAGTTTTTTTTTTTTTTTTTTGGTGTCTAATCCGCATATATATCACCATTACCCTTTATTTTCTTGACTGTATATCTCTTAAATGTCAACATATACACGTGTGATTTAGTTTACGAAGATTTTTCAATGCCGAGAACCTCGATCAGAGAGTAAAAAAGGCGTAAGGTCCACAATGGTGTAAAATTAAAATGGGATATACCGGGCTAGGATTCGAGTTACAGGAACAAGCGCCAAACCAACCACCCAAGAATGTAATCGTCGAGCGAAAACACTTGACAACCTCCTAAAATAAGCTTTTCTTGCCACCAGACCTTTCTCCATCAATTAGGAATCTGATGCCGTCACTAAACACATTCCATAAAGTGTAGCCATTTGTTGAGTGTTTTTTTTGGTGTCTAATCTGCATATATATCACCATTGCCCTTGATTTTCTTGACTGTATATCTCTTAAATGTCAACATATACACGTGTGATTTAGTTTACGAAGATTTTTCAATGCCGAGAACCTCGATCAGAGAGTAAAAAAGGCGTAATGTTCACAATGGTGTAAAATTAAAATGGGATATACCTGGCTAGGATTCGAGTTACAGGAACAAGGGCCAAACCAACCACCCAAGAATGGAATTGTCGAGCGAAAAGACTTGACAACCTCCTAGAAGCAGCTTTTCTTGCCACCAGACATTTCTCCATCAATTAAGAATCTGATGCCGTCACTAAACACATTCCTTAAATTGTAGCCATTTGTTGAGTGTGTTTTTTTTTTGTCTAATCCGCATATATATCACCATTGCCCTTGATTTTCTTGACTGTATATCTCTTAAATGTCAACATATACACTTGTGATTTAGTCTATGAAGATTTTTCAATGCCGAGAACCTCGATCAGAGAGTAAAAAAGGCGTAAGGTTCACAATGGTGTAAAATTAAAATGGGATATACCGGGCTAGGATTCGAGTTACAGGAACAAGGGCCAAACCAACCACCCAAGAATGGAATCAACGAGCGAAAACACTTGACAACCTCCTAGAAGCAGCTTTTCTTGCCAACAGACCTTTCTCCATCAATTAGGAATCTGATTCCGTTACTAAACACATTCTTTAAATTGTAGCTATTTGTTGAGTGTTTTTTTTGGTGTCTAATCCGCATACATATCACCATTGCCCCTGATTTTCTTGACTGTATATCTCTTAAATGTCAACATATACACGTGTGATTTAGTTTACGAAGATTTTTCAATGCCGAGAACATCGATCATAGAGTAAAAAAGGCGTAAGGTTCACAATGGTGTAAAATTAAAATGGGATATACCGGGCTAGGATTCAAGTTACAGGAACAAGGGCCAAACCAACCACCCAAGAATGGAATCGTCGAGCGAACACACTTGACAACCTCCTAGAAGCAGCTTTTCTTGACACCAGCCATTTCTCCATCAATTAGGAATCTGATGCTGTCATTAAACACATTCCTTAAATTGTAGCCATTGGTTGAGTGTTTTTTTGGTGTCTAATCTGCATATATATCACCATTGCCCTTGATTTTCTTGACTGTATATCTCTTAAATGTCAACATATACACGTGTGATTTAGTTTACGAAGATTTTTCAATGCCGAGAACCTCGATCAGAGAGTAAAAAAGGCGTAAGGTTCACAATGGTATAAAATTAAAATGGGATATACCGAGCTAGGATTCGAGTTACAGGAACAAATGCCAAACCAACCACCCAAGAATGGAATCGTCAAGCGAAAACTCTTGACAACCTCCTAGAAGCAGCTTTTTTTGACCCCAGACCTTTCTCCATCAATTAGGAATCGGATGCCGTCACTAAACACATTCCTTAAATTGTAGCCATTTGTAGAATGTTTTTTTTTGTGTCTAATCCACATATATATCACCATTGCCCTTGATTTTCTTGACTGTATATCTCTTAAATGTCAACATATACACGTGTGATTTAGTTTATGAAGATTTTTTAATGCCGAGAACCTCGATCAGAGAGTAAAAAAGGCGTAAGGTTCACAATGGTGTAAAATTAAAATGGGATATATCGGGCTAGGATTCGAGTTACAGGAACAAGGGCCAAACCAACCATCCAAGAATGGGATCGTCGAGCGAAAACACTTGACAACATCCTAGAAGCAACTTTTCTTGCCACCAGACCTTTCTCCATCAATTAGGAATCTGATGCCGTCACTAAACACATTCCTTAAATTGTAGCCATTTGTTAAGTGTTTTTTTTTGTGTCTAATCCACATTTATATCACCATTGCCCTTGAGTTTCTTGACTGTATATATCTTAAATGTCAACATATACACGTGTGATTTAGTTTACGAAGATTTTTCAATGCCGAGAACCTTGATCTGAGAGTAAAAAAGGCGTAAGGTTAACAATGGTGTAAAATTAAAATGGGATATGCCGGGCTAGGATTCGGGTTACAGGAACAAGGGCCAAACCAACCACCCAAGAATGGAATCATCAAGCGAAAACCCGTGACAACCTCCTAGAAGCAGCTTTTCTTGCCATCAGACCTTTCTCCATCAGTTAGGAATCTGATGCCGTCACTAAACACATTCCTTAAATTGTAGCCATTTGTTGAGTGTTCTTTTGGTGTCTAATCTGCATTTATATCACCATTACCCTTGATTTTCTTGACTGTATATCTCTTTAATGTCAACATATACACGTGTGATTTAGTTTATGAAGATTTTTCAATGCCGAGAACCTCGATCAGAGAGTAAAAAAGGCGTAAGGTTCACAATGGTGTAAAATTAAAATGGGATATACCGGGCTAGGATTCGAGTTCCAGGAACAAGGGCCAAACCAACCACCCAAGAATGGAATCGTCGAGCGAAAACACTTGACAACCTCCTAGAAGCTGCTTTTCTTGCCACCAGACCTTTCTCCATCAATTAGGAATCTGATGCCGTCACTAAACACATTCCTTAAATTGTAGCCATTTGTTGAGTGTTTTTTTTGTGAGTCTAATCCACATATGTATCACCATTGCCCTTGATTTTCTTGACTGTGTATCTCTTAAATATCAACATATACACGTGTGATTTAGTTTACGAAGATTTTTCAATGCCGAGAACCTCGATCAGAGAGTAAAAAAGGCGTAATGTTCACAATGGTGTAAAATTAAAATGGGATATACCTGGCTAGGATTCGAGTTACAGGAACAAGGGCCAAACCAACCACCCAAGAATGGAATCGTCGTGCGAAAACACTTGACAACCTCCTAGAAGCAACTTTTCTTACCACCAGACCTTTTTCCGTCAATTAGGAATCTGATGCCGTCACTAAACACATTCCTTAAATTGTAGCCATTTGTTGGGTGTTTTTTTTTTTGTGTCTAATCCACATATATATCACCATTGCCCTTGATTTTCTTGACTGTATATCTCTTAAATGTCAACATATACACGTGTGATTTAGTTTACGAAGATTTTTCAATGCCGAGAACATCGATCATAGAGTAAAAAAGGCGTAAGGTTCACAATGGTGTAAAATTAAAATGGGATATACCGGGCTAGGATTCAAGTTACAGGAACAAGGGCCAAACCAACCACCCAAGAATGGAATCGTCGAGCGAACACACTTGACAACCTCCTAGAAGCAGCTTTTCTTGACACCAGCCATTTCTCCATCAATTAGGAATCTGATGCCGTCATTAAACACAATCCTTAAATTGTAGCCATTGGTTGAGTGTTTTTTTGGTGTCTAATCCGCGTATATATCACCATTGCCCTTTATTTTCTTGACTGTATATCTCTTAAATGTCAACATATACACGTGTGATTTAGTTTACGAAGATTTTTCAATGCCGAGAACCTCGATTAGAGAGTAAAAAATGCGTAAGGTTAACAATGGTGTAAAATTAAAATGGGATATACCGGGCTAGGATTCGAGTTACAGGAACAAGGGCCAAACCAACCACCCAAGAATGGAATCATCAAGTGAAAACCCTTGACAACCTCCTAGAAGCAGCTTTTCTTGCCATCAGACCTTTCTCCATCAGTTAGGAATCTGATGCCGTCACTAAACACATTCCTTAAATTGTAGCCATTTGTTGAGTGTTCTTTTGGTGTCTAATCTGCATTTATATCACCATTACCCTTGATTTTCTTGACTGTATATCTCTTTAATGTCAACATATACACGTGTGATTTAGTTTATGAAGATTTTTCAATGCCGAGAACCTCGATCAGAGAGTAAAAAAGGCGTAAGGTTCACAATGGTGTAAAATTAAAATGGGATATACCGGGCTAGGATTCGAGTTCCAGGAACAAGGGCCAAACCAACCACCCAAGAATGGAATCGTCGAGCGAAAACACTTGACAACCTCCTAGAAGCTGCTTTTCTTGCCACCAGACCTTTCTCCATCAATTAGGAATCTGATACCGTCACTAAACACATTCCTTAAATTGTAGCCATTTGTTGAGTGTTTTTTTTTTGTGAGTCTAATCCATATATATATCACCATTGCCCTTGATTTTCTTGACTGTGTATCTCTTAAATATCAACATATACACGTGTGATTTAGTTTACGAAGATTTTTCAATGCCGAGAACCTCGATCAGAGAGTAAAAAAGGCATAATGTTCACAATGGTGTAAAATTAAAATGGGATATACCTGGCTAGGATTCGAGTTACAGGAACAAGGGCCAAACCAACCACCCAAGAATGGAATCGTCGTGCGAAAACACTTGACAACCTCCTAGAAGCAACTTTTCTTACCACCAGACCTTTTTCCGTCAATTAGGAATCTGATGCCGTCACTAAACACATTCCTTAAATTGTAGCCATTTGTTGGGTGTTTTTTTTGTGTCTAATCCACATATATATCACCATTGCCCTTGATTTTCTTGACTGTATATATCTTAAATGTCAACATATACACGTGTGATTTAGTTTACGAAGATTTTTCAATGCCGAGAACCTTGATCAGAGAGTAAAAAAGGCGTAAGGTTAACAATGGTGTAAAATTAAAATGGGATATACCGGGCTAGGATTCGAGTTACAGGAACAAGGGCCAAACCAACCACCCAAGAATGGAATCATCAAGCGAAAACCCTTGACAACCTCCTAGAGGCTGCTTTTCTTGCCATCAGACCTTTCTCCATCAGTTAGGAATCTGATGCCGTCACTAAACACATTCCTTAAATTGTAGCCATTTGTTGAGTGTTCTTTTGGTGTCTAATCTGCATTTATATCACCATTACCCTTGATTTTCTTGACTGTATATCTCTTTAATGTCAACATATACACGTGTGATTTAGTTTATGAAGATTTTTCAATGCCGAGAACCTCGATCAGAGAGTAAAAAAGGCGTAAGGTTCACATTGGTGTAAAATTAAAATGGGATATACCGGGCTAGGATTCGAGTTCCAGGAACAAGGGCCAAACCAACCACCCAAGAATGGAATCGTCGAGCGAAAACACTTGACAACCTCCTAGAAGCAGCTTTTCTTGCCACCAGACCTTTCTCCATCAATTAGGAATCTGATGCCGTCACTAAACACATTCCTTAAATTGTAGCCATTTGTTGAGTGTTTTTTTTGTGAGTCTAATCCACATATATATCACCATTGCCCTTGATTTTCTTGACTGTGTATCTCTTAAATATCAACATATACACGTGTGATTTAGTTTACGAAGATTTTTCAATGCCGAGAACCTCGATCAGAGAGTAAAAAAGGCGTAATGTTCACAATGGTGTAAAATTAAAATGGGATATACCTGGCTAGGATTCGAGTTACAGGAACAAGGGCCAAACGAACCACCCAAGAATGGAATCGTCGTGCGAAAACACTTGACAACCTCCTAGAAGCAACTTTTCTTACCACCAGACCTTTTTCCGTCAATTAGGTATCTGATGCCGTCACTAAACACATTCCTTAAATTGTAGCCATTTGTTGGGTGTTTTTTTTGTGTCTAATCCACATATATATCACCATTGCCCTTGATTTTCTTGACTGTATATCTCTTAAATGTCAACATATACACGTGTGATTTAGTTTACGAAGATTTTTCAATGCCGAGAACATCGATCATAGAGTAAAAAAGGCGTAAGGTTCACAATGGTGTAAAATTAAAATGGGATATACCGGGCTAGGATTCAAGTTACAGGAACAAGGGCCAAACCAACCACCCAAGAATGGAATCGTCGAGCGAACACACTTGACAACCTCCTAGAAGCAGCTTTTCTTGACACCAGCCATTTCTCCATCAATTAGGAATCTGATGCCGTCATTAAACACATTCCTTAAATTGTAGCCATTGGTTGAGTGTTTTTTTGGTGTCTAATCCGCGTATATATCACCATTGCCCTTTATTTTCTTGACTGTATATCTCTTAAATGTCAACATATACACGTGTGATTTAGTTTACGAAGATTTTTCAATGCCGAGAACCTCGATTAGAGAGTAAAAAAGGCGTAAGGTTCACAATGGTATAAAATTAAAATGGGATATACCGAGCTAGGATTCGAGTTACAGGAACAAATGCCAAACCAACCACCCAAGAATTGTAACACCTGTGCCTCCACGGCCATCACACAAATACTGTAGCAATGAAATATTGTATTTCATACTTGGGATTTGTAAAAATATGTGTATCATTTGCACATATCAATTTCTGTTCAATTTCAAACTCTAAATCGCTTTCTGGAAGGTTATACGCGCACCGATGCGTAAATATAACCAGTTTAATGCAACAAACACTCCGGAATAGTGACATTGGCTTAACATACCTTAAATAACCTTTACATAACTTAGAAATAAGTTTTGAAGGCATTGGTATGGCAAAAACAAGTTAATTCGTCTACAGGGACTAAATTTGACAAACTGCGAAAGTATGCCAATTTGAACTGTAACAGACATTCCAGAACATGACCATAAGTTAAACACACCTTAAATATCCTCTACATAGCTTAGAAATAGGCTTTGAGGGGTTCGGTGTGCTAAAATAAACTTTTGGGTCATTCAGGGACTAAAAGTGTCAAAAAGTGCACAAGTTTGCATTTTCGCGCATAACTTACGTTCTGAATACATCCGGACACCCAAAAATTTATGTAAGCATGAATACATTATATTTTAGTGTTCGCCATAAGAAAAATCCATTCGTCGCGTCATTTGGATCGTTTTTCGCGCTTGTGCGCATTCCGTCGTAATTAAGCGAACATCGCGTTCGTACGACCAAACGAACCATCACCCGGCATATTTTTGAGCATGTTTCATGTCCACAATGTTTAGGCAACATTTTAGGGCCTTAAAGTTGGCTTTACGGGCCTTAGAAGTGTCGGAAAAGGCCTTAAACACGTGCAGGGGCTGAAACTGCCATTTTTGAAAGTTTTATGCGGATCAGAAGGGCCATGCGGCCCGCTTTGTATTTGTCTGATCCTCAAGCGGGCCGCTTCCCACTATCAGATCAGATTCAATGTTTTTAAACACAAGTTGCAGCCATTTGATCCTCCACCACATGTTCTAAACTTGCTTAGTCACTAGATAAGGATCATATTTAGCTTCCACAACATTGTGACAAGTGTACGGACTAGATCTTTTCCCCTTTTCCAAGAAACGATCCTAACGGTTACCCGAAAACTATAAATACCCCACCCCCCATTGTTCAAAATCACTAGAAATTTGATTTGAGAAACTCTAAGTTGAAACATTAGTTTCATACCTGAGATTTTCGAATCGAGTTTAGCATTCGGGGACCCTTCGTAAGTAATCTTTCGTTCTTTTCCTTATTTTTACTGCTTTTCGAGTCAGAAAGTCAAACTTTGTTTGACTTTCAGCATTGACCAGTAATGGTCAATGCGAAGTTCGTTTGAACTTCCCAACGTGAGTGTAATCACGTTGGTTATAGTCCCTTGGGACTATGCCTACTGATTACCACGTTGTCTAGGGTCGTAGGGTAAGCGATCTGATAAATCGCTTATACCTTCGAACCCGACCCAGTTTGGTCGATCATTAGGATCTGACCAAATACATTAGGTGACCATAGTAGGTAGGGAATAACCTTCCGAGGTTATACCCTATGGTCACATCGTTTAAGTAGTTGTATGATAGGTAGTTTATATGCCTTAGGTAAATTACCAGAATACCCTTTTCATGCAAAATTGGTAATTTAGCATATGTAACCTAAATTTTTGCCACATAACTGATTATGTAACATGTTTAGGCATATAACACTTGTCATAGGACTAGTTAGGCGGTCTGAACGCGTTTCACGCGCACGACGCGTTAAAGTAGCATAAGCTTCCTAAACGGGTCGTAATGGGTCGAAAGCACTTAGGTTAAGTTTCATTTAGTATGTAGGCTTTGTTAAACCATATCATATGAGTTCCTACACTCATTTGGTTTACAAACCCTAATGCTACCCAATCTTCCGATTTAGGTCCGGTTAATTAACATAGTTACCTATATTAGGTGCCGTTTGATTTCCGTGATCTCTAGCATTGTTTGGTTGTTACTCAAGGACTACTGAGCAATCTCAAGTGAGTACATAGACCCCTCTTTTACTGTTTTCCAAACTGTTTTGGGGTGGAATACATGTGCCTACTTGTTACTTTCATGCTTTCCTGTTTTCACATAATATACCTGCTATGTTCGTTAGTACATTATAGTACATGATTTCAATACATTTTATGCTAGGTGTGCCCATTGTGTGCATTACTTAGTACATCGTTTTACATGACATTTTATGCTAGGTGTGCCCATAGTGTGCATTACTTAGTACATTGTTTTACATCACATCACATGCTATGTATGTTCATTTGTTGCATACTTAGTACAGATTCATTTCATCACATGCTTACATTTTGGTATGACATTTGGTTTGTTTAAATGGGACAATACATTCATTAACATTAGCTACGCCGTTCGTTAGTAGGTAGTGGTACCATAGGAATTGACAACTCCCGTTCCGGACATCCCAGGGAAAGGGGACAGAAAGGAATGACCGAATTCGATGATATTTACGCAGATAATCCTTTAATTTGTTTAAGGGTTTATCACCTCAGTCGCAAGGCTTGGATGTATGCATTATAACAACACCGCATAAATGTTCATTATCAGTATAGCATGCATTTACACATTACATGATTTACATTGATCATGCATTTACACAAGACATAATATTGATTTAAACCAAGTTTTACTTCAATAATTTGCTTTTGTGCATATGGTTTAGTTGAGACATTTCGCTAGCCATACATGACATTTTGACATAGACATTTGACATAGACATTTCGACATAGACATTTTAACATGATTGACATTGATCATGCATTTACACAAAACATAACTTTGATTTAAACCAAGTTTTACTTCAATACTTTGTTTTTGTGCATATGGTTTAGTTGAGACATTTCGCTTGCCATACATGACATATTTGACATAGACATTTGACGTGGATATTTGACATAGACATTTGACATGGATATTTGACATAGACATTTGACATGGATATTTGACATAGACATCTTACATTGATTGGTTTGGTTTGATTAAGTGATTAAGTAACGATGCGTGTGTAATATGATACAAGCATGGTGGATACGCCGCTGGTACTTCCTATATATAAGTGTTTGTATAATATTACATAGCGTAACGTTATTTGAATCATTTCAGTTTGATACATATGACATTTTATACAAATAACATATTTTTCACAAGACATTGTTTTACAACAACTTATCTTATACAAACTCAGTTACATGGTTATTCAGTTAACCATACATTTTTCATTATTTATACATATCATCTGATCTTATCGATTTTCAAATGATTTACAAAACAAAGCAAATAACAAGGTTCATGACTAAACATTTTCTCAAACATAAGTCATGAAACCTATTTTCACAAAACCTATGTATCTCATCGGCATTTTTATGCTGACGTACCATATTTTCACATGTGTTTTTCAGGAGCTGTTGCATAAGATGATCAAGATACACTTAGGCGGACATGGGCCTTAGTGACAATAAAAGATGCAGACTAGTTAATTATGTTGTATTTCCATGTGTGTTTAGACGTTGTAACACTTTTAATCAATAAAACGAAACTTTAATTTCCATGGTTGTGAAACATTAATTCTGTTACAACACTCCCCGATGTTTCCGCCATGTTTTTTATGTTCCACGTGGTCGGGGTGTGACAGAAAAGATGGTATCAGAGCCAATGGTTATAGGGAATTAGGTTATTAGTAATGCTTTGACCTAGTCTATAACCTTCTTAGGACCCTAACGCGAGTTTACTTGCGTTTAGTCATAAAACAATACCGTCACCTATCCTTAGGCGACGATCACAACAAGAACATAAAATTCAAAACCGCTTTGAAAACTAATCATCTGTTCTAGGATGATTGATTACTAGGTTTTGAACCCTCAGTTATAAGGTTTTGAAGTCTCTGTTATATGGTTTTGAACCCCTTTGGTTTTCAAAATCTCGTCAAGGTTTTGGGTTTTAAATAATGTGAACACGTGCAAACTGGAAGGGTGAATGCCTGTATTCTGGGTTTTCTGTCTAGGCAAGCACTTCGTATACATCTCATCAGACGCGAGACCAGTTGTGCTTACCTGGGAATTCTCGGGATGAGTGTTCACTTATAGGCGAGCATGTCTTCAGTGATACATTAATAAGACTTGTTTACTTTGATTAGTCACTGTCTCATTTGTTTGCCTTAGGTAACAAACAAATGATCACAATTTTCATTCGTTACCATTCTGTATTGATTATCCAATAAACCTTTCACTCGTTTCTTCCTATGTCTTCCACTTTCTTCTAGAATGTCTCTTCATCACGATGACGCCCAGATATCCAAGCAGACTGCCAAATTCGCTCAGCGAATAGGCGAAGTAGTCCTGAAGACTGTTGAATTAGCTACTACCATGTATCGTCTCCAGGATGAAGCCACTCAAGAGTCACCAAGACAGGCAGGACCTAGTCAAGTGACAGCACCACCAGCCAAGAAACCAATCGGGGAATCAAAGACCATGGTTGAACGATCGCCTAAGAAGTCAAAGAAGCGAAAGGCTCCTCAAAACTTCGTCGTGGTCGCTCACAATGGTCGAGCCGTTCCCAACCAACCAGCTCAGCCACCTGCAAAGAAAGCATATGCCGGTACTGCACCTCATTGTGCACGCTGCAACGGTCATCACGCGTTACAACAAGTTTGCTGGCAATGCACGACGTGTGGTAAACTTGGGCATTTGGCCAAAGTTTGTCGTTTGGAACAAAATCAGGCTGCTCAGGTTCAAGCTCCAGTTCAAGGGAACGCTGCGAAATTCCCACTGGGTTCATGTTTCAACTGCGGAGAGATTGGTCACTTCCGCCACAACTGCTCAAAGCTTGCTAATGCAAATCCAACCCTTGGATGAGCATTCGGCTGAACAAAGGATATTGATGTCTTATGCCTTTGTTTCTTTTGTTTTCGTGTATTGTGAAACAATATGTCTCGTTCATAAATAAAAGTTGTTGTTCACAATTCTGATATACAAGTATAATTACATGTGTGTATGACTTTTCCTATGATACCTACATCAAGGAACTATGTACATTACAAACTACTCTTGTGATTCTCTCTTTCAAATGATCGCTCATGATTCCTTTGAAAATTTTAAGTACTCGTTTCATTCTAAGATGCGTGGTACAGAAAATAAAGTGACATTATTAGTGATCATGCTTCTGCACATCTGTGCCTTTGAATCCTTGGTTATATAACTAAGGGTATTTCCAAATCTCATACCCATTACGTTTTGATTTTTCAACATACACAGTACCAGTATTTCAAAACAATCTTCATGATCTCAAAACATTTCATATAGTTTGAAAACAATTTTTCTATATGCATTGTCTATGTTATTTCAAAAAAAAAACATTGGCCATGTTATCAAAACCAACCTTCCAAATTTCAAAATATTTCATATAGTCTGAAGACAATATTAACACAATACATTTTCTTATCAAGTGCATGATTTCGAAAAGCATCATTTAATTTTTTTCAAAAACCTTATACATAATTTCAAAATTCATCTCGCATGATTTTAAAACATTTTTGTAAATATATCTACCTAATACACCTACTTTATGATTTCAAAAAGTATTATATAAAGGTTTCAAAAACATTTTTTTTTACCCCATGCATAGTCTTCCAAATATATTTTTTCCTCACACATTTACTTAACCTTCAAATTCTGCTTCATATGTCGCCTTGACATATCTAGCATCTCAACTTCATAAGCATTTTACATCATGTTTTGACCTAAGCACATCCAGTGCAAGGTTTCAAAACATCTTCAACTTCAAAAAAAAATTCATATGGGATCTTTTTATCTTCACAATTAGATCCTTGTGGATGTTTATCATTCAAATCAGAGTCCTTAATTGGATTCCTTATGTACCTTAATTCGAACACTTCGGTTCCTAGTAATCAAAATCGAATTTTCGTTTTGAATCTTTCCATCTTTATAGTTAGATTCTTGATAACGTTTAAAGTACCAAATGAAATCCGCTGAATGGATTCCTAGTGTGCTTTAAATGCATGTATGCAAGTAACAAGACAAATTAACAAACAATTTTGTGGTTATGTGATTATGTGTTTACATATTTGGTGTTTTTCATTTATACATTTTTGTGTTTTTGGTATACTCTGGATATTCGTTATCCAAATCCTCGTAGAATCTTTCATATCTTCATATGAGGGATTCATAGTAGGATATTCAAAGGTACTACCTTAAATCCTTAATAGGCTTCTATGTAATAGTTAAGACCCTTGGATTATATAGTACCACTCCAGACCCTTTCTAGTGGTCTAGTCAAAAGATTGATTCGCAATCTGGTTAAAGGACGACATCTAGTGATGTAGCTGGACAGACTCCTTGATAGTCTATTTAGATCATTTATTGATTTAGTCAAAAGGACTCTATGGCGGTCTAGTCACACTCATCACAGGATTGTTCATTTGGTTTTACTCTACGCATTATAAAATAGACTGTGTGAACTGTGCAAGGAATTGTCTGATTATGGACGCGTACATAATTATGAAATTTAGTGCACAGAAACCCAGTAAGATTTATTATGTGTAAGAACCGATAGCGACAACAATAACAAAATGAGAACGATGTAATGGAGGTACGGTGGACGCACCAATGACGCTTCATATACTTGTATATAAGTATCCCTCTTACATTGCAATCATGATGTTATTAAAGGTTACTAGAAGTTCAGAACCCTAACCAATGTTGTTCGATCTTTTCAACTTCATGTTTTCAAGCTCTCACAAGTTTCCTCTAAATAAATTTCGGGACGAAATTTCCTAAAGTAGGGGAGACTGTAACACCTGTGCCTCCACGGCCATCACACAAATACTGTAGCAATGAAATACTGTATTTCATACTTGGGATTTGTAAAAATATGTGTATCATTTGCACATATCAATTTCTGTTCAATTTCAAACTCTAAATCGCTTTCTGGAAGGTTATACGCGCACCGATGCGTAAATATAACCAGTTTAATGCAACAAACACTCCGGAATAGTGACATTGGCTTAACATACCTTAAATAACCTTTACATAACTTAGAAATAAGTTTTGAAGGCATTGGTATGGCAAAAACAAGTTAATTCGTCTACAGGGACTAAATTTGACAAACTGCGAAAGTATGCCAATTTGAACTGTAACAGACATTCCAGAACATGACCATAAGTTAAACACACCTTAAATATCCTCTACATAGCTTAGAAATAGGCTTTGAGGGGTTCGGTGTGCTAAAATAAACTTTTGGGTCATTCAGGGACTAAAAGTGTCAAAAAGTGCACAAGTTTGCATTTTCGCGCATAACTTACGTTCTGAATACATCCGGACACCCAAAAATTTATGTAAGCATGACTACATTATATTTTAGTGTTCGCCATAAGAAAAATCCATTCGTCGCGTCATTTGGATCGTTTTTCGCGCTTGTGCGCATTCCGTCGTAATTAAGCGAACATCGCGTTCGTACGACCAAACGAACCATCACCCGGCATATTTTTGAGCATGTTTCATGTCCACAATGTTTAGGCAACATTTTAGGGCCTTAAAGTTGGCTTTACGGGCCTTAGAAGTGTCGGAAAAGGCCTTAAACACGTGCAGGGGCTGAAACTGCCATTTTAGGGCCTTAAAGTTGGCTTTACGGGCCTTAGAAGTGTCGGATCAGAAGGGCCATGCGGCCCGCTTTGTATTTGTCTGATCCTGAAGCGGGCCGCTTCCCACTATCAGATCAGATTCAATGTTTTTAAACACAAGTTGCAGCCATTTGATCCTCCACCACATGTTCTAAACTTGCTTAGTCACTAGATAAGGATCATATTTAGCTTCCACAACATTGTGACAAGTGTACGGACTAGATCTTTTCCCCTTTTCCAAGAAACGATCCTAACGGTTACCCGAAAACTATAAATACCCCACCCCCCATTGTTCAAAATCACTAGAAATTTGATTTGAGAAACTCTAAGTTGAAACATTAGTTTCATACCTAAGATTTTCGAATCGAGTTTAGCATTCGGGGACCCTTCGTAAGTAATCTTTCGTTCTTTTCCTTATTTTTACTGCTTTTCGAGTCAGAAAGTCAAACTTTGTTTGACTTTCAGCATTGACCAGTAATGGTCAATGCGAAGTTCGTTTGAACTTCGCAACGTGAGTGTAATCACGTTGGTTATAGTCCCTTGGGACTATGCCTACTGATTACCACGTTGTCTAGGGTCGTAGGGTAAGCGATCTGATAAATCGCTTATACCTTCGAACCCGACCCAGTTTGGTCGATCATTAGGATCTGACCAAATACATTAGGTGACCATAGTAGGTAGGGAATAACCTTCCGAGGTTATACCCTATGGTCACATCGTTTAAGTAGTTGTATGATAGGTAGTTTATATGCCTTAGGTAAATTACCAGAATACCCTTTTCATGCAAAATTGGTAATTTAGCATATGTAACCTAAATTTTTGCCACATAACTGATTATGTAACATGTTTAGGCATATAACACTTGTCATAGGACTAGTTAGGCGGTCTGAACGCGTTTCACGCGCACGACGCGTTAAAGTAGCATAAGCTTCCTAAACGGGTCGTAATGGGTCGAAAGCACTTAGGTTAAGTTTCATTTAGTATGTAGGCTTTGTTAAACCATATCATATGAGTTCCTACACTCATTTGGTTTACAAACCCTAATGCTACCCAATCTTCCGATTTAGGTCCGGTTAATTAACATAGTTACCTATATTAGGTGCCGTTTGATTTCCGTGATCTCTAGCATTGTTTGGTTGTTACTCAAGGACTACTGAGCAATCTCAAGTGAGTACATAGACCCCTCTTTTACTGTTTTCCAAACTGTTTTGGGGTGGAACACATGTGCCTACTTGTTACTTTCATGCTTTCCTGTTTTCACATAATATACCTGCTATGTTCGTTAGTACATTATAGTACATGATTTCAATACATTTTATGCTAGGTGTGCCCATTGTGTGCATTACTTAGTACATCGTTTTACATGACATTTTATGCTAGGTGTGCCCATAGTGTGCATTACTTAGTACATTGTTTTACATCACATGCTATGTATGTTCATTTGTTGCATACTTAGTACAGATTCATTTCATCACATGCTTACATTTTGGTATGACATTTGGTTTGTTTAAATGGGACAATACATTCATTAACATTAGCTACGCCGTTCGTTAGTAGGTAGTGGTACCATAGGAATTGACAACTCCCGTTCCGGACATCCCAGGGAAAGGGGACAGAAAGGAATGGCCGAATTCGATGATATTTACGCAGATAATCCTTTAATTTGTTTAAGGGTTTATCACCTCAGTCGCAAGGCTTGGATGTATGCATTATAACAACACCGCATAAATGTTCATTATCAGTATAGCATGCATTTACACATTACATGATTTACATTGATCATGCATTTACACAAGACATAATATTGATTTAAACCAAGTTTTACTTCAATAATTTGCTTTTGTGCATATGGTTTAGTTGAGACATTTCGCTAGCCATACATGACATTTTGACATAGACATTTGACATAGACATTTCGACATAGACATTTTAACATGATTGACATTGATCATGCATTTACACAAAACATAACTTTGATTTAAACCAAGTTTTACTTCAATACTTTGTTTTTGTGCATATGGTTTAGTTGAGACATTTCGCTTGCCATACATGACATATTTGACATAGACATTTGACGTGGATATTTGACATAGACATTTGACATGGATATTTGACATAGACATTTGACATGGATATTTGACATAGACATCTTACATTGATTGGTTTGGTTTGATTAAGTGATTAAGTAACGATGCGTGTGTAATATGATACAAGCATGGTGGATACGCCGCTGGTACTTCCTATATATAAGTGTTTGTATAATATTACATAGCGTAACGTTATTTGAATCATTTCAGTTTGATACATATGACATTTTATACAAATAACATATTTTTCACAAGACATTGTTTTACAACAACTTATCTTATACAAACTCAGTTACATGGTTATTCAGTTAACCATACATTTTTCATTATTTATACATATCATCTGATCTTATCGATTTTCAAATGATTTACAAAACAAAGCAAATAACAAGGTTCATGACTAAACATTTTCTCAAACATAAGTCATGAAACCTATTTTCACAAAACCTATGTATCTCACCGGCATTTTTATGCTGACGTACCATATTTTCACATGTGTTTTTCAGGAGCTGTTGCATAAGATGATCAAGATACACTTAGGCGGACATGGGCCTTAGTGACAATAAAAGATGCAGACTAGTTAATTATGTTGTATTTCCATGTGTGTTTAGACGTTGTAACACTTTTAATCAATAAAACGAAACTTTAATTTCCATGGTTGTGAAACATTAATTCTGTTACAACACTCCCCGATGTTTCCGCCATGTTTTTTATGTTCCACGTGGTCGGGGTGTGACAAGAATGGAATCGTCAAGCGAAAACTCTTGACAACCTCCTAGAAGCAGCTTTTTTTGACCCCAGACCTTTCTCCATCAATTAGGAATCGGATGCCGTCACTTAACACATTCCTTAAATTGTAGCCATTTGTAGAATGTTTTTTTTGTGTCTAATCCACATATATATCACCATTGCCCTTGATTTTCTTGACTGTATATCTCTTAAATGTCAACATATACACGTGTGATTTAGTTTATGAAGATTTTTCAATGCCGAGAACCTCGATCAGAGAGTAAAAAGGGCGTAAGGTTCACAATGGTGTAAAATTAAAATGGGATATATCGGGCTAGGATTCGAGTTACAGGAACAAGGGCCAAACCAACCACCCAAGAATGGGATCGTCGAGCGAAAACACTTGACAACATCCTAGAAGCAGCTTTTCTTGCCACCAGACCTTTCTCCATCAATTAGGAATCTGATGCCGTCACTAAACACATTCCTTAAATTGTAGCCATTTGTTGAGTGTTTTTTTTTGTGTCTAATCCACATTTATATCACCATTGCCCTTGAGTTTCTTGACTGTATATATCTTAAATGTCAACATATACACGTGTGATTTAGTTTACGAAGATTTTTCAATGCCGAGAACCTTGATCAGAGAGTAAAAAAGGCGTAAGGTTAACAATGGTGTAAAATTAGAATGGGATATACCGGGCTAGGATTCGAGTTACAGGAACAAGGGCCAAACCAACCACCCAAGAATGGAATCATCAAGCGAAAACCCTTGACAACCTCCTAGAAGCAGCTTTTCTTGCCATCAGACCTTTCTCCATCTGTTAGGAATCTGATGCCGTCACTAAACACATTCCTTAAATTGTAGCCATTTGTTGAGTGTTCTTTTGGTGTCTAATCTGCATTTATATCACCATTACCCTTGATTTTCTTGACTGTATATCTCTTTAATGTCAACATATACACGTGTGATTTAGTTTATGACGATTTTTCAATGCCGAGAACCTCGATCAGAGAGTAAAAAAGGCGTAAGGTTCACAATGGTGTAAAATTAAAATGGGATATACCGGGCTAGGATTCGAGTTCCAGGAACAAGGGCCAAACCAACCACCCAAGAATGGAATCGTCGAGCGAAAACACTTGACAACCTCCTAGAAGCAGCTTTTCTTGCCACCAGACCTTTCTCCATCAATTAGGAATCTGATGCCGTCACTAAACACATTCCATAAATTGTAGCCATTTGTTGAGTGTTTTTTTTGTGAGTCTAATCCACATATATATCACCATTGCCCTTGATTTTCTTGACTGTGTATCTCTTAAATATCAACATATACACGTGTGATTTAGTTTACGAAGATTTTTCAATCCCGAGAACCTCGATCAGAGAGTAAAAAAGGCGTAATGTTCACAATGGTGTAAAATTAAAATGGGATATACCTGGCTAGGATTCGAGTTACAGGAACAAGGGCCAAACGAACCACCCAAGAATGGAATCGTCGTGCGAAAACACTTGACAACCTCCTAGAAGCAACTTTTCTTACCACCAGACCTTTTTCCGTCAATTAGGAATCTGATGCCGTCACTAAACACATTCCTTAAATTGTAGCCATTTGTTGGGTGTTTTTTTTTGTGTCTAATCCACATATATATCACCATTGCCCTTGATTTTCTTGACTGTATATCTCTTAAATGTCAACATATACACGTGTGATTTAGTTTACGAAGATTTTTCAATGCCGAGAACATCGATCATAGAGTAAAAAAGGCGTAAGGTTCACAATGGTGTAAAATTAAAATGGGATATACCGGGCTAGGATTCAAGTTACAGGAACAAGGGCCAAACCAACCACCCAAGAATGGAATCGTCGAGCAAACACACTTGACAACCTCCTAGAAGCAGCTTTTCTTGACACCAGCCATTTCTCCATCAATTAGGAATCTGATGCCGTCATTAAACACATTCCTTAAATTGTAGCCATTGGTTGAGTGTTTTTTTGGTGTCTAATCCGCGTATACATCACCATTGCCCTTTATTTTCTTGACTGTATATCTCTTAAATGTCAACATATACACGTGTGATTTAGTTTACGAAGATTTTTCAATGCCGAGAACCTCGATTAGAGAGTAAAAAAGGCGTAAGGTTCACAATGGTATAAAATTAAAATGGGATATACCGAGCTAGGATTCGAGTTACAGGAACAAATGCTAAACCAACCACCCAAGAATGGAATCGTCAAGCGAAAACTCTTGACAACCTCCTAGAAGCAGCTTTTTTTGACCCCAGACCTTTCTCCATCAATTAGGAATCGGATGCCGTCACTAAACACATTCCTTAAATTGTAGCCATTTGTAGAATGTTTTTTTTTTGTGTCTAATCCACATATAAATCACCATTGCCCTTGATTTTCTTGACTGTATATCTCTTAAATGTCAACATATACACGTGTGATTTAGTTTATGAAGATTTTTCAATGCCGAGAACCTCGATCAGAGAGTAAAAAAGGCGTAAGGTTCACAATGGTGTAAAATTAAAATGGGATATATCGGGCTAGGATTCGAGTTACAGGAACAAGGGCCAAACCAACCACCCAAGAATGGGATCGTCGAGCGAAAACACTTGACAACATCCTAGAAGCAGCTTTTCTTGCCACCAGACCTTTCTCCATCAATTAGGAATCTGATGCCGTCACTAAACACATTCCTTAAATTGTAGCCATTTGTTGAGTGTTTTTTTTTTTGTGTCTAATCCACATTTATATCACCATTGCCCTTGAGTTTCTTGACTGTATATATCTTAAATGTCAACATATACACGTGTGATTTAGTTTACGAAGATTTTTCAATGCCGAGAACCTTGATCAGAGAGTAAAAAAGGCGTAAGGTTAACAATGGTGTAAAATTAAAATGGGATATACCGGGCTAGGATTCTAGTTACAGGAACAAGGGCCAAACCAACCACCCAAGAATGGAATCATCAAGCGAAAACCCTTGACAACCTCCTAGAAGCAGCTTTTCTTGCCATCAGACCTTTCTCCATCTGTTAGGAATCTGATGCCGTCACTAAACACATTCCTTAAATTGTAGCCATTTGTTGAGTGTTCTTTTGGTGTCTAATCTGCATTTATATCACCATTACCCTTGATTTTCTTGACTGTATATCTCTTTAATGTCAACATATACACGTGTGATTTAGTTTATGAAGATTTTTCAACGCCGAGAACCTCGATCAGAGAGTAAAAAAGGCGTAAGGTTCACAATGCTGTAAAATTAAAATGGGATATACCGGGCTAGGATTCGAGTTCCAGGAACAAGGGCCAAACCAACCACCCAAGAATGGAATCGTCGAGCGAAAACACTTGACAACCTCCTAGAAGCAGCTTTTCTTGCCACCAGACCTTTCTCCATCAATTAGGAATCTGATGCCGTCACTAAACACATTCCTTAAATTGTAGCCATTTGTTGAGTGTTTTTTTTTGTGAGTCTAATCCACATATATATCACCATTGCCCTTGATTTTCTTGACTGTGTATCTCTTAAATATCAACATATACACGTGTGATTTAGTTTACGAAGATTTTTCAATGCCGAGAACCTCGATCAGAGAGTAAAAAAGGCGTAATGTTCACAATGGTGTAAAATTAAAATGGGATATACCTGGCTAGGATTCGAGTTACAGGAACAAGGGCCAAACGAACCACCCAAGAATGGAATCGTCGTGCGAAAACACTTGACAACCTCCTAGAAGCAACTTTTCTTACCACCAGACCTTTTTCCGTCAATTAGGAATCTGATGCCGTCACTAAACACATTCCTTAAATTGTAGCCATTTGTTGGGTGTTTTTTTTGTGTCTAATCCACATATATATCACCATTGCCCTTGATTTTCTTGACTGTATATCTCTTAAATGTCAACATATACACGTGTGATTTAGTTTACGAAGATTTTTCAATGCCGAGATCATCGATCATAGAGTAAAAAAGGCGTAAGGTTCACAATGGTGTAAAATTAAAATGGGATATACCGGGCTAGGATTCAAGTTACAGGAACAAGGGCCAAACCAACCACCCAAGAATGGAATCGTCGAGCGAACACACTTGACAACCTCCTAGAAGCAGCTTTTCTTGACACCAGCCATTTCTCCATCAATTAGGAATCTGATGCCGTCATTAAACACATTCCTTAAATTGTAGCCATTGGTTGAGTGTTTTTTTGGTGTCTAATCCGCGTATATATCACCATTGCCCTTTATTTTCTTGACTGTATATCTCTTAAATGTCAACATATACACGTTTGATTTAGTTTACGAAGATTTTTCAATGCCGAGAACCTCGATTAGAGAGTAAAAAAGGCGTAAGGTTCACAATGGTATAAAATTAAAATGGGATATACCGAGCTAGGATTCGAGTTACAGGAACAAATGCCAAACCAACCACCCAAGAATGGAATCGTCAAGCGAAAACTCTTGACAACCTCCTAGAAGCAGCTTTTTTTGCCCCCAGACCTTTCTCCATCAATTAGGGATCGGATGCCGTCACTAAACACATTCCTTAAATTGTAGCCATTTGTAGAATGTTTTTTTTTGTGTCTAATCCACATATATATCACCATTGCCCTTGATTTTCTTGACTGTATATCTCTTAAATGTCAACATATACACGTGTGATTTAGTTTATGAATATTTTTCAATGCCGAGAACCTCTATCAGAGAGTAAAAAAGGCGTAAGGTTCACAATGGTGTAAAATTAAAATGGGATATATCGGGCTAGGATTCGAGTTACGGGAACAAGGGCCAAACCAACCACCCAAGAATGGGATCGTCGAGCGAAAACACTTGACAACATCCTAGAAGCAGCTTTTCTTGCCACCAAACCTTTCTCCATCAATTAGGAATCTGATGCCATCACTAAACAAATTCCTTAAATTGTAGCCATTTGTTGAGTGTTTTTTTTGTGTCTAATCCGCATATATATCACCATTGCCCTTGATTTTCTTGACTGTATATCTCTTAAATGTCAACATATACACCTGTGATTTAATGTACGTAGATTTTTCAATGTCGAGAACCTCGATCAGAGAGTAAAAAAGGCGTAAGGTTCACAATGGTGTAAAATTAAAATGGGATATACCGGGCTAGGATTCGAGTTACAGGAACAAGGGCCAAACCAACCACCCAAGAATGGAATCATCAAGCGAAAACCCTTGACAACCTCCTAGAAGAAGCTTTTCTTGCCATCAGACCTTTCTCCATCAGTTAGGAATCTGATGCCGTCACTAAACACATTCCTTAAATTGTAGCCATTTGTTGAGTGTTCTTTTGGTGTCTAATCCGCGTTTATATCACCATTACCCTTGATTTTCTTGACTGTATATCTCTTTAATGTCAACATATACACGTGTGATTTAGTTTATGAAGATTTTTCAATGCCGAGAACCTCGATCAGAGAGTAAAAAAGGCGTAAGGTTCACAATGGTGTAAAATTAAAATGGGATATACCGGGCTAGGATTCGAGTTACAGGAAAAAGGGCCAAACCAACCACCAAGGAATGGAATCGTCGAGCGAAAACACTTGACAACCTCCTAGAAGCAGCTTTTCTTGCCACCAGACCTTTCTCCATCAATTAGGAATATGATGCCGTCACTAAACACATTCCTTAAATTGTAGCCATTTGTTGAGTGTTTTTTTTTTTGTGTGTCTAATCCACATATATATCACCATTGCCCTTGATTTTCTTGACTGTGTATCTCTTAAATATCAACATATACACGTGTGATTTAGTTTACGAAGATTTTTCAATGCCGAGAACCTCGATCAGAGAGTAAAAAAGGCGTAAGGTTCACAATGGTGTAAAATTAAAATGGGATATACCAGGCTAGGATTCGAGTTACAGGAACAAGGGCGAAACCAACCACCCAAGAATGGAATCGTCGAGCGAAAACACTTGACAACCTCCTAGAGGCCGCTTTTCTTGCCACCAGTCCTTTCTCCTTCAATTAGGAATCTGATGCCGTCACCAAACACATTCCTTAAATTGTAGCCATTTGTTGAGTGTTTTTTTTTTGTGTGTAATCCGCATATATATCACCATTGCCCTTGATTTTCTTAACTGTATATCTCTTAAAAGTCAACATATACATGTGTGATTTAGTTTATGAAGATTTTTCAATGCCGAGAACCTCGATCAGAGAGTAAAAAAGGCGTAAGGTTCACAATGGTGTAAAATTAAAATGGGATATACCGGGCTAGGATTCGAGTTACAGGAACAAGGGCCAAACCAACCACCCAAGAATGGAATCGTCGAGCGAAAACACTTGACAACCTCCTAGAAGCAGCTTTTCTTGCCACCAGACCTTTCTCCATCAATTAGGAATCTGATGCCGTCACTAAACACATTCCTTAAATTGTAGCCATTTGTTGAGTGTTTTTTTTGTGTGTCTAATCCACATATATATCACCATTGCCCTTGATTTTCTTGACTGTGTATTTCTTAAATATCAACATATACACGTGTGATTTAGTTTACGAAGATTTTTCAATGCCGAGAACCTCGATCAGAGAGTAAAAAAGGCGTAAGGTTAACAATGGTGTAAAATTAAAATGGGATATACCAGGCTAGGATTCGAGTTACGGGAACAAGGGCCAAACCAACCACCCAAGAATGGATTCGTCGAGCGAAAACACTTGACAACCTCCTAGAAGCCGCTTTTCTTGCCACCAGCCCTTTCTCCTTCAATTAGGAATCTGATGCCGTCACCAAACACATTCCTTAAATTGTAGCCATTTGTTGAATGTTTTTTTTTTGTGTGTAATCCGCATATATATCACCATTGCCCTTGATTATCTTAACTGTATATCTCTTAAAAGTCAACATATACACGTGTGATTTAGTTTACGAAGATTTTTTAATGCCGAGAACCTCGATCAGACTGTGAAAAAGGCGTAACGTTCACAATGGTGGAAAATTAAAATGGGATATACCGGGCTAGGATTCGAGTTACAGGAACAAGGGCCAAACCAACCACCCAAGAATGGAATCGTCGAGCGAAAACACTTGAAAACATCCAAGAAGCAGCTTTTCTTGCCACCAGACCTTTCTCCATCAATTAGGAATCTGATGCCGTCACTAAACAAATTCCTTAAATTGTAGCCATTTGTTGAGTGTTTTTTTTTTTTGTGTCTAATCCGCATATATATCACCATTGCCCTTGATTTTCTTGACTGTATATCTCTTAAATGTCAATATATACACGTGTGATTTAGTGTACGTAGATTTTTCAATGTCGAGAACCTCGATCAGAGAGTAAAAAAGACGTAAGGTTCACAATGGTGTAAAATTAAAATGGGATATACCGGGCTAGGATTCGAGTTACAGGAACAAGGGCCAAGCCAACCACCCAAGAATGGAATCGTCAAGTGAAAACACTTGACAACCTCCAAGAAGCAGATTTTCTTGCCACCAGACCATTCTCCATCAATTGGGAATCTGATGTCGTCACTAAACACATTCCTTAAATTGTAGCCATTTGTTGAGTGTTTTTTTATGTCTAATCCGCATATATATCACCATCGCCCTTGATTTTCTAGACTGTATATCTCTTAAATGCCAACATATACACGTGTGATTTAGTTTACGAAGATTTTTCAATGCCGAGAACCTCGATCAGAGAGTAAAAAAGGCGTAAGGTTCACAATGGTGTAAAATTAAAATGGGATATATCGGGCGAGGATTCGAGTTACAGGAACAAGGGCCAAACCAAGCACCCATGAATGGAATCGTCGAGCGAAAACACTTGACAACCTCCAAGAAGCAGCTTTTCTTGCCACCAGACCTTTCTCCATCAATTAGGAACCTGATGCCATCACTAAACAAATTCCTTAAATTGTAGCCATTTGTTGAGTGTTTTTTTTTTGTCTAATCCGCATATATATCACCATTGCCCTTGATTTTCTTGACTGTATAACTCTTAAATGTCAACATATACACGTATGATTTAGTTTACGAAGATTTTTTAATGCCGAGAACCTCGATCAGAGAGTAAAAAAGGCGTAAGGTTAACAATGGTGTAAAATTAAAATGGGATATACCAGGCTAGGATTCGAGTTACAGGAACAAGGGCCAAACCAACCTCCCAAGAATGGAATCGTCAAGCGAAAACCCTTGACAACCTCCTAGAAGCAGCTTTTCTTGCCATCAGACCTTTCTCCATCAATTAGGAATCTGATGCCGTCACTAAACACATTCCTTAAATTGTAGCCATTTGTTGAGTGTTCTTTTGGTGTCTAATCCGCATTTATATCACCATTACCCTTGATTTTCTTGATTGTATATCTCTTAAATGTCAACATATACACGTGTGATTTAGTTTACGAAGATTTTTCAATGCCGAGAACCTCTATCAGAGAGTAAAAAATAAGGTTCACAATGGTGTAAAATTAAAATGGGATATGCCGGGCTAGGATTCGAGTTACAGGAACAAGGGCCAAACCAACCACCCAAGAATGGAATCGTCGAGCGAAAACACTTGACAACCTCCTAGAAGCAGCTTTTCTTGCCACTAGACCTTTCTCCATCAATTAGGAATCTGATGCCGTCACTAAACACATTCCTTAAATTGTAGCCATTTGTTGAGTGTTTTTTTTTGTGTGTCTAATCAGCTTATATATCACCATTGTCCTTGATTTTCTTGACTGTATATCTCTTAAATATCAACATATACACGTGTGATTTAGTTTACGAAGATTTTTCAATGCCGAGAACCTCGATCAGAGAGTAAAAAAGGCGTAAGGTTCACAATCGTGTAAAATTAAAATGGGATATACCAGGCTAGAATTCGAGTTACAGGAACAAGGGCCAAACCAACCTCCCAAGAATGGAATCGTCGAGCGAAAACACTTGACAAACTCCTAGAAGCCGCATTTCTTGCCACCAGCCCTTTCTCCATCAATTAGGAATCTGATGCCGTCACTAAACACATACTTTAAATTGTAGCCATTTGTTGAGTGTTTTTTTTTGTGTGTAATCCGCATATATATCACCATTGCCCTTGATTTTCTTAACTGTATATCTCTTAAATGTCAACATATACACGTGTGATTTAGTTTACGAAGATTTTTCAATGCCGAGAACATCGATCAGACTGTGAAAAAGGCATAAGGTTCACAATGGTGTAAAATTAAAATGGGATATACCGGGCTAGGATTCGAGTTACAGGAACAAGGGCCAAACTAACCACCCAAGAATGGAATCGTCAAGCGAAAACACTTGACAACCTCCTAGAAGTAGCATTTCTTGCCACCAAACCTTTCTCCATCAATTAGGAATCTGATGCCGTCACTAAACACATTCCTTAAATTGTAGCCATTTGTTGAGTGTTTTTTTTATGTCTAATCCGCATATATATCACCATCGCCCATGATTTTCTTGACTGTATATCTCTTAAATGCCAACATATACACGTGTGATTTAGTTTACGAAGATTTTTCAATGCCGAGAACCTCGATCAGAGAGTAAAAAAGGCGTAAGGTTCACAATCGTGTAAAATTAAAATGGGATATACCAGGCTAGAATTCGAGTTACAGGAACAAGGGCCAAACCAACCTCCCAAGAATGGAATCGTCGAGCGAAAACACTTGACAAACTCCTAGAAGCCGCATTTCTTGCCAGCAGCCCTTTCTCCATCAATTAGGAATCTGATGCCGTCACTAAACACATACTTTAAATTGTAGCCATTTGTTGAGTGTTTTTTTTTTGTGTGTAATCCGCATATATATCACCATTGCCCTTGATTTTCTTAACTGTATATCTCTTAAATGTCAACATATACACGTGTGATTTAGTTTACGAAGATTTTTCAATGCCGAGAACATCGATCAGACTGTGAAAAAGGCATAAGGTTCACAATGGTGTAAAATTAAAATGGAATATACCGGGCTAGGATTCGAGTTACAGGAACAAGGGCCAAACTAACCACCCAAGAATGGAATCGTCAAGCGAAAACACTTGACAACCTCCTAGAAGTAGCATTTCTTGCCACCAAACCTTTCTCCATCAATTAGGAATCTGATGCCGTCACTAAACACATTCCTTAAATTGTAGCCATTTGTTGAGTGTTTTTTTTATGTCTAATCCGCATATATATCACCATCGCCCATGATTTTCTTGACTGTATATCTCTTAAATGCCAACATATACACGTGTGATTTAGTTTACGAAGATTTTTCAATGCCGAGAACCTCGATCAGAGAGTAAAAAAGGCGTAAGGTTCACAATGGTGTAAAATTGAAATGGGATATACCGGGCTAGGATTCGGGTTACAGGAACAAGGGCCAAACCAACCACCCAAGAATGGAATCGTCGAGCGAAAACACTTGACAACCTCCAAGAAGCATCTTTTCTTGCCACCAGACCTTTCTCCATCAATTAGGAATCTGATGCCATCACTAAACAAATTCCTTAAATTGTATCCATTTGTTGAGTGTGTTTTTTTGTGTCTAATCCGCATATATATCACCATTGCCCTTGATTTTCTTGACTGTATATCTCTTAAATGTCAACATATACACGTGTGATTAAGTGTACGAAGATTTTTCAATGTCGAGAACCTCGATCAGAGAGTAAAAAAGGCGTAAGGTTCACAATGGTGTAAAATTAAAATGGGATATACCGGGCTAGGATTCGAGTTACAGGAACAAGGGCCAAGCCAACCACCCAAGAATGGAATCGTCGAGTGAAAACACTTGACAACCTCCTAGAAGCAGCTTTTCTTGCCACCAGACCTTTCTCCATCAATTAGGAATCCGATGCCGTCACTAAACACATTCCTTAAATTGTAGCCATTTGTTGAGTGTTTTTTTTGGTGTCTAATCCGCATATATATCACCGTTGCCCTTGATTTTCTTGACTGTATATCTCTTAAATGTTGTTGGTGCATACGTCTATCGACTTCGTCTTGTATCGAGTCTTGTATGTGTTTAGATAGATCAGGGCACGCAAAACGAGAAAAATGTGTTTGTAGGTATTTCGCACGAAATTATATTTCGTGTGAAACTAATTTCGTTTGGGCTGGTCCATGCGAAATTAGCTAGCCTATAAATAGGTGCCTTGTGATTTCGTTTGAAGGAGTTCCAACTTTCCGGTTTGAGAGCCGAAGTGCTGCCGAAGTGTCTACTCGCTATACAACTTTGTCAAATCAATCAAAAGACAGTTTAAAGTGAATATCTAGCTGAATTGAACTTGATACATTTGTTTCCGCCTCTCGTATTGAGCAAAAACTCTTCTGAACGACTCATTCGGGTCAGAAAACGATCCTACAAGTGGTATAAGAGCTCAGGAGGAAGAGTTCTTACCAATTCAGCTGCAAAATCTGATTTCTACACCCTCTTTTTCAAAATTAACAAGTTTTCACGGTCTAAATGCTTTGAATTTCACACATTATATGCGAAACTGTGTTTTAACAAAGCCTTGAAAGAATTGGACCTAAAATCAGCTTAAAACCTGATCAATTTTGGCAAAAACAGCTCGAGATGATGACATCAGCAGTATTTCGCATGAAATAAGGTTCTAATTTCGCACGAAATAGCCTTATTTCGCACCAGATTGTCATTTCGTTTGAAAAGGATACTTCATTTCACACGAAATTACCTATTTCGTACGAAATCACATAATTTCGCTTGAAGATTCAGCTATTTCATACGAAATTACTTATTTCGCTTGAAACCAGTGTATTTCGCTTGGAGGTATATTTCGTTTGAAAAATAAGTTTGTGATATTTTGAAACCGAATCATGGAAGAAGAGTTTTACAACGCCTTTGCTACTCCGATAAGTATTGTTCAGAACACAATGTTAGAAAATGAAACGGGAACTATGCAAAAACCGCCAAAACTCATTAATATCGAGGAGTATAAAGGATGGGAAGAACAATTTGAGAATTGGGTACAAGCAAATTACTTGGATGCTTGGGAATGTGTTGAAATGAAATATATTATACCAATGACTGATGATGAGGAGATTATTGCAATTAAAGATCTAAGTGCAGAAGAGAAAAAGAAATACAAAGATGAAAAGATGATGACGAGTTTATTGCATCAAGCTGTTAAGAAAGATATCTTGGTTTTATTGCAACACAATGGAACTGCTTATTCAATTTGGAAAACTTTAAAATCAAAGTTTGTTGGAAGCAAAGAAATGATTAAGAACAAGAAATCGCTTTTGAAGAAAGAATTTGATCTATTTCGTGGTTTGAGGACTGAAAGCACTAAGCAGATCATTGAAAGATATTGTAATTTGTTAGTCAACATGAAGAGAGTGAGCATCACAAAGGATAATGAAGAATTGATTGAGAAGCTAGCTGATGCGTTGCCACATGAAACTTGGGGCACATACCTCATGATGTTGAGAAATAAGAAGGAATTTGGGAATCTAACACTGAGTAAGTTCATTGAAAAGCTTGAAGCTCAAGAGATGGAACAAAGGAAGATCTCAAGAATGAAAGATTTTGATGGAGAACAAGATATCGGTCTTTATTACAAATGAGGTATTAGTGATAAGACCAACATGTCACCAAAGGTTGAGACTGCATTCAATGCTAAGAGTTCATCTGGAGGGTCATCTAAAGGATCAAATAGCAAAACAAGTTTTTCTTCATATCCATCATTTGATACACACCTGTCAACAACAAAGAATGGCAAAGTTATTAAATGCAACATTGCATTAAATCTTGAAAATGATCAGAATTATTCAGAAGAAGTTGCAAAAAGTCACATGTCTTTATTAGTGACTGTTTTACAGTCATATGGGAGTTTAGTTGCAGGAAAGATTGGGAATCCAATGTTGACAAACGAGGATTACGATCAGATAGATGCTGAGGAGATGGAGTTAATGGACATAAAGTGGTGTTTGGCGAGTGTTTTGAGAAGAGCCGAAAAGTTTAAACAAATTACGGGAAGAGATTATTTTCGTGATGCAAATGTTTCTACTTTAGGTTTTGATAAATCTAAAGTTACTTGTTTTCGTTGCAGGGAAAAAGGACATTTCAAGAGAGAATGCACAAATCGCGAGGCAAGTGGAGCTCAAAATCCGTTCAACAACAATGACTACTATCGGAAAGCAATTTATCATCAAGTTGCTCAACAATCACATCAACAACAACCGCAAACTGCTCATGCCAGGAAGGAGATTGAAGAATCATTAAAGTGAGCGTGTATGGTGAATCAAGATGATAAAAAGTCAACAAAAGGATCCAGTTGGGATAAATATATTTCAGCTGACAGCAAAGCATGTCTGATAGATCAAGATGATGAAAGACTACCAGAAGGTTTTAGCTGGAAAAATTTCAGTTGGGATGACTATGATCCTAACAAAACTTCAATTCACAAAGCTTTTGTTGCTCGAGTTGCTGAAGACAGTGATAATGATGATGATTATTATGCAAGGAGAATGGAAGAGCATTTAAGAATGATGGAAGAGAGTGACAGTGATGATGGAAAAGTTAAAAAGAAAAAGAAGAAAGCTAAGAAACAAGTCAGCAGTGATGATGAAGAAGTTCCTGTAATCAAAAGAAAAGTAAAAGAAGTTCCAGCTTTTAAAGTTGATACAGAAGCTGATGCACAAAAGATTCAGGTGAAATGTGAGAATTGTGAAGCAGTGAAAAAGCAAAACAGTACTTTGATTCACAACATGAACAGATTGAAAGAATCCTATGATGTTTTTAACAAGTCAATGAATCTATACAATCAAACAAGCAGTGAACAAGCAACAGCAATGAAGACACTTCAAGGAGATTTCATGACAAAGCAGAAAGTTGTCAACAATTACATTAAGAAGTGTGTTGTACTTGAACAGAAACTGGAAACCCATAGGATTGAAACAGAGAGAGTAAATAGGTTGTTAAAAAGTTACTCATGTACTTCTTATGTTATTGACAGGATTTATCCAACCGTTGAAGGCATGAAGGCGTTTGAAGAAGAGGAAACATCTGAAGACAAGAGTTCTGAAAAGAAGAAGAATACTGAAGTGAAGATTTCTGGTAAGAAACAAGATGCCAGTTACAACAAGTGTCCATCCCCGCTTGAAAATGGATATTCTCCATGAAATCCAAATTCAGAAAGAGTAAAAAAGGCAACCAATTTACAGTGGGAGTCTGAGTCTTCAGAAAATTTGCCAGAAAACATCGATGTCACTTTCACATAGTCTGACACTGATCATGAGTCTGAATTAATAAAGAAAGTGGTCGATCAGGTGTTGGATAACGATGAAACCGAGGAGTCAAAGTCGGAGTCAAATTCAGAATCAAAGTCTGAAACGTCAAGTCCAACAGTCAAAAAGGGCAAATGGGTTTACAATAAAGAGTTTTTGTTATCAAAATCTAATTTGAATGATGAAACAGTCAAAGTAGCATATACTTTGAATGATTCTGACAAATTATATTCTGATGAAGAATTTCCAATAAGAGGTGTCAAAACTGAATTGATCAAAAATGTTTTCAAACTAACAGAAATTAATATTTCTGAAATAAAAGATGTAAATCTTTATGTAAAACCTAAAAAATACACCTCAGGAGTTTAACAAAGAGAAAACAAGAAAAATGGTTACAGTTCTGGTTCTGGTTTTCAAAAGAAACCAAACCATAACGGTAATTTCAAAAGAAAGGGTTTAGGTTTTATTCCACCAAAAAATCAGAAAAATGAGAAAACTTATAAAACAAAAACTGTGTTTGTTTCAGGAACATCATCTGAAGAAGAAAAGGAGAAATTGTTCAGAAAGCATACAAACAAAGAATTCCTTTCAAAGAAGCAAGAGGAAATGAAGAAGGAAGTTGTTCAGAGAAAGGAAACAAGAACCTGTTTTCAATGCAAAACATTTGGTCATATTGCCAGGAATTATCCAAAGGCAATCCAAACAAAACAGGGAGTTTCTGTTAAACTAAAAGAAAAGATGGTTGAGAATGAATTACCAACAAAACCTTTTATAGTTTTCAAAAACTCAAAATTTGAGGTTGGTGAGTGTTCAAAAGGATTTTACAAGAGAAAAGCAAATCTTGACAACCACAAGTGGGTTGTTAAGAAATCAGATGATAGTTCTAGCAATGATTCTGATTCATCAAAATCAGAGGAGCTATTTTCAAGCGATGAATCTGATTCTATAAAGTCAGAGGAGCCACGTGTTGAGTTAAAATTGGAAACATCAGTTCCTCCAATGGATGATGTCAATTTTCCACCATTGAGAGCTGAAAATTTTAAACAAAAAATTGGCAAAGTTGAGATTTCAAATCAATTTTTCTTTGAAAAGAAAGAATTTGATATTGAAAAAGCCTTTAACCCCACAGTTCAAAATATTTTTGGAAAAATGGTTGATAGGAAGGTCAAAGGGGTAAAGGAATTTTATGAGAAGAAAACGAAGAAATCAGGTAAAGATGGGTCATCCCAGGTTTGTGACTGGAATGGAACCTATTATGATTGAAAACCAGGACTTGCCGGAGCTTCCAGGTTGGTAAGTGTGAAGCAGGAATCGGCATCTTTCTTGAGAAATTCACGAAAGTGATTTCGACCTACAAGTGGTAGTTTTCTTAAAATTGTGATATTTCGACTTACAAGTGGTAAATCAGGGACATTAATTTGTACTTAATTTTCTACAAGTGGTAATTGTTGTTAGAATCTAAAACTGTTAAATTTTTCAAGTGGTTGAAGAACAAAGTGATGAATTGATCCCCAAACCTACAAGTGGTATGTATAAATCAACAAAACTAATTTTCCGGAAAAACCATTTTGATTAAAACAAAATTAAGTGTTTTGAAATCATAATTGGAAAATAGTTTGTTGTCAGGGGGAGTTCTGATTGTTTATGCCTAGAGGATGGCGAATTGAAGCTTGAAACTCAGTTGTCACTTTACTTGTACAGTTTGTTTTTAAATTTCTTTAAATGCTTTTGCATTTTAAGGGGAGTAAGAAATTTTTCTGAAAATCCAAAAACAATGGAAAATTTGAAAAAATAAAAAACATGATAAAAGCAAAATGAGTTTTGTTGTGAAAAGAGGAAATGATAGTACATCAGTGGACATTCACGGCATGCTAAAGAATTGGAAAGTCAAATGTGATAAACGGTCTCACTGATGATGTGCCAGTAGGTTTTTGTACATTTAGTAGATTGTGTCGAGATATAAACCTAAATTTCAAACTTACTTATCTCGTGGGGAACATCTCTCGGATATATGGGTAACCCCCGAAATCTTGTTTGAAAGGTCCCTCTTTCTGAGATACTAAGTCTTTATGCTTAGTGATATCTAGGGTATTATCCCGGGACTTCTGATTTTGCGGAAGCAATGGCCTAGTCCCCGTATAATACTTTCTGCTTGCCTGAAATATAGCAACCCCCTCAGCATAAAAAATGATGAAACATTGCAAAATGCTAATCATGTGTTGTTGAAGAAAAGATTCTCTAAAGGGAACACACCAAAAGTCGAAGCCATCATCTCTCTGATTTTGCGGAAGCAATAGCCTGAGCTCTCATGGCCCTCGCATTTAACCCTTTACAGATATCATCTAGGTATACTCACCTGTAAGACTGAATATTGGGATCTGGATACGGGAGTATATTCTGAGGTTGGACACGCGAATAAGTTTAAGTCTCTAAAACACTAAATTCGTATCTCGAAACAGTTGAACTTTGTGTGAAAATTTAAGTGGATCAGTATACTGACAATCTAAGTGAATTGTTTAGAACTGAAAATGTTTAAAGCTTAACGGTGTTGTTGATTGGTTTCATAAACTGATATGATCCTCTTACGCAAACTCACAAAAATATTGTATGTAAATATTTCTTTACTGCATTTCGTTATTCAAAAATACAAAAATATTTCCGTAGTGTTTTAGCATAAATTTTGAAAACATACAAAAAGATTTTCGACAACTGGTGCTGAAAAGCTGATTTTCAAAATTCCGAATGCTAAACATGATAGGAATTAAGTAAGGGGGAGTCTATTTGAAATGAAAAGGATTTAAAATAAATGTTTTTCATACAAGTGGTTCATCAGAGATTAACATTGTAAAATCATTCATTGATTGATTAATACCTGCAAGTGATATATAAATTTGTCAAATTTTAAATTTCTGAAATTTACTCTGAGGTAGATTTTGTGCAGGAATGAAGCTTGGAAAGAGCCAGGTTCAGATTTCTAAGAATCATGTGGTTTCAAGAGAGTCAGGGTTCGATCTTAAGTAGTTTGTAAGAGCCAGCCACAGATCTTGGGATAGTAGATTGTAGAGCCAAGTTCAGATCCTGATGTTCATGCAAGCTGATGATGCTGATGAATTTAAGGAATCAAGAGATCTGATCAAGAGAATTAGAGAGAGATAAGAGCCAGGTCGAGATCCTGGAGATAAAACGAGAGAGAAATTGAGGATGCTTTACATTGTTAGATACTTTGGAAAAGTTCGAGAAGACTGATAAAGACTGAAGATTGAAGACTCAACACTGAAGACTTCGTCAACATCCGAGGGGGAGTCTGTTGGTGCATACGTCTGTCAACTTCATCTTGTATCGAGTCTTGTATGTGTTTAGATAGATCAGGGCACGCAAAACAAGAAAAATGTGTTTGTAGGTATTTCGCACGAAATTAGATTTCGTGTGAAACTAATTTCGTTTGGGCTGGTCCATGCGAAATTAGCTAGCCTATAAATAGGTGCCTTGTGATTTCGTTTGAAGGAGTTCCAACTTTCCGGTTTGAGAGCCGAAGTGCTGCCGAAGTGTCTACACGCTGTAAAACTTTGTCAAATCAATCAAAAGACAGTTTAAATTGAATATCTAGCTGAACTGAACTTGATAAGTTTGTTTCCGCCTCTCGTATTGAGCAAAAACTCTTCTGAATGACTCGTTCGGGTCAGAAAAAGATCCTACAAATGTCAACATATACACGTGTGATTTAGTTTAAGAAGATTTTTCAATGCCAAGAACCTCGATTAGAGAGTAAAAAAGGCGTAAGGTTCACAATGGTGTAAAATTAAAATGGGATATACCGGGCTAGGATTCGAGTTACAGGAACAAGGGCCAAACCAACCACCCAAGAATGGAATCGTCGAGCGAAAACACTTGACAACCTCCTAGAAGCAGCTTTTCTTGCCACCAGACCTTTCTCCATCAATTAGGAATCTGATGCCATCACTAAACACATTCCTTAAATTGTAGCCATCTGTTGAGTGTTTTTTTTTTTGTGTCTAATCCGCATATATATATCACCATTGCCCTTGATTTTCTTGACTGTATATCTCTTAAATGTCAACATATACACGTGAGATTTACTTTACGAAGATTTTTCAGTGTCGAGAACCTCGATCAGAGTGTAAAAAAGGCGTAAGGTTAACAATGGTGTAAAATTAAAATGGGATATACCGGGCTAGGATTCGAGTTACAGAAACAAGGGCCAAACCAACCACCCAAGAATGGAATCGTCGAGCGAAAACACTTGACAACCTCCTAGAAGCAGCTTTTCTTGCCACCAGACCTTTCTCCATCAATTAGAAATCTGATGCCGTCACTAAACACATTCCTTAAATTGAAGCCATTTGTTGAGTGTTTTTTTTTTTGTCTAATCCACATATATATCACCATTGCCCTTGATTTTCTTGACTGTATATCTCTTAAATGTCAACATATACACGTGTGATTTAGTTTACGAAGATTTTTCAATGCCGAGAACCTCGATCAGATAGTAAAAAATGCGTAAGGTTAACAATGGTGTAAAATTAAAATGGGGTATACCGGGCTAGGATTCGAGTTACAGGAACAAGGGCCAAACCAACCACCCAAGAATGGAATAATCGAGCGAAAACCCTTGACAACCTCCTAGAAGCAGCTTTTCTTGCCACCAGACCTTTATCCATCAATTAGGAATATGATGCCGTCACTGAACACATTCCTTAAATTGTAACCATTTGTTGAGTGTTTTTTTTTTTGTCTAATCCGCATATATATATCACCATTGCCCTTGATTTTCTTGACTGTATATCTCTTAAATGTCAACATATACACGTGTGATTTACTTTACGAAGATTTTTCAGTGCCGAGAACCTCGATCAGAGTAAAAAAGGCGTAAGGTTAACGATGGTGTAAAATTAAAATGGGATATACCGGGCTAGGATTCGAGTTACAGGAACAAGGGCCAAACCAACCACCTAAGAATGGAATCGTCGAGCCAAAACACTTGACAACCTCCTAGAAGCATCTTTTCTTACCACCAGACCTTTCTCCATCAATTAGGAATCTGATGCCGTCACTATACACATTCCTTAAATTGTAGCCATTTGTTGAGTGTTTTTTTTTTTGTCTAATCCGCATATATATCACCATTGCCCTTGATTTTCTTGACTGTATATCTCTTAAATATCAACATATACACGTGTGATTTAGTTTACGAAGATTTTTCAATGCCGAGAACCTCGAGCAGAGAGTAAAAAAAGGCATAAGGTTCACAATGGTGTAAAATTAAAATGGGATATACCGGGCTAGGATTCGAGTTACAGGAACAAGGGCCAAACCAACCACCCAAGAATGGAATCGTCGAGAGAAAAAACTTGACAACCTCCTCGAAGCAGCTTTTCTTACCACCAGACCTTTCTCTATCAATTAGGAATCTGATGTCGTCACTAAACACATTCCTTAAATTGTAGCCATTTGTTGAGTGTTTTATTTTTGGTGTCTAATCCGCATATATATCAACATTGCCCTTGATTTTCTTGAATGTATATCTCTTAAATGTCAACATATACACGTGTGATTTAGTTTACAAAGATTTTTCAATGCCGAGAACCTCGATCAGAGAGTATAAAAGGCGTAAGATTCACAATGGTGTAAAATTAAAATGGGATATACCGGGCTAGGATTCGAGTTACAGGAACAAGGGCCAAACCAACCACCCAAGAATGGAATCGTCGAGCGAAAACACTTGACAACCTCCTAAAAGCAGCTTTTCTTACCACCAGACCTTTCTCCGTCAATTAGGAATCTGATACCGTCACTAAACACATTCCTTAAATTGTAGCCATTTGTTGAGTGTTTTTTTTTTGTGCCTAATCCGCATATATATCACAATTGCCCTTGATATTCTTGACTGTATATCTCTTAAATATCAACATATACACGTGTGATTTAGTTTATGAAGATTTTTCAGTGTCGAGAACCTCGATCAGAGAGTAAAAAAGGCGTAAGGTTCACAATGGTGTAAAATTAAAATGGGATATACCGGGCTAGGATTCGAGTTACAGGAACAAGGGCCAAACCAGCCACCCAAGAATGGAATCGTCGAGCGAAAACACTTGGCAACCTCCTAGAAGCAGCTTTTCTTGCCACTAGACCTTTCTCCATCAATTAGGAATCTGATGCCATCACTAAACACATTCCTTAAGTTGTAGCCATTTCTTGAGTGTTTTTTTTGGTGTCAAATCCGCATATATATCACCATTGCCGTTGATTTTCTTGACTGTATATCTCTTAAATGTCAACACATACACGTGTGATTTAGTTTACGAAGATTTTTTAATGCCGAGAACCTCTACCAGAGAGTAAAAAAGGCGTAAGGTAAACAATGGTGTAAATTTAAAATGCGATATACCGGGCTAGGATTCTAGTTACAGGAACAAGGGCCAAACCAAACACCCAAGAATGGAATCGTCGAGCAAAAACACATGACAACCTCCTAGAAGCAGCTTTTCTTGCCACCAGACCTTTCTCCATCAATTAGGAATCTGATGCCGTCACTAAACACATTCCTTAAATTGTAGCCATTTGTTGAGTGTTTTTTTTTGTGTCTAATCCGCATATATATCACCATTGCACTTGATTTTCTTGACTGTATATCTCTTAAATGTCAACATATGCACGTGTGATTTAGTTAACAAAGATTTTTCAATGCCGAGAACCTCGATCAAAGAGTAAAAAAGGCGTAAGGTTCACAATGGTGTAAAATTAAAATGGGATATACCGGGCTAGGATTCGAGTTACAGGAACAAGGGCCAAACCAACCACCCAAGAATGGAATCAACGAGCGAAAACACTTGACAAACTCCTAGAAGCAGCTTTTCTTACCACCAGACCTTTCTGCATCAATTAGGAATCTGATGCCATCACTAAACACAATCCTTAAATTGTAGCCATTTGTTGAGTGTTTTTTTTTTGTGTCTAATCCGCACATATATCACCATTGCCCTTGATTTTCTTGACTGTATATCTCTTAAATGTCAACATATACACGTGTGATTTAGTTTAAGAAGATTTTTCAATGCCGAGAACCTCGATCAGAGAGTTAAAAAGGCGTAAGGTTAACAATGGTGTAAAATTAAAATGGGATATACCGGGCTAGGATTCGAGTTACAGGAACAAGGGCCAAACCAACCACCCAAGAATGGAATCGTCGAGCGAAAACACTTGACAACCTCCTAAAAGCAGCTTTTCTTACCACCAGACCTTTCTCCGTCAATTAGGATTCTGATACCGTCACTAAACACATTCCTTAAATTGTAGCCATTGGTTGAGTGTTTTTTTTTTGTGCCTAATCCGAATATATATCACAATTGCCCTTGATATTCTTGACTGTATATCTCTTAAATATCAACATATACACGTGTGATTTAGTTTATGAAGATTTTTCAGTGTCGAGAACCTCGATCAGATAGTAAAAAAGGCGTAAGGTTCACAATGGTGTAAAATTAAAATGGGATATACCGGGCTAGGATTCGAGTTACAGGAACAAGGGCCAAACCAGCCACCCAAGAATGGAATCGTCGAGCGAAAACACTTGGCAACCTCCTAGAAGCAGCTTTTCTTGCCACTAGACCTTTCTCCATCAATTAGGAATCTGATGCCATCACTAAACACATTCCTTAAGTTGTAGCCATTTCTTGAGTGTTTTTTTTTTTGGTGTCTAATCCGCATATATATCACCATTGCCGTTGATTTTCTTGACTGTATATCTCTTAAATGTCAACACATACACGTGTGATTTAGTTTACGAAGATTTTTTAATGCCGAGAACCTCGACCAGAGAGTAAAAAAGGCGTAAGGTAAACAATGGTGTAAATTTAAAATGCGAAATACCGGGCTAGGATTCTAGTTACAGGAACAAGGGCCAAACCAAACACCCAAGAATGGAATCGTCGAGCAAAAACACATGACAACCTCCTAGAAGCAGCTTTTCTTGCCACCAGACCTTTCTCCATCAATTAGGAATCTGATGCCTTCACTAAACACATTCCTTAAATTGTAGCCATTTGTTGAGTGTTTTTTTTTGTGTCTAATCCGCATATATATCACCATTGCACTTGATTTTCTTGACTGTATATCTCTTAAATGTCAACATATGCACGTGTGATTTAGTTAACAAAGATTTTTCTATGTCGAGAACCTCGATCAAAGAGTAAAAAAGGCGTAAGGTTCACAATGGTGTAAAATTAAAATGGGATATACCGGGCTAGGATTCGAGTTACAGGAACAAGGGCCAAACCAACCACCCAAGAATGGAATCAACGAGCGAAAACACTTGACAAACTCCTAGAAGCAGCTTTTCTTACCACCAGACCTTTCTGCATCAATTAGGAATCTGATGCCGTCACTAAACACAATCCTTAAATTGTAGCCATTTGTTGAGTGTTTTTTTTTTGTGTCTAATCCGCACATATATCACCATTGCCCTTGATTTTCTTGACTGTATATCTCTTAAATGTCAACATATACACGTGTGATTTAGTTTAAGAAGATTTTTCAATGCCGAGAACCTCGATCAGAGAGTTAAAAAGGCGTAAGGTTAACAATGGTGTAAAATTAAAATGGGATATACCGGGCTAGGATTCGAGTTACAGGAACAAGGTCCAAACCAACCACCCAAGAATGGAATCGTCGAGTAAAAACACATGACAACCTCCTAGAAGCAGCTTTTCTTGCCCCAGACCTTTCTCCACCAATTAGGAATCTGATACCGTCACTAAACACATTCCTTAAATTGTAGCCATTTGTTGAGTGTTTTTTTTTTGTGTCTAATCCGCATATATATCATCATTGCACTTGATTTTCTTGACTATATATCTCTTAATTGTCAACATATACACGTGTGATTTAGTTAACGAAGATTTTTCAATGCCGAGAACCTCGATCAGAGAGTAAAAAAGGCGTAAGGTTCACAATGGTGTAAAATTAAAATGGGATATACCGGGCTAGGATTCGAGTAACAAGAACAAGGGCCAAACCAACCACCCAAGAATGGAATCCACGAGCGAAAACACTTGACAACCTCCTAGAAGCAGCTTTTCTTACCACCAGACCTTTCTCCATCAATTAGGAATCTGATGCCGTCACTAAACACATTCCTTAAATTGTAGCCATTTGTTGAGTGTTTTTTTTCTTGTGTCTAATCCGCATATATATCACCATTGTGTAGGATCATTTTCAGACCCGAACGAGTCGTTTAGAAGAGTTTATCTCAGTTTCAGAGGCGGAAACTAAGAAACTGAGTTCAATTCAGCAAGCAATACACTTTAAACTGTTGTATGATTGATTTTAGAACGTATTACAACCTGACAACACTTCGGCAGCACTTCGTTGCACAAGCCGGAAAGTTACAAATGGTGAAAGTTTGAAGCCTATTTATAGGGAGAGACCCTCTAGTTTGAAAGTGACATGCCACCCTCAAACTAGACCTCTTCAAACTAGCAGGCTTCAAACTTTTAGACCGAGACTCGATATAAGACGAAGTCGACAGATGTAATGCACCAACAGACTCCCCCTCAGATGTTGACGAGTCTTAAGTGTCGAGTCTTTGCATCTTCAGTCTTTATCAGTCTGTTCACTTTCTTCAAAAATTCTCCATTGTAAGCATCCTTAATCAATCTCTTACTCTTTCTCATAATCTTCAGGATCTGAACCTGACTCTACAATCTTCAGACTCCCTCTCGATGTCCTCAGACTCCCCCTTTCACTAGACTGGGATCGTAATCTGGAATTCACTTTCCACAGGTTCTTAGATCGTAATCTGGCACTTATCTAACTCAGATTTCGGAACCTGGCTAACCTGCACAACTCTACCCAAAAATAATTTTCACAAATTTTAAACTTTTGCAAATTTAGAAACCAAATGCAGGTACCATTCAAAAAAAATGATTTAATCTTTGATAAACATTTGAAAACACAATTTCTTCATACATTCTTTCCCAAACCTTTTGTTCATCATGTTCAGCACTTGAAATTTTGAATATCAGCTTTCCAACATCAGTTGTCGAAAATCTTTTTGGATTTTTACAAAAAATATGCTAAAACACACTAAAATCTTTTTGGATTTTTAAAAGAAAATAACTGACACTACTTGTAAAAACAAAAAAAAGCAGAAATGAAATATATACAAACAATGTTTTTGTGAGTTCGTGCAAGAGGATCATATCAGTTTTGAGACAAATCACCAACACCGTTAAGCTTCATTTCATTTTAAGCTTTAAACTATTCACTTAGATTGTCAGTATACTGGTCCACTTAAATTTTCACACAAAGTTCAACTGCTTCGAGATACGAAATTAATGTTTTAAGCACTTAAACTCAATCGTGTGTCCCACCTTAGAATATACTCCCGTATCCAGATCCCAATATTCAGTCTTACAGGTAATTATGACACAAATGATATCTGTAGGGGTTAATAAATTATGAAGAATCATGAGAGCTCAGGTCAGAACTACCGTTCAACAGAGAGATCATGACTCAACTTTTGGGTATGTCCCCTTTAGAGGATCTTTTTTACAACAGCATTGCTAAGCAATTTTATTGTCTTATCATATATGCTGAGGGTGATGCTATGTTTCAAGCATTGCGGAAAGTATTATTCGAGGACTAGGTCAGAACTTCTATTCAGCAGAAGTCCCGGAATAATACCCCAGACATCACTGAGTATAAAGACCTAGTATATTAGAAAAAGGAATCTTTCAAACGAGATTTCGGGGGTTACCCATATATCCTAGAGATGTTTCCCAACGATATAAGCAAGTTTGAAATTTAGGTTTATATCTTGTCACAATCTACTAGATGTGCAAAAACCTACTGGCACATCATCAGTGAGACCGTTTATCACTTTTTTATCTTACCAATTCTTTAGCATGTTGTGATAGTCCACTGATGTACTATCATTTCCTCTTTTATGCAACAAAAACTCATTTTTCATTTTATCATGTTTTTGGCTTTTTTAAATTTTCAAATGTTTTTGGATTTTCTAAAAATTTTACTCCCCCTAAAATGCAAACACATTTTAGGAAATTTGAAAACAAACTGTACAAGAACATGACAACTGATATCGAATTGCCTCAATTCGCCATCCACTTGGCATAAACAATCAGAACTCCTCCTCACAACAAACTATTTTCCCATTATGATTTCAAAACACTTAAGTTTGTTTTAATCCAATGGTTTTTCCGGAAAATAAGTTTTGTTGATTTTACCACTTGTAAAATTAGGGATAAACTCATCATATTGTTTTTCAACCACTTGTAGAAAATCAGATACAACTTAATGTCCCTGATTTACCACTTGTACAATCAATCCAGTCAATCATTTTCAACCAAACACCATCTGTTGGTTGAATTCTCAAGGTGCCGATTCCTACTCCTCGCATACAAACCTGGGAGTTCCGGCAATTCCTGCAAAACTTTTCAAACACAAATTAAGAAGGATGCCGATTCATGATCCACGATTACCAACTTGGAATCTCCGGCAAGTCAGGTTTTTACTCTTTGAAAAATATGTCCACCCAAGCCTGACCTTCCTTGGGTGTAACAACCTCTTCTTCATTTTTACTTTCAGCGAACCTGTGACCTCCTCTTTTGGCAGCGTAAAATTCTTTAACACCTTTAACCTTACTATTGACCATTTTGCCAAAAATGTGTTTCACAGTTCCGTTGAAAGCCTTATTAACATCAAATTTTTTCTTATCAGAATAAAATTGATTTGAAATTTCTGTTTTTCCAACTTTCTTCATAAAATTTTCAGCTCGCAAAGGTGGAAAATTTTCATCGTTCATAGTTGGAACTGATTTCTCAACCTTTTCTTTAACAACTTTTGGCTCCTCTGATTTTGTGGAATCAGATTCATCACCAGAACTGTTACCTGAACCTTTCACAACCCATTTTTGATTTTTCAAATCTTCTTTTCTTTTTAAAACATTTTTTGAACATTCTCCTTTTTCAAAGATCGAATTTTCAAAGCCTGTAAACTTTCGGGTTGAAAGTTCAGTTTTCTCCACAACTTTCTCTTTCAAGTTACCAGAGACTTCCTGTTTTGGTTTGAATGTCTTCGGACAGTCCCTAGCAACATGACCTACAGTTTTACACTGAAAACATGTTCTTTTTTCAATCTTCTTTGGAACAACATTCTTCTTCAGTTCTTCTTGCTTCTTGGCAAGGAATTCTTGATTTGTCTGCTTCCAAAATGAACTCTTTTGTTCTTTCTCGGCACTTGTTCCTGAAACGAAAATAGTTTTTGGTTTATAAATTTTCTCATTTTTATAGTTTTTCGGTGGTATAAAACCTAGACCATTCTTTTTGAAATTACGGTTTTGGTTTGGTTTCTTTTGAAAACCAGAACCAGAAATGTAACCCTTTTTCTTGTTTAAACGTTGTTGAACTCTTGAGGTGTAGGATTTATGTTTATCAGTAAGAATTCATCTTTTATTTCAGAAATATTAATTTCTGTTAATTTGAAAACCTTTTTGATCATGTCTGATTTAACACCTCTTATTGGAAAAATCTCATCAGAATATAATTTGTCAGAATCTTTCAAAGTATATGCCACTTTGAATGATTCATCATTCAAATTAGATTTTGATATCAAAAATTCTTTATCGTAAACCCGTTTGTCCTTTTTGACTGTTGACTTTGACGTATTGGACTCAGACTTTGACTTGGATTTGGACTCCGGTTTTGACTCCTCTATGTCATCTTTATCTAACACCTGATCGACCACACTTTTTATCAACTTTGACTCATGATCAGTGTCGGACGACGTGTATGTGACATCAATATTTTCTGGCAAGTTATCCGACGGCCCAGACTCCCATTGTAAGTTTATTGCCTTTTCGACTCTTTCGGAATTTGGATTTCGAGGTAAAAATCCATTTTCGACCGGGGGCGGACATCTAGTGTAGACCACACTTGGTTTCTTACCAGAAATCTTCACTTCATCTTTTGTCACAGATTTCTTTTCTTCGGACGTCTTCACTTCTTCAAACGTCTTCAATTCTTCCACAACCGGATAAATCCTGTCAACAACAAAAGTAGAACATGAGTAACTTTCTAATAACTTGTTGACTCTTTCAGTTTCGATTTTTTGTGTTGCCAACTTCAACTCTAGATCAGCACATTTCTTTATGTGAAAATTGACATCATCCAGTTGTCTCAGGTATGCTTTCTTCAGCGTATTCATTGCCACAACTTGTTCACCGTTTGAATCAGTATACTTGTTGATTTCTCTGTTCATTGTATCATATGATTCTTTCAATTTGTTTATGTTGTGCAGCAACTCATTATTCTGCTTGATTAAAGAATCACAATTCATGCACTTTTCAGGAACTTTGACAGGTTCTACATCAACTTTTACTTCAAATTCAGGAACCTCTTTGACTTTTCTGTTTGATTGTAAAAATTCAGCTCTTCTCTTTTTCTCAGCTTTTGCCTCAGCTTTTAATCTCTCTTCCTCTTCTTCCTCTTCTTCAAGCTTTCTCCGTCTTGCTTCAGCAGCTTCCATGACTTTTCTGCACTTTTCAGCACATTTCAAATCATAAGCATTTGCAATGAAAGCATTAACATTTAAAGTGTTTTTGGACATCTCTTTGGCCATAAGTTCTTGATCTGGGCAAAAATTGTCCCAACTAAAACCTTCAGCCAGTTTTTCATCATCTTGTTCTGCCAAACACACTTTGCTGTTTGTTGGAACATATTTATCCCAACTGAATCCACCATCCTTTCCCAGACAAGCTTTCTTTGAATCTTTAATCTCCATCATTCCATGTGCAGTTTGTGCCTGATGCAGTGCTGGTGGTGTAATTTGATGATAAATCGCCTTTTTGTGATAATCGTTGTTTCCAAAAGGATTCTGGGCTCCAGTAGCTTCACAATTTTTGCACTCTCTCTTAAAATGCCCCTTTTCTCTGCAACGAAAACATGTAACTTTAGATTTATCAAAGCCTAAATTTGAAACACTTGCATCAAGAAAATCATTTCTTCCTGTAATTTGTTTAAACTTCTCAGCTCTTCTCATTACACTGGCCATGCACCATTTAATATCCATCAATTCCATTTCCTCAGCATCGATTTGATCGTAATCCTCTTTCGTGAGCATTGGATTACCGATCTTTCCGGCCACAAAACTACTATAGGACTCTAACACCATTCCCAACAAAGACATTTGATTTTTGGCAACTTCTTCAGAATAATCTTGATCACTTTCAAGATTTAATACAATATTGCATTGAAGTTTTCTTCCATTCTTTGTTGCAGAAATGTTTGGATCGAATGATGAAAATCTAGTGCTGCTTGATCCCTGAGGTGATTTCTTTTCAGAAGAATCTTTCACACTGTAAGCAGTTTCAATTTTTGGAGAATAATTTGACTTTTCGTTGACACCACCTTTGTAATACAAGCTGATATCTTGTTCTCCATCGTAGTTCTTCATCCTGGCAATCTTCCTTTGTTCCATCTCTTGAGCTTCCAGGTGTTTGATTAAGTCTCCCAGTGTCATGTTTTTATAATCTTTTCTGTTGGATCTCAGCATCATCAGAAACGTTCCCCAAGTTTCATGAGGTAACGCATCTGCAAGTTTTTCAATCAATTCATCAGTATCTTTTTTAATACCAAGTTTTGTCATATTTCTCACCAAGTTACAATATCTATCAATTATTTGCTTGGTGTTTTCAGATTTCAAACCACGAAACAGATCAAACTCTTTCTTCATGAGAGACATTTTGTTTTTTAGCATATCATCACTTCCAACAAATTTTGCTTCCAATTCTGTCCAGATTGAATAAGCAGTTCCATCATGTTGAAGAAGTATCAAGATATCTTCTTTTATCGCTTGCTGAAGCAGACTCACCATCAATTTCTCATCCCTATATTTCTTTTTATCTTCAGTACTCATTTCTCTAATTGTTTGCTGAACATTATTCGTTGTGGGTCTAACATATGGTTCTTCAGTGTGTTCCCAAGCATCCAAATGATAAGCTTCAACCCAATTTCCAAACCGTTCAGACCATCCATTGTAATCATCAATATCCATGAGTTTGGGTGGTTTCTGAGACGTCCCGGTTTCATTTTCATGCAAAGCACTCTGAGTGATTGTAACTGGACTAGCAAAAGCATTGTAGAACTCGTTCTCCATGTTTCGAATTTTCAAATGAACTGTATCTCCTTGTAAAATACCTGACAACCAAACAAACAGAAACAACAATCAGTTTAAAAGATTTATCAATTAACAGAATAAGATTGGTACTCGAACTGGTGATTATTCTATGACTGCAAGTTGACGAACTGTGCAGACAGCGATGACCTGGATTGAATTCAAATGACCTGACTCTCTTCGTACAAACTGAGTGTAATTTCAAACAAACTGATTTACAAAAACACGATTTGGACAACTGTACTTGTACGAACTGAGGTTATGTCAATCTATGTGACCTGATTTACTCCGAATGACCTGACAACTCATGCGACCTGAATTTCACAACCTGACAAATACTCAAATAAACTTATCAAATTCACACTGTGCGAACTGATATCTATATGAAACAAAAATCCACGTGATGAAAACAACTATATTGAGCCGTGTTATCTTTTAAATAAAATGAATCACATGGGGTTTTCAAAAGATAAACACCACAACTACATGGGCCGATCCAACTATTTAGTAAAACACACATGGGCCAGTGATTTTAGATAATAAAAGAGCTGAGTAGATGTAATCAGTTCACATGATGTACCAAACAATTTTAATATCCGACAACTTTAATTGATCAAATAAGCTGATTGGGCCACCACTTTATCAACTTGTAGAATCGAATAATATTGATTTATCACTTGTCATCACAACGTGCAAACTGACACTAAACACATGATCTCTTATCCTAACACACTGACAGGCTCTTTTTACGTATTAAACAAAACGAAGAACTTCACATGACCCGATGACATGCAGCTGACAACTTAGACCAATTCACATGCAAATCACACAAATCAAATAATATGGGTGGCACATGCAAATACAACCGACAAGTATGAAATGTGTATTAATCTGATTTAACCGTAACAAAATATTCATATGCAACCAATACAATATGTTTTCAAGCTGTCATGCTTCAAACTGCCATGCTTTCAAACGGTCACCTTTCCTCAAACGGTGACACCTTCAAACAATCACTCCCTCAAACTGTCACACTCTCAAACGGTATGGTGTCAGTTTCAAACAGGAAGGGTCATTTTCAAACAGGAAGGTATTAAATTCAAACAGGAGAGGTCATTTTCAAACGGGAACCCTATGACATCAGCAATATATCGAACATTTTCAAACGGTCAGGTAGTTAACAATCAGTTTTAGGTCGAATTTTAGTCTAATACTTTCAAGGGTTTGTTAATTGTCAAATCCGAACATAGTGTGAAAATTTGAGCCAATTTTAACCGTAAATTTTTTAATTTTTTGAAAAGGAATGGTGTAGAAACAGAATTTCAAGCTGAATATGGCAAGAACTCTTCCTCCTGAGCTCTGATACCACTTGTAGGATCGTTTTTAGACCCGAACGAGTCGTTCAGAAGAGTTTATCTCAGTTTCAGAGGCGGAAACTAAGAAACTGAGTTCAATTCAACAAGCAATACACTTTAAACTGTTGTATGATTGATTTTAGAACATATTACAACCTGACAACACTTCGGCAGCACTTCGTTGCACAAGCCGGAAAGTTACAAATGGTGAAAGTTTGAAGCCTATTTATAGGGAGAGACCCTCTAGTTTGAAAGTGACATGCCACCCTCAAACCGTGACCTCTTCAAACTAGACCTCCTCAAACTAGACCTATTCAAACTAGACCTCCTCAAACTAGACCACTTCAAAGTAGCAGGCTTCAAACTTTTAGACCGAGACAAGATATAAGACGAAGTCGACAGATGTAATGCACCAACACATTGCCCTTGATTTTCTTGACTGTATATCTCTTAAATGTCAACATATACACGTGTGATTTAGTTTACAAAGATTTTTCAATGCCGAGAACCTGGATCAGAGAGTAAAAAAGCCGTAAGGTTCAACATGGTGTAATATTAAAATGGGATATATCGGGCAAGGATTCGAGTTACAGGAAGAAGGGCCAAACCAACCACCCAAGAATGGAATCATCGAGCGAAAACAATTGACAACCTCCTAGAAGCAGCTTTTCTTGCCACCAGACCTTTCTCCATCAATTAGGAATCTGATGCCGTCACTAAACACATTCCTTAAATTGTAGCCATTTGTTGAGTGTTTTTTTTTGGTGTCTAATCCGCATATATATCACCATTACCCTTGATTTTCTTGACTGTATATCTCTTAAATGTCAACATATACAAGTGTGATTTAGTTTACGAAGATTTTTCAATGCCGAGAACCTCGAGCAGAGAGTAAAAGAGGCGTAAGTTTCACAATGGTGTAAAATTAAAATGGGATATACCGTGCTAGGATTCGAGTTACAAGAAAAAGGACAAACCAACCACCCAAGAATGGAATCGTCGAGAGAAAAAACTTGACAACCTCCTAAAAGCAGCTTTTCTTGCCACCAGACCTTTCTCTATCAATTAGGAATCTGATGCCGTCACTAAACACATTCCTTAAATTGTAGCCATTTGTTGAGTGTTTTATTTTTGGTGTCTAATCCGTATATATATCACCATTGCCCTTGATTTTCTTGAATGTATATCTCTTAAATGTCAACATATACACGTGTGATTTAGTTTACAAAGATTTTTCAATGCCGAGAACCTCAATCAGAGAGTAAAAAAGGCGTATGATTCACAATGGTGTAAAATTAAAATGGGATATATCGGGCTAGGATTCGAGTTACAGGAACAAGGGCCAAACCAACCACCCAAGAATGGAATCGTCGAGCGAAAACACATAACAACCTCTTAAAAGTAGCTTTTCTTACAACCAGACCTTTCTCCGTCAGTTAGGAATCCGATGCCGTCACTAAACACATTCCTTAAATTGTAGCCATTTGTTGATTGTTTTTTTATTGTGTCTAATCCGCATATATATCACAATTGCCATTGATTTTCTTGACTGTATATCTCTTAAATGTCAACATATACACGTGTGATTTAGTTTACGAAGATTTTTCAATGCCGAGAACATCGATCAGAGAGTAAAAACGGCGTAAGGTTCACAATGGTGTAAAAATAAAATGGGATATAACGGGCTAGGATTCGAGTTACAGGAACAAGGGCCAAACCAACCACCCAAGAATGGAATCCACGAGCGAAAACACTTGACAACCTCCTAGAAGCAGCTTTTCTTACCACCAGACCTTTCTCCATCAATTAGGAATCTGATGCCGTCACTAAACACATTCCTTAAATTGTAGCCATTTGTTGAGTGTTTTTTTTCTTGTGTCTAATCCGCATATATATCACCATTGCCCTTGATTTTCTTGACTGTATATCTCTTAAATGTCAACATATACACGTGTGATTTAGTTTACAAAGATTTTTCAATACCTAGAACCTGGATCAGAGAGTAAAAAAGCCGTAAGGTTCAACATGGTGTAATATTAAAATGGGATATATCGGGCTAGGATTCGAGTTACAGGAAGAAGGGCCAAACCAACCACCCAAGAATGGAATCATCGAGCGAAAACACTTGACACCCTCCTAGAAGCAGCTTTTCTTGCCACCAGACCTTTCTCCATCAATTAAGAATTTGATGCCTTCACTAAACACATTCCTTAAATTGTAGCCATTTGTTGAGTGTTTTTTTTTTTTGTGTCTAATCCGTATATATATCACAATTGCCCTTGATTTTCTTGACTGTATGTCTCTTAAATGTCAACATATACACGTGTGATTTAGTTTACGAAGATTTTTGAATGCCGAGAACATAGATCAGAGAGTAAAAAAGGCGTAAGGTTCACAATGGTGTAAAATTAAAATGGGATATATCTGGCTAGGATTCGAGTTACAGTAACAAGGGCCAAACCAACCACCCAAGAATGGAATCGTTGAGCGAAAACACTTGACAACCTCCTAGAATCAGCTTTTCTTACCACCAGACCCTTCTCCATCAATTAGGAATCTGATGCCGTCACTAAACTCATTCCTTAAATTGTAGCCATTTGTTGAGTGTTTTTTTCGTGTCTAGTCCGCATATATATCACCATTGCCATTGATTTTCTTAACTGTATATCTCTTAAATGTCAACATATACACGTGTGATTTAGTTTACGAAGATTTTTCAATGCCGATAACCTCGATCGGAGAGTAAAAAAGGCGTAAGGTTCACAATGGTGTAAAATTAAAATGGGATATACCGGGATAGGATTCGAGTTGCAGGAATAAGGGCCAAACCAACCACCCAAGAATGTAATCGTCGAGCGAAAACACTTGACAACCTACTAGAAACAGCTTTTCTTACCACCAGACCTTTCTCCATCAATTAGGAATCTGATGCCGTCACTAAACACATTCCTTAAATTTTTGCCATTTGTTGAGTGTTTTTTTTTTTTTGGTGTCTAATCCGCATATATATATCACCATTGCCGTTGATTTTCTTGACTGTATATCTCTTAAATGTCAACATATACACGTGTGATTTAGTTTACAAAGATTTTTCAATGCCGAGAACCTCAATCAGAGAGTAAAAAAGGCGTTTGATTCACAATGGTGTAAAATTAAAATGGGATATATCGGGCTAGGATTCGAGTTACAGGAACAAGGGCCGAACCAACCACCCAAGAATGGAATCGTCGAGCGAAAACACATGACAACCTCCTAAAAGTAGCTTTTCTTACAACCAGACCTTTCTCCGTCAGTTAGGAATCTGATGCCGTCACTAAACACATTCCTTAAATTGTAGCCATTTGTTGATTGTTTTTTTTATTGTGTCTAATCCGCATATATATCACAATTGCCATTGATTTTCTTGACTGTATATCTCTTAAATGTCAACATATACACGTGTGATTTAGTTTACGAAGATTTTTCAACGCCGAGAACATCGATCAGAGAGTAAAAACGGCGTAAGGTTCACAATGGTGTAAAAATAAAATGGGATATAACGGGCTAGGATTCGAGTTACAGGAACAAGGGCCAAACCAACCACCCAAGAATGGAATCCACGAGCGAAAACACTTGACAACCTCCTAGAAGCAGCTTTTCTTACCACCAGACCTTTCTCCATCAATTAGGAATCTGATGCCGTCACTAAACACATTCCTTAAATTGTAGCCATTTGTTGAGTGGTTTTTTTCTTGTGTTTAATCCGCATATATATCACCATTGCCCTTGATTTTTTTGACTGTATATCTCTTAAATGTCAACATATACACGTGTGAATTTGTTTACGAAGATTTTTCAATGCCGAGAACCTCGAGCAGAGAGTAAAAAAGGCGTAAGGTTCACAATGGTGTAAAATTAAAATGAGATATACCGGGCTAGGATTCGAGTTACAGGAATAAGGGACAAATCAACCACCCAAGAGAGGAATCGTCGAGCGAAAACACTTGACAACCTCCTAGAAGCAGCTTTTCTTGCAACCCGACCTTTCTCCATCAATTAGGAATCTGATGCCGTCACTAAACACATTCCTTAAATTGTAGCCATTTGTTGTGTGTGTGTGTGTTTTTTTTTTTGCTGTCTAATCCGCATATATATCACCATTGCCCTTGATTTTCTTGATTGTATATCTCTTAAATGTCAACATATACACGTGTGATTTAGTTTACGAAGATTTTTCAAGGCCGAGAACCTCGATCAGAGAGTAAAAAAGGCGTAAGGTTCACAATGGTGTAAAATTAAAATGGGATATACCGGGTTAGGATTCGAGTTACAGGAACAAGGGCCAAACCAACCACCCAAGAATGAAATCGTCGAGCGAAAACACTTGACAACCTCCTAGAAGCAGCTTTTCTTGCCAGCAGACCTTTCTCCATTAATTAGGAATCTGATGCCGTCACTAAACACATTCCTTAATTTGTAGCCATTTTTTAGTGTTTTTTTTTTGTGTCTAATCCGCATATATATCACCATTGCCCTTGATTTTCTTGACAGTATATCTCTTAAATATCAACATATACACGTGTGAATTAGTTTACGAAGATTTTTCAATGCCGAGAACCTCGATCAGAGAGTAAAAAAGGCGTAAGGTTCACAATGGTGTAAAATTAAAATGAGATATACCGGGCTAGGATTCGAGTTACAGGAACAAGGGCTAAACCAACCACCCAAGAATGGAATCGTCGAGCGAAAACACTTGACAACCTCCTAGATGCAGCTTTTCTTGCCACCAGACCTTTCTCCATCAATTAGGAATCTGATGTCGTCACTAAACACATTCCTTAAATTGTAGCCATTTGTTGAGTGTTTTTTTTTTTTGTTTCTAATCCGCATATATATCACCATTGCCCTTGATTTTCTTGAATGTATATCTCTTAAATGTCAACATATACACGTGTGATTTAGTTTACGAAGATTTTTCAAAGCCGAGAACCTCGATCAGAGAGTAAAAAGGTGTAAGGTTCACAATGGTGTAGAATTAACATGAGATATACCGGGCTAGGATTCGTGTTACAGGAACAAGGGCCAAACCAACCACCCAAGAATGGAATCGTCGAGCGAAAACACTTGACAACCTCCTAGAAGCAGCTTTTCTAGCCACCAGACCTTTCTCCATCAATTAGGAATCTGATGCCGTCACTAAACACATTCCTTAAATTGTAGCCATTTATTGAGTGTTTTTTTTGTGTCTAATCCGCTTATATATCACCATTGCCCTTGATTTTCTTGAATGTATATCTCTTAAATGTCAACATATACACGTGTGATTTAGTTTACGAAGATTTTTCAATGCCGAGAACCTCGATCAGAGAGTAAAAAAGGCGTTAGGTTCACAATGGTGTAAAATTAAAATAGGATATACCGGGCTAGGATTCGAGTTACAGGAACAAGGGCCAAACCAACCACCCAAGAATGGAATCGTCGAGCAAAAACACTTGACAACCTCCTAGAAGCAGCTTTTCTTGCCACCAGACCTTTCTCCATCAATTAGGAATCTGATGCCGTCACTAAACACATTCCTTAAATTGTAGACATTTGTTGAGTGTTTTTTTTTTGTGTCTAATCCGCATATAAATCACAATTGCCCTTGATATTCTTGACTGTATATCTCTTAAATGTCAATATATACACGTGTGATTTAGTTTACGAATATTTTTCAATGCCAAGAACATCGATCAGAGAGTAAAAAAGGCGTAAGGTTCACAATGGTGTAAAATTAAAATGGGATATATCGGGCTACGATTCAAGTTACTGTAACAAGGGCCAAACCAACCACCCAAGAATGCAATCGTCGAGCGAAAACACTTGACAACCTTCTAGAAGCAGCTTTTCTTGCGACCAGACATTTCTCCATCAATTAGGAATCTGATGCCGTCACTAAACACATTCCTTAAATTGTAGCCATTTGTTAAGTGTTTTTTTTGTGTCCAATCCGCATATATATCACCATTGCCCTTGATTTTCTTGAATGTATATCTCTTAAATGTCAACATATACACGTGTGATTTAGTTTACGAAGATTTTTCAAAGCCGAGAACCTCGATCAGAGAGTAAAAAAGGCGTAAGGTTCACAATGGTGTAGAATTAACATGAGATATACCGGGCTAGGATTCGTGTTACAGGAACAAGGGCCAAACCAACCACCCAAGAATGGAATCGTCGAGCGAAAACACTTGACAACCTCCTAGAAGCAGCTTTTCTAGCCACCAGACCTTTCTCCATCAATTAGGAATCTGATGCCGTCACTAAACACATTCCTTAAATTGTACCCATTTGTTGAGTGTTTTTTTTTTGTGTCTAATCCGTATATATATCACAATTGCCCTTGATTTTCTTGACTGTATATCTCTTAAATGTCAACATATACACGTGTGATTTAGTTTACGAAGATTTTTGAATGCCGAGAACATCGATCAGAGAGTAAAAAAGGCGTAAGGTTCACAATGGTGTAAAATTCAAATGGGATATATCGGGCTAGGATTCGAGTTACAGTAACAAGGGCCAAACCAACCACCCAAGAATGGAATCGTCGAGCGAAAACACTTGACAACCTCCTAGAAGCAGCTTTTCTTGCCACCAGACCTTTCTCCATCAATTAGGAATCTGATGCCGTCACTAAACACATTCCTTAAATTGTAGACATTTGTTGAGTGTTTTTTTTTGTGTCTAATCCGCATATAAATCACAATTGCCCTTGATATTCTTGACTGTGTATCTCTTAAATGTCAATATATACACGTGTGATTTAGTTTACGAATATTTTTCAATGCCAAGAACATCGATCAGAGAGTAAAAAGGCGTAAGGTTCACAATGGTGTAAAATTAAAATGGGATATATCGGGCTAGGATTCGAGTTACTGTAACAAGGGCCAAACCAACCACCCAAGAATGCAATCGTCGAGCGAAAACACTTGACAACCTCCTAGAAGCAGCTTTTCTTGCCACCAGACATTTCTCCATCAATTAGGAATCTGATGCCGTCACTAAACACATTCCTTAAATTGTAGCCATTTGTTAAGTGTTTTTTTAGTGTCCAATTCGCATATATATCACCATTGCCCTTGATTTTCTTGACTGTTTATCTCTTAAATGTCAACATATACACGTGTGATTTAGTTTAAGAAGATTTTTCAATGCCGAGAACCTCGAGCAGAGAGTAAAAAAGGCGTAAGGTATACAATGGTGTAAAATTAAAATGGGATATACCGGGCTAGGATTCGAGTTACAGGAATAAGGGCCACACCAACCACCCAAGAATGGAATCGTCGAGCAAAAACACTTGACAACCTCCAAGAAGCAGCTTTTCTTGCCACCAGACCTTTCTCCATCAATTAGGAATCTGATGCCGTCACTAAACACATTCCTTAAATTGTACCCATTTGTTGAGTGTTTTTTTTTTGTGTCTAATCCGTATATATATCACAATTGCCCTTGATTTTCTTGACTGTATATCTCTTAAATGTCAACATATACACGTGTGATTTAGTTTACGAAGATTTTTGAATGCCGAGAACATCGATCAGAGAGTAAAAAAGGCGTAAGGTTCACAATGGTGTAAAATTCAAATGGGATATATCGGGCTAGGATTCGAGTTACAGTAACAAGGGCCAAACCAACCACCCAAGAATGGAATCGTCGAGCGAAAACACTTGACAACCTCCTAGAAGCAGCTTTTCTTACCACCAGACCCTTCTCCATCAATTAGGAATCTGATGCCGTCACTAAACTCATTCCTTAAATTGTAGCCATTTGTTGAGTGTTTTTTTCGTGTCTAGTCCGCATATATATCACCATTGCCCTTGATTTTCTTAACGGTATATCTCTTAAATGTCAACATATACACGTGTGATTGAGTTTACGAAGATTTTTCAATGCCGATAACCTCGATCAGAGAGTAAAAAAGGCGTAAGGTTCACAATGGTGTGAAATTAAAATGGGATATGTCGGGATAGGATTCGAGTTGCAGGAATAAGGGCCAAACCAACTACCCAAGAATGGAATCGTCGAGCGAAAACACTTGACAACCTCCTAGAAACAGCTTTTCTTACCACCAGACCTTTCTCCATCAATTAGGAATCTGATGCCGTCACTAAACACATTCCTTAAATTTTAGCCATTTGTTGAGTGTTTTTTTTGGTGTCTAATCCGCATATATATCGCCATTGCCATTGATTTTCTTCACTGTATATCTCTTAAATGTCAACATATACACGTCTGATTTAGTTTACAAATATTTTTCAATGCCGAGAACCTCGATCAGAGAGTAAAAAAGGCGTAATGTTCACAATGGTGTAAAATTAAAATGGGATATACCGGGTTAGGATTCGAGTTACAGGAACAAGAGCTGTTGGGATTGAACCCTACCAGAGTAACAGATAATGAAAGCCAAAACCGGTTCACAACAGTGGATTCACAATAAGCAGACGTTTACTCTAAGCTCTCCCCTTGATAGTGGTTACCTATCTGCTGATACACTCCTAGTACTGCTCAGAAGAACAACTGATGAACCAAACACTGATAAAACAACTAAAGACTGCTAAAAGGCAAACACTGAGCTCTATCTACTGCTGTCTCTTAAGTACTGCTGAAGACCCAAGCACTGCTCATTCAAAGACTGATCACCTTTTGAAGAAAGCACTTATGTTCAAACAGTCAGTGCTTAGGCTACAACAGTGGAACGTGAGCTGTGTTAGACTTGTTTTGTATTTTATTATCAATCAGTTGTTAGACATCAGTAGTTTTGTATAGACCAGTGTTTATAGGTTGTTAGGCTGTTAGATGTCACTATCATGGTGACGTCAGCTAAGGTACATCAGTGGTTTGGTTTGCCTATAAATATGACAACCTCCTAGAAGCAGCTTTTCTTGCCACCAGACCTTTCTCCATCAATTAGGAATCTGATGCCGTCACTAAACACATTCCTTAAATTGTAGACATTTGTTGAGTGTTTTTTTTTTGTGTCTAATCCGCATATAAATCACAATTGCCCTTGATATTCTTGACTGTGTATCTCTTAAATGTCAATATATACACGTGTGATTTAGTTTACGAATATTTTTCAATGCCAAGAACATCGATCAGAGAGTAAAAAGGCGTAAGGTTCACAATGGTGTAAAATTAAAATGGGATATATCGGGCTAGGATTCGAGTTACTGTAACAAGGGCCAAACCAACCACCCAAGAATGCAATCGTCGAGCGAAAACACTTGACAACCTCCTAGAAGCAGCTTTTCTTGCCACCAGACATTTCTCCATCAATTAGGAATCTGATGCCGTCACTAAACACATTCCTTAAATTGTAGCCATTTGTTAAGTGTTTTTTTAGTGTCCAATTCGCATATATATCACCATTGCCCTTGATTTTCTTGACTGTTTATCTCTTAAATGTCAACATATACACGTGTGATTTAGTTTAAGAAGATTTTTCAATGCCGAGAACCTCGAGCAGAGAGTAAAAAAGGCGTAAGGTATACAATGGTGTAAAATTAAAATGGGATATACCGGGCTAGGATTCGAGTTACAGGAATAAGGGCCACACCAACCACCCAAGAATGGAATCGTCGAGCAAAAACACTTGACAACCTCCAAGAAGCAGCTTTTCTTGCCACCAGACCTTTCTCCATCAATTAGGAATCTGATGCCGTCACTAAACACATTCCTTAAATTGTACCCATTTGTTGAGTGTTTTTTTTTTTGTGTCTAATCCGTATATATATCACAATTGCCCTTGATTTTCTTGACTGTATATCTCTTAAATGTCAACATATACACGTGTGATTTAGTTTACGAAGATTTTTGAATGCCGAGAACATCGATCAGAGAGTAAAAAAGGCGTAAGGTTCACAATGGTGTAAAATTCAAATGGGATATATCGGGCTAGGATTCGAGTTACAGTAACAAGGGCCAAACCAACCACCCAAGAATGGAATCGTCGAGCGAAAACACTTGACAACCTCCTAGAAGCAGCTTTTCTTACCACCAGACCCTTCTCCATCAATTAGGAATCTGATGCCGTCACTAAACTCATTCCTTAAATTGTAGCCATTTGTTGAGTGTTTTTTTCGTGTCTAGTCCGCATATATATCACCATTGCCCTTGATTTTCTTAACGGTATATCTCTTAAATGTCAACATATACACGTGTGATTGAGTTTACGAAGATTTTTCAATGCCGATAACCTCGATCAGAGAGTAAAAAAGGCGTAAGGTTCACAATGGTGTGAAATTAAAATGGGATATGTCGGGATAGGATTCGAGTTGCAGGAATAAGGGCCAAACCAACCACCCAAGAATGGAATCGTCGAGCGAAAACACTTGACAACCTCCTAGAAGCAACTTTTCTTGCCACCAGACCTTTCTCCATCAATTAGGAATCTGATGTCGTCACTAAACACATTCCTTAAATTGTAGCCATTTGTTGAGTGTTTTTTTGGTGTCTAATCCGCATATATATCACCATTGCCCTTGATTTTCTTGACAATATATCTCTTAAATGTCATCATATACACGTGTGATTTAGTTTACGAAGATTTTTCAATGCCGAGAACCTCGATCAGAGAGTAAAAAAGGTGTAAGGTTCACAATGGTGTAAAATTAAAATGAGATATACCGGGTTAGGATTCGAGTTACAGGAACAAGAGCTGTTGGGATTGAACCCTACCAGAGTAACAGATAATGAAAGCCAAAACCGGTTCACAACAGTGGATTCACAATAAGCAGACGTTTACTCTAAGCTCTCCCCTTGATAGTGGTTACCTATCTGCTGATACACTCCTAGTACTGCTCAGAAGAACAACTGATGAACCAAACACTGATAAAACAACTAAAGACTGCTAAAAGGCAAACACTGAGCTCTATCTACTGCTGTCTCTTAAGTACTGCTGAAGACCCAAGCACTGCTCATTCAAAGACTGATCACCTTTTGAAGAAAGCACTTATGTTCAAACAGTCAGTGCTTAGGCTACAACAGTGGAACGTGAGCTGTGTTAGACTTGTTTTGTATTTTATTATCAATCAGTTGTTAGACATCAGTAGTTTTGTATAGACCAGTGTTTATAGGTTGTTAGGCTGTTAGATGTCACTATCATGGTGACGTCAGCTAAGGTACATCAGTGGTTTGGTTTGCCTATAAATATGACAGTACTCTGTACTGTTATATTTGATTGTTTTGAGTGAGTTCTTCTCCTCAATTCAATCCTTTCATCTTGTGCAACCAACTCTGAAGTATCAGGCTGAGGGGGAGTTTAGTCTGTAAGCTTGCATTGTAACCTTTTGCTTATAATGTAATCTTTCGACTCTATGAAAAGCAATTGTTTATCAAACTATATTCTATTTTGATTGTGTTTACAAAGTTTGTTATTCATTTCCTGTGCACTTATAACTACTCATATCTATTTGATTTGTTCAAATCTCACAAACAAGCACAATCAGTAGATCCCCAGATCCTAACAATTGGTATCGGAGCCTGGATATTCAAATTCGATCTAACAATCAATTTGACATAACAGTTCGGCTCAAAATTCATTGATACTAAGGTTGGTTGTATTCAGTTGAAAAACAGAGTAACGAGTAAATCATGATCAAAATGGTTATTCAAAAACTCTGTAAATCAACCAAGATGTCATATGACACACAAATTTCACACAACAAGTGAATTCATGCACAAGACACTCATGGTTTCTAGATCTGAAAACAATATCCGTTAATCTATGAGATTATTTCTTATTTTCTAAATTGATTTCAATTGTTGATGTATAATCTGTGATGTTTTCATTAAATACTAAAGTATGAACCTCAGATTAACAAAAACCTATGTTCTTAAAACATTAGTGTTTTTGATAACATAAAAAGAGGGAAATTAAAACTTTAGTCATTCAGATCTTATGTGTTAAAAACAGGTTGAGTTCCTCAAAAGGACAAAATCAACTATGTTAAAATACATTAAGAAAATCAGGGGTCAACATAGTCCGTATCATATGTAGTGTGAGATTGGTTGAAAATTTTGTGCAAACATGACCAAGTCTCTCAAAACATTACTGCAAAATGATTTTGGACTAAAATTCACAAAAACTCGAAAGTGTGTTTATCTCAAAACTCTTGAAGTCAAAAGAAAAGAGTATAAACGTAAAACACTTAAGAGTCAAATCTCGGGGTAATAATGGTCATTAAGCAACTGTTTGTACTCTTTGGTTCAGGAAAATTCAGGTGACAGAAGTACTCTCAGTGATTAAGCTTACAAAAGGACTGGTTCATGTGTCCTCATGTTTGCAATCAACTGACAAAGAAAATGATACCAAACAGTGGTCAAAATGTATTCAAAATATTCTACCACTGCGATCAAACCATTGACCATTTTCATAAACTTGAGAATGATATGATTACGTTTTTTTTTTTTTAAATATACCAGATCCTTTTTGATGCTGTTCTCAGAAAATCCTTTAAAATTTTTTATATAAAGGATTCTCTCGAATAATCAGGATATATTATTCATTTTATTTTTTTGGAGTAATATATTTTAAACTTTTGCTTGTTTTTGTTGACATTTGTTTCAATTACCTGTCAGGACATAGTACCTTATTTTTGTTGGTATTCTTGTCCTCATGAATGGGTCAAAAGGAAATGATATATAGTTCAAGATCATGTCATACTCAGGTTTGTTTTTAAACATTAATCAAAGGTTGGTTGCTAAATTGTGGTTAAACTACTGGGGCATCTCATGTTTTAACTTGGATATCTAACAAAAATGAGTGCCTTAGCAAAAAGTTTACATCATCTGGGGTACTAAACCACTGTCCTTCAAATTGACATCTGGCAAAAACCTTGAATGGTAATTCTCAAAACTGTTGCTGAAATACTTGTCCTTCAAATCTGGATCATTTACCCTAATCACTACTTTGTTCATACATCTGTTTCCTAATCACTATCCACTGCTGAAAGTCAACCACTGTTTCTTCATTTTGCTTAGCAAGCACTGATGTTCAAAATCAGTGTCTTATCCACTGATATGCTATCCATTGATAGTAAAAATCCACCACTGTCCACATTATTACCGTTGTAACCACTGATGCTTGATTCATCAGTGGCTCTTAAAACAACTGTTCTCCACCCTTCATCCATTTCATCAGTGTTTGACACGTGGTCAGTTTTTAGCCTTCAGATCATAATAACCGCTGCCACATCAGCGATCACTTTTTCCCTAAATAAAACCCTGATCAAAACCCCCAAACAGGGTTTTACACTGTCGAATTGAATTCCAAAAGTTCTCTTCTCAAAGCAGTTTCCAACCTTTCTTCCCAAAACTCTCTGATTCTTCTTCATCAAAATGACGAAGTCAAAATCAAAATCAAAATCACCATCATCTTCAAAAGAGGTCGCTCAAACTACCGAATAAACCATTGAAATCCCATACATATCACCGCATAACTACTTGGGTCTCCTCACAAAACCTACCGATAACCACACCTTCGACTCCATCATTGATACACTATCTGCATCAAAGTACAAAACTTTGTTGACAGCAGATGCTCCCATTTACTTGCAAACCCAGAGAGAGTTCTGGAAGAAGGCGACGCTTGAAAAACAAGGCGACAAAGTCATTGCCATCAACTCCTCGATACCGGGAAAAGCGATTCAAATAACCCCAAAATCAATCTCAGAAGTCTTCAAACTGAATGACCAGAACGGTAAAATATCTTTTGATAAAGCCGTGATGAAAACTGATTTCATAAAAAGGGGATATGCAGAACAATCAAAGGTAGATACCTTACAAAAAGGTTATTTCCCTTCTGCACCCAGATTTTTATTTCACACACTTTTGAGTTGTGTTTCTAATAAAACAACAGCATTTAATGAAATACCATTGAAGATTCAATGCCTGGGCTATGCTATTTTAAACAATAAAGATTACAACTACTCCCAGGAGATCTTCAATGACATGGTAAAGAATGTTGACAGCAAATCATTTCTTCTTTTTCCAAGATTTCTGAGCTATTACTTTAAACAAAAATTTGAAAAAGAGGATGAAAATTTGCCCAAACAAGGTGTCCATTTTCAAATAAAAGGTTTAACAATTGAAACATTTTCAAGAATGATGGCACCAATAAAATTAAAAGCAAAGGTGCCTGAGCAGACTTTAGAAACTGCCACTGATCCTCAGGCAACTTCTGCTGAGCCCAATGCTCCAGGTGATCAGAGCAGCACAACCACTGCTTTGAAACCCACACCTGAAATCACCAAAAAGACCAAAAGAAAATCTTCCAAAAAGCCCACTAAACCCAAGAAAAAGGCAACTCTGGAAGATGAGATCCCAGAGCAACTACCTGTGACAACACAAATGTCACCACAAACCACTGCTGCTACTTCCTCACAGCAGTTGGAAGAAAGATCTCAACCATTGCCTAAAACTCCTCCTGCATCCTCACAAAAGGATCAGGTTGTAATCACAGGGACACCAAATTATGAGGCTCTGGATCCACTTGGCTCTATCTTCCACAGTCCTGATCCCAAGGACATGTCTCTTTCAACTCCCATACCCTCACCAATCATTCTACCACAATCAATAATACCCCTGTTACATGCGGTTGATATTGCACAGACACAAACCAGTTCCTCTCTATCACCTATCACTGAGAGTATACCCCCACAAGTGACTGGGTCTGATGCTTATACCTCTGCTATCCCAGCAACAGTTGAGGAGGTTACACTGTAGGAGTTACAAGTAACTCTTGTCAGTAGTTCAAGTGGAGCAGCAACTACAACTGATGGATCAACAGATCTTCAGTTGGACAGTTGTTTCATAAGTAAGACTCCCTTGAAGGCAATTTCTTCTATAGCACCATCGATAACCACTAGTGAGCCTATTTTGACCACCAGTAACATCAAAGGTTTATCGAGTGCTGAAGAAAGAAGTCCCCAGTACCAAGAACAAGGGGCATCAATGGATGATTTGTGGAACACTGTTCCTAAGTCACACATTGGTATAACCTCTTCAGGAGGGAAATCAGATGATCCCATTAATTTGGGTGATGATTTAAAATATCAGGAATTGACGAACAGGGTTGAAAAACTTGAAGACTCAGTTGCTGAAATTAAAGTTATGGTGCAAGAGATTTTAAAAGCTCAAAAAGCACAAGCCACTGCTGTTCCTGCTCAAGCACCTGCACAACATGCATTTGCTGAAAATGAGATTTGGAATATTTTTAAACCCATGCTTGAAAAACAGCAACACATGGCTGATCAAAAGCATGTTATTCATGTACAAATGCTGACCAACATGGTGGAATCAAGGTTTAAAGACACTCAAGCAGATATCAAGGCTATAAAGGCTAGCATTCAAAGTGCCTCTGGCAAAGTTCCTTCTTCCCTATCATTTCTTAATAACCCCCCTTCAGATAATGCTAAAAAGGGGGAGAATATCAAGCTGTTGAGAAAAATGAATAAGATGGGAATAGAACATGGCCTTTATATTGAGCCTGAAAAAGAAAAAGAAAAAGAAAAGCAGGTCTCAAAACCTGTTAGCCAAATAGCTGATACAGCAGTGGTTACAAAAACTGCTGTCAGTAGCCAAACAGCTACCATCTCTTCAACACACACCACTCCATCACATACCACAAAAACCACTGTCTTCACAACATCATCCTCTACAATCACATCACCACCACTGCCTCCTGCCATAAAGCAGAAGACAGCAGATGTTACAACATCTGCTGTAATGACAACAGTGGTTGAGACACCAGTTGTGTCAACGACTGTTGAACAGACACTTTCCATCAGTCACACCACTGACCCACCCAAGACATCATCAGCTTCTCCTACAATAAAAAGGAGAAGGATTGTCATATCTGATGATTCACCACCACCATCACCATCATCAAAAACTACCTCACCACCTCCATCCCCTGCTCAAAAGTAGAAGACATCTGCTGACATATCAGCAGTTGTAATGACAACAGCAGTTGAAACACCAGTTGTTTCAACCACTGTTAGTCAGACATCCACCACTGTTTCCACCATTCCTACATCACAACCTCCAAAGCCTCACAAAAGAAAAAGAGAAACAACACAGGCTACTGATGAAAAGTATGATCCTGTTGCTGCTAAATATCCATTGGAATTAGAAGCTGTGAAAAATGAGATGAAACAATTTTACACTGAAGATGATCCTTCAATAAGGAAATTTCCTTCTCTCATAGGTTTCATAATTCCAGAAAACATGGATGAATATCTCGAAATAAAAGCAAGACAAGCAAGGATAAGAGCCAAAGTTGAATGCAAGGATCAAGGTGATGAAGCCATTTTGGAAAGAAGGGAATTCCTGCTCAACAAAGTCAAACAAATAGAAGAATATGCAAGTGATCTGAACAAAGAAATGTCAAGCCTATCCCCTGAAGCAGATCAACGAAATGAATTGAGAAAAGAATACCTTGCATACATAATGAAAGAAAAGTTCTATCCTGCTGAAGAAACAGAATTCAAAGACTGGCCAATAGTTGCACTAAAGCATGAGGCTAACAGAATTGAAAAGATTAAACTTGATCCACGGAAGAAAGAGACGGCTCCAAATTGGAACAAATACAAGAAATTCATAGCTGATCTTATTTCCGAGCATAAAAGAAAGAAGCAGGAGTTGGTGGATGGAAAGGTGGATACTGCGGATGCCATAGCAAAATGGTCAAAGCAGCAAACTGATGAAGCTTATGAAAGGCTTGAGAAACAGAGGATGAAAGTCTCCGACATTTCTAAAAAGTCGGACTACAAAAAGCTACAGGAGCAAGTCAAGACCTTTGAAACACAAATCAGCACAGCAGAAGCCTTTGTCACAAAATTGAGAAAAGAAAGGAAGGAAATGCTGTCTGCTGGAGAAGAAAAGGATAAAGAAGCTGATCAGATTGAAGAAGCTATCAAGAAAATAGCTTCAGATAAAGAAAGATTAGCAAAACTACAAGACCTTGCCAAAAGGGTCAAAGTAGTAAGCCAAAAATCATCAGCAGATGTCACAAACAGTGAGCTGGCTGACAAAGAAGTTGAAGCAGACATAGCTGCAGCTAATGAGATTATTGAAAAAGCATTCACACGAGTTTCTGAAGCTCATGATACTGCTCTACACTTCTTTTCCAGGCCAAACACTTTAAGTTCATCAGACAATAAACCTCTCCCAAGAAACCCATTTGGTTTAAAAATACTAAAGTGGCTCTCTGATCAAAAGACCCACGTATTGACTCTGATCAGAATCAATGGAGAAGTGAGGCATATATCAAGGAATCAAGCACTAGGCCTGAGTGTTGAAGATCTACAAGATCTCCTTGAGCTTTCACTGTGCAGGGATGACGCTGATTCAAGTTCCAAAGATTTTGAGGAAGAATTTAAAAGAAAAGCAAAGGAACTTCTGATGAAGAATAAAAATCCAGAATAATGAAGGGTTTTGGCATTATCTGTTCCAGGGGGAGATTGTTGGGATTGAACCCTACCAGAGGAACAGATAATGAAAGCCAAAACCGGTTCACAACAGTGGATTCACAATAACCAGACGTTTACTCTAAGCTCTCCCCTTGACAGTGGTTACCTATCTGCTGATACACTCCTAGTACTGCTCAGAAGAACAACTGATGAACCAAACACTGATGAAACAACTAAAGACTGCTAAAAGGCAAACACTGAGCTCTATCTACTGCTGTCTCTTAAGTACTGCTGAAGAACCAAGCACTGCTCATTCAAAGACTGATCACCTTTTGAAGAAAGCACTGATGTTCAAACAGTCAGTGCTTAGGCTACAACAGTGGAACGTGAACTGTGTTAGACTTGTTTTGTATTTTATTATCAATCAGTTGTTAAACATCAGTAGTTTTGTATAGACCAGTGTTTATAGGTTGTTAGGCTGTTAGATGTCACTATCATGGTGACGTCAGCTGAGGTACATCAGTGGTTTGGTTTGCCTATAAATATGACAGTACTCTGTACTATTATATTTGATCGTTTTGAGTGAGTTCTTCTCCTCAATTCAATCCTTTCATCTTGTGCAACCAACTCTGAAGTATCAGGCTGAGGGGGAGTTTAGTCTGTAAGCTTGCATTGTAACCTTTTGCTTTTAATGTAATCTTTCGACTCTATGAAAAGCAATTGTTTATCAAACTATATTCTATTTTGATTGTGTTTACAAAGTTTGTTATTCATTTCCGCTGCACTTATAACTACTCATATCTCTTTGATTTGTTCAAATCTCACAAACAAGCACAATCAGTAGATCCCCAGATCCTAACAAGGGCCAAACCAACCACCCAAGAATGGAATCGTCGAGCGAAAACACTTGACAACCTCCTAGATGCAACTTTTCTTGCCACCAGACCTTTCTCCATCAATTAGGAATCTGATGCCGTCACTAAACACATTCCTTAAATTGTAGCCATTTGTTGAGTGTTTTTTTTTGTGTCTAATCCGCATATATATCACCATTGCCCTTGATTTTCTTGACTGTATATCTCTTAAATGTCAATATATACACGTGTGATTTAGTTTACGAATATTTTTCAATGCCGAGAACATCTATCAGAGAGTAAAAAAGGCGTAAGGTTTACAATGGTGTAAAATTAAAAGGGGATATATCGGGCTAGGATTCGAGTTACAGTAACAAGGGCCAAACCAACCACCAAAGAATGCAATCGTCGAGAGAAAACACTTGACAACCTCCTAGAAGCAGCTTTTCTTGCCACCAGACCTTTCTCCATCAATTAGGAATCTGATGCCGTCACTAAACACATTCCTTAAATTGTAGCCATTTGTTAAGTGTTTTTTTGGTGTCTAATCCGCATATATATCACCATTGCCCATGATTTTCTTGACTGTTTATCTCTTAAATGTCAACATATACACGTGTGATTTAGTTTAAGAAGATTTTTCAATGCCGAAAACCTCGAGCAGAGAGTAAAAAAGGCGTAAGGTTCACAATGGTGTAAAATTAAAATAGGATATACCGGGCAAGGATTCGAGTTACAGGAATAAGGGCCAAACCAACCACCCAAGAATGGAATCGTCGAGCAAAAACACTTGACAACCTCCTAGAAGCAGCTTTTCTTGCCACTAGACCTTTCTCCATCAGTTAGGAATCTGATGCCGTCACTAAACACATTCCTTAAATTGTAGCCATTTGTTGAGTGTTTTTTTTTTTGTGTCTAATCCGTATATATATCACAATTACCCTTAATTTTCTTGACTGTATATCTCTCAAATGTCAACATATACACGTGTGATTTAGTTTACGAAGATTTTTCAATGCCGAGAACATCGATCAGAGAGTAAAAAAAGGCGTAAGTTTCACAATGGTGTAAAATTAAAATGGGATATATCAGGCTAGGATTCGAGTTACAGTAACAAGGGCCAAACCAACCAACCAAGAATGGAATCGTCAAGCGAAAACACTTGAAAACCTCTTAGAAGCAGCTTTTCTTGCCACCAGACCTTTCTCCATCTATTAGGAATCTGATGCCGTCACTAAACACATTCCTTAAATTGTAGCCATTTGTTGAGTGTTTTTTTTTTGTGTCTAATCCGCATATATATCACAATTGCCCTTGATTTTCTTGACTGTATATCTCTTAAATGTCAACATATACACGTGTGATTTAGTTTACGAAGATTTTTCAATGCCGAGAACCTGGATCAGAGAGTAAAAAAGCCGTAAGGTTCAACATAGTGTAAAATTAAAATGGGATATACCGGGCTAGGATTCTAGTTACAGGAAGAAGGGCCAAACAAACCACCCAAGAATGGAATCGTCGAGTGAAAACACTTGACAACCTCCTAGAAGCAGCTTTTCTTGCCACCAGACCATTCTCCATCAATAGGAATCTGATGTCGTCACTAAACACATTCCTTAAATTGTAGCCATTTGTTGTGTGTGTGTTTTTTTTTGCTGTCTAATCCGCATATATATCACCATTGCCCTTGATTTTCTTTACTGTATATCTCTTAAATGTCAACATATACACGTGTGATTTAGTTTACGGAGATTTTTCAATGCCGAGAACCTGGATCAGAGAGTAAAAAAGCCGTAAGGTTCAACACAGTGTAAAATTAAAATGGGATATACCGGGCTAGGATTCGAGTTACAGGAAGAAGGGCCAAACAAACCACCCAAGAATGGAATCGTCGAGCTAAACACTTGACAACCTTCTAGAAGCAGCTTTTCTTGCCACCAGACCTTTCTCCATCAATAGGAATCTGATGCCGTCACTAAACACATTCCTTAAATTGTAGCCATTTGTTAAGTGTTTTTTTTGGTGTCTAATCCGCATATATATCACCATTGCCCTTGATTTTCTTAACTGTATATCTCTTAAATGTCAACATATACACGTGTGATTTAGTTTACGAAGATTTTTCAATGCCGAGAACGTCGAGCAGAGAGTAAAAAAGGCGTAAGGTTCACAATGGTGTATAATTAGTTACAGGAACATGGGCCAAACCAACCACCCAAGAATGGAATCGTCGAGAGAAAAAAGCTTGACAACCTCCTAAAAGCAACTTTTCTTGCCACCAGACCTTTCTCTATCAATTAGGAATCTGATGCCGTCACTAAACACATTCCTTAAATTGTAGCCATTAGTTGAGTGTTTTTTTTTTTGTGTCTAATCCGCATATATATCACCATTGCCCTTGATTTTCTTGAATGTATATCTCTTAAATGTCAACATATACACGTGTGATTTAGTTTACGAAGATTTTTCAATGCCGAGAACCTCGATCAGAGAGTAAAATAGTCGTAAGTTTCACAACGGTGTAAAATTAAAATGGGATATACCGGGCTAAGATTCGAGTTACAGTAACAAGGGCCAAACCAACCACCCAAGAATGGAATCGTCGAGCGAAAACACTTGACAACCTCCTAAAAGCAGCTTTTCTTACCACCAGACCTTTCTCCGTCAATTAGGAATCTAATGTCGTCACTAAAGACATTCCTTAAATTGTAGCCATTTGTTGAGTGTTTTTTTTTTGTGTCTAATCCGCATATATATCACCATTGCCCTTGATTTTCTTGACTGTATATCTCTTAAATGTCAACATATACACGTGTGATTTAGTTTACGAATATTTTTCAATGCCGAGAACCTCGACCAGAGAGTAAAAAAGGCGTAAGGTTCACAATGGTGAAAAATTAAAAAGGGATATACCGAGCTAGGATTCGAGTTACAGGAACAAGGGCCAAACCAACCACCCAAGAATGGAATCGTCGAGTGAAAACACTTGACAACCTCCTAGAAGCAGCTTTTCTTGCCACCAGACCTTTCTCCATCAATTAGGAATCTGATGCCGTCACTAAACACATTCCTTAAATTGTAGCCATTTGTTGAGTATTTTTTTTTGTCTAATCCGCATATATATCACCATTGCCCTTGATTTTCTTGACTGTATATATCTTAAACGTCAACATATACACGTGCGATTTAGTGTACGAAGATTTTTCAATGCCGAGAACCTCGATCAGAGAGTAAAAAAGGCGTAAGGTTCATAATGGTGTAAAATTAAAATGGGATATACCGGGCTAGGATTCGAGTTACAGGAACAAGGGCCAAACCAACCACCCAAGAATGGAATCGTCGAGCGAAAACACTTGACAACCTCCTAGAAGCAGCTTTTCTTGCCACCACCAGACCTTTCTCCATCAATTAGGAATCTGATGTCGTCACTGAACACATTCCTTAAATTGTAGCCATTTGTTGAGTGTTTTTTTTTGTCTAATCCGCATATATATCACCATTGCCCTTGATTTTCTTGACTGCATATCTCTTAAATGTCAACATATACACGTGTGATTTAGTTTACGAAGATTTTTCAATGCCGAGAACCTCGATTGGAGAGTAAAAAAGGCGTAAGGATCACAATGGTGTAAAATTAAAATGGGATATACCGGGCTAGGATTTGAGTTACAGGAACAAGGGCCAAACCAACCACCCAACAATGGAATCGTCGAGCTAAAACACTTGACAAACTTCTAGAAGCAGCTTTTCTTGCCACCATACCATTCTCCATCAATTAGGAATCTGATGCCGTCACTAAACACATTCCTTAAATTGTAGCCATTTGTTGTGTGTTTTTTTTTGTGTCTAATCCGCATATATATCCCCATCGCCCTTTATTTTTTTGACTATATATCTCTTAAATGTCAACATATACACGTGTGATTTAGTTTTCGAAGATTTTTCAATGCCGAGAACTTCGATCAGAGAGTAAAAAAGGCGTAAGGTTCACAATGGTGTAAAATTAAAAAGGGATATACCTGGCTAGGATTCGAGTTACGGGAACAAGGGCCAAACCAACCACCCAAGAATGGAATCGTCGAGCGAAAACACTTGACGACCTCCTAGAAGTAGCTTTTCTTTCCACCAGACCTTTCTTCATCAATTAGGAATCTGATGCCGTCACTAAACACATTCCTTAAATTGTAGCCATTTTGTTGAGTGTTTTTTTGGTGTCTAATCCGCATTAATATCACCATTGCCCTTGATTTTCTTGACTGTATATCTCTTAAATGTCAACATATACACGTGTGATTTAGTTTACGAAGATTTTTCAATGCCGAGAACCTCGATCAGAGAGTATAAAAGGAGTAAGGTTCACAATGGTGTAAAATTAAAATGTGATATACCGGGCTAGGATCCTAGTTACAGGAACTAGGGCCAAACCAACCACCCAAGAATGGAATTGTCGAGCGAAAACACTTAACAACCTCCTAGAAGCAGCTTTTCTTGACACCACCAGACATTTCTCTATCAATTAGGAATCTGATGCCGTCACTAAACACATTCCTTAAATTGTAGCCATTTGTTGAGTGTTTTTTTTTGGTGTATAATCCGCATATATATCACCATTGCCCTTGATTTTCTTGACTGTATATCTCTTAAATTTCAACATATACACGTGTGATTTAGTTTACGAAGATTTTTCAACGCTGAGAACCTCGATCAGAGAGTATAAAGGGCGTAAGGTTCACAATGGTGTAAAATTAAAAAGGGATATTCCGGGCTAGGATTCTAGTTACAGGAACAAGGGCCAAACCAACCACCCAAGAATGGAATCGTCGAGCGAAAACACTTGACAACCTCCTAGAAGCAGCTTTTCTTGCCACCAGACCTTTCTCCATCAATTAGGAATCTGATGCCGTCACTAAACTCATTCCTTAAATTGTAGCCATTTTGTTGAGTGTTTTTTTGGTGTCTAATCCGCATTTATATCACCATTGCCCTTCATTTTCTTGACTGTATATCTCTTAAATGTCAACATATACACGTGTGATTTAGTTTACGAAGATTTTTCAATGCCAAGAACCTCGATCAGAGAGTATAAAAGGAGTAAGGTTCACAATGGTGTAAAATTAAAATGGGATATACCGGGCTAGGATCCGAGTTTCAGGAACTAGGGCCAAACCAACCACCCAAGAATAGAATTGTCGAGCGAAAACACTTAACAACCTCCTAGAAGCAGCTTTTCTTGACACCACCAGACCTTTCTCCATCAATTAGGAATCTGATGCCGTCACTAAACACATTCCTTAAATTGTAGCCATTTGTTGAGTGTTTTTTTTTTGTGTATAATCGGCATATATATCACCATTGCCCTTGATTTTCTTGACTGTATATCTCTTAAATTTCAACATATACATGTGTTATTTAGTTTACGAAGATTTTTCAACGCCGAGAACCTCGATCAGAGTGTATAAAGGGCGTAAGGTTCACAATGGTGTAAAATTAAAATGGGATATACCGGGCTAGGATTCTAGTTACAGGAACAAGGGCCAAACCAACCACCCAAGAATGGAATCGTCGAGCGAAAACACTTGACAACCTCCTAGAAGCAGCTTTTCTTGCCATCAGACCTTTCTCCATCAATTAGGAATCTGATGCTGTCACTAAACACATTCCTTAAATTGTAGCCATTTGTTGAGTGTTTTTTTTTCCTGTCTAATCCGTATATATATTACCATTGCCCTTGATTTTCTTGACTGTATATCTCTTAAATATTAACATATACACGTGTGATTTAGTTTACGAAAATTTTTCAATGCCGAGAACCTCGATCAGAGAGTAAAAAAGGCGTAACGTTCACAATGGTGTAAAATTAAAATGGGATATACCGGGCTAGGATTCGAGTTGCAGGAACAAGGGCCAAACCAAACACCCAAGAATGGAATCGTTGAGCGAAAACACTTAACAACCTCCTAGAAGCAGCTTTTCTTGACACCACCAGACCTTTCTCCATCAATTAGGATCTGATGCCGTCACTAAACACATTCCTTAAATTGTAGCCATTTGTTGAGTGTTTTTTTTTTGTGTCTAATCCGCATATATATCACCATTGCCCTTGATTTTCTTGACTGTATATCTCTTAAATGTCAACATATACACGTGTGATTTAGTTTACGAAGATTTTTCTATGGCGAGAACCTCGATCAGAGAGTAAAAAAGGTGTGAGGTTCACAATGGAGTAAAATTAAAATGGGATATACTGGGCTAGGATTCGAGTTACAGGAACAAGGGCCAAATGAACCACCCAAGAATGGAATCGTCGAGCGAAAACACTTGACAACCTCCTAGAAGCAGCTTTTCTTGCCACCAGACCTTTCTCCATCAATTAGGAATCTGATGCCGTCACTAAACTCATACCTTAAATTGTAGCCATTTTGTTGAGTGTTTTTTTGGTGTCTAATCCGCATTTATATCACCATTGCCCTTGATTTTCTTGACTGTATATCTCTTAAATGTCAACATATACACGTGTGATTTAGTTTACGAAGATTTTTCAATGCCGAGAACCTCGATCAGAGAGTAAAAAAGGCGTAAGGTTCACAATGGTGTAAAATTAAAATGGGATATACCGGGCTAGGATTCGAGTTACAGGAACAAGGGCCAAATGAACCACCCAAGAATGGAATCGTCAAGCGAAAACACTTGACAACCTCCTAGAAGCAGCTTTTCTTGCTACCAGACCTTTCTCCATCAATTAGGAATCTGATGCCGTCACTAAACTCATTCCTTAAATTGTAGCCATTTTGTTGAGTGTTTTTTTGGTGTCTAATCCGCATTTATATCACCATTGCCCTTGATTTTCTTGACTGTATATCTCTTAAATGTCAACATATACACGTGTGATTTAGTTTACGAAGATTTTTCAATGCCGAGAACCTCGATCAGAGAGTATAAAAGGAGTAAGGTTCACAATGGTGTAAAATTAAAATGGGATATACCGGGCTAGGATCCGAGTTACAGGAACTAGGGCCAAACCAACCACCCAAGAATGGAATTGTCGAGCGAAAACACTTAACAACCTCCTAGAAGCAGCTTTTCTTGACACCACCAGACCTTTCTCCATCAATTAGGAATCTGATGCCGTCACTAAACACATTCCTTAAATTGTAGCCATTTGTTGAGTGTTTTTTTTGGTGTATAATCCGCATATATATCACCATTGCCCTTGATTTTCTTGACTGTATATCTTTTAAATTTCAACATATACATGTGTAATTTAGTTTACGAAGATTTTTCAACGCCGAGAACCTCGATCAGAGAGTATAAAGTGCGTAAGGTTCACAATGGAGTAAAATTAAAATGGGATATACCGGGCTAGGATTCGAGTTACTGGAACAAGGGCCAAACCAACCACCCAAGAATGGAGTCGTCGAACGAAAACACTTGACAACCTCCTAGAAGCAGCTTTTCTTGCCACCAGACCATTCTCCATCAATTAGGAATCTGATGCCGTCACTAAACACATTCCTTAAATTGTAGCCATTTGTTGAGTGTTTTTTTTTTGTCTAATCCGCATATATATCACCATTGCCCTTGATTTTCTTGACTGTACATCTCTTAAATGTCAACATATACACGTGTGATTTAGTTTACGAAGATTTTTCAATGCCGAGAACCTCGATCATAGAGTAAAAAAGGCGTAAGGTTTACAATGGTGTAAAATTAAAATGGGATATACCGGGGTAGGATTCGAGTTACAGGAACAAGGGCCAAACCAACCACCCAGGAATGGAATCGTCGAGCAAAAACACTTAACAACCACCTAGAAGCAGCTTTTCTTGCCACCAAACCTTTCTCCATCAATTAGGAATCTGATGCAGTCACAAAACACAATCCTTAAATTGTAGCCATTTGTTGAGGGTTTTTTTTTGTGTCTAATCCGCATATATATCACCCTCGCCCTTGAGTTTCTTGACTGTATATCTTTGATATGTCAACATATACACGTGTGATTTAGTTTACAAAGATTTTTCAATGCCGAGAACCTCGATCCGAGAGTAAAAAAGGCGTAAGGTTCACAATGGTGTAAAATTAAAATGGGATATACCGGGCTAGGATTCGAGTTACAGGAACAAGGGCCAAATGAACGACCCAAGAATGGAATCGTCGGGCGAAAACACTTGACAACCTCCTAGAAGCAGCTTTTCTTGCCACCAGACCTTTCTCCATCAATTAGGAATCTGATGCCGTCACTAAACTCATTCCTTAAATTGTAGCCATTTTGTTGAGTGTTTTTTTGGTGTCTAATCCGCATTCATATCACCATTGCCCTTGATTTTCTTGACTGTATATCTCTTAAATGTCAACATATACACGTGTGATTTAGTTTACGAAGATTTTTCAATGCCGAGAACCTCGATCAGAGAGTATAAAAGGAGTAAGGTTCACAATGGTGTAAAATTAAAATGGGATATACCGGGCTAGGATCCGAGTTACAGGAACTAGGGCCAAACCAACCACCCAAGAATGGAATTGTCGAGCGAAAACACTTAACAACCTCCTAGAAGCAGCTTTTCTTGACACCACCAGACCTTTCTCCATCAATTAGGAATCTGATGCCGTCACTAAACACATTCCTTAAATTGTAGCCATTTGTTGAGTGTTTTTTTTGGTGTATAATCCGCATATATATCACCATTGCCCTTGATATTCTTGACTGTATATCTCTTAAATTTCAACATATACATGTGTGATTTAGTTTACGAAGATTTTTCAACGCCGAGAACCTCGATCAGAGAGTATAAAGGGCGTAAGGTTCACAATGGTGTAAAATTAAAATGGGATATACCGGGCTAGGATTCTAGTTACAGGAACAAGGGCCAAACCAACCACCCAAGAATGGAATCGTCGAGCGAAAACACTTGACAACCTCCTAGAAGCAGCTTTTCTTGCCATCAGACCTTTCTCCATCAATTAGGAATCTGATGCTGTCACTAAACACATTCCTTAAATTGTAGCCATTTGTTGAGTGTTTTTTTTCTGTCTAATCCGTATATATATTACCATTGCCCTTGATTTTCTTGACTGTATATCTCTTAGATATTAACATATACACGTGTGATTTAGTTTACGAAGATTTTTCAATGCCGAGAACCTCGATCAGAGAGTAAAAAAGGCGTAACGTTCACAATGGTGTAAAATTAAAATGGGATATACCGGGCTAGGATTCGAGTTGCAGGAACAAGGGCCAAACCAAACACCCAAGAATGGAATCGTCGAGCGAAAACACTTAACAACCTCCTAGAAGCAGCTTTTCTTGACACCACCAGACCTTTCTCCATCAATTAGGATCTGATGCCGTCACTAAACACATTCCTTAAATTGTAGCCATTTGTTGAGTGTTTTTTTTTTTTTTTGTGTCTAATCCGCATATATATCACCATTGCCCTTGATTTTCTTGACTGTATATCTCTTAAATGTCAACATATACACGTGTGATTTAGTTTACGAAGATTTTTCTATGGCGAGAACCTCGATCAGAGAGTAAAAAAGGTGTAAGGTTCACAATGGAGTAAAATTAAAATGGGATATACCGGGCTAGGATTCGAGTTACTGGAACAAGGGCCAAACCAACCACCCAAGAATGGAGTCGTCGAACGAAAACACTTGACAACCTCCTAGAAGCAGCTTTTCTTGCCACCAGACCATTCTCCATCAATTAGGAATCTGATGCCGTCACTAAACACATTCCTTAAATTGTAGCCATTTGTTGAGTGTTTTTTTTTGTCTAATCCGCATATATATCACCATTGCCCTTGATTTTCTTGACTGTATATCTCTTAAATGTCAACATATACATGTGTGATTTAGTTTACAAAGATTTTTCAATGCCGAGAACCTCGATCAGAGAGTAAAAAAGGCGTAAGGTTCACAATGGTGTAAAATTAAAATGGGATATACCGGGCTAGGATTCGAGTTACAGGAACAAGGGCCAAATGAACCACCCAAGAATGGAATCGTTGAACGAAAACACTTGACAACCTCCTAGAAGCAGCTTTTCTTGCCACCATACCTTTCTCCATAAATTAGGAATCTGATGCCGTCACTAAACACATTCCTTAAATTGTAGCTATTTGTTGAGTGTTTTTTGTTGTGTCTAATCCGCATATATATCACCATTGCCCTTGATTTTCTTGATTGTATATCTCTTAAATGTCAACATATACACGTGTGATTTAGTTTATGAAGATTTTTCAATGCCAAGAACCTCGATCAGAGAGAAAAAAGGCGTAAGGTTCACAATGGTATAAAATTAAAATGGGATATACCTGGCTTGGATTCGAGTTACAGGAACAAGGGCCAAACCAACCACCCAAGAATGGAATCGTCGAGAGAAAACACTTGACAACCTCCTAGAAGCAGCTTTTCTTGCCACCAGACCTTTCTCCATCAATTAGGAATCTGATGCCGCCACTAAACTCATTCCTTAAATTGTAGCCATTTTGTTGAGTGTTTTTTTGGTGTCTAATCCGCATTTATATCACCATTGCCCTTGATTTTCTTGACCGTATATCTCTTAAATGTCAACATATACACGTGTGATTTAGTTTACGAAGATTTTTCAATGCCGAGAACCTCGATCAGAGAGTATAAAAGGAATAAGGTTCACAATGGTGTAAAATTAAAATGGGATATACCGGGCTAGGATCCGAGTTACAGGAACTAGGGCCAAACCAACCACCCAAGAATGGAATTGTCGAGCGAAAACACTTAACAACCTCCTAGAAGCAGCTTTTCTTGACACCACCAGACCTTTCTCCATCAATTAGGAATCTGATGCCGTCACTAAACACATTCCTTAAATTGTAGCCATTTGTTGAGTGTTTTTTTTTTGTGTATAATCCGCATATATATCACCATTGCCCTTGATTTTCTTGACTGTATATCTCTTAAATTTCAACATATACATGTGTGATTTAGTTTACGAAGATTTTTCAACGCCGAGAACCTCGATCAGAGAGTATAAAGGGCGTAAGGTTCACAATGGTGTAAAATTAAAATGGGATATACCGGGCTAGGATTCTAGTTACAGGAACAAGGGCCAAACCAACCACCCAAGAATGGAATCGTGGAGCGAAAACACTTGACAACCTCCTAGAAGCAGCTTTTCTTGCCATCAGACCTTTCTCCATCAATTAGGAATCTGATGCTGTCACTAAACACATTCCTTAAATTGTAGCTATTTATTGACTGTTTTTTTTGTGTCTAATCCGTATATATATTACCATTGCCCTTGATTTTCTTGACTGTATATCTCTTAAATATTAACATATACACGTGTGATTTAGTTTACGAAGATTTTTCAATGCCGAGAACCTCGATCAGAGAGTAAAAAAGGCGTAACGTTCACAATGGTGTAAAATTAAAATGGGATATACCGGGCTAGGATTCGAGTTGCAGGAACAAGGGCCAAACCAAACACCCAAGAATGGAATCGTCGAGCGAAAACACTTAACAAACTCCTAGAAGCAGCTTTTCTTGACACCACCAGACCTTTCTCCATCAATTAGGATCTGATACCGTCACTAAACACATTCCTTAAATTGTAGCCATTTGTTGAGTGTTTTTTTTGTGACTAATCCGCATATATATCACCATTGCCCTTGATTTTCTTGACTGTATATCTCTTCAATGTCAACATATACACGTGTGATTTAGTTTACGAAGATTTTTCTATGGCGAGAACCTCGATCAGAGAGTAAAAAAGGTGTAAGGTTCACAATGGAGTAAAATTAAAATGGGATATACCGGGCTAGGATTCGAGTTACTGGAACAAGGGCCAAACCAACCACCCAAGAATGGAGTCGTCGAACGAAAACACTTGACAACCTCCTAGAAGCAGCTTTTCTTGCCATCAGACCATTCTCCATCAATTAGGAATCTGATGCCGTCACTAAACACATTCCTTAAATTGTAGCCATTTGTTGAGTGTTTTTTTTTGTCTAATCCGCATATATATCACCATTGCCCTTGATTTTCTTGACTGTATATCTCTTAAATGTCAACATATACACGTGTGATTTAGTTTACGAAGATTTTTCAATGCCGAGAACCTCGATCAGAGAGTAAAAAAGGCGTAAGGTTCACAATGGTGTAAAATTAAAATGGGATATACCGGGCTAGGATTCGAGTTACAGGAACAAGGGCCAAACCAACCACCCAAGAATGGAATCGTCGAGCAAAAACACTTAACAACCACCTAGAAGCAGCTTTTCCTGCCACCAAACCTTTCTCCATCAATTAGGAATCTGATGCAGTCACAAAACACAATCCTTAAATTGTAGCCATTTGTTGAGGGTTTTTTTTTGTGTCTAATCCGCGTATATATCACCATTGCCCTTGATTTTCTTGACTGTATATCTCTTAAATGTCAACATATACACGTGTGATTTAGTTTACGAAGGTTTTTCAATGCCGAGAACCTCGATCAGAGAGTAAAAAAGGCGTAAGGTTCACAATGGTGTAAAATTAAAATGGGATATACCGGGCTAGGATTCGAGTTACAGGAACAAGGGCCAAATGAACCACCCAAGAATGGAATCGTTGAACGAAAACACTTGACAACCTCCTAGAAGCAGCTTTTCTTGCCACCATACCTTTCTCCATAAATTAGGAATCTGATGCCGTCACTAAACACATTCCTTAAATTGTAGCTATTTGTTGAGTGTTTTTTGTTGTGTCTAATCCGCATATATATCACCATTGCCCTTGATTTTCTTGATTGTATATCTCTTAAATGTCAACATATACACGTGTGATTTAGTTTATGAAGATTTTTCAATGCCAAGAACCTCGATCAGAGAGAAAAAAGGCGTAAGGTTCACAATGGTATAAAATTAAAATGGGATATACCTGGCTTGGATTCGAGTTACAGGAACAAGGGCCAAACCAACCACCCAAGAATGGAATCGTCGAGAGAAAACACTTGACAACCTCCTAGAAGCAGCTTTTCTTGCCACCAGACCTTTCTCCATCAATTAGGAATCTGATGCCGTGACTAAACACATTCCTTAAATTGTAGCCATTTGTTGAGTGTTTTTTTTTGGTGTCTAATCCGCATATATATCACCATTGCCCTTGATTTTCTTGACTGTATATCTCTTAAATGTCAACATATACACGTGTGATTTAGTTTACGAATATTTTTCAATGCCGATAACCTCGATCAGAGAGTAAAAAAGGCGTAAGGTTCACAATGGTGTAAAATTAAAATGGGATATACCGGGCTAGGATTCGAGTTACAGGAACAAGGGGCAAACCAACCACCCAAGAATGGAGTCGTCGAGCGAAAACACTTGACAACCTCCTAGAAGCAGCTTTTCTTGACACCACCAGACCTTTCTCCATCAATTAGGAATCTGATGCCGTCACTAAACACATTCCTTAAATTGTAGCCATTTTGTTGAGTGTTTTTTTGGTGTCTAATCCGCATTTATATCACCATTGCCCTTGATTTTCTTGACTGTATATCTCTTAAATGTCAACATATACACGTGTGATTTAGTTTACGAAGATTTTTCAATGCCGAGAACCTCGATCAGAGAGTATAAAAGGAGTAAGGTTCACAATGGTGTAAAATTAAAATGGGATATACCGGGCTAGGATCCGAGTTATATGAACTAGGGCCAAACCAACCACCCAAGAATGGAATTGTCGAGCGAAAACACTTGACAACCTCCTAGAAGCAGCTTTTCTTGACACCACCAGACCTTTCTCTATCAATTAGGAATCTGATGCCGTCACTAAACACATTCCTTAAATTGTAGCCATTTGCTGAGCTTTTTTTTTTTTGTGTATAATCCGCATATATATCACCATTGCCCTTGATTTTCTTGACTGTATATCTCTTAAATTTCAACATATACACGTGTGATTTAGTTTACGAAGATTTTTCAACGCCGAGAACCTCGATCAGAGAGTATAAAGGGCGTAAGGTTCACAATGGTGTAAAATTAAAATGGGATATACCGGGCTAGGATTCTAGTTACAGGAACAAGGGCCAAACCAACCACCCAAGAATGGAATCGTCGAGCGAAAACACTTGACAACCACCTAGAAGCAGCTTTTCTGGCCACCAGACCTTTCTCCATCAATTAGGAATCTGATGCCGTCACTAAACACATTCCTTAAATTGTAGCCATTTTGTTGAATGTTTTTTTGGTGTCTAATCTGCATTTATATCACCATTGCCCTTGATTTTCTTGACTGTATATCTCTTAAATGTCAACATATACATGTGTGATTTAGTTTACGAAGATTTTTCAATGCCGAGAACCTCGATCAGAGAGTATAAAAGGAGTAAGGTTCACAATGGTGTAAAATTAAAATGGGATATACCGGGCTAGGATTCGAGTTACAGGAACTAGGGCCAAACCAACCACCCAAGAATGGAATTGTCGAGCGAAAACACTTAACAACCTCCTAGAAGCAGCTTTTCTTGACACCACCAGACCTTTCTCCATCAATTAGGAATCTGATGTCGTCACTAAACACATTCCTTAAATTGTAGCCATTTGTTGAGTGTTTTTTTTTTGGTGTATAATCCGCATATATATCACCATTGCCCTTGATTTTCTTGACTGTATATCTCTTAAATTTCAACATATACACGTGTGATTTAGTTTACGAAGATTTTTCAACGCCGAGAACCTCGATCAGAGAGTATAAAGGGCGTAAGGTTCACAATGGTGTAAAATTAAAATGGGATATACCGGGCTAGGATTCTAGTTACAGGAACAAGGGCCAAACCAACCACCCAAGAATGGAATCGTCGAGCGAAAACACTTGACAACCTCCTAGAAGCAGCTTTTCTTGCCACCAGACCTTTCTCCATCAATTAGGAATCTGATGCCGTCACTAAACACATTCCTTAAATTGTAGCCATTTATTGACTGTTTTTTTGGTGTCTAATCTGCATTTATATCACCATTGCCCTTGATTTTCTTGACTGTATATCTCTTAAATGTCAACATATACACGTGTGATTTAGTTTACGAATATTTTTCAATGCCGATAACCTCGATTAGAGAGTAATAGAGGCGTAAGGTTCACAATGGTGTAAAATTAAAATGGGATATACCGGGCTAGGATTCGAGTTACATGAACAAGGGCCAAACCAACCATCCAAGGATGGAGTCGTCGAGGGAAAACACTTGACAACCTCCTAGAAGCAGCTTTTCTTGACACCACCAGACCTTTCTCCATCAATTAGGAATCTGATGCCGTCACTAAATACATTCCTTAAATTGTAGCCATTTGCTGAGTGTTTTTTTTTTGTGTATAATCCGCATATATATCACCATTGCCCTTGATTTTCTTGACTGTATATCTCTTAAATTTCAACATATACACGTGTGATTTAGTTTACGAAGATTTTTCAACGCCGAGAACCTCGATCAGAGAGTATAAAGGGCGTAAGGTTCACAATGGTGTAAAATTAAAATGGGATATACCGGGCTAGGATTCTAGTTACAGGAACAAGGGCCAAACCAACCACCCAAGAATGGAATCGTCGAGCGAAAATACTTGACAACCTCCTAGAAGCAGCGTTTCTTGCCACCAGACCTTTCTCCATCAATTAGGAATCTGATGCCGTCACTAAACACATTCCTTAAATTGTAGCCATTTTGTTGAGTGTTTTTTTGGTGTCTAATCTGCATTTATATCACCATTGCCCTTGATTTTCTTGACTGTATATCTCTTAAATGTCAACATATACATGTGTGATTTAGTTTACGAAGATTTTTCAATGCCGAGAACCTCGATCAGAGAGTATAAAAGGAGTAAGGTTCACAATGGTGTAAAATTAAAATGGGATATACCGGGCTAGGATCCGAGTTACAGGAACTAGGGCCAAACCAACCACCCAAGAATGGAATTGTTGAGCGAAAACACTTAACAACCTCCTAGAAGCAGCTTTTCTTGACACCACCAGACCTTTCTCCATCAATTAGGAATCTGATGTCGTCACTAAACACATTCCTTAAATTGTAGCCATTTGTTGAGTGTTTTTTTTGGTGTATAATCCGCATATATATCACCATTGCCCTTGATTTTCTTGACTGTATATCTCTTAAATTTCAACATATACACGTGTGATTTAGTTTACGATGATTTTTCAACGCCGAGAACCTCGATCAGAGAGTATAAAGGGCGTATGGTTCACAATGGTGTAAAATTAAAATGGGATATACCGGGCTAGGATTCGAGTTATACGAACAAGGGCCAAACCAACCACCCAAGAATGGAATCTGTTGGTGCATATTTGTGACAACAGCTTAGATTTGGTCTTTGGATATCTTGTAATTAGTAAAACGATAAACAGTTAGCGGGTTTAGGTTTGTATTAGTGAATTAAAAGAGTTTTGGCTAAACAAAACCATGTTGGGTCATAGGGGGGACGAATTGGGCTTGCCCATGTAGTAAACCCTAACCTAATATTGCAACCTTGTGTTATATAAACAAGGCTTTGCTTTAGGGTTTTGGTTAATCAGCCAAAACAGAGTTTGAGAGAGATTTCTTGAGAGACTAGAGTCTTGGACGAATTTGGGTTGGTAGGGTTTTGATTAATTGTACTTCTTGTGATTGATAATCAACAGAAACCCGGTTTGAATTTGAATTATGTTCTTCTACTTGTTTCTGTGATATTCTGATCAAGAGGATTCTGCACTCTTGATTGGATTGATAATTCTGTGAAGATCCATACAAATAAGGGACCTATAATTGGTATCAGAGCATTAGGCTCTTGAAGGCTCGGTTCAGAATTGTGCTTAGCAGAAACAGGAAGATTTTTTCAAAAATTTTGAAACCTAAAAAATTAGGGTTTCGAAATTTTTTGTTGGTTTGATAAAAATTTTCGAATTTTTGATTGTATTTGACCTTCTGCTTTGTTTGGTTGCTGTTTTGCAGGATTTCAGGAAGGAGTTTATTGATTCTGGAAAAGTTTTTGGCTGAAAGACTTGAAGATTCGAAGATTGTTCTTCGTGTTCTTCGTGTTTGTCGATCAGTTCTTCATATGTTTTGAAAATATTATGCTGATTAGGTTGTCTAATTTTGCAGATTTGTGTTGGAGAGGAGATAAAATCTTCAGAATTTCGAACAGATTAAGTTTCTGAATTTACTGGATCAACGAAGTTAACAGACCAGCGAATTTGTGACTAAATTTCTCGGTGACCAGCGAAATTGTTTGACCCTACAAACTTAAAATCCAAAGGCGACTTTGGTAACCGTATAATTTTCCTCAGCGAAATTATTACGGTGTTTGGCGACTTTACCAGTCGTCGTAATAGCGAAATTGACCAGCGAACCTGACAGCATAATAACCAGTGAATTTAAGTAACCCAGTGAAATTAATCAGAGGACATAATAACCAGCGAATTTAGCTTGGCTCTTCAACATATTTAATAGCGAAATTAAAAGGGGTGGAATTTTTGTTGGCAAGCGTCGATAAAATTTGACTGTTTTGCAAATAGAAATTGATCCATAGCTCGTTTCTGTAAACCGTCTGCACCGTTGAATTCCTTGCATATTTAGGACCAAAAAAAATCATTGGAAAATCCCGAATTCGATTTTCGACATTATATATCATTGGATTCGTCTTTTCGAGATGATTCTAACGGTGTAATTTGGTAACCACTGTTTTCGGAGATATTTTGTACGGTTTTAACAGTCTGCAACGTTTAAAATGTCGAACATGTCTACTTTGAATGAGCTTTTGAAAATGGAGCATGAGGTTGGCACTACCAACAAACCGCCTAAGATGATGAAGGTGGAAAATTATTTGACATGGAAGGATCATTTTCAATCCTTCGTTGAATATCAGGACACGCGCATGTGGATATGTATTGAAGATGGGTACACAAACCCAACACACGACTTTGAGGGCAGACCGCGTAGAACAGCCTATGTGAATATGCAAGAGGCTGATAAAAAGATGTATGAGGCTAAAAAGAGAGCCTTGGCAGCAATAAAAATGTCCTTACCTGATAGCATCAAGCATACCTTCAAAAAGTACACTAATTCAAAGGATATGTGGGATGCATTAGAAAAGCGATATGCGGGAAATGCAGATGTTAAGAAGAACAAGATTGATCTACTGAAGAAGCAGTTCGCTGTTTTCAACTATATGAAACATGAGACACTTGAGGACATCATCACTCATTACTACCATCTGATGTCGGAAATGGAAAATTATGAGATAGAGTGCTACGTAGAAAAGAATGACAAGCTGCTCGATGCCTTACCTACTAAATGGGATATCTACACTCTCATGATCAAGGGAGAAGCAGATTATGAGACAAAAGAGCTTGAAGAAGTGGTAGGAAAGCTGAGAGCTTATGAGCTCAGTATGAAGAAGAAAGACACTGGATATGATCAGGTTCAAGATCCGGGGATATACAATGGGCTTACATCTTCTTCATCTCACAACGTTTCTAGCGACTCTGCTACTGCGTTTCTATCGTGAGAGAATGAGCAGGTCACAGTGAATGAGGATGGTGATGTTTGTTTTGTAGCTGCCTCAGGAGGATCAACAGGAGCCAAGAGAACATCAACTTCTAAGAAGAGTAGTAGTACAAAGTCAATGCCTATGAGTGTGAAGTCTGCTGAAGAACATCTTGCTCTACTTGCTTCATTTGTTGCTTCATATGAAAACTACATTCAGGGGAAGATATCTGATCTTGCTACTTTAGATGAAGATTACGATCAGATTGACCCTGATGAACTTGAAGATATGGATTTGCAATGGCAAATGGCCATGATTACTAGACGAGTGAAGAGGTTTATGAACCGAACAAGAAGGAAGTCTGTAGGAAAGACTATTGGTTTTGATAAGACCAAAGTGAGATGCTTTAACTGTCAAAGTTATGGGCATTTCGCTAGGGAATGTCAAAAACAAAAGCAGGAGACTTCGAGTCAGAGTTCAAACAACAGGAATGCATTAAACAACTCTAACTCGAGAGTGCTGATCTCTACAGCTAGAGAAGGTTCATATGACTGGAGTGGTCACTTGGAAAATGATGACAATGTCACTCAGGCATTCATCGTAAAGATAACGCCAGTTGATGATGGTGAAGCTACAGTAGATGATGCTGAAGTTGAGAAGAAAAGTGAAGCTACAGTAGATGATGCTAAAGTTGAGAAGAGAAGTGAAGCTGAGGTAGATAAGGTTGATCAGACAAAAGATGCTGAAGAAGAAAAGCAAAAGTCTGACCATGAAAAGGAAGCTAAATACAAAAGAATGGAAGCTCAACTTGCAGTGCTAATGGCCAATCTTGACAAACAAATAGGAGAGGTACAGTCTAATTCTGTGTGTTTAAAATGTCGTGAACTACAGGGTGAGGTAGACAGGTTGTCAACACAAAACCAAAGTCTGGTAAGCGAGATGTCTAACATTAAAGAATCAAACTTTTTTGCTAAAAGAAACGAATCTTTATACTTGAAGAAGATAAAAGGTTATGAAAGTGAAATTGAAGCTTTAACCTGCAAATTAAACGAAAAACTTCAAGTCATAGACTTAGCTCATGAAATGATGGCTGAGAAAACAAAAGAGATTTCTGAAAAATGCAAAGAGTTTTCAGATGCACAACTCAAAATTGTTAAACTTGGAAAGAAATTAGGTCAATTCAGGGACTCTACTTTTGTTATGAAACATATGATGGGTGGCTTGAAGAAAAGTAATGACAGAACCAGTGTGGGATTCCATGGTTTCAATGAAGTTCCACCTCCTGTTAGTCATGACTATTCTTTCTTGCCTGATGAAGATGAGCTCATGGACTTTGTGTCAACATCACCAAGTAGTTCCACATCAAGTCAAGGAAATGTGTCTGAGAGTGCTGATGCTGAGAAGGATAATAACAGCAAACCTGTTTTGAAAAAGAAAACATCACATCCTAAGAATAAAAATCTAACTTTTGTTAAAATGGTTAATTTTGTTCAAGGAAGTGACATGAAAAACGAAACAGCTGTTATTGAAAATGAATCTAATGTAGAGTTTACAAAAAACAAGAACAAAGAAAATTCTGAAACTAAGCAAACTGAACCAAATCCTTCTAAGGCATCATCATCAAAACCTGAATCTAGTTCAAAGGCTTCAAATAAGAAGTCTTCGAAAAAGAGATCGTGCTTCAAGTGTCACACAAAGGGACATGTAGCTAGTTGTTGTCCTAATAAAAGAATGAAGCACAAGTGAGTGAGAAAAAGAGAGAGAAGTCACCAGAAAAGAGTGGTGATAAAAAGGAGAGAGAGTCCAACTCTCCAAAGAAGTCAGCACCTAAGCAACCAGAGAATGTTGTTGTTGGTGTAGATAAGGCTGAAAAAGGAACTCCACAAGTTCCTCATTTTCAAAGAAATCAACCAAGATTTCAGCCTGAATCTACATCAGGTAGATATGAAAGACCTAGAAGCAGTTCACTAAGAATGAACAATTATAATTCAAATAATTTCAGGAGTCAAGGTCAATATCAAAATCGATACCAAAATAATGGTGGTCAAACTTTTTATAACAATGGCTTTAGAAATTACAACAAACATGCTTCTTGGAATCAAAATTCAACGTACCAAAATCAAAATTTTCAAAGGTCAAATAGACCAAACACATTTAGGAACCCTCAGGACCAAAGACCTAGTGGAAATAAAAATCAAATTCCATCAACAAGTCTGAGATCCAAGACTCCAGTTAGGAGTAATGGATATTGGATGGATGTTCCAGTAGTTGGTGAATTTGGACGACCCAAGACCATTAAGGCTTGGGTTCCCCAATCTAACTAATCTTTTGGTTGGTGTGTGCAGGAGCTGCTAAGGAGGATTATCAACTTATGGTATTTTGATAGTGGCTGCTCCAGGCACATGACGGGGGATGCGAGATCGTTAACCGAGTTTGAAGATTATGATGGTGGAAAGGTGAACTTTGCGGGTGCTAAAGGTGGTAGAATTACAGGACGAGGAAAAGTGACCAATGGGAAGATTACACTGGACAAAGTGAACTATGTTGAGCAGATTAAACACAATCTGATGAGCGTGTCACAAGTATGCGACAAGGGTCACTCGGTCCATTTTACCAAGAATGAAGCATTAGTGTTGAAACCAGGTTTGGTGATTCCGGATGATTGGATAGTGATGAGAGCGCCAAGGAGAAATGACACTTATGTCATGGACATGGGTGCTAAGGATCCGACTGCTGTTGTGGCATGTTTACTATCAAAAGCATCTGAAGCTGAATCGATGTTGTGGCACAGAGGCATGGCCCATATTCACTATCGAAAAATGAATTACCTTGTTAAAAATGAATTAGTGAAAGGGGTTCCAATGCAGAGGTTTCACGTGGAAGATAAATGTCTTCCATGTCAAAAGGGAAAACAACATAAGAAACCTCACAAATCAAAAACAGTAAATTCCATAGATGCCCCTTATGAATTACTTCACATGGATTTATTCGGTCCAGTGAACGTGAGGAGCATTGGTGGAAAGTACTATTGTTTAGTTGTCACAGATGATTACTCACGTTATTCATGGGTTTTCTTTTTAGGTACAAAAGATGAGACAGCAGAGATGCTAATAGATCTTTTTACAAAATTGGAGAATGTTCATGAAGCAAGGATCAAGAGGATAAGGAGTGATAATGGCACGGAGTTCAAGAATCAGATTCTGGATCTCTATTGTCTTCGCAAGGGAATAGAACATCAATATTCCGCTCCTTATACGCCTCAACAGAATGGAGTCGCTGAGAGGAAAAACAGGACGATGATTGAAGCCGCTAGGACTATGCTTTCAGATTCAAAGCTTCCAGTTCTTTTCTGGGGAGAAGCTGTGAATACAGCTTGTTATGTCCTAAACAAAGTTTTGACCGTTAAACGTTTTAACAAAACTTGTCATGAATTAATGTTTAACGAAAAACCAAACTTAAAAGGCTTTGAACCATTTGGATTACCCTGCACCATTGTGCGAAATAAATATAAACAAAAATTTGGTGAGGTGGCTGACGAAGGCTACTTTCTAGGTAATGTTGAAATTACTACATACAAACCTCAACAATCAACGAATGGACCTGCTATATTATATGATTATGAAATCATTTTTAAATCATTTAATATTCTTGAGTTTTCTGATGCAGATGAATCTCAGTTGATTCAAATAGTGATAAGTGAAGACGATGAAGGCGAGTCATGCCTAGATTGAACGTTGATATGACAGATACTCCGGAAACTTCCCAAGGTGCTACTGATACTAATTCAAGCGATAGTGAACCTGAACCCATTCAGGGGGAGGATTTCATTAATCCGTTTGCAGATCAGAATATTCAGGGGGAGATTGGATCAAACCTGGGTGATAATCTTGAAGTGGATACCGTTGCTACTACACGAGCAAATAGAGATCATCCAGTTGACATGATACTTGGAGATCCTACTGCAGGTGTTCAGACAAGGAGAAGCATAGCAGCGAATACAGGGTTAATTGTTTCGATTGAGAAGACTGGGATTGTGAACGAGTGCTTGTATAGTTGCTTTATTTCTCAAGAGGAGCCGGAGAATATTCATATGGCTCTAAAAGACAATTCTTGGGTTGAAGCTATGCAAGAGGAATTGGCCCAGTTTGCTAAGTTGAAGGTTTGGGAGTTAGTTGACCTTCCTAAAGGTGAAAGAGAGATTGGCACTAAATGGGTATTTAGGTGCAAGAAGGATGAAAGAGGAATTGTAACGCGAAACAAAGCTCGATTGGTGGTAAAAGGTTTCAATCAGCATGAAGAGATTGATTACAATGAAGTGTTTGCACCAGTAGCGAGGTTGGAAGCAATTTGTTTGTTCCTAGCCTTCGCAACATTCAAGGCCTTCAAAGTTTACCAACTAGACGTGAAGAGTGCATTTCTTTACGGGAAAGTCCAAGAAGTGGTGTATGTCTCACAACCAGATGGGTTCGTTGATCCAGATTATCCAGATCGCGTGTACAAGCTTGATAAAGCTTTGTATGGATTACATCAAGCTCCCAGGGCGTGGTACGAGACACTGTCTACACATCTGATTAAGAATGGTTTTGAAAGAGGTCAGAGTGACAGTACACTTTTCATCAAGAGGAAGAAGGAAGATTTTCTGCTGGTACAGGTGTACGTGGATGACATCATCTTTGGGTCATCTGATGAAAACATGTGTAAAGAGTTCGAGAAGGTGATGAAGAGCAAGTTCGAAATGAGCGCTATGGGTGAGCTATCTTACTTTCTGGGATTACAAGTTGAATAGAAGGAGGATGGGATGTTTATTCATCAAACAAAGTATGTGTATGACATTTTGAGTAGGTTCAAAATGAATGATTGCTCTACTTTCAACACACCCATATGTGAAAATCACAATCTTGGCCCAGAACATGAAAGTACTGAAGATGTTGATCCAACTCAATACAGCGCAATGATTGGTTCTTTAATGTACTTGACTGCTTCAAGACCTGACATCATGTTTGCTGTATGTCTGTGTGCTAGATATCAGGCTAATCCAAAAGAGTCACACATGAAAGCAGTGAAGCGGATTCTTCGTTACTTGAAGGGGAAACCTAAACTTGGGTTGTGGTATCCAGCTGATAGTGATATGAATTTTGTTGCTTACACAGACTCAGACTTTGGAGGATGCAAGTCAAACAGAAAGTCTACAACAGGTGGTTATCAGTTCTTAGGAGGCAGGATTGTGTCTTGGCAACGCAAGAAGCAATCTTGTGTGTCTACCTCTACGTGTGAAGCTGAATATATTGCTGCGGGTAGCTGCTGCTCTCAGGTTCTCTGGATACAACAGCAGATGCGCGATTACGGTTTGGATTTCACTCATACTCCTATTATGATAGACAATAATGCCACAATTTCTATAACAAATAATCCCGTAAAACATAGTCGCACAAAACATATTGACATTCGTCATCATTTTATACGGGATTGTCCTGAAAATAAACTAACTGAGTTACATCGAGTCGACACACTAGATAACCTGGCAGATCTTTATACTAAAGCTTTTGAAAGGGCTCGCTTTGAACATTTAGTCGAACTCAACGGGATGAGGAATCCTGAATAACGGGTTTTTCATAAGAATTTTGTAAATAGTTTACTGCTTTTCTTAAAAATCAAAAATACAAAAACATTGAAAAATCAAAAACATAAAAAAATAGAAAATCAAAAATGAGTTATCACTGTGTGAAAAAGAAGAAATGATAGTACATCAGCAAGTTAGACTGTTACACTGAAAATGAATTAAATGGCTTAAGTGTGATAGCAGCTTCATCATACGATGTACCAGTAGGCAAAAAGCATGAAATAATCAACTTACCAATGTGATATAAACCTAAATGAACTGTGTACGAGTGGGGAACACATCAGTGGTGTATGGTTTAATGACCTTAAATCTTGCGTTGATAGATTGCCAAAATCTGAGGTTTTGGGTCTTTATACTGTTATTTCATCTGGGGATATCAGGGTTGTCCTTCTGCTGCATCCAGATACATGCTGACCTAGGCACAACCAGGATATCTTAAAAGAGCTAAAAATGCCAAAACCTGAAAATGAAGAAGCTCTCCTAGAGAGTCATTCAAAATGTGCAAAAAGCATAATTCGTACAAAAAATGGTATTTGTCATAGCCCTCGTTAGATATTTTGGTCTCTTTGCTGTACGGAAGTACTGACCTGATCACCAATTATCTAAACGTTGAAAAACAAAACGGATGAATTCAGTATACTCACCTACTACGATGAATCTTTGTGCATACCTTGATCGTGGGGGTATATCCTGAAGTGGGACACACTAGTATATCAGTAAATAAAATTACCTTAACGTATCATACGGTAATGGTACTTGAAATGTTCATGCATTTTGTTTAAGTGGACAAACATATTGGTAATCGTCTTGGACTGCTTTTCACGAAAAATTAAATAAAGAATTATCTAATAGTGTGAAAACAGTTTGAATGTGCTAATATGATCTTCTTACCAGTGATTCTCACAAAAATAGAGTGTTTATTGCTTTTGTTATTTACTTGCTTTCAGAAAATATAAAAATCCAAAAATAGTGTCTTTTTCTGTTTAAAAATTCTTAACGTACGGAAAACTGTTATTCTTGGAGGAATTGTTACTGATAGGGGGAGACGGTGTTAGAAAGTGAGTTCAAAATCTTAAATAGAACAGGGTCTTGTGTGTTGGACAAAAGTTTTGCATGTTGGTGATAAGTTGAAAATGCTTAATCTGTAATCAATTTTAACTATCTCATGAATAACAATAATTTATTTAACTTTGTTGAAAAATTCTTATGGTTTCTCGAGATGTTTGTTTTATAGTATACAGATTGAAGCAGTATGTTGCTGAGCAGTTGTTGAGAAGATGAGAGTTTGATTGGATGCATGGTAGAACCTCCTTTCTACATTGCAGACAAAGTTGAAGAGTTTGAAGATTGCTTTACAAATGCTAAACTGTAGTTTACTCAGGTGCTAACGTTTTGAAGATTTGGTGATTGGATGCATCAGCTTAGGGGGAGTCTGTTGCTGACAGAAGTTGTTAAAGCTGAAGCAATCCAATGACCAAAGACAGTGCAAGACTACATGAAGATTGCAAGATGACTGAAGACAAACTTATTTTATGAAGCTATTGTCAAGGGGGAGTTTGTTGGTGCATATTTGTGACAACAGCTTAGATTTGGTCTTTGGATATCTTGTAATTAGTAAAACGATAAACAGTTAGCGGGTTTAGCTTTGTATTAGTGAATTAATAGAGTTTGGGCTAAACAAAACCCATTTGGGTCATAGGGGGACGAATTGGGCTTGCCCATGTAGTAAACCCTAGCCTAATGTTGCAACCATGTGTTATATAAACAAGGCTTTGCTTTAGGGTTTAGGTTAATCAGCCAAAACAGAGTTTGAGAGAGATTTTGTGAGAGACTAGAGTCTTGGACGAATTTGGGTTGTTGCGGTTTTGATTGATTGTAATTCTTGTGATTGATAATCAACAGAAACCTGGTTTGAATTGGAATTCTGTTCTTCTACTTGTTTCTGTGATATTCTGATCAAGAGAATTCCGCACTCTTGATTGGATTGACAATTCTGTGAAGATCCATACGAATAGGGGACCTACAAAATCATCGAACGAAAACAGTTGACAACCTCCTAGAAGCAGCCTTTCTTACCACCAGACCTTTCTCCATCAATTAGGAATCGGATGCCGTCACTAAACACATTCCTTAAATTGTAGCCATTTGTTGAGTGTTTTTTTTTTGTGTCTAATCCGCATATATATAACCATTGCCCTTGATTTTCTTGACTGTATATCTCTTAAATGTCAACATATACACGTGTGATTTAGTTTACCAAGATTTTTCAATGCCGAGAACCTCGATCAGAGAGTAAAAAAGGCGTAAGGTTAACAATGGTGTAAAATTAAAATGGGATATACCGGGCTAGGATTCGAGTTACAGGAACAAGGGCCAAACCAACCAACCAAGAATGGAATCGTCGAGCGAAAACACTTGACAACCTCCTAGAAGAAGCTTTTCTTGCCACCAGACCTTTCTCCATCAATTAGAAATCTGATACCGTCACTAAACACATTCCTTAAATTGTAGCCATTTGTTGAGTGTTTTTTTTTGTTCCTAATCCGCATATATATCACCATTGCCCTTGATTTTCTTGACTGTATATCTCTTAAATGTCAACATATACACGTGTGATTTAGTTTACGAAGATTTTTCAATGCCGAGAACCTTGATCAGAGAGTAAAAAAGTCGTAAGGTTCACAATGTTGTAAAATTAAAATTGGGTATACCGGGCTAGAATTCGAGTTACAGGAAAAAGGGCCAAACCAACCACCCAAGAATGAAATCGTCGAGCGAAAACACTTGACAACCTCCTAGAAGCAGCTTTTCTTGCCACCAGACCTTTCTCCATCAATTAGGAATCTGATGCCGTCACTAAACACATTCCTTAAATTGTAGCCATTTATTGAGTGTTTTTTTTTTGTGTCTAATCCGCATATATATCACCAATGCCCTTGATTTTCTTGACTGTATATCTCTTAAATGTCAACATATACACGTGTGATTTAGTTTACGAAGATTTTTCAATGCCGAGAACCTCGATCAGAGATTAAAAAAGGCGTAAGGTTCCTAATGGTGTAAAATTAAAATGGGATATACCGGGCTAGGATTCGAGTTACAGTAGCAAGGGCCAAACCAACCACCCAAGAATGGAATCGTCGAGCGAATACACTTGACAACCTTCTAGAAGCAGCTTTACTTGCCACCAGACATTTCTCCATCAATTAGGAATCTTATGCCGTCACTAAACACATTCCTTAAATTGTAGCCATTTGTTGAGTGTTTTTTTTTGGTGTCTAATCCGCATATATATCACCATTGCCCTTGATTTTCTTGACTATATATCTCTTAAATGTCAACATATACACGTGTGATTTAGTTTACGAAGATTTTTCAATGCCGAGAACCTCGATCAGAGAGTAAAAAAGGCGTAAGGTTCACAATGGTGTAAAATTAAAATGGGATATACCAGGCTTGGATTCGAGTTACAGGAACAAGGGCCAAACCAAACACCCAAGAATGGAATCGTCGAGCGAAAACACATGACAACCTCTTAGAAGCAGCTTTTCTTGCCGCCAGACCTTTTTCCATCAATTAGGAATCCGATGCCATCACTAAACACATTCCTTTAATTGTAGACATTTGTTGAGTGCTTTTTTTTTTGGTGTCTAATCCGCATATATATCACCATTGCCCATCATTTTCTTGACTGTATATCTCTTAAATGTCAACATATACACGTGTGATTTAGTTTTTGTATATTTTTCATTGCCGAGAACCTCGATCAGAGAGTAAAAAAGGCGTAAGGTTCACAATGGTGTAAAATTAAAATGGGATATACCTGGCTAGGATTGGAGTTACAGGAACAAGGGCCAAACCAACCAACCAAGAATGAAATCGTCGAGCGAAAACACTTGACAACCTCCTAGAAACAGGTTTTCTTACCACCAGACCTTTCTCCATTAATTAGGAATCTGATGGCATCACTAAACACATTCCTTAAATTGTAGCCATTTGTTGAGTGTTTTTTTTTTGTGTCTAATCCGCATATATATCACCATTGCCCTTGATTTTCTTGACTGTATATCTCTTAAATGTTAACATATACACGTGCGATTTAGTTTACGAAGATTTATCAATGCCGAGAACCTCGATCAGAGAGTAAAAAAGGCGTAAGGTTAACAATGGTGTAAAATTAAAATGGGATATACCTGGCTTGGATTCGAGTTACAGGAACAAGGGCCAAACCAACCACCCAAGAATGGAATCGTCGAGCGAAAACACATGAAAACCTCCTAGAAGCAGCTTTTCTTGCCACCAGACATTTCTCCATCAATTAGGAATCCGATGCCGTCACTAAACACATTCCTTTAATTGTAGACATTTGTTGAGTGCTTTTTTTTTGGTGTCTAATCCGCATATATATCACCATTGCCCTTGATTTTCTTGAGTGTATATCTCTTAAATGTCAACATATACACGTGTGATTTAGTTTATGAATATTTTTCAATGCCGAGAACCTCGATCAGAGAGTAAAAAAGGCGTAAGGTTCACAATGGTGTAAAATTAAAATGGGATATACCGGGCTAGGATTCGAGTTACAGTAACAAGGGCCAAACCAACCATCCAAGAATGGAATCGTCGAGCGAAAACAGTTGACAACCTCCTAGAAGAAACTTGTCTTGTCACCAGACCTTTCTCCATCAATTAGGAATCTGATGCCGTCACAAAACACACTCCTTAAATTGTAGCCATTTGTTGAGTGTGTTTTTTTTTGTGTCTAATCCGCATATATATCATCATTGCCGATGATTTTCTTGACTGTATATCTCTTAAATGTCAACATAGACACGTGTGATTTAGTTTACGAAGATTTTTCAATGCCGGGAACCTCGATCAGAGAGTAAAAAAGGGTTAAGGCTCACAATGGTGTAAAATTAAAATGGGATATACCGGGCTAGGATTCGAGTTACAGGAACCAGGGCCAAACCAACCACCCAAGAATAGAATCGTCGATCGAAAACACTTGACAACCTCCTAGAAACATATTTTCTTGCCACCAGACCTTTCTCCATCAATTAGGAATTTGATGCCGTCACTAAACACATTCCTTAAATTGTAGCCATTTGTTGAGAGTTTTTTTTTTTGGTGTCTTATCCGCATATATATCACCATTGCCCTTGATTTTCTTGACTGCATATCATTTAAATATCAACATATACACGTGTGATTTAGTTTACGAAGATTTTGCAATGCCGAGAACCTCGATCAGAGGTTAAAAAGGGCGTAAGGTTAACAATGGTGTAAAATTAAAATGGGATATACCGGGCTAGGATTCAAGTTACAGGAACAAGGGCCAAACCAACCACCCAAGAATGGAATCGTCGAGCGAAAACACTTGACAACCTCCTAGAAGCAGTTTTTCTTGCCACCAGACCTTTCTCCATCAATTAGGAATCTGATGCCGTCACTAAACACATTCCTTAAATTGTAGCCTTTTGTTGAGTGTTTTTTTTTTTGTGTCTAATCCGCATATATATCACCATTGCCCTTGATTTTCTTGACTGTATATATCTTAAATGTCAACATATACATGTGTGATTTAGTTTACGAAGATTTTTCAATGCCGAGAATCTCGATCAGAGGGTAAAAATGGCATTAGGTTCACAATGGTGTAAAATTAAAATGAGATATACCGCGCTAGGATTCGAGTTACTAGAACAAGGGTCAAACCAACCACCCAAGAATGGAATCGTCGAACGAAAACACTTGACAACCTCCTAGAAGAAGCTTTTCTTGCCACCAGACCTTTCTCCACCAATTAGGAATCTGATACCGTCACTAAACACATTACTTAAATTGTAGCCATTTGTTGAGTTTTTTTTTGTGTCTAATCCGCATATATATCACCATTTCCCTTGATTTTCTTGACTGTATATCTCTTAAATGTCAACATATACACGTGTGATTTAGTTTTCGGAGATTTTTCAATGCCGAGAACCTCGATCAGAGAGTAAAAAAGGTGTAAGGTTCACAATGGTGTAAAATTAAAATGGGATATACCGGGTTAGGATTCAAGTTACAGGAACAAGGGCCAAACCGACCACCCAAGAATGGAATCGTCGAGCGAAAACACTTGACAACCTCCTAGAAGCAGCTTTTCTTGCCACCAGACCTTTCTCCATCAAATAGGAATCTGATGCCGTCACAAAACACATTCCTTAAATTGTAGCCATTTGTTGAGTGTTTTTTTTTGGTGTCTAATCCGCATATATATCACCATTGCCCATTATTTTCTTGACTGTATATCTCTTAAATGTCAACATATACACATGTGATTTAGTTTAAGAAGTTTTTTCAATGCCGAGAACCTCAATCAGAGAGTAAAAAAGGCGTAAGGTTCACAATGGTGTAAAATTAAAATGGGATATACCGGGCTAGGATTCGAGTTACAGGAACAAGGGCCAAACCAGCCACCCAAGAATGGAATTGTCGAGAGAAAACACTTGACAACCTCCTAGAAACAGCTTTTCTTGCCACCAGACCTTTCTCCATCAATTAGGAATCTGATGCCCTCACTAAACACATTCCTTAAATTGTAGCCATTTGTTGAGTTTTTTTTTTTTTTTTTGTCTAATCCGCATATATATCACCATTGCCCTTGATTTTCTTGACTGTATATCTCTTAAATGTTAACATATACACGTGTGATTTAGTTTACGAAGATTTTTCAATGCTGAGAACCTCGATCAGAGAGTAAACAAGGCGTAAGGTTAACAATGGTGTAAAATTAAAATGGGATATACCGGGCTAGGATTCGAGTTACAGGAACAAGGGCCAAACCAACCACCCAAGAATGGAATCGTCGAGCGAAAACACTTGACAACCTCCTAGAAGCAGCTTTTCTTGCCACCAGACCTTTCTCCATCAATTAGGAATCTGATGCCGTCACTAAACACATTCTTTAAATTGTAGCCATTTGTTGAGTGTTTTTTTTTTTTGTGTCTAATCCGCATATATATCACCATTGCCATTGATTTTCTTGACTGTATATCTCTTAAATGTCAACATATACACGTGTGATTTAGTTTACGAAGATTTTTCAATGCCGAGAACCTCGATCAGAGAGTAAAAAAGGCATAAGGTTCACAATGGTTTAAAATTAAAATGAGATATACCGGGCTAGGATTCGAGTAACAGGAACAAGGGCCAAACCAACCACCCAAGAATGGAAACGTCGAGCGAAAACACTTGACAACCTCCTAGAAGCAGCTTTACTTGCCACCAGACCCTTCTCCATCAAATAGGAATCTGATGCCCTCACTAAACACATTCCTTAAATTGTAGCCATTTGTTGAGTGTTTTTTTTTTTGGTGTCTAATCCGCATATATATCACCATTGCCCTTCATTTTCTTGATTGTATATCTCTTAAATGTCAACATATACACGTGTGATTTTGTTTACGAAGATTTTTCAATGCCGAGAACCTCGATCAGAGAGTAAAAAAGGCGTAAGGTTAACAATGGTGTAAAATCAAAATTGGATATACCGGGCTAGGATTCGAGTTACAGGAACAAGGGCCAAACCAACCACCCAAGAATGGAATCGTCGAGCGAAAACACTTGACAACCTCCTAGAAGCAGCTTCTCTTGCCACCAGACCCTTCTCCATCAATTAGGAATCTGATGCCGTCACTAAATACATTCCTTAAATTGTAGCCATTTGTTGAGTTTTTTTTTTGTGTCTAATCCGCATATATATCACCATTACCCTTGATTTTCTTGATTATATATCTCTTATATGTCAACATATACACATGTGATTTAGTTTACGAAGATATTTCAATACCGAGAACCTCGATCAGAGAATAAAAAAGGCGTAAGGTTCACAATGGTGTAAAATTAAAATGGGATATAGCGGGCTAGGATTCGAGGTACAGGAACAAGGGCCAAACCAACCACCCAAGAATGGAATTGTCGAATGAAAACACTTGACAACCTTCTAGAAGCAGCTTTTCTTCCACCAGACCTTTCTCCATCAATTAGGAATCTGATGCCGTCACTAAACACATTCCTTAAATTGTAGCCATTTGTTGAGTGTTTTTTTTTGTGTCTAATCCGAATATATATCACCATTACCCTTGATTTTAGTGACTGTATATCTCTTAAATGTCAACATATACACGTGTGATTTTGTTTACGAAGATTTTTCAATGCCGAGAACCTCGATCAGAGAGTAAAAAAGGGTTAAGGTTCACAATGGTGTAAAATTAAAATGGGATATACCGGGCTAGGATTCGAGTTACAGGAACAAGGGCCAAACCAACCACTCAAGAATGGAATCGTCGAGCGAAAACACTTGACAACCTCCTAGAAGCAACTTTTCTTGCCACTAGACCTTTCTCCATCAGTTAGGAATCTGATGCCGTCACTAAACACATTCCTTAAATTGTAGCCATTTGTTGAGTGTTTTTTTTTTGTGTCTAATCCGCATATATATCACCATTGCCCTTGATTTTCTTGACTGTATATCTCTTAAATGTCAACATATACACGTGTGATTTAGTTTACGAAGATGTTTCAATGCCGAGAACCTCGATCAGAGAGTAAAAAAGGCGTAAGGTTCACAATGGTGTAAAATTAAAATGAGATATACTGGGCTAGGATTCGAGTTACAGGAACAAGGGCCAAACCAACCACCCAAGAATGGAATCGTCAAGTGAAAACACTTGACAACCTCCTAGAAGCAGCTTTTCTTGCCACCAGACCCTTCTCCATCAATTAGGAATCTGATGCCGTCACTAAACACATTCCTTAAATTGTAGCCATTTGTTGAGTGTTTTTTTTTGGTGTCTAATCCTCATATGTATCACCGTTGCCCTTGATTTTCTTGATTGTATATCTCTTAAATGTCAATATATACACGTATGATTTAGTATACGAAGATTTTTCAATGCCGAGAACCTCGATTAGAGAGTAAAAAAGGCGTAAGGTTCACAATGGTGTAAAATTAAAATGGGATATACCTGGCTAGGATTCGAGTTACAGGAACAAGGGATAAACCAACTACCCAAGAATAGAATCGTCGAGCGAAAACACTTGACATCCTCCTAGAAGCAGCTTTTCTTGCCACCAGACCTTTCTCCATCGATTAGGAATCTGATGCCGTCCCTAAACAAAATCCTTAAATTGTGGCCATTTGTTGAGTGTTTTTTTTTTGTGTCTCATCCGCATATATATCACCATTGCCCTTGATTTTCTTGACTGTATATCTCTTAAATATCAACATATACACGTGTGATTTAGTTTACGAATATTTTTCAATGCCGAGAACCTCGATCAGAGTGTAAAAAAGGCGTAAGGTTCACAATGGTGTAAAATTAAAATGGGATATACCGGGCTAGGATTCGAGTTACAGGAAAAAGGGCCAAACCAACCACCCAAGAATGGAATCGTCGAGCGAAAACACTTGACAACCTCCTAGAAGCAGCTTTTTTTGCCACCAGACCCTTCTTCATCAATTAGGAATCTGATGACATCACTAAACACATTCCTTAAATTGTAGCCATTTGTTGAGTGTTTTTTTTTTTTTGTGTCTAATCCTCATATATATCACCATTGCCGTTGATTTTCTTGACTGTATATCTCTTAAATGTCAACATATACACGTGTGATTTAGTTTGGCCCTTGTTCCTGATGTTGTCACTATACACATTCATTAAATTGTAGCCATTTGTTGAGTGTTTTTTTTTTTTTGGTGTCTAATCCGCATGTATATCACCATTGCCCTTGATTTTCTAGACTGTATATCTCTTAAATGTCAACATATACACGTGTGATTTTGTTTACGAAGATTTTTCAATGCCGAGAACCTCGATCAGAGAGTAAAAAAGGGTTAAGGTTCACAATGGTGTAAAATTAAAATGGGATATACCGGGCTAGGATTCGAGTTACAGGAACAAGGGCCAAACCAACCACTCAAGAATGGAATCGTCGAGCGAAAACACTTGACAACCTCCAAGAAGCAGCTTTTCTTGCCACCAGACCTTTCTCCATCAATTAGGAATCTGATGCCGTCACTAAACACATTCCTTAAATTGTAGCCATTTGTTGAGTGTTTTTTTTTGTGTCTAATCCGAATATATATCACCATTACCCTTGATTTTAGTGACTGTATATCTCTTAAATGTCAACATATACACGTGTGATTTTGTTTACGAAGATTTTTCAATGCCGAGAACCTCGATCAGAGAGTAAAAAAGGGTTAAGGTTCACAATGGTGTAAAATTAAAATGGGATATACCGGGCTAGGATTCGAGTTACAGGAACAAGGGCCAAACCAACCACTCAAGAATGGAATCGTCGAGCGAAAACACTTGACAACCTCCTAGAAGCAACTTTTCTTGCCACTAGACCTTTCTCCATCAGTTAGGAATCTGATGCCGTCACTAAACACATTCCTTAAATTGTAGCCATTTGTTGAGTGTTTTTTTTTTGTGTCTAATCCGCATATATATCACCATTGCCCTTGATTTTCTTGACTGTATATCTCTTAAATGTCAACATATACACGTGTGATTTAGTTTACGAAGATGTTTCAATGCCGAGAACCTCGATCAGAGAGTAAAAAAGGCGTAAGGTTCACAATGGTGTAAAATTAAAATGAGATATACTGGGCTAGGATTCGAGTTACAGGAACAAGGGCCAAACCAACCACCCAAGAATGGAATCGTCAAGTGAAAACACTTGACAACCTCCTAGAAGCAGCTTTTCTTGCCACCAGACCCTTCTCCATCAATTAGGAATCTGATGCCGTCACTAAACACATTCCTTAAATTGTAGCCATTTGTTGAGTGTTTTTTTTTTTGTGTCTAATCCTCATATGTATCACCGTTGCCCTTGATTTTCTTGATTGTATATCTCTTAAATGTCAATATATACACGTATGATTTAGTATACGAAGATTTTTCAATGCCGAGAACCTCGATTAGAGAGTAAAAAAGGCGTAAGGTTCACAATGGTGTAAAATTAAAATGGGATATACCTGGCTAGGATTCGAGTTACAGGAACAAGGGATAAACCAACTACCCAAGAATAGAATCGTCGAGCGAAAACACTTGACATCCTCCTAGAAGCAGCTTTTCTTGCCACCAGACCTTTCTCCATCGATTAGGAATCTGATGCCGTCCCTAAACAAAATCCTTAAATTGTGGCCATTTGTTGAGTGTTTTTTTTTTGTGTCTCATCCGCATATATATCACCATTGCCCTTGATTTTCTTGACTGTATATCTCTTAAATATCAACATATACACGTGTGATTTAGTTTACGAATATTTTTCAATGCCGAGAACCTCGTTCAGAGTGTAAAAAAGGCGTAAGGTTCACAATGGTGTAAAATTAAAATGGGATATACCGGGCTAGGATTCGAGTTACAGGAAAAAGGGCCAAACCAACCACCCAAGAATGGAATCGTCGAGCGAAAACACTTGACAACCTCCTAGAAGCAACTTTTTTTGCCACCAGACCCTTCTTCATCAATTAGGAATCTGATGACATCACTAAACACATTCCTTAAATTGTAGCCATTTGTTGAGTGTTTTTTTTTTTTTTTGTGTGTAATCCTCATATATATCACCATTGCCGTTGATTTTCTTGACTGTATATCTCTTAAATGTCAACATATACACGTGTGATTTAGTTTGGCCCTTGTTCCTGATGTTGTCACTATACACATTCATTAAATTGTAGCCATTTGTTGAGTGTTTTTTTTTTTTGGTGTCTAATCCGCATGTATATCACCATTGCCCTTGATTTTCTAGACTGTATATCTCTTAAATGTCAACATATACACGTGTGATTTTGTTTACGAAGATTTTTCAATGCCGAGAACCTCGATCAGAGAGTAAAAAAGGGTTAAGGTTCACAATGGTGTAAAATTAAAATGGGATATACCGGGCTAGGATTCGAGTTACAGGAACAAGGGCCAAACCAACCACTCAAGAATGGAATCGTCGAGCGAAAACACTTGACAACCTCCAAGAAGCAGCTTTTCTTGCCACCAGACCTTTCTCCATCAATTAGGAATCTGATGCCGTCACTAAACACATTCCTTAAATTGTAGCCATTTGTTGAGTGTTTTTTTTTTTTGTGTCTAATCAGCATATATATCACCATTGCCCTTGATTTTCATGACTGTATATCTCTTAAATGTCAACATATACACGTGTGATTTAGTTTACGAAGATGTTTCAATGCCGAGAACCTCGATCAGAGAGTAAAAAAGGCGTAAGGTTCACAATGGTGTAAAATTAAAATGGGATATACTGGGCTAGGATTCGAGTTACAGGAACAAGGGCCAAACCAACCATCCAAGAATGGAATCGTCTAGCGAAAGCACTTGACAACCTACTAGAAGCAGCTTTTCTTGCCACCAGACCCTTCTCCATCAATTAGGAATCTGATGCCGTCACTAAACACATTCCTTAAATTGTAGCCATTTGTTGAGTGTTTTTTTTGGTGTCTTATCCTCATATGTATCACCATTGCCCTTGATTTTCTTGACTGTACATCTCTTAAATGTCAATATATACACGTGTGATTTAGTATACGAAGATTTTTCAATGCCGAGAACCTCGATTAGAGAGTAAAAAAGGTGTAAGGTTCACAATGGTGTAAAATTAAAATTGGATATACCTGGCTAGGATTCGAGTTACAGGAACAAGGGATAAACCAACTACCCAAGAATGGAATCGTCGAGCGAAAACACTTGACAACCTCCTAGAAGCAGCTTTTCTTGCCACCAGACCTTTCTCCATCGATTAGGAATCTGATGCCGTCACTAATCAAAATCCTTAAATTGTGGCCATTTGTTGAGTGTTTTTTTTTTTTTTTGTGTCTAATCCGCATATATATCACCATTGCCCTTGATTTTCTTGACTGTATATCTCTTAAATATCAACATATACACGTGTGATTTAGTTTACGAATATTTTTCAATGCCGAGAACCTCGATCAGAGAGTAAAAAAGGCGTAAGGTTCACAATGGTGTAAAATTAAAATGGGATATACCGGGCTAGGATTCGAGTTACAGGAAAAAGGGCCAAACCAACCACCCAAGAATGGAATCGTCGAGCGAAAACACTTGACAACCTGCTAGAAGCAGCTTTTCTTGCCACCAGACCCTTCTCCATCACTTAGGAATCTGATGCCATCACTAAACACATTCCTTAAATTGTAGCCATTTGTTGAGTTTTTTTTTTTGTGTCTAATCCTCATATATATCACCATTGCCCTTGATTTTCTTGACTGTATATCTCTTAAATGTCAACATATACACGTGTGATTTAGTTTGGCCCTTGTTCCTGTTGCTGTCACTAAACACATTCATTAAATTGTAGCCATTTGTTGAGTGTTTTTTTTGGTGTCTAATCCGCATGTATATCACCATTGCCCTTGATTTTCTTGACTGTATATCTCTTAAATGTCAACATATACACGTGTGATTTAGTTTACGAAGATTTTTCAATGCCGAGAACCTCGATCAGAGAGCAAAGAAGGCGTAAGGTTCACAATGGTGTAAAATTAAAATGGGATATACCGGGCTAGGATTCGAGTTACAGGAACAAGGGCCAAACCAACCACCCAAGAATTGAATCATCAAGCGAAAACACTTGACAACCTCCTAGAAGCAGCTTTTCTTGCCACCAGACCTTTCTCCATCAATTAGGAATCTGATGCCGTCACTAAACACATTCCTTAAATTGTAGCCATTTGTTGAGTGTTTTTTTTTTGGTGTCTAATCCGCATATATATCACCATTGCCCTTGATTTTCTTGACTGTATATCTCTTAAATGTCAACATATACACGTGTGATTTAGTTTACGAAGATTTTTTAATGCCAAGAACCTCGATCAGAGAGTAAAAAAGGCGTAAGGTTCACAATGATGTAAAATTAAAATGGGATATACCTGGCTATAATTCGATTTACAGGAACAAGGGCCAAACCAACCACCCAAGAATGGAATCGTCGAGCAAAAGCACTTGACAACCTCTTAGAAACTGCTTTTCTTGCCACCAGACCTTCCTCCATCAATTAGGAATCTGATGCCGTCACTAAACACATTCCTTAAATTGTAGCCATTTGTTTAGTGTTTTTTTTTTTGTGTCTAATCCGCATATATATCATCATTGCCCTTAATTTTCTTGACTGTATATCTCTTAAATGTCAATATATACACGTGTGATTTAGTTTACGAAGATTTTTCAATGCCGAGAACCTCGATCAGAGAGCCCTAGATTTTCTTGACTATATATCTCTTAAATGTCAACATATACACGTGTGATTTAGTTTACGAAGATTTTTCAATGCCGAGAACCTCGATCAGAGAGTAAAAAAGGCGTAAGGTTCACAATGGTGTAAAATTAAAATGGGATATACCGGGCTAGGATTCGAGTTACAGGAACAAGGGCCAAACCAACCACCGAAGAATGAAATCGTCGAGCGAAAACACTTGACAACCTCCTAGAAGCAGCTTTTATTGCCACCAGACCTTTCTCCATCAATTATGAATCTGATGCCGTCACTAAACACAATCCTTAAATTGTACCCATTTGTTGAGTATTTTTTTTTGTGTCTAATCCGCATATAATCACCATTGCCCTTGATTTTCTTGACTGTATATCTCTTAAATGTCAACATATACACGTGTGATTTAGTTTACGAAGATTTAGTTAAATAATGCAAACGAAACTAGGTTAGTAACTTAATACGACATTTACGATAACTCATGAGATCGAAACCCTCACGACTAATGACAAAGTATAGCCCAAGATTCGGGCAGCACTTAAACATCCATCGGATCGGTTTTAATCGATCGGACATTGTATCGTAGCAGTGATCGAGTTATTACCATGTTATCGTAGCAGCGTCTCGACACTTTGAACGTGCTTTTAAAGCAGATTATGGAGGTTTTGAAAGAAATTTTCGAACAGATATTAATGGCCATGCAACGTCCAATTTATAGCTGAAAATTAGGTCTCTCGCGGCCCGCGTAAATCTGAAGGGTAGTCCTTCGCGGCCCGTGAGGGCCACCCTAGCTACGGCTGGGGCTGCCGTGTGACGCCCTAGACCTGCCACGTGTGTGACACGTGGCCTAGTAAACAAAACTGTGAACTCGCTAGTGTTATGCCGATACACTTTTCTGCATGCTTGTAGGTCCTTAGGTACATTTAGTTGGAACTTGCTGTCTGGGATGCTTGAGTGGTCATGGGTCGAGATACATGGAATCACGAGACGAGTCTAATGGTTCTTATACACTTAGGTTACTAAATTCTTAACTATTGTATTAGACCCTATGGAAGGGAGATCTACTCTGCGACCAACGGATCTGCTCGTCTTTGGTTGGGCTAGGGGGAAACATGCTTGTGTGGACCTCATGGGGGTTTCCCCTCTGGTTGGTTTAAGGGAAAACGTGTTTATAGTTGGACAAGCAGCAACAAAGGCATAATCGAAGAAAGTTGATAAGCACGCTAAAGCTTGTGCAAAGAACCAGCATGTTTTTGTCCATTTTTCCTTTGACACATTTGGCTCCCTAGCGCTAGAAGCTATCCAATTCCTGACCAGGGTCCAACGGGTCGTCCACAACAATTGCTCAGCCTCAAGGGGACGGGGTTTTGTCTTTGGTAGATTAGGGTCTGCAATTCAGAAAGGGGTGTCGTCACAGCTTGTTGCCCGTCTACCTTCTGTTTTGATGTAACTTGACAAATATGAATGAAATCCATCAGTTATTTTGTAAAAAATTTATTATTATCATTATTATTATTATTATTATTATTATTATTATTTACTATGATCATAATAAAAATAAACGTTTATATTCTCATCTAACTTTTTATTTAGAATTATCATCATCGTCATCAAAACAAACGTTTATTCTTATCTAAATATTTATTCTTAACTGGTATTTTTTTAAATTATTATTATTATTTAATATGAGAGATAAATAGGAAAATAAGGTGAGAAAACACTAGAGAGTGACACGTGTCCAAAAAAGATTTTTGTTTATTAGTAAAGAAAGATTCATCTTAGAAAAAATAATAAAGACCCTGCAAATAGGGGTTCTGTAAATGTATACTAACTATTAAATAGTGCCCGCGCTTCGTGGCGGATTTGTTAGTGCATGGAATGTCTGTTGACTTCGTCTGCATTAGGTCTTGTGTCTAGATTGATTGAAAGAACACATTAGGGTTAAATTAGGGTTTGTATGGTTTAATCTTGAAGATTTCGCTTGAAACATCTTCAAGCGAAATCAACACATGATGATTTCGCTTCAAGCATGCTCAAGCGAAATCTCAAGCCTATATATATGTGTGTTGTGTTGTTCATTGATAGGAGGTCATTGTATGTGACACGAAGTGCTGCCGGATTTGTATCAGAAAAACTTGTATAAGAACTCAAATCAATCAGAAAAGAAAGATTAAAAGGATTAGAGCTGTTATGACTTTGTTTACGTTGATTCCGCCTTCGTACACAAAGATGAACTGCCTTAACTGACGGTTTAAGGTCGTACAACGGTCCAACAAGTGGTATCAGAGCTCAGGACGAGGAGTTCATACCATAGCAGCGGATTATCTTCTTTCTACTCATTTCTTTTTACATTTTTCAAATCTGAACAAGTTCCAACGGTCGAAATGGTCTGATTTTTGAGTATATCGTGTAAAACATAGTTTTAACAAAGCCTACAAAGATTCAGCCTTAAATTCAGATTAAAACTCATTAAAAATGACCTAAAACTGGATTTCGCTTGAAAGTATTCGAAGATAACAGGTTGTTTTCGCTTCAAGTCAGACATTTTGGACTATTTCGCTTGAAATTTCTGAAGCGAACTTGATTCTGCTGGATTTCGCTTGAAACTATCTGAAGCGAAATAGTTGGTTTCGCTTGAACAGTTGAAGCGAAACTGTTCTTTCAGATTTCGCTTGAAGGTCTGATTAGTTGAAGCGAAATAGATCTTGTAGGATTTCGCTTGAAGGTTCTGATAAGTTGAAGCGAAATAGTTGGTTTCGCTTGAAACTGATTGGATTGAAACTTGTATTGTTGAAGCGAAATAGTGGATTTCGCTTGAATCAGAATTGGTATTTGATTTCGCTTGAAACACTTTGTAACAGGATTTCGCTTGAAGTTGAAGCGAAATAGTTCATATCAGATTTCGCTTGAACAGTTTTATTAAGCTGATTTCGCTTGAAGCTGATTATATTTCAAGTATTTCGCTTGAAGTTGCTGAGTGTTCAAAATTGAAAATTTTACTAAGTGTTTGCTTGTTTGTTTTGTTTGCAGGTGATCTGAATTGATTTTACAAAGCACAAATACAAAGAAATTAAAATGTTTGACGAAAAGGAAAACAAAAATCTTGAAAATTTAAATGATTGGATTTGTGAATCTTGGTGTGGAAGATTAGATGATAAGGATGTTTATGTTAAAAGATTCGAAAATTTGTTGTGTATGAAGAATGAATCATTGGAGAAGTTGATAAAACGGTTTGACGAGTTAGTTTACAAGTTAGGAAGACATGGGATATATTTTTCAAAGGATGAACAAATTTCAAAATTTATTGATGCATTACCTTTGGAATGGGATAAATTCGTGAATGAACTGAGACGGGATTCTAGTTTATCACGCTTTGATTTAAGAAGTTTCATCAATACAATAACAAATCATAGGAGTCATAAAGATTCAAGAAAAAGGGAGTTATTGGATGAAATAAAAGGAGAATCAGAGAAGATAGATTTGGATGTGATTATTGAAATGAGAAAACGAATCACTGTGTGTCTTGCAGCAAAAAATGTTATGAGATACGATATTAAGAGGGGTTGTTATATTGATGAAAATATGAATCCTCTTGATTTTGTTAAAATTTTCTGTGCAGGAACATACAAGATGGAGACAAAGATAGAAGTTGATGATGGAAAGATGAATGGAAAATGCTTGAAATGCGAAAAATCAGAAACAGAAAATGTCAAACTTCTGAAGAATGTAGAAAGTTTAACATTGGAAATCAAAAGCTTGAAGGATGAGAAAGAATCTGATAGTAAACAGATTCTTGAAATGAGAGAAAATTGTGAAAAGTTGATGTCGGAAAATGTCAAACTGTTGAGTGGTTTGGATAGTTTGACATTGGAAATTAAAAATTTTAAAGAAAAAGAAAATGTTGTTGAAAATGAAAAATTAAAAATTGAAAAAGATTTTCAAAATCAAATCAAGATTTTAGAAGATGAGAGAGATATTTTTGGTAAAGATAATCTTGGAAAACAAATTGAAATCAATTCTCATCTTGCTAAAATCATTCAGCTTGAAAAAGAAGCTGAAAAAGCTCGGATGAAAATCGAAGAGCTTGAAGTGAAATTGAAAGGTTTTGTGAATTCTACATCACATGTTTCTCCAAAACCGATCAATTCCATTCCAATAAGTGACAATGTCACAAATTTTGACAAAGTCAAAATTGAAGATTGTGATGAAATATCTGATGATGAAAAAGAAAAGAAAAGAAAAATATTTTTAGATTTACAAGAAAAATTTAAAAATACTATTTTGCAGTCTACTGAAATAGGTGAATGCTCTAAGCAAAAACCTGTTAAGAAGATTGTAGAACAGAAACAAAAAGATAAAAATTTGAAAAATTCTAAAAATGAAAATAAAAGCTCATCAGATAAGTCATCCAATCATTATCAAAAATCTAAAAATAAAAACTCACAAAATGTTGGTAATAAGTGGTGCAGGTTTGACCACAGTGCTCAAATGCCAAATCAAGGATACAAGAGGAGAAATGACTACCACAAGGCAAATCAATGCTTTGATCTAAGTGTGTGGTATGAAGACGGTGTTTGGTATGAAAGTAATGAAAGGTATGATAACAGAGTGTGTTACACTTGTGGCTATCAAGGACACATTGCTGTTAACTGCCAAAGTCAGAGATTCGAAACGAGGAGATGCTATAACTGCAAAATCAAAGGACATATTGCAAGAGATTGCCCAATGAGATCAAAAGATAGATCGAGGGCTGAATCTCAGAAAATGGGAAAGAAATCAGTCAATGTCAAGCCCAAAGAACAGAAAGTTCAAGAACCAAAAGTTCAAGAACAGAAAGTTCAAGAAAAGAAAGTGAAGCTTTCTCAAGGGCAGAAAGACAGACTAAGGAAGAAGAGAAAGAAAGCAAGAGAATACTTGGAGAAAATTTTGTCCTCGGATACAACTGGTAATCCGAGAAAAAGTTCTGATGAATTGCTTTCCTCAACTGCAAAGGCAAGCAAAACAAATTCATCAGATACAAATCTGAGGACAAACGGGAAAGAGAAAAGGGAGATAAAGAAAGAAAAATTAACTAATCAAAATGATAACCAATCAAAGAAAGTTAATTTTTCTGACAAAATTTTGATCAAGGTTTTCGAATATAAAAGAGATTGTGAAAGTTTATTCATTTCACAGCCTAATAAAAAGGGAAAACCTAGATCTAGTAAGAATTGGATACCAATGAAGGTTGGCGATGAATTTGTTTCTTCAAAAACAAAGGAGCCACCATCAGGCGATGAATCTGACGTCTCAAAGTCAGACAAGCCACCATTAGGCAATGAAACTGACTTCTCAAAGTCAGAAGAGCCATGTGTTGGTAATGATTCTGGTTTGTCAAAACCAGAAGAGCCATCTGTTGAGGTAAAAACTGTCAAACCCAAGGTTGGTCAGGCTTGGGTGAATCTTTTCAAATAGAAAAACCTGACTTGCCGGAGTTCCCAGGTTGGTAATTGTGGAACAGGAATCGGCATCATTCTTGAGAAATTCACAGGTTGGTAACTGTGATATTTCGACTTACAAGTGGTAAATCAGGGACATTAAATTGTACTTGATTTTCTACTAGTGTTTGTTGTTGACAAGGGTCTTAAGTGTTAAATCTTTCAAAATGGTTGAAAAAGAACAAGGTGATGAAACTCCGAGTTTGTGAAAAGACAAACAAAACTAATTTTCCGGAAAAACCATTTGATTAAAACAAACTTAAGTGTTTTGAAATCTAAATGGGAAAATAGTTTGTTGTCAGGGGGAGTTCTGATTGTTTATGCAAAGTGGATGGCGAATTGAAGCGATTTGATATCAGTTTGTCATGTTTCTAGTATAGTTTGTTTTCAAATTTTCTCAGAAAATCAAAATTGAAACATATTTTGATTTTAGGGGGAGAAAAATTTAAAAAAAAATAGAAAATTTGAAAATGTCAAAAACATTTAAGAGCAAAAATGAGTTTTGTTGAGAAAAGAGGAAATGATAGTAAATCAATGAACTATCACAGCATGCTAAGGATATGAAATGTCAAATGTGATAAACGGTCTCACTGATGATGTGCCAGTAGGTTTTTGCACATTTAGTAGATTGTAACGAGATATAAACCTAAATTTCAAACTTGCTTATATCGTGGGTAACATCTCTCGGATATATGGGTAACCCCCGAAATCTTGTTTGAAAGGTCTCGTATTCTGATATACTAGGTTTTTATACTCAATGATGTCTGGGGTATTATTCCGGGACTTCTGCTGAATGGAAGTTCTGACCTAGTCCTCGAATAATACTTTCTGCAAATGCTTGAAACATAGCATCACCCTCAGCATAAATGATAAGACAATAAAATTGCTTAGAAATGCTATTGTAAAAAAGATCCTCTAAAGGGGACACACCCACAAGTTGAGTCATGATCTCTCTGCTGAACGGTAGTTCTGACCTGAGCTCTCATGATTCTTCATAAATTATTAATCCTTTACAGATATCATTGATGTTATACTTACCTGTAAGACTGAATATTGAGATCTGGATACGGGAGTATATTCTGAGGTGGGACACATGATTAAGTTTAAGTATCTAAGACATTAAACTCGTATCTCGAAGCAGTTGAACTTTGTGTGAAAATTTAAGTGGACCCGTATACTGACAATCTACGTGAATCGTTTAGAACTTAAAATGTTTAAAGCTTAACGGTGCTTGTGATTGGTCTCATGAACTGATATGATCCTCTTACACAAACTCACAAAAATATTGTTTGTACATATTTGTTTACTGCATTTCTTTAAAATCAAAATTCAAAAAGATTTTCGACAACTGATGTTGAAGATCTGATTTTCAAAAATTCCAAGTGCTAAACTTGATGAACAGGGTTGGGAGAGTTTGTTGAAAACTTTGAATGCTATATACAAATGTTTTGAAAGTTTGTGTGCTTAGTTAATCAAGGTCATTCATTTGAACTTGATGTAACTTTACAGATTGTTGAATTGATGATTTCTACCTGTAAGTTTTTAAATTTAATGGTTATAAATTTGTGAAACTTATATTGTGGTAGAGGATGTGCAGGTTAAACAGGTTTGGACTTCATTATTCCCAACGGAAGCTAAATGACAAAGTTTGAACCAGATTTCTCAGATTCTAGCATATTGAGAGAGGGAGTCTGTGAAAAGGGGAGTATGGATCAACATCCAAAGGGAAGTCTGAAGATGGAGTCAGGTTGTGATCCTAAACCTGTGAAGAATGTTTATGATGTGAAGATAGAGTGTTTTTGTTGAAAAGACAGAGTTGGAGAAAAGACCAAGACTGAAGACTCAGGAGCTGAAGACTTCGTCAACATTCAAGGGGGAGTCTGTTAGTGCATGGAATGTCTGTTGACTTCGTCTGCATTAGGTCTTGTGTCTAGATTGATTGAAAGAACACATTAGGGTTAAATTAGGGTTTGTATGGTTTAATCTTGAAGATTTCGCTTGAAACATCTTCAAGCGAAATCAACACATGATGATTTCGCTTCAAGCATGCTCAAGCGAAATCTCAAGCCTATATATATGTGTGTTGTGTTGTTCATTGATAGGAGGTCATTGTATGTGACACGAAGTGCTGCCGGGTTTGTATCAGAAAAACTTGTATAAGCACTCAAATCAATCAGAAAAGAAAGATTAAAAGGATTAGAACTGTTATGACTTTGTTTACGTTGATTCCGCCTTCGTACACAAAGATGAACTGCCTTAACTGACGGTTTAAGGTCGTACAACGGTCCAACAGGATTTGACAACGGCACTCCGTATAACAAAAGGTATAGCCCACAAGAATATATACACGTGTTTTACATTGAGTGAAAAATATAAAAACAAATAATTCACCGATGTTGTTTGGCAAGTATCGGTCTGGTTCGTCACGGTACCGTTACCATATCGACACTCGCTCTAACTTACGATATTAAGATTCACACAATTTAAAATATCAACACGTGTTTCACATAAATAAAAAGCGAACTTTTCACGGGCTTGTGTCAATAACGTACAGCGTATGATAAGGAGAAATTTACAAAATATGACATTTTCTTTTTTAGTCTATTTTGGTATTTGTTTTCTTTTTATTATTTTGGTAAAAAAGAAAAGTATATAATAATTATTAAATAAAAAGAGTGAAAACATTAGCACCATATATAGTGAAAACACTTAAGTATAACTTAACCTTTAGTTATTGTTATTAAAATAACATATTAATCAAAATCTAAGTAAATCATAATTGTTATGTATTTAATTAATAACATGAATAACTGAAATAAACAAATTACTAAATAATCATCACTATACAATAAAATTGGGGGCATGAATACCTACACACAAAATTATATATATATATATATATATATATAGGATAAGGATAATGTGAGAAGTTGTAGGCTAATTGAGAAACTTGAGAAGCATTCTGGACCACACATTTTCCCTAAGCAAAAAAAAAAAAAAAAAAAAAAAAAAAAAGGTGAAAAAATGCAAAAAAAAAATTTTTTTTTTTTTTTTTGAAAAATCGCAGCTTTTTCTTTAAGGATTTAATTATTTATTTATTTTGGATTTATACACATGTGTATATTGTTAATCTTTTAACTATACATATATGTATATTGTCAATTATACATATATGTATATACATGTTTAAAATTAAAAAATAAGTGTTGTTTAGGGTTTAGCATTAGTATTTAGGGTTTAGCATTAGGGTTTAGGGTTTAGCTTTATGGTTTAGGGTTTAGCTTTAGGGTTTATCATTAGGGTTTAACAATAGTATTTAGGGTTTAGCATTAGCGTTTAGCTTTTGGGTTTAGCATTAGGGTTTAGCTTTAACTTTTGGGTTTAGCTTTAGCTTTAGGGTTTGCATTAGGGTTTAGCTTTAGGGTTTAGTTTTAGCTTTAGGGTTTAGCATTAGCGTTTAGCTTTAGGGTTTAGAATTAGGGTTTAGCTTTAGAGTTTAGCATTAAAGTTTAGCTTTAGTGTTTATGGTTTAAGGTTTAGGGTTTATAACACATATTTTTTCAATTTTAAACATGTATATACATATATGTATAATTAACAATATACATATATGTATAGTTAAAAGATTAACAATATACACATGTGTATAAATCCAAAAAAAAAATTTAAAAATAATAATAATAATAATAATAATAATAATAATAATAATAATAAATTAAATCCTTAAAGAAAAAGCTTCGATTTTTCCAAAAAAAAAAATTGCATTGTTTTTCACCTTTTTTTTTGCATTTTTTTCTTAGGGAAAATGTGTGGTCCAGATTGCTTCTCAAGTTTCCCAAATAGGGTGGACTTCTCTTAGGATCCCTACCCTATATAGGATAAGGATCATGTGTGTCACACCCCCAAAATCCACAAGCGGAGTATCACCGCATGGAGGCGTGACTGACCAGGATCAAGCCACCAATCATATTGAACATAGCATGTAAATAAATATAAAACCCAACACAATATAATTGGTGTCCAAGCAAAACGTAGTTTAAGTTGTAAGCGGAAGCATAATGTTTAAAACCAAAGTATATGTTCAAATATATCAAATGTTTAACATGGCATAAGACTATCCATGTCCCACAACGACCACGCCTCCTCGTGCAAGCTCCAAAAATACCTAACGACCTGCAAGGCATGTAACAACGAGTCAACAACAAAGTTGAGCGAGTTCACAGTTGATGTTCATTGTTAAGTTGTTTCAAAAACCATGAGTTCATTTGTAAGTCATAAGTTAACCAGTTTACCCTGTTTCCCAAACATATCCAAAATCAGTGGGGGCTTCCCCATGTGAACCACTAGACCCGTTTACCATATCGACCACTGACTAAAGTAAGTTGGTGCCTTGAGGTCAATGTCTATCATCATTGACTAGTGCCCAGATCCATTAGTTCACGCCCGTCCTCTGCAGCACGGTGTGAGGCTTGTCAAACCTAAATAGCGCTATCTAACTAATGACCCGCTCGCCATTGGCCCGGCGATTAAGTCGATATAAAAGGAGGGACTTCATGATAGAGAGTTTTGGTCTAGTATCTGTGTTGTCACCCTTTAATAAAGAGGGTGTGTACGTAATCTCCAAACCAGGAGATTACGCAGGTTCCGATTAAATACTTATCACAGGATGTCACCCTTCAATAAAGAGGGTGTGTACGTGTTCCAAACCAGGAGATCACGCAGTTTCAGTTTCAATCCTTTACCCATTCCCAACCCTTGGGAATCCCATGCCTTGTGGAAAGTGTGAACTCACCTTGGTTTGCTCGGTATGCTAAATTACACGCTCACAAATAATCAGTCAAGGCCTATAGTACGCACGTATACACAATCAGTTTACGTTCGTAATGACTCGCATACAAATCTAATGTCACATAGTGTGCTTGGCAGTTAACATCATGTATCACATAAACAGTTAATCAAATTCATACAATTCATGCTTCATATAAATGTCTTTCTCAGTTTATTCTAACATGGTTATCCATTAACATACTTAGCAGAGTTAACAGGCCTAACAGAGTTAACATACTTAACAAAGTTAACAGACTTAACATAATTAACATACTTAACAGAGTTAATAAACTTAACAGAGTTAATAAACTTAACAGAGTTAATAAACTTAACAGAATTACTGTGCCAGAACACTCGACGAAATCACATGTGGCGAAATCACCTAGTGGTGAAAACCCTTCAGGCGACGAAATCCCAAGGGTTTTCGTCGAACTAAAGGTTTGGCAAAAACACCTAGTGTTTTCGTCTGGTCCCTGTGTTTTCGTCTGGTTCCTGTGTTTTCGTCTGCACTTGATTTCGTCGGGGTAGGGTTTCATCGTCGACAGTTACACAATCAAAACTCTAGCGACTATCTAACAGTTACATCGCCTTCATCATACAATCATTCAATCAAACCAATTCATGCAACCATATAAATTACTAAATCGTTATAAAATCATGATTATCATTCAACCATCATTCGATATCAGCAAGTTGTTATGATCATCCAGTATTCGACATATGTTTAAACATAGAACCATAATCTGCTAGTTATCTACTATCGTACCATCGACATAACAAGATCATCAACATCAATCGAACATAGACAATATGCATAACATAACTGATCTTACATCAGATTATAAGGATTCCTATCACACCTATCTATTCAATCCACAAACAAAACCACATAACAGTTATCCAATGCATAACAACAATCTAATCAAACAGATAGCATACTGACCAGTTATGATACGACACTAGTAAGAGTTCCCAGAGAGCTAGAGATTGCCGTCGCACAGGGGAGGGGAAGAGGGAAGGTGAGAGGTGACTAGGGTTTGCCGATTAAACTTTCACGTAAAGGTTGGGACAAAACATTAAAACTGATCGCTATTGGGCCAAAGGCCCACTTGATTTCGCCGGACTGTTAGTTGACGAAAACACTAAGGTGTTTTCGCCAAGGAGTGGGTGACGAAAACACTCCCATGTTTTCTCCATGGGGTGTTTTTGTGGGGGGGGTGTTTTCGTGGGTGGGGATTTCGTCGGGGTAGTGTGTTTGGCAAAGGTTTGTAACACCCCGAAAACGGGTTTGGTAATCAAACCCCGTTAATACTAAAAGACGGGTAAAGTACCGTTAGTGGTAAGAGTAACCCGATAAATATTAGGATTTAAACAAATAATCCTAATATTAAATACAACATGAATAAATACTTTTAAGGAAATAAAGTTTATAAGAAGTCTGAATTAACGGGACTTATAATAATCTGAGTCATAATTTCCCCGAACCCACTAAGTTAACTAGGAATATTTAACTTAGTTAATAAGTGGGAATATTATTAGAAATAGTTAGATTGTGTCCTACTTAATAACTAACTAAACTTGAGGGACCAAAAGGGGAAATACTAAAAGATTGGTTTTATTAATAAAACAAAACACAACACACACACCAAGTGTGTGTGTGTGTGTGTGTCGACTACGGCTGGAGAAAACAAGGGGAAACCCTTGTTCATCAAAGATCACCAAATTGAAGGAGTATTTGGGTCTCAAATTCGTGCACGAACGCGTAGAAACGATCACCAAGTCATGGGGATCACAAGGTATGTCACAAAACCTAGATTGGTTGAAGTTGAAATTTGAGACAGGTAGGTTACTTGCAAATAAATTGATGGATTATGATCCAAGGATGAAATTAGGAATGATTTTTATGTCTAGGAGTAAACCCTAGTCATTTACTTGTTGAATTGAGGTTCATAATTGTGAATTTCATGATTATCCATTTATGTGTTAAATGGGTTTTGTAGGAATAAGATGAACCCTAGAATTATGACTATTAAAATGGTGATTAACTGAATTCCATGAGATGAATCTGAGAATAGTAAGCATGCTAGACATAATGGAATTGAAATTATGTTTATGTTTAGTAGAAATAACTAGTTATGAACTAGTTGTAAAGGCGTAAAAATTTATGCACATTAGGTGTTTGTTAAAATGCCTAAATAAGAACTAAAGTGTTGAAAATTAGAGTGAAAATGTGTATTTGAATGATATGGAAATTACACGTATTATGAAGTGATAAGGGTTCTAAATATTATGTTGATTTAGACTTAATTGTTTAAATGATCAAAAGTAGTTAACTTTTGATAAGCTAAGTTAACTAATGAAGAAGTCGAATAGTAGTTTCGACATAGAAAATAAGTGAGGTGGAATAGTCGTGATTTTAAATGACTAATTTAACCGCCTTGTAAATGATTGACAATAGTTTGATGCCTAACGAGCTAGGTGGTGGCTTGGGAAAGAAGAGGTCAAACGAATCAAGCACGAGAAGAAAAGCGTGGCATGGATGCAAGGTAAGTATATCTTACACTAGTCATGTATTTTAGAATATCCTTTTGTCGTATTAATTACGTAAAAGACAAATACCTAATTGAGATATGGTGTTCCGGCGTGTGGTCGTACGGAACAAGATAATCAAATATGATGAGAAACCATAGTGATGGCTAAAAATGAGTTAAATCGGTAATTCGATCATATTATGACGAATGAAATGTGTACTCTTAATGGTTACCATATAAGGTAAATCATAATAACCAATAAGGGCAAAATGGTAATTTGGTCACACGTTGACCATAACCGTTAGATTTGAAAGACAATTATGACGTAAGCCATAATAGGCCAAAAAGTGTTAAGAAATGGAATTATAAGTAAAATGATCGCACGGTGTAAATCGGAGCGAGTCATATATACAAGGTGGTAATAAATGTCATCTCGCTAATATAATTGGTCATTTAGACCAAACGGGTTAAAAGGTGAAATTATCACCCTTTGACAATATCGACTAATGGGTTGTCGAGTTGTATGATTTTAGGGAATAAATAGCACATGGATGTTTACAGCGCTATCACTTAGCGGCCACTAAGGCAAGGTATTGAAACGGGTCAATATATTGATCAGAGCCATGTATGTATAATAACACAACTCATCATGTAGAATTTGGAGTTCTATAAGAGTTAGACAAGGTTAAAATATAGATATTCGGTTATCTTTTAGGTAAACCAAATAAATTGAATTATGTTTATGGTGTTTTAGAAGCATATGGGTTTATAAACAAGATTATAGTTAAAAGAGGTCGGATTTTGGGTCAAACAAGTATTTAAAGGTCCTTTGTAGTAAAAGAAGGATGAAAATTGACCAAATTGCCCTTGTAAGCTAATTCGGACGAACGACCCTTAAAGGTGGTTCGGAAATGAGTTTTATGATTAAATAAATGCTTAGAATAAGTATAGATAGTGAAAGATGTAAATTCTTGGGTCGAATGACTTTATATGAGTCTTTGCCGTAAAATGGTAATCCGAAGGGTAAAACTCGGAACATATAGATATCCACATTAAATCCAACACACATATAGTTGTAGTGGAAGATTATTTGATAAGAAATGTAGGAATAAGATGCTAGAAATGAATGAAAGCGATTTCATGCTTTAAAGTGCTTAAAATACCCTTAACGGGTCAAAATAAGCATACGGGCGAAAACGGGTTTAAGTTGTGTAAGAAACCTGTGATTAGAACCTAACATGGTAGATAACATTAATTTGAAGAGGTGCATGTGAAATAAGGATAAAACGAATATGTTTGTTTGATAAAATGCATAAACAGGTTAAAATTCGGTAAAAAGGTAATGAGTCGAAGGCTTAGAAGTCTCAAATTTTATTTTGTCGGATGTTGGATTTTAACTCCATAAGATGGAGAATTAAATTACGGACACGTAGGAAAAAGAATCGGGTAAAACGGATCAATAACGAAGAAGTTATGGCCGTTTCCGTAAAAACTGGACGTGTTGGGAATATGCAGGTCCCAGATACGAACCTGCTGGAAAATGGTCTCCCTCGCGCCACGCGAGGGAGCAAGTGGGTTCCGTCGCGTGGCATGACGGAGTCACTTTTTAAAAAAGTTGTTTTTTTTTTTCAATTATTTTGCCTCGCGAACTCGTTTAAACACGTTCTAAACTACGTATGACTAATTCAATTCATGTTTTATGAATTGTAGGTATTATATACAATACCGGGGAACGATCAAGCTCAACGAAGAACCGAACACGATCAAGTTACAAGCTTCCGCACTATGTATCGTTGATATGTTAAATGACGAACTTAATTACGTTATGTTCTAAACTTTTAAATTGTAAAAGGTTTTAATAAACCCGTATTCCCGATGTATAAGTAATCTTAATTACATGATTGTTTTTCGTAAAAGATACGTTAAACCTTGATTTATAAGAACGGGTGTTACAAGGTTCCACTTATTAATTATACCAAAACATAATATTAATACAAAACATATATCAACATACACACTTATAATGCACACCATATATATATATATATATATATATATATAAACAACACTTTGTAAGCAAGTATTAAGTCGAGTAGAGACCTTAAGACTCGGGTTGTCACAATGTGAGAAGTAGTAGGCTAATTGAGAAACTTGAGAAGCATTCTGGACCACACATTTTTCCTAAGCAAAAAAATGCAAAAAAAAAGGTGAAAAAAATGCAAAAATTTTCTTTTTTTTTGGAAAAATCGCAGCTTTTTCTTTAAGGATTTAATTTATTATTATTATTATTATTATTATTATTATTATTATTATTATTATTATTATTATTATTATTTAATTTTTATTATTATTATTAGGGTTTAGCTTTATGGTTTAGGGTTTAGCTTTAGGGTTTAGCATTAGGGTTTAGCAATAGTATTTAGGGTTTAGCTTTTGGGTTTAGCATTAGGGTTTAGCTTTAACTTTTGGGTTTAGCTTTAGCTTTAGCTTTAGGGTTTAGTTTTAGCTTTAGGGTTTAGCATTAGGGTTTAGCATTAGGGTTTAGCTTTAGGGTTTAGAATTAGGGTTTAGCTTTAGGGTTTAGCATTAAGGTTTAGCTTTAGTGTTTATGGTTTAAGGTTTAGGGTTTATAACACATATTTTTTCAATTTTAAACATGTATATACATATATGTATAATTGACAATATACATATATTTATAGTTAAAAGATTAACAATATACGCATGTGTATAAATCTAAAAAAAATTAAATAATAATAATAATAATAATAATAAATTAAATCCTTAAAGAAAAAGCTGCGATTTTTCCGAAAAAAAATTTGCATTGTTTTTCACCTTTTTTTTTGCATTTTTTAGTTAGGGAAAATGTGTGGTCTAGATTGCTTCTCATATTTCCCAAATAGGGTGGACTTCTCTTAGGATTCCTACCATATATATGTATGTTTATCGTATTTTTTTGTGTAAAAGTTAAATTAGTTATTAATGAAAATAATCTGAGTTTTTAATTCAAAATGTTATTTGATTTACTTTGTATTTGAAGCTATACTTTAAATGATCTTGAGTTTTGTAAAAGTTTGATATTTTGCAATACAATAACGATTAATTTTATTGAATTGCTAAAAATAAATATTTTTTTATTAACAGAAGTAAATCTCGCGGGATGAAAATATAAAATTTGGGTGTTATAATATATAAATCATGTTGCTTTATTATAGACTGAAACTAAGAAGTTGGAAAAAGGGAAAATATAATAACAAAAAAAGGGGAAAAAAGACAAAACCAAAACTCACATGGCCTAATAAAAGTGAAACACTGTTAATCAAACTTGCAACTGTAAGTATATATAATAATATAATGACTAAATTACAAGTTTTGTTCTTTATGTTTACATGAAATTGCAGACATTATCATTTTGGCCAAAAGTTTACAGGCGGTGTCCTTAATCTTTCAAAATCTTGCGCGTTTTGTTCTTTAGAACAAACCTGGTTAGAAATCTCAGTTAAAAACTGTCATGTGCAATTAATATGAGGGTAAAATGGTAATTTCCCTTTCAACTCTTTCTATTCCCCAATTATAACCTTAGCCCTCTTTCTTCTACATTGATGATCTCTGAGTTTGCTAAATAATTCCAATTAGCCATGTTAATTGGGACAACAATAAAAGCAGCAACAACAACATTATCATCAATCATCATCTTAGAGCAAGCGAAATCTACTTTGTAATTGTGTTAGAACAACCCTAGCCTCACTCGTCAACAGTTTACACGCCAATTTTTTCTGCTTTTTGCAAGATATATAACACAGCAGCCATCGTATTTCCAGATCTATACTCTCTGTTCATACATTAAACCCTCGTCGGTGGCTTTACAATTACAAAATGTTGTCGTCACTCCTTTGCAGATCTTGTTCCTGTTTACATCTATCCTTGTCGTTGCTCTTCCTTAACGGATCTCGGTCTGTGCTTGATTCTGAAATAGGTGTGTTGATGAACAGGTCCTGAAATGGTTGTGTTAGGTTTTTAGAGTTTAATTTTGGGGTTTAACTCAGAAAGATGATGAACAAGGGTGGATGGTGGTGAATTGGGTGGTGATAGTGGCAAAGGTACAGTCAGATTAAGATGGCTGCAAAAGTGGAAACAAAGCAGGAAAAGAAAGATATACATGAGAGATGGAAGGCTCTCATGTGAGGCATAGACCGGAATCTGGTTGCTTTGTGTTCGGAGTCAACCGGAAGAGCGAATTTCCGGTAACTTGTGTCTTAATTTTGTTTGCTATAAAGTGATGTGGTGGATGGTGTTACATCTGAACCCCCCTCGATGATCTCTGCATCTGTTAGAGAGAGAGAGAGAAGAAAGAGGGAGAAAGAGTCAAGAGAGATTTCATATTTTCAATATTTATATTTTATTTTCTATTTCGTACGCAATTAGTCCTTTGAATATCAAGTTACTTACACAATAGTCCCTAGGGAGGTAAAATGACAATAATGCCCTCATTTACAAGGCACATGACTAGATTTAACCAAAAAATCAAACTGAGTTTGGCCTAAAGGACATAACGTGCAAGATTTTTAAACATTAAGTACAAAACTTGTCAACTTTTGCGCTAAAGTACTGCGCCTGTAATTTGATGTAAACATAAAGGACAAAACTTGTGATTTACTTTAATATAATATAATAGGTCATTGGTTAGCAACGCAAGAACTATCGGGTTCTTTTGGTTGAATGTTGGTGCATTGAATGTCTGCTGATTACGTCTTAATCAAGTCTTGTGTCTAGATAGTTTGAATGAACACACATTAGGGTTTTACATGTTTAACTTGTAGATTTCGCTTGGAAATGTTCTTGTGTGATTCAAGCTAAATCAACACTGAAGATTTAGCTTGAAATGGTTCAAGGGAAATCATGATTTAGCTTGAAATGGTTTAAGGGAAATCATGATTTAGCTTGAAATGGTTCAAGGGAAATCATGATTTAGCTTGAACTGACTCAAGCGAAATCAACATGCTATATATAGGGTTGTGTGGTTCATTTGTAGAAGAGTAGGTCATTGTGTGTGAAACGAAGTGCTGTCGGATTTGTATCAGAATACGTTGTAAAAGCACATAAATCAATCAGAAAAGAAAGATTAAAAGGAAACTAGCTGTTATGACTTTGTTTACGTTGATTCCGCCTTCGTACGCAAAGATGAACTGCCTTAACTGACATTTCAAGGTCGTAGAACGGTCCAACAAGTGGTATCAGAGCTCAGGACGAGGATTTCATACCATTACAGCTTGATTCTACCGGATTTTCTTATCTCTACTCACTTCTTCTCTTACTTTTCTGATTTGAACATATTTCAGTGGTGAAAATGACCTGAATTTGACATATAACAAGCGAATTAGTGTGATAACTAATCCTTGAAAGATTTGGACTTAAAATCAATCGAATTCATATAAAAAATTAAGATTTCGCTTGAAAAATTTTCGTAAAAGATGACATCAGCAGATTTAGCTTGAAATATATTGAAGATTTCGCTTGAAACTTGTTTTTATCTGTCGATTTCGCTTGAAGAACAAAGGATTTCGCTTGAACAGTTCAAGCGAAATTGATCTCTTGGATTTCGCTTGAATATCTTGGACAGTACAAGCGAAATAGTAGATTTCGCTTGAAAAAAATTTGGATCAGATTTCGCTTGTGTTGATATTGCTATTTTACTTAAAGTGCAGTTTACGTGATGTTCTTGAATTAATGTTTGTCGATTGGTGTGAAACATTATTAGTTCACGTGATTTTCATAAATTGAAATATTCATAATATCGGTTCAATGAAAATTAGCATGTGCACGTGAGAAGTGGTTGTATTTCAGTTTCGGTCAAATTGTTTTTATATTGGAAACTGAATTTGCATTAAAAGTGTCGATCATTTTGTGTTGATTTTGTAATGTGTTGCATGTGAGTTCACAGTCAAGGTGAATTTGTGTCAGTACCATTTATGATACATGTGATTATCTTGAATTGAAATGGATGCATGTAAGACACATTTATAACTATAACAATTGGTCACGAGATTCATTTTAATCGGCCTAACCAGATTTTCAAAAGAAATATAGTTCAAGTAATTGAATCAGTGGGCTCAGTTAATTGTTGTTGACAGGCCATGTGTGTGAACTGAATAGAGAATATTGATCAAGCCCATTCATTTAGAGATTTCATCCGAACAACATTTATCGGCAAATCTTCGAAACGTGTCTTAGATTGATTTCTTTATCAAACACACTGTTACGTATTCAGTTTGTTTAAACTGATAGTTTGTTTGATTGCAGGTGATTCGAGGTGATTTACTAGGCACAAATACCAAGAAATCAAAATGTTTGATGAAAAGGAAAACAAGAATCTTGAAAATTTAAATGATTGGCATTGTGAATCTTGGTGTGGGAGATTAGGTGATAAGGATGTTTATATTAAAAGATTCGAAATTTTTTTATGTAAGAAGAATGAATCAGTGGAGGAGTTGAAAGAAAGGTTTTATGATCTAATCATCAAGTTAGAAAGACATAAGTTATATCATTCAAAAGATGAAAGAATCTCAAAATTTGTTGATGCTTTACCTTTGGAATGGGAGAAATTCGTGAATGGACTGAGACGGGATTCTAGTTTATCACGCTTTGATTTAAGAAGTTTCATCAATACAATAACAAATCATAGGAGTCATAAAGATTCAAGAAAAAGGGAGTTATTGGATGAAATAAAAGGAGAATCAGGAAAGATAGATTTGGATGTGATCATTGAAATGAGAAAACGAATCACTGTGTGTCTTGCAGCAAAAAATGTTATGAGATACGATATTAAGAGGGGTTGCTATATTGATGAAAATATGAATCCTCTTGATTTTGTTAAAATTTTCTGTGCAGGAACATACAAGATGGAAACAAAGAAAGAAGCTGATAATGGAGAGATGAATGGAAAATGCTTGAAATGCGAAAAATCCGAAGCAGAAAATGTCAATCTCTTGAAAGATGTGGAGAATTTGACATTGGAAAACAAAGCTTTGAAAGACGAGAAGAAAGCTGATGATGAACAGATTTTGGATTTGCGCTTGAACTGTGAAAAACTAAAATCTGAAAATGACAAACTTTTGGATAATGTTGAGAGTTTGTCATTAGAAAACAAAAATTTTAAAGAAAAAGAAAATGTTGTTGAAAATGAAAAATTAAAGATTGAAAAAGATTTTCAAAGTCAAATAAAGATTTTAGAAGATGAGAGAGATATTTTTGGTAAAGATAATCTTGAAAAACAAATTGAAATCAATTCTCATCTTGCTAAAATCATTCAGCTTGAAAAAGAAGCTGAAAAAGCTCGGATTAAAATCAAAGAGCTTGAGAATAAATTGAAAGGTTTTGTGAATTCTACTTCACATGTTTGTCCAAAACCGATCAATGTTGTTCCAATAAGTGACAATGTCACAAATTTTGACAAAGTCAAAATTGAAGATTGTGATGAAATATCTGATGATGAAAAAAAAAATTAAAAATACTGTTTTGCAATCTACTGAAACAGGTGAATGTTCTAAACAAAAACCTGTTAAGAAGAGTGTAGAACAGAAACAAAAAGATAAAATTTTGAAAAATCCTAAAAATGAAAATAAAAGCTCATCAGATAAGTCATCCAATCATTTTGAAAAATCACAAAAATCTAAAAATGAAAACTCACAAAATGTTGGTAATAAGTGGTGCAGGTTTGACCACAGTGCTCAAAAGCCAAATCCAGCTTACAAGAGAAGATGGGATGAAGATTCTTCAAGGACAAATCATTACAAGGATAGAAAACAAAGAAATGGTAATTACCACAAGGCAAATCAATGCTTTGATCTAAGTGTGTGGTATGAAGACGGTATGTGGTATGAAAGTAGTGAAAGGTATGATAACAGAGTGTGTTACACTTGTGGATTTCAAGGACACATTGCTGTTAACTGCCAAAGTCAGAGATTCGAAACAAGAAGGTGCTATGAATGCCACATCAGAGGTCATATTGCCAGAGATTGCCCAATGAGATCAAAAGGAAGATCGAGGGCTGAATCTCAGAAAATGGGAAAGAAACCAGTCAACGTCAAGCCCAAAGAACAGAAGGTTCAAGAACCTAAAGTTCAAGAAAAGAAAGCGAAGCTTTCTCAGGGGCAGAAAGACAGACTGCGAAAGAAAAGGAAGAAGGTGAGAGAGTATCTGGAGAAGATTTTGTCTTCGGGTTCACTGGACAGATTGAATAAGAGTTCTGATGAATCAACTACCTCGATTGCAAAGTCAAGCAAGATGAATTCATCAGATACAAATCTGAGGACGAAAGAAGAAAAGAAGAAGAAGAAAATGGTTGGCGATGAATCTGACGTCTCAAAGTCAGACAAGCCACCATCAGGCAATGAATCTGACAAGTCAAAGTCAGACAAGCCATGTTCAGGCAATGATTCTGGTTTGTCAAAACCAGAAGAGCCATCTGTTGAGGTTAAAACTGTCAAACCCAAGGCTGGTCAGGCTTGGGTGAATCTTTTCAAATAGAAAAACCTGACTTGCCGGAGTTCCCAGGTTGGTAATTGTGGAACAGGTATCGGCATACTTCTTGAGAAATTCACAGGTTGGTAACTGTGATATTTCGAATCCCAAAAGACTAATCAAGGACATTAAGTTGTACTTGATTTATCTTTTCGATAAGTGGATAAAGGTAAACAATGTGATGAAACCCCGAATTTGTGAAATGACACATAAAACTAATTTTCCGGAAAAACCATTTGATTAAAACAAACTTAAGTGTTTTGAAATCTAAATGGGAAAATAGTTTGTTGTCAGGGGGAGTTCTGATTGTTAAGCCGAGTGAATGGAGAATTGAAGCGATTTGATATCAGTTTGTCACGTTTCTTGTATAGTTTGTTTTCAAATTTTCCTTGAAAATCAAAATTGAAGCATATTTTGATTTTAGGGGGAGAAAAATTTTTAAAAAAAAATAGAAAATTTGAAAATTTCAAAAACATTGAAAAAGCAAAAATGAGTTTTGTTGTGAAAAGAGGAAATGATAGTAAATCAGTGGACTATCACAGCATGCTAAAGATATGGAAAGTTAAAATGTGATAAACGGTCTCACTGATGATATGTCAGTAGGTTTTTGCACATTTAGTAGATTGTGACGAGATATAAACCTAAATTCAAACTTGCTTATAACGTGGGTAACATCTCTCGGATATATGGGTAACCCCCGAAATCTTGTTTGAAAGGTCTCGTATTCTGATATACTAGGTTTTTATACTCAATGATGTCTGGGGTATTATTCCGGGACTTCTGCTGAATGGTAGTTCTGACCTAGTCCTCGAATAATACTTTCTGCAAATGCTTGAAACATAGCATCACCCTCAGCATAAATGATAAGACAATAAAATTGCTTAGCAATGCTGTTGTAAAAAAAGATCCTCTAAAGGGGACACACCAACAGTTGAGTCATGATCTCTCTGCTGAACGATGGTTCTGACCTGAGCTCTCATGATTCTTCATAAATTATTAACCCCTTACAGATATCATTTGTGTTATAATTACCTGTAAGACTGAATATTGGGATCTGGATATGGGAGTATATTCTGAGGTGGGACACGCGATTAAGTTTAAGTATCTAAGACATTAAACTCATATCTCGAAGCAGTTGAACTTTGTGTGAAAATTTAAGTGGACCAAGTATACTGACAATCTAAGTGAATCGTTTAGAACTTAAAATGATTAAAGCTTAACGGTGCTTGTGATTTGTTTCATAATCTGATATGATCCTCTTACACAAACTCACAAAAATATTGTTTGTATATATTTGTTTACTGCATTTCTTTAAAATAAAAATCCAAAAAGATTTTCGACAACTGATGTTGAAGAGTTGATTTTCAAAATTCGAAGTGTTAAACATGATGAATTGGATTGGGAGAATATGTTGAAAACTTTGAATGTCATAGATAAATGTTTTGAAAAAATGAGGGGTTAGTTAATCAAGGTCATTTATTTGAACTTGATGTGACAAGTATGTTTAATGAATGAATGATTTCTACCAGTAAGTTTCTTAAATCTAACTGTTATAAATTTGTGAAACTTATGTTGAAGTAGAGGATGTGCAGGTTAAACAGGATTGGACTTCATTATTCCCAACGGAAGCTAATTGTCAAAGCTTGAACCAGATATCTCAGATTCTAGCATATCGAGAGGGGCAGTCTGTGAAAGGGGGAGTCTGGATCAACAGTCAAAGGGGAGATTGAAGTTTAAAGTTTGAAGATAAAGATTGAAGAGAGTTTTTACAATGTTTGAAGAATGATAAAGACAAAGACTTGAAGCCAAAGACTTCATCAACATCCAAGGGGGAGTCTGTTGGTGCATTGAATGTCTGCTGATTACGTCTTAATCAAGTCTTGTGTCTAGATAGTTTGAATGAACACACATTAGGGTTTTACATGTTTAACTTGTAGATTTCGCTTGGAAATGTTCTTGTGTGATTCAAGCTAAATCAACACTGAAGATTTAGCTTGAAATGGTTCAAGGGAAATCATGATTTAGCTTGAAATGGTTCAAGGGAAATCATGATTTAGCTTGAAATGGTTCAAGGGAAATCATGATTTAGCTTGAAATGGTTCAAGGGAAATCATGATTTAGCTTGAACTGACTCAAGCGAAATCAACATGCTATATATAGGGTTGTGTGGTTCATTTGTAGAAGAGTAGGTCATTGTGTGTGAAACGAAGTGCTGTCGGATTTGTATCAGAATACGTTGTAAAAGCACATAAATCAATCAGAAAAGAAAGATTAAAAGGAAACTAGCTGTTATGACTTTGTTTACGTTGATTCCGCCTTCGTACGCAAAGATGAACTGCCTTAACTGACATTTCAAGGTCGTAGAAAGGTCCAACATTGAAGAAGGTGGGTTTTTTCTTAGATGATTATAAATGTATCTAAACTAGAAAAGTAACCCGCCGCGATGCGGCGGATTCTCGCTTAATAACTCTGGTCCTGTGCTACTGCCCCTGTCACATTTGATGCAAGCCCCGGAGGGTTGGTGTAAGGGCCTTATTATACTTCTGGATCTCGACCAATAAGCCAGTTGCCAGCTTGCGTTATTGCTTCTCCAACATAAGGTAATCCGGGAGCAATGGTTCCCCATGTCCTGGCGATTCGTTCTTCTTTGTTATGCTTGTATATCTAAATGCTGCTACCAAAAAAAATGTGTGTCGTTAAACGAATAAGACTTTTCATATTTATAATATTTTGGACACAACCCAAGTGCAATATCAAGTCCATGATTCATCAAATCATTTTACATTTTTGCTTATAATCATAATTCTAATAGTACAGCAGAGTCATTTCCCATACATAATTTCTTGACATCCTAATAAATTCACAAAGACAACATAATTACATATTCGAAAGCGGCGAAACAACACAATAGCAAGATAGCATCAACCCCTTCTCAGGAAACATAGTATTTGAATCTACTTCTTCGAGGTCGATAATCCATGTCAAATAAATCAGTCACAATGAATACAATCAAACAAACACTTTAAGATAAGGAACATCTGGATTGAGATCATTAGCATAAATTAAACATCCTTTTTGGGCAGCTGGAATAGTAAATGGACCAATACCTGCAAACATGTCACGTATTATATCTCTCCTTGGTCAAACTTGTTGACCAGCTTTACGCGTTCATGCTCCAATCTTGAATTCCAGTAGACCAACCCATAATCCAGCTTAAATGTTGCTTCACCAAAGGAGACAAATTAATGGTACTTACAACGGACTTTAGGCACCCCGAATCATCTACTATTGACTTCCCTTGCGCCCAAAGAGAGTTGAGGATCATAAAACCATTGCCCGAGCCAAATAGTTGCAACATGATCGCATCTACACTGCTATCCAAATGGGAACGGTGATTCTTTTTGTCATTCATTTGCTTTAGCATGCATGTGTTTTCTAGAGACCCTTTGATCATTTTCTCATACTGCAACATTCCAAAAGTCAGTTTCGATTACATAAGTGTGCCCGCACTTCGCTGTGGATCTTAGGTTGTTTCAAAAGGATAAACATAGATGGAATTTAGAGACGGTTAAGCACATAGCGCCAAATACGTAAACCCACACGTATGAACCAAATTTACGTTGAAACGTAGATTTGTATTTGATATTTAGCCTAGTCAATACCAAAACTACAAAAGAATTAAAATATTTGTTTTATAAAGTATTCCGCCTAGTTAGTGCCAAAAATTAAAAAAAAATAACAATAAATGTTGTACAAAGTCTTCAAAATTTATCTACCTTTCTATACCGAAGATGGTAACTTGTCCATGCATCTAAATCATACATCATGATCTCTGAGTCTGCCAAAGCAAGAATGGCAAATGAGATTACAACAGCAAGAACGCATTCACAAATAAATATAACTTGATGAGATAATATGCAATTAACATTTTTCTTTGACCCAAATATCATGAACATTAGTCTTGACCACTAACCCGAGGCTCCCAATCATCATTGAAAGTATCCTAATAGTCTTCAAAAACCCTAGACGAAAGAGATCTGTTAATAAAAATGAGAAATGAAATTGTGACCGAGAGTGACAAACCAGTATGCATGCTCGCAACCTTTTACTAGGCTAAGGTATCACCTGATACCGAACTCGACCCTTGACTTTTCTGTCACTTCCACACCAGAAGCCCCATCCGATATGTTTTGGGTTTCCAAAGCTCAACAATTTTTATTTATCAATCCATACACGAGTACCGGTCCCAATGATTCCCATCCCTATAACTGATATTCATGCCATTAACTATATAAACTCCAATCAGAACCATAACTATTCAAACATTCAAATTCCAACAACGCAATATAAACAAAAAAACATAAATCCATTAATGAACTGACTGGATAGGAAACAACTTACTGATACCCATTCTCGCAAGAGTAGCAGCAACAATCTTCGGTGAAATTCCAAGATGGTTGATGTAACACCTCGAAAACTTACGTCCTATGACGTGTTGACACGTGTCATAGGTTTGAACGTGTGAAAAAATGTTCTTGAAGGACTAAAGTTGACAAACAATGAAACTATGTAAATATAAGGGTTCAAAGTGTCAACAATGAATAAATATACTTTATAATAACCATGCATGATGTTTATAACCTTAAACGAATGGATCATGGATCATACGAAGCGAATTGTGAAAGAAAGTGAGAGATTACAAACTACAGGGGTTAAATGTGTCAACATGTTAAGATATACCTCTGAGTGACCTTTTAGCAAACCCGAAGCTTTGTAACGATTAATTATGCTCACTAGAATGCACCATAAAAATTTCACAAAGTTTCGTTAACGTATGAGAAAGTTATGATAAAATTCGTGTGTGAGGGTTAGAATCGTCAACATTGAAAATTTGGGTTTTTCGGGTGATCACAAAGTTACCCGAGGACTTGAAAAAGATGGTATAAGCCTTAAAGCCCCTAAATGTTAATTTTAAAGCCTCATAATGCAAGAATTGAAGTGAAAGCGACGTTTAGGAGGACCGAGGGCCAAAAGTGCAATTAAAGAAGAGTTTGGAATCTGAACCGGAGGTCCATGCGGGCCGAGTAAGACTTAACCATATCTTACGCGGGCCGCATCCGACTTACAGATGCAGAAACTAACAGACAGTTGTCTGTTCAGCTTGTAACCGACTCAAATGCCATTTTGGCATACCATGGGCTTTCCTAAAATGGTTTTTAGGCCTAGGGACAAATGTTGGACATCAGGTAACACCCCTAGACTTCTTTGGCAACAATCTATGAAGATCAAAGTTACTAGATAAGGCCATTGTGTGCAACATGCATCCACACTTCAACTTCTGGACATTTTGAGGAGCACAACAGCAGACACAAGACCTTCCTAATCATCATTAGACACGAGTAAGTATGTTTAACCCTTCTAAATTAAGTCTTGCTTAGTTTATAGCCTAGAAGTCAAACTGTCGTAACTACGGTTTGACTTAACGATTAAACACAAATGGTCCAGCGATTAGGCAAAGTTAAGGTTGTTATAAGTTGGTAATTATGTGGGCTTTAAACCCTTAAAAGGGCACTCACTGATTCCAATCCTAACTAGGTCGTTTGTCGAGTCAAACGTTGTCCGAAAAAGTCAACAGAAATGCTAAACTTTGATTAAACGCGTAATTAACGATATAGAAGGTGTGTAACCTGTTTTATCATTCATATAACTTGGTAATAAGTGTAAGGACTTGTCTAAACTTGTTTGATTCGACAACTTTCTGTTTTGAACCGATTCGGAGCCGAAAGTCACATAGTTTGACTTTCTGCTTTGACCTCAATTCTGACCTGGTTTTGATAGGTATAGACATGCCTTAAAGTTCCATTAGGACCTAGTTACATGTGTGTATAACCCTCTGCGTTTATACCACATAAATCCTTAATTGTCCGACGTTTCCGTTAATCGCCTAAATATTGACCGTAATACCCTTATGACCATAAAACGAGAATTTTGGAAATGTGAAAGTACAATAATCTTAGTTACTGATTATTAAACATGTCTGTAAATTTTCACATCATTTGGAGGTCTAGATTAGGAGTTATGCTTAATGACGTAATTAGAACGCTTCTTAGTAATTAAACGGCGTCATTAGCGTAAAGCCTATCTAAACCCAATTTTTGGCACCAAACCTTTTACCCACTGATGTAATATAATATTTTTGGATTTTTGAAGATTTTTGAAGATTTTTAATTATTTTTAAACTGATCATAAGCTAGGATTAGTGCCTTAATTCGGTAAATACCGAATATACCCTTTTCGGCCATAAATTGAGTTTTACAAATCCTTTTGATGCCAATCCAATTGCTACTGATTTTAAATAATAAATGGAGTGTTTTGAACCTGTTTAACTGATCAGGAAACTCAGAATCCTATTTTAACCCGTACGTCGATTAAAACGGCTTTATACGCGTATTATACGCATAGTTTGGGTTTAAAACTGTTTTGGCATATAAGACTTATAACCAAATGTTATAACCTGTTAAAATAAACTATTTTACTGATTAATTCAGACCCGGATCACAGAATTTTAATAAATCCCTTTTATAATCTTTAAAATGACCAAAATACCCCTACGGGGCTTAATATGAGATTAAACTCGTTATGGGCATAATGGAAGGTATCCTACTGATATCACGACATATTTAAGGCATGTTAACTTAGGAAACCTGTTTAGGACTCTTACGGTTACCCGTAACGCTTCATGCGCGTTCGGTTCGGTTTATGTAACTAGTTTACATAAATTAGCCGAAACGGGTCAAACCTTATCGGTTTTTATCTCAAAATCCAAAATGTGTATAATATTCCCATATTAAGCAAGTATTCAAACTTGACGGGTCTAAATCACATTCTATCCGGTCTTCGCTTAATCGTGCGTACGAACCGTATCTTTAAAACTAACCGGTCTAAGCTTAAGCTTAACTAAAGACCCGTTAGGATTCTAATAGGTTATTATAAACCTTCGTTCCAGATTAGGAGAACCATTAAAAGATACTTGCACTCACTGATTTTGATTTATACTTGCTCAGGTAAATACTTTTAACTTATTTTCCCTTATACGGGCTTGGGGTACGGTATATAAAATACCGCTTGGTCGGGCATTTCGACCTTAATCGTTTTGGGGGTTAAGTATTATCGAGATGACCGTTTAAATTGTTTTGTTTGCTTAAAGCCTTTGGGGGGTTAATGACCGTGTCCCGGATATCCCTGGCATCATTTTACGAAATGGCCACGACCTTAGCACTCAGGTGTAGGCGTACACCTGTCAGTGTCTCATTTACATAATGTGGTGTGTCTATTGATCTTTAACCCGGCTCCATCCGGCTACTGAACGCATAAGAAACATGTAATTCTTTTACAAGTATTATTTCTACATAATTGTCCCAAGTTATAAAATATTATTTGTGCCATGTGCATTCAAATCCATTATTTATTAAACCTTTTCAAAATGAGTCGATTGATTGTATTTACCAGTGTAAAGTGACGTATTTTCTCAAAAAGGTTAAGTGCAGGTACTACGCGTAATAGGCTGGCTTTGCTCCTTGCATCCACAATAAGTCTCGCAAGCTTGGATGTCATAGACTGTTGAACATTGTTTCCTTTTATTTTGATCTACCTGTGGATTTATATTCAACTACTTGTGATACTTAATATTACAATATTGTTTGGTTGAAATGAATCTATACTTTGCTTCCGCTGTGCATTTAAATATTGTGTTGTTTAACTATTATGTTGCCAACCACGTCACGATACTCCCCCACCGGTGACACGTGGAAATCCGGGGTGTGTCAGGTTGGTATCAGAGCCAACACTGAGTGAATTAAACACTAGCCTTTTGTGTTTAATCTCAGTTACACAATTGCACATTCCTAAATCTTCGAGTCTAGACAAAGAACTTAGGAATAATTCCAAAATGTTTTTATTTTAATTTAAAATTTTGTCCGTTATTTTTCCTTGTTATTACCTTGTTTATATTAACAGGTTTAGCAATGCCGCCAAGATTCAGACGAGGAGATCGAGGAAAAGGGCCAATCAGCGCCCCTAACGACCACGAGGCCGGGCCTTCGGGCCGGCGAACTCCTTCTTCTACAAGGAGTGCAAATCCACGAGAACCTTGGAGGATTTACGAGGAGCCTTCCAGACGATCTACTTCTTATAGCTCAACGCCTCCATATCATCACTCCTATGGGCCTCAGTCCGAGAATGAGCCCAACAACCCGCAACCTTCATACATACCCCTACAACGATCATCATCGCACCGTTCCTTCGAAGACCCTACTCCTGTCTTTCAGGGCCAGTTTAACCCAGCAGACTACCTACCAGAACAAGTGGGCTTTAACCCACTAGGACCGGAGGATCACTTTTCCAGCGATCAAGACATGGACGAGGACACAGATCCCGTCGAGCCTGCAACCGGAACCCCGAACCATCCTGTTGAGATCTCAGATGGTTTGTCTTTTCACGGAACACCATACCAAGGTCCGGATAGTCACCAGGCACGGTTCGAAAGGTGTGAGTGGTACTATACACCATCTTACCACTCATCGCCTCACCAGCAGCCGCAACAGCAGCAGCAAGATCCCTCTGGGGATCCACGTTTCGAGGCAGTCACGCCACCGCCTCCACCGCCGCCAGTTCATCTAGAGCCTCCAGAACCACCAAGACGTAGGAGGACTGGCGCACGAATGTCAACACGAGGAGGGGAGTTTCATTTCAGTACCCCTCAACACTCTAGCGGCAACCACTACCCGCCTACATATGAAGACCCACAAATGGGTGGACCTTCAGTTCCAGTTTCAGAGGTGAATTCGGCACTGATGTGGGGTAAAATACACATAATTGTCCCGTGTAAAATGTATAATTATTGTATAAGTTTTATTTATTTTTATTTAGTTTTAGTGCTTTATTATATTATATTGTGGTGGGACAGGTTCTGTGCAAATGGAGCGAAAACGAGTGATATGGAATTAAACAGCCAGTTGAGTTGAGTAGGCCGCCAGGGACCGAAGGAAATTCGCCACTATTTTCTCCAACATACCCATCAAACGAAAATGTTGTTGAATAAAGTCGGCTAATATATTTGTTGGGGGAATAAATGGCTGTTGGCAATTATTATTATGAAGGAAAAAGCCAATTGGCTGGGAACACATCTTGCACTTATAGGAATTAATTCCTTGAAACCACATGGGCCGCAAAAGGGGGTGCAAAGCCAACGAACTTCAATTACAACATGGATTTGGGCTTTTAATCAATTATTTATATTTATATATTAAAATAAAACCCTGTAGAAGAGGAAGATACAAGAGGGGACGCAAGTTATAAATTAGAAGATATCAAATAAAGGAGTCGGTCAGGAGGACGTCACATCGAATAAAAAGAAGAGGCAGCCATAGTTGGATTTAATGGGCCGCACATGGAACTTCTTTGGGTGTAGACTTTGGATTGGGCTGATAATAAAACAAGAATTATCTTTGGGCTTGATTTAAGGAAGCCGCACAGAATTCACGTAAAGGAAGGCGGCAGAGATTACTTGGGTCGCACATATATTTATATATCATTCACAAGGACAAGAGGGGGACGAACAGAAGACACGAATCATCATCAGCCGCAGGGGAGAAGGATACGGACAACATCAACGTACGAAGACATTTATTGGTTCAAGGGTTCAAGCCGCGATCAAGATTCACGTCCGGGTTTGCAATTTTTAGTGTTCAATTTTTAATAACTTTGTGTTTTTAAACTTGATTACTATGGATTGTTTATTATTCAAGACTTGTTTCTTTTTAGTGGTTATGATTCTTGGCTAAACTTCATAAACTACCTAGGTTATGACTATAGTTAAATAAAGTTTGAATCTTTATTCGATTTTTGGCGTGGTTGTGGATTTTTCTTGTATTGTAAAAGCTTTGGATTACTAACTTGGTGCGTATGTGTGCTTGTGATTATTCTATTATTGTTTGTTGCTTCGTTCGATTTTTGGTGACGGTCTTTATCACGGAATAGGATCGAGCTGGGGTTCTTGATTTAGGTGACGGTCTTTATCACATAATAGATCATTAATCCTTTAGGGTTAAAATAGCTTAAGTAACCTTAGAAGTAATATTCGGTAATTTAATAAAATCAAGTGTGCTGCTAAACTCGTCGCGGAAAGGCTCGAGGTTATTGATAGGTCTAGGTTTGGTTATAAGTCCTTAACATCCCATAGCCTATTAAACCAAGATTAGAACCCATTGTCGCTTTAGACGTTCGCGCGGCAAAGTAGAGCGTCTTACATAAGCACTTTCAAGAAACTAGAGGACGGAAAAGAAATCTAGCAAACCGGTAAACGTAACAGCCTAGGTAGTGCCACAAGAATCGCCTTGAGCGTGTTTGAGGGGCTTAGTGGTGTCTTAATAGGTTTAGCATCTTAAGATCCCGGTTCCACACCACAAAATTATCAAATAGAGATCCATTATGAGTTAGCTTGCGTCTAGCCTAGGTAGTCTTCATCCATCACTGGTCAGAGCCTTCGTGTGAGTTCGTGTCTAGTTCGTCTAGTATAGTTAGTATTTGTTATTTGCATTCTTAGGATTTTTAGAACCCCCCCCCCCCCCCCAATCAACAAACATTTAGTTAAGTCGTGTCAGTTTGAGTCTAGATAGAGTCATTAGCGTAATCAGTAGAGTCTTTTAAGTTCGATACTCGGACTTCCTTAGGCTATACTACATTCGATCGGTACACTTGCCGGTTGTGTGTTTTAGGGTTTAGAGAGTCTTAGTTTTATAAATTTAAAGCTTAGAGAGTCTAGAATTAGGGTAAATTTAGTTAGTTTAGTTAACCCGTTTCGAGCACATCAAGTTTTTGGCGCCGTTGCCGGGGACTCTTGGCGATTACGTTTATTGGCTTCGATTGGACTTAATTGACATAATCTGTGCTACTTGTATAGTTTTGTAATTTTTTTTTTTAGTTAGTTTTTTTTACTCTCTATCTTGTTCTGCTCTTTCTACTCTCTTAATGGCAGGTGATTCTATTGATCTGGATATCTCTGATGATAAGTCTTATCCCACCGTACCAATATGGGATTTGTCAGATGAAGAGGATGAGGAAAGTGAAGATGATCTGCTTTGGGAGAGAGAATTTGCGGATGAGTTAGAGGGTTTGCCTGAAGATGAAGAAATAGGTACGTTTGATCCGGAGGGTGACCTTGCATACTTAGAAGCTTTACTTGCAGGAAACCCAATGACGGACATCAAAGAAGAAGAAGAAGTGGTGGTGGAAGAGGAAGAACACCACAGCTGGCTCGTGGTACTTATAATGAATGCAAGAAAAAGTTCCAAACCACGGGAGAAGACAATGAGAAGAACACCTGGGATCGTGTTTCAGCGGCTCCTGCCAGGTAAGTTCAAATTTTGGTATTTTAAACCGGTTAAATATTTAAAATTCTTTAATAATTCCACCATAATATTTTTAAATGTGTTTGAAGACCGGGTGGAATTAAATGGGTTAGACAGGGTCCAGGTCAAAGAGAAACCTCCTGATTAAATTCAAGTGTGGGGAGGTTTTGTAGAGTTTGTAATTTTATATGTTTGGTATATTTTCGGTAGTTTGTATAGTGAGTCATTTATTTTGTATAGTGAGTTTAAGTTAGTAGTATTGAGTGAGTCGTTTGTGTAGAGTCGGTATTGCTTTGGTATTTTGCTTGTTTTTGTTGATGCAGGTTCGAATATGTACCACCCGTACTCAATCTCCATTCGGGTGATTTTGGAGCTGTTTATTCAAATTTCGGGCATTTATCAAGCATGTTAGTTAGTGTCAAAGCCGATCGCGAACGAAATGCTATACGATCGAGCTGGATTGGACGAGTGTGTTTGCAGCTTATACGCGTTATAAAACCAGCTAAGTCCTTTCCAATTTGCCCTTGTCTTTTTATTTCTTATTTATTTTTAGTTCTTTTGAGTCGGTTTCCATCCTACATTGAGGGCAATGTAGAGTTTAAGTGTGGGGATGGGAAACTATCGTTTAGTGTCTTTAGTTAGTAGAGTCTTGAGTCTTAAAAAAAAATTGAAAAATCTAAAAAAAAATTAAAAAAATAGAAAATGTCTTTTGAAATAAGAAGTTTGCAAAATAAAAACGGAAAATGATAGAAAAGTTGGGTTTTTGTTCGGGTTCAAATAATGATAATATGAGATAAAATAATCGTGCTTGTGTCTAGTTTGGGATATGCGGGTAGGCTTGATTCGGTTCTGGGTTTCTTTGATCTTAATATACCTAATTGTCGGTCTACTAGTGGGTTCTCATCTAGGGAGAGTGGGGAAACTGAAACCGCCAAAAATAGTATAAGGGATACCGTTATAAGCTAAGATCGTTAGAGTTTTTAGTCATTATCTCGTAGAAAAAGAAAAAAAAATATATGAAATAAAAAGTGAGCTAGAAACTAAATGAAAGTAGCACAGGTCTATGTAATCCGAGTTGGGGATAGCGACTCTACAGCCGGAATGCCTCTGGGATGTGTGAAATCGACTTGCCGAATAAAAGTACCGAAACCTAAGTAATCTGTGGTTGGGGATAGCGACTCTACAGTCGGATTACCGCTTGGTTAGGGAAAGCATCGTCTAGTCTCACGAAAGAAAAAAAAAAAAAAAAAAAAGAGAAAAAGCAAGCAAAAAGAAAAAAAAATGGAAAAATAGATTTGATTTTAAACTCTCTTGATCTTGGTATAAAACGGTTAGGAAATAACCCAGTGGTTGTTCCTTTTGTCCTATAAGCTTGAGGGGGGATTAGGTGGACTTGCAATTCTTAGTGTGAGACCCTAGGTAGATTGACCGAACTTGAACTAAATTGCATGATAAGGGCTTGGAACCGGGTTGGGTTTAAGTGGATCGAAATACTTGCAATCGCGGGTAACACGAGTTTCGATTTTAATAAAATAACTTAAGCTTTTGGCCCGTTCATCTATTCCGACTATGATTCCGTTTTGCATAATTCTTTTTCGAGGACGAAAAAAGGTTAAGTGTGGGGATATTTGATGTGTGGTAAAATACACATAATTGTCCCGTGTAAAATGTATAATTATTGTATAAGTTTTATTTATTTTTATTTAGTTTTAGTGCTTTATTATATTATATTGTGGTGGGACAGGTTCTGTGCAAATGGAGCGAAAACGAGTGATATGGAATTAAACAGCCAGTTGAGTTGAGTAGGCCGCCAGGGACCGAAGGAAATTCACCACTATTTTCTCCAAGATACCCATCAAACGAAAATGTTGTTGAATAAAGTCGGCTAATATATTTGTTGGGGGAATAAATGGCTGTTGGCAATTATTATTATGAAGGAAAAAGCCAATTGGCTGGGAACACATCTTGCACTTATAGGAATTAATTCCTTGAAACCACATGGGCCGCAAAAGGGGGTGCAAAGCCAACGAACTTCAATTACAACATGGATTTGGGCTTTTAATCAAATATTTATATTTATATATTAAAATAAAACCCTGTAGAAGAGGAAGATACAAGAGGGGACGCAAGTTATAAATTAGAAGATATCAAATAAAGGAGTCGGTCAGGAGGACGTCACATCGAATAAAAAGAAGAGGCAGCCATAGTTGGATTTAATGGGCCGCACATGGAACTTCTTTGGGTGTAGACTTTGGATTGGGCTGATAATAAAACAAGAATTATCTTTGGGCTTGATTTAAGGAAGCCGCACAGAATTCACGTAAAGGAAGGCGGCAGAGATTACTTGGGTCGCACATATATTTATATATCATTCACAAGGACAAGAGGGGGACGAACAGAAGACACGAATCATCATCAGCCGCAGGGGAGAAGGATACGGACAACATCAGACGCACGAAGACATTTATTGGTTCAAGGGTTCAAGCCGCGATCAAGATTCACGTCCGGGTTTGCAATTTTTAGTGTTCAATTTTTAATAACTTTGTGTTTTTAAACTTGATTACTATGGATTGTTTATTATTCAAGACTTGTTTCTTTTTAGTGGTTATGATTCTTGGCTAAACTTCATAAACTACCTAGGTTATGACTATAGTTAAATAAAGTTTGAATCTTTATTCGATTTTTGGCGTGGTTGTGGATTTTTCTTGTATTGTAAAAGCTTTGGATTACTAACTTGGTGCGTACGTGTGCTTGTGATTATTCTATTATTGTTTGTTGCTTCGTTCGTTTTTTGGTGACGGTCTTTATCACGGAATAGGATCGAGCTAGGGTTCTTGATTTAGGTGACGGTCTTTATCACATAATAGATCATTAATCCTTTAGGGTGAAAATAGCTTAAGTAACCTTAGAAGTAATATTCGGTAATTTAATAAAATCAAGTGTGCTGCTAAACTCGTCGCGGAAAGGCTCGAGGTTATTGATAGGTCTAGGTTTGGTTATAAGTCCTTAACATCCCATAGCCTATTAAACCAAGATTAGAACCCATTGTCGCTTTAGACGTTCGCGCGGCAAAGTAGAGCGTCTTACATAAGCACTTTCAAGAAACTAGAGGACGGAAAAGAAATCTAGCAAACCGGTAAACATAACAGCCTAGGTAGTGCCACAAGAATCGCCTTGAGCGTGTTTGAGGGGCTTAGTGGTGTCTTAATAGGTTTAGCATCTTAAGATCCCGGTTCCACACCACAAAATTATCAAATGGAGATCCATTCTGAGTTAGCTTGCGTCTAGCCTAGGTAGTCTTCATCCATCACTGGTCAGAGCCTTCGTGTGAGTTCGTGTCTAGTTCGTCTAGTATAGTTAGTATTTGTTATTTGCATTCTTAGGATTTTTAGAACCCCCCCCCCCCCCCAATCAACAAACATTTAGTTAAGTCGTGTCAGTTTGAGTCTAGATAGAGTCATTAGCGTAATCAGTAGAGTCTTTTGGGTTCGATACTCGGACTTCCTTAGGCTATACTACATTCGATCGGTACACTTGCCGGTTGTGTGTTTTAGGGTTTAGAGAGTCTTAGTTTTATAAATTTAAAGCTTAGAGAGTCTAGAATTAGGGTAAATTTAGTTAGTTTAGTTAACCCGTTTCGAGCACATCAGGCACCTATTGCACCGCCATCACCGGGTTTTGGCAACCCTATCCCTGCTTATACTGCTCCGGCAGCTTACAATCCATACGGACCGCCAGCATACCATAACTATAACTATGCCGAGGCCGACCCATACCAAGTGGCAGCAAACTACCTTGCCCAAAATCCTGAGGGACCATATGGAACCCCTTGGGGAATGGGACATCCAGCTCGAGGGTATCAAGTACCTATTCAGCCACCGCTACAGTATCAGCCACCACGGTTTTCCCCACAAGAGCAGGAGGATCTCCGTCAGAGACTGGGTAGGGTTGAGCGAGACCTCCAGAGAGAGCGTAAGAAGAATGAGGGATTCATGAGTGGCTTGGCAAGTTTGCTGAAGGGAAAGAAGAAACGGGATCGTTAAATCCCAATATGTATTATTGTATTTCCTTGTTTAAATCAAGTCCCTACGTGGACATTTATTTATGTGTGTATGTAGTCCCTGCGTGGACATCTATCCTTGTACTTAGTCCCTACGAGGACTTGTCTTTATTAGTCCCTGCGTGGACACTTATTTTAGCAAACAGTCCCTGCGAGGACTTGTATTGCCAGTATAGCTCCTGCGAGGGCAAGTGTTTCTGTGAAAAGTCCCGTTTAGGGCAAAGTGTACTACTTTTAAGTTTTAATGGAATGTAAGTTTATAAATTTCATCTTTGCTATGTTATGCATAATTAAATTAGATATGAAATAGATAAATCGGAAACATTCCTTTTAAAATCTATCTGCCTATGTTATTTTTAATTAAGGATCTTTAAGGTATAGCCTAGCCTGCATGTCATTTTAAGACCTGGCCCAGATGGTAAAACTCGTTAAAAAGATTCAAATCCCTGTTAACATCTGAAAACATGTTAACACTCCTGGCAGACATGATTCGTTAAAAATCACACGTGTTATTATTTTATTGGGATCTTTTCAAAGATTCCTAACCCAACTAAATGATCTCTGAATCATGGGTTAAATCATCAATAAATATAATCAGTTCTTTTTACCATTCATTGGTAATGGAATGCCTACGGGCCCTTCTCATTTTCATATGAGACAAAAGACAGTATTAGTCTGTGACCCTGTCTGATAAAGGTAATGAACTTTGTTCAAACCTTCATGCTTTGATTCTCTGAAATCATAGCTTGTAATTTAAAAATTTGTCCCTGTGACTAGGCCTTATGTGCCAATAAAACTGTTATTGTTTTATAATTAGGATAAATTATAATAGAAATCCTAAATAAATGTGAGTAATAAATTAACCATATATGGTCTACGTTTACCACGGTTAATAAATTTCCATAAAAGACAATTCTATAATAAACTCACCAATAAATTATTGTTAATATGTAACAGTTCAAGCAACATGGCAGACTCAAACGAGGTCAATAGTCACCCAGGGAGAGAGCATGATAATGCCCGAGTAAATGTAGCGGGTGCAGAATTACAGGCAATGATAGATAATGCCGTAAATCGAGCTATGGATAGACAGCTCCATGAATCCGGTGGTACCCATGCAAGGACCCAATCTGCACCACACTCTAGAACACCCTCCAGGACCCACACTACCCATAACAGTAATTCTCACCACTCATCAAACCAGAGGAGTGCTCCATCCCAAAGAGTCGTACAGAATCAAGAACCCCGTAATAAGGGTTACTCCTATAAGTACTTCGTTTCGTGCAAACCCAGGGATTTCACTGGGGAAAAAGGAGCAGTAGATTGCATGACTTGGTTGGACGAGATGGATAGGGTTGTGGATATCAGTGGTTGCAATGATAGGGATATTGTGAAATTCGTGTCACAGTCTTTCAAGGGAGAAGCATTAGCGTGGTGGAGATCTTTGATCCAAGCTACAGGGAAAGTCCCGTTATACAATATGACCTGGGAACAGTTCATGACACTAATCAAGGAAAATTACTGCCCTCAACACGAGGTTGAGAAAATTGAATCTGACTTCTTGTCGCTGGTCATGAGAAACCTAGACTGTCAGGCCTACCTTACCAGTTTCAACACTTTGTCAAGATTGGTTCCATATTTAGTAACCTCGGAACCCAAACGTATAGCTCGTTTTATCGGGGGTTTGGCCCCGGAGATCAAGGCAAGTGTGAAGGCCTCCAGACCAGCTACTTTTCGGTCTGTAGCGGACATATCATTGTCTCTTACCTTGGATGCGGTCAGGCTGAAATCGCAGAGGAACGCTGATACCGAAAAGAGGAAGCGTGAGGATGACAACTCGCGACGTTCAGATAAGAAGCAGAAGGGAAACAATGACCACAGGAAGGGGTCAGGATTTAGGAAGGATGGTCAGCAGTCGGGTGAAAAACCCAGATGCAAAATCTGTAAGAGACAGCACTTAGGAAAGTGCAGGTATGAATCAAACTCGAATTCACAATCGAAATCTTTTGCATGTGGGTTGTGCAAGTCCAAGGAACACAAAACCTTGGATTGAAAAAAGATGAAGGATGCGACCTGCTACGGTTGCAATGAAAAGGGGCACATCAAGACCAATTGCCCAAAATACGCCAAGAAGCCTGAAGAGGCTAAGAAGACCAATGCTAGGGTCTTCAGGATGGATGCTAAGGAAGCCGTCAAGGACGACAATGTGATAACAGGTACCTTTCTCGTAAATGATGTTTATGCGAGAGTGTTATTTGATTCAGGCGCTGATAAGTCGTTCGTAGATAATAAGTTTTGTGAATTGTTGAAATTACCTGTTAAGACTTTAAGTGTGAAGTATGAGGTGGAACTAGCAGATGGCACTTTAGAAACCGCCTCAACCTTATTAGATGGGTGTTGCATATCCATTAAGAACCACTCTTTTCCTTTGTCCCTACTTCCTTTAAAACTAGCCGGTTTTGACATAGTTTTGGGTATGGACTAGTTATCTCATAACCAGGCCCAGATTATTTGCAATAAGAAGCAAGTGATGATCAAGACTCCGTCTGGTGAATCACTTACTATCCAGGGAGATACCCAGTATGGGCTGCCCGAGAAAATGTCTATGCTCAAAGACTCTAAGTGTTTGAAGAAGGGTTGTGTCATCTACATGGCACAAGTGATAATTGATGAGCCGAAGCCCAAGATTGGGGATATCCCCGTCATTTCTGAATACCCCGAAGTTTTTCCAGAAGAACTACCTGGTTTGCCACCAGATAGGCAAGTAGAATTCAGAATTGACATTATTCCTGGATCAGCACCAGTAGCAAGGGCGCCTTATAGGTTAGCACCAACAGAGATGAAGGAATTGAGAACGCAGCTAGATGATTTACTAGCCAAAGGTTTCATCAAACCTAGTTCGTCTCCTTGGGGAGCACCAGTTTTATTTGTAAAGAAGAAGGATGGATCGATGCGTCTGTGCATCGACTACCGCGAGCTTAATAAGGTCACTATCAAGAATAGGTACCCTTTGCCCAGAATCGACGATCTGTTCGATCAACTTCAAGGGGCAAGTTTCTTCTCGAAGATTGACTTGAGGTCAGGCTACCATCAATTGAAGGTTAGAGATGAAGACGTACACAAAACAGTATTTAGGACTCGTTATGGTCATTACGAGTTCCTAGTGATGCCTTTTGGGCTCACTAATGCACCAGCCGCGTTCATGGATCTCATGAATCGCGTTTGCAAGCCGCACTTAGATAAATTCGTCATCGTTTTCATCGATGATATCCTCATCTACTCGAAGAACCAAGCTGACCATGAGAAGCATCTTCACTGCATTTTGGAACTACTTCATAAAGAAAAGCTCTATGCCAAGTTCTCGAAGTGTGAATTTTGGCTTCGGGAAGTCCAATTTCTTGGACATGTTGTTAGTGAACGTGGTATCCAAGTAGATCCCGCTAAAGTTGAAGCTGTCATGAATTGGCATGAACCAAAGACGCCTACAGAAATACGTAGCTTCCTAGGTTTGGCAGGATACTATAGGCGATTCATTGAAAACTTCTCAAGGATTGCTGCACCCCTGACTTCGCTGACGCGTAAGAAGATTAAGTTTGACTGGGGTCCTAAGCAGCAGGAATCCTTCGATATTCTGAAACAAAAGTTGAGCAATGCTCTAGTACTGACATTGCCTGATGGAATAGAGGAGTTTGTAGTTTATTGTGATGCATCACACACCGGGATGGGATGTGTGCTTATGCAGAAAGGCAAAGTCATTGCCTATGCTTCACGCCAGTTAAAGGTGCACGAAAAGAATTACACCACCCATGACTTGGAATTGGGTGTCGTTGTATTCGCACTAAAACTGTGGAGGCACTACTTATATGGAATCAAATGTGTGATCTATTCTGATCACAAGAGCCTTCAACATCTGTTCAACCAGAAGGACTTGAACATGAGGCAACGCCGTTGGATGGAAACTCTGAATGATTACGATTGTGAAATAAGATACCATCCCGGCAAGGCGAATGTAGTCTCCGATGCCTTGAGTCAGAAGGAGAAGGTGAAACCTATCCGAATCAATGCCAAGAGCATGGAAATAAAGAACAATTTGATTGAAAGATTGTTAGCTGCACAGAAGGAAGTTGTGCTGGAAGCTAACTATCCTAACGAAAAGCTAGGGGTAACTGAGGAGCAGTTAACACTTAGCAAGGACGGAATATTAAGATTGAATGGACGAATATGGGTTCCAATTTATGGAGGACTTCGAGATGTTATCCTCCAGGAAGCCCATAGTTCCAAATACTCTGTTCATCCTGGAGCAGATAAGATGTACCAGGACCTAAGGGCAAATTATTGGTGGATAGGCTTGAAAAAGTCTGTAGCCGCCTATGTAGCTAAATGTTTGACGTGTGCGCAAGTCAAAGCAGAACATCAAAAGCCGTCAGGTTTGCTACAACAGCCTGAACTTCCCACATGGAAGTGGGAGATGGTGACGATGGATTTCATCACCAAGCTGCCAAAGACAAGGAAAGGCAATGATACTATATGGGTGATCGTTGATGGACTGACTAAGTCAGCTCATTTCTTACCCATCAAGGAGACTTATAGCTCCGACATGTTAGCCCAGTTATACGTTGATAAGATTGTAGCCTTACATGGCATACCTGTGTCTATTATCTCTGACAGAGATACTAGATACACGTTACATTTTTGGAAAAGCTTCCAACAATCTTTGGGCACGCGTTTGAATTTTAGTACGGCTTACCATCCTCAGACAGACGGTCAGAGTGAGCGTACTATTCAAACGTTGGAAGACATGCTTCGTGCATGTGTGATTGATTTGGGTGGTAGTTGGGATAACCACCTACCACTAATTGAGTTCTCCTACAACAATATCTACCACACCAGCATTAAGGCTGCGCCTTTCGAGGCCTTATACGGTAGAAAGTGTAGAACGCCGGTTTGTTGGGCGGAAGTTGGAGATGTCCAATTATCGGGACCAGAGATAGTGTTCGAAACGACGGACAAGATTGTCCAGATTCGAGACCGTCTCAAAGCTGCCCGAGATAGGCAGAAGAGTTACGCTGATCCAAAGCGTAAAGCTTTTAACTTCGAGGTAGGTGATAAAGTTTTGCTTAAAGTATCACCCTGGAAGGGAGTGATGCGGTTTGGTAAGAAAGGCAAGCTAAGCCCGAGATACATAGGACCTTTCGAGGTTATCGAACGTGTCGGGTCAGTTTCCTATAAGCTAAACTTACCAGAAGAGCTCAGTAGTATACACAATGTGTTCCACATCTGCAATCTGAAGAAGTGTTTCGCTGACGAATCACTGGTCATACCACATACAGATGTGCATATAGATGAGAGCTTGAAATTTGTGGAAAAACCATTGTCGATCGAGGATCGACAGGTTAAGAAGCTTCGAAGGAAGCATGTACCGATTGTAAAGGTCAAATGGGATGCCCGTAGAGGTCCCGAGTATACGTGGGAGGTTGAGTCCACGATGAAAGAAAAGTACCCTTATCTATTTCAGTAAATCTCGAGGTCGAGATTTCTTTTAAGGGGGTGAGGATGTAACACCTCGAAAACTTACGTCCTATGATGTGTTGACACGTGTCATAGGTTTGAACGTGTGAAAAAATGTTCTTGAAGGACTAAAGTTGACAAACAATGAAACTATGTAAATATAAGGGTTCAAAGTGTCAAAAATGAATAAATATACTTTACAATAACCATACATGATGTTTATAACCTTAAACGAATGGATCATGGATCATACGAAGCGAATTGTGAAAGAAAGTGAGAGATTACAAACTACAGGGGTTAAATGTGTCAACATGTTAAGATATACCTCTGAGTGACCTTTTAGCAAACCCGAAGCTTTGTAACGATTAATTATGCTCACTAGAATGCACCATAAAAATTTCACAAAGTTTCGTTAACGTATGAGAAAGTTATGATAAAATTCGTGTGTGAGGGTTAGAATCGTCAACATTGAAAATTTGGGTTTTTCGGGTGATCACAAAGTTACCCGAGGACTTAACAAAGATGGTATAAGCCTTAAAGCCCCTAAATGTTAATTTTAAAGCCTCATAATGCAAGAATTGAAGTGAAAGCGACGTTTAGGAGGACCGAGGGCCAAAAGTGCAATTAAAGAAGAGTTTGGAATCTGAATCGGAGGTCCATGCGGGCCGAGTAAGACTTAACCATATCTTACGCGGGCCGCATCCGACTTACAGATGCAGAAACTAACAGACACCTGTCTGTTCAGCTTGTAACCGACTCAAATGCCATTTTGGCATACCATGGGCTTTCCTAAAATGGTTTTTAGGCCTAGGGACACATGCTGGACATCAGGTAACACCCCTAGACTTCTTTGGCAACAATCTATGAAGATCAAAGTTACTAGATAAGGCCATTGTGTGCAACATGCATCCACACTTCAACTTCTGGACATTTTGAGGAGCACAACAGCAGACACAAGACCTTCCTAATCATCATTAGACACGAGTAAGTATGTTTAACCCTTCTAAATTAAGTCTTGCATAGTTTATAGCCTAGAAGTCAAACCGTCGTAACTACGGTTTGACTTAACGATTAAACACAAATGGTCCAGCGATTAGGCAAAGTTAAGGTTGTTATAAGTTGGTAATTATGTGGGCTTTAAACCCTTAAAAGGGCACTCACTGATTCCAATCCTAACTAGGTCGTTTGTCGAGTCAAACTTTGTCCGAAAAAGTCAACAGAAATGCTAAACTTTGATTAAATGCGTAATTAACGATATAGAAGGCGTGTAACCTGTTTTATCATTCATATAACTTGGTAATAAGTGTAAGGACTTGTCTAAACTTGTTTGATTCGACAACTTTCTGTTTTGAACCGATTCGGAGCCGAAAGTCACATAGTTTGACTTTCTGCTTTGACCTCGATTCTGACCCTGTTTTGATAGGTATAGACATGCCTTAAAGTTCCATTAGGACCTAGTTACATGTGTGTATAACCCTCTGCGTTTATACCTCATAAATCCTTAATTGTCCGACGTTTCCGTTAATCGCCTAAATATTGACCGTAATACCCTTATGACCATAAAACGAGAATTTTGGAAATGTGAAAGTACAATAATCTTAGTTACTGATTATTAAACATGTCTGTAAATTTTCACATCAGTTGGAGGTCTAGATTAGGAGTTATGCTTAATGACGTAATTAGAACGCTTCTTAGTAATTAAACGGCGTCATTAGCGTAAAGCCTATCTAAACCCAATTTTTGGCACCAAAACTTTTACCCACTGATGTGATATAATATTTTGGGATTTTTGAAGATTTTTAATTATTTTTAAACTGATCATAAGCTAGGATTAGTGCCTTAATTCGGTAAATACCGAATATACCCTTTTCGGCCATAAATTGAGTTTTACAAATCCTTTTGATGCCAATCCAATTGCTACTGATTTTAAATAATAAATGGAGTGTTTTGAACCTGTTTAACTGATCAGGAAACTCAGAATCCTATTTCAACCCGTACGTCGCTTAAAACGGCTTTATACGCGTATTATACGCATAGTTTGGGTTTAAAACTATTTTGGCATATAAGACTTATAACCAAATGTTATAACCTGTTAAAATAAACTATTTTACTGATTAATTCAGACCCGGATCATAGAATTTTAATAAATCCCTTTTATAATCTTTAAAATGACCAAAATACTCATACGGGGCTTAATATGAGATTAAACTCGTTATGGGCATAATGGAAGGTATCCTACTGATATCACGACATATTTAAGGCATGTTAACTTAGGAAACCTGTTTAGGACTCTTACGGTTACCCGTAACGCTTCATGCGCGTTCGGTTCGGTTTATGTAACTAGTTTACATAAATTAGCCGAAACGGGTCAAACCTTATCGGTTTTATCTCAAAATCCAGAATGTGTATAATATTCCCATATTAAGCAAGTCTTCAAACTTGACGGGTCTAAATCACATTCTATTCGGTCTTCGCTTAATCGTGCGTACGAACCGTATCTTTAAAACTAACCGGTCTAAGCTTAAGCTTAACTAAAGACCCGTTAGGATTCTAATAGGTTATTATAAACCTTCGTTCCAGATTAGGAGAACCAGTAAAAGATACTTGCACTCGCTGATTTTGATTTATACTTGCTCAGGTAAATACTTTTAACTTATTTTCCCTTATACGGGCTTGGGGTACGGTATATAAAATACCGCTTGGTCGGGCATTTCGACCTTAATCGTTTTGGGGGTTAAGTATTATCGAGATGACCGTTTAAATTGTTTTGTTTGCTTAAAGTCTTTGGGGGGTTAATGACCGTGTCCCGGATATCCCTGGCATCATTTTACGAAATGGCCACGACCTTAGCACTCAGGTGTAGGCGTACACCTGTCAGTGTCTCATTTACATAATCTGGTGTGTCTATTGATCTTTAACCCGGCTCGATCCGGTTACTGAACGCATAAGAAACATGTAATTCTTTTACAAGTATTATTTCTACATAATTGTCCCAAGTTATAAAATATTATTTGTGCCATGTGCATTCAAATCCATTATTTATTAAACCTTTTCAAAATGAGCCGGTTGATTGTATTTACCAGTGTAAACTGACGTATTTTCTCAAAAAGGTTAAGTGCAGGTACTACGCGTAAGAGGCTGGCTTTGCTTCTAGCATCCACAATAAGTCTCGCAAGCTTGGATGTCATAGACTGTTGAACATTGTTTCCTTTTATTTTGATCTACCTGTGGATTTATATTCAACTACTTGTGATACTTAATATTACAATATTGTTTGGTTGAAATGAATCTATACTTTGCTTCCGCTGTGCATTTAAATATTGTGTTGTTTGACTATTATGTTGCCAACCACGTCACGATACTCCCCCACCGGGCCCACCGGTGACACGTGGAAATCCGGGGTGTGACAGTTGATGAGCTTTCTATTGCTCAGTGACAGATTTTCATTGCCATAAGTTTGTTGTACAAACATAATCCACAAGATTGTTGTACATAAACATAAACCTAAAGACTATGCTTAACTACTGAATCTTTCGAATGGTGTTTTGAAAAAAAAAAATTATTAACGACTTGTCTGACTGTATGCAGTTATCATATGAGAAACAGTTTAAGTTAAAATAAATATTTTTATTAAAGACTAATAGGTTCACATTTAAACAATTTAAGTTACAATTACCTTTGTGCAAAGCAATTTAAAAAAAGCGTTTTTAAAAGTTTTTTTTTAAGAAAAATCCAATCATATGAAGAATCTGATGATATTATGTATTATGCTTTTTAATAGACCAACATTTTTTACACACTTTAAGGTGGTTGAAAACAATTGTTTACTTCACGCATCATTGAATAAGACACTTAAATTTACCGGGGTAACCCTTTAACAAAAAAAATAATAATAATAAGACACTTGCATTTTAATTAATAAGAATATTGTAAAAAAAACATTATATTAAAAATTAGTGTCAGCAAATTAACCAGTGCTCTTGTTCCTTGTGATGTTGCTTTCAAATTAAAAATATGTGGATAAGTATAAGTGAGGCTAGTAAATGGGAATATGGATCTTAAAATGTCTATAGACTATCGAGCGATTCAATGTAATACTTACAGTTGAATTACAACAGTACTTTGCATGACTCATCTGCCCTAAGCCATTCAATTACTATGATAAAAAAAGTCGATCCCTATTTGACCCGTTCACCACACAAATTACATCTATTGTATATTTGTATATTTCAAAATTAAATATCTAAATAGCGACAATACATAAATATTCCATTTCCCCAATTATAACAGAAACTTAATGTTATTTATGATCGAAAGAAATAAGCAATCACCAGGTAATGTTCCATTTCTTTATTTTATATATGGTGTCACATTTTCTACATCCCAAATATGATTTTGAAAAAACTCCAATTTGGAAAAGAGCTTATGGAAGGATGCATTCAGTACTGAGAATCAAGTCAGTGCTTATAATGCCCCAAAGAACTCAGTCTGCTAAACAGGCTTCTTCTAAAGCCAGATTCAATACATATATGTCCACAAATATTCACCTATATAAATAAAGCTTAAAAGTAAACATCAACAACAAAAAAAAAAGTAACTTACATTGTTGAAACACCAACTCTTATCATTTTAAAATGAAAATTTTGAAATGGGGATAACTTTCTAAAGTCAAACACTATATAAAATCCAATTTACTACTAACAAAAATGAAAAAATATTTCAAGGCCAAAACAGTTTCAAAATCACCACATTAACCTTTCATCTAAATCTACTACAACCACAATGTCATCCCGTGGCTGCTGAGATATCCTCAATCACTGGGGAAACCGTTAACCTAATTTTGAGGAAAATAATTAAAACAATGTTGCTGTTGTTGAACATGGTCTATGAAATGGGGCTTGTGGTAGAACATATTTGACTTACCTAACCCATTGATGGTGGCATGAGAGTCACTGATCTAAACAGATCTGAGACATGCAAGTGTTGAACAGTTCATCGGAACTTCACCGGAACCGAACTGAAAAAGCATCAAATATTCTTCTCTTGCTAGAACCGGAGCTTGCAACTCAACCACAGTTGCCACCGTCATTGTGTTTGCGGCGGAACCCTAAACGACGCCGTCGTTTCTCCTCCCTGCCTCTCTCTCCCTCTTTCTCCCTCTCTCTACCGTAATTTCTTTCTCTCTCTTGCTTATACAAAACCCTGTGGCTCAAAAGGTGGGAGGTCGGTTGGCATAATATTGGTAGACAGATAGGCAAACAATGTATAACTTACTAGGTGCTGTTTGTTTTTGCTTATAACATCTGCAAAATGCTTATGTCTGCAGGCGGGCAGACATAAGATGTTGAAGACTGTTTGTTTTTTTTTTAAACAGATCTACAAATAGCTTCTTTCATCTTAAAAAAAAAGCTCAGAACCTTTGCTTCAAACATCTTCACAAAACCTAATCCAAACACCTCACACCACAAAAACTTCTCCCCTGCCACCACCACCTCCGCCACCACCACCGCACCACCTCCGCCACCACCATCGTCAAAACCCACCACCACCAAACCCATCACCACCAAACCCATCTGTGAGAAAGAGAGTGTAGAGAGAGAGACCTGTAGAGAGAGAGACATGTGAGAGAGAGAGAGAGACCGTAGAGAGAGAGAGACCTGTGAGAGAGAGAGAAAGACCTGTGAGAGAGAGAGACCTGTGTGATGGCGGAGGTGGTGCGGTGGTGCGGTGGTGGTGGTGGTTGTAGAGAGAGAGAGAATGTTCTGAGAGAGAGAGACCGTAGAGAGAGAGAGAGAGGCGGTGGTGTGATGGCGGTGGTGTGATGGCGGAGGTGGTGCGGTGGTGGTGGCAGAGGTGGTGCGGTGGTGGTGGTGGTGGTTGTAGAGAGAGAGAGTTTTTCTAGAGAGAGAGAGAGAGAGCTTGTGTGGTTGAAGTTGTTTTTGAAGAAAAAAAACAAACCTTTTTCTCCTTGCAGACTGCAGATATTTGGGCCACATCTTCTCTTGCAGATGCCAGCAAATGTGGTTCGCAGACTACAGACATTTTATATCTGAAAAAACAAACAGCACCTAAGTTTGTACATGACCACTTTTGGTCAACAAATTGTTTTAAAAAGATTTATTTAACTACAAATAGTATGAAAGGCTTTCACGAACGCGCGATAATAATATAATAACTTTATATAAATAATTGAAATTTTGACAGTTGCAAACCCATGCGTTACTTCATGGCCGTTGATAATATTCAAGATTTTATATTTAAAAAGGAAACAATTAATTAATATTGAAACGTTGATAAAAATAAACACGTGACAACGGAAACAACATCAAACAACTAAAAGTATTAACGTATCATAGTTTAAAAGTTGTAGGATAAAAAAATTACTGTATGAAAATAAAACCATTCAGCAACTTTGACGACTTGTAACTTTGTGTTTTGACAATTTGTACATCATGACCCACAACTTCGTTAAAAAATACACCTAAATGGTTAAGTGCTGAACAAGTAAGAGGCCTGAACCATTAAGTGCTGAACCAGTAAGAGTCTGTATAATGATTAACCGTTTAGAGGCAAATGTCTGACCAATTCAGATTAGAGGTCTTAACCATTCAGACTCTATATAAATCTTAATCATTCAGAGGCAAATGTCTTAGCCATTCAGAGGCAAATGTCTGAACCATTCAGACACCTGCTCGTGAAACAAACAGTCTGAACCATTAAGTGTTAAACCAGTAAGAGATCTGAACCATTAAGAGCCTCATTAAAAGGTAAACAAACAACCCCTAAATGACAGTTAAGCATTCATTTTGTAAAACAAATTTAAAATATAGAAAGTTAAAAACACATTTTATTGAACAATAAAACATTTGATTTATTATATAAAGTTTCAATTGAAGCTCTAGATATTTTAATAAGGGAGCTAAGGCGAATCGAATATATTAAACACTATAAAGAAGCAACTTAATTATGCATATATGTGTTGTAATATTGGCTTTGGGAGTCTTTTAAAAAAAATGAAAATTTTCCTTTTTAACCCTAAAGTTTTAATGTTTGACAATTTAAGTTTAAACTTCTAATCTTTGTTTCCTTTTTAACCATAAAGTTTTAATCTTTGTCAATTTACCCTAAAGTTTTATTCTTTGACAATTTAAGTTTAAAATTTTTAATCTTTGTTTCCTTTTTAACCCTAACGTTTTAATCTTTGACAATTTAAGTTTAAAGATTTAATCTTTGGTAATTTAATCCCTTTAATTAATTTGATTTTTTACTTCTAATTTAAAAGCTTTCATCTTTTGCGATTTAACCACTTTGATTTTTTTTTACTTATGTGTTGTAATCTTGGCTTTGGGGGGTTTTTCAAAGAAAAAATGGTTATGCATATGGTTATTGTAACCTTGGCTTTGAGGGTTTTTCAAAAAAAAAAAAAAAAAAAAAAAAAACTTGATTTTTTTACTTTTCACCCAAAAGTATTTCATAAATTACTTTTAACCCAAAACTATTTGTTTTTTTTACTTTTAACACAAAACTTTTTATCTTTTGCAATATATCCTTACAACTTTTTTTACTTTCGACTTTGATCCTTTATAGTTTTCATTTTCCGCAAATTTTTCGTTTTATGCTTCGTTCTAAATTTTGTAACTTAACACATTGCAACGTCCGTCTTTGGTTTAGCGTTTTTACGTTTCGTTCTAAATTTTGGAAGTTAACACGACGCAACGTGCGTGTGTGGGTGAACGTTTTTACATCATCTATTTTTTTTCCCTTTTGACAGGTTCAAAATAAGGTGCGCGTCCTAAATCGACACAAAACTAAAGAATTCCCGCCGCATTGCGGCGGATCGTAATTATCCTTATATTAAAATTCAAACTCAATGAACAGTAAAGGAAATCAGGTATCAAATTTATTAAACCGGGTATATTTTCAGTACCGAATCGGTATCGATTTTCGATATTTTCGGTATCGGTTCGGCACCGGTATTCAGCGGTTTTTACCCTCAAATACCGGTACCGTACCGGTACCGGTACCGAACCGTACTGTACCGTACCAGGTATATTCGGTACCGGTACCCACTTTGGGGGATTTTCGGTTACGGTATTTTCGGTACCGGTTGGTACCGAGATCATCAAATCCTGTAGCAACGCAAGTAATTGCACCGGTTTAGATTATTTGTCATACACAATCCAATGAATAGTAACATCATCAAGGGGATGAGCAAATGGTATCGGGTACCGGTACTGGTATCAAATTTACCAAACCGGGTAAGTTTTCGGTACTGAATCGGTACCGACTTTTGACATTTTCGGTATCGGTTCGGCACCGGTATTCACCGGTTTTTACCCTCAAATACCGGTTCCGTACCAGTAGCGACCGGTACCGAACCGTACCGTACCAGGTATAATCAGTACCGGTACCCACTTTTGGGGATTTTCGGTAACGGTATTTTCGGTACCGGTTGATACCGAGCTCATCAAATCCTGTAGCAACGCACGTAATTGCACCGTGTAAATTACTTTTCATACAAAGTGTAAGTAAACTGTATTTCGTTTGATTGAGATTTTATATACAACAATTTATTTTGTTTTCTTTTTCTATAATGAATGAATTGTAGCATGTAAAATTAACTTGGATATTTGGATTAATGATGAGCAAATCGTATCAAATCCTGTAATCAAACCGGTATCGTATCGGTACCAAATTTACTATACCAATCATTTTTGGTACCAATTTGATACCCATCTTTTGGCGTTTTCAGAATCGTTACTTTCGGTTCGACACCGGTCTAGCACCACACCTGTATTTACTGATTTTTACCTTCAAATACCATATCATACCATACTGTATCGTACCGAGCATTTTCGGTGCAGGTACCTAATTTCGATGATTTTCCGGATCGGTACTCTCGGTGCCGTTACCGGTACCGAGCTCGTCCATATTTTCACGTGTTAGCACCGTAATAACTAAACTAAAAACAACTGAATTGCCAACGTGTAGGACGTGTGGGGTCCTATTATTATATATTAGTTTATTTAAAATAGCTTTTTTAGGACGGAGTGACTATCGTTACCACGTCATTGTTATTTATATTTTGATTTTTGTTATCTGCTTGCCGTTGCCGACACGCGTTTTGCTGACATTAGGTCCCCGCCTCAACGCGCGGGCGGAAAACAACTAGTTCTAGTTAAAGAAAAACACAAAGCATGTGACTGTCATATTTGTAGTAGCTACGTTCCACTATGTGCATGTGAAATCTCGCCATAGATGCCTTCAAATCCATCCTACTAGATCCAATAAATATCTTTTGGAAGAAGCATGATTTTTCACCGATATTCAACGTATACAAAATCAATGGCCGATAATAGTGCTTCTTAACCATTGGGTGAAATGGACGGCTGCTTTTCATCTATTGGGTTACATGGGCGGCAAAGGGAATAGTGTTAGGCAGTTAACTAACACTCCTCTATTGGCCCAACAAATTTACGATTTTATGCTGTTTTAAAATTACGATTTTGTCATCAGTTCAAAATTATGTTTTTACCCCCACTTAAAAATAGATTTACGCTTTTGCTCCCAACTAAAATTTTCAATTTTACCCTCGATTCAAAATTACGATTTTGCCCGTTTAAATTTACAGTTTTATCATTAGTTTCTTTTCCTTAAAATAACGATTTTGCCATCTGTTCAAAATTATGTTTTTACCCCCACTTAAAAATAAATTTACGCTTTTGCGCCCAGCTAAAATTTTCAATTTTACCCGCGGTTCAAAATAACGATTTTGCCCCACTTAAATACACAGTTTTGGCATTAGTTTTTTTCTCTCACAGCCAGTTACGATTTTGCCTTCAATTTAAATTTAGATTTTCTCCATCGTTTTTTTTGTTTTCCTGTTAAATTACAATTTTGCCCCCCGTGTAAAATTACAGTCATGACGACAGCTGCCTGACACTCCCCCATTTGTCCATTTAATTTACGACTTTACCCCTGAAACAAAAATTTAGTTTCGCTCTCAGTTCAAAAGTATGTTTTTCCCATCGTTTTAGTTTTTTTAGCAAAACTATAAAACTTTTTTGTTTTAATTGGTTCACTCGATTTGATTTTTTTTCGTCTCAATGAGCTGCCTAACACTCGCTCATTAGTTCTGAAAAATAACGGTTTTGCCCTAGGTCCAAAATTACGGTCTTACCATCGTTTTAGTTTTTTTCCTAGCAAAATTATAGTACTGTTATTTTAATTGATTGAGAACTATTCGGCCATCGCCTCGCAACGCGGACGGGGCATCAACTAGTTGTTGAACAAAGATGAACTAGAATTTGCATGTGATAAACAACTTGAGAAGTTTAAGGAAGCTTATAATAAAGAGACAAAACTAGTGGTGAAAAGGAGCTCGCTACAAAAGCATAAAGGTATTTAGGATCTTAGCAGCATGGGTTATGATGAGCCTCCAGAGCAACAAACACTCGAAGGAAGGCCAACTACAAAATCCAAAAGAGAACAAAAAATATCGAACTCTCCAACTAAATCTCCCCTTCAACGAAGTTACTCTCAAAAGCTTCTGAGGCACAAGTCAATTGGAAACTCCCAAAAACGTGATTACACTTAAGAGCCTACATGGTATAATCTATTCGTGAACTCCGAAAAGCGTGATTACACTGAAGATCATGCAAGACTATGATGATTATACCGATTGCATCAGTCCATACATGAACTACCAAGTGCTGAGTGAACCATGTCCGTTGATGAACCAAAATAAATAATAAATTATTAGAACTAGAACTGATAATGATAAACTAATAATAATAATAATAATAATAATAATAATAATAATAATATCAAGTAATAAGTTATAATATATAATAAAAAAACAAATAATAAATAAATAACAAAAAATGATTATACATAATGATAAAACCCTATCTTCTCTGATCTGCATCCAACCATATTTACGGTTCCTGTCAGGGTTTCAATTTCAAACACTGATTTTACAGGTATGTATAACAAGGCTGGCACCAATTGGTAGAAGCGATTCACCAAGATGCATAACATCCGTTTCCCATTATTCATCACTGTTAGGCTATAGGGTGTGATCATGTCTCTTATGGTCATCAAGACCCTCCACATCAGCGCCATGTAACACACTTTCAATCCATCATCCAAAACCACTACCTTAAGGGTGTGGTCATGACTCAATACTATTCTCTTATTTTAATTTATTTTTGTGAAAAAGAAAAAGGAAATATTGAAAAAGGAAAGGAGGCCTATGACTGTCATGGTTTAATCCATGCAAACCATGATAGATGAGGCAAGTCGGTGGTGTAGCAATCCATTAATGGTCCTACATGGCATTGATGACCCAATCCATACCCTCCACACCCTTTAGCTAAGCTCTCATCTTTGTAATTTTAGTATTAGGGATCGATAAGAAAAAAAACCCAATTCTCAATTATGTCAACCCGCCGCTAGATTCGATCCAACGGTCGAAATCTTGAACAACACGGAAGTAATTTGGAAAATCCCTGATTCCCAAGATCTATTTTGGTTATAGCTCATGGGTGTGATGGTAGGACTGCTAACTTTTGGGATAAATAAATCACCATCATGTAATCACTGTGTCGGTCTGCTGGAAGAAATGGTGATTGTCATCGAAGCGCTAGCACAAAAGTTTGTTGTGGTTGTGGTTTCGAGTAGTGGCAGGTGCTGGTCACTGATGAAGGAGACATTGGTTACAGCCAACGAATTTTCCAAATGGACTACTGGCGAAATTCACCACATCGGGATACACTCGCCTTCGAACAGGGGAAAACCCTCACCTAGGGCTGAAGCCCGTGAACACTCGCCCGAAGGTACAATAGTGCGGTGAGGTAAAACCCACTCAGTTCAAGGATCAAACTAGCGATCTCCACCTTTTCGCCTAGTCTCTCATCATTACCAGGTGCCGTAGAAAATAAGGGGGAGGTCAGGAATTAAACTTGGGTCCCATAGAACACCAAGTCTCTCCCTTACCACTCCACCACTACCTCATTTACTGTTGAAAGGGTTATTAAATGGTGGGTTAAGAAACATAATCTTGAAAGTTTGCCACTTGTAGCTTTAGGGGTCCCTCAACTTGCATTTTGCATATCATGAAATGACTAGCTTGCAACCTGAACAAATCTTTAATTGGTTTGAATCTCATTTAAGATGACAGCGACGTCAACGACGATAACTATGTAACACCCTGACCAATGGTAGAAACGTCGGGGAGATATGAAATTGTTCACAAGCTCATGATCAACTAAAATTTCATGTCACACCCCGATATTTCCACGTATTACCGATGGGCCCGGTGGGGAGTATCATGACGTAGTTGATGTCATCATAGTCAAACAACACAAAACTTAAATGTACAGCGGAAGCAAAAGATAGATAGATTTATTTCAACCGAATAAATTGTAATATTTAAGTATCACAAACAGTTGAAACAGATCCACAGGCGGATCGAATAAAAAGGAAAACATAGTTCATCAGACTTAATGCATCTAAGCTTGCGAGACTCTTAATGATGCTAAGGAGAGGCCAGCCTATTACGCTTAGTACCTGCACTTAACCTTTTGAGAAAATACGTCAGTTTACAATGGTAAATACAATTAACTAACTCATTTTGAAAAGGTTTGAAAATTTATTTGAATGCACGTGGCACAAAACATTTTATAACTTGGGATAATTATTTGAATATAATACTTGTAAAAGAATTACATGTTTGTTATGCGTTCAGTTACCCGGGTCATGCCGGGTTAAAGATTAATAGACACACCACATTATTTATTTATGCACTGTCGGGTGTACGCCTACACCCCGTGCTTAGGTCGTGGCCATTTCGTAAAATGATGCCAAGGATATCCGGGACATGGTCATTAACCCCCTAAAGGTGTTAAACAAACAAAACAAAATTTTTAAACGGGTCATCTCGATAATACTTAACCACTAAACGATTAAGGTCTAATGTCCGACCAAGCGGTATTTTATATACCGTACCCCAAGCCTATATAAGGGAAAATAAGTTAAAAGTATTTACCTGAGCTAAATGTAAATTTAATCCCAGCCGTATCAAATCAGCAAGTACAGATAGCTTTTACTGGCTCTCCTATTCTGGAACGAGGGTTTATAATAACCTATTAGATTCCTAACGGGTCTTTAATTAAGCCTAAGCTTAGACCGGTTAGTTTTAAAGAAGATACGGTTCAAACGCATGAAAAGCGAAGACCGGTTTAGAATGTGGTTTTTGACCTGACAAGCTTGCATGCTTGTTTAACATGGGTAACTTAATCACATTCTGGATTTTGAGACAAAAACGATATGGTTTGACCCGTTTCGGCTAATATATGTAAACAAGTTACATAAGCCGATCCGAACGCGAAAGGTGCGTAACGAGTAACCATATGAATCATATGCAAGTTTCCTAATTTAATATGCCTTAATTATGTTGTGACATCAGTAAGATATCTTCTATTATGCCCAAAATGATTTTAAACACAAACTATGCCCCATGAGGGCATTTTGGTCATTTTAAAGGTTATAAAAGAGTTTAATTAGTAATATGAGTTACAGGTCTGATTAAATCAGTAAATATACTTAATTTAATAAGTTATAACAATAGGGTATCATATATATGTGAAATTTATTACTTATAACCATACTATGCACCGTATGGGCATTTTGGTAATTTCACATAAGCCTAAAAGGTCAAAACTGGAAATCTGAGTTTAAAACATTTTCTTACTGTTAAAATATAAAATTTTACTGAATATATCAGTAGGCATTAACCCTTATATGTTTAAAATAGTTTTGATACATACTATGCGTTAAAAACGCTTAAAAAGGTGATTTGGAGCCACTTCCGGGTTTTTAAGGAAAAGCTGAGATTTTTATAATTCTAGAAGGCTCAAAATACTTTATTTATTATATTAGATCAGTAGAAAAAGGTTTGGTATCAAAAGGATTTGTAAAACTCATTTTATAGCCCAAAAGGGCAAAACCGACAATAACCGATTTAAGCTTAAACCCTATGTTATGCTCAGTCTAAAAATAAATAAAAATCTCCAAAAATCCCAAAATATTATATTACATTAGTGGGTAAAAAGTTTGATATCAAAAATTGGGTTTAGATAGGCTATATGCTAATTACGCCTTTTAATTAATAAAAAGCTTTCTAATTACGCTATTGAGCATAACTCTTAATCTAGACCTCCAACTGATGTCAAATTTTAGGTACACGTTTATAAATCAGTAATGAAGGGTTCTACACTTTTACATTTTCAAAAAATCATGTTTTAAGGTGAAAAAGGCATAATAGTCAACATTTAAGCATGTAACGGAAACATGCAAATGATTTAGATAACTAATGAACCAAGTTGTATAATCACAGAGGGTTATACTAACATGAAAGCTGGTCCAAATAAGGCTCTAAGGCAATTCTAAACTATACTCAAACGGGTCAGAACTGAAAGTCAAAGCAGAAGTAAAATATGCGACTTTCGGTTCCGAACCGAACCTAAATTGAAAATTGTCGGGTTGAACATGTCTAGACATGTTATTACATTAATTACCAAGTTATATTAATGATAAAACAGGTTGTATGGATCATACATTGCTAATTATGTATTAATTTGAAAATAAGTATTCTGTTGACTTTTTAAAGTTAACTTTGACCCGACAATTGACCTAGTTAGAGTGGGAATCAGCAAGTACCCTTTTAAGGGTTTGTTACCCACATAATTACCCACTCATAGGTATTTTTAATTCGAGATTTGACTGGACAATTATTGATTAATCTCGAAGTCAAACCTTAATTACGACGGTTGTATGGATCCTACATTGCTAATTATGTATTAATTTGAAAATAAGTATTCTGTTGACTTTTTAAAGTTAACTTTGACCCGACAATTGACCTAGTTAGAGTGGGAATCAGCAAGTACCCTTTTAAGGGTTTGTTACCCACATAATTACCCACTCATAGGTATTTTTAATTCGAGATTTGACTGGACAATTATTGATTAATCTCGAAGTCAAACCTTAATTACGACGGTTTGACTTTTAGCTAATTAACTAAGCTAAACTGAATTAAAAAGGATTAAGGACGCTTACAAAAGTCCTAAGTATGATTAGGGACTTTAAGAAGACTTGTTGCTGATCAAAGGAGCTTCAGAGAAGTCTTGAATAATTTTCCAAGTGAGCAAGTGAAAATGTTGCAACTTGTTCTTCTTATATAGTGAACAAAATGCTATAAGATTGTCCCACCTAAGTCTCTAAGAACAACATCAGAGGTATCGTCGGACTTGATAAAGTCTAGAGCAGACATAACTATAAAACAAAAGTGTAAGAAAACATAATCATACAAGAAAATAAAAATAGTAAAGCAAAATAACATACCCTGATCACCCCTCATGAACATAGGGTCTCAATCCGGCTGATACCATCAAACATTCACACCAGTTGAAACTAAAAGATCTTCAGGGAAAGGACGAAGCCGTGAAGGGCAACCCCTAAGGGCTTCTAAGAACCCTTCATCCAGTTTAGAAACAAAGGGTTCAAGTTCATTTAGAATGGCATCACAATGCCTCAAAACCATTTTAAACAGAATAATTGACTTAGAAACCCAAAAGAATCGATCCTTCCAAGAACCGAGAGTATTCACAAGCAATGAAATCAAAGAGACGTCAATTTGAGACGTTTCAAACGTGAACCTGTCACCGTTTTTTGCCAATTGAAAAAAAGCGACGAAACATGAACAACGTTGGGTCATAGCCCAGTGCACGACACAAAACTTCAAAGTGTAAAACCCTAGAAACCCCCTCGGGGTGCAATTGTCCAAAGGATACACGATAATACTCCAAAACATTGAGGATAAAGATGGAAAAGGGGTAACGGAGATTAGAAAACTCGAAATGACGACAGTACAAAGCAACAAAATCCGACGGACATTGATCAATAGATTTATCACAACCCGGAGCAACCGGATTGACAAATGAATCAATACCCTAATGTTCACAAAAGGAATCAACCTCCTCTTGTGTTAATCGAGAGAAAGTTACTCCCATATCCTTCCTTGCACCCATTGCTCTGAAGGATGATTAAGGAAAATCAGAAAGAAGGAGAAAATAAGAGACTAACCTGGACGACTGGATAGAGAGAATTCAGTAAATCTTGTTGTGAAAAGATGAAAGTAAAATGACAGTTTTGTATTTTAAATGACAAAATAAAGGAGTAATTAATAAAACCCAGCGGTTATCATGACATTGGGAAGAGAACCGCCGCTTGAATAACTGTCACACGTTAAATCAACTATCTAATCAAATTCAAATTAATATCGCCCAAAACCTTGAAGCAAGTAACCCTTGAAGCCTTTTAAGCAAATAAAAGTGTTGTATAAAAGTCAGAAGCCTTTAAGCTTACACCCCAAACACCTCTGACTTGGGGGCCTGATGACGTGGGTAGCTCAAGCTTAATAAATTGACTAGAATACAATACAACTTAAACGGTTGAAAAGTAAAAGGGTTCGGAATTGACCAACTATCGTGAATAGCAAAAAGCATGTGACAGGGTCTGGTCCATCACCCCTTTACGTGTACACTCTCCCACTCAGCTGCAAAAAGGAGCATGTGGGATGATATACTCTTTTATCCAGAGGTCTGAAGCCTTTAACCTACCAAAAAGAGCAAGCCCACTGCAGCCATGGATCACTAGTCAAAGGTTTCTTCTTATGGCTAGCTCCTTCTCTATAAATGACAACACATTGTCATTCAGCTGACCATCCCCTGAAATCTCACTCCTATCTAGAACTTGCACCTTGCATGTTCTATTCTTCACTCCCTTCAACACTATCACATTGCGTACAAACATTCTAGGTTGAATATTCTTCAATCCAGAATTCAAAGCAATTAATAACAAAGTGATCCAACCCTACGTATTACATATGTGGGGAGACCCCACGACCTACGTTAGGCAAATCGAAACTCTTGAACCCTTTTGCCTGACCAGTCTCACCACTATCCTTGGTATTATATTTGTTGTATCAACAATAGTCAAAATAGGGATCATGAGATTGCATTAAAAGTTGTTAGTCTGATTTTGCTTACCATTTCGGTTTATCATGAAAATTATTTGCTATGGAAAACTTGGTTTTAAAAAAGAAGTCAATGGATGGGTGTTGTACACTTGTCCGAACAGGAAGACAAAGGTGTATATGTGGCGCCCATCCATGGAAATCTAAACTGTTGTTCCTTATTGTGACAATGGTTGGTAGGTTGTTCAGCATTATCTCTTGCAATCCACCAATCATGATGAGTTGATTCGGGATTAAATCCTATTCTCTGCTTATTATTTCTTTCACAAAACAGTTCATAACAAATATTTAGATCTCTTAAAAATTTCAATGCTGTTGTTTATGCAAAAGTTTAAGAAACAACCCATCTTGAAAAAAAAGCATGAATCATTAAGAAAGTCATCCACAAGAGACACTGATGGTTACTTACCTAGGACCAGACAGAACAGAAGCCATCAACTGTGTCATATCTTTTTCATGTCCAACTGCTGTGCTTTGAAGTCTCGAATAATCTGTGAAATTGTAATCCAAGCTGGATTCAACTTTCATCACTCCTTCTAACACCTTCACCACCGTCGACATCGAAGGCCTTTTCGTAAAATCATATTGTAAACACCATGAAGCTACTTTAATCATCTCTACAACTTGTGAACTATGGGTCTGCATGTCTTCACTGTACTTATCAACCATATCTTGCAGAGTGCCGTGTTCCCAACATTTTTGAAGGACATCAAGTAAGTTCCAACTTTCTTCAGGCTGAGATATGTCAAATTTCTTCCTTCCACACAGCATCTCCAAGAGAACGACCCCGAAGCTGTATACGTCAACTTTTTCAGTAATAACTGAGCTCAACCATTCTGGAGCCAGATATCCTGGGGTTCCTCTCACTTTAGTAATCACCTGGGTTTGATTTCTGTCGATGAGCTTTGACAACCCGAAATCAGATACTCTGGCATTAAACTCACTGTCTAGCAAAATGTTTTGAGGTTTGATATCTAGGTGTATGATTTTTTTCCTACATTCTTCATCAAGATATGCTAGACCCTTGGCTACGTCAAGAATGATTTTCTTTATGCATTTCCATTCCAGAACTCGTTCTCGGTCTCCATGGTAGATCCAGCGATCTAAGGATCCGTTACTCATGAATTCATACACGAGAAAACGTTGTGCTTTCCATGCACCAAATCCCCTGAGTGTAACCAGATTCACATGGTGAATACTTCCAATGGATTGAACCTCAGCTAGGAATGATTTGTTAACCTGCCCATCACCCTCAAGACATTTTACTGCAATCTTTGAGCCGTCTGCAAGAGTCCCTTTGAAAACCATTCCGAATCCCCCTTCACCAAGCTTTTTAGTAAAATTCTGTGTGGTGTTTTTCAGTTCTTCATAGGAAAATCGATTTGGCAATCCTGGTACCTCACCTATAGACTCTTCCTCCCTTTGAGTGTCCCGTATACGCTTACGATCAAGAAAAGCTATAATACCAAGCAGAAACAGAACACTTCCAATAGTAAAAGTTAATATAACTCCTAAATTCGATCGTGACTTAGAAGCGGAAGGAGGTGATCTTACATTCTGCACTTTTATGAAAGCTGTAGTAGTCTTGAGATTTATTTCTCGATCAGCAGCATTCATCAATGTGAACAGCTCAAAAGGTAAAAAACAATCCCCACTTGAAGAATCAGAATCATACTGAAACAGAGCCGCTTTGCATGAGCAATTGTTGGCACATGCTTGTTTGCATATATCTGAGTCCACACTCTTCATGTCTGCAACAAAGTTGAAGTATGCAACATTCTCAAGTGCAATAAAAGTTTGATCTTTGGTGGCATTACAAGTGAGAGGAGTAATTTCAGAACAACCCAGTTTCGGCTGTCGATCGCTCACTGTTCTGAAATAGTCTATTCTGGGAGAATTTGATACCGGACAGCTACACTGTTGATTACCCGAGCAAATGCCATATCTACCACAAGCCATAGGATAATTACACTCCCCAAGATAATCGCTAAATAGATCAGCCCCCATCAACCAACTTTCTTGCCATTGAAACGTTTTGAAATGCCCGTCTGGCATCAGTTTCACATATTGGGCGGATGATGCTTCATGTATGCGAATCACGACATCAGGATCACCTGGCTCAACCGAAAGAATAAGGAAAGACAAACTACCATTCAACAACCTAACACATCTTCTTCCTGTATTTTGATAGTCAGAGACCGACCAATTGTGATAAGCTAGAGGCGGGTTTGATCCAACATAAGCAACCAAACCTTCATCCGTGACTTGAAGAGAAAACAAACCTTTTTGAGCCGCCCAGTTAGTTGACGAAACACTAGGTATTAGCTGTTGTCCTTGAAATAGTGTTTGCCCCGGTACTAAACAGTCTGTTGGGTAGTCAAAAGATTGCCAAACCACATAGTTATTGACATCAAACAACACTAGGTTTCCTTCATCAGTTAAGTTTAAGCCTACAACAGATTTCCAGGCGGTGTTGGTAGACCAAACTTTGCTTCCATCAACATCCTGCAGGACCAATTCTCCAACTGCAGTGAGGTTCAGTGTTGCACCATATCTAACTGGATGGTCTCGGTTTGCTGACCACACCACTTGAGGGAAGCCTGAAAATGGTTTAATAATACCTCCCTTGCTGTCGGGTTGAACAATGAAGACAGCAAAGAGGTAAGAGGTGCAGTCTCCGTTGCAATAGAAACCACAGGCGAACTTGGGTCCGAATGACCCTCTAAGGAGGATGGGTCGGACCCTTGAGCCATCTGTAAAATAGGTGAAAGATTCAGTGTTGGCCCATGTGGTAGAAAGATTCGCTGTAGGGTAATCAGCAGTGGTTGAGTAGCGATTTAAGATGAAAAACAAGGCTAAACGGTAACAGATGCATGGTCCCCTCATGATCATTAACGAATAACGATTAACTAACACACAAAAGAGCCTATGAAAATATATATTTCATGATCTACAGTAGAAAAGGACAACGTGTCATGAGACCACCCGTAGTGGGACGTTTTTTTTTTTTTAAATTCAAAAAAAACGCCGCAAAACGCCCCCTCCCCCATTACAGTAGGCGTGTTTTGGCGTTATTTTTGAAACAAAATCAGTTTGGCGTTTTAAAAAACACGCTCAAATTTGCTTTGGGGCGAGAGATGAACATTTGACCCACCATGTACACCCCACATGTCTGACTTTTGAGCCAACTTTTGTCTTCATATGCCACTTTTTAGCTAATATTAATAAGTTTGTCTGACAACTTAAATTAAAAAAAAAAAAGTGAAATGATTGCATGGGGGTTATTGGAATAATGCCCCACTACATCACTTTATACTATAATGCCCCATGCTGACTAGGATGACACGTGTCGAATAATGCCCAATGGTGGGGGCATTATAACAATTTACCATTACACGCATGTAGTAATAATCGTCACTGGCAAATATACAAATCATAGAATATAAACTCGAAATTCTTTTGATTCCATTGCTGGTGAAACCACCAAGGTACATGTTAAATCAAAATATATTTTGGGAAAATTAGGTGATATCACCAAGGTACATGTGTTCGAAATTCTTGTCAGCTAGAAGTGAGTAAACCATCCTTAGAGTCAAAAGGCCAAAATTAGAGTCAAAAGGCATGTGGAGTGGGATGGATCAGGGGTGTAAAATAGACTAGCAGCACTCACCTAACCTGTGGCTTGTTTTACTTGTAATACGGCTAGAGCTTGTGTCGAGTTTTATTTCTATAGCTCGAGCTCGGCTCCAGTGGCGGACCCAGGAATTTTTCCAAGGGGTGCGGAAAATTTTTAAAGATTTTAGGCTCATATATATATAAAAAAAATCCGGTTCATATCGGGTCGGATCCGGTCAGTTCGGGTCGGGTCAGGTAAAAAACAAAAGTACATCAAGCTAATATTTATATAATCATCAAAAACAAGTCAAACGTCGTTATAAGCATATTTAAAATGTCGTCTTACGAGTTTTCATTTTTTGAAATTTTTTCAAAACATCATCTAGAGCTACTTTTCAATTTATAAATCTATTCAAACATATGAATCGCTCCATAAGTTATCACTCCATAAATTTCAGTTTTCTTTTCAAGACCTACTAATTGTCGATTACTTATGTCTTTTAAGTTGTAACAACTAAAAACTCTTCTAAACAACAAAATCACCCTATTAAAGTGTAGAACAACCAAAAAACATCAAAATACATAAAATTTCTAACATTTTTTTTATCATCTCTATAACTCCATTTCTTCAAAAAAATCAAGATAAAACAACAATAACATTAAAAAACGTAGGTACCTTGTATTGTTTGGATTCCGTTGAGTTTGGTGGCCGGGTATTTGCGATTTCCGGCAAGAAATTGGAGTTGGATGGCTGTTGTTGGCTGTTGCGTCGTTGGGGAAGAGGATCGCAGAGGCAGACGAGGTCACGAGAGAGAGCGGGAGAAACAGAATATGAATGGTGGTTTGGGTTGGGTTATTTTATTATAGTTCAAATTTTGTTGGGTTGGGTTAAGTGGACTTGGGTTGGGCTAAATTGTTTAATAAGTGGGTTACAAACTTATAAATGATGTCATATTATTATAAAAGTCAGTGTTTAGGTTGTATTTTTATAAAAAAACAGTGTTTATTACAATTTTTTATAAAATAAAAAAATGATTTTTTTGTCTAAGGGGCCGATTGAAATTTCCAAGGGGTGCGAGTGAAAAATTCTAAGGGGTGCGGCCGAGATTTTATCGAAAAATTAGCACTAAAAAATATTTTTTCAAGGGGTGCGGCCGCCCACCCACGAGTGTGGGTAGGTCCGCCCCTGCTCGGCTCATGAGTATACATTTATATATGTGTATGTATGTATACAGTGGCGAAGCTTGAAATTTCCGACCGGGGGGTCGAAAACATATATACTAGAAAATTTCTATAAAACGGGGGGTCGAAAACCTATATACCCAAAAATTTCTATACGAAAACTACATACTCTCCACTACTGAGCGAAAAGTTTGAGGGGTCGACCGCCCCCACTATGCAACGCCCCTGTATGTATATATAATTAAGATTTTTTAATATCATAACATATACTATTTTTTTATTTTTATCATATTTTTTATATATAAAATAATTATTAATAAGACTTATTGAGGCTCACAAGGCAGTTCAAGTTTGATATGTGAAACTTGGGATAGCTCGAGCGTTCGTTTATCTCTTCTTCTTTTTTATTGAGAAAGGTATACAGTGTCTATTTCAATTTAATAGCAGAATTAATTGTTGTTAGACAGATGGCGGTAGCATATATAAGGATGCTTATGTGGATGTGTGGGCACACAAGATTCAATCAGAATATTTGAAATTGGTTATTTTTGGGAAAGATTATGGAAGAATCGTATATCGGATAAAATAAGGGATGGGGGACTGAGATGATTTCGGTATGTAAAGAGTAAGTAGATGATGTCTATTATAGCCCTAGAAACCCTAATTGTGGAGGAGAGGAAGAGTTGAGGTAGACTAAAACCAACTTGGGATGAGTTGGTTAGACATGATCTACTAGAACTCCACCTCTCTGGACATGGCCGTAGATAGGGGTTTGTGGAGGTGTAAGATTAAGATTTAAGACTTTTAAGTAGAGCGTACATATATCTCTTACTTTGTGATACTGATTTAGAGTTTTAAGTCAACTTCTGTTTTGCTCCATGTGGTTTGGTCATTCTAACGGTTTTACCTTAATAGTATAAAAAGTGTCATTTTCCTCACTGATATATGTACTTGGAAATTTTACTCCGTCTTAACTTCGTCCATAATGTTTGTTAACTTAGGGGGTAATTTGGAAATTTTATAGATAGATGTAGGGTCATTTTAGTCTTTTACACATATATAATATATATAGTTATCCTCTCTCTTTCTGTTTCTCTCTGTCTCTCCCCCCCCCCTCTCTCTCTCTCTTCTCTCTCTAAACCGAATACCCCGCTTCATCATCACCTAACACACCAGCACCGTGTCACACCCCGAAATTATCAGAGCTGGCGTGACTGGACTGGTATCTTCATTGCACAGCGGAAGCAAATAAGCTAAGTCTTTTAGAAAATGAACGCCCACTAAGTACTCGAGTCTCCAAGGTTTTCCTATTCCAACCGTGCCTTGTCTTAGAACTGTAACCTGAGAAAGAAACATGCGAAAAAGTCAACATAAAGTTGAGCGAGTTCATAGTTTGTTTGTAAAAGATTTGAAATAAATCTTTTGAGTTGTGAAAGGTTTGAAATAAATCTTTTGAGTTGTGAAAGATTTGAAATAAATCTTTGGAATGACCGGTTTTTGAAATAGTATTGAGAAAACGAATTTAAAAATCATTTTCTTGCCAAGTTATATGGAAACGTTGTGTTTGTAACACGTTATGTCCATAAAACCATGTATTTGTAAAGTCTGGTATTTGTAATGTTCGCATAACCGTCAATGCCCACCCTGACTTGACTCCATACCCGCATAATTCTTTAAATTTGTATAAAACATGGTAGTTAATTTGTATGAACAAGAAGTTTCCGTAAGTATAAAATTCCTGGTATGTAGCAAATAAGGAAAAAGAGATCACCAATGGTTTGCAAGGCCATTGATATGTGTGAAGTGCAAGTAGGAAGACTCAAACCTAGCAGATTTATGCGTTGGGTACAAAGTCACCCCGAGGTCCGTTCTGTTTGGGCCTGGGGCTGGGCTCGCTACACCCAGATAGATCTACCGCTCCTGCCCCTCGGTCCTACCCTGAGGATTAATGGCCTCAAGTTTCCGCCTACCCACTCACATGATCTAAGTAGTAACCCTCCTTACGCTAAACATACCATGTGTAAAAATGTCTGTAAAAATTGTAACATGTATTTTACCCCAGCCTCTAAGATTGAATCTCCCCAGCCACTAAGGCTGATCCTCCCCAGCCACTAAGGCTGGCCTCCCCAGCCACTAAGGCTGGCTCCTCATTCTCTATATATCATTACCAAACGATCCATCCCTAGTCATGAAAATCATTCATTTCGATAATACAACTTTGTTTTGTAAAAACCGGAATGTTTAGTATAAACCTTTCGTAAATCATTTGAGTTCCTTGAAATCCCTTCGTAATATGATTTAGAAATACTAGTGTTGCGTTTGTTAAAAACTTTGTTTGTTTTTGCAAAACGTGCATGTCTTTCCACCCCGAAAACATTTACAAAACTGTAAAATAGTAAAAAGTGGGGTTATGAACTCACCTGAATATTCTTGTGCAAAGCGAGCAAATTACGACTTCGTGATGTCGTTTCCAAAATGAGACTCGCTAGCGTGCATTCTACAATATTCCTAACACGGAATATCTAATAAGTTTCTAATATAAACGTAGCTAAACTACGTGTCTGAGCTCTACCGAATCGTTAACCGAACGATTCAACGGTAAATTGATAACTTAATAGTAACGATTAAGTTATACTCGTTAGGTTTCGCCTAATGTCGGTAATAGTTTAATAAGTCTTGTAAAGACTTAGTTCTCGAGAGATTTAAAATATATGAATATTTATATAAAAGTATATAAATATATTGTTATAATCGCGTTAGTTGTCTCGAGAAATCGTACGTGTATGTTCAAAAGTTTGTATGAAAATAACGTATAACCAATTCGTATCGTATATACGTCTCGTATGATATTTATCAAAGTGTATGTCTATGCCATTTAGGCGTTTGACGTGAATATAGAAAGTCATATTCATGAAAGAATTGTCGGATTGTCGTGTTTGAAAATAAATATATAACTATATTTATTTTTATAAACGAATGTGCGTTCGGTGTTTGAAACAATATAAATAATTATATTGACTTTATAAAGGAGTTGTCAAAATTCCGAAGTTTATAATAAATATAATAATTATATTTATTTGTTGTAAATAAATTTCCGACTCGGCGTGTCGTTTGATATTTTGAAATAGCATATAAACTATATTCAAGTTTACGAAAAGATTTCGTATTGTTTGATACTTGAAAGGATTGTCGAAAGTAATAAAAGAATTGAAAATATTATTTCATGTTTTATTTTATAAAAGCATTTTCGAAATAATATCCAAATTGTTGTCTTTGTAAAAGATTATTTGAATCCGATAATAAAACGCCTTTTGTGTTTGCGGATTTTCTCAAAAAACGGGCAGAGTTTTCTCTGTTTTTGGATGCCCCGACAACCACGTGTCTAAATATTTTGTCAAACTCAACAATGTTCTCAATATCAATATGTATAATTATCGTAAAAGCGACAAAATGTGAATTAAGCACTAGTTTGTATCGGTTCGAGCTCGTTCACGAAATAAATAAGATTATAAAAATAATGAAATGTATTGTGCCGTAAAATCTTTACCATCTTCGTGTCGAAAAGCTGAGTTGACCGAGTCGACTCACCGAGTTGACTTGGTTTGACCGAGTCAACCCAAACCGCTTCACACCCGACCCGTGCCGACTGACTCGAACCCAACTGTCGACTGAGTTGACTCGGTTTGACCGAGTCAAACCGAGTTGAGCCAACATTAGCCCGAACACCGAACCCGAGCCGCACCGAACCACCATCCAGAATCTGACCGGGACCTGTGCTTGAATCGTAGTGAACCCGAAAAAAATCATCAGCCGCTTATGAACATCGTCTCTATCATCAACAGTAGCCAACATAAACAAAATCATCATCATCACCTTCAGTTTGTAAGAAGTGAGGAGAATGGAAGGTGATTACCGGAATATTCGTCGGACCGAGACAAGGACCGTCGGTCCGAGTCAAGGACCACCGGTCCGAGATGCAACCGTCGCCGCACTCCACTGCCACCGCCGCTCATGGCGGTGCTGCCCCTTCTCCGGCGCTCTCTCTCTCATCTCGATCTCTCTCTCGTCATCCCTGATTCATCATCGTGCCACCACCAGACGGTGGTGGTGGCGTCGGTCGTCACACAGGTCGCAGAACCGGGGGGTGTAAGAGGAAAGGGGTTGTTTGGCTTTGATTTCTAACGGGAGCCCTGATCTCCATTATGTATGTTTTGAGAAGAGATGAGTTCCCTGTGCTTTGTACATGTATAGATTGAGAGAGATGGGAGACAGACTTTAAGTCTGTGTTGGTTTATTTTCTGTTTGTATTGAAATCGAGAGAGGGAATGGAGGATAAGGGGAAATACTTGGTCTTGTTTAAGAAGATGGGGATAGGTTTTATAGTCATTCAAGTGGGTATTGACTAACATGATTTTCTCTTGTTCTGCATATAAAGATCTAAATAGAATCCTATGAAGATTTTATAAATATTTTGTTGAGATTTAGTTTAGATTTGAAGAGATTTTACAAGATTTGAAGAGATCTTTAAAGATCTTATATTGTGTGCAGGTTTAGGCTTGTGGGTTTTGGGCTTGGGCCCAAGGCCCACAAGTCCAATCCCCGTGTTAAAGTGGCCCGAATTTTTCTACGAGACCCGTCATTAAAACCCGAACTCTGATTAACTTCGAAAGATAGAATTTTAGTATTAAAATACGTAAGATACGGTCGGTAGTTGTTGTCGCGCCCGTTCGTCGGATGCGTTAAGAATCGCGTAAAATGGCGCCGTTTGCCGTCTCCTACCATCGCGTTTTTAATCCACGTTTGCATTTGTGTCACACGGAAGCCCAATAAATTCACAAAATTAATTTCGTAAACATAAAATATTCAAGTAACATCCATACTTGTCGGCGTTGTCAGTATTTTGTACGGCATCAGTTCGTTGTCGCTTAATATTCAGCAGATTTTACCATACGCGCACTGTAAAGTCGTATAGACGTTCCTAGGCACTCCAAAGGCCTAATTAAGTTAATTTGCGCTGTAAACACCATTTATTATCGCGTTAATCACCTGTTAATCACGTAATTAAGAGTCGTAAATCACGGGTTGTCACACACCGTCATCACCATCATCAGCCACACCACAATCGACTCTCTTCCTCACCCCAACTACCTCACACACACACACACACACAAAAGAGCACAACCATCTCAAACCCGATTCGACCACTGCATAGAGTTTTAAACGCATCTCAAACCAAATCTATCGATATCACCATACACCACTACTAACCTGCTCCGATGTCAAAACCCGACTGCCCCCGCTGTTCCATGTCTTTAGGGCTTCGTTTTAAAGCTTAGACAATCACCATATGGGTGTGTAGGGCTTAGATTTAAGGTCGTCGTCGTTCCACAACATCTAGATTTGTGATGGTCTAAGATTAGGGCTTAATTACTAATTTTTAGGGTTTACAGTTGAACTCATATGCATGTGTAAAAGTTTGGGGATAAATAGGTTGTTTGTTTGGGGTTATGGTATGAAGGTTGGGTGTGCGTTGGTCTGAGATTAGTGACTCAACTTTTCATATAGAATATTTGGGGAGAGGGACAGTGAGAGAGAGAGAGTGGACGGTGGTGGTCGACAGGTGATGGTGGTGGTGTGTAGGTGTGTTCAAGATCGGATAATCTGATTTTCGGATAGTAAATATTGACATCTGAACCTGAATCCGAAATTTCAGATATCCGAAAATCGGATATCCTAAATTTCGGATTCGGATTCGAATATCAAAACAGATATCCAAACTTAAAAAAAACAAAAAGTATGTGTTTTAATTAGATCAAAACAAAACCTGTTTCATATCCAATTTTCCGAGTTTATAATATCTAAAACATTCAGCAAACTGATAATAAAATCCAAGCTTAAAATGTTCAAAGTTTCAAAACACCAGAACATATTCAAAACAATCCAAAGTTTTAAACAACTAAGGTGGTGTTTGGGATTGCTTATTTTAGTGATTGATTAGCTTATTAACTTTTTGAAAAGTTAAAAGGTGTTTGGCATGAAATTATTATGTGAAGGGAAAAGTCAATAAGTCACTCCATTGTGACTTATTAACTTTTCCAAAAAATTATAAGTTGTTTGAAAAGCTAAGCCAAACATGGCCTAAACATTCAAAACAAGACATAAATTCCAAAAAAAGTTCTTATAATAAAAACAATAAATACAGCCACAAGCGCTTGTAAACATCCAATATTCATCCCTTGTAAACCAAGCATCCAATATTCAACCCTTGTAAACCTGCGATAACGTAGCATATATTATATATATGTATAATATATCAATAATACATATTTATATAAGTGAGATATATTTAAAACCTTAGTAAGCCAAAATTCAAGAAACATATGGCTGGACATCGTCCCTTGTAAACCTACAACAACATATGGCGTCCGATCGAAGAAATCAATCAGATTTATAATTTACTGGCGGACAAAGAAGCATGGACCGGAGATGGAATATGGAAGAAGGGTGAGATCGAAGGTGGGAGAAGGGGGCGACACACTGTTATGGTGTGAACAAGAAACCCTAGTTTTTCAATGTATTATGCTGAATGTTTGAATGTGTGTGTACTGTCATATTTTAGGTTAATGTATCCTAAAGCTAAAATGGGTAATGGGCCATTGGGCCGTAATGCATATACTACATTAACATATTTCTATTTTTATTTTATTTTTTTGTTTTTTAAGTTTCGGATTCGGATAATCCGAAAATCCTTAGATTTAACATCCGAATCCGAACTTTTGGATTATCCGATTTTCGGATATCCGAAATTTCGGATATTTCGGATTCGGTTTTGGATTCTGATTTTTTTAACACCCCTAGTGGTGGGTGGTTGGTGTTGGCAGGTGGTGGGTGGTGTCTGCAGGTGGTGGTTAGCGGTGGTCGGTAGGTGATGGTGGTGTTGGTGCGAGATGGTGGCTGTTGGTGGTGAGGTTGTTGATGGTGAGGCTATTGGTGGTGATGTCTAGTTATGGAGAGAGAGAGAGCATGTAGAGAGAGAAAATAGAGAGATGAGAGTGTGTATGTTTGTGTTATATATGTTTTATTATATGTATTATTATATATAATAATAAAATATTTTTTAGGTTAGATTGGAAAAAGACTAAAATGCCCCTCATGTGAGGGGCATATGATTGTTTTTAATGTTGCAAATGGATGTCGTTTGAGGCATGGACTGAAATAGAGATAAGTTATATAGATCTGTGAGGAAAGTCACACTTTTTCAAAGATTGGGGCAAAACCGTTAAAATAACCAAACCATATGGAGCAAAACGGAAGTTAACTCTAATTTTTTTCTGTAATTTTGATGGCATTTGCATGTTACAATCTTCTTATCTTCATGTCTATATCATGTTTTATCTGTAACTATTATATGTTTTCATCGTGTTTTTTTCTTTTATTGGTAGCTTACACATACTATATTTTTGGTGTTGAAATACCATAAGAAGCATCAGAAGTGGACTTTCTATCATTTGTGATAGTATGTTTTCCCTACATCTCCCCCTTTCTAGTGGTGCACAAAAAACCCGAACTCGGACCCGGACCCGAAAATAAAACCCGGAACCAGGTATTATAAAACCCGGGTTTTTCATACCCAAACCCGAACCTACCCATAGGGTAGGGGTTGGGTATGCATTTCTGTTATAAAACCCGAACCCGGAACCGGGTTTTTTTATACCCGTTTTCAACCCGGGTTTTACGAGTACCCGGTTTCAACCCGAACCTGGAACTGGGTTTTTTCAATACCCGGTCCGGGTTTCCCAATACCCTGTTCAGGTTTTTTCGTTTGTTTGTGTTTTTTCGAGTTTTGTACCTTGGTAACGGCTATATAGCCGTTAGAAAGTGTATTATGATTATTTTTTTGGTTTACATTGTATCTCTATACCCTATAAAAGGGGTCTTTGATGACGCACAATAAACGAAGACGATCAAGTTATTCGAAGCTATCTATGTTCATCATCTTATTATCCGGTTCAATGATTATTTAGGTGTCATGTATTTCTATGTTTTATGAAATAAAAAGGTTTTGCATTTTATATTTCTATGATTTATCCAAAAAAATGAAAACCCGAGGCATACCCGAACCCAACCCGATCCATACCCGACCCGACCCGAACCCTACCCGAACCCGAACCCGGGTATATAGGGTATACATTTTTTATATAAACCCGGACCCGACCCGGATATTGTCAATACCCGATTTTGTAGAACCCGGTCATACCCGAACCCGGTTCCATACCCGGAACTGGGTATTCAGAAAACCCGATTTGTGCACCACTACCCCTTTCTAAACTCTACCAATATTTCTTATATGGGTATGATTTTACTAGCTATGATTGTTATCGTAGACAAATGAGCTAAAAACACCCTCACATACTGTCCTAAGCAAAATAAATTGAGCAAAAACCAAATCAAAAGAAAAGAAAAACCACATTTAACTCAAATTTAAAAAGATTAAAAAATTAATAACATGAATAATACCTCGACTTCATCGGTGTAGACTGTAGACCATGTTAATTGGCTCATTTGGTTTGGGCCATTGGGTTAGTACTATTGGGCTTGCAACAGATGGTGATGGACTAGTGGATAACTGGACATATGGGTTGTGGATTGGGCCATATGCAAGACTCGCATGATGCAAGAGCATCCATGGGCTTTGTTGCAGCCTTAGTGCTTAGTGAGTAATTTGATTCGGGTATTGCTTTGTTGGCATGCTTAGGCTCATGGGGGATACGTTGGTTGGGCTCGTGGCGAAATAATCTAGGCTGGTTGGTTATGAAGACAATCTATCTGATTTGCTTTATCATTTAGTTTATTTCAAACTATTTACCATTATTCAAGATTTGAGAATATAAACTTATAATATACAACAAAAAAAATTAGAAAATCATGTCGGGTGTATAACTGGGTAAACAAGTATATCACCAAATCCCATATGCGTCTCATAATTGTGGAAATTTAAAATTAATCCCATACCCAATTAGCTAACCCTATACCCGTCTCGGATGTTTCAGGCTTCAGGCATCTCCATGTCTTCGTGTTTCATTGACATCCCTAGGGAAAAGGGCCCCTACGGCCCACAAATCTAAAGTTGATTTTATTTTTTATTTTATTTTTAGATGACTCAAGCCAACAATTGACTAAGTTCTCAACTGATTCAGCCAAAAAAATAATAATAAATTGTAGGGTAAATTACACTTTTCGTTCTTTATGTTTGTACCGGATTGCAACTGTGTTGTGCATTACGTTTGTCGACTTCGTCTTGTATCGAGTCTAGTACTAGAATTGTTAGATCAGGGCACGTTGTACGAGAAAATAGGAGGTTTTGAGTGTGATTGAGCTAATTCCGTTTGAATGAGCTAATTCCGCTTGAAAGAGACATGAGCAGTTTCAAGCGAAATTAACTTGGTTAATTCGTTTGAAATGGCAACTGCCACTTTCAAACGGAATCAGCTCATCTACAAATAGCCTCCAAACGAGATCATTTGTAATTTTCTGATTTCCGGTACCGAAGTGCTGCCGATGTGTCGTTTGATCTGAAAAGCTGTTAATTCAATAAAACAAGACAATTAAGTATGAAACGAGCTGTTTTTCAAGTCTGTTTCTTTGTTTCCGCCTCTGAGACAGACAAGAACTCTTCTGATTGACTCGTTTGGGTCACGGATCAATCCTACAAATGGTATCAGAGCTCAGGAGGAAGAGTTCTTGCCAAAACAGCCTTAATTTCTGTCTTCTACACCTTCTTTTGCAAAATTCACAAAATTTTACAGTCAAAATGGTCTGAATTTCACATATTATAAGCGAAACAGTGTTTTAACGGATCCTTGAAAATATTGGACCTTAATTCGGCTTAAAACTGGTAAAAATTGTAATTCCGCTTGTGAATCTATCAAACACGTCATTGGACCCTCTCAGATCAAACCTACCCCTTTTTTCACTTTCCACTTTCCGACTAAACTCACTGCACTCACTCAGATCCCATTTTCCGATCAAACCACCACCGGCGACCATGCTACCGCCAGAGCTCCAATCTCGCTCCTACCGTCCGTACATCTCTCCATCCATGAGCCCACCTTCCTTATCACCTTCAACAACGGCTACGGTACCGAACCAAACCCTAACCCTAGATGAACCCTAATTCACTAAAGCTTCAAATCAAGCACGATTGTCTGATAAATGTAACAATAGATAGAGGGCTTATGTTTGGCACGAAAAGACGATCGAAATGCATATATTGTTACATGTTATTGACGTCAGATTAACGCGAAAGAGATGGTCGGAGTTGGTGTGATTCCTGCAAGGGTTTGATAATTGCAGAAACTGCTGCATAGGTTGAATTGGTAGTGTGGGCGAGATCTAATAGATTCCATAAATTGTTTAGAGCGTTCAATTTATACGAATGTGTGGTGTGGATTGTTATACAAGACTAACCATCATTCCGTTTCGTCGCTTTTAATCATTCACATTATTTGGTCAATGATTATTCGAGGTTGGTTTAAGAGAAAGAGGGAGAAAATAATGGATGGGAGAAAAGAGAGGGTTTTATATATAAAAAGTGAAATTACCAATTTACCCTCATGTGCAAGGCACATGTTCTGACTTAACTTAAAATTTTAACCTCGTTAGTGCTAAAGGATTAAAGATGTAACGAGTTTTCCAAATAAAAGACTGTGACTGTAATTATTGAAGTTAAAGGCTATCCGGTACAAACATAGAGGACGAAAAGTGTAATTTACCCTAAATTGTTTGATCTACCTAGCTATGTTGTATAATTGTGCAACATGCTTGTATTTACCGTTTCTTTGGACAAATTCATCCTTTTCTCATTCAATTTCATATGAACTTAATCGACTACTCCAGCTTCTCGCTTTCATCAATTCTTAATTTGACCACATCCGCTAATGATTTATTACTTGCTTTTTTTTAACTTGATTGCGCTCTAAACCCCCAAAATACACAATCTTTTACACATTAATCTTTAAGTTGAGTCATTCACGAGTAAAGACGGTCAGCTCGGGCTTAAGCTTGAAAATATACGGGCTCACTAGGTTCAGTTTATAATCCTCTACCTAGGGCTGTAAACGAACTGAACCAACAAAATAAGACCTTGTTCGTGTTTGTTTGTTAAGAAATTTATATGTTCACGAACACTTATCGAACCGGATTTATACTCGTGTTCGTTTGTTAAGAAAATAAACTTGTTCGTGTTCGTTTGTGTCAGACTGTCAATCGTGTTGGGTTAGCGGATTGATTGTTGAACCTGATGTATATGTATTCATGTCAAAGACATCAATTCTGACCATAATAAACTTCAACCAAACACGAGCCACGAACCATTCAACCCACTTACCTAACGGATTGTAAATGGGTTAAACAGGTTGGCAGGTCGTAATTAATGTGTTAAACGTGCCGGCAATTGACCTTATAATAATTTCTTATTCCAATTTGAGGCGAATAGAGAAGTTGACCTGTTTAGCTAACTTATGCAGGTTAACCGGCTGTTTAATTAAGAAGATTAAGCCCAACACGACCTGCTTAACAAACTGGTTACCGGATAGAATAGTGGCCATTGTTGTAAAAGTCGATAATATAAGGTTTAGAATGTAACTGATAACTATCCTAACATATGAGAGGAATAATGGGAATATAAGGTTTAGTTGTAACATCTGTACTAAAGCTCAAAATACAAATTGAATAGTTGCCATTGTTGTAAAAGATAAGGTTTAGTTGTAGCATCTGTACTTGGGATTAAATCCTCTTCTTCTCTGCTTATTCTTTCTTTCACAACTCTGTTCATAACAAGCATACAGGCCAAGGAGAATAACATATATATTGGTCTCTTAAAAATCTCAATGCTGTTATTTATGCAAAAGTTTAAGAAACGACCATGAAACATTAAAGTGTTCGTTTCACAGAATTGAATGTAGATTTCATTTCTTATATTGTTCGTTTCAACAATAGAAGGAATTGAAATTGAACAATAACATAAGAAATGAAATCTACATTCCATTATATTTTGTGAAACAAACACATCAAAATTCTAAATCAAATTTCAATTTCGGCGCGAATTCCAATTCCATTACAATCGACGAAGCGAACGCTGCCTAAGAATGTGCGTGGAAGTCATCGACAAGAAAGAAACAGATGGTTACTTACCTAGGACCAGACAGAACAGAAGCCATCAATTGTGTCATATCTTTCTCGTGTTCAACTGCTGCGTTTTGAAGTCTCGGATCTGTGAAGTTGTAATCCAACCTAGATTCGACTTCCATTACTCCTTCTAACACCTTAACAACCGTCGACATGGAAGGCCTTTTCGTAAAATCGTATTGTAAACACCATGAAGCCACTTTAATCATGTCTACAACTTCTGAGCTGTGTGTCTTTATGTCTTCGCTATACTTATCAACCATATCTTGCAGAGTCCCTTGTTCCCATGATATTTGAAGGACATCAAGTAAGTTCCAACTTTCTTCAGGCTGAGATCTGTCAAATTTCTTCCTCCCACTCAACATCTCCAAGAGAACGATCCCGAAACTGTATACGTCAACTTTTTCAGTAATAACTGAGCTTAACCATTCTGGAGCTAGATACCCCGGGGTTCCCCTCATCGTAGTCATCACTTGGGATTGATTTCTGTCAATGAGCTTTGACAACCCGAAATCAGATACTTTGGCATTGAAATCACTATCTAGCAATATGTTTTGAGGTTTAATGTCTAGGTGGATGATTTTTTGCCTACATTCTTCATGAAGATATGCTAGACCCTTGGCTACATCAAGAATGATTTTCTTTCGGCATTTCCATTCCAGAACCTGTTCCCGGTCTCCATGGTAGATCCAGCGATCTAACGATCCGTTACTCATGAATTCATACACGAGAAAACGTTGTGCTTTCCAGGCACCAAAGCCTCTGAGTGTAACCAGATTCACATGGTGAATGCTTCCAATGGATTGAACCTCAGCTAGAAATGATTTGTTAACTTGCCCAAGACCCTCAAGACATTTTACTGCAATCGTTGAGCCATCTTCAAGAGTCCCTTTGAAAACTGCTCCGAATCCCCCTTCACCAAGTTTTTTATTGAAATTCCCTGTGGTGGTTTTCAATTCCTCATAAGAAAACCGATTTGGCAATCCTGGTACCTCGCCTATATACTCCTCTTCCATTTGAGTGTCGCGTCTTCGCTTACGAGTTATGTCAATAAGAAAACTTATAATCCCAATCAGAAACAAAACACTTCCAATAGTAAACGTTAATATAACTCCTAAATTCGACCTAGACTTAGAAGCTGAAGGAGGTGATCTTACATTCTGCACTTTTATGAAAGCTATAGTAGTCTTAAGATTTATTTCTTGATCAGCATTTATCAATGTGAACAACTCAAAAGGTAAAAAACAATCCCCACCTGAAGATTCGGAATCATACTGAAACAGAGCTGCTTTGCATGAGCAATTGTTAAGACATGCTTGTTTGCAAGTCTCTGAGTCCACACTCTTCATGTCTGCAACAAAGTCGAAGTACCTAATTTTCTCAAGTTCAATAAAAGTTTGATCTTGGATGGCATTGCATATGAGAGGAGTAATTTCAGAGCAACCCAGGTTTGGCTGCCGATCGTTCACTGCTCTGAAATAGTGTATCCCGGCAGAGCGTGAGACTGGACAACTACACTGTTGATTACTCGAGCAAATGCCATTTCTCCCACAAGCCATAGGATAATCACACTCTTCAATATAATCGCTAAATGGATCAGCCACCACTAACCAATATTTTCGCCATTCAAGCACTTTCAAATGCCCGTCCGACATCAGTTTCATATACTGGGCTGATGAAGCTCGAGGTATGGGAATCACGCCATCAGGATCACTTGGATCAACCGAAGAAATGAAGAAAGACAAACTACCATTCAAGAACCTAGCATATCTTCTTCCTGTATATGCATCGTTGATAGAGACCAACCTGACGTAATAGGCTAGAGGCGGGTTTGATCCAACATAAGCAAAGAAACCATCATCTTTCACTTGAAGAGAAAACAAACCTTTTTGGGCCGTCCAATTAGTTGATGAAACACTAGGTATCAGCTGCTGTCCTTGAAACAGTCTTTGCCCCAGTACCAAACAGTCAGTTGGGTAATCAAAAGATTGCCAAACCACAGATCTATTGGCATCAAACAACACTAGGTTTCCATCTTCAGTTAAGTTCAAACCAGAAACAGATTTCCCTGTAGTGTTGGTATTCCAAATTATGCTTCCATCAACATCCTGCAGGACCAATTCTCCAGTTGCAGCGAGATTCAGTGTCGCACCATAGCTAACTGGATGGTCTTGGTTTGCTGACCACACCACTTGAGGGAACCAGAAACCTGGTTCAACGGTACCACTAGTACTACTATTGCTTTGAACATAAAAGACAGAGAAGAAGTAAGAGGTGCAGGTATCATTGCAATAGAAACCACAGGCGAATCCAGGTCCGAGGGATCCTCTAAAGAGGATGGCTCGGACCCTTGAGCCATCCAACAACAAAACAGAATGGTGGAAAGATTCAGTGTTGGTCCATGTGGTGGAAAGATTTGCAGTAGGGTAATCGACGGGGGTCTGGGCAGTCGCTGAGTAGCAATATAAGATGAGAAACAAGCAAAACAATAACAGATCCATCCATGGTGCCCTCATAACTAGTGATCAATGAACACAAAAGAGCCTATGAAGATATATGTTTCATTATCTAAATATAACATCTACTATGGAAATAGTTAAATTCATGCTAATTTAATACAAAAAAACCTTGTCCTGTGGCCGGCATGGAAATTGGCCAAGCATTTAATTTAAATCATATAAAATACAACTTGTATATATTTATATAAAAAAATAAATATAAAAAACGCTGTAATATGTTTCTGAAATTACATGTACTTCGTTTCGACAAATTAGAGTTACACTGAAATCACCTAAGTACATGTGAAGATCAAAATACATCTTTCGTATCGATTTCGTCTCGTTGGAAGTGAGCATAGAGTCAAGAACAGAGTCAAACGCATGTGGAGACAAGACCTATGAAGAGAAGAATAAAAGGAATATGAAAGAAACCGAAAAAGGATTCTGTTTTTTGAGTTTTTTTAGTGTAAAGAACCGAAAATAAAAAGTTAAATGTTTAATAATTTTCTCCTGCGAATGAGCTAGTGACGGAGTGGTTGAGGAAAAACTTGGTGTTCCTTGTCACCTAGGTTCGACTCCCACTCTTCCCATTATTTTTTGCGGCATCCAGGTGAAGGGCAAATACGGATAGCGCCGATTCTTCTTAGATGAGAGGTGAGGTTTTACCGATTATTCCACTGCGCATCTGTGAGAGCCAAGGGGCTGGCGGCGGTCGAGTAGTCGACTGCCCACAACGCCCGGTATCACGATAGTTGACACGTCGTTCCTTGCCGTTCAAAATAATAATAATAATAATAATAATAATAATAATAATAATAATAATAATAATAATAATTTTCACCCCTATTTTTTTTTTCTTTCTAAAAGGGACAAATAAAGTACAAATTGTTTAGAGTATAGGGTGTGGTTCTCATTTCCCCCAAGTTTAGTAAGCGTTGAGCATTCTCATCCAATCCATCAAATTATACATACATTCCACTAAAAAACAACTCCTATATCAATATATTTCCACTAAAAACAAATACTTTTCTCTCTCATTTTCAATTAAATAATATTATCATCACATTTTTCTCTTTCCTTCACTCACAACCACTTTCAATATATATTAAAAAAATTATACTGGGTGAACAGTGTCCCCCTAAATATACAGATGAACAGTAACATTTTCTCTCTCCTCCACTCACAACCACTTTTTTTACCCTTTACAATATAAAAACTCACTCTCACAAGTTTTGATGGATTGGATGAGAATGCTACATCACTCTCTTTTCCACCTCACTATTTTCCCCTAAGAGTAGGATGTGGTTCCTCTTCTTCCCTTCTCTCATTTTTTTTTTTTATTTTTAATACCTAATTTTTTTAAAAATATAAAAAATTTTCATTAATTAAAAATAAAATTACATAGCCTAGAAAAAAATTCATAATTAAAAAAAACATAATTTTAATAAACATAATTCTAAAAAAATAATAATAAAGCTCACTTCCACTTCGTCCTAGCCATTTCTTCGCGATCTTGTCCTTCATTTTTGAGAGCACCGCACAGTCTCTTCCGGGTACGGTTTCGATGTCGGTTCTCATGAATCGAAACTCTTCGGTTTCTTGATTTTGTAGACCAAATTGGAGTCACCTCTTATCAAACTCAAACCTCTCCCTTTCCCCCGTCGCCGCTTCTTCCTTTTCTTTATCTTTCTTTTTGTACCTCTTCTTTTGCACTCCCATAAATGGTTGAATTTTTGTAGAATTGTATCAAGTTTTGATACATTACTCGAGCTCGTTCCCTTTGAAGCTGAAGCCTTCTCAACGGCTTTTTATTAGCACGATCCCTTTCAATTGGTCGGTCTGATTCAGGAGTTGGAGCTTCATCTTCGAACTCGGGGTCATTGTTTAAATTGATAGCACAACGTGCATCCTAACCACTCGCACTATAACTCGTCGACGCACTTGTTTTAGATCTTTTCGCTTGTGATACCTCATTAGGCACCACCTTCCACTTCTCACATTTTTTCAGTATCTCATACGGCCTGATGTAATTCCATGACCATGTTTCTTGGGGTATCTTTCAATAGCCAACGTCAAAACACATCCATCATTTGTACCACTTGGACAATTGTTCCATGTATGTTGATGTATGCCCGCAAACAAACCAATTTTTCCGTTCATCTCTCTAAATTTTGTACTAACAGAATGGACAAATCAATATGGTTCGCGTGCAATTTGAAAAATTCTTCACAAACTTGGTTATAAAAGCTTTCACTTTTTTGGTTGGTGGCTACACATTAAAATTTAAAAATATAATCATTCTTTAGAAATAAAATACAAATATTAATGTTAATAATTATTTGAAAATAAAATTAAACATATACCTATAATCGGATCGCTAGAAACTTTAACCCAAGCTCGTGCAAGTGCTTCCAACTCGTCTAGGGTCCAAGGAATGCTTTCTGCCTTTCCCGCTTCCCTTTTCTTGATCTCCTAGTGCTCGTTTTTCCCCATTCTTAGCCTTCATGGTTTGTGGTTGCGTTTCGGGTATAAAATCGCCATCTACAGCTAAAGAAACAAAATTATGCTCGGGTGCGGTTTGAGTCAACGGTTGAAACGGTGACATTTGTATTCCTTGTGATTGCATTTGCATAGCTTGTTGGTTTTGTTGGTATTGCATTTGGCAAGGGTTTTAAGATTGACTAAAACCACCAAACGAATACGGATCCATCGGTATCGTGTGGTATACGAGTGGGGGTTGGGTCGAGGGAGTAGCGGGTGTGTTGGGAAAGCATGTAGGCGGCTTCAGTCTGCTTGGATCCATGAGTCTTTATTATGATGAAAATGGATTGAGATTGGTAAAGATATCGAAAATGGATTGTATGTGAATTTTAAATTTGCAAATGGAGTTTAAATAGGATTTAAAAAAAATAATATTTGTGACCGTCGCCAATGTTCAATTTTTCAAACGGTCAAAATTTTGAAACGCGAGGAGGACGGGGATGAATCCCCGAGTTCACCGAGTGAGGGGGGGGGGGGGGGGGGCGGTGTTCCCATTTACCCGTCGGCTCCCCGACATCGTCCCCGAAACCACACCCACCGGTCTTAGAGATTTTAAATTTCCGACTTAATTTAATAAAGATTACGTGGTTCAAGTTTAACGGTTGTAAACTAAAACTTTATTTTCTTTTTTTAAGCTCGAAAATACATAAAATATTTAGTTATTATTATTTTCTTTCAACTCTAAAACACGAAGTTACATCATATCTTTCTCTTACCTTACTTTAGCGGGTTTAGCCAACAATACAAGCTCTAAACATAAATACTACTCATTTAATTAATTTATATTTAATGTCTATAACACAATTCTATTTTATCTATAATATATTAAAAAGGAAAAGTGATGTACAATATTGTAATTTTACTATAAGTACAGGTTTTAAAGCAAAATATACAAGAGTGTGCAAGCCAATACAATAGAAAGATGGATTTATTTTTAAGATGCATTAGGGGTAAAACTGAGATTTCGCAACAGGATCGATTGAATGCCGCATTCATTATCTGTTATACCTACCTCTTCAGTTTCTTTGTTTATGGCTATAACTCCCATAGTGGTGATTATTACAATCGACAGTTCAACCCTAATACCCAAATCCAGTTTCCTCTCGTCTATACGACATCCTCCATCTCCAAACACCACCTCCACTTCGCCGGTCACCCACCCTCATCAAGCACCGGCTGTCGCCGCCACCACCACTTACACGATCCATCTCCGTCTCCGGTCACCCACCACCGTACTCCTTCTCTACCCTGAACCCCAATCGTCGTACAAGGACGTATTTCCGGTGGCCGTCTCCGGCGGTGGAATGGACGCATCAATGACTGGTGAGTTTCTATTACTTTTCAATTTTTCAGTTTGATTCATCTTCAATCTTATTGGAACCCTAGAATTCGTATCCATGTATATGTAAATCAATATGCAGGGTTTGAAGAGGGGTTATCGCATACATGGTCAGCCTAGGGTTAGGATGAAGATGCAGTGAGATGACGGCACAGGTAAGCATATTACATTTTAATTTATGCAAAAAAATCTGATTTTTTCATGACTCCATTCAATGATGGGAGTTCTACCAGAGGAAATCTTGAATTCATGATATTAGTAAGAGTGAAGTAAAATAAAAACAAAAAAAAAATCTTAAAACTCATCCATGTTTGTTTGTTTTCACAGCTTCTTACAGACCAACTGAAGATTTCAAACGTCCTTGAAGAGCAGCCCTTCATTAGGTAATTCCTACTCTCCCGTTAAATCGTTAATGTTGCCTAAAAATAGGATTAGCATTAGATTTAAAAAAAAGAGAGAGAAACATTTTGTTGTTATGATTGTTAACAAATTAATTGTGAAGTTACCCTGTTTTTCTTTCTTCCAGTAAAAAAACAATAACAAAACTTTATATTTTTCCCAATGTGTGCAGCCTTTTCAGTATCTCAAAGTTAAAAACAGGTTTTAATGTTTTAATTCAGAGTTAAAAACAGGTTTTAATTCGTTAACGTTGCTCCCAAAAAGAGTTTGTGTTTCTTTGTTTAATCACCGGTGCTTACATACATGCTATAATATTCACCAAAAACATATTGACCAGGTGGTAGCACATTAATGGTGGCGAGCAACTGACTTGCAATAGGAACTTTCTTATCGTCGTTCCTGTAGCGTTGTAAGTTCTCTTAGTTTAAGTTTATACCATCATTACTATCTTTTGATATCATTGCATTTGAAGTTTATAACTGCTGATCAATCAAGGGTTTCTCATGGGTAAATTTTTACTTCATATGTATAATTATTGTATACAAATATTGATTTTGCTATCACTAGCAACAACCAGTGATTAGTGTCATTTTTTCCCTTTGAGCCATTCTAGCTTGTATTGGACCAGAAACCATGCCTGTAGCCCTAACCATGATTTTTATGTTGTGCAGAAAGATAAGTATGCGTAATCTTCGTCGTATATAGTCCTTGAAAATCGTCTCCTTGAATAGTGAAAAGTAATCGACTTAAAGGAAGAACTCAAGAAAAGGAATCTAATGACCAAAGGATTGAAAGAAAGTTGGATGAAGCTATTCGTACTGAATTATATGAGGCTAACCAAACTCATAACAATGGTGTCTGCGATATTGACCAGCCTGATGATGCAACAGTGGAGTCAATTGTTTTAGAGAAAATCACCAGCATTATGGATGAAACCAGTGCCAAAATGAGATCTTGGAGAAACATAACAAGACTGAGAAGTTGGATATTAATGAGAGCTTAGTGAAAAATAAGATCACGGAGGAGTTAGATACTAATGAGTGCTTAGAGAAAGATAAGATGGCTGTGAAATTGATCTGCCGGCTGTGAACGGACTAACAGGTCAGAATGGATCCATACCAGTTGGTTTGGCCTATACTTTGTCCATTTTTTAATTATCTTTAATCTTTAATAATTAATATATTAAATTAGATTATAACAACTATAATTTCAAAATGATTATATAAAAAGACTTTTAAGACTTTTGCGAGATGGTAAATGGAATGAGGAAGATATTATTCCAGCTAATGCTCGTTTGCTCGATGGCGAACCCTTAAAGGTTGTCTAGGTTAGTGGTCAAACGTTTGTGATTATGTAAAATTGCTCGATGGCAAACCCTTAAAGATTGTCTAGGTGCTCAATATTCAACCGGATCGCTCTCGTGTCTTCGTCATTCGTGTGTCTTACTCCGGGTCGCACGACGGAGGAATGTCACTACGCTGCTATTGATCGAACCGAACTGAGCCACATCCACAAAAGTGCATCAACAAAGTAAGCTGTATATATGTTTTAATAAGGAAATTACATGCATGTAAAACCTCAAAAACATGTTGTACAACAATTGGCTGCTCAATAATATGGGAAATACATGAGGTGCATGCCTAAGGGCCAAATGTTTGCCAAGAAATTGCGCCTCTGGTGTGCTTTTGGAAAAGAAAAAAAAAAGGGGTCTGTCTTATGCTGCCAAAAGCGCAACGGGTTGAGCCTTATTGCGCCTTGCGCTTAGGAACGCCTAAGGTGTTGTTTTTTAAACCAAGAATCGAATTGAATTTGAATTCGGTTTGTTTATCGGTTTTGGCTAAATTATTTTATCTCAAGTCTTTTTCGATTTAATACCGGATGTGTAATTCAGTTGAAAAAGATCCCTACTTTTAACACCCTTACTTTTATTCATTATAAAAATATGGTTAAACTGGCTTCTATACTTTTGGTTTTACTTATTTTGTTTAGGATGCTTTTTTGTACTTGGTAAAGGCGTCATATAGTCTACTGTTTGTTTTTGCGCAGGTGACTTGAAAAAGATCCGTGAGACTGATTCTGGCATTATTTCATAGTGTTGTTTAACCAAAAATGTTTTTGAGATGAGTAGGTTGTCATTCTAATGTTGCATTAAAGACAACCGTTGAGGTTGGTGGAAGGAATACAATTCTTGCTGATGCATTATCAAGACGCATACCTATCATATTTGATGTTATTGTCACTCATCTGCAAGCTGGATGGGATGCAACCCCTCCATTGTAACTGTAAGTTTCTATCATCTGTTATCGGTAGTTATAGTTATAGATCTCTTAAAAGAAACTAGGTTGTGGCGTCCCAGGATTGGCCTGAGATCAACAAATATGCGGAATTGGTTTGTGCACAGGCTTCCTACCTGGAACTCATTGAAGATCTATACATGATCCAAATAGAAGTGAACTGTCTGGTGGCATGATCAAGTTAGCAAACTCTAAGCAGAAACGAGCAGCATGTTTGGTGGACAACACTTGAGAACATACGTAGGAACCGTTACAAGCTTTTGATTGCTGGGTCAAATGTCTGTGTTTGTTTGTTTGTCTTTTTTTATATTATCTTGCTGTGGAACATTTAGAATTTCTTATTTTTCAGTATTTTGATGAGAAGCCTATATGTTATATGTACTCTTTGAACAAATTTTTATCTACTCTTAAGTTTTTGATTTATTAACTTGCCATCAGTTTAGTACAAGCTGTATTACACGTTTTACACTTCATTTATTATAAATAATTACTTTTAGATAATGTTACCCATTACAGCCTTACAGGATATGTTTAATATACGGAAGATTACTACTCGCTTTTATCTAATGTACGTTTTTAAAACTCGAAATATATCATCTTCTAAAGCTTCAAGTGCATAACAAGTTAGGTGATGATCATTAGTTAAGGCTTGATGGAGTGGGTGCCGCCCCTCTGTCCCGAAGCTGTGAGATTGTGTTTTCAAATCCTGCTCCTCCATCCTGCTAATGCATTTCCTTATTCCTTCTTTGTGTTTTCTCCAATTTGGGATGGCTGTATTGCTATTGCTTCATTTAGGAGTGAACTTCCAAACTCCAAAAGAATATGTTACAATTTAGTTTTTTCCCCTAATAAAACACCCAATAAAAAATTGATAAACCAACGGAAAACGATTATAACGCCGCAACTTGACCACTCCGCCGCAACGCGCGGGTTCCCTACTAGTGTACTAAAAAGGAGAAATGATAGATCCTAACTTTATGATTTTAATTATTTAAAAAAATGAAAAATCACATGTACGCCCTTCAGTGAACAGGTTTAATCGTATCTTATACAGATCGCCTACTGATAGCCTTATCTTTTAATTATTAAACTTCGAGAACACAACCTATGTGTTTCTGGAAGATGTGAGAAAAAATGTGTTAATTAGTAGACATCGGATAGGCATTGAGGGTTTTCATATTTCACACCCTAACATTTCTTGTGGAGATGACATTTGACTCGGTTTTAATCTTTGGCCATTAATGTCTTTAATTGTTATTATTAGAGTTAATTGTCCGGATAGTCTATGTGGTTTGCCGTTTTTTCACATGTAGTCCCCAACTTTTCAAAATAGCATGTTTGCTCCCTGTGGTTTGCTCACTTGTTACCCGGGTAGTCCTCAGATTGGATGACAACTTTTCTTGTTAAGTTGAGATGAAATGACAATAATACCCTTATTATTAAAAAATCAATACTTAAAAGTTAAAGCATTAAAAAATAAGAACTTAGTGGGACCCACGTTTCATTTAAAACAAAAACAACCCCCCCCCCTGTCTTCTCCATCCATTCTTCCTGATCACGGCCACCGTAAGCGGAGCTCCGCCACTAAACACTGTATCCAAAGACCTCCAATCAGTTCCATTCACCAACCGCTCATTATTCCCATCCACCAACGCCACCAATCAGCTCCATAATAAACCCTAAATTCCTCAATCGACCTCACAATCAACCTCAAATCAAACTTAGCTACCGAAACCAAACTCTCACCACACGCCACCATCCTTACACAGAACGTGAATCCATACACATGAAAATACGGCACCGTACATAGATACACCGCCGGAGAATCACAACACCTAGTTTTTCGACTCGTTATTGCTCCGACAACCGATGATATCAGATTCCCATGCGTCAATCTCGTCGTAATTTGTACATAGGTCTTGCTTCAACGACGACCTTGCTCTTAATCCTACGGCACCGTACATAGGTCTTGCTTCAACGAAGACCTTGCTCTTAATCCTACTACGTTTGCCAGATCTATTGATTTCAAAATCGAACTAGCTGTAATGTTGTAGGATCGTTTTTGGATCCGAACGAGTCGGTTTGAAGAGTTTTTCACCAAAACAAGAGGCGGAAACAAGTGTTTCGGCGTAATTCAGCTCGTATTTACCTTTAACTGTTGTTTTATTGATAACTGATGCGATTACACGTTCAAACAACACTTCGGCAGCACTTCGTGGCTAACCGGAAGACAAACACCTACAACTATTCTATGTGTGTGTATCTATCTGTTTCGCTCTTACAGTCCCTATTTATAGACATGCAGGTTCGCTCCAACATACATGTCATATAAGCGAACCTAAACTTGACATAAAAGCGGACCTAAACTATGACCAAATAAGCGAACCTCACACAATTACATATGAGCGAACCTAACTAAATCACATGTTTCCTGATTTTCATCTTCACATGCACATGCAATTTATTTGTCTCATATGAAAACATGCAAACTGATAACATTTGCATGTTATCTTCACGTGCATATGTTGTGGCTGATGTAAGCATGATAACACTTGGATGATGTCATCATCAAGAATGATGACATCATTCTTGTTCCGAACCGCAACGATCCCAAGACTCGATGTAAGACGAAGACAACAGATGTATGCACCAACAGACTCCCCCTCAGATGTTGACGAGTCTTAAGTGTCGAATCTTTGCATCTTCAGTCTTTATCGGTCTTCGATCTTCCTCTGAAGTATTTGTCATTGCAAGAATCCTCATTCTCTATCTTTAACATCAACAAACTCCTCTCTCTCAAATGTTGAATATCATGGTGTCTTCAGACTCCCCCTCTCAATCTGCTGGGATCGTAGTCTGGAATTCACTTTCCACAGGTTCTTAGATCGTAACCTGGCACTCATCTAACTCAGGTTTCGGAACCTGGCCAACCTACAAAAACTCTACCCAAAAATAAATTTTCTGATAACAATTCATGGATAAGATTTTCAAATCTAATTTATCACTTGCAAGAATAGCTTTTTATTTCAAAAACTTTTCTCATTTCATTTCAACAATCTTCAAACACTTTCACCCAAACCATTTGTTCATCATGTTTAGCACTTGGAATTTTGAAAATCAGCTCTTCAATATCAGTCGTCGAAAATCTTTTTGAATTTTTCAAAATTTATGCTAAAACACACTAAAATCTTTTTGGATTTTCTAAAAGAAAATAAATGCAGAAATGAAATATATACAAACAATATTTTTGTGAGTTCGTGCAAGAGGATCATATCAGTTTTTGAGACATATCACCAACACCGTTAAGCTTCATTTCATTTTAAGTTTTAAACGATTCACTTAGATTGTCAGTATACTTGTCCACTTAAATTTTCACACAAAGTTCAATTGATCCGAGATACGAGATTAATGTTTTAAGCTCTTGAACTTATTCGTGTGTCCCACTACTTGAATATACTCCCGTATCCAGATCCCAATATTCAGTCTTACAGGTGAGTATACCACAGATGATATCTGTCAGGGGAATAAATTATAGTACGAGGGCCGTGAGAGCTCAGGTCGATCTTTCGATACGCAGAGAGATGACGGCTTCGACTTTTGGTGGGTCCCCTTTAGAGGATCTTTTGCATTACAACAGCAGCGACTATCAATTTTATTGTTTCATCGGCTTGCTGAGGGCGATGCTATGTTTCAAGCATTTGCAGAAAGCATTATCCGGGGACTAGGTCAGAAATTTCTTTCAGCAGAAGTCCCGGGATAATACCCCAGATATCACTGAGTATAAAGACCTAGTATCTTAGAATAAGGGACCTTTCAAACAAGATTTCAGGGGTTACCTATATATCCAAGTTTGTGTTAACCCACAGAACAAGCAAGTTTGAAATTTAGGTTTATATCTCGTCACAATCTACTAAATGTGTAAAAACCTACTGACACATCATCAGTGAGACCGTTTATCACTTTTTTATCTTACCAAATCTTTAGCATGTTGTGATCATCCACTGATGTACTATCATTTCCTCTTTTATGCAACAAAACTCATTTTTCATTTTATCATGTTTTTGGCTTTTTCAAATTTTCAAATGTTTTTGGATTTTCTAAAATTCTTACCCCCCCTAAAATGCAAACACATTTTAGGAAATTTGAAAACAAACTGTACAAGTAACATGACAACTGATATCGAATTGCCTCAATTCTCCATCCACTTGGCATAAACAATCAGAACTCCCCCTCACAACAAACTATTTTCCCATTGATTTCAAAACACTTAAGTTTGTTTTAATCAAATGGTTTTTTCCGGAAAATAAGTTGTGTTGATTTTGTAAAAACCATTAGTAGGTTAGGGATTTGGTTCATCACATTGTTTTTCAACCACTTGTAGGAAATCAGATACAACTTAATGTCCCTGATTTACCACTTGTAAGATCAATCCAATTCAACTTCTGAACCACTTGTAAACATCACAAACATACAACTCAAACCTGTTTTTCAACCAATTACCATATGTTGGTTGAATTCTCAAGGTGCCGATTCCTACTCCTCGCTTACAAACCTGGGAGTTCCGGCAAGTCCTGCAAAAACTTCGCAAACATTTTATACAAACAAGATAAAGAATGATGCCGATTCATGATCCACGATTACCAACTTGGGATCTCCGGCAAGTCAGATTTTTATTCTTTGAAAAATATATCCACCCAAGCCTGACCTTCCTTGGGTGTAACAACATTTTCATCATCTTTTCTTTCAACTAACCTGTGACCTCCTCTTTTGGCAGCGTAAAATTCTTTAACACCTTTGGCCTTACCATTGATCATTTTGCCAAAAATGTGTTTCACAGTTCCGTTGAAAGCTTTATCAACATCAAATTTCTTTTTGTCAGAATAAAATTGATTTGAAATTTCAACTTTTCCAACTTTCTTTTTAAAATTTTCAGCACGCAAAGGTGGAAAATTTTCATCATTCATACTTGGAACTGATTTCTCAACCTTTTTCTCAACACGTGGCTCCTCTGATTTTGTGGAATCAGATTCATCACCAGAATTATTACCTGAACCTTTCACAACCCATTTGTGATTTTTTACATTTTCTTTTCCTTTTAAAACACTCTTTGAACATTCTCCCTTCTCAAAGGTTGAATTTTCAAAGCCTGTAAATGTTTTGGTTATAAGCTCAGTTTTCTCCACAACTTTCTCTTTCAATTTACCAGAGACTTCCTGTTTTGGTTTGAATATCTTCGGACAGTCCCTAGCAACATGACCAACAGTTTTACACTGAAAACATGTTCTCTTTTCAATCTTCTTTGGAACAACATTCTTCTTCAGTTCTTCTTGCTTCTTGGCAAGGAATTCTTGATTTGTCTGCTTCCAAAATGAACTCTTTTGTTCTTTCTCAGCACTTGTTCCTGAAACAAAAACAGTTTTTGGTTTATTAAATTTTTCATTTTTATAGTTTTTCGGTGTTATAAAACCTAGACCATTCTTTTTGAAATTACGGTTTTGGTTTGATTTCTTTTGAAAACCAGAACCAGAACTGTAACCCTTTTTCTTGTTTAAACGTTGTTGAACTCTTGAGGTGTAAATTTTAGGTTTTTCATAAAGATTTACATCTTTTATTTCAGAAATATTGATTTCTGTTAGTTTGAAAACCTTTTTAATCATTTCAATTTTAACACCTCTTATTGGAAAAATCTCATCAGAATATAATTTGTCAGAATCTTTCAAAGTATATGCCACTTTAAATGATTCATCATTCAAATTAGATTTTGATATCAAAAACTCTTTATCGTAAACCCGTTTGTCCTTTTTGACTGTTGACTTTGACGTATCGGACTCAGACTTTGACTTGAATTTGGACTCCGGTTTTGACTCCTCACAATCATCTTTATCTAACACCTGATCGACCACACTTTTTGTCAACTTTGACTCATGATCAGTGTCAGACGACGTGTATGTGACATCAATATTTTCTGGCAAGTTATCCGATGGCCCAGACTCCCATTGTAAGTTTATTGCCTTTTCGACTCTTTCGGAATTTGGATTTCGAGGTAAAAATCCATTTTCGACCGGAGGCGGACATCTATTGTATGATACACTCGGTTTCTTACCAGAAGCTTTCAACTTTTCTTCAACATTTGTCACAAACTTTTCTTCATCCGATGTCTGCTCTTCTTTGAACGTCTTCAAATCTTTCACCACCGGATAAATCCTGTCAACCACAAAAGTAGAACATGAGTAACTATCTAATAATTTTTTAATTTTCTCAGTTTCTATCTTTTGTGTTGCCAACTCAAGCTCGAGATCTGCACATTTCTTTATGTTAAAGTTCGCCGTATTAAGCTGTTTCAGATAAGCTATCTTCAAAGTATTCATAGCTTCAGCTTGTTCACCATCAGAATCTGTATATTTGTTGATTTCTCTGTTCATAGTATCATACGATTCTTTCAACTTGTGAATATTGTGCAGCAGCTCATTGTTCTGCTTAATCAGCGAATCACAGTTCATGCACTTTTCTTGGACCATGACCGGTTCAGCATTCACTTTAATCTCAAATTCAGGAACCTCTTTAACTGTTCTGTTTGATTGTAAAAATTCAGCTCTTCTCTTTTTCTCAGCTTTAGCTTCAGCTTTTAATCTCTCTTCCTCTTCTTCCTCTTCTTCAAGCTTTCTCCGTCTTGCTTCAGCAGCTTCCATGACTTTTCTGCATCTTTCAGCACATTTCAAATCGTAAGCATTTGCAAATAAAGCTTTAACATTTGAAGTATTTTTGGACATTTCTCTGGCCATAAGTTCTTGATCTGGGCAAAAATTGTCCCAATTGAAACCTTCAGCCAGTTTTTCATCATCTTGTTCTGCCAAACACACTTTGCTGTTTGTTGGAATGTAATTATCCCAACTGAATCTACCATCCTTTCCCAGACAAGCTTTCTTTGAATCTTTAATCTCCATCATTCCATGTGCAGTTTGTGCCTGATGCAATGCTGGTGGTGTGATTTGATGATAAATCGCCTTTTTGTGATAATCGTTGTTTCCAAAAGGATTCTGGGCTCCAGTAGCCTCACGATTTTTGCATTCCCTCTTGAAATGCCCCTTTTCCCTGCAACGAAAACAAGTAACTTTAGATTTATCAAAGCCTAGATTTGAAACACTTGCATCCAAGAAATCATTTCTTCCAGTAATTTGTTTAAACTTTTCAGCTCTTCTCATTACACTAGCCATGCACCATTTAATATCCATTAATTCCATTTCCTCAGCATCGATTTGATCGTAATCCTCTTTTGTGAGCATTGGATTACCGATCCTTCCGGCCACAAAACTACTATAGGACTCTAACACCATTCCCAACAAAGACATTTGATTTTTGGCAACTTCTTCAGAATAATCTTGATCATTTTCAAGATTTAATACAATATTGCATTGAAGTTTTCTTCCATTCTTTGTTGCAGAAATGTTTGGATCGAATGATGAAAATCTTGTGCTGCTTGATCCTTGGGATGATTTCTTTTCAGAAGAATCTTTCACACTGTAAGCAGTTTCGATTTTAGGAGAATACTTTGTTGAATCAGTAGCACCATGCTTGTAGTACAAACTGATATCCTGTTCTCCATCGTAGTTCTTCATCCTAGCGATCTTCCTCTGCTCCATCTCTTGAGCTTCCAGATGCTTTATGAAGTCTCCTAGTGTCATCTTTTTATATTCTGCTTTGTTGGACCTCAGCATCATAAAAAATGTTCCCCATGTTTCATATGGTAGCGCATCTGCAAGTTTTTCAACCAATTCATCAGTATCTTTCTTAACACCAAGTTTCGTCATATTTCTCACCAAGTTACAATATCTATCAATTAATTGCTTGACACTTTCATTTTTCAATCCCCGAAATAAATCAAATTCCTTTTTCATGAGAGACATCTTATTCCTGAGCATATCGTCACTTCCAGTAAACTTTGCTTCCAACTCTGTCCATATCGAATATGCAGTTCCATCATGTTGAAGCAGTATCAAAATATCTTCTTTTATCGCTTGCTGAAGCAGACTCACCATCAATTTCTCATCTCGATATTTCTTTTTATCTGCAGTACTCATTTCTCTAAGTGTTTGTTGCACACCATTTGTTGTGGGTTTAACATAAGGTACTTCAGTGTGTTCCCACGCATCCAAATGATACGCCTCAACCCAAATTCCAAACCTTTCGGACCATCCATTGTAATCATCAATATCCATGAGTTTGGGTGGTTTCTGAGACGTCCCTGTTTCATTTTCATGCACAACACTCTGAGTGATTGTAACTGGACTAGCAAAAGCATTGTAGAACTCGTTCTCCATGTTTCGAATTTTCAAATGAGCTGTATCGCCTTGTAAAAAACCTGACAAACACAAACAACAAACAATCAGTTTAAACGCTTATCAGTTGACTAAATAAGACTGATACTTGAACTGATGATTTTCCGTGCGGACTGAGAGTTGACAGACTATGCGGACTGCTATGACTTTTTCCAAAGACCTTTTTCACCAAGACACGACCTTGACTCTTTCGAATGACTACGCCAACTCAGTATCAAACCGTGTGATATGATTTACTCCGAATGATCTAAAATGTTAATTGAGTCGAATAATGTTGTTCACATGGGCTAATGACAAATTATCTAATCCGACAAAAACATTAATCAGATCATATACAAACTGTCCAACTCACATGCAACTTTGAATTATTTAATCCAATCAATGAAATCAATATCAACTAACACACTAAAACTGTCAACACCACTTTTAATGATCACATGTAATAGGCTGACACAAACTGACAAAGCATGAGGATACTTTATGAAAATAACATGCACTTTGAATTCCTTTTTTTTTTTAAAACTTGTCGACAACTTTCTTTGACCAAAAATTACTGATTGGGCCAACTAAAAAAAAACTATATCATTGGGCCGCAACTTTGGATATAATCACATGAGCCTTTAAATTCCCCTCAATATGATTTGACCAAAAATCTGATGAGACCACCACTATGACCAACAATATCACATGCAAACTGACAGCCTCGATAGATGTATCACACAAATTGATGAACTCAATACATTTTTGGAACTTAATCACAAAGTTTACTGATGAACAAAACCTAAGTGTCACTATGAGCGGACCTCAAATGTCACTAAAAGCGGACCTCAAATGTCACTAAGAGCGGATCCAAAAGTTGTTCAAATGAGCGGACCAGATGAGCGAATCAGATAAGCTGACCAGATGAGCGGATCAGATAATGTCCGGATAAGCGGACCACAAAAGCGAACCAGCTGATGACATCATCAATATCACGAGTCCGTATGAGCGAAACATCAAAAAATCCAAGATTTTAGGTCGATTTTAGTTATGAAACTTTCAAGGATTGTTCTATAACAAAAACCGAGCACAATGAAGTGTTTTTTGTTCAAAAACGTCCACTAAAACGTTGTAGATCTGAGTTCAAAATTCTGTTCGTGTGAATTGGATATCGCTCAAACGAACTTACCGATTTTTCGAGAAATTGATCAAGATTTACTTTGTTTTAAGATCTGAAACTTTCACAGATTGATTAAACTACTGTTCCGAACGTTATATTTCAAAATCATTCCATTTCATCCAGAAAATCTTGTTTAAATTTTGAAAAATCGTGAAGAATGGAGTAGAAACAGAAATTATCCGTGAAAAACAAGCTGAATCGGTAGAACTCTTCCTCCTGAGCTCTGATACCACTTGTAGGATCGTTTTTGGATCCGAACGAGTCGGTTTGAAGAGTTTTTCACCAAAACAAGAGGCGGAAACAAGTGTTTCGGCGTAATTCAGCTCGTATTTACCTTTAACTGTTGTTTTATTGATAACTGATGCGATTACACGTTCAAACAACACTTCGGCAGCACTTCGTGGCTAACCGGAAGACAAACACCTACAACTATTCTATGTGTGTGTATCTATCTGTTTCGCTCTTACAGTCCCTATTTATAGACATGCAGGTTCGCTCCAACATACATGTCATATAAGCGAACCTAAACTTGACATAAAAGCGGACCTAAACTATGACCAAATAAGCGAACCTCACACAATTACATATGAGCGAACCTAACTAAATCACATGTTTCCTGATTTTCATCTTCACATGCACATGCAATTTATTTGTCTCATATGAAAACATGCAAACTGATAACATTTGCATGTTATCTTCACGTGCATATGTTGTGGCTGATGTAAGCATGATAACACTTGGATGATGTCATCATCAAGAATGATGACATCATTCTTGTTCCGAACCGCAACGATCCCAAGACTCGATGTAAGACGAAGACAACAGATGTAAATGTTATCAGTTCATAACTTCGATCGGATTTAAAACCTTCAGTAACTGTAAACGGATAATCATTCAGTTCATTCAGAAATCAAATTGAATCGTGTTCGCTAGATCTATTAATTTCACAATCGAACTAATTGTGATTTGTATATAGATTCGATCGGATTCGAAACCTTTAGTAACTGTAAATGATTTAGAAATCAAACTGAATCGTGTTCGTCAGATCTGTTGAGTTTACAATCGAACTAACTGTGATTTGTAGGTATTTTTGATCAAATACGAAATCTTCCGTGACTGTAAATGGAGAATCGAATTGAATGGTGAATATCTGATGATTTAAGTTCGTCATCGGCGATCAGATTTAGAGTTCTCATACTAGAAGGTATGGGGATGCCCATCCCCATGAGGATGGTCCGCCACGTAGGCGTCACATCACCGGCTCGTGGAGAATGGTTCTCCTTCACTTTTCTGGGGGTGGAGGATGGGGCTACCCCACGTTAATATTTTATAATTTTCTAAGTTTTTTTTATTAACTTAATAAAAACTTTATAAAAATTATAAAATACAACATAAAACAACATAAATAAATTCATTTCATAACATAAAAAAAATTAAATTTCCTAAAAATAAAAGAAAATAAAAAAAACATTTCCGAAAAATAAAAAAATTACATTTCCTAAAAAATAAAAAATAAACCTACGACGTCTATTTTTTCTTCACCTCTTCCTTCATCTTCCGATACACCTCTCGTTCATCCTCTGGAACCGAGTCGAGATCCAACCTCATTATCCTAAAATCCTCCGCTCGAGCATAGTCGGCCGACACGTTTTTCTTGTGACTATATTTTTTGGCCGCAAAGTCTTTAAACGAAGGGAATTCGGAAATCAACTCGTCCATTTTCGAAGACGCCTTCGAGCAGCCACCTCCACCCGAGTCGCCCCCTCCACTCGAGCCGGCCCCTTTGCGCTTTCCGGCCGCCACTTTTTTTGCTTTGTCCCTTCCGCCGGGACGTTCGATCTCGTGATATTCCGGTTCGTCGTTTATGTCGATTTGACAACGAGCGGTGGAGCCTCCCGCACTATAACTTCCGGACTCGGAAGTTTTAGTCCGTTTGGCGGTTGCGACCTCATTTGGAACCGGCGCCCATTTAGGTTCTTTCTTTAAAATGTTCCATGCTCGGATGTGCAGTAAAGGCGGATTTTTTGCTTCCCATTTAGCGGTCGCAAGGTTAAGAACGTCCTCGTCGCTACTCCCACTAGGACGATAGATGTAAAGTGGGTTATAAATCCCGATAAAATCATTCACGCACTTGTTCATTTTCCGCCACTTGGCCGATACGGATTCGAGATCACGGTAGGGGCCATCCCCCATAAGGTTATTAAATCTATCCGTACATGCCTTCCAAAAACTAGAACCCGTTTGATTGTTGGGAAGTTGGCGGTTGCGATTGGAATTCATCAAGTTGAACCGAGTAACGTTGCATGAATTGTTGGAGTGCTTGGTATTGTTGCATTTGTTGAAGTTGGGACATTTGGGAAAAGGCGTTAGGTGATTGTTGGAAACCCGAAAACGTAAATTGTGGATTCCCCCACGAAGGATCCATAGCCGGAGTGTAAGCGGGACTCGAAAAAAAGTTAGGATTGTTTGGGTTGGGATTGTTCGGGTTGGGGTTGTTTGGGTTGAAGGATTCATGATTGTATAAAAAATGGGATTGTTTTTTATAAAAAAAGATGAGAGAATTGGAGAAGAATGGAAGAAATGGGAGAAGAATGGTATAAAATGGATGAGAATGGTATATATTTAAATTGAAAAAGGTAATTTTTTTTTATTAAACTATCCGTTTAACAACGGATATAATTTTGAAATTGTGGCCCGTCCGCTCCGAGCGTGGGTTGCCGGTCAAGCCGGGATGGGGCGAGGGGGGCGGTGTGGGGGACCGGCGCCGGGCCTAAGCCGGCCCCCATACGGCTTAGTCTCATGAATCTAGTGAATTTTCAGACCTCAATATAATTGGTGGGGCCTACTTAAATTAATCATTTATTTGTTATTACAATTATTGAAAGTAAGAGTAATTTAGTAATTTTACATCAACTTATGTTGGTGCACTACATCTGTCGACTTCGTCTTGTATCGAGTCGTGTAATAAAATAAATGAAATAAGTCACGAACAAGCCAGTTCAAACGAACTGGACATTCAAACGAACTGGACATTCAAACGAAGTGATCAGTTCAAACGAACTGGACCAGTTCGTATGAACTGGAGGTGCTTGTTCAAACGAAGTGGGATTTAGTATAAATAGTGGACTTGTTGTTTTCATTTGTAACTTGTCATTCCGGTAGCGAAGCTCTGCCGAAGTATCTCCAGGTCTGTAATTGTCATCAAATCAATACAAGAGATAGATTTAGTGATTCTAGTGTGTATACTGCTGAAATAACACCGATACGTTTGATTCCGCCTCTCGTATTGGACGAGATCTCTTCTGAACGACTCGTTTGGTCGTGCAAACGATCCTACAAGTGGTATCAGAGCTCAGGAAGAAGAGCTCTTGCTATTTCAGCCGATTTTCGCCGATAAATTCTGCTTCTACACCTTTCTGTCATGTATTTTCAAAATTAACCGAAATTTTCTGGATAAAATGATTTGATTTTCAAGTATATTGTGCAAAACTGTTTTTTGAATAATCTGTGAAAGAATCAGACCATAAAACAAAGTAAAACTCAATCATTTTTAACAAAATCCGACCAGTTCGTTTGTATCTATACTATATCACACGTCCAGGACTTTGAACTCAGATCTACGGGAATCCAGTGGACAATTTTGAACGATTTATACATCATTGTGATCGGAATTCTATAAAGAACAATCCTTGAACATATCAGTTTCTAATTCAATCGAAAACATGATCAATTTGTCGAAAGTTACCCTGGTTCGTATGAAGTTTATCATTCAGTTCGTTTAAAAGAGATCAGATCGTTTGACATGTTCAGTCCGTCTAAAAAAGTTCATACGAAGTGAGCCTGTTCGTCTGAAAGGTCATACGTAGTGAGAGATTCAGTTCGTCTAAAAGGTCACTCCGTTTGAGGTCGTTTCGTGTGAGGGGGTCAGTTCGTTTGTTTGAGATTCAGTTCGCATTCACTTCGTCTTCTTAGCAGCGGAAGACGGTGATACTTCTATCACCGTTAACATCATCATCGTTGTCATCGTATTTCTGTGTGTGTTTGTGTACATACAGAGAATAGATAAACAGAATGGATATTATGAATGTAAATATCTTGGTAACTATAAAATGATACATCATGTTCATATATATACCTATCTAATTGGCGGTTAAGAGTGATAACCGCCACTAACATAATAACCTATAATAATATTACATAATAATAACAATAATAAATATATATGCTAAGTTTATATTCTAACACCATCCCCTAAACTTAGCATCGGTAATGGCTCGTCACGTCGGCTTTGATGATAAACGCATTTTTTTTTCTTTAAACTTGTCATGATTCGTCCATAGATCCACCTTGATTTGTTTCGTGATGCCGATTACGGCAATATTGTTGTTCATTATCCATTTTGTCGCTGAAAGTCTTTGATCTGTCGTTAAAGCCAATTTAGTGCTACTAAATCGTTCTGTCGCTGATCTGTTTCCTGTCGCTATCCTTCTTCTTTTGTCGCTAACTGCCGTCGCTGAATCTGGATATCCTTTCTTCCTTTTTTGTTCCCGCCGTTTCTGCATCATTCTTTTCTTCATATTCTTGTCTTCATGAACGGTTCCGGTCATCGGAACATCATCTTGCATATCGCCTACGAAGACATACGAGTCTTCATCTTCTTCATCGCTGCAGTCACCACCGGAATCGTAGTATTCCGTTTCTTTACTTGAATCATTGTGATCCTTCTGATCACTGATTGGTTCTTCCTGATCTTCCCGATCGTAACCAACCATATAGATGTTCGGGGTGAAGCATGCCCCATCGTGAACATCTGTACTTGCCGGATTCAACATCGAAACGTCTTCTTCTTCGTCCGGTTTCACATCAGCGTTGTCTGTTTCGTCTTCTTCGTCTTTCTTCTTTGATTCTCGTTCTAATAATTCGATTTCGATTTCTAATTTCATTAGAATATCTCGCTTCATTCTTGCGAACATTCGTGATCGCGGAGTTGTGCGATCGGGATTGGATTCTTGTCCGTCTTCATATCCCCTGTTTTCCTTCTTCATCCGGATGTGCCCGGAATCGCATAATATCGATCGATCTTCATCGATTTCCCTCCATGGCTCTGATACCACTTTCTTAGCAGCGGAAGACGGTGATACTTCTATCACCGTTAACATCATCATCGTTGTCATCGTATTTCTGTGTGTGTTTGTGTACATACAGAGAATAGATAAACAGAATGGATATTATGAATGTAAATATCTTGGTAACTATAAAATGATACATCATGTTCATATATATACCTATCTAATTGGCGGTTAAGAGTGATAACCGCCACTAACATAATAACCTATAATAATATTACATAATAATAACAATAATAAATATATATGCTAAGTTTATATTCTAACACGTCTCAAAGTCTAGTTCGCATAAGAATCCAGTTCGTGTGTACTTCAGTCCGTCTGAACTTACATCGTTTAAACCTTAGGTCGTCTGAATCATAGTTCGTTTAAAAAAGTCATACGAAGTGACTTTCAGTTCGTTTAAGAGATTCAGTTTATTTGTTCTTCTCCAAGGTCGTCTGAAACAATTATTTTAGGTCGTTTGAATCACAATTCGTCTGAACTTCAGTCCGTTTGAAATTTGTTGGTGCACTTGTGTCTGTACTTTGTCTGTATTTTGTCTTGTTACTGAACGATGTCTTTGTTAGTCTGTAAGTTTGACCAAGTCAACCATCCTCCGGTTTGACTTGGCCAAACAGTCAACATTATGTTTGTAATTTGTTTGGTTCGAAGGATGTGTCATCGAAGGATCACTTATATCCTTCGATGATGAGCTCGATAGATAGCTTTCGATAGATGGACCACGAAAGATCCCATCTTTCGTAGTACATGTTGATCATTCGAGCTGTTCCTGGTCGAAAGATGATCTTTCGACCGGTCTGCATGATCCTTCGACCGGACCTGCTGTGTTTGGGTATAAATACCCGTGTGTTGTGTTCATTTCTATGGATGACAGTTAGCAGAGAACACACACACACTTAGAGAGTTTACAGGACTGATTTGTAAACATTGAGCTGTAACCGGACCTTTCATACGTTTAATACAAGTGGTGTTAATCGTTGAGTCTTGTGTGTTGATTATTTGCGTGTTCTATCTCGGTTTGCTATCTCGGTTGGATTCCGCACAACCGGGTTGGTTTGTACACAAGGATTAGGCGACTAGATCCTCCCCTAGCCGGACCTACAAGTGGTATCAGAGCCTTGGCTCTTATCCTTGTTAAAACCGAGGTGTTCTTGCTGTTTTTCGGGATTTTATAGTTCATATTTTCTGGAAAAACATCTTAAAATCGGGTTTAATCTTGTTATTTTGCCTTGTGTTTGACTTAAAACCTTGTTATTTTTCATGTTTTCATGTTAGTCTTGGGTTTTTGTTAAACATTTTAGCAAAATCGTGTGTTTGGAGAGTTTCGGTTCACCGAAATTCTTATTTTTTCTGGGTGGTGTTCTTGAAGTCTTCATAGTGTTCTTCATAATATTACACTCTTTGATCTTAAAAATTTGAATATTAAACTTGTTTGTGCATTGAAAAGAGTAAACTGATTAAAATATTGGACATTACCTGTTTGGTGAAACCTGCATGTTCAGAAGATATGGTCTGAACATACTTTCTGCCGAAAGTTCTCACCAACCCGTCAACTTTTCACCTACCTGTCACATTTGTCAACCGTGTCAGTAAGATCGAAGGATATCATCTTTCGACCAAAGGAGGTTCGACAGATAGTCATCCTTCGAGCATCCTTCGAAGTGTGAGACTTATCTTTCGGTCCAAGGAATATTTTCGAAACATACATCTTTCGGTCTACTGCTCTTTCTCGAAAGACTAGGATCCTTCGATTGGGGAGTCTTTCGAAGTCATCTTTCGTGTTCATCTTTCGGTCTACAGTCCTTATTCGAAAGATAAGGATCTTTCAAACTGTGAATCTTTCGAATTAGTGAATCTTTCGAAATCTTTGTTCGAAACTCAACAGTGATCTTTCGGTTACTGTTGATCCTTCGAACAACAAGTGTTCATCTTTCGATCCATAGTCTGTTTATGTTTAACAAGTTGTGATTTTCAGGTATTATTTTTCTTGATAAAAAATGAATTCGGCCTGGGGTGTTCCCTTACCTGCATCTCCTGCATGGGCCGAATCTCCCGTACCTGTATCTTCGCAAGCTAATGCTATATCTACCGGTCAATGGGCATTCGTATCAAATCAAACTCCAAGTGTTCAAAGCATTTTGTTAAGCGAGAGTGAAACGGGAAGTTTGAATAGGCCTCCAAAGTTGATGCACTTAAGTGAATATCCGGGATGGTTTGATAGATTTCATACATACGTCCTTGGTCAAAATACAGAATTGTGGTTACGTTTCGTCACAGATTTTGATCAAACAATAGAGCTTGCCGCTTCATCTGCTGCTACATTTGCTGATCTTACGGAAGATCAGAAGAAGGTCTATGACTTAGAGATGAAAGCGTATGCCATTCTTACTCAGGCATTAAGTAAAGATATTTATCATCAATTTGTCAGTCACAAGACAACGAAGAAGTTGTGGGACGCATTGAGGATAAGGGGCATAGGAAATGAAGCGACACGTCAATTGAGAAAAGACCTGCTAAAGAAAGAGTTTGATGGTTTTACTTGTATGGAGAATGAATCTTTAGGAGATTTGACAAGTAGATTCAATCATTTGCTGACTGAATTGGGAAATATTGGGGTTGTAACAACTTCAGCAGAGATAGTGAAGAAGTTTGCAGATGCACTGCCACCTCAATGGAATAATTTCTTAGAAATCATGAAGTACAATGGCACTTTGGATACAACAAACTTCAATGATTTTGCTCAACTCCTGGAAAACAAGAATCAGGAAGAAACTCTCAAGGCAAAAAGAGTTCCAGTGCCACAAAATCCTGAAATGTATTTTGGAGCTTCTAGCACTTCTACAAAACCTTCTTCACACGCTCCAATTCAGACAGCATTTGTGTCTAGCACTAGCTTGTATGGCCTTCCTCCTCCAACAACAGACATATATGGAGTTCCGCTTGAACCAGTCCCTAAATCAGTACCACAACAGCAAGGCCAACAACCTATCAGAGCAACAGACATGTATGGGAATCCTCTTCCTCCTCAACAGCAAGCGTGTTATGGAAGTACATCATCTGCTGGTCAACAATCAAAGCCAAATACAGTACAGCTCAACACCTCAAGCTTTTCTAAAGTCAGTGTGGAAGTAGCCAAGGAACACATGGAGCTGCTAAACACTTTGGTGAGCGCATACTGTGGATTAGTTGAAGGTCAGATTGGCAACATTAATCTGACACAAGAAGACTATCAGCAGATTGATAAAGAGGAGATGGAGATGATGGACATCAAGTGGGCCTTTGCCAGTGCTGTTAGGCGAGCAAAGGATTTCATGGAAAGAACGGGCAGAACCAGCTTGAAAAGCAAGAAAGACACCAAGTATGGGTTTGATAAGCAGGCTGTTAAATGCTTCAATTGTGGTGAACGTGGTCATTTTAAAAGGGAATGTACAAGGCCAGCACAGCATGGAAACCAGAGTCCCTTCAGAAATCAAGGCAATCAGCAGAATCAGAATAGGAACAATGAGCACACGCTGGTGCCTGTCAACAACCAGACTCAAGCAGGACCATCAAATGCCAACCAGGCACTTGTGGTTCAAGTAGATGAAGGTTGTGATTGGTCTATTCAGTTGGGAAATGATGCTCCAGATGGAACAGCTTGCTTTGCTGAAATTGTCAAGGATTTAAATCACGCCAGTGGTGGAGAATCTTCCGCCAATGGTGTTGAATCTTCTGAAGATGAAGACAGCTCCGGGTACAGTGGAAGTTCAGATGAAGAGTCCTCTGCTTCAGGCAATGATCAGGAAGATGACACATCAACTGCATCAGTTAATGCAGACATTGATGAACTTTTGGAGGAAGCTGCAGCAGGAATTCAAAGAAGATCTATTTTGGTGGATCAAGCTGCTTATTCTTCGTCTTCTCTCCATTCAGCCTTTATGGCGAATGTCGACAGTTCATCAAGTCAGGTATGTGTCGACGAACCCACTTCTGTTAGCTGTAATAACTGTGATAGTTTGCATGTTAGATGTGCTGAGATGGAAGCAAACATGTCTGAGTTGCAAGGCAAACACGATGCTTTACAAGCTAGTTTGTTTGAATTGCAAGACAAACATGTTTCTGTGAATGATAAGTGGTGTGAATTGCAAAGCAAACACGAGGCTTTGCTGGAGAAATATGATGTGACATTCATTCACAATCAGAAATTAACAGTGGATCTTTCAAAGTGCACTGAAGCCAACATGTTTTATGAAAACCATGAAAAGGAATTTAAAAGGATGATTGAAACATTAAAGAAAGATAAAACAGAACTGACAAAAATGGTTTCCAGAAAACAAACTGACATTAATTTGTACATCACTCGTCTTGAGGTGATGCAAAAAGAAATGGCTTGTGTTAAAACAGAAAGTGAGGCGATCCGACTCAAGTTAGACAGTTATTTGAGTTCTAGCTATGTGTTGGATCACATCATTGATGTTCAGAAAGAGAAAAAGGATGTCACATGCATAGGTTACAAGAAATGTCCACCACCCGTGAGAAACAATTTTGATGCTCTGCCTGATGAGGAATATAGAACTCACTTTGAGCCATCTGTTCCTCTAGATATTAAGGAATTTGCAGCAGAATGTGCAACAGGACTCGGATACAAGAAAGAGGAATCATTAGATTCAGATGTGTCAGCAGATACATGTGTGTCTTCTGCTGAACCGAATCAGGATCCTCCAGTTGTTGTTGAGGATACTGATTCTTCTGATGATGAATCTGATGATACTGGTTCAGCAAAGTCTGATGCGGTGATCAAAGAAGAGGACATACCTCTTGAGAATCATATTCTCTGTGATCCTCCCGCTAAGACTGTTGCAACTGAGACCTCGTCTGAGAAAGAGTCGGAGAGTGTGGATTTGCTGTACACTCTTGTTGGTGATGATAAAATTTACTCAGACAAAGATTTTCCGATTAAGAATGTTAATCAATCTTTAATCAGTAAAGTCTTTGAAAATTCGACAAGTAAGTTTTTGGGAAAGACAGGACCACATGTTACAGTCACACAGTGTCCTTCTATCCCAAAGGCTGAAGTTAGAAAACAATTTGGGAACAAGAAATTACCAACAGTGGAAAAACAGCAAAATCATACCAAATCCAAAGGTAAGACACCGACTCAAAGTCAAAAGAAGCCAAATCAGAAGAAGAAGAAGAATGTGAACTTTGTGAAATCGAAGGGAACGGACAAAATTGAAAAGTTTGCAAATCAATCTAACTTAGATTTTGTCCAGAAAGTAACAGTGATGAAAAGGAATGAACCAAATAGTTCAAAACCCAGTACCTCGAAATCACAAAGTTCATCATCGGCAAGACGACCACATGATACTTCGGGGTTTGTTGAACGAAGATCATGTTTTGAATGTGGAACAATCGGGCATATTGTTCGAAATTGCCCGTATCTCCATAAACAAAAAGGCATAGTTGATGATCCCCGTGACCAAATTGACCGCACGCGATCTGTTTCATTAAAACAAGATCCCCGCCTTGTAAAAGAAAGGGAAAAGAAACAGAAACGCCAACAGGTCAAGAAAATTGAAAAGGCAATTAAAACCGATGTGGTTAACAAACCATCTGTTTCTGTCAAACCAAACAATTTAAAAACTTCAGACAAACATGAAGTTAAGATTTTAAAGAATAACACTGGTATAACAAAACAGACCTGGAAACCAAAAACGGTTAAAAATTCAGGGGGACCATCTCAATTTTCGAATCATCAAAGAATAGAGGTTATTGTGATTGATGAAAATGGAAGACCCAAGACCACAATGGCTTGGGTCCCCATCTCCAACTAATTGTGTGAGTTCATGTGCAGGGTGTTCCAGGAGGAACTATCAGTAGTCATTAGATTGTTGATAGTGGGGCATCCAGGCACATGACAGGCGACATGAAGCTTCTCTACGACGTCAAATCTATTAGAGGAGGTTATGTTGCTTTTGCTGGAGATAAGGGCGGATATATTACGGGTGAAGGAATGATTTCCAACAGGGTTGTTAGTTTTGACAAGATCAACTTCGTACAACAACTTGATCACAATCTTCTTAGTGTTTCTCAAATCTGTGATAAGCAGTTCTCAGTACACTTTGATGCAAATGGATGTTATGTGCTGAAACCCGGCTTCAAAATTCCAAAAGAATGGATTCTCTTGTCAGCTCCAAGGATAAATGATCTGTATGTCCTTGATATGAGCCAAGCTATCACAACGTCTGCACAAGCAACTTGTTTCGTTTCCAAAGCCACAGAAAAAGACTCAATCTCTTGGCACAGACGAATGGGTCACATTCACCTACGCAAAATGAATCATTTGGTGTCAAATGAATTAGTGAATGGTGTTCCTCTTAAAAACTTCCATCTTCAAGACGTCTGTGTCTCGTGCCAGAAAGGAAAACAAACGAAGAAGCGACACCCTACAAAGAAAGTCAACACGGTGGCAGTTCCTCTTGAACGTTTGCACATGGATTTGTTCGGTCCTGTCAAGCACAAAAGCATCAGGAATCATCAATATTGCATCGTGATAACTGATGATTATTCAAGATTTTCTTGGGTGGCGTTCATGGCACACAAGAGTGAAACCTTCGGTATTATCAAAAACTTGATCATTCAGATTGAGAATCTATATAAGTTGAAGGTTAGGCGGATACGCAGCGACAATGGTACTGAATTCAAAAATCATGCCATGGCGGAGTTTTGCACTTCAAAAGGTATTCTTCACGAATTTAGTGCAGCTTATACTCCTCAACAGAATGGCGTCGCCGAACGTAAGAACCGCACATTGATCGAGACTGCTAGGACTATGTTGGTAGAGTCGCAGCTACCCATTCCATTCTGGACTGAAGCTGTGTCTTCTGCATGCTATACGTTGAACCGAGTCCTTACAGTCAAAAGGCACAACAAGACCTGCTTTGAGCTTATCAACAAACGGAAACCAGACTTGTCTTATCTTGAATCGTTTGGAGCTCCATGCACAATAATCGATCCTGATGGAAAGTTTGGGGCTAGAGCAATTGATGGATACTTTCTTGGGTATTCCACCCCGAACTTAAGAGTCTGGAATCTAGAGACTAAAAGGGTCGAGGAATGGTCTGAAGTCAGAGTACAAAGGCACACTTTACCAGTCAAAAATCCTGGTCAGCCTTGGATGTTTGAGTACGATGACTTTTTCAATTCGATCAATGTCGAAGCCGTTGAAGAAAGTGCTGCGGCAAGGATGTTTTTCGAGAGTGACAACGCAACAGATTCACCGTTGGTTCGTCCCATTATTGTCAATCAAGAACCATCTTCCGTGAACAACAATGCTCTCGACAATGAGGATTTTCAAGATGCTACCGAATTGAACGAATCTTCAGAGGATGATGAATTTCTAGATGCAGATCAAGAAGCTCCAACAGCAGTTCATGGTATTTCAGAGGGTACACCTCCAGTGGATGTCCCTAGAACAGCTGAAACTTCTGCATCATCCTCTTCGTCAATTCCGGGCCTTGAATTGATTGTTGATCTGAATCTCAACAATCTGGGTACAAATATTCCAGTTCAAGATAATCCAGAAACAAGGATTCATAATACCCATCCTCAACAAAACATCATAGGAAATGTACAAAGTGGCGTTCAAACAAGAAACATGTTGCGAAACAACAACAATGCAGGCTTGTATGCAACTATCAGAGAATCTGGTCAACAGAATGATTGGTCTTTCGCGTGTTATGTCTCACAGGAAGAGCCAAGAACTTGGAAAGATGCTTTGAAAGATAGCTCATGGGTTAAGGCAATGCAGGAAGAACTGCAACAATTCCAGAAGCTTGGTGTCTGGAAACTCGTAGAGAAACCTGCTGGATACAAGAAGATTGGTACCCGTTGGGTGTTTAAATGCAAAAAGGATGATCGTGGGATCGTTATCCGGAACAAAGCAAGGCTAGTCGTTCAAGGTTTTCGTCAGATTGAAGGGATCGACTACAACGAAGTGTATGCACCTGTTGCACGTCTAGAAGCAATTCGGATTTTTCTGGCTTATGCCTCATTCAAAGGTTTCAAGGTATACCAGATGGACGTGAAAAGTGCATTCTTACATGGTGTGGTGGAAGAAGAGGTGTACGTCGAACAGCCTCCAGGTTTTGAAGATCCTATCCATCCCGATCGGGTTTGGTTGCTCAACAAAGCTCTATATGGTCTACATCAAGCACCGCGAGCTTGGTACGCAACCTTATCTAATTATCTGCTGGAGAACGGTTTTCGCAGAGGTCTTATCGACTACACTCTTTTCATCAAAGAACAAGATAGAGATCTTCTACTGGTACAGGTATACGTTGATGATATTATTTTTGGTTCTACTAATGATGTTTTGTGTAGGGATTTCGAGCGTGTTATGCAGGATAAATTCGAGATGAGTGCTATGGGGGAAATGACCTTCTTTTTGGGCCTACAAGTACAACAAACAGAGTCTGGGATATTCATCCATCAGACTAAATATGTTGGTGACATCTTGAGCCGGTTCCAGATGTCTGATGCAACGCCCATTGGTACCCCATTGCCACAAAATCACGGAATTACTCCAGACTTGAAGGGTCAAGATGTTAGCCCCTCATACTACCGCGCGATGATAGGATCTCTTATGTACCTCACAGCATCAAGACCAGATATAATGTACCCAACGTGCCTGCTTGCCAGATATCAAGTCAACCCGAAGGCCTCACATCTTGCAGCTGTAAAAAGGATTTTTCGTTATTTGAAGGGTTACCCTGACACCGGTCTATGGTACCCTAGGGATAATAACTTTGACTTGATCGCATTCAGTGATTCTGATTTTGGCGGATGCAAAATCGACGGCAAATCCACAACGGCTGGATGTCAGTTTTTGGGAAATCGCCTAGTCACATGGCAGTGCAAGAAGCAGACGTGTGTCGCTACATCAACATGCGAAGCTGAATACATTGCTGCCTCAAGTTGTTGCTCCCAAGTCCTATGGATCCAACAACAAATGCGCGACTACGGTTTTGAATTCCTAACTACTCCTATTTACGTTGATAATTCTGCTGCCTTACAGATCACTAAAAATCCTGTGCAGCATTCAAAGACTAAGCACATCGACATTAAGTATCACTTCATACGTGATTGCTTTGAGAAAAGGCTAATCGATGTTGCTTACGTCCACACCGATGACCAACGTGCCGACCTTTTTACCAAAGCATTTGACAAATCAAGATTTGACTATTTATTATTGGTAAATGGCATTAAGGTCAAGCAAGAGTAAAACCAACATCGGAAAATCATTTTTGTAAATATCTTTGTGTTTTTAAATTTGTCTTAGTTTGTTGATTTTAGGGGGAGTAAATCCAAAATTTGAAAATCTAAAAACATTGAAAAATTTCAAAAACACAAAAACAATAGAAAAGCAAAAATGAGTTTCCTGGCGAGCAAAAGAGAAAATGATAGTACATCAGTGGTCTGTCTAAACCTATTTAAACCTTATATGAAAAACGATAAGCAGCTCTATATAAGATGTATCGGTAGGCTCACAATCATTTTAAAGTGTGCAGGGTGATATAAACTTAAATCGACTGAAGACCAGGTGGGAACCATTCATTGGCATATGGTCTTGGTACCGAAATTTCGTTTGAGAGATTGCCGAGGTTCTGAGATATTCGGTCTTTATGCTGCTTATCATCTGGGTATCATGGTTGTATCTTTTACCGAAAAATAACGGGGACGCAAGTCTAGATCTTCCATGATACCATACATACGTGTACATATTGCATTCGACCTCAATAAGTGATAAACAATCACATGTCCAAACAAAATAAGTGATAAAATATCACAAATTCTTTCCGGGAGTCAAGTTCGTCTCTCTGCTGTACGAAAGTACTGACCTGTTCACGGACTTACTCCTGTGCCCTCATGCATATGAAAATCAAGTTCCTCATCAATAAGTGATTCTATCACATAGGGCTTGTTTTCAATCAAAATAAGTGAGTATCTCACATCATATACGGTCAAACAGATGATAATCGGTATACTCACCGGTAAGATGAACCCTCGTGCATACCTTGATACGGGAATGTGTCGTGATGTGGATGAACACCGGTCGGTAAGTATAAATCATACCTTAACGTATCCCCTCGCCATGATTACAAATGATAAGTTGAGTTTATGTGGACAACAATACCGATAATCTTTATAGGATGCTTATCTTAATGTTAACTAAAAGAACAACAAGAACGTTTTGGCATGACCGTACACTGATATGATTCTCTTACCCTCGAAACTCACAAAAAGAATGTTTGTATATATTTATTTATTTCTTTCAGTCTTTACATTTGAAATATTCAAAAATACCAAAAAAAAAAAAGGATTTTATGTGTGTTTTAACTTAAACTTTATAAAAGCCAAAAAGATTTTATTTCTACTTTATTTTTCGATCGTACGATGTTGGAGCTCGAGTCGTCGTTACTTGAAACCTGAACGAAAACCGAAAATGACTAAATCTTCATAAACGGTCGAAATTTGCAAGTGTTGAAAGTTAAAATTGAAATTGATAAAATATTTTAAACTTTCAAACTGTCGGATGGTGTTTGTTTAAACTATGGTCACACGTGTGTCGTTTGTTTATGTTAATTTCAAGCAGTTGTTCTCATTACGCGTTTAGATTTCTTGCATGTGCAGATTCTAAAGGCAAGGAGAACATGGTCGTTGACAAGCTTCGGAATGAAGACACGACGTGAAGGCGCTCAAGTGATGAAGATGATCGAGTTGCCGCTGACCATCATCAATACCACAAGGATCTCACTTCATAACGAACAAGTATTTCACGAGCATAACTCAAGGGGGAGCTTATGTTAAGGGGGAGTTTGTCAACACACTTCCTACATCAAATGGGGAGTTTGTTGGTACACTTTCTGCTTTCAAGACGTGAAGACTTTAAAGATCCTCCGACATGGAAGACTTGAAAGGACGTCAAAGATCGAGACAAAGATCGAGACAAAGCTACAGCCAGACAAAGCTACAGCCAAGGGGGAGTTTGTTGGTGCACTTGTGTCTGTACTTTGTCTGTATTTTGTCTTGTTACTGAACGATGTCTTTGTTAGTCTGTAAGTTTGACCAAGTCAACCATCCTCCGGTTTGACTTGGCCAAACAGTCAACATTATGTTTGTAATTTGTTTGGTTCGAAGGATGTGTCATCGAAGGATCACTTATATCCTTCGATGATGAGCTCGATAGATAGCTTTCGATAGATGGACCACGAAAGATCCCATCTTTCGTAGTACATGTTGATCATTCGAGCTGTTCCTGGTCGAAAGATGATCTTTCGACCGGTCTGCATGATCCTTCGACCGGACCTGCTGTGTTTGGGTATAAATACCCGTGTGTTGTGTTCATTTCTATGGATGACAGTTAGCAGAGAACACACACACACTTAGAGAGTTTACAGGACTGATTTGTAAACATTGAGCTGTAACCGGACCTTTCATACGTTTAATACAAGTGGTGTTAATCGTTGAGTCTTGTGTGTTGATTATTTGCGTGTTCTATCTCGGTTTGCTATCTCGGTTGGATTCCGCACAACCGGGTTGGTTTGTACACAAGGATTAGGCGACTAGATCCTCCCCTAGCCGGACCTACAAAATTAACATCAGGTCATACGGAGTGGGTAACATATCATCAGTTCACGTGAAGTTCAGTTGTCAGCCAAATCATGTTCGTTTATCACTTGAAAGATGTCGGCCTAGTGGTTTAATTGGTCCAATCAGATGTTATTTCATTAAATAACCATATCACTTTTGTCAGATTCATGTATTAAAAAGACAACAGCATGTGGTAGTCTGCATGTGAGTATTATAAAGTGGTCAGCCAAGTTTAAAAAAAAAAGGGGATTCAAAGTTGCATAAGATTCTTGTAAATTCACTTGTGTTGTTGGTCTGATACACTCATTGGCCCAAGTAATCAGAATTAAGTATATATCAAAAAGGCCCAAGTCTTTAGCCCAAGTTTCAACATCAAAGTCATCAGTTTTGTTCAAGTTCTTCGGCCCAAATTATCTTCAAGCCCAAGTGAACTGTATTATTTGCGATCCATTGGAAACACATAATTTCGTGGCTCATTTGATCTAGTTCATTTACTCAGTTTGCACGTTTTGGAGTTTAGTCAATCCGCGAGTCTTCGACAAGAGTCCACAAATCTTCGACACGAGTCCTAGATTGATTCAACCGTCACACACGTTGACATATTCAATTCGTTTAAACTGATCATTTGTTTTTGTATCTCCAGATACATTTCTACAAAGTGTTAAAGCTCATTTGAAAATTCGAAGAAAAAATGGACGAAGATTTTTACAACGCATTTGCTACCCCGGTTACCCCGACCAGTATTGCACAGAACACGTTGATGGAAAACGAAACAGGGACGATGCAAAAGCCGCCCAAATTAATGAACATCGAAGAATATAAGGGTTGGGAAGGTCGTTTCGAGAATTGGGTGCAAGCTAACTATCTTGATGCGTGGGAATGTGTCGAGACAAAATATGTTCGACCGATGAATGATGATGAAGAGCCTGTTCCGATAAAAGATCTAAGTACCGATGCTAGAAAGAGATACAAAGATGAGAAAATGATGCTAAGTCTTCTTCAACAAGCTGTAAAAGAAGATATTATGGTGCTTTTGCAACACAATGGAACTTCATATTCGTTTTGGAAAGCTTTAAGGTCAAAGTTTCGTGGGAGTGAAGAAATGGTCAAAAGCAAGAAATCGCTTCTAAAGAAAGAATTTGATTTGTTCCGCGGATTAAAGAATGAAAGTACAAGAGAGATTATCGAAAGATACTGCAATTTGCTTGCTAACATGAAGAGATTGAGTATTGAGAAAAACAATGAAGAGTTGATCCAAAAACTTGCTGATGCTTTGCCCTATGAGACTTGGGGCACATATCTCATGATGCTTAGAAACAAGAAAGGTTTTAGCAGTTTGACACTCAGCAAATTCATTGAGAAGTTGGAAGCTCAAGAGATGGAGCAACGAAAGATTATTCGAATGAAAGACTTCGATGGTGAACAGGATATTGGGTTGTATTACAAAGCAGGGGTGAATGAGAAGTCTACAAATTTATCTCCGAAAATAGAAACTGCTTACAATGTCAAGAATTCTCCTGGAAGTTCATCATCAGGATCAAACAGCAAAACAAGTTTTACATCATTTCCATCATTTGATCCAAATGTGTCAACAACAAGGAATGGCAAAAAGATTCAATGCAACATTGTGTTGAACATTGAAAATGATCAGGAATTTTCTGAAGAGTTAGCAAAAAGTCATATGTCTTTATTGGTGTTGATGCAGATTTTGTGTCCGATGCTTGTCGAATAGATTAGTTATTATTTTACGCTGAATTTGTAATAGTTAGTGAAACGGTCTATCGAACGTGTATAGACCCGCTCTTTTGAAGTGGTCAAACTAGAGGGTTATTCGGTTGACCGTGTGGGTTTTGCTAGACAAACAGTTAGATTATGGTTGTATAATGTTTTGTGTCGAAGGATAAGGCATCGAAGGATTGTGTATATCCTTCGATGAGCTCGAAAGATATCATTCGATGGATATAGATGGACTTCGAAGGATATGCCATCCTTCGAAGTATATGTGGATCCTTCGATGGCTTTGTGATCGACAGATGATCTATCGATCGGTCTGTTAGATCCTTCGACCATACAACCTGTGTTGGGTATAAATACCAACACTTTGTCATTTGCAAAACAAGGAGATTGGAGGAGGTTTGAGACCTCACCGGGAGAGATCACCACTTGGTCTCTCCCCGGATGTATACTTCTTTGGTATGGTTCGGTTAGCTTGTTAATCGGGCCGATTTGTAATGTTATACTACCGGATTAATACAAAGTTGTTTGTTTATCATCTCTAATCTTCCCGTGTATGAACATAATCACTCGAATCACGGTTTCGGTCACGAAACCCGGTCCTACAATTGGTATCAGAGCCATGGTGCCCGATTTAGTAAATCTAACCGTTTACTAAATCACATGTGCTCTAGATCTGTGATTTCCGTGATTTTTGTTCAAGAAGAAAAGTTGGGTGAAAATGAGAAAAACTCAGATCTGGACCCGAATATTCAGATCTGTGCTGAAACGAGTGTTGGGTTTTATGTTTTTCACCTAAATATTTGTCACACCCCGACTTTCCACGTGTCACCGGTGGGCCCGGTGGGGGAGTATCGTGACGTGGTTGGCAACATAATAGTCAAACAACACAATATTAATATGCACAGCGGAAGCAATTGAAAATATAATACAACCGAATTTATTATTGTAATATCAAATACCACAATATTCGGAGGTTTATCCACAGAAGGATCGAGCATAAAATGGAAACAATAGTTCAACAGACTTTAGGCATCTAAGCTTGCGAGACTCTTTAATGATGCTAGGAGTAGCCAGCCAATTCCGATTAGTACCTGCACTTAGCCTTTTTGGAAAATACGTCAGTTTACACTGGTAAATACTATCAACCGACTCATTTTGAAAATGATTTAAAATTGGTTTGGATGCACATGGCATAAATGTTTTATAATTTGATTAAAATGCACAGAGGCAAAATTAACCTTTTATAACTTGGGATAATTATTTAAATATAATACTTGTATGGATTTACATGTTCCTCATGCGTTCAGTAGCCCGGATCGAGCCGGGTTAAAGATCAATAGACACACCACAGGTATAATGCCCACAAGGTTGATTCCTTAAGGTGGGATACCAGTTTTTACATAGGCAGCTGTCAGGTGTACGCCTACACCCCGTGCTTAGGTCGTGGCCATTTCATGAATGATGCCAAGGATATCCGGGACATGGTCATTAACCCCCCAAAGGCTTTAAGCAAACAAAACAATATTAAACGAGGCATCTCAATACTTTAATTATCATACATTCAATCAAAGATTCAACGCCCCGACCAAGCGGTATTTTATATACCGTACCCCAAGCCCGTATAGGGAAAATAAGTTAAAAGTATTTACCTGAGCTAAATATAAATTCAATCCCAGCCGTATCAAATCAGCAAGTACAGATAGCTTTTACTGGGCTCCTAAATCTGGAACGAAGGTTTATAATAACCTATTAGAATCCTAACGGGTCTTTAGTTAAGCTTAAGCTTAGACCGGCTAGTTTCAAAGATACGGTTCGTACGCACGATTAAGCGATGACCGGATAGAATGTGATTTAGACCCTACAAGTTCAGAGACTTGTTTAATATGGGTATTTCATGCACACTCTGGATTTTGAGATAAAACCGATAAGGTTTGACCCGTTTCGGCTAATTTATGTAAACTAGTTACATAAACCGAACCGAACGCGCAAAAGGCGTGACGGGTAATCATAAGAGTCCTAACCAGGTTTCCTAAGTTAATATGCCTCAAATATGTTGTGACATCAGTAAGATGTCTTTTATTATGCCCGAAACGAATTTAATCACAAACTATGCCCCGTAGGGGTAGTTTGGTAATTTCACATAAGCCGAAAAGCTCAAAACTGAAGTCTGAGTTTATCAACCTTTGCTTACTGTTAAAATATTATAATTTTCCTCAAATATAAGTAGATATCACCCTTGGTATGTTTAAAATACTCTTAGTACATACTATGCGTTAAAAACGCTTATTTAGGCGATTAAAAGCCGTTTACGGGTTCGATAGATAAAGCTGATATTTTTACCATTCCATAAGGCTTAAAATAAATGATTTATCATTTAAGATCAGTAGCAAAAGGTTTGGAGTCGTTTAGATATGTAAAACTCATTTTTATAGCCCGTAAGGGCAAAACCGACAATTACCGGATTAAGCCTACGACTATAAGTTATGCTCAGCCTAAAATTTATTAAAAATCTTTAAAAATCCCAAAATAAAATATTACATCAGTGGGTAAAAGATTTGGTATCAAAAAGTAGGCTTAACTAGGCTATACGCTAATTACGCCGTTTTATTAACATAAAGCTTTAATTTTTACGCTAACGAGCATAACTCTTATTCTACACCTCAAACTGATGTCAAACTTTGCATACAAGCTTATATATCAGTAATTAAGGTTTCTACTCTTTTACATTTTCATAAATCACGTTTTAAGGTAAAAAGGGCATAATGGTCAACATATGAGCAATTAACGGAATCATGCATATTAATTGGATAACTAATGATCCGAGGTGTATAATCACAGAGGATTATACTAGCATGTAACCTGGTCCAAATGAAGCTCTAAGGTATTTCTAAAACATACCATAACGGGTCAGAACTGAAAGTCGAAGTATAAGTCAAACTATGCGACTTTCGGTTCCGAACCGGGTCTAAACAGGAAATTGTCGGGTTGAACATGTTTAGACATGTTCTTACACTAATTACCAAGTTATATTAATGATCAAACAGGTTGTAAGTGTTCTGCATTGCTAATTATGCATAAATTTGAAATTAATTATCCTGTTGACTTTTTATTAACAAGTTTGACCCGACATTTGACCTAGTTAGAGTGGGAATCAGAGGGTGCCCTTTTAAGGGTTTAATGCCCACATAATATAACAAAATTCGAATCGTTAAAAATTTTACCGAGCCTCGTGTTGACTGCGTTGACCAGCAGTTGACCACGTTTGACCGATGTTGACCAGGTTTGACCGAACCCAAAACTGAACCGAGGCACTAACATGACTCAAAACTTCCCCTTGACCAGTTTTGACCACGTTTGACCTGTTGACCAAGTTGAACCGAGCCCGAGAGCGTCCCGAACTTAAATTTTTCACCCGAGTCGAAAGTGGATCGATGGACTCTACAGGTCACTAGGAGTCCACAAATATATTTTTCGTCGAAAACTGATGGCTGGAAATCGCCAGAACCATGTCAGAAGTCGAGCCCGAGAGCGTCTCGAACTTAAATTTTTCACCCGAGTCGAAAGTGGTTCGATGGACTCTACAGGTCACTAGGAGTCCAAAAATATATTTTTCATCGAAAACTGATGGCTGGAACTCGCCAGAACCATGTCAGGAGTCGAGATTTCGCCGGAGAATAGAATTTCTTGAAACTTTGCAGGAATGCTCCTAAAGTCCCGATCGAAGCATCTGCAAAGTCAAAAGTTCAAAACGGACTCGCCGGAATTTGACCGGAATGTCGCCGGAGTTGCCATAGAGCTCAAACCGCTAAGAATTAGCTAAAACTAACCACACCACGCGATCCGGAACGTCGGATATAGTCGAAAAAGTGTACTCTTGGCCGGAAAACGGCCGCCGGAAAAGTCGCCGGTCGCCGGAAAGTTTCTAGAGAGAGAGAGAGAGTTTTAGAGAGAGAAAGAGATGTGAAATAATGATTTTTATTTATTTATTATTTTTTTTTATCATTTATATAGTGGAGGTTTTGTGGGCTTGGGCCCAAGGCCCACAAGCCCGTCTTCGCACCCGAACATCATGGAAGCATCGTAGAGCATAATATTAATACTAAAATACGCAAATTAGGATCGGTAGTCGATGTTTGCGTGTTCGTTCGTCGGTTGCGTAAAAATCGCGAGTAATTAAATTGTTGACGTTTTTAACCCCTCGTATACGAATATTGCCATAACTTTCTCATACCTTAACGAAACCTTGTGAAATTTTTATCACACATTCTTGTGAGTATAATTAAGCATTACAAAGCTTCGGGTTCGCTAAAAGGTCACTCAGAGGTATACCTTTAAACATGTTGACACATTTAACCCCTGTAGTTTGTAATTCCTCACTTTCTGTCACAATTGGCTTCGTACGATCCATGATTTATTCGGTTGAGGTTATGAACATCATGTAGGGTTACTGTAAAGTATATTTATCCCTTGTTGACATTTTGAACCCTTATACTCACATACTTTCCATGTTTGTCAACTTTAGTCCCTCTAAATATAATTTCACACGTTCAAGCTTATGACACGTGTCAATACATTATAGGATGTGAATTTTCGAGGTGTTACATCCTCACCCCCTTAAAAGAAATCTCGACCTCGAGATTTGCTAAAATGATGGAAGTACTTTTTGTCGCATAATGGACTTAACTTCCACAACATATCTAGAGTCTTTCCAAGCTCCTAAAGTGACTCCTATATTAGGTACATATATCCTTTTTGGAGCTTCTTAACCTGTCGATCCTTAATCGATACAGGATGCTCATCACATTATAAATTTGCATAACATTATGTGATAGTGCTTCTTGACATATTGGCGAAACACACCTTTCAGTCACTAGTGTGTAATGTATTGCGAGCTCCGCCAAGCTCCTTAAATAGGTTTCAGCTTATAAGCTACCTGATCTTGATACATTCGATTTCCTTCGAATGATTCTATATATATTCAGAGCTTAACTAGCCTGATAATTTAACAGATTTGGCACACCCTTTCTGGGTGATATCTATTGTTGAACCTTATTCCTAAATCAAGAATTTAGGAGGTTTGCTATTTTCATTCATCCTTGATTTTCTGCCGAATTCTGGCATCTTACAGATGATTATGAATTCGCGTGATCTTATTTGTTGTTTCCAATGCAACTTTCAGATCCCGATAATTGGACTTACCAATCTATTGTCCTAACAATAGATGTTTAACATTCCATTTATACAAGGTCTCCAAAGGAGTAGCCTTGATACTTATATATCAACTATTATAGGAAAGCTTATCTTAAGGTGAGATGGTTATTCCAACCACTGCTTAACAAATTTTAAAGAATAGCTAATCCTTACAGCTAGTCGAACAAATCGACGATCCTGGGCAGTTGATGGAAAATTCTTAATTGTTGCCTAACTAGGGTTGCGGTAAAAATGCATAAGCAAAAAGAACCATCTTTCATAATTAACTATACCGAATCCTCAGGATATTGAGTTAGGCTATATGAACCCTCTATTTTAAAACTTAGTTAATCAGGGTTTCGATTCTTCCAATGATGGTGCTAGCCGTCTTGAAGATTTCATAATAATACCGCCTTAAATGGGATATAAACCTTAACTCTACCTGCCCCTCAGGGGTAAACAGGGTAATCTTAGGAGAAGATAATTAAGGTACAAGGAGGTTACAGAGATTTTACAAATCTCAGGCTCCAACTTATCCATCATTGCTTGTGTCAATTAAGTGACACACTTATGTTACTAGTCCACGAATTCCTTAATCGGGAACATATACTTGGATAATTCCATTCTGGATATCTTCTTTGAATACTACTAGTCGACTTTGGTACAATATGACCATTGGGATATCTCAGGGGTTCCATGCATTAAACCTCCATACTGATCAGGCATGGAAGCAATCTATGGGACACACTAGGATACGCCAATCCTCATATGGCACTTTTATCAAACATAGTTTGGCATTCGCAGTCGATAGAAAACAATGAGAGAATAATAAAATAAAATAAAGGAATATATATTGTCGTACTCTATTCGAAGAAAGAGTACTCTTAGATTTTTCAGAAGGATCCCTTGCCGATACTTAGAAGAATCGGTTACTATGATTTCCTTGGTAAGTTATACCTTGTGGATAATATAAAAGTTTGCTAAGCTTATGGTTTATGAAGATTTATTATTGCCTGTATTAAATCAGGACACTTAGCAGAAATTATCATTGGTAAATGATAAGGAATGTACTTGATGACATCGTCAACTGCCTCTTGGCATTCATCAGGTGAGTTCAGGCGTTTCCTTTCTTAGCCTTTCCAGGCTTAGCTGCACCTTCTTTGGCAGCTTTATGGTATCTAGTTCTAATGCGGCCTTACCCACCACAGTCGTAACAGACTGCATTCTTTATATCCCTATATTCATGGGAAAATGATGACCCGTTCCTTTGCAGATGCCACACTGCTTTGGTCCTTCCAACTGCTGCGTCAACCACAGCTTGGAGATTAACTCCATTAATATTGAGGTTTACGTTTGTAGTTTTATTAACTTTCATCGCCTTAATAGTATTACGACTGTCGTCTACCTCATCCCAATTTTCCATACTTGAAACTTGGTACTAATCACCAAAATTTAACAATTATTGGTCATCATCCTGATGACCCGACTTAGATTAGCCACGGCATTCATAAACCGTATGGGCTATTCTGTTTCGAACATTCCTAGTGAATGTTATTTGAATGTATATCCATTATATTTAGCCTAGGTCACAAAAGGACCATCAATGGCATTCAAGGTTTGGAGTGAGTCCAATACCTGCTTGACAGGGGACCATAATGTCACAATTGTCTTTGTCACAAGGAGGATTATAAATAGCTCAAAGGCTAGCCTTACATGACTTTGGTTATATATATGCATATATGGCGTAGAAGCCTGTCGCGAGGGACGTAGAAAGATATGGCATAAAGTCTAGTCATGAAGGATATAAGTAATCATATGGCGCGAAGGCCTTGTCATAATGACATTCAGATACGGCACAAATGGCCTTGTCTCTATGAAGTTATATGATATGGCACTAAGGCCTGTCACCAGGGATGTTAACATTTAGTATGTTAACTTGACACGAACGACTAATTATAGCACGGAGGCTTGTTATGGGTGACTTGAAATATAACTTATGGATTTGTCACAATGACATCAATTCATAGGCTGCAATCCTATTAGATCAGGAGTTTTAAGGCTTGAACATAGTTCTTCACCTTTGGACAGGGAGTCATAGACTACAACTGTCATCGTCTTGAAAGGCGATTCACTTAACAGAAAGGTAAACCAATTAACATCACTAATGGATGTCTATATATAATTATAGTATCTAATGATATTAGTCATGATCACCTCGATCATATTGACTATTAGGTTTGGGTATAATCCCACCATTTTGAATAGGGGATCATAAAGATCACCCCTGTTTTGTCTTATCAGCAATAGAGTATAGTATAGCCCGTAGGCATTTCATCACTAGGGATGCCAATATTATGAATTTTTGATCATCATACTGATGATACTAGTCAGGATCGCAATGATCACATGGACTATGGGATTTAAGCGTAGCTCACCCCCTTGGGCAAAGAATCACAAAAGATTACAATTGCCTTGACTTAATTTAACAATATAATATAGCCCTTAGGCAAAACATCTTTGGGGATGTTTAAATTTTAATCATCGTACTGATGATTTTAGTCATGATCGCATTGATCATATAAACTATTAGGCTTGAGCACAGCTCGCTACCTTAAATAGGGGATCGTAGAGATCACAATGTTTGTGTCACAATGGACAATATAACATGGCCCGTAGGCGAAACATCACTAATGGATGTTTATAATAGGTTCATCGTATTAGATGATATAAGTCATTATTTTATTAATCATATTGACTATTTGGCTTGAGCATAGCTCACCACCTTAAACAAGGAATCATAAAGATCAAAATGTCAATGTCTCAAATGGACCATTTATTATAGCCCGTAGGCATAACATCACTAAAGGATGTTAAATAATATAATCATCGTATTAGATGATATTAGTCATGATCGCGTTGATCATATAGACTATTATGTTTGGACATAGTCCAATATTTTAGACAGGAGGTCAAAGACCACCACTGTCGTTGTCTTATCGGACAACAAGTTTAGCCCGTAGGCACTTCATCACTAACGGATGTTTATAATATGATCATTTTATAGGGTGATATAAGCCATGATTCCTAGGCTAGATAAGGGAATTGGAAGAATCCAATATAAGGATGACTGTGGTGATTTTCTCGAATCATATTTGTCAAGAGTGCTAACACGTTCTTAAGTGTTAACAAGGATCTGAATCCCTTGAGTAGGTTTCACCATCTTGGCCGCGTAGGCTAGGTTTCACCTTTAAGATTCTTTTTAAAATGCATACCGACAGGGAAGGAAGGATATTTATTTTATTCAGGATTTTTATCATAATCCTAATTTATAAGTTAATAATAGCACAAATGGCCTAGTCGCGTAGACAAGTTTAATTTATAAGCCATGATTTCAGAGAATCGCGGCATTAAGGTTTGAATCAAAGTTCATTACCTTTACCTGACAGGGAGCTATAGGCTACCACTGTCTTTAGTCTCAGAGGACATCAACTATAGCCCGTAGGCACTTCCCTTCTAAGGGATGTTTATTACGGAATTGCCCCTTAGGGAAATTCATTAACCATGGTAAGCAGAGACCATATTTGGTTAATTTATTAATCATATTTATTCAGGATTTCTATTATAATTTATCCTAATTATAAAACATTAACAGTTTTATTAGTGGCACTTAATGGCCTGGTCACATGGACATTTATAAAGTATAAGCTTATGATTTCAGAGAATCAAAGCACGAAAGTATATTGGCACAATAGGCCTAGTCACAAGGACAATTATAAATTTTAAGCTATGATTTCAGAGAATCAGAGCATGAAAGTATATGGGCACAATAGGCCTAGTCACAAGGACAATTATAAATTATATGCTAGGATTTCAGAGAATCAAAGCATGAAGGTTTGAACATAGTTCATTACCTTTTTCGGACAGGGAGTCATCGCTACCACTGTCTTTTGGCTCATATAGAAATGAGCAAGGCCCGTAGGCACTATATTACCACGTATGGTTAAAATATGATCATCTTAATTGATGATTTAACCCATGATTCAGAGATCATTAAGTTGGGTTAGGGATCTTTTGAAGAATCCATATATAAGAATGACGTGGGTGATTTTAACGAATCACGGCTGCCAGGAGTGTTAACATGTTTTCAGATGTTAACTGGAATCTGAATCTTTTAAACAGGTCTTACCATCTTGGCCAGGTCTTATAATGACACTCAGGCTAGGTTTCACTCTTAAGATTCTTAATTAATGGTTTGAATCTTTTTAACAGGTCTTACCATCTTGGCCTGGTCTTATAATTGACCCAAAGGCTAGGTTTCACACTTAAGATTCTTAATTTAATTAACGCAGAACAATTTTAAATTGAGGTGTTAATATGGATCTGAATCTAATTATGGAACTACCATCTTGGCCCGGTCTTAAAATGACACGTGACTAGGTCTTGTCCTTTTTAGAATTTGCCATTTTATTACAATGGTAGATCTTATAAAAGAAAATGTTATTTTCCATTCATTTAATATTCTTATTTAGGATGAAAGTTTAAACTTAATCATTCCACTATCAAAAAAAAAAAAAAAAAAAGTATAAAGTTGCCCTAAGCGGGACTTGAAAGGAATAATGTTGTCCTCGTAGGGACTGAAAGATAATTATGTCCATATGAGGACTATTAAGGAAACGATCTTCAGTAAAAGGAGTTTCTTCTTCATTTTATTTCTGAATGTTTTCTCCTTGTATGCTCGTTTCATTCTAGCCGCGGTACGAAGCTCAGCATTTCAAGGCTCCAGATGTGGAGAATTCATATTACGGCTTCTTCGCTTGGCGACGTATCCAATATATATATATATATAAATTTGGAAGCAAAAATTTCCAGATTAGGATTGAGAATAACCCTATGTTAAGTCTAGACTCAGAAGTTTAGATATGTGAAATTGTGTAACTGAGATTAAACACAAAAGGCTAGTGTTTAATTCACTCAGTGTTGGCTCTGATACCAACCTGTCACACCCCGACTTTCCACGTGTCACCGGTGGGCCCGGTGGGGGAGTATCGTGACGTGGTTGGCAACATAATAGTCAAACAACACAATATTAATATGCACAGCGGAAGCAATTGAAAATATAATACAACCGAATTTATTATTGTAATATCAAATACCACAATATTCGGAGGTTTATCCACAGAAGGATCGAGCATAAAATGGAAACAATAGTTCAACAGACTTTAGGCATCTAAGCTTGCGAGACTCTTTAATGATGCTAGGAGTAGCCAGCCAATTCCGATTAGTACCTGCACTTAGCCTTTTTGGAAAATACGTCAGTTTACACTGGTAAATACTATCAACCGACTCATTTTGAAAATGATTTAAAATTGGTTTGGATGCACATGGCATAAATGTTTTATAATTTGATTAAAATGCACAGAGGCAAAATTAACCTTTTATAACTTGGGATAATTATTTAAATATAATACTTGTATGGATTTACATGTTCCTCATGCGTTCAGTAGCCCGGATCGAGCCGGGTTAAAGATCAATAGACACACCACAGGTATAATGCCCACAAGGTTGATTCCTTAAGGTGGGATACCAGTTTTTACATAGGCAGCTGTCAGGTGTACGCCTACACCCCGTGCTTAGGTCGTGGCCATTTCATGAATGATGCCAAGGATATCCGGGACATGGTCATTAACCCCCCAAAGGCTTTAAGCAAACAAAACAATATTAAACGAGGCATCTCAATACTTTAATTATCATACATTCAATCAAAGATTCAACGCCCCGACCAAGCGGTATTTTATATACCGTACCCCAAGCCCGTATAGGGAAAATAAGTTAAAAGTATTTACCTGAGCTAAATATAAATTCAATCCCAGCCGTATCAAATCAGCAAGTACAGATAGCTTTTACTGGGCTCCTAAATCTGGAACGAAGGTTTATAATAACCTATTAGAATCCTAACGGGTCTTTAGTTAAGCTTAAGCTTAGACCGGCTAGTTTCAAAGATACGGTTCGTACGCACGATTAAGCGATGACCGGATAGAATGTGATTTAGACCCTACAAGTTCAGAGACTTGTTTAATATGGGTATTTCATGCACACTCTGGATTTTGAGATAAAACCGATAAGGTTTGACCCGTTTCGGCTAATTTATGTAAACTAGTTACATAAACCGAACCGAACGCGCAAAAGGCGTGACGGGTAATCATAAGAGTCCTAACCAGGTTTCCTAAGTTAATATGCCTCAAATATGTTGTGACATCAGTAAGATGTCTTTTATTATGCCCGAAACGAATTTAATCGCAAACTATGCCCCGTAGGGGTAGTTTGGTAATTTCACATAAGCCGAAAAGCTCAAAACTGAAGTCTGAGTTTATCAACCTTTGCTTACTGTTAAAATATTATAATTTTCCTCAAATATCAGTAGATATCACCCTTGGTATGTTTAAAATACTCTTAGTACATACTATGCGTTAAAAACGCTTATTTAGGCGATTAAAAGCCGTTTACGGGTTCGATAGATAAAGCTGATATTTTTACCATTCCAGAAGGCTTAAAATAAATGATTTATCATTTAAGATCAGTAGCAAAAGGTTTGGAGTCGTTTAGATATGTAAAACTCATTTTTATAGCCCGTAAGGGCAAAACCGACAATTACCGGATTAAGCCTACGACTATAAGTTATGCTCAGCCTAAAATTTATTAAAAATCTTTAAAAATCCCAAAATAAAATATTACATCAGTGGGTAAAAGATTTGGTATCAAAAAGTAGGCTTAACTAGGCTATACGCTAATTACGCCGTTTTATTAACATAAAGCTTTAATTTTTACGCTAACGAGCATAACTCTTATTCTACACCTCAAACTGATGTCAAACTTTGCATACAAGCTTATATATCAGTAATTAAGGTTTCTACTCTTTTACATTTTCATAAATCACGTTTTAAGGTAAAAAGGGCATAATGGTCAACATATGAGCAATTAACGGAATCATGCATATTAATTGGATAACTAATGATCCGAGGTGTATAATCACAGAGGATTATACTAGCATGTAACCTGGTCCAAATGAAGCTCTAAGGTATTTCTAAAACATACCATAACGGGTCAGAACTGAAAGTCGAAGTATAAGTCAAACTATGCGACTTTCGGTTCCGAACCGGGTCTAAACAGGAAATTGTCGGGTTGAACATGTTTAGACATGTTCTTACACTAATTACCAAGTTATATTAATGATCAAACAGGTTGTAAGTGTTCTGCATTGCTAATTATGCATAAATTTGAAATTAATTATCCTGTTGACTTTTTATTAACAAGTTTGACCCGACATTTGACCTAGTTAGAGTGGGAATCAGATGGTGCCCTTTTAAGGGTTTAATGCCCACATAATATAACAAAATTCGAATCGTTAAAAATTTTACCGAGCCTCGTGTTGACTGCGTTGACCAGCAGTTGACCACGTTTGACCGATGTTGACCAGGTTTGACCGAACCCAAAACTGAACCGAGGCACTAACATGACTCAAAACTTCCCCTTGACCAGTTTTGACCACGTTTGACCTGTTGACCAAGTTGAACCGAGCCCAAGAGCGTCCCGAACTTAAATTTTTCACCCGAGTCGAAAGTGGATCGATGGACTCTACAGGTCACTAGGAGTCCACAAATATATTTTTCGTCGAAAACTGATGGCTGGAAATCGCCAGAACCATGTCAGAAGTCGAGCCCGAGAGCGTCTCGAACTTAAATTTTTCACCCGAGTCGAAAGTGGTTCGATGGACTCTACAGGTCACTAGGAGTCCAAAAATATATTTTTCATCGAAAACTGATGGCTGGAACTCGCCAGAACCATGTCAGGAGTCGAGATTTCGCCGGAGAATAGAATTTCTTGAAACTTTGCAGGAATGCTCCTAAAGTCCCGATCGAAGCATCTGCAAAGTCAAAAGTTCAAAACGGACTCGCCGGAATTTGACCGGAATGTCGCCGGAGTTGCCATAGAGCTCAAACCGCTAAGAATTAGCTAAAACTAACCACACCACGCGATCCGGAACGTCGGATATAGTCGAAAAAGTGTACTCTTGGCCGGAAAACGGCCGCCGGAAAAGTCGCCGGTCGCCGGAAAGTTTCTAGAGAGAGAGAGAGAGTTTTAGAGAGAGAAAGAGATGTGAAATAATGATTTTTATTTATTTATTTTTTTTTTTATCATTTATATAGTGGAGGTTTTGTGGGCTTGGGCCCAAGGCCCACAAGCCCGTCTTCGCACCCGAACATCATGGAAGCATCGTAGAGCATAATATTAATACTAAAATACGCAAATTAGGATCGGTAGTCGATGTTTGCGTGTTCGTTCGTCGGTTGCGTAAAAATCGCGAGTAATTAAATTGTTGACGTTTTTAACCCCTCGTATACGAATATTGCCATAACTTTCTCATACCTTAACGAAACCTTGTGAAATTTTTATCACACATTCTTGTGAGTATAATTAAGCATTACAAAGCTTCGGGTTCGCTAAAAGGTCACTCAGAGGTATACCTTTAAACATGTTGACACATTTAACCCCTGTAGTTTGTAATTCCTCACTTTCTGTCACAATTGGCTTCGTACGATCCATGATTTATTCGGTTGAGGTTATGAACATCATGTAGGGTTACTGTAAAGTATATTTATCCCTTGTTGACATTTTGAACCCTTATACTCACATACTTTCCATGTTTGTCAACTTTAGTCCCTCTAAATATAATTTCACACGTTCAAGCTTATGACACGTGTCAATACATTATAGGACGTGAATTTTCGAGGTGTTACAATATTCAAGTTATCATCATCAAAAATTGTATACAAAGTGTTTTCGTCAAATCTGCATAAGAACAATCGCTGTGTTCTTGATGTTCTTGGTGGCTGCTTGAAGACCCGAAAGATGAAAAAGGTGCTCGAAAGATGAGACCTTGGGTCGAAGGATGCAGATCTGGATCGAAAGATACCAGATATTTGTGGGAACCCTCAACAACTTCGAAAGGTTCTCCTCGAAGGATATCTTTCGACCTGATCCATCTTCGAAAGATACCAGATATTTGTGGGAACCCTCAACAACATCGAAAGATACCAGATATTTGTGGGAACCCTCAACAAATTCGAAAGATGATCCTCGAAGGATATCTTTCGACCTGATCTATCTTTCGAAAAGTCTGATCCGCTCGAAGGATATCTTTCGACCTGATCCATCTTTCGAATAGTCTGATCCTTGAAGGATATCTTTCGACCCGATTGTTGCTGGGTATCGCAGTTTTGTTGCTGGATTTCGAAAATTAGAAGATGTTGTCGGCTGAATGTTTGATTTCAGCAATTTTCGGGATGTTGCGGCATGATGAAAACAAGAGATGGTGAAAACTTGATAGTTTGAAAAATGTGGGGTAGTCACGGTTACCGATGCAAATGTCAAAAATGGTGACGCGACTATTATGGGCCAAAAACAAAATGGTATGTTCACTTCCGCACGTCAATGTTTATGATTGTTACCGGTTATTCGTAAATGTTCGAAAGCATTTTGTTTATTGTCATATTCTCGCATTTGAAGACGAACGTATGAACCTAGAATGTCAATACCGGTCCTAACGAGTTCACAAAGTCTTTGGAGGGATACAAGTCGGATCCTACGGGGTACTAGGCGAAATTTCTTTATCAACTAGAATATGCAACGAAGAAATCTTTTTGTTTATTGTCATATTCTCGCATTTGGTAACGAATGAATGAACCTAGAATGTCAATACCGGTCCTAACGAGTTCACAAAGTCTTTGGAGGGATACAAGTCGGATCCAACGGGGTACTAGGGGACGTTCTTATTCAACTAGAATATGCAAAGAAGAAAGTCGTTTTCGTGATTTTTCGGAACCGAGAACATTCAATAAAGATTGACGACAGTTCCGCTTAGTGGAGGGAATTGGCGAACATTTGACGACAGTTTCTTTGAAGTGGAGAGAATCTGTTAAGGTTTAGAGATTTTACCAAAGAAATGGGGGAATAAAACGTATGATGAATTTCTTCGGTAAATTTCTAAACGCAATCACAGGTGGTAGAGTTGTGATTTTCTGGTGATACAAACGGTTCGGCGTGGAATGTTTTGCACAGACACATATTTGAGAATTTTAATTAATTCTCCAGCCAGCGTGAAGGGTTTTGCACGGAAAAATACAGGTTTCTAAAGTCTACAGTAGTTACAAAAGCGCTGTTCACTGAAGACCTGGGGAATCTTTATGAAAGCTGATAGTTCAAGACTGAAGGCCTGCAGGATTCGGTTTTGGGTTTGATGTTTCTTTGGGATTTTATAGGGATCTGGGGGTAACTCAATTCGTTGAGTTTGCAAACGATGTACTTGGTCTAGCTGACTTCCTGAGTACTGATGCTGAAGATCCGTAGTGCATTACGTGGTCAACTTCACAAAGGCGAGACAATGAGATCTGGATGTAGTTCAACTAAGCATGCTGGTTGAGCTTGCAAGGGATACACTTGGTCTAGCTGACTTTCCTGAGTGTTGATGCTGAAGATTAAAGTGCATTACTTGGTCGATTCCACAAAGACGATTTACAGAAGACAGTTCACCAGAAATCTCTATCAATGTAGTATGCTTGTATGAAATAGAGTTCTTATGACAAGATCAAGACTTGATGCAGTTCTTAAAGATTGGAACCCTTATCAAATGCCGGTTGGAGTATTGGAAGATCAGCGGAAGATCGGTCAATTGAGGAAATTGCACAACACCCAACACGGATACGCGTACTTTAAGGGGGAAATATTATACAAGGAGCGTCAAGATACTACTTACCTGGATCATCGGTCAAGGGGGAATTTGTTAACACAGAGAAGATGAATACTTGACTGAAGATCGATTGCAGTTGCATTTTCGGCATTCGACAGCAACGGACAAGGGGGAATTTGTTGATGCAGATTTTGTGTCCGATGCTTGTCGAATAGATTAGTTATTATTTTACGCTGAATTTGTAATAGTTAGTGAAACGGTCTATCGAACGTGTATAGACCCGCTCGTTTGAAGTGGTCAAACTAGAGGGTTATTCGGTTGACCGTGTGGGTTTTGCTAGACAAACAGTTAGATTATGGTTGTATAATGTTTTGTGTCGAAGGATTGTGTATATCCTTCGATGAGCTCGAAAGATATCATTCGATGGATATAGATGGACTTCGAAGGATATGCCATCCTTCGAAGTATATGTGGATCCTTCGATGGCTTTGTGATCGACAGATGATCTATCGATCGGTCTGTTAGATCCTTCGACCATACAACTTGTGTTGGGTATAAATACCAACACTTTGTCATTTGCAAAACAAGGAGATTGGAGGAGGTTTGAGACCTCACCGGGAGAGATCACCACTTGGTCTCTCCCCGGATGTATACTTCTTTGGTATGGTTCGGTTAGCTTGTTAATCGGGCCGATTTGTAATGTTATACTACCGGATTAATACAAAGTTGTTTGTTTATCATCTCTAATCTTCCCGTGTATGAACATAATCACTCGAATCACGGTTTCGGTCACGAAACCCGGTCCTACAATTGGGAACTGTTCTTGAATCTTATGGTAGTTTTGTTGCAGGTCGAATTGGGAATCCAATGTTGACAAAAGAAGATTACGACCAGATCGATGCTGAAGAGATGGAGCTGATGGACATAAAATGGTGTTTGGCCAGCGTGTTGAGGAGAGCTGAGAAATTCAAGCAAATCACTGGAAGAGATGATCTTCGTGAGGCTGGTACTTCTACTTTAGGTTTTGACAAATCTAAAGTCACTTGTTTTCGTTGCAGGGAAAAAGGACACTTCAAGAGGGAGTGTAAAAACCGCGAAGCAAGTGGAGCTCAAAATCCATTCAACAACAACAATGATTATTACCGAAAAGCAATCTACCATCAAGTTGCTCAACAACCATCTCAACAACATCAACATCAAGCACAAACTGCATATGGAATGCACATTATTGAAGATTCTAGAAAGAGAGCGTGTGCAGTGAATCAAGATTCTTTAAAGAGAGTTAATGGTAGTGCCTTGATAATAGATCAAGATGATGAAAAGTTACCTGAAGGATTTAGCTGGGAAAATTTCACTTGGGATAATTATATTCCTGATCAAGCTAAAGCTCACACAGCTTTTGTTGCCAAAGTTGAAGAAGATAGTGATGATGATCGTGAGTATTGGGCGAGAAAATTCAAAGCTGATATGAAATTGATTGCTGAGAGTGATAGTGAAGATGAAAAAGTTAAAAAGAAGAAGAAAAAGGTCAAGACTCCAGTGAGCAGTGATGACGAAGAAATTCCAGTGATCAAAAGGAAAGTAAAGGTTGAAGTTCCAAAATTCAAAGTTGATGAAGAAGTTGATGCAAAGAATATTCCAGTAAAATGTGAAAACTGTGAAGCTGTGAAGAAGCAGAACAGTACACTGATCTATAACTTGAATAGTTTGAAGGAATCTTATGATGTACTGAACAAAGCAATGAACCAATACAATCTAACTAGTGAAGAACAAGCAACAGCAATGAAGACACTTCAGGGAGCTTTTATGACGAAGCAAAAAGTGGTGAACAACTACATTGAGAAGTGTGCTGTGCTAGAACGAAAGCTGGAATTGAAAAGAATTGAGACTGAAAGAGTAAATCGATTGTTGAAAAGTTACTCATGTACTTCTTATGTCATTGACAGGATTTATCCAACTGTTGAAGGCATAAAGGCATTTGAAGAGGATGAAGTAACTGAAGAAAAGAATGATGAAAAAGTGGCTGAAGAAAAGACTCCAGAAAAGAAGAACAAGAAGAAGAGTGACACAAAGAAAAAGACTGACAAGAAAGATTCTGGTAAGAAACAAGATGTCAGTTACAACAAGTGTCCACCCCCGCTTGAAAATGGATATTCTCCGAGAAATCCAAATTCGGAGAGAGTTGAAAAAGCCACAAATTTACAGTGGGAGTCAGAGTCTAAAGTCAATTTGCCAGAAAATATTGATGTGACTTTTACATCATCTGACACTGATCATGAGTCCGAGTTAATAAAGAAAGTCGTTGATCAGGTGTTGGATAAAGATGAAACTGAGGAGTCAAAGTTGGAGTCAAATTCAGAGTCAAAGTCAGAGTCAGAGTCAAAGTCTGGTTCTGAAAGTTCGAGTTCGACAGTCAACAGTCAAAATTCTTCGGTTAAAAGAATTTACAATAAAGAATTCCTGTTATCAAAATCTAATTTGAATGACGAAACGTTTAAAGTTGCATATACTTTGAATGATTCCGACAAATTATATTCTGATGAGGAATTTCCAATAAGAGGTGTCAAAACTGAATTGATAAAAAAGGTTTTCAAACTTACAGAAATTAATATTTCTGAAATAAAAGATTTAAATCTTAATGGTAAATCTAAAACTTACACCTCAAGAGTACAACAAAGATTAAACAAGAAAAAAGGTTACAGTTCTGGTTCTGGTTTTCACAAGAAATCAAACCCTAACCGTAATTTCAAAAAGAAAGGTCTTGGATTTATTCCAACAGAAAAACAAAAAAATGAAAAATATGTTCGTGATTTTAATGCAAAAATGACATTTGTTTCAGGAACTAGCTCAGAAGAAGAAGAAAAGAAAGAATTCTGGAGACAATCGAACAAAGAATTTCTTGCAAAGAAGCAAGAAGAGATGAAAGAAACGAGAACCTGTTTCAAATGCAACAATGTTGGACATATTGCCAAAGATTGTTCAAAGGCAATACAGTCAAAACAGGGAGTTTCTCGTAACTCGAAAGACAAGAAAATTGTGTTTGAACCACTAATTGACAGAACCAAACTTTTCAAAAATTCTACTTTTGAAATTGGTGAATGTTCAAACAAGTTTTACAAGAAAAGAGCTAAATCTGACAACCAGAGATGGGTTGTTAAGAAAGTTGCTGAAAGCCCTAGCGATGATTCTGATAGGTCAAAATCAGAGGAGCTATCTTCTGGCGATGAATCTGATTTCACAAAATCAGAGGAGTCACAGGTTGAGGTAAAAGGTGAACAATCAGTGCCGATAGTGGATGATGTGAATTTTCCATCACTTCGGGCTCAAAATTTTAAAAAGAAAATTGGTAAAGTGGATATATCAAATCAATTTTATGATGATAAAAATGAATTTGATGTTGATAAAGTTTTTAACTCCAAAGTTCACCATATTTTTGGAAAAATGATTGATAGGAAGGTCAAAGGAGTTAAGGAGTTTTATGAGAAGAAGACGCAGAAAGATAAAGTTGAACCATCCCTGGTTTGTGACTGGGATGGCTCATATTATGAACAGTAAGTCTGTGGACTTGCTGGAGCTCCCAGGTTGGTAAGCGAGGAGCAGGAATCGGCATATTTCTTGAGAAATTCACAGGATGGTAACTGTGATATTTCGACTTACAAGTGGTTGAAAAGTTTTTCACTTACAAGTGGTAAATCAGGGACATTAAGTTGTACTTGATTTTCTACAAATGATATTTTGGGAACAATATGATGAACCAAGCCCCTAACCTTTAAGTGGTAAAAACAAACTTATTTTCCGAAAAAATCATTTTAATTAAAACAAACTTAAGTGTTTTGAAATCTAAATGAGAAAATAGTTTGTTGAAAGGGGGAGTTCTGATTGTTTATGCCAAGTGAATGGCGAATTGATGCAATTTGATATTGGTTGTCACTTTATTGTACAGTTTATTTTCGAATTTCCTAAAATGTGTTTGCATTTTAGGGGGAGTAAAATTTTAGAAAATCCAAAAACATTTGAAAATTTGAAAAAATAAAAAACATGATAAAATGAAAAATGAGTTTTTGTGTATAAACGAGGAAATGATAGTACATCAGTGGACTATCACAGCATGCTAAAGAATTGGAAAGTAAAAATGAGATAAACGGTCTCACTAATGATGTGCCAGTAGGTTTTTGCACATTTAGTAAATTGTGACGAGATATAAATCTAAATTTCAAACTTGCTTGTTCTGTGGGTTAACACAAACTTGGATATATAGGTAACCCCTGAAATCTTGTTTGAAAGGTCCCTTATTCTGAGATACTAGGTCTTTATGCTCAGTGATATCTGGGGTATTATCCCAGGACTTCTGCTGAAAGAAATTTCTGACCTAGTCCCCGGATAATGCTTTCTGCAAATGCTTGAAACATAGCATCGCCCTCAGCAAGCTGATGAAACAATAAAATTGATAGTCGCTGCTGTTGTAATGCAAAAGATCCTCTAAAGGGGACACACCAAAAGTCGAAGCCGTCATCTCTCTGCGTATCGAAAGATCGACCTGAGCTCTCACGGCCCTCGTACTATAATTTATTCCCCTGACAGATATCATCTGTGGTATACTCACCTGTAAGACTGAATATTGGGATCTGGATACGGGAGTATATTCAAGTAGTGGGAGACACAAATAAGTTCAAGAGCTTAAAACATTAACCTCGTATCTCGGATCAATTGAACTTTGTGTGAAAATTTAAGTGGATCAATATACTGACAATCTAGGTGAATCGTTTAGAACTTAAAATGAAATGAAGCTTAACGGTGTTAGTGATTTGTCTCATAAACTGATATGATCCTCTTGCACGAACTCACAAAAATATTGTTTGTAAATATTTCTTTACTGCATTTCATTTCATTAAAAAAATCCAAAAAGATTTTTGGTGTGTTTTAGCATAAATTTTGAAAAAGTCAAAAAGATTTTCGACGTCTGATATTGAATAGCTGATTTTCAAAATTCCAAGTGCTAAACATGATGAACAGTTGGTTTGGGAGTTTATGTTTGTTTTGATAAGAAAAATGTTACAATTTCAAGTGGTTCATCAGTATCTGATTGATTGATTGATTTGTGATAAGTTTCAAATGTTGTCTATATGCTTAAATGTTTATCATAAAACTTATGTTTGTGGTAGAGTGTTATGCAGGAAATGTCAACATTTGAGGGGGAGTGCATGTTGATAATGATGAACTTAAAGATGTCAACATAAAAGAGAAAGAAATGAAGATAGAGAGAGAGAGAAGCCCAGAGACTGATCAAGACTGAAGGTGGTAAGATACGATATTGTCAAAGACTCGATGAACGACTCGTCAACATCTGAGGGGGAGTTTGTTGGTGCACTACATTTGTCGACTTCGTCTTGTATCGAGTCGTGTAATAAAATAGATGAAACAAGTCACGAACAAGCCAGTTCAAACGAACTGGACATTCAAACGAACTGGACATTCAAACGAAGTGATCAGTTCAAACGAACTGGACCAGTTCGTATGAACTGGAGGTGCTTGTTCAAACGAAGTGGGATTTAGTATAAATAGTGGACTTGTTGTTTTCATTTGTAACTTGTCATTCCGGTAGCGAAGCTCTGCCGAAGTATCTCCAGGTCTGTAATTGTCATCAAATCAATACACGAGATAGATTTAGTGATTCTAGTGTGTATACTGCTGAAATAACACCGATACGTTTGATTCCGCCTCTCGTATTGGACGAGATCTCTTCTGAACGACTCGTTTGGTCGTGCAAACGATCCTACAACTTAACTGAGCAAATTAACTGACATTCACTCAGGGGACTATCCGAGTAACAAAAGATTAAACCACAGGGAGCAAACATGTAATTTTAAAAAGTTGGGGACCAAAAGATGAAAAAATGGCAAACCACAGGTACCATCCGAACAATTAACTCTTTTTTTACTATAACTTATTGGGTTTTTACAGCATATGCTGCTCTGTTCTATAATCAAAGAATCCTCTGTTCAAAAGATAAGTATAAGAGTTAAATGCCCGGATAGTCCCTGTGGTTTGCCTTTTTTTCACCTTTAGTCCCTAACTTTCTAAAATTACAGCTATAGTCCCCAACTTTTCAATTTTCGTTCCCGGATAGTCCCTGTGTCTAACATCAGTTAGTTTATCAAAGAGGGTGTGAAATGAAAAAAATACCCTCATCTTTTTCCTCTCCCCTCTCTCTCTAAAACCCACCACCACCGCCACCACCTTCAACCCACCACCACCTCAACCGTCATCTTCAACCCACCACCACCTCCACAGTCACCTTGAACCCACCCCACCCCCACACTTTACTGTAATACTTGAAGAACCAAAGAATCGTGTTTAGGCCGGAGCCTGTAAACGAGGGTTTGGATCTTGTAAGTGAGCTTGGAAAACAGTCCTGCAAAACAGAAAACCGTTAGGCTCGCCGCAGAGATGGGAGGGCCCCTCTGCGACCACCCTCCGGCGTGAGAATAAGTATTGGTAGAGAGAGAAAGTAGAGAGAGAAAATAGGGACGAAGGTTCAAAAAATCGTACTTGGCTTTGTACTTGAAGGAGTATTTATAGTAGTCAACTGAGATGACGTCATCCGTCCAGACGCACTTAAGTGGGGGGCTCGTCCTCGGAGGTGTTTGGTGTGGAACGGACATATCTCAGCTGCCCGTTCGTGGTGGAGTCCGGCTCGTCTCAGGAGTCATGTCCGGCCTCGGATATGTATCTTCAAGTCCCCCAGTTTGTTAAGTCTCGGTAGAGACTTAGCAAAATGTTGCTTCTGATTTTGTTTTATATGGATGACGTGTCACTGTTGGAGTGGTCTGAATCGATGACGTGGCATATTTTGAATGTTATGGGTGACTTTCATTGTTTTGACCGTCAGTCACCTACCGGTGACGGTAGCGAAACCCGTGTTGGAAATCGTGGGACGTGACGGTTGACATGATGGCCACCAACCGACTTACTTTTTTCTATAAATTTACTTTTTACTTTTTCATTTTCACCCTTTTCTTCTCCCGTCATCTTCTCTATTGTTATCCTTTTTTACCTCTTCTTCTTCTTCAGAGAAAGGTGCGTCCCTTTCTTTTTATCTTTTAAGTATGGCTCCTGGTAAGGAGAATCTTGCAGAGAGTGTGAGTGTGCTTACCCAACGTCAGTTGGATAAGTTCGTTAGGGATTACAGGATTCCTCTAAATCTTCACCCGGTCCTTCCTTCCGAAAGGGAAGCCATATATCCATTCCGTCAGGGGAAGTTTCCCTTTTATACTCGCGTCTGTAATTTCGCGAATTATAGGGTTCCTTTTTCTCGCTTCTTGATTAGGGTTCTTCTATTTTTTAGGGTTCACATTTGCCAAATTAACCCATTCGGTCTTAGCCGTATCAACCATTTTGAAATTTCTTGTCGAGCCCTAGACCAGAGACCGGACTTGAATGTTTTTCGATATTTTTATGAATTTATCACGGCCGGAGACTGGTATACATTCGCGCACCGGAAGGGTGTTCCTTCTCCGTCCTCCAGCGAGCGGTCAAGCTTGAAAAATTGGAAGGACAATTTTTTCTGGCTGGATGACCGCTGTCTACCGGAGGATATGAGGTGGCGTTTCAAAGATCAAACGATGTCTTTTGATCTTGAAGAAGACTTTGTTTTTAGTGAAAATTTAGTCCGTGCCCTGATTGAGCATAAATCCCCCATTCGTCCCCTTCCCGAGCATTTCCTTTGGTTAGGTCGAGTTAGTTTTTCCTGGGCCCAAGGGGATAGGGATTGGCCGATTATTCGCCGAAAGCGTGATCGTAAGTTCCGACCCTTTACATCCCCTTCGGCACCATTTTTTAGTTGTTTTGCTAACTTCTTCTATTTTGAAAATGCAGGTGTCATAATGTCTCTTCTGGATGCTTTGAAGGTTCCGAATATGGATGTTTTCGACTTTGATTTCGGGGAACAGGGCGAAGAGGATGTTCCTCTCATGAAGCAAGTGGTACCTTCGGCTCAACCGATTCGTCCGGAGGTTGTTCAAAATGTGACTGAGCCCTCTGCTGCCGAAGCAACTTCTTCTATTCCTCAAAATATGCCTAAACAGGTCGCTGCTGAGGCTACTTCCTCTGCTCCGAAGCCTACGAAGGAAACTGCTGGTTCGTCCGGGTCCCAGGCTGGTAAGAAATCAATTCTTGATGACGTGGATAGTGATCCGGAGGTCCGTGATTTAGATGAGGCCCTCCAATATCGACCTTCTTCCTTGAAAAGCAAGGGTGTTGTACCGGACGTGGATCTGAAGGTTCGCTCTCGTAAGAGGAAGAATGAGCCGATTCTGATACGTTCTACCGATTCTCTTCCATTGCCCAGGTCGAAGAAATCAAGGAAGGATTCTCACTCCGAGGGTAATATAATGGAAGAGCTGGACGAGCATCTTACCGGAGGTAAATTTTCTAGGGAGGAGGCCGCATTGGCTCGTAATAAACCGACCCCTACCTTTTCCGGCGGTTTTATTCCAAGTACCGAGGCAGAAAATATGGAGACGGAGATTCCGGAGATTTCGAGCAAGGAGAAGGGAAAAGCTCATGGTGAACCCAAGGTGGTGACTTTTTCAGGTACGATGCTGGACTCATCTTTAGGTCCGGACCGCTTTATCGAAGATGAGGAAGACCAAGTGTCTTCTCTCCCTTCATCTTGGTTCGGACCTGAGTTGTTGTCCTTTTTTCGATATGCAGATTTGTTCTCGGATGATATGGATATCGATCCGGCGACTGCTGAGGACAAGTTCATTCCTGATTGGGATGTTCGGAACAAGGACTCAGTGATGGATGCTCTGGTTGCAAAAGCTCTCCTTTTGAACATAAATACTCCGATAGACTACGCCAGAAGCCGGAAGATGAAGAACCCAGATCTAAGTGCTGCGGTTTTGACTAACCAAGCCCAGTCAAACATTTTTGTGACGGAGCTCTATCGGCGATGGGTTGAAGCGGAGTCAGTACAGGAGAACTTAGAGAAGGAGACTCGCTCCTTAAAGCGCAAGATTCAGAGGAGTCCGGAGGCGGAGAAGAAGGTTGTCCAGCTTTCCCAAGAACTACAGTCCCAGCAAGAGAAGATTAAGTCTTTGACTAGCCAGAATCTATCTTCTCAAGCGGCTGCTGCCTCTGCTGCGGAGGACCGCGATAAGATTGCGGCTGAGTTAAAGAGCTTCTCCGAATCCATGAAGCAGAAAGATGATCAGCATAAGGAGGTTTTGGCGAAGATGGATGTATCTTTTGAGAATGCCCGCGTAGCTTATGCGAACATGGTGGCTGGTACGCTCCTTCTTTCCTTTTTCGACTTGTGCTTTTACTTTTGCTATTTTTTCTAACTCTTTCGGCAGAGCGGGACGTGCTCAAATCAGAGGAAGCTGATTTAAAGATGCAGGTTGAGGAAATGAAAGGTCGTGAAAAGGAGGTGGAAGCGGAGAATGCTTCTCTGAAAGCCAGGGTGGAGGAGCTTCAAGCAACAAAGATTTGGATGCTTTCAGAGGGGGCCAAGCTTCTGGCAAAGAACATCCATAAGGGTCCGGAAATGACTGCGGCCGTGGCCGCAGTTAATAATGCAATGAGCTCTATTGGTATCAATTATGGCCTTCACCAGGGATATGTCCATGCTTTGCAGAAGAAGACCCGTTATAAAGATGTTCCATCGTTGAATCGCAATGCTACGGAAGAGCTAAATGCGGCAGTTGCTTGCTTCGATACTCTTAAATTTCCGGTGATTGAAGACCTTCCGAAGCTTGTCAACGCGCCCCTTTCTGAAATTAAGGAAGCTCTGCTTTTTGCAAACGATGATTCCTCGAAGAAGTAAGGTGGACATGCCCGGCAATTTGGGGTATGCACCTTGGAAGTTTATGATTTTTAGCTCTTTGACAGGTGGACATGTCCGGCAATTTGGGGCATGCACCTTATTTTGGATGAATGTAATGATGCTTTTACTTATGTTAGACAATTATCCTTTGTAAATGATTTTGTAATTTCCGGTTAATACAAGTCCGGTAATTTTTGATGTAATCACCTGTTTATACATGCGTCCATGTTTTGTGTTTTATATTTTCTTTTTTCTTGAACGTTCATTTTAAAGGCGTGGATCCGATTTATTTCATTTTGTTAGGATAATTTTTAAATGAAGGAAAAGCACGAACGAGGCCAGTTCGTCCTTACCTTTTAGGGTTAGCATCCCTAGTTCGGCCGAAAATTATACTTGTGTTGCAACGTTGTTAAAGACAGAAAATTTTATTATTCTATTTTCTTATCCGGAGTTATGCTTCTCCGATTGACATAGTAAAAACATTTTATGTAATCCGTGGGTAAAACCCTCCACGGTCTTTGGAATTTATAATTCGTTCGGTGCGGGCACAACCATCCGCGTTACAGGGAAATAAAAAGAGTGACGGAGGCCGTAGCTTCCGTATTACAATCTTATTTTAAAATAAGAAACTTTTTAAAGAAAACACTTCTTTAGGTGAGCTCCATTCCAGGTGCGCGGGACGAGGGTCCCGTCCATTTTCTTGAGCGTATATGCACCGTCTTTTCCTGCCGTGTTGATTAGGTAGGGACCCTCCCATTTCGGAGCCATCTTTCCAGTACCTTCGGCCAAGCTGGCTTCATTGCTCCGCATGACGTAGTCTCCGATCTTGAACCGGACCTCCTTTACTTTTGAGTTGTAGTGCTTTTCCAACTCTTTTTTGTACTTCGCTTCTCGGATGGCCGCAAGTTCTCTACGATCTTCGACCAGGTCAAGATTCAGACGGAGTTCTTGTTCATTCTCTTCCTGATTCAGTTGCATTCGAGGGGTGGGTATCCCTACTTCAGCAGGAATGACCGCTTCGGTACCGTATGTCAAGCTGAAGGGAGTTTCCCTATTGCTTGTTTTTGGCATCGTCCGGTGAGCCCAAAGGACGTGGGGAAGTTCATCTGCCCATGAAACGCCTTCTTTTCCCAAGCGCTTTTTAATGCCCTCCACAATGCTGCGGTTGGCTCTTTCAACTTGCCCGTTGGCTTGGAGATGGGCTACCGAAGCAAAATTTTGTTCGATTTGCATTCTTTCGCACCATGTCTTGAATGGTTTTTCTGCAAACTGCTTCCCATTATCACTGACTATACAGAGCGGCATTCCATATCTGCATACTATGTTTTCCCAGACAAACCTCAGCACTTGATCTCCTGTGATGGTCCAGAGGGGTTTGGCTTCGATCCATTTTGTGAAATAGTCGATGGCAACCAACAGGAACCTTACCCCTCCGGTGGAAACAGGAAAAGGACCCACAATGTCAATCCCCCATTTCTGAAACGGCCATGCCGAGGTTACAGGAACGAGGTTGTTTTTAGCTCGGTGACTAATGGGAGCGTGCCGCTGGCAATCTTCACATGATTGTAACTCATTAACCGCGCTTTGATGCATACCCGGCCAGAAGTATCCGGCGTTCATAACTTTAGCTATGACCATCCTTGGTCCGGAGTGGATGCCACATATTCCCCAGTGGATTTCTCTTATGACATAGCTGGCTTCCTCTGGTGTTAGGCATTTCAAGAGCGGACCTAAGAAGGTCTTTCGGTAAAGTTGCCCATCGTGAATCTGATACTGCAACGCCTTTACCTTTAACTTCCGGGCCTGAGCTTTGTCTTCTGGGAGCGTCCCTTCTTTCAAGTAATCCACAATCGGAGTCATCCAGGGTTTTTCTGTCACGGAGATTGACATGACCGACCCCGTCTGTTGGATGGCCGGGGCTTGCAAAGTTTCGACTAAAACTTCTTCGGATAAGTGACAGAATGCTACGGATGCAAGCTTGCTTAAGGCATCAGCCTTTTTGTTCTTACTCCGCGGTATGTGTACTATCTTGCAAGAATCAAAAGAGGAGATTAAACTGTTGACTTGCTGGAGATACCGAACCATGTTATCCTCTCGTGCTTCGTACTCTCCGCTGACTTGATTGGCTACCAATAATGAATCAGCATGTGCCAGTACGGAGGTTGCACCGGCCTTGGCCGCGGTTTGGAGTCCTGCAAGAAGAGCCTCATACTCTGCTTCATTGTTTGAGGTTTTAAACTCGAACCGCAGTGCATATGTGTATTATATCCCTTCTGGATCTATTAGGATTAACCCGGCTCCCGATCCTTCTTTGTTGGAGGCTCCATCCGTATATAGGTTCCATACCCTTGGCATAGTAGATTTTTCTTTGGTGCTTTCTCCGGTTGGTACTTCCGTGAGGAAATCTGCCACCGCCTGGCCTTTTACCGGACCTCTGGTTTGATAGGTGATATCGAAAGCGCTGAGTTCTATTGCCCACTTAGTGAGGCGTCCGGAGACCTCTGGTTTTCTGAGAACTTGTTGGATCTGGAGGTCAGTCTGCACTTCTATATTGAAAGCTTGAAAGTACCTTCGGAGACGCCTAGAGGCGTGTACTAAGGCGAGCGCCAACTTCTCAATCATCGGGTACCGAGTTTCATAATCTTTCAGGATGCGGCTTACGTAGTAGACAAGAATTTGTGCTTGATTCCGATGCACTACAAGTACTGCACTGATAGCGAAATGAGAGGCGGAGAGATAAACTGTGACGGTTTCTCCAGTGATTGGTGCGGTCAAAGTGGGTAAGGACCCAAGACAAACTTTCAATTCTTGGAACGCAGAATCAGCCTCCGGTGTCCATTCTATTTGACCTTTTCCAGTTCGCTTTTTTAAGACATTCATGAAAGGGATGGTGCGATCAGCTGCTTTTGAGACGAATCGATGGAGGGCTACCAGTTTTCCATTCAATGATTGGATCTCTTTAACCGTTTTCGGAGGCTGCATGGAGACTACCGCTTTGATTTTATCCGGATGCGCCTGAATTCCGGACTGGGTTATACAAACACCAAGAAACTTTCCTTCTTCTAGACCAAAGGAGCATTTTTTAGGATTAAGTTTAAGATTGATACTCCGAAGCCGAGTGAAGGTTCCGAATATGGACGTTTTCGACTTTGATTTCGGGGAACAGGGCGAAGAGGATGTTCCTCTCATGAAGCAAGTGGTACCTTCGGCTCAACCGATTCGTCCGGAGGTTGTTCAAAATGTGACTGAGCCCTCTGCTGCCGAAGCAACTTCTTCTATTCCTCAAAATATGCCTGAACAGGTCGCTGCTGAGGCTACTTCCTCTGCTCCGAAGCCTACGAAGGAAACTGCTGGTTCGTCCGGGTCCCAGGCTGGTAAGAAATCAATTCTTGATGACGTGGATAGAAATCAAGTTTTATATGACACAAAAAAATATATAATTAAAGTCAAAGTTTACAAATAAAGACTTTGAAAATTCAAAATATGACACTTTTAATGGGACGGAGGTAGTATATAATTATAAATTTTTTTCGGATATTAAAATGACTTTATTTTAAAAAAAAATGTGTTTTAGTTATAGTTTATATAAAAAGTAATTTATCTTGTCATTATTATTTACTTTATAAAAATATTAAAATCAGAATTTTTATAAAATATATTTGAAACTATTTTTTAATTTATGTTTATATATAAATATATAATTATTAAATAACAATGTTTTGACAAAAATTTTTTTTTTACTATATATATAATAACATTTTGCATAAATCAACCTTTATGTTATAAAAGATCATAGTGCCCTCACATGCAAAGCATGTGAAATAACTTAACTGAGTTTTTGGACGACGTTAGTTGTAAAGGTTATATAATGTTACAAAACATGAACATAAATGTTGGGTTTTGCCGATTTCATAGTGAAATGTATAGTATAACATAAAGGTTGATTTATGTAATTCTGTCTAATATTTATCACAACAAATGTTATAAATAGTGAGGTCATCTGAATCACTTGGCCGGTTTTTCCCATTTTTGTTGTAGAGGTTACCAAACGCCCAAACCTTCAACAAATCTTCGTCTATTTTCCTGATATCATATATTGGGTATGGTACTCTCCTTGTCCCATTGCGTTATAAAACTTATCCTGAGCTCGTCTATGCCTGAGCTTGGCTCGTTTAAAGTATAAGAGTCAAGCTTAAGCTCGAGCTCTAATTTATAAAGAGCTAGGCTTATGAGTAGTTTTTTGAACTCGAGCTCAGCTCGGGTTCAATTTGTTTAATGTTTACTGATTGATATTAATATATATATTAATATATATATTAATATCAATTTTGGAGTTGACATGTGGCATTGATGCTAAATTACACTAAGGGGTAATTGTAACTCCTCGTATTTCCGTAATTTCATGTTTTTATAAAATTCCTGCTCGGTTTCTGTTTTTAGAACCACAGTCGAAACCAGAACGAAAAACGGATAAAAAACTGACAAGCGACGCGCGTTACGCGTTTTTAACGCAACTGACAAGCGGACTCGTCTAATATCGATTACCGGCACCATTGTACGTATTTTCAACTTTAAATTAAATATTACGACATTTTTACGACGTTCGAGTGCATTAACGGACTCTAGAGATGTAACGGGCCACTTGGGCTTGGGCTTGTGGGCCCTAGGCCCAAGCCCATCAAGTCAAAACCCTAGATATAAATTACTACCATAACCTTATCCTTGCTTTTTGGAAAACACAGATGCCAAACACGCCCCCACCAGATCTCCCCTCTGTCTCATTCCTAGATAAGATGAGGTATCTTATCACAAGACATGTGAAAAACAGATCCAACATTGTCACAAGTGAAAAAGGGTGACATACTGGTTGAGGATATCAGAGGTCACGGGTTCGAGACCCGGACCCTATGTTTTCGCTGCAAGATGTTTGCCATTTAAAACCAGTATGTGATGAGTCTTATTCCTGATTAAAAATTAATAACAGAACCAAATACACACCCCATCTTGTTATCTTTTTACCTAAAATCCTTTTAATTATATGAATTAGTGATTTATTAGAAGATTTCGATCCTTTTAGTTCTTTTATAACATAACTAGGTTATCACCCGGGTGGCAACTCGGGTTGGAGAGAATTATTTAGATAAATATTAAATGTATAAATAAAAAAAATACAAACAAAGTGGCATGTTACATAAATTGTTGACAAAGTGGAAATACAACAATTTAAATAAATAAGCCATAACTATATAAATAAACGATATATAAACGAAATTACATGTTACATTTAATAACAAAAAGAAAAAATTACAATTATAATTCATAAATCTCTAAATAAACAAAATATGAAACCGGTCAAATGGGTAAAGTGAAGTCTCAGAAACTTCATTGTTCATCTCCAAGTCACCACAAAGGGTATCCTCATGTCCCACTTCACAGCATCACACCCCATTAGATGCAAGTCCATATCTGGTACATACTGCTTGTGGAATCACATGTATTGCAAAAATAGTTGGTTTATATAGTGAAGCTGCAATGCAATGCAACGGGAAGGAAAACAACTGAATTTTTCAAGATACCTCTCCAAAAAATTACCAAACTTACAGAAAGCACGATTGCAACAATTTGATTGAAAATCTTGTCCAGGTATATTGGCAGAACCTGTAGATTACAACAATATAAACCATGAACAATAATAATTGTTAGAAAAAAAATTATGGTGAAAAAGATCATAATAAACTAATAGTTGATAAGAAACTTCAAAAGAAGGCATGGATTATGGGCTCATATTGTGCTACATCAATGTACTTATCATTAAATGTATCTGACAAACTAAGCACTGTTTGGAAAACTACCTGTTCTAAAAAAAGGACGTCGAGTCATTTTATACTTTGATCAACCAGCATCGCTCGCCTTCTGCTCAGCTTTAGCAACAGCGGATTTTGTTGCTTCGGATACTTGGTAACGTTCGTCCACTTCTTTCATATTTTCATAAACGACATCTGTCCCCATACTTAACTTCTGAGTCAAACCCATCTTTTGGTCAATGGAAACAGCAGTCGCAAACGCGTTCGATGTCAACTGGTGTTTCTCGTCAAATGACTTCGCCTTTTGCAGCGCCTCTTTTCCCAGAACGAAACCCTTTGCAAGCATCGTGCTTACCACTTCTTCTGCCTGTTGCGCAACTTCATATTTCCCATCTGTTTTTATCCCAACATAATTGGTAGAAGTTCGACTTCATTCCAGACGCATGTAGTTACTCCATTTAGCAAAACACAAACGAAACTTCATTACAGAAACCAAGCTACATCTACAGGCGACCACATAAGTATCATGAGCAGAAGATTTCCAAGTTGAAGTTCCTGACCCGCAACTTGTTTACAACGTTAACTCCAGCCATCAATGCCATCTTCTTTGATAAGCGCTAAAAGTACATGAAGGCATATATATTATACATATCACAAGTAGCATATAAATAATTATTATATATTGAGAAAAGTATTTAAAAAAGCTATGTACATTAGAAAGAAAATTTGCCATTATTCACAACTAAAAAATAATAATAACCATGCCAAGCAGCCTCAAAATAACAAAAATTTACCATTACTCACAACATTATCAAACTAAAAATTATAAGAAATTTACCTGTTGGCGTGCTTTCCTTAAATCTTCTTCTAGTTTTGTTATTTTGGCCCGCAATGATGTAATTTCCTCCTTTTTGTAGAGAAAAAAAGAGAAGAATACTTTAGGTAAGAACAGAAAAATAGATGACCCTGCTAAGATGTATGGCATTAAAGCTGTGGTTGCGAAAGCAGTTTTGCCATATTTCACGATTTCAAACATGTAATGCATTATATACTTCAAGAGTCGCGTATTCATCTTTGAAAGCTCCTTCATTAGTATGTGTTTTATTAATTAAGAAGTGGTTTTAGATATTTATCAAAAAGTAATTGAGCTAATAAAGTTACATGCAGCACCACTACCTCTACTACTGGAACATCAAATTCCCTTTGATCAAGTATCAAGACTTCAGCTAATTAAAGACACTAATCAAACCCGCCATTAATATTCATAAACAATAAAAAAGTATCAACTTGATTCTGTCAAAATCCAATCACTAAACAAAAGGCACTAATCAACTTTTGGCACCCATTAAATTAATGGCATTAATAAAAAAAACATAAAACAATATATAACCTACATATTAATCAAAAATTAAGTCAAAGAGAAAGAGCGCAAGCAACAATGTGGAACCTGCAAATGATATTTGGGGTGCGGGTGCGTCATAATAACTTGTGCTTTAGTTTGGAAAACTACCAACATAAATATCTCAAACAAGATGCATACACGGGTAAAAACGATAACAAAAGTCATATCATAACAACAACTATCCAAAATTTTTTTGGGTAGAAACGGTTCAATATGTAATAAATGTATGTATTAAAAGTATACTTTCAGCACCTTTTCATCTTGTTTGACCCATTTGAGCAACAAATTTTGTTTTATTTGACCAATTTTGAGATTATTAAAAACCATCGAATCAAACCAACCCGGGTCGAAATCGCCACCCCTTATTGTATGATATAAAATAACAGAAAATACCAACTTAAATGAATACCTATTGCAATCATTTTTTAACATCCCACATTGCGCTGCGTTGAAAAAGTCATCATTATTAAAACAATGAACCCAAAACTATGAAGGGAAAGGAAAACGCTAGAATTACATTATTACAGTGATTGAATCCAAAACTACGAAGGGAAAAGAAAACGCTAGAATTACATTATTATAGTTATTCAATGGGTGTTCGAACAGTAATTTTGGATTATCAAATCTTATTAATCAGTTATAGTAAATTTGCAGAATCTATCCATCAATTATATGAAATGATCATAAAGGACATTCTTGTGAAAACAGGGTATATTTCCTGTGAGATAAAGAGTGTAAAGCCCAGGGCCGGCTCTGGGCCCGGCAAACTCGTGCCGACGCCAGAGGCCCAAAATTTCAAAGGGCCCGAATAGTCTTTATAAGCTTGTATATATTTATTAAAATATATATTTAGTATATTCATCCATTTATCATGCAAAAAATTATTGGTGGTATAGTGGCAAAACCCATCTCAAAATAATGTAAAGGTCTCAAGTTCAAGTCTTTGTTTCATCATTAAGTTTTTATTTTTGTAATTCATTTACCCTTAACCATAAATTTGGGCCCAATTCTTTTTGTCGCCCGAGGCCTAAATTTTTTCAAGAGTTTTCGGGGACGGCTCTGGTAAAGCCAGGTTAGATATTCATGCAATTTTATGGACAATATGATGTTTTACAGCTATCATGAAACCAATTATCCAAAACTGATAGTTTGATGGCATAATAATTAGATAATCAAAATAAGATTCCATATATCAAAACATTAAAAGCTGGTTAAAATTGCACTAATTTTAACGTTATTTTACTAAGTCCGTGAAAATAAATCACGTTAAAAGCGGCGGACGGTTAATCATGCATCATGTGGTGGCGTTGATAGCCGAAAGACAAAAGGGAAGATGCACTAATCGGTCTTTGTCCCGATTGCTGAGTGTTATGTGCCTTATGTCCAAGGCTTCATGCAAAACTACTATCGAGCCGGGGGTCTCACTGGAAGCAGCCTCTCTATTCCTACGGGGTAGAGGTAAGGCTGTCTACATCTTACCCTCCTCAGACCCTACCTTAGCTTTGCTATTGGTGGGATTTACTGAGTATGATGATGATGATAAAATATATCTCAACTGAAACTATAACATGTAAAATAAATCTAAGGCTATTTAGGTTTATAAATTTTATTTTAGATATATTTTTTCCAGCAATATCCTATTGCTTATAAACTTTATTGGATTTTGTAGTTTAAAAGAAAATTGAGGTTAGAAAATCAAAATTCAAAAGCAATACCTTGATAAGGGGTGAGTTTATTTGTTTATCATTGGCAAGACTCTATGAACGACGTAGAGGAATTCCAGGCGATGCAAGTCATGAGCTGAAATAACATCACACAACAACAATAAGTTACAAAAATCGCTCTAATCTTTATTATATCAACTACACAAAATGGAAAACAACTACAATTCAAAAATCTCCAAACCTAATCCTTTAATCGTCTGCCATATGATCCTGATTTAACCTCCAGACTATCTATACGCAAGAAAATAGAACTTTGTCGAGAAAAGGTCCGACTTACCTTAGTCACCGGTAAACTGGCTTGTAGTTAATCGCGGTTATTCATGATCGTACACCACCATCACTGAATGTTGTCGATCGGAACCCTAGATGACCACAAACCGCCTAATCTCAATTCCAAAACCCTTTCATAATTCCAACTAATCTCTCCAACTATCTACGTTTCATCTCTTCACCGTATTCAACCATTATTTCTGGTGTCTAGACTACCACACCCTGACGACCGTCATACTTGACGGTGAAACCCTCAGCCATCACCGCCTTCTACCATGGTTTCCACCGTCAAAAGCACCACATAATAACCACCGGTCTGACGGGACGGCTAGGGTTTCAATGAAGGATTGTATCAGAAGGGAAGGAGAAGAGAAGGAGTACACGAGAAGGAGAGGAAGATTTAGATCTAGGGTTTTACAAAAGGAAACGTACACAGTCGGGTTATAATAATAGGAAACGGATCCCGTGTCAACCCACATAATAATAATAGGAAACGGATCCTGTGTCAACCCACATACAGCACCCGGAATTTTGAGAGGGAAAATGAAATTGAGGAGCTCTAATGTAATGACACGTCATTTTCCATGCTCTTATCACATGACACATCAGCCATTATTTAACATGTTTATTATATATAATAGATTATTTATAAAACAGACTATCAATCCTAGAAGCAATGAATATTGAGATAAATATTAATGTTAAATTAACCGATTCGTAAAATATTAGGAATTTTAATATAAATAATCAGCTTATGAACAATAAATATTAGAATCTTAATAACGAGATCGTTATGTGATATTTTCATATTTAGGATAATCGCGTACGTTCGTTCTCTTGGAATTCTCCATCCTTACTCGTGCGTTATTTCAAGGAACTCTTATATGCAACCAATGTGAGCATACTCGACCCTTTTTTTTATGCTTTAACGCATTTTGGGTGCAACATGTATTAGTTACAAATCCACTTCACTCAATCGAATATAATTAAATACTCGATCCATTTTACGTAATTGTTATGCTTAGGTTGTTTATGCATGTTAGTTCCAACTGTATACCCATGCTATTTGTTATGTTTATGCTAGTTATGCGTGTTAGTTCTTACTTGAATATCCTTACTATCGGTTATGCTTAGGTTGTTTTAATATGCTAGATTCAACTCGAATTGAGATAAACTTTTATACCTATGCTTATATTCAAACTTGTATGCTCGCCAATACTTTTTTATTGATCTATGCTTTTAATACATGTTGCAGGATTCTGATGATGCACGGAATCTAGTAGGATTTCCTTGAAACGTATTAAACTTTAATACTTGTTATATCGTATTGTATTTTCAAAAATGTATTTTGTTTTCAAAACTTGACCTAACCGTTGCTATTGAAATGAAATTTTATTTCTTTCATACTTGTTATTCAAATTCGTTATATTCTAGTTCAATCAATGTAAAAAGTAATTATTAAACACTTGACACAAATAGCGTTATGAAGACTCTTGCAATCTAGTTTTCGTCTCATCCCGATGTTTCCGCCATCGGTTGGGGTGTGACAGTAATGTTGTCAAAAAACCCACACACATGAATTGGGTGTTCGAATAAAACGCCATAAAAACACCAAATTCAGAAAAAAACGCCATGAAAATACCCAGTTAAAACGCCATAAAACACTCCGTTCAGAAAAAACAACATAAAACCCACACACATGAATTGGGTGTTCGAATAAAACGCCATAAAAACACCAAATTCAGAAAAAACGCCATGAAAATACCCAGTTAAAACGCCATAAAACACTCAGTTCAGAAAAAACAACATAAAAACTCAGTTTAAAACGCCATAAAACACTTGGTTCGGAAAAACGCCATGAAAATACTTAGTTAAAACGCCATAAAAACACATAGTTCAGAAAAACGCCATAAAAATAACTAGTATAAAACACCATAAAACACCCTATTCAGAAAAACGTCATAAAACCCTTTTCATTTTTTTCGAAAAATATATTAATAGTATACTCGTTGGAAAGATAAAAAACGCTGAGTTTTATGGTGTAATTTTTTTTAGAAAAATAATCACGTATAAAAAAGTTATTTGCGTTTAAATATGATGGGGGAAAATGACATGTGATTAACATGTGCACCCTTGTTTAGATTTTTCAATTTTACCCTTCCTCGTACTTATAAGGTTCCCATTATTTACAAAAATGTCAACGAATCATCTTAGCCACAAATCACAAAGATCCTATGGCTGAAAATCGTTCTAACTGTTCTCACACTTCAAATCGTTCTCTCCTGATCCCATTCCTATATATATATATATATATAGGAGATGGTTCAAATGAAAACCACTTTTATTGTGAAAACTCGAAAACTAACTAAAAAAAGCCTAAAAAACACACAAAATTTTGTTTTTCAATTTTATTATAAAAATCGCTGGTTTTTATATATAAAAAAAACTTTTTTTCAAAAAAAAAAAAAATTTTTGTAGTACACATGTGTAATAATACACATGTGTAGTACACATACACATATGTAGTATTACACATGTGCACTACACAAAAAAAAATTTTTTTTTTTTTTTTTGAAATTTTTTTTATATAGAAAAAGCTGCGAAAATTGGGTTGCAAAAAAAAAAAAAAATTGTTATGTTTTTTTGGCTTTTTTTAATTAGTTTTCGAGTTTTCACAATAACTAGTGGTTTTCATTTGAACCTTCCCCTATATATTTGTAATTATTGTAAGTATATATTTATACTTTAGAATCTTATATAAAGCATAATATAAATAGTATTTTTATCATCAGTTTATATAGAGTAACTATTATTAGTAAATATACATAATATTAATATTAATTTAAAGATTTATAATTAAGGCTTGATTAGTAAAGATTGGACTGGTTTGTGTTTTTTTAATATTTTTTTATTATATTAAGAAGTTACATAACTGTCTCTGTAGTTTATTTACTTTTTAAGTAAATAGTCCCTATAAGGGAAAATGGCACTTATACACTTCAATTTAACAAAAGAAATAAATTTTGTTAGACAAATGGAGGCAAATAAGGATGTTGAGGGTCATGTATTTAACACTGAAAGAAATGAATTTTGTTAGACAAATGGAGGCATATAAGGATTTTGAGGGTCGTCAATGACTTTATAACCTAGTGGGTATTTTGAGGGTGGGATAAGGTTTTCGGACCAACAGGTCCTAGGTTCGATTCCCACAAGAGGGTTTCCCATATCTATTGAATTTCCTCTTAAATTGATGTATAGGGATTATGTCTAGTGGAGATGGATATGATCGGAGGGTTCCGCTCGTGACACGATGATACTCAAATGGTCCGTCAGTGATCCAAATTTGTCGTTAAAAAAAGGATGTTGAGGGTCATGTGTTTAACAATAAATGTTATTGATAACAGTTTGACCTAAAAATTATCAAAATCAAACTTTAGACACCCCTACATGCAAGATGAGTTGTGAAAGTTTATATCGTTAATGGACAATTAATAAAGAATAACTTTTGAAACGTTAAATTAAATTCATTAGTGAAAGTTGAAAGCTTTTTAGTATTTTACTGGTAGTGACAGAGCATTCTGGGCTATCTGCCAAGACATCTAGTGATAGTATTTCGTTGAAACTAATAGATAATTTCGTGCGTTGCGGCGGAAGTACAGTCAGTATTGGTTTGTTCATTATGGTATCAATACTCGCTATAGTATTGAAAGAGAAAACATAAAAACTAAATTCGTGATATGCCCAAAAAGATATTGACACTGATTTTTCATTGATCGAAAGCTATAATATCGGTACCAGTAGCACTCGTACAGATTAAACTTGTGATACGTTGCTGCATTTATTTATTTTTTTCGACATTGTGATATAAACTTTATTTGAAAAAGAGTTGTATTCAAAACAACGCACGATGACGAACCGAGTCGGTATAATAATATTTACAATGGTATTATTACACAAAAGTTGTATGATGTAACTAAAAAACTAAAGTTTTGTTTTAAATCGATCGAAAATCATAAAAACAAATACCAATAACGGTTCCGATAGCACCATCGATACCCATACTAATGTTGGTTGGTGCCGACTCAGTTCTTCACCATATCATCATTTTGAATACAACTCCATTTTAAATAAAGCTTCTAATACAATTCTGTTTTAAATAAAATTTATATCAAAATGTAGAGAAATAAATGTATGTAACCATGTATTTAGTCTTTATAAAAAACGAATGAACAAAAGTGATAAGGAAAAAACTATAGGGTTAAAACGTATATTATTTATAGTATAAGGTGTAACAAAAACTTATAAAAAGTCAGAGTTATTGTTCATGCAAGTTCATAACTGTTATAAACTCTAGGGTTAAACACAAATAAAATTTATAGTATAAGATGTGTAATTGAAACTAAAGTAAATGGTAGATCCAGCGATCTAATGATCCTTTACTCATGAATTCATGGTAGATCCAGATTCACATGGTGATGCCACCAATAGAGGGAACCTCAGTTAAGAATGATTTATTAACCTGCCCACACCCTCAAGACACTTTACCGCAATCTTGGAGCCGTCTTCAAGAGTCCCTTCGAAACTGCTCCGAATCCTCCTTTACCAAGCTTTTTATAGAAATTATTTGTTGTAGTTATCAATACGTCACAGGAAAACCGATTCGGCATTCCTAGTACCTTGCCTATAGAGTCTTCCTTCTTTTGAGTGTCCCGACTTCGCTTATGGGTTATGTAAATAAGAAAACCTATAACCCAAAGCAGAAACAAAACACTTCCGGTAGTGGAAGATCATGTAACTCCTAAATTCGCTTGAGACTTAGAATCAAATGGATGTGAGATCTTACATTCTGCACTTTTATGAATGCTGAAGAATTACGATGCACTACATCTGGATCAACATTCATCATTGTGAAGAGCTCAGATGGTAAACAGAAACCCCACTTGACGATTTTGAACCATACTCAAATAGAGCTGTTTTGCATAAGCAGTCGTTGGCGCATGTTTTTTTGCTAGTCTCTATGTCCACACTCTCCATGTCAGTAATGGTGTTGAAGTACATAATGTTCTCAAGTGTAATAAAAGTCGGATCTTGGGTGTTACATGTGAGAGGAGTAATTTCGGAGCAACCCGTATTCGGTTGGAGATCGTTCACTGCTCTGAAATAGTCTCTCCTGGGAGAGCTTGATACCGCCATTTCTCCCACAAGCCATAGGATAATTACACTCTCCAAAATTGTTGTTAAATAGATCAGTCACCACTAACCACCTTGCTTGCCATTCAAACACTTTCAAATGCCTGTCCGGCTTTCATATACTGGGTCGATGATGCTCAAGGTGTGGGGATCATGTCATCAGGCTCGCTTGGCTCAATCGAAGCAATGAACAAAGACAAACTACCATTCAAGAACCTAACATTTCTTCTTCCTGTTTTTGTATCGTTCCCAGAAACTGGCCTATTGTAATAGGCTTAAGGCGGGTTTGATCAACATAAGCAAACAAACCTTTTTCCATGACTTGAAGAGAAAACAAATCTTTTTGGGTCTTCCAACAAGTCGATGAAACACTAGGTATCAGCTGTTGTTCTTGATATAGTCTTTGCCCCAGAACCAAAAAGTCAGTTGGATAATCAAAAGATTGCCAAACCACAGAGGTATTGGCATTAAACAACACTAGGTTTCCATTAAGAGTTAAGTTCAAACCAGCAACAGATTTGCTTGCAGTGTTGGTAGTCCAAACTATGTCTCCCTCGACATCGCCCTTACTCCGGTTGCAGTGAGGTTCAGTGTTGCACCATAACTAACCGGTTGGTCTCGGTTCGCTGACCACACCACTTGAGGGAACCCATTTGCTGGTTGAACGATACCACCCCCACTGTTGGTTTGAACGATGAAGACAACAAAGAGGTAAGAGGTGCAGGTTTCGTTGTAGAATAAACCACAGGCGAATTTGGGTCCGAATGAACCTCTTGTTGGAAATTTATAAATAATATTGTATTATGGGTTAATATAATGATTATTTATTTATTAAGCCAAGATGAATGAGAGATCTTGAGCATTAAGTTTGTGTGTTGGAACCGTAAATGTGTGGGAAATTGTGTTTGTCCTACATAGATGGAGAGATAAATTTTTTGTGGATTTATAATTAGAATTCTCTACAGGAATGTATTTCTATATGGCAAGTCATACCCTGTGGTATTCCTACTGGTCAAATCTTATCAAATTCTCATAATTCATTATATCATTGAATACGAGATTTAATTTTTAATTGAATTCTAGATTCAATTGAGACTTTTCATTTTGGAATTCAAGACAAGATTATATACAAAGCTTTGTGCTTTGTTCTAGACATACAGAACATCGAAACTCGTATGGTTCATACAACACACACAACATCAAACGAATTCCCTAACTTTGCATCTCTACGCACTCTTGTTTCAAGTATACTTTCAGGTGTTAGGCTAATCCTAGCAGTACAATCTGCTTAGGCTGTTGTACCCTGGGAAACAGACGGGTTCACCTGGGTGGCCCGAAATTTGTTTTAAGGGAAGCGTCTTGAGCGTGCCTCAGCCATAATCTCGTCTTTCTTCTATTGTTTATTTCTTTGGTTGTAATCACTTTAATGAACTTTTGTTTCTTTATGTTTGTAATTTTCAGAACCATTGTATTTTGTTCTGTTGTTATTCCCGTTGTAATTCGTAATGGAAACTAATAAAAATCTATTTTCTTTTGTTTTGTGAACGATGCTTCTACACCTCTATGGAGGATGGCGCAGACCCTTGAGCCATCAGTGAAGTTAATAAAACGGCATAAAGACAAGTTTAAGACAAATTTCCTTCTAATATATTACAGAAAACCATGTCTGGAGAAGTTAGTAATCGGCGTTATTAGCCGGCATGGTTATGTTATAATCATAAAATACAACTTGCATATGTGTGTGTATATGATATACATCCCAGAAAAATAAAAACAAAAACCTGCAAAGAGAAGTTAGTAATCGGCGTTATTAGCCGGCATGGTTATGTTATAATCATAAAATACAACTTGCATATGTGTGTGTATATGATATACATCCCAGAAAAATAAAAACAAAAACCTGCAAAGAGGGGTTTGTAATAGGTCATTGGTTAGCAATGCAAGAATTGGTCAGGTGATACTATGACCTTTGGTTGAAGAAGGTGGTGAGAAGGTGCGTTTTTTCTTGGATGATATCTAAATTTAGGTTTTTATATTGATTTCGTGATTGACGTTATATTCTATGAGTTTGTTTTAAAAAGATTTAACTACAAAAAAGGAAACAATTAAATAAAATTACACTACTACACAATTGATCAAAAGATGCTACCGGTGTTTTTAAAAGATGTGGTTCCCCTCTCTAACCGCATCTTATAGGTGTTTTTAAAAAGATTTGTGTTTGTTTTAAAAAAAAGCATGAGATAAAAGATGCGGTTCTTATGTAACCACATCTTATGAGTGTTTTGAAAAAAATCAAGAGCCAAAAGATGCGGTTTTAGAACCGCATCTCTTGACATAACAGTAATAAAAAAACTAATAATAAATATAAGTATATACTAATATAATTTATTTATTTATTTTTATTAATGATACTAAATAATAAAATATAAAAAAGGTTTTCATATATAGTACTAATAATAACAAATAAATAATTTTCTTAGATAACCAAATTACTTTTTTCATGATTACAAATATTACTTAACTTTTTATTAATTTATTGTGTATATTGGTATGAAATTATATATTTATATGTATTATGTGTGTATATATGTATGTGTCAATGTATGTATATGTGTACATATCAATGTATCATTAAATGGTTGATAAAATAGGTCTTAATCATTTATAGATGATCACGTGCATGTTGCTTAAACGATCATCAATGGTTTATTAGGATGATTGATGGACCAATTAGGCCAGTAATGGTCAACTAGGGTTGTTATGCTACATTAATGTCAATTTGGGATGGCAAAAAAGTCCAAGTCCGACGGGTATACCCGTAACCCGAAACATATGGGCCGGGTATACTCGAAGCCCAATGGGTATGGGCCGGTACGGGCTTAAAAATAGAAAAAATTCGGGTATGGGTACGGGTATAGGATTTAGTGATGCCCGCCCGATACCCGGCCCATTTACCCAAATAATACCCGAAAGTGTCATATTATAGATTTCCATATATATAAACTTAGTATATGTACTTATTACATTCTCTATAGTCATATGTGGATATGTATTTAGCAAATGTTTAGTGAACATATAACTTATTTTTGAGCATCTATATTGGATATGGAAGTTATCACCCTTTATTATGTGGATGTTTTATACAATTAGGTGGTCATGATACAATTACTTAATTAAGTAATCGTTTTAATTTAGTTTAGTATGGTCCTGATGTCTCATTTCCGCTGCCAAATTAATAAACACGATACCATCTGACTGGTTCACGGCTTCCGCTCCCAGAGTGGGGTCGGGGGATATGACAAAAAGGAACGAGTTCTTACCTCGATTTGAACCAAAATCGGATCTGAACTCGTCTCCATTGTGCAACAGTTTGTGTTTTTGTGTTGTCTGATGAAAACAATGGAGATGGGGGTAGGAGGCGGGTGACCTTAGTACACCGGCTCATCGCTGGTGACTGAGAGAACATTTTGTGGCAACGAAAAGTTAAAAGGGTAGATCATGGAAACCGAGGTCAAAAACGGACATTTTGACTCAACCCAACCCGCTCGTTTGTAGTCTCGTTCTCTGAAACCGGTTTGGACCCAACCTGATTTGGAAAACATGTTTCGAAAAAGTTTTTCCCCAAATCAGTTTAAACCCTATACCAATTGATTTGTCTGTTTTATTCATCAACCCGGTTTGGTTTATTAAAAAAAACGGATTTGTACACCTCTAACAACAACCTTAGCGTTTTAATATATATTATTTTTTCATCTTTTTTATATTATAAAACACAACTTTTATTTAGAAACTTATTTCAAACTTATTTTTAAATTAAGGGTATATTTTGTCTTGTTTATTTAGGTTTTATAATTAAATATATATAAAAAATATGATTAAAAACCAAATTTATTTATTTTCCCCAAATTTGATTTGTATTCACCTGTTCCCCCATTTCACCAAATTCCCTCCCAATCTTAATTCAATTCCCGCTCCCTCCTCTAAATTGAGTTCCCTCCCACCATTTCAATTTTCAATTTTGCATCAGCCTATAGATAATTAGATACTACACAACAACTCGGTTTCACATTTTCCTCTTTCACCAACAAAACCCCCTTTTCTTTCCCTCTTATTCTTCTTTGATTTTGAGAGTGAAGTGTTAATGTAGCGAGAGAAACTTTTACATCTCGATCTGCTCACGTTGGTCTACAGGTAAATGTGTATTTAGATTCTGAATGTTGGATGTCCGTATCGACTTTGATCTACGATTAAGTTTTTTTTTTTTTTTTTTTGATTTATGACATGATTTCGCTGAAATGGCTACAATTGATACAACTATTTTTTTTTCAAATTTTATTTGTTGCATGTTTGGGTAAAAGCTTATGTTGATTTACTTGGTTTTTTTGTTGAATTTGGATATTGCTTCAGTAAATATTATCGAGTAGTGATGGTGTTTATTACATTGTGTATTTTATATGGGTGTTTTTAACCAACTTTAATGCTCGAACAAATTGATATTGTGTGGATGTAAGATAAGGGCTTCAGTATAACTCAATTGTGTGATAACTTTATTGTATAGTATTTTTTATGCTTGTATTAAGCTTAATTAATAAACAGTTGGACTTTTTTAGTTCTTTTTTTTAATATAAAAAAACGTTAATTTTGATATTGATCAATGGATGTTTAGTTTTAAGTTTACTAACTTACAGATCAATGGGCGTTTAGTTTTAAGTTTACTTCTGTATTTATATCGATTTAAAGTGTGATCTAAATTGTTTGTTTTGTTGGCTGGTGCTTATTGTTGATAAAGCAATACATGTAAGCATTTTTATGACTACTGTTTTGAAACATTTTTTTTATGTTTTGATTGGTTTGTGAACTTATAAAGCTTTTTAAACAAAATATGTTGTATTAAATGCTAAAAAGCAATAGTGGACATGTCTATCACATGGAAGATGATACATGAAGAGGCATGGATCTGTAAAATCGACCGATGCTATCCAATCTAGGGATGAGCAAATGGTACCCAGTACCGGTACCGGTACCGAATTTACTGAACCGGATACACTTTCGGTACCGATTCGGTACCTACTTTTGAGATTTCAGAACCGGTACCGGTACCGAACCGTACCGGGTATATTTGGTACCGGTGGCAGTACCCACTTTTGGGGATTTTCGGTACCGGTAATTTTGGTACCGGTATCGATTTGGTACCGGTCGGTACCGAGCTCATCCCTAATCCAATCTATCTATAATTATGAAGTTTTTTTTTTAATTTAGCCTATGCTCTCGAATTTGCTTTATATTGGTCACTTGATCATATCTAATATTTGTATGTTCATTTGCAGATTGTAGCTACCATGATGCCTGATGAATATAGGTGAAAAAAAGGTAGCATGCCAACCCAAAATTACATGGTCTTTATTATGTTTGTTTATGGTAACCTAACTTTTATATCAAGATTTGATCTTTATGTTAAAGTTGATTACCAAGCGTATATTATACACAATAATCTATTTTTTTTTAAATATTATTTTAACCTTCTTCAGGTGATGAAGCTGGTGTTTCACTTTGACCAACTAAAGAAAAAAAGATATAACACAACTAGTGACCTGCTTATAATTAAACTAATAAAATTGCAGATTTGGATACTATTATAGGTACAATTGTTGAATGAGGAAATAAGGCAACTGCGACAAGCGAAAGAAACAAAAAGATTAGAGAAAGAAAAAGAAAGAGCAGAGAAACTCTAAATGATGGAGCAATTTAAGGAAAATTGGATTGCAAATGCCGAAATGAAAGAACGAGTTCAATTCACAAGTAGACATTCAAATTGATGAATGTGATGTGTTTACATGGAAGGGATCATTTTAATATTTCGTCTTATAATGATTTCAGGACAAGAAACAATATAAAGCATGGGGAACAATACTAGGCTAAAGAGATAACTCTGTTGTGCATTAAAAAAAGAAGAGGTATGTATTTCTTTGATAGCAATATCACAATGTAGATGTTCATGTTCATCTTTAGTTTCATTTTGACTCGTGCAGTTGCGCTTTTTGTTTAAATTGGATACATACAATTATTAATGTTGGGCATTAATGTAACGTTATATTTTGTTAGGCAGTACGGTTTTGGTTGCAATTATGAATTGAAGACGTTGATATTGGGTTGCAAGTATGATGACATCGGTTCGGGACGCTATTGTATATCACTTTCATCATCTTTGGAGATATATGTATTTATGTTACTTTAAAACTCTTGTAATCTTGTGTTACTTTGAAACCTTTGTAATTTGTATTCTTAGGTTCTATTATATTGGTTCTAATTTAATTTTGTTTTTTGTATATTTTATTTTCATTTTTAGATAATTTGTTGATGATATAATTTACTGGGAATTTTTAATAAAATTTCCTGGAGATTAATATATATATTATTTCTCTAAAACACCAAGATATTAAGAAAATTAAATGTTTTTTCTTAACATATATCAAAAGATGCGGTCATAGAACCCGCATCTTTAGAGTATATTAGGGAAAAGTAGTTTATTTGTTGGTATATTAAAAGATGCGGTTCTAGAACCCCATCTTTTGGACCCGCATTATTTGGCGTATAGCCAAAAGATGCCTTGCCATAAGATGCGGGTCTGTAACCGCATCTCATAGGCAATTTAACCGCATCTTTTAGTCAAATTTGTACTAGTGTTAACATCGAAACGTTGATAAAAAAATAAACACGTAACATCGGAAACAACATCAAACAACTAAAAGTGTTAACGTATCATAGTTTAAAAGTTGTAGGAAGAAAAAAAACATTGTAAAAAAATAAAACCATGCATCAACTTTGATATCTTGTAAAGTTGTGTTTTGACAACTCGTACACCATGATGCATAGGGGTGAGCAAATTAACCGTTATAACTGTAGGTCCACCCGGAGGATCAAGTCAACCTCTATTCCTGTTTTCCGACGAACCCGAGAGTGCGGAATCCAAACGGGTAAGTTAAACCAAGTTACGAACACGTAAGACACAAGATTCAACGATTAACACTCAATGTATTAAAGCTATGAAACGGTTACAATGCGGTGTTTACAAATGGTCTCTGTAAACTCTCAGTGTGTGTGTGTTACAGTGTGTTCGCTCTCAAATATATTCAGACTTGTCTCTCTGTTTCTGTCTACTGTCTGTTGCTTATATAGGCTGAACCTCGACGAACTCCTAAGGCCGACGAACTCTCATCGACGAACATCCATCATCACGACGAAATCCAGTGATTTCATCACATATGGAATTTCGTCACTTTCACATCCGACGAGCATAGGGACTTCGCCATTCAAGGGATTTCGTCAGAAGGAGTGTGACGAATAGTTGAGTGTTCGTCACATATGTCTTGCCCACACAAGCAGTCTTCGTCGTGTAATGTACAGGCCCAAATGCAAGCCCAAACAAGTTGATAGACAAAATGATTGGCCCAATGCACATGCTTTACGTACGTGAATTCCATATATTTCATAATGTAAAGTTTAGTCAACATGTGACATCATCATGATGATGTCATGGTGATGTGTCATCGGGAATTGATTCGCGGCTCTCCGTGCTTCGCGTGTCGAACTCTGGGGCGCACGACGGAGGAATGTCGCTACGTTGGGCTTGAGCCGAACCTAACCGAGTCGAACCAAATCGAGTCGCGTCCACATAAAGTGTACCAACAAACTCCCCCTTGGACGCTACTCGTGAGGGTTCATCTTCCATGTCTTCCATGTCGGAGGATCTTCAAAGTCTTCACGTGTCGCAAGTAGAAAGTGTATTAACAAATTCCCGCTTTCATTTAGGAAGTGTATCAATAAACTCCCCCTTTGATTATGCTTGTGAATCTTTTGATCTTCAATGCTTTAGATCCTTCTGGTGTTGGTGATTGATCAGCGGCAACTCGATCATCTTTATCATTTGAGTGCCTTCACGTCGTGTCTTCATTCCGAAGCTTGTCATCGAACATGTTCTCCTCGCTTTTAGATTCTGCACATGCAAGAAAGCTAAACGCGTAATGAGAACAACTGTTTGGAATATAGTAAACATAAACAAATGACACACATGTGACCATATTTCTATCAACTACCGTCCGACAATTTGTTTGAAAAGTTAACAGATTTTTCAATTTTGATTACTAACTTTCAAAACTTGCAAACTCTGACCGTTTATGAAGATTCAGTCGTTTTGGTTTTCATCAGATTTCAGGAAACGAAGACTTGAGTTCCAACATCGGTTAATCAAAACTAAAGCAGAAATAAAATATTTTTGACTTTTATAAAGTTTATATTAAAACACACCTAAAATCCTTTTGGCATTTTGAATATTTCAAACTTAAAGACTGAAAGCAGTAAATAAATATATACAGAGTTGCAGAAACTAAGAAATGTAAATATATACAAACATTCTTTTTGCGAGTTTCGAGGGTAAGAGAATCATATAAGTGTACGGTCATGTCAAAACGCTCTTGTTGTTCTTTTTGTTAACATTTAGATAAGCATCCTATAACGATTATCGGTATTGTTGTCCACATAAGCTCAACTTATCAGATGTAATCATGGCGAGGGGATACGTTAAGGTATGATTTATACTTACCGACCGGTGTTCATCCACATCACGACACATTCCCGTATCAAGGTATGCACGAGAGTTCGTCTTACTGGTGAGTATACCATTTATCATCTGTTTTGACATATATGAAAATGTGAGATACTCACTTATTTGAATTGAAAACAAGCCCTATGTGATAGAATCACTTATTGATGAGGAACTTGATTTTCAGATGCATGAGGGCACAAGAGCAAGTCCGTGAACAGGTCAGTACTTTCGTACAGCAAAGAGACGAACTTGACTCCCGGATAAATGTGATATATTATCACTTATTTTGTGGACATGTGATTGTTGATCACTTATTGAGGTCTTATGCAGTATGTACACATATGTATGGTATCATGGAAGATCTAGACTTCGTCTCCGTTTTGTTTTCGGTAAAAGAAACAACCATGATACCCAGATGATAAACAGCATAAAGACCACATATCTCAGAACCTCGGCAATCTCTCAAACAAAATTTCGGTACTAAGACCATTTGCCAATGAGTGGTTCCCACCTGGTCTTCAGTCGCTTTAAGTTTATATCACCCTGCACACTTTAAAATGATTGTGAGCCTACCGATACATCTTATATAGAGCTGCTTATCGTTTTTCATTTTAATGTTTAAAGAGGTTTGGACAGACCACTGATGTACTATCATTTTCTCTTTTGCTCGCCAGGAAACTCATTTTTGTTTTTCTATTGTTTTTGCGTTTTTGAAAATTTTCGATGTTTTTGAATTTTCAAATTTTGGAATTACTCCCCCTAAAATCAACAAACTTTCAGTAATTATAAAAACACAAAGATATTTACAAAAACGATTTCCCGATGTCGGATTAACTCATATTTTACCTTGATGCCGTTTACCAAAATTAATTTTAATCAGAATTGATTTATCTAATTTTGGAAAAATCAGTTGGCATGACAGTAATTGGTGCGGACCATGACAACATTGATGAGTTTCATAGTGAAACAATCACGTGTGAGGTGATATTCGAGATCAACGTGTCTGGTCAAAGAGTGCTGTACGAGATGATAATAATTCATAAAGCAGCTTAAATATCGACAAGTATAGGAGAGATATGAAATTTAAAACCTTATCCTGCAACAGCTTCATGCATTACAAGGAATCTGAGTGGTCTCCTAAGCTGGATATCCACCAGGTGTGGATTTCAAAGTCGATTTTTTAGCTACTGAGAAATCTCTTCACAGCAACAAGATCATAGACCTCTGGGTCCGGCTGGTCTTCCACATTGCACCAGCGAAGGTCTTTATCTTTCTCTTTGAGAAGTAGTGTGTGGTTGTTCAATCCACTCCAAGGCATCCGCACACCCGATGTAGTTTGATCAACCAACACATTTTCTTCAATCACACCGTAGAGAAAAGTACACTACACATTCATCTTGTGGACTTTGAACTTCTTGTGGAAGAAAAATCCATGAATCTTCAAAAAGCTTCAGACGTGCTGCAGGCGCGTACATTTCATTTGAATCTTTCCTGTCGACCCGATCAAAAACCATAACAACCAAATTTTGGCACATTTTTCATCTTGTCGAATTTTTCAACTTCATTCAACCATATTCTTTCACCATCATTCCTTCATCGGAATTTTTGTCTTCTTTTCGTTTTCTTTTCTCTCCATCAATGGCAACAATATTCTCCTAGATGTAACAATATTTTGGAGCCTTATGTCGCCGATCTTGTGCATGGACGCTCCACTATCAACAATCCTAAGACTATCAATAGTTCCTCCTGGAACATCCTGCACACTCATTCAGAGATTAGTTGGAGAGGGGGACCCAAGCCTTCACAGACTTGGGTCGTCCGTCATCATCGAGAATTGTAACATCCATTTCCCGATGATTCGGAATTGATGTAGCTCCCCCTGAAACAGTTTTCGATTTTTGTTTCCAAATCTGTTTTTGTTTTTCATTTTTAACTTCTAACTTAACAGACTGTGTTTGGATAACCTCTGATTGTAAAACCTTTTCAATTTCTTTTCTTTGTTTCTTTTTCTGTTTCATTTCCCGTTGTTTAACAAGGCGAGGGTCCTGTTTTGCTGAAATAGTTCTTTTATGGTAACAACTACCACGGGGGGCATCAACTTTTGTCTTTCCTTTCGTGAGATATGGACAATTTCTGACAATGTGCCCATACTCACCACATTCAAAATATGATCTCCGCTCAACAAACCTCGGAGTATCATAACTGTAGGAGCTTGATGATGAACTTCGTGATCTTGAGGTACTTGGTCCTACATCACAACCGTTTATGTGTTGTGTGTAGTTGTTTTGACTGTTTCTTTTCAAAATTTTACTTTGTTTAACAAAATCCGTGTTGGATTTATTTTCGAAAGTTTCAATTTTATCAGTCCCTCTGGATTTCACGAAGTTTATCTTCCGAACCTGTTTCTTGTGTTGGCTTTGTTTGCCTTTTCCATTTCCTTGGTGACCGTGACTTTGCTTTCGTTGATTGTTTTGTGGTTGCAATTTTTGATTCCCATATCTCTTTCTAACTTCGGATTTTGGGATAGGAGCACACTGAGTTACTACAACTCCTGAGCTCGACTTTCCCAAAAACTTACTGGTAGAATCTTCAAAAACTTTATCAATCAAAGATTGATTGACATTATTGATTGGAAAATCATTGTCTGAATATATTTTATCAGTTCCAATCAACGTGTAAAGCAAGTTCACGCTTTCACAGCTTCTAGATGAGGATTCAACAGACTTGGCTGTAGCAGTCACAACGGTTTTGCAGGTGGATCACAAAGAATGTAATTTTTGAGAGGTATGTTTTCCTCTTTTGTTACTGTTTCTGACTGTTCAGTGTTAGTATCCTCGGATTCATCATCTGACGAATCAACATCCTCAACAATGACCGGAGGATCCTGATTTCGTTCAGCTGTTGACACTTTCGCATCTGCTGATTCATCCGAATCTGTGGATACTTCTGTAACACCCGTTCTTATAAATAAAGGTTTAACGTATATCTTGGGAAAATAATCATATAATTAATGATTAGATATACATCGTAAATACGGGTTTATTAAAACTTTTACAAATCATAGGTTATTCTAACAAAACGTGATCGAATTCGTTGATTAAAATCTACAACGTTGCAATGTGCGGAAGCGTGTATCTTTATCGTGTTCGGTTCTTCGCTGAGCTTGATCGTCTTCCGGCATCCCAGAAAGTACCTACATTTCATAAACATGAAATGCTTTAGTCATACGGTATTTAAAACGCATCAAAACGAGTCCGGAAAACAAAACTGATCAAAAAATACATTTTTGTACAAGGTCCACCGTAAATTACGGTGGACACCGTAATTTACGGTGGTCCTTGTTTCGATCTGTTTCCACCGTAAATCAGGAGGGTTTCACCGTAACCCATTTCAGGTCCACCGTAAATTACGGTGGCACCGTAATTTACGGTGGCACCTGCATCCCACCTTTCCATTTTGCCGTAATTTGACACGAAATCTTTCGTATCTTTCAAACCGCTTATCCGTTTGACCTACCGTTTCTTCCTACATGTTTGTAATTTGATTCTCCACCATATGGAGTTAAAATCCGACATCCGGCTTGATAAAATTCAAGACTTCTAAGTCTTCGGCTTATTACCCTTTATACCAAACTTTGACCCGGTTATGCATTTTATCAAACAAACGTATTTGTTTGATTTCTATATCATTTACATCTCTTTAATTTAATATTACCTACCATTATAGGTTCTAATTATAGGTTTATTACACAACTTAAACCCATTTTCACTCGTATGCTTATTTTGACCCGTTAAGGATATTTTAAGCACTTTTAACTCAAATTTCGCTTTTATTCCAATCTAGCGTTGTAACCTATATTTCTTATCTAGTACTCTTCCATCCCAACTAAATGTGTGTTGGATTTAAAGTAGATATCTATGTGTTCCGGATTTATTTCCCTTGAAATATCATTTTACGGCAAAGACTCATATGGAGTCTTTTAGCCCAAGAATTACATCTTTCACTACCTATACTCGTTCTAAACTTTTATTTAATCATAAGACTCCTTTCCAAACAACCTCTAAGGGTTGTTTGTTCAAATAGGCCTACAAGGGCGTTTTGGTCGATTTCGGTCCTTCTTTTGCAATGAAGGGCTATCATCAAATATTCGACCAATTAGCACTTTTTCATACATCATAAATATGCGTACCTGGCTCGGATCAACAATTAGACCCAAATTTTAATACCTTGCTTTATATTCGCTAATTAAGAACGATGCGAATATCCGTTGGATGTCTATTCCTGTAAGCATATGACTCGACAAAAGAATCATTAGTCTATATAGTCAAAAGGTGTTGTCTACACCTTTTGACCCGTTTGACCGAATTGACCATTTATCTTTGCGAGATGATATTTATTATCATCTCCTCTACCTGACTCTTCCCGTTTAACACCGTACGGTCATTTTAATTATAAACCGTGTATGTTTTCGACATAATATGACCAAATTATCAATTTACTTCTTTTTAACCATTATTATGGTTTCTATCATCTTTGATTTTCTTGTTCCGTTCGACTACACGACGGAACATCATATTTCAATTGTTTAGATATCTCATTCATAGTTTATATGACAAGAAAACATTCCACAATTTAAGACTAGTGTAAGCTATACTTACCTTGCATCCGAATTACGCTTTTCCTTCATACCTGCTTCGTTTGACCCGTTTCCTTTCCAAGCCTCCACCTAGCTTGTCAAGCGTCAAACTATCATCATAATTCGTAAGACGGTTATATTAGTCATCATTAATTATGACTATTCCATCTTACATATTTTCTATCACAATTACCATTCGATCTTATTAATGGTCGGTTTGACTATTTAAAAGTCAAATCACCAATTAACACATATGATTGCACTATCAAGTTCATAAGACTCAATTAGGCACATTATCAACACTTAGTTCTCATTTAGGCATTTTAACAAACACCTAATGGGCATGATTCTATACATTTGCTAACTAGTTCACAATTAGTCATTTTTACCAAGATTAACATCAAGATTCAACCATTATCATGTATGATCAAATACTCAAACTTGAAATTTGTTCAAGTATCTTGCATCTACTATCACTTATGATGATTTCTAACACAACTATATTATCATCTTTTCTACGTAATCAAAACCCACTTGACTCATGAGTGTATGATTATGAATTCACAACAATGAACATCAATTCAACAATTACATGGCTAGGGTTTACTACTAGACATAGTTTCATCCCTGATTTCATCCAAACAACATACATGCAAGCTTAGATTCGAATTCTCTAGGTTTGCTCAGAATTTCAACTAGAGATTTACCAAGAAATTTACATACCTCGTGACTCCTTTTTCAATGGAGATCACTAATTCATACTCGGATTTTGATTTGGACTTGATTTGCTCCTTCAATTTGATGAATTTCTGTGTTTTAGGGTTTGAGCTTAAGAGCTCTTCTTGGCTCTGTGTTTTGTACGACCAGAACACACACAATGGTGTGTGTTTTGGTGTTTTTAGATTTTAATTAATAAAACCCATTTTCCCACTTTAACCATTTTAGTCCCTCAACTTTATCCAAGTTTATAAAGGTTACTACATCAAGTTCCTCATTATTTTTAAGACACTAGACTAACTAGGTTGATATTCCTAGTTATTTAGTGGGTTCCGGGAGTTCTAACCCGTTTTATTTTAAGTCCCGTTAACTCGGGCCCTTATAAACTCAATTCATCAAAACTTTGTTTCGCTTGTATCTAATATTAGGATTTCTTATTAAATCCCAAATATTTACCGGGTTATTTTTACTACTAGCGGCACTTTACCCGTCTTTTAGTATTAACGTGGGTTAATTACCAAACCCGTTTTCGGGGTGTTACAAGTCTACCCCCCTTAAAGAGGTTTCGTCCTCGAAACCTTGCTTATCTAGTTCATTGAGTTTCTAAACCCAATGCGTTTGACTTGAATAATCTCTTAAGCATTACTCCTACTTTAACCAATTGTTATCATTACCAGAAAAATTATGGTAATGTCTTTTTGGTTACAGGACCTCTACGTATGTCATATGACATAATGTAACTTCGACATAACGTAGTCTCGTTATTTCCACTAGTTCAGTTAACTTAGCGATATCCATCGCTTTCATATACCCTCGAATTCCTTATGAATCCGTTAATTTGACCCGTTTAAGATCTTTAGTGAAATCTTTCACTTTTAGCAACAAATTCTTTTGTTTTCAATTTATCTATTCGGTTTAGTTATACCGAATTTACCGTTTACAAGCGAACCAAATTTCTTAACTTGAATTGCTGACTTTGGTCGGTTTCACTAACTAGACTTATTTGTCCAGTTCCTTTTTACCGCTTGCTTGGTTATAATGTGATTCTACTTCACATTACATTTCTTGACCGTGATTGTGTTACATCATGTTTAATTTATATCAACCTTTTATTTTCGAAAATATCTCACTTTTCGAATATATTGTCTTGCGCCTAACCGTGTCAAGACTTGTATCTTTCATACTTATCATTTAAATTCCTATCAGAATTTATATTTGTAAAAACATTATTTCTTACTAAAACCGAAGTTTTAGTTTTAGGATCTTTTCTTTAACTTGTGTCAATCATCCATACTGGGATATTGACAGTCCGTAATTTAATCCTTTACAGTCTTTTTTTTTTTTTTTTTTTTTTTTTTTTTTTTTTTTTTGCGGGGATTCTTAACTGATTTCCTCGCTTTATTCCATCTAACCCGTAGGTCTTATCACTTAGCCTTATGGGCTATTTTTTTATTAGACATTCACCTCTTTAAGGCGAAGTCCTTATAACTTCTTTCTAATCATGACCCGTGGGTCGTTTTAGTCCATATATCTCTCGTTGTTTATAACCCTAAAGGTTATGTGGATCCCGTAGATCATTCTTTTTGCTCGTGTCTTATTAAAATATATATTTGGTGTCAAAGCACTCTTTTTACGTTTGAAATTCATTTGTCTCAAGCTTATCGTTATCCGGCTTGCGCTTACTTACGCCCTCAAGCATTATACTTTATTCAACCCGTTCAATCTCAAAATAGTTGAATATAATTATCATAATTTCTGTTTACGAAATTTTATGGTCTTTTAGTCATAACTCATGATCCGAGTCCTTTGACTTTAAATTCGTGTTCTCGTTTCTCGGTTTACGCATGTGTTTAATTCTTACCCATCAACCGGGTGTTTTACCAAGGTCGTTATTATTGCAATCCTCCCGGTATGCATTAAGACCTTGCTTCATTTTTATATTCTGGCTTTGTCTTTAAGTTCGACGTTTTACAAAAATGACCCGTTAAGGGACATATTTGCATTTTCCGGGTTCGAGTGTAAGTACACTCCCTTCCATTGCTTGTCTAAATCATTTTTCATGTTTGCATTTTTTTTTTGGGTTCGAGTGTAAGTACACTCCCTCCCAATACTTGTCTAAATCATTTTACATGCTTGCGTTTTATGGGTTCGAGTGTAAGTACACTCCCTCCCAATACTTGTCTAAATCATTTTACATGCTTGCGTTTTATGGGTTCGAGTGTAAGTACACTCCCTCCCAATACTTGTTTAATCATGCTTCTTTGTCCCTTCACTCGGGCTCATTATCCTAATGTAATACGCTTCCGTCACTCGGTTGTGCGTTTACATTATTATCCAATATTTTGCTTGTCTGTTTCATTTGGGTACTTTTTACTTAGTCCCATTCACCTCGCCCTTACTACATCGGACATAACTGCGCTCATTATAAGAAGCTCATGCTATCATGTGTTCACTACTTACTTGGCCAGAGTAAGCGATCAACACGTGGTACGCGTGACCTTATTATAATTACCACATCACGTCCCATGTAAGTAACTCCTCAAATTGTCTCCATGTTTATGGGTTCATTTGGTAAAACTTTATTTAATTGTTAGTTAACAATTATTAGTTTTAATCGTTTATCCTTGAACATGTACAATGTCCCTTTTTATAAACATTTATTCACATTCATTGATGTGATCATTACTTTTCTCAATAGGATTTGTATTGAGAATACTTACTTGGATGATCACTCTCGTCCAAGTTTCTATATAAACAAGTCTTGTTATTCATTTGTTATTTATCATTGTGAATAACACATTTCCTATTAAATTTCTCTTGGAAATCAAGTTTTCCAAGTTCTATCATATGTGTATGCAACCGTTATTACTTACGTGTTTGTTGCATCACTACAAGAAAAATGACCATTTGGGACTAAATTATGAGGGACTGATCTATCAGTCTCGGATACATAGTATCTGAGACTAATTTATTAGTTACTAATTGTATTAGAGACTGATTTTTTTGTGACTGATGTCCGTGACTAATAATCAGTCCTTAATACTTGGACAACTTATTTGAGACTGAATTTTAGTCACAAATATGTTTGTCTAAAAATAAATTTTGGAGGGAAACTTATTGGTTACTGAAATTCAGTCCTAAATAACTTACCCCATTAATAAAAATGGCGCCATTTTATTGGTCACTAATATTCAGTCACTAATATATTGACACCGAGGGACTAAACTATGAGGGACTAATCTATCAGTCTCGGATACGTAGTATCTGGGACTAATTTATTAGTTACTAATTGTACTAGAGGTTGATTTTTTGTGACTGATGTCCGTGACTGAATTTTAGTCACAAATATGTTTGTCTAAAAATAAATTTTGGATGGAAACTTATTGGTTACTGAAATTCAGTCCTAAATAACTGACCCCATTAATAAAAATGGCGCCATTTTATTGGTCACTAATATTCAGTCACTAATATATTGACACCGAGGGACTAAAGTATGAGGGACTAATCTATCAGTCTCGGATACGTAGTATCTGGGACTAATTTATTAGTTACTAATTGTATTAGAGGTTGATTTTTTTGTGACTGATGTCCGTGACTGAATTTTAGTCACAAATATGTTTGTCTAAAAATAATTTTTGGAGGGAAACATATTGGTTACTAAAATTCAGTCCTAAATAACTGCCCCCATTAATAAAAATGACGCCATTTTATTGGTCACTAATATTCAGTCACTAATATATTGACACCGATGGACTAAACTATGAGGGACTAATCTATCAGTCTCGGATACGTAGTATCTGGGACAAATTTATTAGTTACTAATTGTATTAGAGGTTGATTTTTTTTAAAGACAGACAAAATTAGGGACTAATATTCAGTTTTGAATGCCTTTTGGCATAGAAAATGATTGGTGACTAATTTTCGGTGTCCAATTATGTTATGCATATTCTACCATCTATTGGGAAGCATCAGGGACTGGGATTGTGACATCAAGCTTAAAGATCTCTCCGAAACCTTATTAGGAATTAATATTTAGTCTCCAATGATTTTTTATAGACAGGAGAAATAATCAGCCCGAGCTTTGTTTATTGAGGTTGTGAGGCTTAATGAGTATGATATTTATGTAATGTTTATTTAATACAAATGAATATATATTTATGAATAATTATTATCATAATATAATACTTCAATACAATAAGTATTTTATATACATATTATGTTACATATAAAAAAATTATAAGTTAAAAATTATATAAAAACTTATAAATATAATTAAACTATTTAATAAATAGTAAATGCGCGAAAGCGAAGCTTGAAAAACCTACTTACTAGTTAGGCTCAGGCCTAGTCGAGTTCGGGCGTGTCTTGCAAATGGGCCAAGTCTAGCCCGTGCTCGGCTTGTTGGTAGTTCTTCAAGCTCGAGTTCGGAGTCAACTTACCTCCTCAGTCGATCGTGCGCCGCACCTCGTCCGCTGCACCAGGTACCTTCCTTTTCTTCTGTTTTATTGTTTTGGTTTTCCTATTTTTGTGGTAATTGAACACATTAGGGTTTCGTTGGTTTTATGGATTAAGTATATGGCAAAAATATGGGGTGACAAGATCGACCTTTTTGAAATTTATTTAACGCTTTAGGTTTCTTATTTTGTAATTTTTAGGTTTATGTTATTTTATAAATATTAATGAAGTTGTATGTTTTTTTTTATAAATGTTTGTGTGATTTTTTTAAATTTTTTGTACTTTTTTTTTAAATTTTTTTGTATTTTTAAATTTATGCACTTGGATCCGTGTGTTTGTGGCTGGGTTAATACTGGCCGTTGATTTTGAGTGTGATCAATGGCAAAGAGATACCTTCTTTTGATCCTTGATCCGTGTGTTTCCTTTACCCTCCCACCCATCTCCCTTCAACCATACCTCATCTTCAAAACAAAAACACAGAGAACATTCTCTGTTGTTTCTCTCTCTCTCACGAAACCATACCCACTCAACCTTCTTCTCTTCTCTTTCTCGTGGTCTGACCAGCTGCCAGCATCGATGACCGGCCGGCCACGCCCCTTAACTCCCTACAACTCCGACAAACACCCACCCCCCAACCCGATAAACTACCGATCACCACCACCGCCGTCTGTGGCGGCGTGGTGACGAGAGAGAGACGGAGAGAGATTTCGAGTGAGAGCGAGAAAGAGAACAAAAATGGTACGAAGATGTGGAGCCACCATCAATACACAGTGCAGCGGAGCCGTCTCCTCTCAGACGGGTCGCGGTGGCAGCGGTCGATTATTTGGTGGCTGCGGCTGTGTTTTAAGGTCACGTCTCTGGTAACCAGATCTGCTTCTACATCCCCTTTCTGTTTTAAGATAAGAATCGATCAAGTATTGTGAAGTTTCTTTTCGACGAGTTGTGGTAGGAATCGGCGGCAGAGGATGGCAGCTGAGTCGCAGCTCCCTTGTCGCGATGATGAGTTATATGGCAGTGTGCATAATCCATCGGTTAGTATTTGGTTATTGTTTGCATCTTGTAGTTCCTGACCTTGTACATTTGTTGACTGTTTAAGGAACATATGCTTGCTGATGATGCTTGTAATGATGATAAGGCTTTTATAAATATCTCGTACATTGCTATATACTTGATTGGTTAATTAAAGGTGGAGTTTTGATTTAAGTTGTGGTGGTGATATTTAAATTGGGGTATACATATCTCGTACATTGCTAACAGATTTGTGGGGGTTAATAAATTGGTTGTATACCCGAATATCGGAATATGTACAGATCTGTGGATATTGAAAAAGAGCTTGTAGTGAATAATATTAATTGTCTATTGAGGCCTGATTATATGTGTGAATAAATTGGATTGTTGATTTGTTGACGATATCAGCAGTATGTTGGTGTCTATTAAACTTGGGTATGTATTTGTTATTGTTTGTGTAAAACAGGAAAATGTTAACTATACATACATGAAAGGGGTATATTTCTTACATTTTTTTTTGAGGATTTCGAATACTGTTCTTTAAGAATATGCTATTTTTCCAAATGGTATTCTGATGATTCCGCATGATAGAATGTTTTTGGGTATTATTCTTTGGCTGTATAATTGTTTTATTAGAAATTGTTATGTAGGGACGAGGTTACAATTAATACTGAGTCGGCTAGTTAGATTGATTAGTCATTATAAGTTGCAATTATTATGATATTTGTGGTCAAAGATTATATGTGATTTAATTGGTCGCACACTACATATCGCACACTCGTATGACCGCACCCTTCTCGTGTGGGCCGCACACTCTCGTGTGGGCCGCACACTGACAAGTGGGCCGCACAGTGTTAGTTTTGGGCTTCGCCTTAGTGGGCCGCACATTATGAGAAGCCAAAACCAATTTGATTCCTTGCTCCACGGTTCGCACAACTTCAATGCTTTAGCAACTTTTGGGCATCAAAGAAGAATAAATTTAAAATACCACCTTTTTAGTTTTAATTTTTGTTTTTTTTTTGTCGACTATTTTTGAGCTAATCATCTTGGATTTGCAGGGCAGATTGCGATTCCTAGAGCCAAAGATAGGGCAAGATTTCATCTAAAGTACAATAGGGCATCTTCAAGAGGTGGAAGGAGGGCACGCGTCATTTGAGGGCAGTGGTGGGTTGTTCAAATATGCACCAGAGATCTAGGGAAAGAGAGAGAGAGAGAGAGAGAGAGAGCGATGAAAGAGATGAGAGAGAGAGTGACGGTTGACGGCCTAATTAGGTTCTTTAATTTTGTTCCAAGTTGGGAGAGGCAAAGCGGTATACACGGATGAGGATATTGATGGGATACATGAAGGGTGTTTGAGTTATGGGGCTGCGTTTGTTTTTAAGTGACTATTTTAGATGTCAAATTATGTACGCCAAACAATATTTTTTGTTAACTTAAGATATTTGTATTATTTTTGACGTATGACGTATGACTATGAAATGAATTGTTTTGTTATGATATGGATTTATATATTGTTTTGGTTCTATTAGGAAAATTAGAAAGTCTACCAATAAAATAAAAAATAAAAATTTAAAACCATGACACGCAATGCGTGTCATAAAGGCGTGTCATTAAACAACTGATTTTCAGTCGCTAAAGTTATGTTTTGGGGACTGAAATATCATAGTATTTGAGACTAATTTGCAGTCACCAAAGACATGTATCGGGGACTGAAATGACGTGGTAACGGGGGACAAATTGAGGACTGAATTTTTATGTATCAGAGACTAACCGTTAGTCACTGTTGGTGTCATACAATCGGGACCGATTTTCAGTTACTAAAAACATTATCTAGTACTAGGTATCTGGGACAGGCTGGGGACTGGAAAATCAGTCCTTGATAAACATTAGGGACTGATTTTTATGTATCAAATACTGATTTTTTAGTCTCTAATACTCATTTTTTTTATGTATCAAGGACTGATTTTCAGTCACCGACGAAATGTATTCGAGACTGAAATGATGTTGTACCACAACGTATATTGAGGACTGATTTTATATGTATAGGAGACTGAATATCAGTCTCTATTGGTGTCATACAATCGGGACTGAAATTTAGTTACTAATGAAAGTATCTAGGACTAGACAATTAGGACTGGCTCGGGACTGGCAAATCAGTCCCTAATAACCATTAGGGACTGATTTAGGAGTTTTAGAGACTGATTTTTCAGTCTCAGATTGCGATCTTTTTTGTAGTGCATATAACAACTCGTGCGATTAAATTTAAAAGTGTGCACCTGGTGATGCTTGCCCTAACGGGCTTCTCTTGTCATTAGTCTTGTTCGCGACTGTTACGCGATTTTGGTCCTTAATGAGTATGCTCTTCCTGTCATACCTCGGACCGTTCCATCATCATATCCATAATTCGTTTGACTCTCATCGTCTTCAAACGCGAGTGTCCTTCATTTAAAACATTCACAAAAGTTAGTAAAGTCAACTTCAATAATCGCCCGTATTATAATACAAGGCATTTTCTACTATACACGTCAACGCGCGTATTTTCGTCAACCCAAACAATCATTTAAATTGGGGTAACGTATACCACACGATAGCTCTATGTGTTGTTTACAACACTTTAGCATACTAACTAATAACGTACTTGTACTTACCGGATTTGCGATCAAGCTTCGAACCGAACACTATTCTTTGTCAAGAGCATAAGGTTTAAGTCCAAGCATGGTTCCTCCCAACCATACTCGAATCTCTTAAACCAACGCTCTGATACCAACTTGTAACACCCGTTCTTATAAATAAAGGTTTAACGTATATCTTGGGAAAATAATCATATAATTAATGATTAGATATACATCGTAAATACGGGTTTATTAAAACTTTTACAAATCATAGGTTATTCTAACAAAACGTGATCGAATTCGTTGATTAAAATCTACAACGTTGCAATGTGCGGAAGCGTGTATCTTTATCGTGTTCGGTTCTTCGCTGAGCTTGATCGTCTTCCGGCATCCCAGAAAGTACCTACATTTCATAAACATGAAATGCTTTAGTCATACGGTATTTAAAACGCATCAAAACGAGTCCGGAAAACAAAACTGATCAAAAAATACATTTTTGTACAAGGTCCACCGTAAATTACGGTGGACACCGTAATTTACGGTGGTCCTTGTTTCGATCTGTTTCCACCGTAAATCAGGAGGGTTTCACCGTAACCCATTTCAGGTCCACCGTAAATTACGGTGGCACCGTAATTTACGGTGGCACCTGCATCCCACCTTTCCATTTTGCCGCAATTTGACACGAAATCTTTCGTATCTTTCAAACCGCTTATCCGTTTGACCTACCGTTTCTTCCTACATGTTTGTAATTTGATTCTCCACCATATGGAGTTAAAATCCGACATCCGGCTTGATAAAATTCAAGACTTCTAAGTCTTCGGCTTATTACCCTTTATACCAAACTTTGACCCGGTTATGCATTTTATCAAACAAACGTATTTGTTTGATTTCTATATCATTTACATCTCTTTAATTTAATATTACCTACCATTATAGGTTCTAATTATAGGTTTATTACACAACTTAAACCCATTTTCACTCGTATGCTTATTTTGACCCGTTAAGGATATTTTAAGCACTTTTAACTCAAATTTCGCTTTTATTCCAATCTAGCGTTGTAACCTATATTTCTTATCTAGTACTCTTCCATCCCAACTAAATGTGTGTTGGATTTAAAGTAGATATCTATGTGTTCCGGATTTATTTCCCTTGAAATATCATTTTACGGCAAAGACTCATATGGAGTCTTTTAGCCCAAGAATTACATCTTTCACTACCTATACTCGTTCTAAACTTTTATTTAATCATAAGACTCCTTTCCAAACAACCTCTAAGGGTTGTTTGTTCAAATAGGCCTACAAGGGCGTTTTGGTCGATTTCGGTCCTTCTTTTGCAATGAAGGGCTATCATCAAATATTCGACCAATTAGCACTTTTTCATACATCATAAATATGCGTACCTGGCTCGGATCAACAATTAGACCCAAATTTTAATACCTTGCTTTATATTCGCTAATTAAGAACGATGCGAATATCCGTTGGATGTCTATTCCTGTAAGCATATGACTCGACAAAAGAATCATTAGTCTATATAGTCAAAAGGTGTTGTCTACACCTTTTGACCCGTTTGACCGAATTGACCATTTATCTTTGCGAGATGATATTTATTATCATCTCCTCTACCTGACTCTTCCCGTTTAACACCGTACGGTCATTTTAATTATAAACCGTGTATGTTTTCGACATAATATGACCAAATTATCAATTTACTTCTTTTTAACCATTATTATGGTTTCTATCATCTTTGATTTTCTTGTTCCGTTCGACTACACGACGGAACATCATATTTCAATTGTTTAGATATCTCATTCATAGTTTATATGACAAGAAAACATTCCACAATTTAAGACTAGTGTAAGCTATACTTACCTTGCATCCGAATTACGCTTTTCCTTCATACCTGCTTCGTTTGACCCGTTTCCTTTCCAAGCCTCCACCTAGCTTGTCAAGCGTCAAACTATCATCATAATTCGTAAGACGGTTATATTAGTCATCATTAATTATGACTATTCCATCTTACATATTTTCTATCACAATTACCATTCGATCTTATTAATGGTCGGTTTGACTATTTAAAAGTCAAATCACCAATTAACACATATGATTGCACTATCAAGTTCACAAGACTCAATTAGGCACATTATCAACACTTAGTTCTCATTTAGGCATTTTAACAAACACCTAATGGGCATGATTCTATACATTTGCTAACTAGTTCACAATTAGTCATTTTTACCAAGATTAACATCAAGATTCAACCATTATCATGTATGATCAAATACTCAAACTTGAAATTTGTTCAAGTATCTTGCATCTACTATCACTTATGATGATTTCTAACACAACTATATTATCATCTTTTCTACGTAATCAAAACCCACTTGACTCATGAGTGTATGATTATGAATTCACAACAATGAACATCAATTCAACAATTACATGGCTAGGGTTTACTACTAGACATAGTTTCATCCCTGATTTCATCCAAACAACATACATGCAAGCTTAGATTCGAATTCTCTAGGTTTGCTCAGAATTTCAACTAGAGATTTACCAAGAAATTTACATACCTCGTGACTCCTTTTTCAATGGAGATCACTAATTCATACTCGGATTTTGATTTGGACTTGATTTGCTCCTTCAATTTGATGAATTTCTGTGTTTTAGGGTTTGAGCTTAAGAGCTCTTCTTGGCTCTGTGTTTTGTACGACCAGAACACACACAATGGTGTGTGTTTTGGTGTTTTTAGATTTTAATTAATAAAACCCATTTTCCCACTTTAACCATTTTAGTCCCTCAACTTTATCCAAGTTTATAAAGGTTACTACATCAAGTTCCTCATTATTTTTAAGACACTAGACTAACTAGGTTGATATTCCTAGTTATTTAGTGGGTTCCGGGAGTTCTAACCCGTTTTATTTTAAGTCCCGTTAACTCGGGCCCTTATAAACTCAATTCATCAAAACTTTGTTTCGCTTGTATCTAATATTAGGATTTCTTATTAAATCCCAAATATTTACCGGGTTATTTTTACTACTAGCGGCACTTTACCCGTCTTTTAGTATTAACGTGGGTTAATTACCAAACCCGTTTTCGGGGTGTTACAACTTCCTTTTTGTAACCTAGCCCAAATGTGAATTCCTCAAGGCTCAATGAAACTGAGGGCTCAAAATGAGGTTTATTTTCCTCATCAGGCATCGAAGAATAATCGTGTTTAACAGGTGGTGGACACTTCTTATAACCTATGCATGTGACATCAGTTTTCTTTTTCTGAACATCAATGATGTGATCCAGCACATAGCTAGAGCTTAAATAGCTGTCTAACTTGAGTCGGATCGCCTCACTTTCAGATTTAACACAAGCCATTTCTTTTTGCATTATCTCGAGCCTATTGATGTAAAGGTTTATTTCAGTTTGTTTTCTTGAAACCATTTTCGTTAGCTCGGTCTTATCTTCTTTTAATGTTTCAATTATCTTTTTAAATTCATTTTCATAATTTTCACGAAACATGTTGGCCTCTGTGCATTTTGAAAGGTCCACGATCAAATGTTGATTGTGGATAAATGTCACATCATATTTGCTTTGCAAATCGTCATATTTGCTTTGCAAATCAGACAATTTAAAATTTAATCCAACACACATATCACACCTATCACAACTATCAGATTTTGATTCATCGACACGTACCTAACTGGAATCACTCTCAGATGTTGACCTATCTGCATCAGAATCAACAACCTCCCTTGATGATTCACATTCAGATCCATCCTCGCTTAAATTTGAACTTGAAGTTGTAACATCTTCAACTGAAGTTGAAACGTCTTCATCTGAACTACTGTCATGTTCAGAACTGTCATTATTTCCCAAGGACTCATTATTGCTGACATTCTTGACAATTTCGGCATAACACGCAGTCCTTGTTTGACTACAGTTCCTTGGATCAAGAGATGGTGGAACTACAGTAGATCGATAGCGCTGTGAAGCAACTGGTGGTAATGGATTTCCATACAAATCGGTGGTTGGGACACCGATTGCTGGTAATTGAGCAACTGGTACTAGATCACCATACAAATTTCTTGCCATTTTTGGTTCACTTTTATGTTGGTTAGTAACCGAAGCCCACATTTCTGCCGTAATTTTCGGTGCGGAGGATTCGGACCAAGACCAATTTGAATTCATATTGGATGTCTAATGACGAAAAACCTGTTTACACACTTAAAACAAACAGTTTAGTGTGAAATGGAAAGCTTCTGTTTAAAAGTATCACAAGTGTATGCGACGAAATCTAAAGGTGTTCGTCCAAGACCAATAAATGACAAAATTGTGAGAGTTCGTCGATGTACAAGTGTTGATTTCGTCGATTAGACAAATGTGATTTCGTCCTAAACAACAAGTGACAAAATTGGTGATTTCGTCGATGGAAGTGTTGACGAAGATGGGAGAGTTCGTCGAGGACAAGTGTGACGAAGATGGGAGAGTTCGTCTAAGTCACTGATGACGAAGATAGGTAAGTTCGTCGCAGGGATAAATGGTGATTTCGTCGAAGATACAAATGTTGATTTCGTCCAGAAACGATTTCGTCCAGAACCGATTTTGTTGAAAATGTAATTTCGTCTAAATGTAATTTGGTTGACAAATGAGAAGGCCTATAAGATATTTTCACAAAATAAACAATGTTATCTTTTAAACCTCTGACACAAACACTTCTTTTGTCAAACATACAATACCGAAGACACTGTATTCACCAACTTTTCATCATGCTTTGTGTCAAGTTTTTCAAACAAATATATTATAATAAACTTCAATAATTCATCACATCAACCAAAGCAATCTTAAAAAACCAGAAATTATGAATAACAATGAAGAACACTTTGAAGATCTGATGATCTTGATGAATATTCCGGTCAACTGAAAATTTTCCGAACACAATTTTTGTGCAAATGTTCAATAAAAATCCTTTCTTAACATGTATAAATGAGAACTAACAAGATATTTATAAGAACAATTAGCAAAACACAAGATTTTCAAAGATTTAAACCTGATTTTTCTGAAAATATAAACTTTCTGTTTCAAACATCAAGAACAAATCTGGAAACACATGAAAATCTACTTGGTTTTAACAAGGAATCGAGCCAAAGCTCTGATACCAATTGTAGGTCCACCCGGAGGATCGAGTCAAACTCTATTCCTGTTTTCTGACGAACCCGAGAGTGCGGAATCCAAACGGGTAAGTTAAACCAAGTTACGAACATGTAAGACACAAGATTCAACGATTAACACTCAATGTATTAATGCTATGAAACGGTTACAATGCGGTGTTTACAAATGGTCTTTGTAAACTCTCAGTGTGTCTGTGTTACAGTGTGTTCGCTCTCAAATCTATTCTGACTTGTCTCTATTGTTATGTCTGTTTGCAGTGTTTATATACTAACATCATCGACGAAATCATATCATCGACGAAGACTGATCGGCGAACATGGATCATCACGACGAACTTACAAGATCTTCGACGAAATCAAGGGATTTCGTCACATGGTGTATTTGTCATATGGGGTCTTCGTCATATGGGGTGTCTTCGTCACATGTGATTTCGTCACATGTGATTTCGTCACATGTGACTTCGTCGCATGTTGGGCCTGGGATATCATCAATTGGGCTTCATGTTGTTGGGCTTCTTCAATGGACTTCGACATGTTGGGCCAAACAACAAACAGACAACATAAACATAATCAATATGCATACCGCACACAAGCAGTAGCATTTACATCGTACAATACAAAGTAACTAGCATACCGAGTCAAGACAGGAGGATGTCTTGACTACGGCCTTCACTTCGTAGCCGAGTCGAACTGAGCCGAGCCGTATCCACACAATATGTACCAACAATAACCGGTAATCGAACCATAACCACCATAAACGAACCGATTTTAACCGATAACCAACATAACCGATGGTTATGGTTATGAAGACTTGGTTAATCGATTATATCGAACAGAACTTGTAACGTTAAGTCTATAATTCGATATAATGGATTTCTATTTTACATTCACCATGCAGAGGTTTCTTACTAATATAAAAGAATGTTACTAACAAAATGATATTGACGTAGATGCCCTTATTTTGATGAAGGTGTGAGATGTTATGATCGTTTGAATCTTCTATGTAACAATTATGAGTACATAATTACTTTACTGAAAGGATCACACAACAACGGTAGTTTAACAAAAAAAGTGTAGTTTTTGTTGTCTTTTAAAAAAGGCCCAAGCTAAGTCTAACATGGTGGGTTTCATTCTTATTTTGTAGGCCTATTAGAGTATAATTTTTAACTTTATTCCAAATGCTAGTTTTAGGTAAAGTTTTTGGTTAATAAATGAAATTAATTGAAACCGAACCATAAACGATTAACCATAAGTGAAGTTAGCGGTTATTGTTATGATTAGTGGTGAAAACCGAATCAAACCGACCCATGCATACGCACAACTTCGTTAAAAAACTTATACCTAAACATAGATAAAAATAAGCACATTGCAACAACATATTCGGAATTATATAAAAGTTATCTAATTTTAAGAAATATAAGTATTGCTATAATCCAATAAGGTGCATAAATTACATGAATAATTTTTATATACATAAATGATAGAAGTGAATTTGATGAATATTATGCGATACGAGATTTTGGGACCCGTGTGTTGCGGAGGGACTGTCAAACAAAACGAAATATAGACGTAAAAAAATTGAATCACACACGTGTAATAGAGTATTAGCTCGCCAAATTTATAACGAAACATAAAATATTATCATAGAAAGAGATAAATAAGTGGAAACGATAAAAAACCAAAGTAATTTTAATGTGAAAATTTTGGATAGAGAAAAAAAAACATAGTATTGTATACTAACTAGGTTCAGCCCCGCCGTAGTTGTGGGGCACTAAGCCAAATATTTCTCTCTCATAACATGTACGTCCGTGTTTCCGTTACTTGTACATACTACTCATAACATCTTGAAAAAAAATTATATCAAGACAACCAATTAAAACAGAACACTACCATACATTTGATAAAAAACTAAAACAATTGAAAGACTATAATTTTAAACTGGGGGCAAAATTGTTATTTCTCAGGACAAATGAGCGTGAGCCGCTTGGCATGAATAAAAATTACACCGAGTCAGCTAATTAAAACAAAACACTACCATAGTTTTGTAAAAAAATATAACAAAACACTATAATAGTTTTCTAAAAAAAACTAAAACAACGATATGACTATAATTTTATACTAGGACAAAATCGTAAGTTGACGGGGAAAAAAACAAAATTGATGGCAAAACTGTAAATTTGAACTAAGGGCAAAAGCGTAATTTGGCTAGGAGGGAAAAAAACAAATGGTAAAACTGTAAATTTAAACGGGGCAAAATCGTAATTTGGCCGGACCAATGGGGAAGTGCTAGGCAGACTCAAAAAAAAAAAAAAAAAACTATAACGATGACATGACTATAATTTTACACCGTGGCAAAATCGTAATTTAACAGGGAAAAAACAAAAACGATGACAAAACTGTAAATTTGAACTAAAGGCAAAATCGTAATTTGGCTTAGAGGGAAAAAAACAAAACCAATGGCAAAAATGTAAATTCAAACGGGGTAAAATCGTAATAAAGTCTAACCAATGGGGAAGTGCCAGGCAGCTGCCTGGCTCTATTCCCCTCGATGAATTATGTAGTATACTAGTTTTTTCCCTTCCCGCACTGTAACGCTTTGCATTTTTGTACTTTCCTTAATTAAAATGATGTAATCATATTTTTATTTTTGGATACTTGTATTAGTATGATGTTCATATTCCATTTCCAACTTTGTAATTGAGGCTTTGATGGTAATGGAATTCATACTTTATACATACTTGTTATACATGCAATCAATCATTTAAATACATAATTGCTTGCAAACCGACACTTGTTATACGTGCAAATGTTCGGACGTACATTCGTGATACTCGAATTATACTTACTTACGTTTTCTATACTTAAAAACATGCTAGTTATGAAAGTTATCGCATAAAATGATATCATAACGAAAGTTCAGGGGCCAAAGTGTGAAAAATCAAAGTTGTTGGCCAAAGGGGGCGCCGCGCCACGCGAAGCCCAACCCTCTTTGCCGTCGTGTGATGCCAAGGGCTGCAATCCATAGCGAGTTGCTTCCAGCTCTTGGGTTGGTCACCTTTTTCTACCTTTCTCCTTTCCCAATCACCATTCAACATCCTTTAACACCCAACCTTACCTCCTCTCTATATAAACAAGCCTCCATCCTTTCATTTTCACTTTCCAAACTCCTCTACACTCCTCTACACTCTCACATTATTGAAATTACAAGTTCTTGGCAGATTTTAAGCAAGTTCTAAAGTGAGTTCAAACTCACTTTTCTACACCTTTTCTTCATCTTTTCTCCATCTTTCTTCCATTACAAAGCCTGGAACATCTCTATGAGTGTTTTCATAAGTTTACCATGGTAAACTAAGGTGGAAAAAAAAAACTAAAACCATGACATGACTATAATTTTACACCGAGGCAAAATCGTAATTTGACAGGAAAAAAAAAACAAAAACGATGGCAAAACTGTAAATTTAAAGGGGGTAAATCATAATTTAGTCGAAACAATGGGGAAGTGCCAGGCAACGGCCTGGCTCTATTCCCATCGATGAATTATGTAGTATACTAGTTTTTCCTTTCATGCGTTGCAGGGCACTAATATTCTCTCTCATAACATGTAGGTTTGTGCTTTGGTTACTTGTACATACTACTCATAACACGACCTAAAAAAATTATATTGAGTCAACCAATTAAATCAAAATACTACCATAGTTTTGCTAAAAAAATAAATCAATGAAAACACTATAATTTTAAACCGGAGCAAAATTGTAATTTTTTTATGACAAATGAACGTGTGCCAAACAACCGACTCACACAAATAAAAATTACACCGATTCAATCAATTAAAAAAAATACTGCCATAATTTTATTAAAAAAACCAAAACGATTACATGACTGTAATTTTACACTAGGGTCAAAATCGTAATTTCACAGGGGAAAAAATAAAAAGGATAGCAAAACTGTAAATTTGAGCTGAGAGCAAAATCGTAATTTGACTGAGAATAAAAAACAAAATTAATGGCAAAACTGTAAATTTAAACGGGCAAAATCGTAATTTAACCTAACCAATGGGGAAATGCAAGCTTAGTAGTTGGCCGACCATTTCAACCAATGACAGGGAAACTCTATTCCCTGCCATGATGATTGTTGTTAGAGGTAATTTATTGCCATGAATATGAATAATAGGGAAAGATCAAATAGGAAGTTTACTTTGGGTAGGAAGTGTAAGAAGCAATAATAAGAGGACACGTGCCAAATAACAAAAAACATAAGGAGGGGCATTTTAGTCAATCTCCATTTTGCTATTCTATTTATCTTTCTCTGTATCTTCAAAATCCACAATTTCCAAAATATATCATCTTCAATTTTTCCTTCACTTTATCTCTCTAGAATTACTACATCACTTTTCGATTTTCTTCATCAATGAATGGTTTAAACACCCAATCAAAGTGTTATTGAATTTCTTTGGATAAACCCAGTTTTTTTATGCAATTTCTCATTTTTTTTTTAATTTAACATAATGCAATGAAACTTGAGAAATCGATTGAAACAGGTATTTCTTTTCTCAAATGTCTTTGATTCTAACCTTCTCTTGATGTATTCTTGTGTTTGGGCAACATTATTTGTTCCAATTTTATATAAAAAAAATCAGTGGTAAAAAGTTGCACAATAGGTGTTTGACAAAATGTTTCAAAGAAAATTACAAAACAGTTTTCAGTTTAAGCTTTCATTTAGAATTATGTTTTACAAAATAATGAAAAACATATTTTTTGTGTGATTTTTTGTTCATTGCGTTTTACACAAAAATGAAAAAGCAACTTTTTTTTCTATTGGGTTTTTCAAAATAATGAGAAAACACATTTTTTTGTGTTTTTCCCCGTTGCGTTTTACAAAATAATGAAAAGACACAGTTTTTTGTCCATTGCATTTTACAAAAGAATAAAAAATGCATTTTCTGTGAGATTTTTGTCCATTGTGTTGTAGAAAAACACATTTTCTTTTGTGTTTTTTGTCTATTGCGTTATAAGAAAAACACATTTTATGTGTTTTTTTTGGCCCATTACGTTATAGAAAAACACATTTTGAAGTGTTTTTAGTCCATTGCATTTTAGGTAAAACATATTTTAATGGGTTTTTAGTCCATTGCGTTTAAAAAAAACACATTTTGAAGTGTTTTTAGTCCATTGCGTTTTAGGTAAAACACATTTTTATGTGTTTTAGTTCCATTGCGTTTTAGGAAAAAAAACTGTCTTTTGTGTTTTTTGTCTATTGCGTTTTAGGAAAAACACATTTTTATGTGTTTTTTTGTCCATTGCGTTTTAGAAAAACACATTTTGAAGCGTTTTTAGTCTATTGCGTTTTAGGTAAAACACATTTTTATGTGTTTTTAATGCATTGCGTTTTAGAAAAAAAAAACACCTTTTGTGTGTTTTGTCTATTGCGTTTTAGGAAAAACACATTTTTGTGTGTTTTTAGTCCATTCCGTTTGAGAAAAAAAATATTTCTTTTGTGTTTTTTGTCCATTGTGTTTTACGCATTTGGGTTATCGAAAACTTTTTTTTTTCATAAGTATAGCAATAGTGTGCTCGTTTTAAAGATAAAAAACGCTTGTTTTTATGGTGCAATTTCTATAAAAAATAATGTCGTATGAAAAAGTTATTAACGTTTTAAAAACGAGGGGGAATTGGAGGAGAGAGAGAATTTTAACTTGGATAGATTAGAATACATTTGAGAATCTCACGTGCCTCCTAGTTTTTGTTCAGTTCTATCTATTTAATCAAAGTCCTTGGTTACTCAATTGATGGTCAACATTATTTATATCTCTCCTATCCAAATAAAATTCCTATTATATCATAACCCTTGAATAATAATAATAATGATAATGATAATAATTTTTTTTGTTATTATTATTATTATTATTATTATATTAAATTATGATAAGAACAAATAAATAATATATGTTATGATTTATTTAAAAATAATAATTAGACTGCCCCCAATGTTCTTGTTGGGGGTTGCATTTGATGATGTGGAGGATGCATTTGTAAAGGAAACATTGCGGGTAGGTGGCATTTAAGGGGGTTGCATGTAGGGAAGTGCACCTACATGCAGGAGAGAGAGGGTGAAGGTGGGCCCTTTAAATGTTTTTAAGATAGAAAAAAAAATAGTGATGTGGAAGAGAGAGGATGCATGTGGGAATGATAGGTTGGAGTTAAAAAGAGGAGAGAGAATGCATGTGTGAAAAATAGGTTAAAAGCTGATGTGGCAGTGATGACTAGGATGCATGTAGTAAATGCAGGCCGTTGCATTGCGGACAGTCTTATAATACACACACATATTGACTCATTTTTTTTACTTTCCAGTGAGTAACGGCAATTGCGATGTCGTTACTGCAATTCTAATATATTACCAGTTAATTGCTTAGAACATCGTCCAGCTCTAAGGCTCCTGACATATTACCAGTTAGTTAATCACCGGTATCAAAGAACAACAGGGGGCAAACCAAGTTACCATCACCTTTTCTATCTCAACATTTCACTAATTTCATCATGGTTTACTCACTTAATAAGTATTTGCCAAAATGTATTTCGATCTTCACATGTACCTTGGTGGCTTCACCTGTAATGGAATAAAAAGGAATAAGCGGCATCCAAACAAAGCACAACGGTTGTAGTTATCGTTCACAAACATATTTTATGATTCAGATTTTTGTCTTTTCTACAGTAGATCATGATATATATAATATATATCTTCATAGGCTCTCTTGTCTGTTAATTAAACGTTAGTGAACATGAGGGGACCATGCATCTGCTACTGTTTAGCCTTGTTTTTCATCTTAAATTGCTTCTCAACCATTGCTGCTTACCCTACTGCAAATCTTTCCACCACATGGGCCAACACTGAATCTTTACCCAATTCTTTTAACTTCCCAGATGACTCAAAGGTCCGAGCTATCCTCCTCATAGAAGCAGTCGGCCCCAAATTCGCATGTGGTTTCTACTGCAATGGACACTGCACCTCTTACCTCTTCTCTGTCTTAATTGTTCAAACCAACAGCCCGGGTACTCAACCAGTTATAGGCTTCTCTCAAGTGGTGTGGTCAGCAAACCGAGACCATCCGGTTAGCTATGGTGCAACACTGAATCTCACAGCAACCGGAGAACTTGTCTTGCAGGATGTTGATGGAAGCACAGTTTGGACTACCAACACCGCCGGGAAATCTGTTGCTGGCTTAAGCTTAACCGATGACGGAAACCTAGTCTTGTTTGATGTCAATAGCTCAGTGGTTTGGCAATCTTTTCACTACCCAACAGACTCTTTGGTACTGGGGCAAACACTGTTTCAAGCACAACAGCTGATACCTAGTGTTTCCTCAACTAACTGGGTGGCTCAGAAAGGTTTGTTGTCTCTTCAAGTCACGGATAAAGGTTTGTTTGCTTTTGTTGGATCGAACCCACCTCTAGCCTATTACAGTAGGTTGGTTTATGGCAACGATCCAAATACAGGAAGAAGATATGCTAGGTTCTTGAATGGTAGTTTGTCTTTCTTCATTTCTTCAGCTGAGTGGGATACTCCTTATGGATTGATTTCCATACCTAAAGCATCTTCAGCCCAGTATATGAAACTGATGCCGGACGGGCATTTGAGAGTGTTTGAATGGCAAGATAGGTGGTTACCGGTGGCTGATCTATTTAGCGATTATCTTGGAGAGTGTAATTATCCTATGGCTTGTGGTAAATATGGCATTTGCTCGGGTAATCAACAGTGTAGCTGTCCGGTATCGAATTCTCCCAGAATAGACTATTTCAGACCAGTGAGCGATCGGCAGCCGAACCTGGGTTGCTCTGAAATTACCCCCCTCAGTTGTAATGCCACCCAAGATCAAACCTTTATTGCACTTGAGAGCGTTGCATACTTCAACTTTGTCCCAGACATGACGAGTGTGGACTCAGAGACTTGCAAACAAGCATGTGTCAACAATTGCACATGCAAAGCAGCTCTCTTTCAGTACGTTGCTGATTCTTCAAGTGGGGATTGTTATTTACCTTTTGAGCTGTTCACATTGATGAATGTCGATACAGGTCTAATTTATAAGAGTACTACAGCTTTCATAAAAGTCCAGAATGTAAAATCACCTCCTTCCGCTTCTAAGTCTCGGTCGAATTTAGGAGTTATATTAACTTTTAGTATTGGAAGTGTTTTGTTTCTGCTTGGGGTTATAGGTTTTCTTATTAACGTAACTCGTAAGCGAAGACAAGACACTCAGAGGGAGGAAGAGTCTATAGGCGAGGTACTAGGATTGCCAAATCGATTTGCCTATGAAGAACTGAAAACCATCACGGAGAATTTTAATAAAAAGCTTGGTGAAGGGGGGTTCGGAGTGGTTTTCCAAGGGACTCTTGAAGACGGCTCAAAGATTGCAGTAAAATGTCTCGAGGGTCTTGGGCAGGTTAACAAATCATTCCTAGCTGAGGTTCAGTCCATTGGAAGCATTCACCATGTGAATCTGGTTACACTCCGAGGATTTGGTGCTTGGAAATCAAAACGTTTTCTCGTGTATGAATTCATGAGTAACGGATCTTTAGATCGATGGATTTACCATGGAGACCGAAAACAGGTTCTGGAAAGGAAATGCAGAAAGAAAATCATTCTTGATGTAGCCAAGGGTCTAGCATATCTTCACGAAGATTGTAGGCAAAAAATCATACACATGGATATTAAACCTCAAAACATATTGCTAGACAGTAATTTTAATGCCAAAGTATCTGATTTCGGGTTGTCAAAGCTCATCGACAGAAATCAAACCCAGGTGATGACTACGCTGAGAGGAACCCCAGGATATCTGGCTCCAGAATGGTTGAGCTCAGTTATTACTGAGAAAGTTGACGTTTACAGCTTTGGGATCGTTCTCTTGGAGATGCTGTGTGGGAGGAAGAAATATGACAGATATCAGCCTGAAGAAAGTTGGCACTTGATGTCCTTCAAAAAATGCTGGGAACAAGGGACTCTGCAAGATATGGTAGATAAGTACAGTGAAGACATGCAGACACACAGTTCAGAAGGTGTAGAGATGATTAAAGTGGCGTCATGGTGTTTACAATATGATTTTACGAAAAGGCCTTCCATGTCAACGGTGGTTAAGGTGTTAGAAGGAGTAATGAAAGTCAAATCTAGCTTGGATTACAACTTCACAGATTCGAGACTACAAAACACAGCATTTGAACATGAGAAAGATATGACACAGTTGATGGCTTCTGTTCTATCGGGTCCTAGATAAGTAACCATCAATGTTTCTTGTGGATGACCTTCATGCACATTCTAAATGTTTCATGGTTCTTCTCAAAAAAAAAAAAAAAAAAAATGTATTCTTCTCGAATGAGCTCAAGTACAGATGTTACAACTAACAATATCAATATGTTAGGATAGTTATCAGTTGCATTGAAAATCTTGTACTATAAAAATCTTATGACAATGGCCCTTATTCTATCTATTACGATAACAATATCTATTCCTTATGGATTCCTTTGCCTCAAGGATTATCAACAGCAGGAGCATAATTAGTAATTAGGCGTTCGTGTGGCTTCTACTTTACAATAATATCGGAGTATCACTCCAGCCACCAACAAGGCAATTCAAACAGGAGTTGGCTTTGGCCCACATGACCCATTTCCCTTTGAAACTGTCTGATTGGAGGATTGCAAGAGACTTATGTTCCTTTAAGCAATATCTCACTGCTGAAGGAGTTTTATCAGCACGTCAGCCCCTACAAGAAGGAATTTGATGGGGGAAAATTATGAAATTGTTGGTTGACCAAGAGGGTTTTCAATTTTGTCACTGTCTTGCGTCCTTGGAAAGACCACTGAGCTTCGGAAGAGTCCGCATGTTATATTGATGCGTCCATGTCCTTAGAAGTTGACACGTGTCCGACACGGGTCCCACATGTTTATGGGAAGAGTCGGTGACTCTTCCAAAGCGTCGGCGGACTCTTCCGAAGGAGCTTGATACATGGACTCTTCAACATGATACGCCGACTCATCCCATGCTCAGTGGTCCTTACAAGGATGCATGAGAGTGACAAAATTGAAAATGCTCTTGCTCAACCAACATTTTCGTAATTTTCCCATTTGATGGAATAGGGACCAACGGTCAACGTATAATTTTTTGATTTCCACGTCATCATCTTAAAGAGATTCAAACCAATTAAAGATTTGCTCAGATTTCAAGCTAGTCATTTCATGATATGCAAAATGAAAGTTGAGGGACCCCTAAAGATATAAGACTGGATGGTGTGGTTGGAGCCCCTAGGGGCTTTATCGGGTCATGTAAGCAACACCTAAGATCCACCTCAGCCATGGGACTTTATCACGCCCCCCTTTAATTTGCAGGGTGTGGATGGAGCCCCCTATTAAACAAAATTAAAAAAAAATAGATTTGATTGGCTGAGAGATGTGGGCCCCACCTGATAAAGCCTTTGTTGCTCATTAACATGATAAAGCCCCCTCTATAGCGCCCCTATTTAACTCGGATGGTGTGGTCGTATAGCACCCCGGGGTGCTATAGTTGATGAGTTGGCGGGGGGTGGCGCCCCCACACCCTCCGGCGTACACACCCTCCGGCGTAAGTGGCAAACTTTTAAGATTCTCTTTCTTGACCCAATATTTTTTTTTGAACAGCAAATTTCTTTTATTCCATCTCGTTTATGGGACTTGAACCAAAGACCTCCCTCTCCTAAGGTGTTTAAAAGATTTGCCTTTGCCAATGGACCACCACCCCATTAGTTCTTGACCCAACCATTACACCATGAGCTAGACACAGAAATGATTTTAAGGAATTAGGGATTTGTCTAATTAATTCAGTGCTGTTCAAGATTTCGACCGTTGGATCGAATCGAACCTCGGGTTGACCTAATTGAGAATTGGGCTTTTTTCTTATCGATCTAGTACTAAAATTAAAAAGATAGTGATTTTTAGTGTAATATAGGGTAAAAAATGGGGGGCTGGATGTGAATTCTCTTATGAATCTTGGTGAATCGCTTCTGCCAATTGGTACCATCCTTGTTATACATACCTTTGATTAAATAGCAAAATCAGTGTTTGAAATTGAAACCCTATAATTGTGGTTGGATGCGTATTGGAGAAGAGAGGGTATTGTTTTGTACTATTGATATTAGAGTTAAATTAAATAATATTTTAGTCCTGGTTTGTTTAAAATATATGTTTTAGTCCAAAAGATTTTTTCGGACTTTTTAATAATCTAAATGTTTAGTTTTCGTATCAACTAGGGTTATACCCTCCGCGCGCGTTGCGGCGCACTACGTAGTGTTGGATCAAGATCGCATTCTTGGCTTTCTTCATCTAAAGTGGATCGAGCCAAACCAAAATTAAAAATTTACAGCCTGTTCCGGTGAAGATTCACAATTCACCTCTTCATCGCCGAACTCTTCTTTGTACATTTCAACCATTAGTTTTCAAAGGCGTGCATAAGCGTTCGTTTATAAACCAGTCTGCAATCTGATACACACATTAAATATGATTTATAAGACAATAAACATAAATCTTTAAAGAATATATACAACCCGATTATCAACATACCTGGCTTCTAGCGAGACCCATTTGCCTTGCTAGCATGATCTTCTCTGAATCTTTCGGGTAACTAAAGATAACAACAATAAAATTTGTTAATGTAAGTTAATAAAAGTTCAATAATTAACATAATGTTTCCATGTGATGACTAGGAGTAGGATCAAATACAAACCATATTTCACATACAAACTGTAAGAACCATTTAAAAAGTGTCACGTGAAATCGAACCAATTATAGAGAAATGATAAAATAATATCCTAAATGATATCAATTATATTGAATTCCCTATAAATATGCTAACCAGCAATTAATTCTTTATTTGAAACTTTTTTTTATTTTCAATGTGCTGATTAAGAAAAGGGTTGATATCATTCAAATATATGCTAAAATCAATTATCTTGATTAATTTTCATGTGCTAATATAATTTAAAGTGTTACTTTTATGTATGTATTGTTTTGGTATGTGCTAATTTAACTTTTTTTAAGTGCTAGAATATGTTCTTACGGTTTGTAGGATAAATATGGTTTGTACTGAAACCAACCCCGTGATGACTAAACCACTTCTTTTATTGTTTCAAATTTATAGTTAGGGTGTTTGGACTTGTCTTATAAAGTGATAATCTGCTGAACACTACATTAGTTTATAATGATATCATGACTTATCTACTTTTGCTTTGATTAACTTATGAAAATCACATAATCAGTTTAATGCCATGCACAACAAAATATGATTTATCAAACAATAAAGAGTGTAACTATCCTGGCAAAACGGACGGGCCATAACAGATCAGTACGTGTTGTTTTTAGAAGAAAACTTATCATTTGGTTTGAGTAGGTTGGGGAATGTATATGACTGTTCAATATAGCAGCCAAAAAGTGCAACTTGCTTTAACCCAAATGGTCAGCCAAAAGGAAGGTAGAGGCTGCTTGCAATCACAGGTGGACTTTGACAATGAAAACTTGTTACACTTTAGCATGACGAAAGTAAGTTTCTCAACATTGAACACACAGATTACTTTAAATATATTTTTTTTTATTAAATGCCCAAGTAAAAAGAGAAGGCACATTAGAATCACAGGCTCACCCAAAAAAGCCTTCAGTTGAATCATCCCATCATGAGCGAGAATTGCATCGCCACCAGGGTGTTCTTCTACATAAGGCGTGACATCATATACCTACAGATCATAGTGAAGAATATAATCCTTTTGCGGTCTTTTTTTTTTCAACTTTTCACATTTATACATATTTAAATTGATTAACCAAAGTAATAGGTTATATAACCTAACAGAACCTTGTCTTTGAAAATGATCCAATAATCTGTCCTCTTGTTGTGCAAGTAAACCTCAGCCTTGTTGTATGCTTTTGAAACCTGCATTTAGAATATATACACTATAATATTCATTCACACTTGCCAAATCATGAACATTATAAAACCATAAGCTACATTCTGATATAACGACTCATCGTTTTGACACTCGGATAAAATGCAACATGCTGTCAACAGAGTGAAAGACTAAAGTACTCACCACATCCAGAATTAGAATAGTTTTCATTTTAGCAAATTGAAACTGCTAAAATTACCACCATCACCATGTCTTTTACCATAACCATCTCCATCTCCATCAAAACTCCTTTTCTCCAAACCGCCTCCACCAAATCGCTCTACAAACAACACAACACTATCCCAATAAAACACACGTCACAAAAGCTAAAACAAATACAATTAACCATTCTTGACACAATTATTACTATATATTAATAATACAAATTACTATATATTAATAATACAAATTAAATGAACAGTAATTTTATTATATTATAATAACATATTACTATAATAATAATATTTTTTTTACTTTCTCTGTTGGATAAGCTTGGTGTCAACCAATACTGGTATCGAAAATACAGGTATGGTCCGGTTTATTATCGGTACATGAAGGTAAAAATCGGCACCAGCCTGATACAGAAAATGCCAAAAGTCGGTACCAGATTGAGTTTGAAAATCTTTTAATTCGGGAAATTCGGTACTACTACACGGTACCATTTGCTCATCCCAGATCACGGGTGCCGTACAAATAACAACGGTATCGTACAACTTTTTCTTGTTGATTTTCTTCAACTTTTAATGATTTCTTTCTTTAGTTTCAGGGGTAGGGATGAGCTTGGTGGCAACCGATACCGAAAATATCGGTTACGGTACCGGCATATGAAGGTAAAAATCAACCGGTACTAGAAACGCCAAAAGTCGGTACCGACTTGATACTTAGGATCCTTCGGTTTGGGAAATTCGGTACCGGTACCAAGTATTATTTGCTCATCTCTGACCACGAGTTTCATACGAACAACATCATTAACATACAACTTTTTTGGTTGATTTTCTTTCGATCATTTTTTACTGTTTTTTACATTTTCTTTTTATTCTTGTTAGTGGTTCAGCGTGCAACGCACTCGTAGTGATTTCAAAACACATGTAAACACAGACTAGATAACAAAAGAAGTTCACCGCAATGCGGCTAGGGTGATAAACCTAGTTAACATTAATAAAGATAACATTTTGAACAATAATAATCAACAACCTATACCTATAGGAGAGCCTCCTCTACCAGGAAAGTCAAACGGACACTTCTGACCAGACAAAGGCACTTCATAATCAGAACTAAACCTCCGTCCAGAATGAGGCACTTCAAACTCTGATGAAGGATTATTATTATTATTATTATTATTATTATTATTATTATTATTATTATTATTATTATTATTATTACTTCTCGCATTCCGTACTCCAACTGGCCGGAAACCACCGTCTCCATCCACAGGACGAAACCCTGGGCCTCCACCGCCGGAATTAAGAGCGTAACGCGGCGGACTGTTGTCGAACGTGCGGCGATTACCAGAGAAACCGCCACGGTGGCGATTGATCGGAGAATCGTTTGAAGATAGGGTTGTTGTATCGATCTCCTCCTCTGTATCTATCCATGATTGGATGGAGAGTTCGAATGGATTTGGGAGATGGAGACGAAACACTAACCCTAGATGTATGAGATTTTGGAGTGAATTGTGAAATTAAGGGTTTGAGATTGGGTAATTATTAAGACAGAAAGGTTAGGTGGCAAAGCCACCGACCTTTCTCTTTAATATTATATAAATTTAGGTTCAATCTACTAGCCCCATCCAGATTTATTTCTTATGAAAAGACCAAAATACCCATAAACTCATTCTTAAACTAATATTTTATCTTTCTTTCTATAAGGGTGAACGGGGTGGGTGCGGAGAAGGCACCGGTGAACGGGTTTGCCGCGCGGCAACACCGCCGCCGACCCTCACCACCCCGATGATTGAGTAAAGAAGCGGTGAGCGTTTACCACATAGGGGAAGAAGAGGGGAAAGAGAGATAGAGTTGAATAATGATGGGGTCCACTCTTTTCAACCAATCACAATTTATTTTTGTTTTTTATATTAAAAAAATAGTTTACCCCTCCTCAAGAGAGGTGACCACCCCTTATGTTTTAGTGTAAGAGAGGACTTAGAAAGGGAAATTGACATGGCGAGATATGATTGGATGGGTAGAGAGTTTACCTCTCCTTAAGAGGTGATCACCCATTTCACCATAATAATAAATAAAAATCGTTTTAGGCACATGTTACTTTCTACTTTCAAGTGTCTCCTCACTTTTACTCTCTTTCCTTGTACTTTCTAGTGTTTCCTCACTTTTACACACACACTCACTCCCCCCATTAAATATGTACTTTCTCCTATCAACACACACATATATAAGAAATATAAATAATAATTTGGTTAAAAATTTATATTATTACATGAGTAAATTACAAGTTGTGTCCTTTATGTTTACACCCTTTTGCAGGCGGTGTTCTTTAGCGTAAAATTTGACAAGTTATGTACTTAATGTTCCAAAATCTTGCACGTTCTATCATCTAGGCCAAACCAAGTTAGATTTTTTGATTAAGTATGGTCATGTGCCTTACACATGATGACATTCTTGTCATTTCACCTATCCAGGGGCTATTTTGTGAGGAAATTTTACTTAGGGACTATTTTATACCAAACTTATAAATTGAAAATAAATATAAACTCTATTTCTCTCTCTCCCCTCTCTCTAAACACACATAATCTCTCTCTATATATCTATATCTAGAATTCAAGAATTCTGTCAGCCACCATCCCCGCTCGCCTCTGGGAGTTCGCCTGAGATGTTGAAACCTTGCCGGAAAGTTGGAACGACCAGTACACAGTCTCAATCATCATAATGCCTGAGATGTCTTACTTGCCTGAGCTTCTCTAAATTGTTTGTGACAGCTTGACCATTGGTTAAAATTGTTTCTGACACACAACAAATCCAAATATATAACAGATCATTTGCAATAACAGATGTACATTAATGAATTTCCACCATATTTTGTATAATATCAACATTCAGTTAAACCAAATAGATATATCCAAATTCTAACAGGATCAATTTGTAATTACAAATCTCTAATTCATGAACAAATCAACATCCACCAGCACACATTAAACACACTAAACATTCAAAATCAAAGCAATAAACTCTAATTCAAATCTGACTCCTAGAGATCAAAACCCCCTAATCTCAAAACTCAAAATGGCATTAATATAAGCACACTGCATATGAGGCGATGTCAACCACTGGTGGGGACTGAGTGATTATGAACAAGGGTGGATGGTGTTAGTCGGTTGGTATTGATGGGTGTGGTGGCTAATGGTAACATGGGTGGGTTGTGGTAGTGAAAAGGGGTGGGTGGTGTTGGTCGGTTGGTGTTAACGGGTGTGGTGGCTAATGGTAACATGGGTGGGTTGTGGTGGTTATGGTGGGGAGAGAGAGGGAGAGAGCGAGAGAGAGAATAAGAGATGAGATAGTGAAAAGGGTGGTTTTGGTTTTGTTGCAGGTGGTGGCGGTGTGGGAGGTGGTGGTCAATGAAGTCTGAGAGTTATAGACAAAGAAAGTGTTGTAGAGAAAGAGGGGAGAGAGATGGGAGTTTCATACTATAGAGAGAGAGTGAGAGAGAAAAAAAGAAGAGTTTATATTTCTTTTTTATTTTTAAGTTTGTTTCAAAATAGTCCCTAAATAAAATTTTCTTACAAAATAGACATTGGTTAGGTGAAATGACAATGCCCTCATGTGCAAGGCACATGACCATACTTAACCAAAAATCTAACTTGGTTTGGCCTAAAGGATAGAACGTTCAAGATTTTGGAACATTAAGTACAAAATTTGTCAACTTTTGCTCTAAAGGACACCGCCTACAAAAGGGTGTAAACATAAAGGACAAAACTTGTACATTACTCTTATTACATTAACGAATATGACTCTAGCGTATATGTTATTTGATAAGTATTAGTAATTATCGTTTATATCCAAATAATATATTTTATATTATTAAGTTAGTCCGGTAGGGTCAAAATGATTTTAAATCTATCTCCTAACTTTGCCACTTCACTTGATGATGTGGCATGGCTCTTAATCAAGATAATTCACAAAATAGGCGGGATTTCAATCCTCTTGCTCCTCATTCTCCTTGATGTGCCAGTTGGTGTCTCTAACACATAACACTTTTGGATATAACACGCACCCTAAGGTGAGTTTACACTTTTATTAAAAGCATGCATTCCCGGGTTTGGGAACTACACTGTCCCTGGATTTGGGACTACTATGTGTTCCTGGGTTGGAATATTGCCTACTAAATAGCGTAGGTTATATTTCATTTCTTTAGCAGACTAAACGAAACTCTATCTAAAAAGTCCCTACGCATTATACCGATTAGTTGCCGGATTTGGCAAATGGGGTATTAGTTGATAGCGCTATTATGTTTGACAAACCTCACACCATGCTGGAAGCGGGGTGTGAACTTTTGACCTTGACTTTATATCAATGACGATAGACATTGATATGGGACACACCAACTTACTACAATCAAGTATTTGGTACTACACAGTTTAGTGGCTTAACCGTAGGTTAGCTACCCATAACATGTTTTAATAAACTAATGTATTTAAAACTTACTTTACCTTAAAACTGAAACTGTGAACTTGCCAACTTTATGTTGACACACTATTGAATGTTTTGCAGGTCCTTAGATACGGCTCAGATGGGAACTTGCAGCTTGGAGAGTGTTATGGCTTTTGGTTGAATTGTTAACATTATTTCATTGCATAACTGTGGTTTTCAATTAAGTCTGGATTTTATACTTTTGCTTACGCTGATAACTTAAAACTTACGTTTTCAAACTTCTAACAGTATCATCATTATTCTTGTTGAATGTGGTATTTAAACGTTTTACATTTTAATTTGAAGTGGTTCATGTAACACCCCAAATTTCGTATCTCATAATATAATATTATGATTGTGATGCTTTAATTAGAAAATGGTAAATATAGATTTTACCATAAGAAAAGTTAGATAAATGATAGTAAGTTTAAAACTTTTGTATAAATAAAGTTAACCAAAGGAAAGATGACCAAGTTAGTATGTGAAATAAGAAAAATGACATGCTCTAAAAGATTGAGGGCTGGAAATGAAAATATAAAATAAACATTTGATAAAAGTTTTGGTCAGTGTATGTGTGCGATCGAGAGCGAGACCAGGGAGAAACCTGTCACAACCCCCGACCCCTACCCCGGGTGCGGTGTCGCGAGATCCAGATCAGTGGTATCGGTGTTTATTAATTTGGCAGCGGAATACATCTGGACCGTAGTTAGGAAATATTTTTATCAGAGTTAAACACCAAACTTTTTATAATAATACATCATTGGGGTAAAACCCAAGTTCATTTGACAATACATTTGTGGGGATAAACCCTAATTATTGAAAAAACAAAAACTCCTTTTTATTTAGGTAACTTTTATAGCCACTTTTCCAAGCCTTCAGTGCTCTCCAGCTGGCTTCTATTTGGCTTTCACATTGTGTTACCTGAAACGCTTTTTAAAAACATTTTATCAGCAAGAAATACTGGCAAGTACATTCCATTTTGGTAAATGTAACACCTCGTAAAATCATTTCCAATTATACAAAGACACGTGTCCTAAACCCTAAACGTGTAAAGGATTTATTCCGAAGGACTAAACTTGACAATTTTGAAAATTCGTATGAGGAGGGACTAAAAGTGTCAACATACAAATTTATGCCTCTGAGTGACCTTTTACCAAACCCGAGACTTTATAATGTTAAAACAAGCTCTCGGAAATGATTAATATTGAATATAAAAAGTTGAGGGGTTAAAGGTGTAAAGTTTCAAAATTCTAGTTCTCTGGTCAAAGGCTTACGGACCGTAAAGGTTCAAGCTTATTGTCCGTAAGGGACTGGATTTGGGCGATATAATTCAAAAGCGGTTACGGACCGTAAAGGCGCAGGCTTACGGTCCGTAAAGCCTGTATCTGGGCAGAAAATTTTGGACAGCTGCAAGTTTCTTCCAAAATCCGCCCTTTACTCATATGAATCGAAACCTGGAGCAGTTTGATGGTTTTTAAAACCACCAAGGACACCTGTGATGATCTCTGGACACCCCTTAACACCTGGTTTGATCTTGGATCACCTCCTTCAACTATAAATAGGACCTCATGTTGCCTCATTTCATTGCTCATCTCAAAAATCCTTTCTTTCTCAATCTTCTGAGGTTCCTGATAAAAAAGGAAGCTCTCTCTAGTTAAAACTTCGAGCTAGGACCCTTTGTAAGTGTCCTTAACCACTTTAGTTCAGTATTTATGTGTTTAAAGACCAAAAGTCAAAGTTGTTGTAAAACAGCTTTAACCTTCGGTTAAGACGTAAATGGTCCAGCCATTGTTCGAGGCGAATGTGGCTATGTGACCATAATTAGGTAGGTGTTAATCCCTCAAAAGGGAACCTCCTAATTATCACGTTTACTTAGTTAATTGCCGGGTCAAAGTAATTAATCAAAAAAGTCAAACGGGTCAGATTTGTAAATAATAATCAAAACTAATAATATAGAGGTTATAAATCATATTTTATCACTTAAACAATTTGGTAAATATTATTAGAACATGTTTAAACATGTTCAACCCTACAATTCTGAGTTTAAGCTCGGTTCGCGACCGAAAGTCGCAAAAGCTTGACTTTTGCTTTGACTTTCAGTTCTGCCCGATTAAGCTTAATTCCTTTATGTTTTAAGCTTTCATTGTGACCATATAATATTGTGGTATAACTCTCTGAGGTTATATTACCTAGTCACTTATATTCTGAATTATATGCATGATTCTATTATTATGCTCATTTTGGACTAAAATGCCCTTATGATTTAAAAATGAGATTTTTGAATAAATATGCATGCAAATGAAATAGGTACTGATTAGTAAACATAATTAAAGTATTTTGATACTTACATTCTGGTCATAAACTGATGTTATGCTAATGATCGAAATTTAGGCTTTTATAAAGACTAAATTACCCTTTGGGGTATAAATCATGCTTAAAACATGAATGTGACTCAAAACTCTTTGTCTACTGTTAGAATATTATTTTTAGGGATTTTTGGAATATTAGGTCAGATTATATACTGACCTTATAATTGAGTTTGCATATAAAGCTTGAAATTGACGAAAATGCCCTTTTTGTGAATAAAACGAGTTTTACAAATATTTAACAAGCCAAACTTTTTGCTACTGATATAATATGAAAAATAAAATATTCTGACCATTCAAGGCTGGTCAAAATCTCAAAATCACATAAACTTTGCAAATATCGTCAATTATCGGCTTTTACGCTAATTAGGTGCATAGTATGGTTTAAAACCATATTTAGCACCCAAGACTTAATACCTGCTGACTTTATAAATGATTTTAAATACTTTTACAGTAGGTATAAGTCATGAACTCAGAATTCCAAATATGTCCTTAAAAGCATATGTGAAATAACCAAAATACCCTTTGGGGGCATAGTTTGGCCATAAATGGTAAACCACATATATGTATGATATCCTACTATTATAACATCATAAAATAAATATTTTTACATAATATCCTACTATTATAACATCATAAAATAAATATTTTTACATAATGTTTTTGACCAGTACATTAGTTTACTTATAAACCTCTTTTATAAATACTAAAATGACCAAAACGCCCTTATGAGGCTTAATTCGGTTTTAAATTCTTTTTGGGCATATATGTTGACATCCTACTGAGTTCTTAACATATTTTAAGCATAATAATATATGGAACTTGTATATGGTTCATTTGGTTACCCGTTATGCCTATATGCGTTCGGTTCGGTTTATGTAAGTAGTTTGCATAAATTAGTCGAAACAGGTTTAACCTTGTCATTTAAACTTCCAAATCTAGAATGTGTTTAGTTTACCCATATTATACAAGTATTCATACTTGTTGGGTCTAAATTACATTCCATTTCGGTCTCCGCTTAATCTAGCGTTTCGAACCGTAAAGTATCCTTAAAACTAATCGGTCTAAGTCTTTGACTTAAATAAGACCCGTTAGTATTCTAATAGGTTAATAAAACCTTCCTTATAGATTAAGTAGCCCCGGTAGAAGATACTTGCCTAAAGTCTTAGAAAATATACGGCTGAGTAGCATTTCTGCATAATTAACTCAGGTAAATACTTTTAACTTATTTTCCCTATACGGGCTTGGGATATGGTAAATTATTACCGCTTGGTTGGGTATGGGATTATTTAGTCGGATTGTGATTTAATAAATCCGCATAACCCGTTTTAATCTGTTTTGTTTGATAACATAAACATTGGGGGTTAACGACCGTGTCCTGGATGTTCTCGGCTCATTTAAGTTATTAATGGCCACGACCTATGCACGGGGTGTAGGCATACACCCGACAGATGTAAAATGCTAAATAAATAACCCACATGTTGGGGATAACTCCTTTGTGGGTTTTATAAGTGGTGAGTCAGTTAATCATGACCGACTTCCAAACCGGCCCCAATTGTATAACAAACATGTAAATCTGTATACAAGATTTTAATAAAAATTGTCCCTAGTTATAAATGATTTTGTGCCTTGTGCGCCTAAACCAATTTTCATAAACTCTTTTCAAATGAGTCAGTTAATCGTATTTACTAGTGAAAACTGGCGTATTTTCCAAGACTGGTACCTCTCGAAACTAAGCTGGAGCTACTTGGTGTCAATTAAGAGGATCTTGCAAATCCTTAGATGCCTGAAGTCTGTTAAACTCAGTTTTATGTATTCGTTTTTATGATCCGCCTGCGGATCTCTATTATAATCCGTCTGTATATTCTTTTGTTTCGAACTTTGGACATTATGGGTTGTAATAGTATTTAAACTTCCAAGCCTTCCGCTGTGCTATAATTGTGTTTAATTGTCTATGATGATATCAACTGCATCATGATACTCCCCACCGGGCCCACCGAAAATATGTTGAAATATTGGGGTGTGACAGTAAAGCATCAGTTGTTTACACATTACAGTATTAAGGGCGATTACAATGTTTATATCTACACAATTAATCGGTCAGTACGTGTCACTCGACGGATTTGTGACTATGGTCATATCACACATTAGATACTCGTGCCCAATTGTGAAGGTAATCAAGTACTGTATACAAACCCCATAAAACTAGCAGTAATTGTAGAATTACAAAGACTTAATCACTGTAATTGTATTTGAAAACATTTGAGGTTTTGGTAATACATTTTGACTCACAAAAATGTACTCTCAAATAGTGAGAAAAAGTGAATGTACTTACATTGTTGGCTTAGGTGATACTACTCTAGTTTCCTGGTGATTATCCTGGTTATTATCTATTAAAATTATACAATGCACACGTGTTTGTAAAATAACCCAAATCACATTAACCATACAACTCGAGACAGAACTCCAATGACTGAGTCAGGCAGAGCCTTGACATGCATTACGGAGCCCTAGATCAATCGGGTGTAACACGAGCCAGAATTCCAACGACTGAATCAGGCAGAGCCTTGACATGCGTTACGGAAATCGTAAACCGATCGTGTAGAGTAATTGCAGGGCTATAGTACTTACAACGAGGCAGAGATTTTCTTTATAGTGGGTACTATGCCCGGGTATAATAATTGCCTACAGAATTTTGAGAGAGATTTAGAATTTGAACGACTGACAAATGAGCCGATCACCTCAATTTATAGGGCTGGACTAGGGCGGCCCGTGAGAGAGTAGACTAGGGTTTAGGGTTGGCTAGTCAGCGAGTATAGGCTTGCCACGTGTCGACACATGGCGGCTTTGTTTGTCCGGCAAGTCACTAGGCCTCGCGGCCCGCGAAAGACCAAGGAGGTCTTGGTCGCTCCCCGTGAGAAACCTATAATGTTTTTCTTGATTTTTATAAATATAAGGGTATTCGGGGTCCGTTTCTTGCGTACGGGGTATATTTTAGGACATTTAGGGGTGTCCAAATATGTTTTAGGAGGGTTATTATAAAACCCTTCTCCTCAAAACCTAGCAAGAAATCAACAAATTGAAGAACATTAAGGCTGGATTTTTATACATGAGTTAGGAACTATGATCACCTAAGTGTTCTGGACATCAAGTAAGTTAAATTTCATGTTTTATTAATGGTTGATGAAGTGGGTTATGTGTAATCCGTGATTATGTATGAAATTAAACATGAATGCTAGTTGATATCAGCAAATAGAAGTTGTATTATGTTTAATTTTGATTGTATTGATGATATGAAGTAAAACCCACATAGAAATTTTAGAATGATGAGGTTTAGTAAAGATTATGTGTATTTTTTATGTCAATGCTTGAAAACCACATGTAGTGTGCAATTTTTTGAATGAAAATGCATATAGGATGATGATAAATTGAACATTTGATTTCTAAGACAAACAAATATAAATTAGGAAAAAGGGTGCTTAAATTACTTGTACCTTATGCTTTGTAGATGGTACGCACACAATGTGTTCGATGAAATGCCTAGAATTATTAAATGGTGTTTTGATATGAATAATAGTTAAGTCTATGTGTTAGAATAAAAACCGAAGTGTATGTAGTTATGATAGCACCATCTATACTATCTATAAAAGGAGCTTAAAGGCTGACCTCACTTTGCTTACTTGTCAGCCTCTCAGCCATGCCACATAGGATGCCACATAAGCTCCGCTGATGTCATTCCGTTGATGTCATAAATCCGATTTTATTTAAAAAAAACCATTTCATTTATTTAATAATAATACATAAATAACACTAATAGTTTTGGAGCCATTTTCAAAATTCAAATCATAATTTCAATCCCTCTTTCTCTCAAATATACTTCTGGCTCCATTTTCAAATTTTAAACCATAATTTCAATCTATCTCTCTCAAATCCAGAGTGACTCTATCTTTCTCTCTCTAAACTCCTGCTAATTACCAGATCAATCACCAAATTTTAGGTTTTCTTCTTCATTTTCCATGCTGATCTAACCTCTCTCACACACCTGCAACCACACAATTTCACACGCACCTAAAGTTTCATTCAAAACCTAACAGATTCCATCTCAAATCAGCTCAAAATTGATACAATTTGAGCACGATTTGTTGCTGTTCGAGGTTGACAGTTAGGGCAATTCATTGGCGATTTGGTACTCAAACGATTCTCACATCAGAACCCTACTCAAAACAGAGTTTTAACTTCAATCAATGGCGATTGATGTTTGTTCTTTGAAGCTTGGACTGCTGATGGAAATAATTGAATCCGCTACATCTCTTCTTCACCGATTCATCATTGATAATCAAAGGTATGTTGGTTTAAGTTAACATAGATACAAACCCTATGGAAACTGTAAAGAACACACCGAATAGCTGCCAAGGTAAAGAACCGTAAACGCCCTAAAAGTTCCATATTATTCCATCAGTTTCTATCTGTTTTCATCTGTCGATTCGTTCTCACTTTGTTTTATGGATGATTTTACAGGATAAGCTTCAGAATCTGGCTGGACAACACTCCGATGTTCTCGAGAATTTGTCTCCGGCTGTTCGGAAGAGAGTTGAGGTTCTCAGAGACATTCAGGTCCTTATTTTTGCATATGTTAATTACACTTATTGTTTTTTATTATGCTTAACTAGATGATTTAGATCTGTCTTTTGATGTGTTTAGCTGTAGATATTAATTACGAGTCATGTGAAATTTGATTTGAAAAAGCCTAAAGATGTGTTGTTGCCTTTTCTTTTTGTTACAGGTTACAATTCATGTGATGAGATTGTATGATTTTCTTCAATACAGTTGATTTTTGTTTGTTTTAGTTGTTGATTGACTATACGCAAAGGTTTGACATTTATTTATTTAGATAACATATGTATATCTGGTCATGATGATGAGATTGACATTTATGCAAAGGTTTGGATATATGATTTTCTTCCATTTGTATATCTGGTCATGATGATGAGATTGACATTTATTTAGATAACATATTGTGTTTCAGTTCATTATTTATAGCTGAATTTCAATCGTTTGTATATCGGTAAAACCCTAAAACCTTCAATACAGTTGATTTTTGTTTGTTTTAGTTGTTGATTGACTGTTTGTGATTGATTTAATTTGTTATTTGTAGGAATGTTTGTGTTGAAGTAGGATTTAGGGTTTAATGTTTGTTTTAACAATCAAGGCCAGATGTGAATAATCGGAGGTTTTCTTCTTCCTGTTTATCCTATATTTGTTTTTATATTTTTTGTTTAATAATCTTCATTTGGAGCTTCATTAGCAGTTCGTTTAGTTGTATTGTTATCATCTGATGATTTAACTTTTTTCTTCATTTTGTTGGTGCCTGCTAAGTGTTTGTGAAAAGTCCTGAGACGGTTCAAGAGGCCAATGGAATTGGATGCAGTTGAATCAAGGCCAGATTGTGGTTAGCACCTGGGGATTCTGAAGAAGTGGTAGCAGCACTTTCTCAAGCTTTATGTTCTATAGATTGTTTTGTTAGTTATTTAATAAACTGGTGCATTTTTTTATTTAATTATTGTTGATAGAGCTTTAATGGGACTCTCATATGTGAGATTCGGGGATGTATTCTCAAGATATCATTCATCTTCACAAGGAGAGGAACTATTCAGGTGTGAAACACAATTCTGTACTATTGAGTGTTGACTGTTGACTATTTTACCTATGACTATATTAACGTATGTTGACTATTTGATCTTTGTAGGAGAGGCCAGCCGGTGCTTGAGTTCATCTTTACAGCAACGGAAGAAGCTGTATTTGTTCATGTCATAATATCAGCAAAGTTTGTCAACTATATTTATCTGTTCACCAACTTCGATTTCATCTTAAAGGTATGAACCATCACATTCAAAACATTAAATATTATGAATCTTGTGTTTGTTGATTTTGACCATATTTGCCCTTTGAATCTAGCGATGGAGGTAGAAGACAGCTGTGTCATTACTCATGTTCAAGATAAGCTCTTTCGTGTTCATGTGAGCAAGAAGAGAGGAAGACACAAAGGAGGTGTGAAACATAGTTCACATGATACAGGTTCAGGTGTCAAATCCGTATCATGTGAACTGTGTTTGACACATCCTTTGTGTCTTTCTCTCTTCTTGCTCACATGAACACCAAAGAGGTTATCTTGAACATGATGTTATCTATTAAGGGAGCTTAGATAATGACATAGAATTGGCTACGTGTCAACTTCTCAGGTATGCTATGTAGTCCTCGCTGATGTCATAATTACGAAACGGTATCCTTTAGTGTTGTTTTCGCTAAAGTTTGAAACGGTATTGTTTAGTGTTACTCTACCTTCAAGGAAAGTCCTAAACCCTAAGGTATAATTTTAAATTTTGCCTTCAAATTCTTTCTAACAAAACAATAGAAACGTTGTTGATTATTTGATTTTTTTTCCTTTTTTGTAGCTATGACAAGGTTTAAAGCTATTGAATGGCTTGAAAGTGTAGTTAGGCCATTGGCGATACCAAAACAACCATCAACCTTTTTGATAGGTCAAAGCTTCATGTTTCCAACAACTAATGGTTGTTCTATCGTAAAGACTTCTGGTATGTATCAAACGCGTGTACTTTATATTGTCATTCATGGTGTAAAACAATGTGATTAGAGTAGAAGTTCAACATTGCTATGTTGTAACTTAATTTCAGTTTGAATCTTTTTGTGTGTTTCCGAGGGCTTTTTTAGGCAAGCCGCATAGTATAAACTCTAACTTTTGGGTGTTGTAGACTGTTTTAGGTTGATTTCTAGGATTATTTAGGTTGAAGGTAGCCTTCATTAGGGTTTTTATTGTCACCCGTGTGCTGTAAATTAGGACGAAAATCATCTTAAATGACTACACGGTTGTTTTTCTCATTTTACCTCAACATGGTTTCATAAAATTACTTTCTTGCCTGTTATACGTCTTTTTCTAATCTCAGGGCTATAAAATTATTTTCGTGTTCAACTTCGTTTGTTATCAAAATATGTTGTTAAATAAACGAACATATATTAAAAGATATAAACTTGAGTCTATAAGACTAGCATATTGATTGCTGCTCCCACCAATGGACCTTTCGACTTTAGCCCTAGAATATATACAACTACCAAACAATCTTGTATAAATTAACTGTCATGTAAGTAATTAATCTTGTATAATGTACACATTATGCTCAGATACAGGACAAGGCAGAATTGTTCTTTGAATTGTGTTCATCAAGTTTTTAATTAAATGCCTAATTAAGTTTTGATTCTGCAGGAGAGCTGGGAACGACCGGAAGTTGTGGTGGCTGTGTGACCGAGATATAATCGAATTGAAGTTTGTAGCAGTATTTTAATACATCAGCTTGAAAAGGTACTTAACTTTCGTTGAATTGAAGTTTTTCATAGATCTTAACTATTCATATGATCACCATCAAATGTAACTAACAAAGAATCAATAAAATGCTAATAAAACATTAGAATCAATTGATCAAACAACTACACTTGAATCTGTAAGAGTACCATATTGAGTGTTGTTGTCCCTAATGTAGCTTGTGACTTTAGCCCCAGAATATCTACAAGTACCAAATAATCTTAATTTAATTAAAATTAAGGAAAAAGTTACCCGTGTTTGTTGAAACTATTTCGCTTCCAAAATTGTTAAAGTCAGCACATAAATGAACATTAAACAGATCATCCATGGTACCAAACAACAACGTTAAGAAAAAAAATTTAGATGAAATATTTTCTAATTTATCGAAAATGGAAGACCGTCTCTTTATCTTCAAACTCATGAAAAGATGTAAAACTAAACTGTGATAAAAAAATAATACTTATAAAATATGAAGTATTAAGAAAGTAGCAATTACATATAAAAAAGAAAACTAATCAGAGACATCTAACTCTAATTGCAAGAATCAAGGAACTTTAACTTCAACTCCATGGAGCGCTGAACCTCTCTGTGTATCTCATTGATCTTTCTCATGAACTCCAGATCTCTTTCTCCACATTCTATATTACTCGCAACACACAGGTCACGAACGGAAGTAGTCGGCATTGCCCTCAAGTCCCTCGAAACTTGGTCTCTTGTCAGCAGACCAAGTTCCAGTCCGTTAAAACACCTCTTTAACTCTTGCAGAGTAGATCTATCAGCCAAGACTTGGTCTTCGATTTGTTTAATAAAGCGTTGCTTGAAATCGTCATATTTTGCAGAAGTATATGACTCCATTCTAATATATTTATAAGAACAAAGGCAAAACAATAATAGTTGCACTTTTGTTTCACTGAATGAATCTGTTTTGATGAAAAAAAAAAATTATTGGCAATGCTATTATATACTATATGTAACAGCCCAAAGGTCAGCTTTAAAGGCAAACTTTAAATTAACATTTATACTTAAAAACCATGTACATTTAATGATTTAAGAGTAAAAAACGTGTATATGGGAATTGCCTGTTCAGTTATCCTATTAAGCATTTTAATTAATGGAAAACCTTTGAAAAATGAGTTTTCATGGGAAAAGAAGTAAAATTAAATATGTAGAAAACCAAGGAACAAAATTGAAACATTCAAAAAAAGGTTATCATAATTAGGAGATGTCTCTTCATTTTCTCTATCAAAGATTTTAAACACTATAAAGCATCATTATTATTTTACTTGAAAACATCAACACTTCAGTTTAAAAAAAAAACATTCATCCTAAAACAAATTGTCCAAAAACACTTACATTCTTCCTAAATGGCAAGGAAAACCTTCTACCACTGGTCCGATACCACTGATCTTAAAATCGAATTTTCAACCTGGTCACTCCAAGAACAAAGAAACGCTGAAGAACTCAACCAAAAGGTTGCTATTGTTAGTGATAAATATTATAAGCAAACCTGGAGTAGCATTGCACTGCTAGATGAAGTTGCCTCTTCTACTCCAACAGAGTTTAAACAAAAAGCAGAAGAGTTTATTACAAATTTGCTGAAACAGGATCAGAAGACCTGTGATATGCTAGCTGATCTACAAATTAAAACAAAAAACGAAATTGCATGGAAGAAGGCGAGAGAACGAGATATTCTATTAAGTGTTAATTGTAATGTTTAATTCTTAATTTTTATTATTTTTCTAAATCATAATTTTGTAATACTATGGTTTATTATTGAATATTCAACGTTTCACTGCTTTCATAATTTTGCAATTTTAGTTTTACCAGTTTCTTTTATCCAAGATTGCTACTGGTTGGTTAAAATTTTGGGTTTATGACGTGTTGTTTCGTTAAAATTTGGTTAAAATTTTGGGTTTATGACGTGTTGTTTCCTGTTGTAGGCTTACCTCAAGTTATTGTTGAAGGGGAACCGATGGTCCAAGCATTAAATACCATTGAGTATCCTCTGTTATGGTTGCTTCCATATCAACTGAGACCTACACAGTAATTGGAGTACAAGCATTCTAAGTTTGTTAATCTGGTTATTGAAGGGAACCCATGGTCCGACCATTAGGTCGCTTTAGTTTTATTTGTGGGTGATTTTGTAAATGAATATTGAAATAAGTAACCCTATAATCTGAAAACAAGATTTGTAATGTGTACAGAATGTGCAAGGCGTTACTTCCAGTAAATGAAGAACATTTGACTGATGAAGCCATATGGGAGTCACTTCCTGTAAGTCACACTGCTTTTCTTATCACATTCAATTATTACATTTAATGTGCTAAAGAAGAAAATAGTAAAAAATAGAATAAAACAATTGTGTAGTTTTCTTGTGTTGGAAACTTAGTTTAAAAAAGCGCGCTTTAAGCTCGCTTAAAGTGTTAACCGTTTGGCAAAACGTTTTATTTGCTCTGAAGTGTCAAAACACGTGAAGCGTTTTGAGGCGACGCCTCGGCCCAATCAGGTGCAAAAAACAACACTTCAGCATAGGGTTTTAGGTTTTAACGTTGTTTCAACATTAAAAAAAACGAACAGGGCGTGCAAAAAACGAACAAGGTCTTTATTAAAGGGTATAAGTGACATTTGATCAAGTTGAAAAACCTTGAGCTTAACTTGGTGCATTTGTTCTCAGGTAAAGCATGATCACACAGTCATCACTAATGACCTTTCAGCATCGAAAAACATCAAATCCAAAAATCTAATGTTTTCTTTGCTTTTTAAGGGGAACATAGGTGCTTCTCTCCTAGGGCATACAAAACACAGGTTATTGGCGGCAGCCCGCCATATTTAACATATAAAAAAACTTTATATGTTAAATGTGGCGGGCTTCCGCCAACAATCTGTGCTTTGTATGCCCTATGGAGAGAAGCACCCATCTTCCCCCTAAAAAGCAAAGAAAACATTAGGAAAAAGCATTATGAATGAGGATGGTCTGAATCTACGTAAGTGGCAGGTTTATTATATTTACCGATTTCAAATTTTATTTCCAACCTTTCTGATTTAGGTTTTTTGCAGACATTGACAATGCAAGAAAGGCTGCACCAAAGCCAGAAACACTGTTTGGGTTTTCCTACGGTATTGTACGAAAGGTTGCTGCTAAGTATCCCAAACATCCCTGGATCTTGGCATGAAAGTCATTAGGTTCAAGGTAATGGTTAGATTTTAAAACTGTTATTAATCATGAGTTAATTATAATTGTGATAAAGTTAAACCTTTTAGTTATGTTCGTTCTAAAATGAAATTCATCCCAATTGGTCGCTAAGAGTTTGTAGAATATAAACTGATAAGTTATAGAGATAATGAATCTCTATCATAGGGTACATGCTGAGATTATTGAATTTTGACTGACATACCCCATATATAGCTTTAACATCGTTTATTATTATTATAAACATAGTTTAACATTAAGAATTGATTGGAGTATTAAGTGTATTATTTTGAACTTTTTGAACGAAATTTTATTCATTCATGTGCTAAAAACTTAGACTTTATTTGATGATGTTGATGTTGATGCAGATGTGTTTTTACATTCAACTGGACTTAAAAACCAAGTGCATAAAAATGCTCATTCTGGAATGGATTTGATATTGCTTGGTGCTTATTTGGACAAAAAAAAATCAACGTATTTAAACAGGTAAATTTACACAAGGCTTATTTATGATAGTCTCTGGTAACTTGATTCGTATTAACGATTAGATACTTCCTATTGAGTTTACTCTATAGGTAATGGTGTAGTAAAAGGAGATTTAATTATAATAGAAAAACTAACATAAGGACTTTGTTATAAAAGTGCAGCGAACCAGACCACATTGTCATGCGTCCTACGGTTTCTGGAGCAAATCCTTGTGTTGGGGCAGCAGCGATTTGGGTTGTTTGTGGCTGCGTGGGTGGTGACTCGATGCTGTAAACAGTGGTCAAATAACATTGGATAGTAGGGGTAACGAGTACCATAAGAAAACAAGAAAAGGAATACCAACAACATGCAATTAGGTACAGTTTTGGGACTGTTAATGCTGTCTAAACAACCGTTATAAGCGATGGTTGCGGCTGCCAAAACAGTGAGCAAAGAGGAAGCCATGCTTAAATGATTCTGGGTCGGTTTTCGGGTTGAATCATAGTTTACAAATTGTGAGTTCGTAAGGTATTTTTAGGGTATGTTAAAGGTTATCTCTATTCCATGTTTTGTATGTAGAGTCTAATTTGATATGTAATAGAAAAAAATATGCAAGTTTATAAACATGGAAGTGAAAACACCATGATCAATATTTCTCTTTTGTATGTGTTCGACTTCTTCACTTATTATTTAAGAGTTTGGTCTGACCTTAAAAATAAACAATCATTGTTTAGGTGCTGATGTTAAAAATGGTTAGAAAACATTTAGAAATGATTAATAATCGGATTCATTCATATAATCTGATTTTTAGATACAAATGGTTAGAAAACATTTAGAAATGATTAATAATCGGATTTGTAGACAACATATTATCAATTACTTAGATTATTTCTATATCAAACCTGAACAAATAATTTTTTGAGAAAAATTAAAGCTTAAATTGTATATTAAATCTAATAAATGCAATCTAATAATCAAATCTTTTTTAAATAAATGCAATCTAATAATTATGTGTATACTATATATAACAAATTATTAAAGCCTAAATTGTATATTAAATGTAAAGTTTTAATCTATCTATCTATCTATACTATAAAAGGAGCTTAAAGGCTGACCTCACTTTGCTTACTTGTCATCTTCTTAGATATGCCACATTGGATGCCACATAGATTCGGCTGATGTCATTCTGCTGATGTCATAAATCCGATTTTGTTTAAATCATTTTAAGTCTCAATGTATATACATAATAAATAATTTGGCTCCACTTTCAAAATTTCAAATTCAAACCATTCTTTAAATCCCCCTCTCTCTCTCTCTTTAAATCAATTCTCCACTTTCAAAATTCAATCTCTTTCTCTCTCTCTCCACTTTAAATCCACCGGTTCTCTCATGATTCATAAATTTCTTTAAAAAGAAACCCTAAATAAAAAAATGACCGGTTCTCTCGGTTCTCCATGAAGCCATTGAATACATCAAGCTCCTTCACGATCAAGTCAATGAATGCTTTAGTTTATTTGTACATTTTTCCACAATATAATTATAACAGATGGATCATTAATGTATTCTTAAGTATAATGTGAATGTGAATTCATTAAATCATTATGTATTCTTAAGTATAATGTGAATGTGAATTCATTAAATAATTTCACATCAAATTTTACATATAAACGTACGCTTACATTCAATGTTTACGATCTACCCGCGCCCGTCGGGCGGGTGTACACCTAGTAGTAAATAAGTGAAGTGTGCGTTTGAAACGAAATGGTTTATTATGAAGGCTTAAAGTGAAATGTGTAATGTATAGGTGCTAAGAAGGAAGAAAGCTCAAGCCATTCCAAGTCGCAAGTTACGCAAGATCACGGTAAGTTCATATGAACTTTATCTGTCCTTTATGTAGATTATGAATGTTAGTCTTGTTATATAAATCCTTGTTAAAGGCGGCATTGTAGAACATGGTAAATTTGATGTGTTGAGTATCGAAAGAATGATTAGAAAATGAAAGAGTGATGAATGCGTAATGACCCGAATCGAATGGGTCGAAATGGTTGTAAAGTACGATGATGAAACGGTATAAGTAATGACTTGTTATAAACGGGTCAAATAGTGAAATTGTGTTAACAACGGTATGGTGTGTATTGACCGGCTACGAATGGGTCAATTAAGACTTGTAAGATAAATTATGATGTTGGTTAAATCTCGGCTCATTACAATGAGTCGGATGGTTCTTTTATGATTGAATATTGATGAAATGTTAAAATGAATGTGTGTAAACGGAATTGATGCAAGGATGGAAAGAATGGTTACAACAAGGATGTTGTCAAAATGGTGATTTTGTTAAAGGGTCGAATAAAAGATAAGTAAATGAAAGTCGTGGATTATGTTTAGTATAATGAACTAATGAACGTTTTTGGTGATGTGTATGATAGGTAAATCTCATCTTTGATGATGACGCGCTTGGATCGAACACACTACGCCTCATGCCCTCTATGCGCTTCCGGTTATGTTTAAGGTCAAACATGTCAAACCTTCTTTTGGGTTGTAAAATGTTACTTTGTACTAAATGTCATTTGTAAGTAAGTTAATTTGTTAGTTGTGAATTGGTAATTTGAACAAAAGTGGTATGAAACGTTTTGATGGTCGCGAATGTAATATTTTATCATAAGGGTATTTTTGGTAAAATTTATGTTAAAGTGCGAAGGTTTAAATTTTTAGCATTTTTAATGGTTGTTTTGACCTTGCGTAATTATTGGCGTTTCAGTTCAACATGATTAGTGGCTTGATTCTGGAATGTCACGTGTCTCGCGGTAAAACCCCTCGTGTGGAATTTGAGGGTGTGACAAAAAAAAAAACCACATGGACAAAAGATAAGTGTGGGAAGAAGAGGATTGATGTGAATCTTGAAGTTATGAGGAGGGAGGTGTAGATGTTGCTGGGGTGAAGTGTCTTGAGTTGCCATTGTCACCGAGTTTTCTTGCTGATAGAGTTCCGGGTCTTGATCGGAAAATTTCGGTGGAGTTATTTGACCTGTTTAAGGTAAAAGGGTTTGTGGACGAGAAAGGATACTTGGCGAATGACGGGCGGGTTATACCTTGGAAAGAAGCCATGAGCAAGGGCGGACCTACCCACTTGGGTGGGTGGGCGGACGCACCCCTTGAAAAAAAATATTTAGGTTTAAATTTCGCGAAAAATCTCGAATGCACCCCTTGAAAATTTTCCACTGCGCCCCTTTGAAATTTTCAACCGCCCCCTTTAAAAATAAATCTTATGAATTTATAAAAAAAAAATGTAAACACTGATTTTTATTAAAATATAACCTAGTTTATATAAATATTTTTTAACCACTTGACTTAGTAATTTAACCCAATAACTTTCACTTAACAATTTAGCCATTAGCCAAATAAACATTCCATTGTAACCCAAGCCAAATTAACCCAACCCAATTAAATTTGAAGTTAAATAAAATAACCCAACCCAACCGCCCCTTCCAATTCTTTCTCCCGCTCTCCCTCTTCTGATCGCGCAACGACCGACTCACGAATGTGGTCAACAGGCACGACAGCAACGGCTGAATTCTAACAAAAAACGCTTGATTCCGGCCACCCCACCACCTGGAATCCAAAATTTAACGAGGTACCTTCGTTTTTTTATGTTTTTTCTTTCTTGTTTTATGTGGTTTTTAGGAGAAATAGAGCTATAGAGATGCTAAAAGGGTTTGAAATTTTATGTTTTTTTTTTTATTATTTTTTTTTTGCTGTTCAAGACTTTACTAGCATGATTTTGTTGTTTTGATGTTTTTTTGTTGTTCTAGATTTTACCAGGGCTTGAAAATTATGGTGGTTGAACATGATTGTTTATTTTGTTTAAGTGTTTAATGTTTTTTAATGAACTTATGAATCGATTTATATGTGATAGAAACCATGAGTAGGGAAGTTTTGACAAGATTTCTCAAGAGAAACCATTAGAAAAGTAACTCTAGATAATGTTTTGCATATGTTTCAAAAAATGAAAACCCGCAGGGCACAATTTTAAACGTGTTTGTAATGACGTTTGACGTGTTTTTATGGTTATATAAATTTTAGTTTGATGTTTTTTGTTTTACATGACATGACCCAACCCGACCCGATCCCACCCGGTATGAATCGAATTTTTTTATATATCTTGGGGCCTAAAATCTTTAAAAATATTCCGCACCCATATAGAAAAATTTATGGGTCCGCCACTGGGCATGAGTGAGAGGAAGGTGAGGTTACCTGATAAGGTTTTGGTGAATTACATTCAGGCGGAACTGAATCTTGCCTTTGCTTATCATGAAACGACTAGCTTGCAATGTGAGCAAATCTTTGATTGGTTTGAGTCTCATTTGATATGATGAATATGATCTAACCTTGAGTAGCATTTGAGGGAGTTGTCAAGACAAGCAAATAGTCTTTGCAGTAGGGTAATCGGCAGTGGTTAAGTAGCAATTTAAGAAGTGAGACAAAACAAAACAGCAACAAATCCATAATCTAAATATCATTTCTACTGTAGAAAAAGACTACAGATACATATGTCCTAAGCATGTTGTAATCATCGTCATTGGCCAAATATCTAAATCCAGTGGCCGAACTTGACCAAAAGTTCTGAGAGGGCAGAAAGTCACGTAGAACCTATGAACACAAAGCTAATCTATATTAAGTATACACAAAATTAAATAACATGACAAACAAAAGCTAATCATGTAGCAGCAGGTACCATTCAAAACGAGCAGTAAAAAAACAATCCTTAACAATCCTTAAAAACAATCCATAATGTGAGGAAGCGGATGAGACATGCGCATCTCTTGATCTCTTGTGTGCATTCAGCTTAAGTCTGGCATTTCATTATTATTATTGTTTAATAATAAATAATCTTTTGCCGATTTGCTATTGAATTCATCAACGATTGCGTCAAGATATGCACATGGAGACAGATAACAGATTTGTGTGAATTCTCAATTATGGATATTATTACCAGTAAAGAAGCTTCCGTTTTTATGTTTTTCTTCTTCACACGCAAGGTGTTCGACGAAATGCCTAGGTGATTTCTTTGGGGTTTTTTAGCGTAGCGGTTCAATTACCTTTTGACCCATCACCTACGATTCCTTTTGGGTTGGGTTTTCTTTATTGGTGGTGGAGTACGCGACATTATCTAAGTGTTGACTCCGCTTACTTAGTTTTGTTATGGTTGGTTCTAATGGTAGCGGTTTCTGGCCTTGTCCTTTCCGACGGTTTCATTGTTGCCCCGATGGCTTGGTGGGGGCTAAGGGATTCTCAAGGTTAATGGCACATATCAAGAGTCACCATTTGTGCTCAGACGAGAGGAAGGATTTTTTGAGATGTGCAATTGCTGACGATCTTAATCTTTTTACCTCTGTTTGTGAAGCTTTGAGGGTGTCCGGACAATGGTTATGTGGAGAGTGTATGTGCCCTCATGCTCTCAGTCGGGCGTGCCACCATGAGGATAAGGTTATTCGGTTTGTGCCAGGTGAGAGAGATGAACAGGGTTTTATTGTTGGCATCACTAGACCCGGTGTTGAAAACGTTGATACCTCGTCGGAAGAGTTGGGTGTAGATATTGCTTTGCTTGACCGTGTTTTCTCTCTCCCCATCAAGACTGTTAAGAGTATCCCCCTTAGTTGTCGTATGGCATTTGCCCAAGTCTTAACTGTAGCTTTGGACAAGGTGGTTGCTATGCCTGATTCTGTTGAGGCATGGGTTCGACTTTTGATATTACCACGTTGCACCTTGCGGGTGTTCAAGCCTGTTGGTCGTCAGGACAAGAGGTCGGGCAATAGGAAGACCGGCCAATGCCTTAGCATCCAGCGGTCTTTGGCTCAGTGGGGTGATCGTGAGGGTTTTGCCACTCTTGTCCAATCGTTGTTTGATCAACCCGCGAGGGGGGTTAAGGATGGAATCAAAAATGGCACTGAGGATGACAATGAGTGTGGGGGGACCAATGTGAAACAATGTTTACGTAAGGTTGCTGATGGTCATTTCACTGCAGCGGTTAAGGTTTTATGCTCCTTGGGGGTCGTCCCTCTCAATAAGAATACTCTGGAGGCTTTAGTGGCTAAGCACCCATGTATGCCCCCTCCTTCCATGCCTGCCTCCTTGCCTTCTGAGTCTCCTCTTGTGGTGGAGTCCGATTGTGTGCTCGGGTGTATTAAATCTTTCCCCAAAGGTACGTCGTGCGGGAGAGACGGCTTAGGGGCCCAACATCTTTTAGATGCTTTTTGTGGGGAGGGGTCTGTGATTGCTGATAGCCTGCTTAGGGCTACTTCAGCTATGGTTAATTTGTGCTTGGGGGGAGGTGCCCAAGGAGTCTGGCGGAGTTTGTTGCTTCTGCTCCTCTTACACCTCTTCTCAAACCGGATAATGGGATTAGGCCTATCGCTGTTGGGTCGATTTGGAGGAGGGTGATCTCCAAGGTGGCCATGAAAGGTGTTGGGAAGGAGATGGCCAAATACCTTAGCGATTTCCAGTTTGGGATAGGGATTCCGTGTGGGGCAGAGGCCGTTCTTCATAGTGCGAACAGGTTCCTTAATGAGTACCACCAAGATGGGTCTCTTGCTATGCTTACTGTTGATTTTTCGAACGCTTTTAATTTGGTTGATAGGACAGCCCTACTGTACGAGGTAAGGAAAATGTGTCCTTCTATTTCTACGTGGGTCGATTTTTTATATGGTCAACCATCTAGATTATATGTGGGGGATGAGTATATTTGGTCTTCTACTGGCGTTCAGTAGGGGGACCCCTTGGGGCCCCTCCTTTTTTCCCTTGTTCTACACCCCCTTGTTCACCGAATAAGGGATCGCTGCAAACTTCTATTTCACGCATGGTACCTAGATGACGGAACGCTTATTGGAGATGCTACCCAAGTGGCTAATGCTTTAGATATCATCAGAGCTGAGGGTCCTTCCTTAGGGCTTTAACTTAATATAAAGAAAACTGAAGTTTTCTGGCCAACCTGCAATGGTGTAAAGGTTCAGGAGGGCTTATTCCCTCGGGGGATTGGGAGGCCGGTGCTGGGTGTGAAACTCCTGGGGGTGCCGTTAGTCGTGATGCAGAGTTTATCAGTGGTATGGCTCTTAAAAGAGCGAACTGTGCAGTTGAGCTGATGAGGTGCCTTAAACGCCTACGGGACCCTCAGAGTGAGCTCCTCTTACTTCGTTCTTGTATGGGTGTTGCTAAATTACTGTTTGGTCTTCGAACGTGTCAACCTTCTCTGGTCGGGGGAGCTGTCTCTGTTTTTTATGAAGGTCTCCGGGGAGCATTAGAGGATATTGTTGTTTGTGGGGGTGCCTTTTTTGGTGATCTCCAGTGGAGGTTGGCTTCTCTCCCGACCCGGTTCGGAGGCTTAGGGATTTGTACGGCCAAGGATGCCTCTTCATATGCTTTCGTGGCTTCAAGGGCCCAATCTTGGGGCTTACAAGACCACATACTTCGAGAATGTGGTGGGGATGTTTTAGACTCCGATTACAGGAGTGCGTTGGACCTTTTGCATAGTTCTCTTCCCGACCTTGATATTGGCGGTTTCTACATTAAAGACACCGCCCCTCCTAAATCCCAGAAAATTCTGGCGAATGCCTTATATGGCGAAATTGTCAAGAGGTTTGAAGAGAAGTTTGTTTTATCCCCTCGGCAAAGAGCTGTGTTTGAATGTCTACGTGCCCCACATGCTCAGGATTTTCTTTCTGTTGCACCTATTGAAGGCTTGGGGCAACACATGTCGGCTGTGGAATACCGTGCTATCCTTAGATACCGATTGATGATTCCTTTGTTCCCAGTTGACGAGCCATGTCCGGTATGCCGCAAAGCGTGTTTGGATTCTTTCGGTGAGCACGCGATCCACTGTAAAGAGCTACCAGGGTTTAAATATCGGCATGACTGGGTGAGAGATGTGTTATGCGATGTTCTTAAGCGGGCCGGGATCTCTGCCAAAAAGGAGGCTCCAGTAAATTTCCTGACTGACCCCTTAGAGAGGAGGTCCACTTTACGCCCGGCGGACATCCTTGTGTTTGGATGGGAAGGGGGGAAACACGCTTGTGTAGATCTAACTGGAGTCTCCCCCCTTGTCGGGCTCAAGGAAAAGGGTTTTGTCGTAGGGCAAGCGGTGCTCAAGGCAGAGGCGAGCAAAGTGGCAAAACATGAGAAAGCATGCCGGGAGAATCAACATGTGTTTGTCTCGTTTGCGTTTGATACCTTTGGTGGTCTCGCTCCTGAAGCTGTGCGACTCTTGAATCGGGTTCAAAAAGTCGTTAATAGTAATTCTATGTCGCTAAAGGTTTCAAACTTTGTATTTAGTAGAATTGGTTTTTCTATTCAAAAGGGGGTGGCGGCACAACTTGTTGCCCGACTACCTGCCATTGCTTTGTAATTGCCTTTTTTCGTGTGGAATGATATCGTTTATATTTGTTAAAAAAAAAAATGGGGGGACAATCCTATATAATTTTAAAATTTTCTAACGAAAAATATGAAATTTTACACTTCTAACCGAAACATTCGCGGGGGGTGTAACCCCCACTTTACACTAAGCTACGCCACTGTCTAAATCATCATCATTTCTACTGCCGCTTTTTTTTTTCTTCTGATAGTGAATTTTTTTTTTCCCAAATCAGCCATTTTTATTTCATTCCAATCATCAGGGCAAATTACATAAGGATAGCAGGTAGACGAGCAACAAACTGCGCCGCCATCCCTTTCTGAATAGAAAACCCTAATCTACTAAAAACAAAGCCCCGCCCCTGAGGGGTCGAAAAGTTGCTATGGACCACACGCTGAACTCTAGATCATTTATAGTGAAATTATAAATGATCTATTGAATGTCATACCTATTAAAGACCGATCATGATCTTGATCTTCTTTGGTTTGTCCTTTTCAATATCTGAATTTTCAGATCACCCTACATGTCGTTAGCTATGAAATTAGACGTTACGGGTGAACAAAGGTCACTAACCGTTTGGTGAAGCTGTGTAAATGTGTAACATGCGGATCAGGTTGATTTCAAGATGGGCTTCTGCAGTGTATCGAATGAATGTATGCACCAGGTGTTTGATAAAATGTTTGTGTGAGTTTTTGTCTCCCATTTGTGTCACAATATTGTATTTTCTTTCTTCTTTGTTAAAGTAAATCAAACTGAATCTAATCTAACCCTGGACACTGTATTATTTCCAGTACCATCCTTATATCATTTTGATATAATCTGATTAATTTTTTTCGTCAGGTCTTTTTATTTCAAAACCAACACAATTTTATAGCTGGTTTCGCATCTCTCAACTCTATCGTTGCCCACCACCAAATTAGTTGTCAATGTTGCGCACAGAACACCTCCCCTTGAACGTTCACATTGCTGCATCTTCTATATGGATTTTGCTCTATTTTCACTTGGTATTTTAATACCAAAATCACAATGATTGGAAAATCATAAATATCATAAAACTCTCCTAAAAAATACAGTGGCTTCTTTTTGACTCAATAGTAGCATAGAGACCAAGAAGAAGTAAATACTCGACTCTTACAATCAGAACTGCAGTTTTTGCAAAAGTTTAAGAAAGAAAAGAACATAAAAACCATGAAACATAAGAATGTGCATAAAAGTCATCCACAAGATGTCACCTAGGACCAGACAGAACAGAAGCTAACAAAGGAGTCATATCTTTGTCATGTTCAACTGATGTGTTATGCAGTCTCGGATCTGTGAAGTTGTAATCCAAGCAAGATTCAACTTTCAATACTCCTTCTAACACCTTAACCACCATCGACATTGAAGGCCTTTTTTTAAAATCACCTTGTAAGCACCATGAAGCCAATTCCATCATCTCCACAACTTCTGAACTGTGTGTCTGCATATCTTCACTGTACTTGTCAACCATATCTTGCAGAGTCCCCTCTTCCCAACATTTTTGAAGCACATCAAGTAAGTGCTGGCTTTCTTCAGGCTGAGATTTGTCAAATTTCTTCCTCCCACACAGCATCTCTAGGAGAATGATCCCAAAGCCGTATACATCCACTTTTTCAGTAATAACTGAGCTCAACCATTCTGGAGCCAGATATCCCGGGGTTCCTCTCATTGTAGTCATCACCTGGCTTTGATTTCTGTCGATGAGCTTCGACAACCCGAAATCTGATACTTTGGCATTGAAATCACTGTCCAGCAATATGTTTTGAGGTTTGACATCTAGGTGGATGATTTTTTGCCTACAATCTTCATGAAGATATGTTAGACCCTTGGCTACATCTAGAATGATTTTCTTTCTGTATCCCCATTCCAGTATATGCTCTCGGACCCCATGGTAAATCCACCGATCTAATGATCCTTTACTCATGAATTCATACACGAGAAACCGTTGTGATTTCCAAGCAGAGAATCCTCTGAGTCTGACCAGATTTACATGATGAATGCTTCCAATGGTTTGAACCTCAGCTAGGAATGATTTGTTAACCTGCCCAAGACCCTCAAGACATTTTACTGCAATCTTGGAATCGTCTTCAAGAGTCCCTTCGAAAACTGCACCGAATCCTCCTTCACCAAGCTTTTTGTTGAAATTCTCTGTGGCGGTTTTCAATTCTTCATAGGGAAACCGATTGGGCATCCCTGGTACCTCGCCTATAGACTCTTCCTCCATGTGAGTGGCCCGTCTTCGCTTACGTATTTTGTAAATAAGAAAACCTACAACCCCAAGAAGAAACAAAACACTTCCAATAGTGGAAGTTAATATAACTCCTAAATTTGATTGAGATGATTGAGGCGTGGAAGCGGAAGGAGGTGATGTTGCATTCTGCACTTTTATGAAAGCAGAAGCATTAAAATGAACTACATCTGGATCAACACTCATCATTGTGAAGAGCTCAGAAGGTAAATAACATCGCCCAATTGAGAAATCCGAACCATACTGAAACAGAGCTGCTTTGCATGAGCAATTGTTGACACATGCTTGTTTGCAAGTCTCTATGTCCACACTCACCGTGTCTGCAATAATATTGAAGTGCATAACGTTCTCAAGTGCAATAAAAACTTGATCTTGGGTAGTATTACATGTAAGAGGAGTTATTTCAGAGCAACCCAGTTCTGGTTGCCGATCGTTCACTGCTCTGAAATAGTCTATCCTGGGAGAGCTTAATACTGGGCAGCTACACTGTTGATTACCCGAGCAAAGGCCATTTCTCCCACAAGCCATAGGATAATTACACTCTCCCAAAAAAACGTTCAGTATATCAGCCACCACTGAGAATGGTGGTTCCCCTTCAAACACTAGCAAATGCCCATTCGGCATCAGTTTCATATACTGGGCCGATGATGCTTTTGGTATGGTAATCATGTCATCAGGATCACTTGGCTCAACAGAAAAAATGAAAAGAGACAAACTGCCATTCAAGAACCTAATATATCGTCTTCCTGTATTTGTATCGTTGCCAGAGACTGTTCTACTGTAATAGGCTTGTGGTGGGTTTGATCCAACATAAGCATACAAACCGTTATCTGTCACTTGAAGAGAAAACAAACCTTTTTGGGCCGTCCAATTAGTTGTTGAAACACTAGGTATCAGCTGCTGTCCTTGAGACAGTGTTTGGCCCGGTAGCAAACAGTCTGTTGGGTAATCAAAAGATTGCCAAACAACAGAGCTATTGACATCAAATAACACTAGGTTTCCATCGTCAGTTAAGTTTAAACCAGCAACAGATTTCCTTGTAGTGTTGGTATTCCAAACTATGCTTCCATCAGCATCCTGCAGGACCAGTTCTCCAGTTGCAGTGAGATTCAGTACTGCACCATAGCTAACCGGATGGTCTCGGTTTGCAGACCACACCACTTGAGGGAACTCGCTAGATGGTTGAGTGATACGACCTCCACTGTTGGTTTGAGCAATGAAGACAGCGAAGAGGTAAGAGGTGCAGGTTCCGTTGCAGTAGAACCCACAGGCGAATTTGGGCCCAAATGATCCTCTAAGGAGGATGGGTCGGACCATTGAGCCATCTGCGAAGCTAATATTATTGCGGAAAGATTGAGTGTTGACCCATGTGGTGGAAAGATTTGCCGAAGGGTAGTCGAAGGGCGGCTCGGTCCGCTGCTGGGCAGTGGTTGAGTGGCAGTTTAAGATGAGAAACAAGGCAGAACAATAGCAGATCCATGGTTTCCTCATCATTAATCGTTAATGAAGATAAATGTTTCATGACTAAGGAGAGGGGGTGGTTTACTAGTGATAGATTCTATCACTCTCACTATCCAATCAAATCATGCCATGTCATCACCCAATATTCTATCACTAGTGATAGAAATGTAGGCGGGGTGGTATCACTAGTGATGAAATTCTATCACTCCCAATTTTTTTTAATTTTCATTTTAAAATTATAAAATGTTTCAGTTCACTTAAATGAAAGGTCCAATTAAAAATCATTGAGTAATGTGTTTGTCACCCAACTGTCAAATGTTTCAGTTCCCTTTTTGACTTTCACGCGTTATCAAGATAACGAGTTAATAATATAACGCGTGATATAACGGGCGGCGGCGGTGTTCCGTTGTTGTTTAACGCGTGATGGGGTGGTATCTCGGACCACCCCGTGTGGCCTAAATATCATATCTACAGTAGAAAAAGTCAAAAGTCAACTGCATGCTACAGTTGACTCATTAGGACGAAGTTTCCTTGTAAGGCCAAAGGGGCACCTCGTTATATAACGAGTGATAGAAACTTCAACGCGTGGAACATCACAAAATCCCACCCCCACCTCCAAGTATAACGCGTAATATAATAACGAAACCCGATTTCGTTATTTTTACAACGCCGTGATGGTTTTTTTTGTGAGTGTAATTGTTGGTTGGGGGGGGGGGGGGGGGAATTGTTGGGTGTGGTGGTGAGTGATGACCACCCCCACTAAAAAGGTTGTGAGTGATGGAAAAATGGTTGCTGACATGGCGGAACATGATTGGATTTTGTGAGTGATGAAATTTTATCAATAGTGACCACCCCCTCCCCTAATACAGAGAAGGGAAAATCACGAAAATGGCCAGGTCAACGCCGTTATTTCAATTTTAGCCATGTGACACCCCTCGCTGAGCCGTTTCAGCATCTTGAAACGGCACAAGATTTACCTTTAACGGCCAGCCAATCCTTGATAGCCACGTGTCCGACAAAGCCTGTAACGACTTGAGGTTGCTTCATAAGACGCCACGTGTCCGACATTGTGGAAAGATCTTAGCCAAGCCGTTACAGTCGGCTGACGTTGAAAGATCTTAGCCGAGTTCTTTCCACGAGCCAAGCCGTGTACTTAGGTTCCAGCCGAGCCATTACCCGTACACACGTGGACCCCAGTTCTGCATGCCAAGCCGGTTCAGCTGATTCCGAGCCGGTTCGTTTAACTGTCCAAGCCGTCTGAACTGCTCCGAGCCGGTACACCTGGCCAAGCCGGTACAGCTGCTCTAATGCCGGTTCAAGCTGTGGTTCGAGACGGTTCAACGGTTTAAAGCCGGTTCAATGGATTATTTTATTGATTTATATTTTGGTATATATTTGTCTGATTTATATTTAGCTTTTGTAAGGAACTTACCAACTTAGAATTATGAAGATTCGTTTGGTTGTATACACCGGCGGAAAGTGGGAAATCGTTAACGGAAAGTTGGAGTATGTTGCTGATGCTGATTCAAGTAGACGTGGTTTAGAAGTTGAACCCAACCTTTCATACACTGGTTTTCTAAGTAAAGTGTCAAACATGTGTAGTTCTACAAACATTACGAAGTTATCGTATCGTTTGTCTTCCTTTAGTGATCCAATAGATATAATAAACGATGATGATGTTGAAATGTTTTATAATTTTGCTATGGAAAATATTTTTGAAATTTATAAATTATATGTCGTTGAAGGGTTTTGTGCTGGGTCATCTAGTTTTTCTTCTCCAAAAAAATTTACAGTTCCTGATTTGAATCTATATACTGATGAAGAAAACTATGATGTTTTAAACGACTACCAGCCAACTCCTGATAATTCATTTGAAAATTGTTTGCCATATTCATCAATTACTTTTGAACAAGGGCACGTATTTAATAACAAAGAAGACATGAAACTTGAGTTGGGAAAAAAATGTTTCTTAGAACGCTTTGAGTTTAAAGTAGATAGATCTTCTAAAACACGGTACGAAGTGTTATGTTTGGTGGACGGATGCGTTTGGCGTTTTCGTGCATACAGTGTTGGGGATAGTGGGGTGTTTTTTGTTAAGAGTTTTAACGATAAACACACATGCTCGAAGACGCTAACGTACCCACATCTTCGTCAGGCAAACCCAAAGGTTGTTGCTCACTATTTAAAAGAACCTTTAAAAGACAGTGGTAGAATATATCGTTGTAATGAAATAGTGAAAGATTTTAGACAAAGATTTCAAGTTGAGATAACCACTAGTCAAGCCTGGCGTGGAAAAAGTCTGGCGCTAGAGGTTTTACAAGGAACAAGCAGAAATTCGTTTGCAGAACTAGCATTTTACTGTTACAATTTAGAGCGGGTAAATCCAGGTTCTGTCACTCATATCAAGACTGATGACGAACGTCGGTTTGAAATGGTCTTTGTCGCGATTGGTGTTGCGGTAAGTTACAGCAGACTCTGTTTTTTTTCGTCAAAATACATCTTGTTGACGTTTTTTAAATAATTTTGTTTCAGATTCATACCTTTATCCGTAATCTAAGACCGGTGGTGATCATTGATGCTGCACACCTAAAGGGTGAATTTAAAGGGACGTTATTTTTAGCAGTTGGGATGGATGGAAACAACCAAATTTTACCAATTTCCTATGGAATAGGAAAATCAGAGGATGGTGAATCTTGGACATGGTTTCTGTCTAAGCTTAAAGAATGTATCGGTGAAATACCTGACATGGCGATAATATCGGATAGAGCGAATTCTATACACCTAGCTGTTAGAAACGTCTTTCCACATGCTTATCACGGGTTATGCTGTCGTCATTTAATGATGAACCTCCGTTTACCATCTGATAAAAAAAAGGAAAATGAGAAGCTGTGGTGGAAGACATGCAAATCCTACCGATTGTCTGATTTTAATGAGTCATTCGATGCTCTTTGTCTTGTCGTTCCTAGGGTACGTCGCACTCTAACAAGTATTGGGTTTGGTAGATGGGCAAGGGCGCATTGCCCAGGAAATCGATATCATTATATGACATCTAACAGCGCGGAGTCTATTAACGCTTTATCTAGACACTCGCGTAAAATGCCGGTAACGCAACTCTTAGAGTTCTTCCGGCAATCTGTACAGAAATGGTTTTACGATCGCCGCTTGCAAGGTATTTCTGAAAAATATTTACTTACACAATGGGCACAGAAGAAAATTTTTAAAAAAATTCAAGGGTCTAGAAGCTGGACAGTTGCTGGGATTGGGTTAAACAGTTATTCTGTCGCAGACAGTGGAAAGGGGGGTTTAGTTGACTTTGTTAATGGAAGTTGTAGTTGCCGAGTTTGGCAGGTTTCTGGTTTACCTTGCGGGCATGTTATTGCTGTGTCAAAATTTTTAGGTGAAACCGACTGCAGTAAGTATTGCTTCCCGTGTTACTCAAACGAAGTCTATAAAAAAACTTATGAAGAAGCGATTAATCCTCTTCCTCATAGATCTGAATGGGAGACTCCAGAAGACCTTATCAATCTTCAACCGCCGCATATGACAAAACGCCAGGCCGGTCGTCCTCGAGAAAACCACCGTATCTTATCCCGCGGGGAAGAACCTACTCCCCTGTATTGTTCCCGGTGTAACTCCTATGGTCATCATCGGGATGTCTGTCGGCAGCCCATGCCGTCAGAAATTCGTACTCGCAAAGGCCCAGACAAAGGGAAAGGGAAAGAAACTGATAATACTTTAATTTGGGAGACTTTTAATACACAATCTCCGTCTAATTATATGTATCCGTCTTTTAACCTGGGAGACTTTTAATACTTTAATTTATTGTGTGTATTTCAATTTCTCAAATAACGTAGTAAGTCTATTTAGTTTCAAATAATTAATATTGAAAATCATTTCATTACAATATGTTATTATTTTTTATTATATTGCATGCATACATAGAACCATTAAACATTAACAGGTGTGAAGCGCCCGGCGTAGAGTTCATCTGCCATGTATCGTCTGTATCTGAAACAAGCATCCTGAAGGTTTCCTTCGTTCCATGTTAAAGAAAGATCCCGAACAAGTTTTTCCATTAGCATACATATGATGACTCCTGCATTTCTGCCAATACGATCTGTAAGATCAGGCCACACGAAATCCCCTACTATTTGCATGGCACGCGTCTCATATATTTGTGAGTGTTGTGTCACACCCTGGCTTTGCGAAAGCGTGGTTATTTTGGTGTGACTTCTTAATACCACAGCTTAATCATAACAAGCAATATGAAATAAAAACCATGCAAGATCATCCATTAAAATAAGTTTGAAGAGTAAAGAACCACAACATTGTCTTAAAAGATATCACATCCTTACAAACATAAACAGTGTTCAAAAGACACAACACCAACAAGAAATAAACACAGTTTAAGAACTGTGACTCGTCCAGGAAAAAGTCACATCCCTTAAACTCGGATGACCTCGAAACTAGTGCAGCGAGAAAACGTGTCATACCGCGCCAGATCCTTTAATTCCCTGAAATACATGTAAGTTGAAAAATCAACAATAATGTTGAGCGAGTTCATGTGTAAGTGAGTAATAAACCTTTGTATGTATAAAAACCCTGGTATGTAGCAAATAAGGAAAAAGAGATCACCAATGGTTTGCAAGGCCATTGATACGTGTGAAGTGCAAGTAGGAAGACTCAAACCTAGCAGATTTATGCATTGGGTACAAAGTCACCCCGAGGTCCGTTATGCTGGGCCTGGGGCTGGGCTCGCTACACCCAGATAGATCTACCGCTCCTGCCCCTTGGTCCTACCCTGAGGATTAATGGCCTCAAGTTTCCGCCTACCCACTCACATGATCTAAATAGTAACCCTCCTTACGCTAACCATACCATGTAAAAAAAGTACTCGTAATCATAGTAACATGTATTTCACCCCCGCAGTTTAGAAAACTGAAAACAGTTAAGAGAAAAGGGGGACATGAACTCACAGTGGTGCGTCTCTACCAAGTATATCTCCTGATCAAGCAGCTGTGCGACGACCTACACGTACTAACCCTATTAGACGGACGGCCGTGCCTTAGCTTTATGGTTTAAGTTTTTGGGAAATAGTTAGACAACTATTTCGTGTTTATATTTTTGTAAATACTTGGTAATTATTTTCCTTCCCAAGGATGGGGGATTTAATACATGCGCGTTCGTAAAATTTGAAATATATTATTAAGTCTCACTTAATATATTTTATTTCTTACTCCAAAATATAAATATTCTTCCCAAAAATATTATACTTTAATACATATGATTTTCCCAAAATAATACCTTGACAAAAATACGCGCTCATAAATATTTTCTTAAAATGCGTAAGTTACGTTTTAAAGATCGGGTGGTATTAATTATACCGTTGTAACTTATTATTTATTATGAAGGTGTTTGTATTATTTTTGGAGCCGTTACAATTGGTAATATTATTTTTACCCTAAAAATAATATTTGTATATTTCACAAAATAATCATAAACATTTTACAAGTGACGCTATGAAAAATATATATCAAATATATATTTTCCCCGTTTTATTTTGTGAAAATCCCACCTCCGACACTAAGAAATTTTGTAAAAAGGATCGTGGCGAAATTTATAATTTGAAAACAAGTTAAAAATATATTTATAACACTTGTAGTGAAAATATTTTCCAAGTGTTTGGTTTTTGGAAAAATTTCGCCAGAGTTTCCCCTGTAACTGGAGGTGGCCACGCTTTCCAGCGTATCATTTTCTTTTAAAAGCAAATCAACAATTTTCTTATTCTCAATAACAATTTTCCAAAGCATCAATTAGTCAAAATATATGTAAATCGCGAAAATTACATGAACTTGTGGTTTGTTCGGAATATGTAGTAAATCCCATTACTTTTAGTGGATCTTTGTATATATCAACTTCGTTTCTTGAAAGTCTCGTTTTTAAAGAAATTCCATCTTTACAACTTCTTGTAAAATTTGACAAAACTAGTTCTTTGTCGAAACTTAGTGTTACACAAGTGTTTACACACTTGGGTGTTTAAAAATCATTCTTGTTCATGTAAGATCCGGTTTTAGAAAATAAGATTTCCTTGACACTTGGTCCTTTGAAAATACCGCTTGTAGATCCGTAGATCTACTAGTTTTAAACACTATTTCATAAGTAAAGTCGATTTTACACAAGTTCATGTTTAGTGTGTGGTAGAGTTTCATCATTTAACCCTTTGTACACTTAAACAAACTCTATGCCATGATTCTTGATCATGACTAATCCGGGTTAGATGATGATCCGAGCTACCACATCATAGATCGGCACTAAATAATCACACAAAACAAATCTTACAAGATTTACACAACCCTTGTGCTATTAACCAACATTTTTAACATTTTAGTAGACTTTTACATATCATTTTGCAAGTTCATAGATTTTAACCGTCATATTTCATTTTAACCACTTTAAAATAGATCGAGAGTGTGATTATAGCAACTTACTACTAGCTCGAGGCTAGGGAAGATTCTAGGCGAAGAATGAGTGGATAAAAGAAATAGGGTGAGGTCCTTCACGTTCCGAATGCACCAAACCTCCTCGTATGTGACCCGTAACACTTGTATACTCTTGTAATAGCTTGATGGAAATCGAAAGATGGATGGATGGTAGAGGGGATGTTCGGCCGAGAGCTTTGGAGAGAGGGAGAGAGTGTGTGTTGGTGAGTGTTGAGTGGAAATGTTATGTTGTGCTTAGTCTTGATCTTATAGGCAATTTTAAGTTCATTAACCAATGGTTTAAGTGTAGCCTAGATATTAGGCATGTGTGATTAATTTAATCACAAAAAAGTACAAGGGGTGTCCCCCTTGGGGACGGTTCGGTTAGGGGGGGGGGTCACTTGGTCCATTTCCAACTATTAGTTAAGTTAAGGTTAAGTGTTAGTTAGGTTAGTTAAGTTAAGTTAGGGATTAACTCGGTTACTAGTGCGTTATGCATTATAGCGGGTGTTAGGGTATTCAGGGATCCTAACTGGCTCAGAAAAAGATAAACAATGTTATGGCAATATTTTTATGTTCCGGGTAATGTCCGGTTGTTCGGTTGGATAGTAATCCATTAAAGTGCTTAACAAAGCTTTGAAGTGTCGTTAATACTATTTTTAGTGACACAACTTATTCCCGACACTTTGGAAAGTGTCTAGTAATATTTTCCTCATGTTTTGGCACTTTATTAGTTAACCAAATGCTGAATTTTTAGTTAAGGTGCTGAATTTTGTACTTAAAATACGTTTTAGGCACATCCGGTCACTGTAACTCATTCCTAGTGACGCAGTTCTACAACCCTTATATCCCTACACTCACCACTAGTGTAGCAAACTATCTATGGCTCTTACAGGCCTTAGAGGCAGTACTTACCTGGTGCTAGTTATGACAGCACGTTTAATAGGTTATCCGTTCATTGTGCTACTGTTCTTTTGGTGCATCAAGGTTGTCACAAAGGTGCTGTAAGCAAAACATGGAGTGACATCAAGCAAAGTATGATGCAAGTAAGTACATGTATCAGCATTCAAGTAGCAGTTTATCCACAAGTTCAAGTAAGCACAGTAATTAAGCAGTAATTAATTATTAATTAAGTCGTACGGATACCTGGTTTAGTGAGGGTTGTCACATTCTCCCCCCGTTAGAAAATTTTCATCCCGAAATTTTAAGTTCTGCTTCTAGATGCAGGGTTCTTGGGAAATAGGTGGGGGTACTTCTCTTTCATCCGGTCCTCACGCTCCCAGGTGTATTCAGGACCATGTCTGGCATTCCAATGAACCTTGACGAGCTTGACACTGCTCCGGCGGGTCTTGTTTACCTTCCAATCCGTAACCTCAACAGGTTCTTCAACGAAATGGAGCGTGTCGTCAACATGAATCTCGTCAGTGGGAATGACAACGGTATCTTGAGTTGGACTTTTCTTCAGGTTGGATACATGAAAGGTATCATGAACTCCATTTAGTTCAGCAAGTAAGTCCAGCTTGTATGCTACTAGCCCTATTCTTTGCAGAATTCTGAAAGGGCCAATGTAACGCGGATTCAACTTCCCACGCTTTCCGAAGCGTGCCACACCCTTCCAGGGTGAAACTTTCAATAAAACCATATCTCCAACTTGGAATTCCAAATGTTTCCGATTTGGATCTGCATAGCCTTTCTGTCTGTCGCGAGCCGCTTCGATGCGTTTTCGAATCTGCGCAATCTTGTCTGTCGTCTCTTGGACGATTTCGGGACCAACAAGCTGCCTATCACCTGCGTCAGCCCAGCATAGGGGTGATCGACACTTGCGTCCGTAAAGAGCTTCAAATGGCGCGGCTCCAATACTGGTGTGGTAGCTGTTGTTGTATGAAAATTCGGCCAATGGTAAATGTTTATCCCAGCTACCACCAAGATCCATTACACATGCTCTCAGCATATCCTCCAGTGTCTGAATAGTTCTTTCACTTTGCCCATCAGTTTGCGGATGAAACGCAGTGCTCAGATTTAATTGTGAGCCAAAAGCTTCTTGGAAGGATTGCCAAATCCTTGATATGAAACGTCCATCTCTATCAGAGATGATCGAGAGGGGCACTCCATGTCGTGCGACGATCTCTCGCATGTAAATTTCAGCCAACTTGCTGGTGTTATCCTTCTCTTTGATTGGCAGAAAGTGTGCGGACTTTGTTAGGCGGTCAACTATCACCCAAATAGTGTCATGACCTCTTGGCGTTCTTGGTAACTTTGTAATAAAATCCATGGAGATTTGTTCCCATTTCCACTTGGGAATCTCAGGTTATTGCAGAAGTCCTGAAGGCTTCTTGTATTCCGCTTTCACCTTAGCACACGTTAAACATTTGCTAACATAAACAGCAACGTCGCCCTTCATCTTAGGCCACCAATAGTAATCCTTGAGATCTTGGTACATCTTATCCGCTCCTGGATGGATAGAGTACCGCAATTTGTGAGCTTCATTAAAAACAACTTTCCTCAAACCACCAAACAGAGGAACCCAAATCCTTTTCTCAAAACATAACGTTCCTTCCTCGTTTGGCACCAATAGCTTCTCCATCCCACGGAGATATTCTTCTTCAAGATTTCTTTCCTTAAGTGCTTCTTTCTGCGCGGCACGAATGCGCAAGGAAAGATCGGTTTGGATAATCATTTCTAAAGCCCTAACCCTTATGGGCTTGATCCTCTCTTTTCGACTTAGGGCGTCGGCAACCACATTCGCCTTCCCTGGATGATACTTTATCTCGCAGTCGTAATCATTCAGCAACTCAACCCAACGTCTTTGTCTCATATTCAACTCCTTCTGGTTGAATATGTGTTGTAGGCTCTTATGATCTGTAAAAATTGTACATTTTGTACCATATAGGTAGTGTCTCCAGATCTTTAAAGCAAATATCACTACGCCTAGCTCCAAATCGTGCGTGGTATAGTTCTTCTCATGTACCTTCAACTGACGTGATGCGTAAGCAATAACCTTCTGGCGTTGCATCAACACGCAACCCAATCCTTGACGCGAGGCGTCACAGTATACCACAAAATCGTCAGTACCTTCCGGTAGTGCTAGGATTGGCGCATTGCAGAGCTTATCCTTCAACAGCTGAAACGCTTCTTCCTGTTTGATTCCCCAATCAAACTTCTTATCTTTCTGGGTGAGGTGCGTCAATGGTTGAGCGATCTTCGAAAAATCCTCAATGAACCTTCGATAGTAGCCAGCCAAACCCAAGAATTGTCGAATCTCGGTTGGCGTCTTTGGCGTTTCCCAATTCTTGATCGCTTCGATCTTGGTTGGATCCACATGGATTCCATCTCCGTTCACCACGTGTCCAAGAAATTGGACTTCACGTAGCCAAAACTCACACTTAGAGAACTTGGCATACAACTGTTCCTTCTTCAGCAGCTCCAGAATAGCTCTTAAATGCTGTTCGTGCTCAGCCTTTGTCTTTGAATAAATCAAGATGTCGCCGATAAACACAATCACGAACTTGTCCAAGTACGGCTTGCAAACTCTATTCATCAAATCCATAAAGACTGCATGTGCGTTTGTCAACCCAAACGGCATAACAAGGAACTCGTAGTGTCCATAACGAGTTCTGAAGGCTGTCTTCGGGATACTCTCCTCTTGTATCCTTAACTGATGGTATCCAGATTGCAAATCGATCTTTGAGTAAAAGCTTGAACCTTGCAGTTGATCAAACAGATCATCAATTCTTGGCAGTGGATATCTATTCTTGATCGTTAGCTTGTTCAGCTCCCGGTAGTCGATGCACATTCGAAAACTACCGTCCTTCTTCTTGACAAACAGGACCGGAGCTCCCCAAGGCGAGAAGCTTGGTCGGATAAATCCCTTGTCTAACAACTCTTGAAGTTGTGTCGACAATTCTTGCATCTCAGACGGGGCAAGTCTATAAGGTGCCTTAGCCACAGGCGCGGCGCCTGGGACTAAATCGATGTGAAACTCCACTTGCCTCTGAGGTGGCAGTCCAGGAAAGTCCTCCGGGAAGAGTTCCGGATACTCCCTCATGACAGGGATGTCTTCGATCTTCGGTTCTGCAGCTTTCTTGTCTACAATGTGTGCCAGGAAGGCAGCACACCCCTTTTGAAAACACTTTCGCGCTTTGAGGCAGCTGATAATTCTTAACGGCGTATCGCGCTTTTCGCCATGTACCACAATTGTTTCGCCATCTTCGGTCGGGACACGAACGACCTTTTCGTGACAAACAATTTCTGCCTTGTTGCTTGATAATCAATCCATCCCTACTACCACGTCAAAGCTCCCCAGCTGGACTGGTAGTAGATCCAAAGCAAACTCACGTTCTCCCAACTCGATTGCACAACCTCTGATCACTTCATTGGCTTCTACTAACTTCCCATTAGCCAATTCGATTGAGTAGGGAATATCTAACTTACTAGCGGCTAACCCAAGCATATTCTTAAATTCTAACGATACGAAGCTATAGTCGGCACCAGTATCAAATAAAACGGATGCATAGCGTTGGTTTACAGGGAACGTACCAGTAACGACATTGGGATCCTGGCGCGCTTCCCTCGCTTCGATATTGAACACTCTTCCACGGGCTTGGTTCAACTCTGGGCAGTTCCTCTTAAAGTGCCCGATATCACCACAGTTAAAGCATCCAGGTCTTTGCCCGTTTCCACCTCCATTTCCAGCTTGATTATTCCTTTGGTTACGATTCACAGCGCCCGCTTGATTCACATTGTTGCCTCGATTCCCATTACCTCCATTGTTTCCTTGTGGGTGATTTCCAATTCCACCCCGGTTATTGTTTCTGTTTCCAAATTCTCCTTGGCCTCCCTGACCAACAGTGGCCCAAAAAGAATCCTTCAAGTGGCCAGGTTTCCCACACGCTTCACATACCTTCAAACCACATCGGCCAGAATGGTGACGCTGGCAGGTGTTGCACTTGGGCTGGGTGCCCATATATCCCTTTCCTTTCTTTCCACTACCAGCTGTAACCTGAGCTGGCGCGCTTGGCTCTCCTTTCTTAACAACACCACTAGTGCCTTGTTTGAAGTTCGAGAACTTTCGTTTGTTACCTCCGGATAACTCGACGTGAGTCTCTTTCTTCTTTGTCTCGATCTCATCGAACTTGTTCAGGCGGATAGCCTCCTCAGTGAGAGCCACGCTCAAATCGATTGCCTCAGTAATTGTTGCAGGCTTGGAGGAGGTCACCATGCTTATGATTTGAGGAGCTAATCCCCAAATGAAGCGTTCAATCCGCTTGAATTCTGGAGTGACCATATAGGGTACCACATGCGACAGGTCGTGAAACCTCTGAACATATTCCGCGATCTTCGGACCTTCCATCTTCAAATGCCAGAACTCAGTTTCCAATCTTTGGATTTCAGCGCGAGAACAATACTTTTTGCGCATTAGTTCCTTCAGTTCGGTCCATGTTAGTGCGTAGGCAGCAGCTTCACCAAGTGTCTGCACTTGCAAATTCCACCAAGATAGGGCTCCATCCAAAAATAGCCCAGAAATGTAGGTGACTTGCTGGTCTACTGCACATTTGCTCATGCGGAGAACAGATTCAGTCTTCTTGGCCCAACGAACAAAAGCGACAGCACCTCCGGTGCCATCAAAGTTGACAGGCTTGCAGTCTAGAAACTGCTTGTAGGTGCACCCTGCACATACGTTACAACATATGAATGGCATTAGCATCCTTGCTAGAGATATCCAATTAGATCATGGTATGTCTTAATGACTTAGTATTACCATGAGGTGGATTGTTGTTGCCATTGTTGTTTGAGCTGCTTCCGCTGGGTCCTCCTTGCGAGGCGGCGTATTGCGCGATGGCAGCAGCGATGACTTGTTGGAGTTCTGCCTCATTGGTAGGCATCGGCGTTTGACGTCTCGGTGGCATCTTCTAAAAGATGGGTTCACGTCGGTCAGGCCATAGTAAAGCGTATGTATATAATGATAATAATAGTACATAACATCTCATGTTATAATCATATCAATCACACAACATCCCATGTTATAAAACATAAATAATCAATCAAAACATCACATATGATGAGAATACTGCGATTGCATTGCCAAAATCGGGACCACATGGTAGAGTGTACAAGTACATAATAGTGTCATACATCATCATCGACTAAGGGCTACATCACCCCAGTCCAAAAGAATATCAAATCAGTGTCAATACATCCAATATACATGATCAACAAAAGTCAGAATCAGAATGCAGTCTCCAAAAATGTTGTGTGGTCAGAGCAATCGCCGTCTTCTCACCAACGTCTACCCATGTTGTACTAAAGATGCCCTAAACTGATGGTGGTGGAGGAGGGGGAAAATGGGTGTAGAACAAACGTCGCAAATGGAGCCAGTCCTCCTCCATGGCTCTCTGGGTACGCAACCAAGAAGCAACCTGCTGCTCAAGTGCCAAAAGGCGTGCAGCATAGTCAGGTAACAATGGTCGAGGGTCCTGCGAAGAAGCAGGGTGGGTCTGACCCTGACACTGGCACGACGGTGGCTGAGCTCTCTCAAGCTCCTGAATGCGCCGTGTGAGTGCCTCCTGCTGGACAACAAACGACATCAGAACGTCCTCAATAGAATACCCCATATGGAAAGGATGGTAGGGGTCGGTCGGTGGCATAATAGGCGGTGACGTCCAGAGAAACGGCTCGCTGGCTGGATCAAAAGGTGGCACAAAGAATGGTGGTACAGGGGGAATAGCAGATGAAGACTGTGGCATAACTGGAATAGATGTCGGCACATGTCCAAAGGGATGAGCCGAGGAACCCTCTCCAGGTCGAGCTGGAGGTGTGTACTGTGCAAATGAAAAAGAGAAATCAACGTGACGTGCATCGGTGGTATGAGGAGGAATAGGTGGAAGCTCATCATCAGCAGGAATCCACCCATGCTGGGCGTGCTCATCTCGTGGGTCAATCTGTGCCTCAAAAAGTGCTCGATCAAACTGCACAGGCATAGGGTCAAGGTGGGGTGCAACAAGAGGGTCAGCAGGTACATCAGTGATAAGTGGGGGATCAACATGATCAGCAGCAATAGCATGATCGCCCTCCAATAGTGGCGCATCAACAGGGTGATCATCAATGGGTAGGTCAGCAATCACAGGATCAATGGGCATGCCAGCATGAACAGGGTCATGCTTAAACACTGGGTCAGGTGCAGCTGCTGGCTCAAGGGCCATGGCAGGCTCGGGATCAACGAACTCCATATCAAAATCTGCATGATCAGCGAATGCAGGGTCAACTGGGTCTACTGGGTCAACCATAGGCTGATCTAAGTGGATGAACTCTATCTCCTGGTCCGGGTCAAATCCAGGGGGAAAGACAGGGTCTGAATCCTCATCGAGGTCGTGATCAAAAGCAAAGCTAGGAGCAGAGGCAGCAGATGATGCCCTGTCAGGATCTGAATCGTGTGAATAGTGGTGTGCGCTCCGAGTGTGTGACGGTGCGGAGGCCACAGACTCGAAGGAGTCTGGAGCGGGTGAGTGTGCAGGTGACTCCTCAGCTGGAGCATCTGCGAGTAACAAAAGACCACCATCAGCTAGAAGGGCATCGCCCTCAACATCGTCCTCCAGGGGCTCATCATCAAACAGATCGACGTCGTCTTCAACGTCGGCGTCGAGGAGCATATCGTAAGCAGGATAAATGGCCAAAGGTATGGGAGCAGGGATCTCTACGAGCGGTAGGTACCCAGCAAAAGGGCCATCAGCGGGCTCATCGACAGCGTCGGGCAGCGCAAAGGGCTGAAAGTCATCCTCGTCCGTGCTGGTAACATCTGATGTGTGGACCTCATGCTCTGAAGGCTCTAAGTTGTCTGATACAATTGGCCTAGGAACCGTGGTGTCCGAATCACCAGTGCCGGACGAGTCCATTGTGTCTGTAACACAAACACAAATATGTACAAATATTCAATCATACAATCAGATAAGCACATTAGTCACCAAGTAAGCAATCAAATAATTCTCCTAGTCCCACTAGACTCCCAGCCTCTCAGACTGCTCTTCCTAGTCCCACTAGCCAAATTCTCCCAGCCTCTCAGACTGCTCTTCCTAGTCCCACTAGCCAATTCTCCCAGCCTCTCAGACTGACTCCCTAGTCCCACTAGACAACTACCTCGGTCTTCCAGACCGATCCTATAAATAATAAATAAAAAGTGCTCAACATTTGTTTGTAAAAACGTTTTGGATCTGGACTTAAGTGGTATGCAGTGTAAAAATGTTTTCGTGAGAGCCCTAGTAATCATAGTCTAGACTCGAGAAGGAATCCTAGTTCGCTATGATCAGAGCTCTGATACCAAGCTGTCACACCCTGGCTTTGCGGAAGCGTGGTTATTTTGGTGTGACTTCTTAATACCATAGCTTAATCATAACAAGCTATATGAAATAAAAACCATGCAAGATCATCCATTAAAATAAGTTTGAAGAGTAAAGAACCACAACATTGTCTTAACGGATATCACATCCTTACAAACATAAACAGTGTTCAAAAGACACAACACCAACAAGAAATAAACACAGTTTAAGAACTGTGACTCGTCCAGGAAAAGGTCACATCCCTTAAACTCGGATGACCTCGAAACTAGTGCAGCGAGAAAACGTGTCATACCGCGCCAGATCCTTTAATTCCCTGAAATACATGTAAGTTGAAAAATCAACAATAATGTTGAGCGAGTTCATGTGTAAGTGAGTAATAAACCTTTGTATGTATAAAAACCCTGGTATGTAGCAAATAAGGAAAAAGAGATCACCAATAGTTTGCAAGGCCATTGATATGTGTGAAGTGCAAGTAGGAAGACTCAAACCTAGCAGATTTATGCGTTGGGTACAAAGTCACCCCGAGGTCCGTTACGCTGGGCCTGGGGCTGGGCTCGCTACACCCAGATAGATCTACCGCTCCTGCCCCTCGGTCCTACCCTGAGGATTAATGGCCTCAAGTTTCCGCCTACCCACTCACATGATCTAAATAGTAACCCTCCTTACGCTAACCATACCATGTAAAAAAAAGTACTCGTAATCATAGTAACATGTATTTCACCCCCGCAGTTTAGAAAACTGAAAACAGTTAAGAGAAAAGGGGGACATGAACTCACAGTGGTGCGTCTCTACCAAGTATATCTCCTGATCAAGCAGCTGTGCGACGACCTACACGTACTAACCCTATTAGACGGACGGCCGTGCCTTAGCTTTATGGTTTAAGTTTTTGGGAAATAGTTAGACAACTATTTCGTGTTTATATTTTTGTAAATACTTGGTAATTATTTTAGGATGGGGGATTTAATACACGCGCGTTCGTAAAATTCGAAATATATTATTAAGTCTCACTTAATATATTTTATTTCTTACTCCAAAATATAAATATTCTTCCCAAAAATATTATACTTTAATACATATGATTTTCCCAAAATAATACCTTGACAAAAATACGCGCTCATAAATATTTTCTTAAAATGCGTAAGTTACGTTTTAAAGATCGGGTGGTATTAATTATACCGTTGTAACTTATTATTTATTATGAAGGTGTTTGTATTATTTTTGGAGCCGTTACAATTGGTAATATTATTTTTACCCTAAAAATAATATTTGTATATTTCACAAAATAATCATAAACATTTTACAAGTGACGCTATGAAAAATATATATCAAATATATATTTTCCCCGTTTTATTTTGTGAAAATCCCACCTCCGACACTAAGAAATTTTGTAATAAGGATTGTGGCGAAATTTATAATTTGAAAACAAGTTAAAAATATATTTATAACACTTGTAATGAAAATATTTTCCAAGTGTTAGGTTTTTGGAAAAATTTCGCCAGAGTTTCCCCTGTAACTGGAGGTGGCCACGCTTTCAAGCGTATCATTTTATTTTAAAAGCAATTCAACAATTTTCTTATTCTCAATAACAATTTTCCAAAGCATCAATTAGTCAAAATATATGTAAATCGCGAAAATTACATGAATTTGTGGTTTGTTCGGAATATGTAGTAAATCCCATTACTTTTAGTGGATCTTTGTATAAATCAACTTCGTTTCTTGAAAGTCTCGTTTTTAAAGAAATTCCATCTTTACAACTTCTTGTAAAATTTGACAAAACTAGTTCTTTGTCGAAACTTAGTGTTACACAAGTGTTTACACACTTGTGTGTTTAAAAATCATTCTTGTTCATGTAAGATCCGGTTTTAGAAAATAAGATTTCCTTGACACTTGGTCCTTTGAAAATACCGCTTGTAGATCCGTAGATCTACTAGTTTTAAACACTATTTCATAAGTAAAGTCGATTTTACACAAGTTCATGTTTAGTGTGTGGTAGAGTTTCATCATTTAACCCTTTGTACACTTAAACAAACTCTATGCCATGATTCTTGATCATGACTAATCCGGATTAGATGATGATCCGAGCTACCACATCATAGATCGGCACTAAATAATCACACAAAACAAATCTTACAAGATTTACACAACCCTTGTGCTATTAACCAACATTTTTAACATTTTAGTAGACTTTTACATATCATTTTGCAAGTTCATAGATTTTAACCGTCATATTTCATTTTAACCACTTTAAAATAGATCGAGAGTGTGATTATAGCAACTTACTACTAGCTCGAGGCTAGAGAAGATTCTAGTCGAAGAATGAGTGGATAAAAGAAATAGGGTGAGGTCCTTCACGTTCCGAATGCACCAAGCCTCCTCGTATGTGATCCGTAACACTTGTATACTCTTGTAATAGCTTGATGGAAATCGAAAGATGGATGGATGGTAGAGGGGATGTTCGGCCGAGAGCTTTGGAGAGAGGGAGAGAGTGTGTGTTGGTGAGTGTTGAGTGGAAATGTTATATTGTGCTTAGTCTTGATCTTATAGGCAATTTTAAGTTCATTAACCAATGGTTTAAGTGTAGCCTAGATATTAGGCTGTAACACCCCGAAAATTTACGTCCTATAAAGTGTTGACACGTGTCATAAGCTTGAATGTGTGAAAGAATACCCTAGAGGGACTAAAGTTGACAAACTTGAAAAGTATATGAAAATACGAGTTCTAAATGTCAACAGTGAATAAATATGTTGTACATTAACCCTACATGATGCTCATACCTTCAAAAGAATGAATCATGGATCATACGAAGCTAAAAGTGAGAGATTACAAACTACAGGGGTTAAATGTGTCAACATGTTAAAGATATACCTCTGAGTGACCTTTTGACAAACCCGAAGCTTTGTAAATGTAAATTATGCTCACTAGAATGCACGATTAAAATTTCATAAAGTTTCGTTATCGTATGAGAAAGTTATGATCAAATTCGTGTGCGAGGGGTTAAAAGCGTCAACGTTGAAATTTATGACTTTTCGGGTAACCATAAAGTTACCCAAGGACTTAACAAAGTATGTTTATGTCTTAAGGCCCATAAAAGTCAAGTTAGAGGGCTCGAAGTGCAAGAAATCATGTTAAGATCAAGTGTAGAAGGATCAGGGACTAAAAGCGTCAAAAAGTGCATAAGTTTGCATTTTCGCGCATAACCTACATTCTGAATACATCTGGTCATCCAAAAATTTATGTAAGCACTAAAATATTTTATTTTAGTGTTCGCCATAAGAAAAATCCATTCGTCGCGTCATTTGGATCGTTTTTGGCACTTATGCGCATTCCGTCGTAATTAAGCGAACATCGCGTTCGTACGACCAAACGAACCATCACCCGGCACATTTTTGAGCATGTTTCATGTCCACAATGTTTAGGTAACATTTTAGGGCCTTAAAGTTGGCTTTACGGGCCTTAGAAGTGTCGAAAAAGGCCTTAAACACGTGCAGGGACTGAAACTGTCATTTTTCAAACTTGTTGTCTGATCAGGACCCTCAGGCGGCCCGCATGAGTTTAAGGGCATCCTGAAGCGGGCCGCATGGCCCCTTCTGACCAGATTAAATGTATAAAACAGCTGGTTGCAGCTGTTTGGCACTCCCAATCTCAATGCCACATGTTGATTTCCTATGGTTAGTGGCAATTTAGGCACCATAACCTTCCGACAAGTGTACGGCCTTGATCGTGCCCTCTTCTCCAAGAAACGATCCTAACGGTGGTGCATATCCTATAAATACCCAACCCCTCACAACTCAAAAACCCACAAATCTGATCCTAGAGCTCTAAGTTGAAGCCATTGCTTCATACCTGAGCTATTCGATCAAGATTTACTAGCGGGGACCCTTCGTAAGTATTCTTTCGTTCTTTTATCGCTTTTCGGGTCCGAAAGTCAAACTTTGTTTGACTTTCTGCATTGACCAGTTTATGGTCGATGCGAAGTTCGTTTGAACTTCATAACGTGAGCGTGATCACGATGGTTATAGTCCCTAGTGACTATACCTACTGATTACCACGTTATCTAGGCTCAGTGACGAGCCGTAGTTTCGGCCAGAATACGTATTCTTGCGTATTTTGTAACCAAACTACTTATGGGTATCAAAACCGTTTGTTTTGATACCAAACTTGTTTTCTAACTTAGTCAAGCATGTTTCAACATGCTTAGCTCGTCACTTTTAGTTTAGTGCTTATATAGGGTCGTAAAGGTAAGCGATCTAAACAATCGCTTATACTTTCGAACCCGACCCGTTTGGTCGATCATTAGGATCCGACCAAACACATTAAGTGACCTTATGGTCACATCGTTCGAGTAGTTGTATGACAGGTAGTATATATATGCCTTAGGTAAATGACCAAAATACCCCTACGGGGCTTAAATTGAGATTAAACTCGTTTTGGGCATAATGGAAGGTATCCTACTGATACCACAACATATTTAAGGCATATTAACTAAGGAAACCTGTAAATGACTCTATGAATACCCGTTACGCGTTATTCGCGTTCGGATCGGTTTATATAACTAGTTTATATAAGTTAGCCGAAACGGGTCAAACCTTACCGGTTTTGTCTCAAAATTCAAAGTGTGTATTAAATACCCAAATTAAGCAAGTCTCCGAACTTGTCGGGTCTAAATCACATTCTATTTCGGTCTTCGCGTAATCGTGCGTACGAACCGTATCTTCCTGTAAGACTAACCGGTCTAAGCTTAGGCTTAATTAAAGACCCGTTAGCATTCTAATTAATTATTTATACCATCATTCCAGACTAGAGCATTTCGGTAAATGGTACATACGCTTACTTAAGTGAATACGGCTGAGTTATTAGATTCTTGCTAATTAAGACAGGAGCTAGCTCAGGTAAATACTCTTAACTTATTTTCCCTATACGGGCTTGGGATACGGTACTATAAAAGTACCGCTTGGTCGGGTGTATGTAGTCATTTAAATCGGATTGTGATTGATGTACTTACATAACCTGTTTAATATGTATTATTTTATTATTTGGTGTATGGCCTTTGGGGGTTAATGACCATGTCCCGGATATCCTTGGCATCATTCGAAGTAATGGCCACGACCTAAGCACGGGGTGTAGGCATACACCTGACAGTTGCATTATGTAAAAACTGGTAATCCACTCCGAGGTATCATCCTTGTGGGCATTATACCGGAACTGGTAATCCACTTAGAGGATGATAGCCCGTGGGCATTATACCTGTGGCGTGTCAGTTAATCTAGTCCGGCCCTACAAACCGGCCCTAACGGACGACAAATAAGTAAAACTGTATACAAGATTATATACAAATAATTTTCCCAAGTTATAAAAGATTAATTGTGCCTCTGTGCATTTTAATCAAAGTGTCAAAAGGTTTTGTGCCTGGTGCATCTAAATCAATTTTCTTAAACTCTTTTCAAATGAGTCGGTTGAGTGTATTTACCAGTGAAAACTGACGTATTTTCCAAAAAGGTTAAGTGACAGGTACTGAACGAAATTGGCTGGAAGCTCAGGGCGCTAATAAGAAATCTTGCAAGTTCTAGGCGCCTAAAGTCTGTTGAACAAATGATATGTTTTAAGATCCGCCTGTGGATCCTTTACTTCCGTTGTAATACTGAATATTACTTCATATTCGGAATGTAATAATAAATATCTTTTGCTTCCGCTGTGCATTCATATATATTGTGTTGTTTGACTATTAGGTTGCTAACCACGTCACGATACTCCCCCACCGGGCCCACCGGTGACACGTGGAAAGTCGGGGTGTGACAGGTTGGTATCAGAGCCAACACTGAGTGAATTAAACACTAGCCTTTTGTGTTTAATCTCAGTTACACAATTGCACATTCTTGAGTCTAGACAAGAACATAGGACAAATTCTAAAATTTGTTTTATTTTGTCCTTATTTGATTCCTTTGTTATTTTTCTGACTTGCCTATGCATAGAATATGGAAAGTATTCTTCAAGTCAATTGCTATAGAAGTCCCGTTTAGGGCAACCATATACTTGTTAAATTTTAAAGGAACGATTATAATTAAAGTATCATTCCTATATTATAAGATCTACCATTATAATAAAATGGCAAAATTTAAAAAGGACAAAACCTAGCCATGTGTCACATTAAGACAGGGCCAAGATGGTAGTTCCATAATTAGATTCAGATCCTTGTTAACAGTTCAATTTAGGATTGCTCTGCGTTAATTATTAAAAAGAATCTTAAAGGTAAAACCTAGCCTAAATGTCACGGCATACAAGGCCAAGATGGTAGAACCTATTCAAGATATTCAAATCCTTATTAAACATATGAAAGCATATTAACATGCTCGACAAAATGTGATATGATAAAATCACATAAGTCATGTTGGGATATACTAAATTCCCTTATTTATATAATCATCCCTTAAGGATGAAGTGCCCACGGGCTATAACTAACGTCCTCTGGGACTAAAGACAGTGGTAGCCTACAACTCCCTGTCAAGAAAAGGTAATGAACTTGGATTCAAACCTTGAAGCCTCGATTCTATAAAATCAAGGCCTATAAATTAAACTTGTCTAAGTGACTAGGCCTTTTGTGCTATTATTAACTTATAATTTAGGAGTATAATAAAGATCCTGAATAATTATATATTTATCAAATTAACCAATATGTGTATTAAAAACATGGTTAATAAATCTTTCAAAAAGATAAAACTGTTTAAACTTCCGTAAAAACCTTGTCCTTGTTTAATTTTTATGTAGCAATTAAGACTACATGGCGGGGTCGGAAGAAGGGAATAGTCACCCTCTGGAAAATCGCGATGATGAAAGGATTAATATAACCAGAGGAGAACTTCGTACATTGATTGACTCAGCTGTATCTAAAGCTGTGAAGGAGAAATTCCAGGAGTATAGTGAGACATATAGTGAAGCCTCATCTGTACCCCACCCTAAATCCATCCCTAAAACTCCTCCAGAGCCGAATAACAAGCCGCCCTCAAAGAAAGATGAGTTAAAGAAAGATGACGATCGACATTCATCTAATGAACACAGTGCTCCATCGAAGAGGATAGTGTTCGATAATGAACCGCATACCAAATCCTGTAACTATAAGTACTTTGTTTCCTGCAAGCCCCGAGATTTTACTGGGGAAAAAGGGGCGGTTGATTGTATGATTTGGTTGGATGAAATGGACACAGTTGTCGATATCAGCGGTTGCGCTGAAAGGGATGTCGTGAAGTACGTATCCCAATCGTTCAAAGGAGAGGCACTGGCATGGTGGAAGTCTCTCATTCAAGCTGCTGGGAAGATTCCGCTCTACAGCATGTCATGGGAACAGTTTGTTAATCTCATTAAGGAAAATTACTGCCCTCAACATGAAGTTGAGGGGATTGAGTCAGATTTCTTATCTTTGGTGATGACAAACTTAGATTGTCAAGCTTACCTCACCAGTTTTAATACCCTGTCCAGACTGGTCCCTTACCTTGTAACACCAGAGCCCAAGCGAATTGCACGCTTCATTGGGGGTTTACCCCCAGAAATCAAAGCCAGTGTTAAGGCTTCAAGACCTACTACATTTAGGTCAGTAGCTGACCTCTCTCTGTCCCTTACTTTAGATGCGGTCAGGCTAAGGTCGCTAAAGAAATCTGAAGAAAGTAAGAAGAAGCGTGAGGGTGATAACTCACGAGGATCAGAGAAGAAACACAAGGGAAACACTGACTCTGAGAGGTCTGGGTCTGGAAAGAATGGTCAGCGGACAGAGGAAAAGCCAAGGTGCTCGACTTGCCAAAAACGCCACTTTGGAAAATGCAGAATGGAGTCCAATTCTAAATCAGGACCACCTGCATGTGGGATATGCAAGTCTAGGGAGCACAAGACTGTTGATTGCGGGAAGATTAAAGATGCTACCTGCTACAACTGCAACGAGAAAGGGCACATAAAGACCAACTGCCCTAAGTACGCGAGGAAGCCCGAGTAGGCCGAGAGAACAAACGCACGAGTTGTCAGGATGAACGCCCAAGAGATGGTGCAGAATAATAATAGTATAATATGTACCTTTCCTTATCAAACAGTTTATGCAGAAACTTATTTGATATTGGCACATATAAATATATTATGAATGATAAAGGTTGAGAACTGTTGTCTCCACCTGATTAAGACTCCGGTCATTTAATGCCCGGTAGAAAGTGACGATGTTACGTCGAAAATGCTCCAACAAATCCTATATTGATATTAATATCTATTAGAAATCACTCTTTTCTAATATCCTTGTAGCAAACTTTTGGTTGCATACTTAAGGACTCAATATAGTGATAAAAATCGATTGGTTGCCTTAAAAATAAAGCCCATATCGTGGGTGATAAGAAGCAATTAATTATCAAGACTCCTTATGAGACAACCCTCGTAATTACACGTATCCGTACGATTAACTAATATAAAAAAAAAATGGTGGAACTGGCCGTCCCCGGAATCGAACCTGGGTCTAGGCCGGCCGCACCCTTTCGCGCGCCTAGCCAACCGAGCTAGGTGCCTAGTTTGTGAAAATCTCCATTCTAATTAAATATAAGCACATATAGTTGATATCTCTTTAATCTCTATCGATTTCGAATACCAAATAGTATGACAAAAGCGCTATATGAGGATTGGTGTATCTTAATAAATTCCATAGATTGCTTCCATGCCTGATCAGTATGGAGGTTTAATGCATGGGACCACAAAGATATCTCGATGGTCATACAGTACTAAAGTCAACTAATGGTATTCAAAGGAGATGTCCAGAATGGAATTGTCCAAGTAAATATTCCCGATTAAGGAAATTGTGGACTAGTAACATGAATATGTCATTTATTTGACACAAGCAATTATGGATGAACTGGAGCCCGAGATATGGAAAACTCTCTGTAACCTCCTTGCATCTTGATTATCTTCTCCTATTAATAACCTGTTTACCCCTGAGAGGCAGGTAGAGCTAAGGTTTAAATTCTGTTTAAGGCTGTGTTATTATGAAATCTCCAAAAATGGCTAGTACTATCATTGGAAGAATCGAAACCCTGGTTAATTAGGATTTCTTAATAAAGGGTTCATATAGCTTAACTCAATATCCTGGAAATCCGGTATAGTTAATTAAGAAAGACGGTTCATCTTGCTTATGCATTGATCACCGAAACCCTATTTACGCAACAATTAAGAATTGCTATTACCTACCCAGGATCGTCGATTGGTTCGACTAGCTGTAAGAATTAGCTATTCTTGGAGAGTAATTAAGCAGTAGTTGGAATAACCATCTCATCATAGAATAAGTTTTCTATAACAATTATTATGTAAGTGATAAGGTTACTCCTTTGGAGACTTAGTATAGATGGAATGTTAAACATCTATTGTTAAATAGAGAATTGGTAAGTCCAATTATCAAGATCTGAAAGTTGTCTGGGGGACAACAAATAAGATTATACAAATCCATAATCGATTGTAGGTTGCCAGTATATGGCAAGAAATCGAAGAGTTATGAAAATAGCAAACTTCCTAAGTTCTTGTTAAGGAATATGGTTTAACAAAAGATATCACCCAGGAAGGGTGTATCAAATTTGTGAAATTATCAGGCTAGTTAAGCTCTGAATAAAGGTAAATCATTCGAAGGAAATCGAATGTATCAAGATCAAGTAGCTTGTAAGCTAAAACCTACTTAAGGAGTTTGACGGAGCTCGCAATACATTGCACAATAGTGACTGGAGGATGTGTTCCGCCAATAAGTCAAGGAGCACTATCACAAATTGGTATGCGGATTTACGATGTGATAAACATCCTATATTGATTAAGGATCGACAGGTAAGAACGCTTCGAAGAAAGAATATACCTTTTGTAAAGGTCAAATGGGATGCCCGAAGAGGTCCCGAATTCACGTGGGAAGTTGAATCCACGATGAAAGAAAAGTACCCTTACTTATTTCAGTAAATCTCGGGTCGAGATTTATTTTAAGGGGGTGAGGATGTAACACCCCGAAAATTTACGTCCTATAAAGTGTTGACACGTGTCATAAGCTTGAATGTGTGAAAGAATACCCTAGAGGGACTAAAGTTGACAAACTTGAAAAGTATATGAAAATACGAGTTCTAAATGTCAACAGTGAATAAATATGTTGTACATTAACCCTACATGATGCTCATACCTTCAAAAGAATGAATCATGGATCATACGAAGCTAAAAGTGAGAGATTACAAACTACAGGGGTTAAATGTGTCAACATGTTAAAGATATACCTCTGAGTGACCTTTTGACAAACCCGAAGCTTTGTAAATGTAAATTATGCTCACTAGAATGCAAGATTAAAATTTCATAAAGTTTCGTTATCGTATGAGAAAGTTATGATCAAATTCGTGTGCGAGGGGTTAAAAGCGTCAACGTTGAAATTTATGACTTTTCGGGTAACCATAAAGTTACCCAAGGACTTAACAAAGTATGTTTATGTCTTAAGGCCCATAAAAGTCAAGTTAGAGGGCTCGAAGTGCAAGAAAGCATGTTAAGATCAAGTGTAGAAGGATCAGGGACTAAAAGCGTCAAAAAGTGCATAAGTTTGCATTTTCGCGCATAACCTACATTCTGAATACATCTGGTCATCCAAAAATTTATGTAAGCACTAAAATATTTTATTTTAGTGTTCGCCATAAGAAAAATCCATTCGTCGCATCATTTGGATCGTTTTTGGCACTTATGCGCATTCCGTCGTAATTAAGCGAACATCGCGTTCGTACGACCAAACGAACCATCACCCGGCACATTTTTGAGCATGTTTCATGTCCACAATGTTTAGGTAACATTTTAGGGCCTTAAATTTGGCTTTACGGGCCTTAGAAGTGTCGAAAAAGGCCTTAAACACGTGCAGGGACTGAAACTGTCATTTTTCAAACTTGTTGTCTGATCAGGACCCTCAGGCGGCCCGCATGAGTTTAAGGGCATCCTGAAGCGGGCCGCATGGCCCCTTCTGACCAGATTAAATGTATAAAACAGCTGGTTGCAGCTGTTTGGCACTCCCAATCTCAATGCCACATGTTGATTTCCTATGGTTAGTGGCAATTTAGGCACCATAACCTTCCGACAAGTGTACGGCCTTGATCGTGCCCTCTTCTCCAAGAAACGATCCTAACGGTGGTGCATATCCTATAAATACCCAACCCCTCACAACTCAAAAACCCACAAATCTGATCCTAGAGCTCTAAGTTGAAGCCATTGCTTCATACCTGAGCTATTCGATCAAGATTTACTAGCGGGGACCCTTCGTAAGTATTCTTTCGTTCTTTTATCGCTTTTCGGGTCCGAAAGTCAAACTTTGTTTGACTTTCTGCATTGACCAGTTTATGGTCGATGCGAAGTTCGTTTGAACTTCATAACGTGAGCGTGATCACGATGGTTATAGTCCCTAGTGACTATACCTACTGATTACCACGTTATCTAGGCTCAGTGACGAGCCGTAGTTTCGGCCAGAATACGTATTCTTGCGTATTTTGTAACCAAACTACTTATGGGTATCAAAACCGTTTGTTTTGATACCAAACTTGTTTTCTAACTTAGTCAAGCATGTTTCAACATGCTTAGCTCGTCACTTTTAGTTTAGTGCTTATATAGGGTCGTAAAGGTAAGCGATCTAAACAATCGCTTATACTTTCGAACCCGACCCGTTTGGTCGATCATTAGGATCCGACCAAACACATTAAGTGACCTTATGGTCACATCGTTCGAGTAGTTGTATGACAGGTAGTATATATATGCCTTAGGTAAATGACCAAAATACCCCTACGGGGCTTAAATTGAGATTAAACTCGTTTTGGGCATAATGGAAGGTATCCTACTGATACCACAACATATTTAAGGCATATTAACTAAGGAAACCTGTAAATGACTCTATGAATACCCGTTACGCGTTATTCGCGTTCGGATCGGTTTATATAACTAGTTTATATAAGTTAGCCGAAACGGGTCAAACCTTACCGGTTTTGTCTCAAAATTCAAAGTGTGTATTAAATACCCAAATTAAGCAAGTCTCCGAACTTGTCGGGTCTAAATCACATTCTATTTCGGTCTTCGCGTAATCGTGCGTACGAACCGTATCTTCCTGTAAGACTAACCGGTCTAAGCTTAGGCTTAATTAAAGACCCGTTAGCATTCTAATTAATTATTTATACCATCATTCCAGACTAGAGCATTTCGGTAAATGGTACATACGCTTACTTAAGTGAATACGGCTGAGTTATTAGATTCTTGCTAATTAAGACAGGAGCTAGCTCAGGTAAATACTCTTAACTTATTTTCCCTATACGGGCTTGGGATACGGTACTATAAAAGTACCGCTTGGTCGGGTGTATGTAGTCATTTAAATCGGATTGTGATTGATGTACTTACATAACCTGTTTAATATGTATTATTTTATTATTTGGTGTATGGCCTTTGGGGGTTAATGACCATGTCCCGGATATCCTTGGCATCATTCGAAGTAATGGCCACGACCTAAGCACGGGGTGTAGGCATACACCTGACAGTTGCATTATGTAAAAACTGGTAATCCACTCCGAGGTATCATCCTTGTGGGCATTATACCGGAACTGGTAATCCACTTAGAGGATGATAGCCCGTGGGCATTATACCTGTGGCGTGTCAGTTAATCTAGTCCGGCCCTACAAACCGGCCCTAACGGACGACAAATAAGTAAAACTGTATACAAGATTATATACAAATAATTTTCCCAAGTTATAAAAGATTAATTGTGCCTCTGTGCATTTTAATCAAAGTGTCAAAAGGTTTTGTGCCTGGTGCATCTAAATCAATTTTCTTAAACTCTTTTCAAATGAGTCGGTTGAGTGTATTTACCAGTGAAAACTGACGTATTTTCCAAAAAGGTTAAGTGACAGGTACTGAACGAAATTGGCTGGAAGCTCAGGGCGCTAATAAGAAATCTTGCAAGTTCTAGGCGCCTAAAGTCTGTTGAACAAATGATATGTTTTAAGATCCGCCTGTGGATCCTTTACTTCCGTTGTAATACTGAATATTACTTCATATTCGGAATGTAATAATAAATATCTTTTGCTTCCGCTGTGCATTCATATATATTGTGTTGTTTGACTATTATGTTGCCAACCACGTCACGATACTCCCCCACCGGGCCCACCGGTGACACGTGGAAAGTCGGGGTGTGACATAGGCATGTGTGATTAATTTAATCACAAAAAAGTACAAGGGGTGTCCCCCTTGGGGACGGTTCGGTTAGGGGGGGGGGGGTCACTTGGTCCATTTCCAACTATTAGTTAAGTTAAGGTTAAGTGTTAGTTAGGTTAGTTAAGTTAAGTTAGGGATTAACTCGGTTACTAGTGCGTTATGCATTATAGCGGATGTTAGGGTATTCAGGGATCCTAACTGGCTCAGAAAAAGATAAACAATGTTATGGCAATATTTTTATGTTCCGGGTAAAGTCCGGTTGTTCGGTTGGATAGTAATCCGTTAAAGTGCTTAACAAAGCTTTGAAGTGTCGTTAATACTATTTTTAGTGACACAACTTATTCCCGACACTTTGGAAAGTGTCTAGTAATATTTTCCTCATGTTTTGGCACTTTATTAGTTAACCAAATGCTGAATTTTTAGTTAAGGTGCTGAATTTTGTACTTAAAGTATGTTTTAGGCACATCCGGTCACTGTAACTCATTCCTAGTGACACAGTTCTACAACCCTTGTATCCCTACACTCACCACTAGTGTAGCAAACTATCTCTGGCTCTTACAGGCCTTAGAGGCAGTACTTGCCTGGTGCTAGTTATGACAGCACGTTTAATAGGTTATCCGTTCATTGTGCTACTGTGCTTTTGGTGCATCAAGGTTGTCACAAAGGTGCTGTAAGCAAAACATGGAGTGACAGCAAGTAAAGTATGATGCAAGTAAGTACATGTATCAGCATTCAAGTAGCAGTTTATCCACAAGTTCAAGTAATCACAGTAATTAAGCAGTAATTAATTATTAATTAAGTCGTACGGATACCTGGTTTAGTGAGGGTTGTCACATGTTGCCAGTACGATATACGTCCGAGAAACCACAAAAATAGAGACTCAAATTCTAGCACAATTTGATGTACTCTTTTGTGTACGCAAAATGAGTCTCCGCAATTAATCGTGTCACAACTATTGGCAAAAAAAATTTTTAATTCTAGTGACTTTAGATTTATTTTAAAAAGCAACCAATTTTGATCCTTGTCCGGTATAGGAATGTATACCTGCAAAAAGTGAATAATCTTGTTAAAAATAAACATATATTTTCACTTTTATAGATATTATTTCTTTTATAACTTATATTTGTTTGTTTTATATAATAATGAGGAAATGGGCTAAACTAGAAGCATGGACTCGTGGGCTGTTAGTGGGCTTGAAGCATAGAGGCTGGTGGGCTACTCGTGGGTTGCTCGTGGACTCGTGGGCTGTTAGTGGGCTGGAAGCATAGAGGCTCGTGGGCTGTATTAGTCGAACAGGAAGCATAGGCTCGTGGGCTGTTAGTGGAATGGTCTTCCGCTTCAGAAACAAAATATTATAAAAATATTATAAAAAAAAATATTATTGTTCTTTTAGTTTGTAAATATTACATCAAACACGTTTTTAACACATGTTTAAGTTCTTATTCAAAAAAAAAAACACTGACATTTAACTAATAACCGGAATGGTCTTCCACTTCAGAATCATACTCGTCTGAGTCTTCCATTTCCGCACAATAAGCTTCAAAACGCACTTCGTCGTACAGTCTTTCGAAATCCAGTTCCTCCTCTGAGTCTTCGTCAGCAGTAGCCGTCAAACATTGTTGTGGAATAATCTGGTCCAAAGGACGTTGTCGTTCATCGGTGTTAGGTAACGGCACAAGCGCCTGACACTGACCTGAACCGCTAATTGGTGCTTCACGTGTTGGCTGTTGCACCGGGTTTGGGGGGTTACGAGTTTGGGAATTGTTTGGTTCGGGGTTATCTGAGGGTGGGTTTGGGTGGTTAAATGCTTGGGAAATGTTGACGTTGATATGAATGTGTAGATGAATGTTGTGTTCTTGATTCGCCATGAGGTAGAAAAAAGGGGGATGCCAATTGAGTAGTGGAGCAACATGTGTTTAAATAGGTGTGGAGTAAGACCGAGCCTTGTGCTTTGGTATATATGGTATAAGTATTTACAAAGTAAAAGAACAATAAATATAAAATCTTTATAAAAACGGATATAAAAAAATAAAAAAATTGATTAAGTATACCGTATCAATTTCCCAGAATGGAGGATATGTTGCTGTAGAACCATCTGCGTATCTGGTTGCATCAATATCTTGTTCATTTAACATGTCGAAGAAATTTGGAGGTAGAACTGTCCAACGATAATCGTTTGACGACAGCGTTCTTGAATTTATTTCAATCTCTCGTTCATACATGAGTTTGTTACACCATGCTTTTACGTGCTAAGAAATAACGGTAAATTATTTAATACAAAAATAATGAAACTGATTTTTATTCCGAAAATATTTATTATTAAGGTACCGTTTTTTGAATAAATCCCGCTCCAGTAAATCCAAGCAGTCCCCCCCACCAAGCTGCTCCAGTAAATCCAAGCGGGACGATAAGGCGTCCACGGTCCGGTTATGGTCCGGACCACGAAGCTGCCCAAAGATCTGTTGAACCTTAACCCACAGCCCCCCCCCTGTCCATGTCTTGGGGGATCGGTCATCGCCTCTTCCCATGCTTCGCACAATGCGATGTCTTCGACGTCGGTCCAGGTAGTTGCCATTTGTTGACGGAGTCGGAGAAAAATCTTTTGAAAACGGTGGGTTCTTAGTATTGCAGACGGCGTGGTTTGTTGAACGTGTTGAGGGTATTTATAAGGAGGAGTAAACGTGGGAACATGGAACGGCAACGGTTATATTTTAATATAAAACGTTGTTTTAGTTTTTTTGAATATAATTTGTTTTTTTTTATTGTGGGAACTTGGATAGGCCCAAACACATAAATAGCCCAACAAATTTTAAATAAATTATTTAAAATTAACGGCCCAAAACACATAAACGGCCCAAACAAGATTTAAAATTATTTGCGAGGTAATTTACTGGACTATTATATAATACAAATTACATAAAAGATATAACATGTAAAAATACAAACATAACTTCGCCAAACCGATGAAACGGCTAGTAGAGAAAAAATCTCGGTCTCCAAGCAAGCAGTCTTCAGATAACAACATAACTTCGCCAAACTGCTGCTTCTGAATCGGCAGATAACCGAGAGCAAATTGAAAGTTAGGAGTGATTCAAATCTCTTCTTCGGAAAATCGAGTCAAAACGCTTGTAGCAATGATAAAGATGCGTCTTTTGCTCGATAGTTCCATCCACACTCACTGCGTAAGTAGAGGTGGAATTTCTGAAGAGAAAGACACTCCAATATGAGAAACAATATCAAAAGCTAATTTGATAACTAAAGCCCAGGAACAAGTCTTTTACACTATCAGACACGTGAGATTTCATAAATATTTCTTGGCGGTGATAGACGAAAACATATATGACAATCAAATGAACAAAGCAAGATAACATCTTCTATGAGATTTAAGTGTGGTAGAGGCATTCGTTTAACAAGCATTCACAAAAAAAAAAAATACAAGTGGGTAAATATATAGTGGGAACAGACGGTCAAACGGCTCGAACAGGCTTTGAACCGGCTCGAAGTATAGGTTGAACCGGCATTAGACAGTTGTACCGGCTCGGGGTCAGTTGAACCGGCTCGGACACGTTGAACCGGCTCGAACCACAGCTTGAACCGGCATTAGAGCAGCTGTACCGGCTTGGACAGGTGTACCGGCTCGGAGCAGGTGAGACGGCTTGGACAGTTAAACGAACCGGCTCGGAGTCAGCTGAACCGGCTTGGCATGCAGAACTGGGGTCCACGTGTGTACGGGTAACGGCTCGGCTGGAACCTAAGTACACGGCTTGGCTCGTGGAAAGAACTCGGCTAAGATCTTTCAACGTCAACCGACTGTAACGGGTTGGCTAAGATCTTTCCACAATGTCGGACACGTGGCGTCTTATGAAGCAACCTCAAGCCGTTACAGGCTTTGTCGGACACGTGGCTATCAAGGATTGGCTGGCCGTTAAAGGTAAATCTTTTGCCGTTTCAGGATGCTGAAACGGCTCAGCGAGGGGTGTCACATGGCTAAAATTGAAATAACGGCGTTGACCTGGCTATTTTCGTGATTTTCCCTACAGAAAACCGTGTCCTGAGTAGTAGCAGGTAGTAATCATGGGCGTGGTCAATTGGCCAAATATCTAGATTATATATACAACTTGCAACAATGCCACGTCACCATAATCATCTCAGCAAAAATCAGAGGAAGCTTTTGAGCTGTCTGTTGGGGGGTGATTTTGCCACATAGCTTATCAGACCGACAAACATCGTGATTTCTTGTGATTCGATTGCTGGTGGAATTACCCAAGAACATGTTTGGGAAAATTAGGGTACGCTGAAATGTATTCATCTTTCGTCTATTATAGATTTTAACTTCACAACTGGAATTAAGATTCATACAGTTTGCCAAGGCTAGGGGGTGTTTGGGTTAGCTTATTTTGGAGCAACTTAACTTAACTTATTGACTTATAAAAGTTAATAAGATGTTTTTTGAGTGTTTGGGTTAACTTATTTTGAAGGGTTTTGTGTGTTGCGAAGTCAGAATTTCTAACTTCTCATTTATGACTTATATAAGTTAATAAGTCAATTTTTTTAGAAGGAATCCCAAACACCCACTCAGTATCTGGACCTCTCGTTGGGTGTGTGATATACCACTGTCGTCAGCTGTGGAGAGATTGGGTTTAATTTGTTATTACAGTTATACCCTTCTTTTTTACAACATTTCACCAATGCCCGCAAGTTTTATCGTTAGTTTTTACAGTTATATCCTTCATTTTAACAACATTTCACCAATGCCCCCAAGTTATATCACCGCTCCTTGTAGAATGACTTTTGTAACTATAGTGACCCTTATCAGCTAATGCCGTTAAGTTTTTAGTTTAAATCTGTGTGAAATTACCAATCTGACCTCAATATTTTAAAAAGCATAAATAAATATAATAAAATATATAAAATATAAAAAGATAACTATATATATATGTATAAGAGTTCATGTACAAACATTTGAAAAGATAACTATATACTATATATATATGTATAAAAAGATAACTATATACTATATATATATGTATAAGAGTTCATGTACAAACATTTGAAATGCACGTAGTGTAGGAGAGAAACTCATCTATTAATCTCCCAAGATCAATGACTCAGAATTAGGCGGGGACATTTTTGGTAATATGAGTTTTAAACAATTGAAAAAACAAATAGAGGAAGGGTGCTCTGGTCTTTTCTTATTTGAACTCCTTCCTCCTTAATTTTCAAACGGCTATAACTTTTTCATACGTTAATATTTAAAAAAAAATACATCGTATTAACAAGCATTTTATTCTCTTTAATTCGAGCAGCCTATCGTTATAGTTTTCTTTAAAAAATTACAGGATTTCAAATACCCATTACGTGATTTCATTATCGTATTTTATGTGAAACCCCACTAAGTGATTACGTAATTACATAAAAATAGTTGACTATGTATTATTACGTGACTACGTGATTTTGAATACCTATTTCGTAATTACGTGAATTGATTATAGTATTTATGTGAAACCCACTGAGTGATTACGTAAAAACAAAACATGTAATACATAATATTTCATATGGAATACTTATTATTTTAGGTATAATAACATATAAAGGATAAATTATATACAAAATGTTAGCCAAATCAACTTATAATAACCACATAATGTTGTATATTTGAGATCTAATCATGTAATAAAACATAAACGATCAACTTCTTATGTAATAACTAAATAAGCATAATTGCAATAATATTAGTTATAACAAATCATATTGAATATGTAATCACATAATGGATTTATATTGAATGTGTAATCACGTAATGATTTATGTTGAATGTGTAATCACGTAATCGCTATTCAAAAATCATGTACTCATGTACTGGGTATTCAAAGAGAATGAAATGGCCGTTAATACGGTGTAATTTTTTTTTTTTTGAAAAAATATTAACGTATGAAAAAGTAATAGCCGTTTGAAAACCAAGGGGGAAACTAGTTCACTTGAGAAAAGACAAAATTACCCTTCTTATCAATGACACTTGTCACTTCCTCCTTGTGACACCTCGATAATTTATTGATCGAATCCTAAGGTGACACGTGTTTAAAGACCCTCCATATAAATTCACAATGTTGAAAGAGAGGGCAAGAGTCGTAAAAAAGGGGAAAAACGAAGTCGAGGAACTAAGACTGCAAAAAAGCAAAATTTTATTCTTTCTGAATGTACCTTGCGGACCATATCTATAACCCCTTGCGGTACGCAACGGGTGTATAATTAAATTGCGCACAGACAGCCCGCAAAGGGTCCTAGAAAGCAGGTTATTGGCTGGCAAAAGTCTTATTCTATCTCTTGCCACCTATCTCGCAATTTTGCCACTCTCAACCTACATTTGACACATCCTTGGACATTAAGCAGCCTCTAAGACCACCATGGACACTTTCCTTGATTTCCTTAACCTCCCTTGGCTATAAATAGCAACCATAGTGTCCCATCATCCCAAACACTTCACTTACAAAAGTCTAGTGGAAGCTTTATATTCTAATCTTTCAAGCCTTTCCTTTAGTGTTTTAAGAAGTCCTCTGAAGCAAGTAAGTTCTCTTTCCTTAGCTCTTTCCATAGCATTTAGTTTTGTTGTCTAGTTTCATTCGAAAGACCAGAATTGTCAACAATTTGACTTTTATGTTGACTTTCGATTCTGACCACTTTGGTCAATCCAATTTCCAATTAAATACACCCAAGTGATCATCATGATGTAAGGTATAATACCCTGCATTTATATTACGTGATTATCACGTCTTAATGGGTCAAATAACAAGTCAAACTTATATTTCTAAAAAGTCAAAACACAGCTTTATGTAAATATGAAGAATTATTTTAAAGCATATGCAATTTGACGTTTTGACACCAAATAGTTTGTACAACATAATAAAATATATTTTAACATATTAGGCTTGTCGTGCACCCATTTGACCATTCGAAACCGTGTTTACGCATACGACTCGTTAAAATAGTATAAGCCATATAAACAAGTCGTAACTGGTCAAAACATTTTCAAAACACTTTCAAATCAGAATGTAATGTTAAATAAACCATATTACATGAGTCTCTTCACTCGTATGGTTATAAACCACATTCTATCTGGTCAACGCTTAATCTAGCGGAATCGAGCTTAAATCCATGTTAACCGGTCAAGTCCAAAGGACTTATAATGACCTGTAAACAATTCTAATGGATAAATATTTGCATTCGCTCCAAACTATAGAGCCCTTTAGAAATCGCATTGTAGGACAATAAACTTTGAATTCGGTCGTGCTAAAGAACCAAATACGTTGTGAGCACAATTACACATGTAAATACTTTTTAACCACTTTTATTATATAAAACATGGGATTGTTGATCAGAATGAAAAAATGTAAATAATACCCATTACAGCAGGCAGGCCAATAGAGAATCCAGAGATAGATGTAGCCATGGAGTTTGACATGTTAGTAAACTTGATTTGGTTCCCGATTAGAGTGTAAATCAATGATGGCAGTACCAAGTTCTTTAGGGTTGAAACTTGTAATATGGAGAGAGAGGATGTCAAATTGTTGTGATGTTATTGTTAAAGTCTAACCTAAAACTCTCTCTAGTAATCTCTTTAAATACACCCAAGGGGAATATTAAGGGTAAATGGGTCCATCAATAATTACCAACTAATATTATTATAAGGTATAATTATATTTTGATCTATATAATATAAATAATAATGATGGCTACTAGATTACATACATATGATTATATATTCACCGCCTCTATCTGATCTCGCAACTTTAATTTTATGATCTAGGTGTTTTTCAACTTCATCTTTATAATCTTTAAAAGTTGTAAGTGATTCTGATTTTTCCTTAATGAGATACAAGTATATGTAACGGGAATAATCGTCAATGAAAGTGATAAATGAAGTATGTCCAGTTATGCCAGCGATAGGGTAAGGACCACTAATGTCAGTGTGAATGAGTTCTAATAAATTAGAACTCCTATTCGTTGATGTAATTTTACCTTTAAGGCATTGGACACATGTTCCAAAGTCAGTGAAATCGAGAAGTGGTAGACTTCATCCTTTACGTGTCGAGTTAATCATTCTCGTGAGATGTGACTTAAAAGTTGATGCCACAACATGGATGAAGTCTCTAAGTCTCGTTTTTGTTTCATCTTTGTGATTGATTCATTAATATTATATGACAACAAAGATTTGGAAAAATCATCATGTAGTTCTAATCTATAGAGACCACCATCCAGAATTCCAGTACCATACGCTACTGAATCATAAAGAACAGGGAGTTTGTGATAACCATGAGAAACAACAAAACCGTCTATGTCTAACTTTGGTCCAGATACAAAGTTCCGAGTAACCTCATGAACATATAAGGTATCATAAAGTTTAAAGCATAAACTAGTTTTCATAAATAATTGTAATGTTCCCACAACCTTCACTTCTAGTTCCTTATCATTCTCTATTTTTAGTGTTCTTTGGTTTCTTTTGACCCTCCGAATTGTAAGGAATCCCTGAGTAGAATTCGGCTCATGTGTAGCTTTCTCGTTTTTATTATTTATAATTGAAGTTATGTAAATTGTAAGTTTTAACTTATACATTAAATGATTCTTGACCTCTTAAATTATTTATATTTATTTCATAATTATTATGTTTTTCTTTAAATTTCAAAGAATGAAAATGACATTTAAGCCAAAACAATACAATGAGAGATCAAAATAGTCTCAAGCATTTGTTGGAGCAAAAGATAACCACACCTTTACAACATACTTGGTTAAGTAAACCGATGGGATATGATTATGACATTGTGTATAAGAATGGAATTGAGAATAATGCGGCTGATGCATTATCTAGAGTACATGGGGCAGCTTTATTTCAATTAGCAATATCATCTTATAAACCATTATTGTGAGAAAAGATAAAAGCACATTGGGTACAAGATGTTATGGCTCAGGAATTGATTCAAAAGTTAATACAAAGTGAGGCAATTAAGAATATGAAATGGGATTTAAGGCATGAATTTTAGGATACAAGCAACCCTACAGAAGTTTAAAGATATGTTTTATTAGATTAGTTAAGACTTGTGATGTGTGTTTAAAAGCTAAGTATGAGGCCATAGCTACCTCTGGTTTGCTTAATCCCTTACCTACGTTACAATCCATATTCAGTGATGTATAAATGGATTTCATTAGTGGTCTTCGTAAATTTGGAAGGAAGGACTTCTAGTGGTTGTGGATATGTTTACAAAGTTTGGTCACTTCCTACCATTGAAACATCCTTTTCAGCATACAGGTTGCACAAGTAATGATGGACAATGTGTTTAAATTGCATGGGAGTCCGCAGACTATTGTATCAGATAGAGATCCTATTTTCTTAGTCATTTTTGGAAAGAGTTTCTAAAACTACAAGGTATTGAATACCCGATCTAGTGCTTATCACCCACAATCTCATGGGCGAAATGAGGTTTTTAACAAATGTTTGGAGACATATTTACGATGCATGGTGACGACAGAACTTGTAGCTTGGTTAAAGTGGCTTCCTCTTGCTGAATGGTGGTATAACACCAGTTAGCATTATGTTATTCAAATGACACCATTCAAAGCCTTATATGGTGTTAACCCTCTTAGTCAGTTACCCTATATTCCTTGTCACACTACAATAGCTGATTTGGCAAGTTGGTTCAAACATAGAGAGGAGATGTTAATGATGTTAAAACAATCATTGGATAGAGCAAGGAATAAAATGAAACAGTCCTGGATTTGAAAAGGAGTGATAGAACTTTTCTCAGAAAGTAGGTGATTGGGTATATTTGAAATTACAACCCTATGTTCAAACTTCTTTAAGGTTACTGTAACACCTCGTAAAAATCATGTCCAATTATGTGAGGTCACGTGTCCAAAACCCTAAACGTGTAAATGTTTTAGTTAGAAGGACTAAAGTTGACAAACAGTGAAAAGATGTATGCGGAGGGACTAAAAGTGTCAACATGCTAAACTTATGCCTCTGAGTGACCTTTTAACAAGCCCGAGGCTTCATAATGTTCAATCATACTCTCGGGAATGTTTGATATTGATTATGAAAGGTTTTGGTATTGTTACACGTTAAAATGTGCAAGATTTCAAAGAGAAGGGTTAAAAGTGCCAACGAGAGAAACTAGTATCTCAGGGTGGTCTACCGACGAACCGGGAGCCTTAGAATATTTATTCACACTCCCATGTATGCCCGACATCAGTTAGAATTGGTATTTTACAAGCTACAAGGCCCTAATTGAGATTATATAAGTTAAGGGGCCAAATATGTAAATTTTCAAAATCTGGTTCGCTGATCAAGCGGTTACGGACCGTATGAGGTTCCTGCTTATAGTCTGTAAAGACCGTATCTGGGCGAATTTTTGCTTGTTCTCCACACATAAGCTGCCAAAACCATTTCTTGAATTCAATGGGCTGCATGCTGGTTCATAGCTTGTGTAGGGACACCTGGAGGCATCTTAGAACATCTAAGAACACCTGGAATGATCTTGAGAAGGTCCTTTGCACTATAAATAGAACCCTCATGTGGCCTTCATTCCTTGCACCTTTCAAAATCATCACTTCTCACTCTCTCTGAGGTTCCTGATAAAAAGGAAGCTCCTTCTAGTTTAATCTTCGAGCTAGGACCCTTTGTAAGTGTCCTTAGCCACTCTAGTTCGGTTTTTATGCGTTTAAAGACCGAAAGTCAAAGTTGCCGCAAAATGTCTTTGACATTCGGTTTAGACCTAAACAGTCCAGCCATTGTTCGAGGCGAGTATGGCTACGTGATCGTAATTAGGTAGGTGTTAATCCCTCAAAAGGGCACCTCCTAATTACCACGTGTACTTAGTTAATTGTCGGGTCAAAGTAATTAAATAAAAAGTCAAACTATTCAGTTTTTTAAATAAAAATCAAAACTGACAATGTAGAAGTTATAAAACATATTTTATCACTTTAATAACTTGGTAAATATTATTAGAACATGTCTAAACATGTTTATAAGAACCTTAAAGTAACCGACACTCTCCCGAATATTTTTTAACACCCTAATATATTTTAAAATATCCCAATATGTCCAAAAATACACCCCATACGTGAAAACGGGACTCGAATACCTTAAATATTATTAAAAATTAATTAAAAATCTGATTTTAGGGTTTAGGCGGGCCGCGTAAAGGACCCCTTAACCCTTACGCGGGCCGCGACAAGGTAAAGCCTGGCACGACCATGGGCCGCCACGTGGCCCAACACACGGCGAAGCTAGCTGCTGACCCGGACAAGCTAGTCTGTTAACCAGCATTGACGCGGTCCGCGTAGCCCCTTGGCTACTCTTACGCGGGCCGCGAGAAACCTAAGATGAAGCCCTATATAATGGGAGCTCGGGATATCAGTTTCAGTCGCTCATATCTTTCTTTTTCACTCGAATTTTCTGATAGTAAATAATGAAGTTCTGCTCCGTTGTAAGTATTATAACCCCTGGATACGTATTAGATACGCTGCCCGATTGATCTAGGGTTCCGTAACGGCTGTCGTGGTTCTTCCCGATGTAGTCGTTGGAATGTCATCTCGGGGAGGGTATTACTAATGTTAAAATGGGTTATTATACTAACGCGTGTGCATTTGTGTAAATTATAGATAATTCTCAAGAAACCCTAAAGGATAATCTAAGACAACAATGTGAGTAATCTCCTTTTTGTAAACAGTTTTTACAAAACCTTAACTATTTTACAATGCAATTTAGCAGTGATTGAGTCTTTGTAATTCTACGATTACTGCCGGTATGTTGGGGTTTTGTATACAAAATGTGAGTAACGTTACCATTGGACGAAGAGTTAGCTAATGTGTAATATGACCCACCAGTCAGGATTGACAGTACTGAATGAGTAATTGGGTAGATATAAACATTGTAATCGCCCTCAATACTGTTAAGTTTAAATTAAATTAATATTTCTTGATTAAATTGGGATTCACTCACCAGTATTTCCCACTGACAAATGTTTTTAAAACGCGTTTCAGGTAACACAATGTGAAAGTCAATTAGAAGCCAGCTGGACAACACTTAAGGCTTGGAAAAGTGGCTATAAAAGTTACCTAAATAAAGAAGGCATTTTAATTCAAATAAAATGGGATTTATCCCTATAAATCAGCTTGTACTAAAAACTTGGGTTTCATCCCAATATGTTTATTTATATATAAATAGTGGTGTTTTACTCTGATAAAATATTTCCTAACTACGGTCCTGATGTAAATTCCGTTGCCAAAATTGAATAAATACGCGATACCACCAAAACTGGCTCGCGGCTGCCCATTCCCGGGGATTAGGGATCGGGGGTTGCGACAGAAGGTGGTATCAGAGCTAAGCCACTGATTCAGCCACAGAAGTGTTCTGCTGACATCAAAATTCAATCTGTTAGGAAATAAATTACGGGAATACGTGCATAATTGTATTTCTTGCTATGTGTTATTTGACTATTTGTTAGTTACAGTATGAGCGACCAAGGACCATCTGACGCATATCGTCAATTGTCTGGTTCGCCTAGAAGCGAAGGCACCTCCTTTTCTCAGCCTGCCCTCTCAGGGTACTCTGCTGATACGGAAGAAGGAATCTTTGTGTTTAAGGCTCAGTCCGAGGAGCCATTCCCTCAGAAAAAGAGAGGATGGTTCAGTCGAGGGGCACACGAGCGTAGAAAGCGTATTAAAAAGTTACAAGACCAGAGAACACTAGCAGCAGCCAAAAGAGAAACTGATGCCTATGCCCAGGACATGATTAATAGGGGTATAGCCAACATCCACATCCTAGCCACCAATGCAGCTGACCCTAATCTGGAACAAATGATAGCACCCCAACCAAAACTACCAATCCCTGACCAACCAATGGAAATAGAAAATCCTGAAAATCAAATAGAAATGCATGATTTTAACCCGGAGGAAATACCTACGGTACCTGCACTAAACCCCTTTCACCCAAATTACGACCCCTGGTGGCATGACAATAGGGACTATGTGCAACGTTACCCGATACACGAAGACATGCCCATGCCAAACATAGAAGCCTACCCAGGTTTGGATTCTTTAGATCCCTATTACCACGATGAATACATTAGGGAGATTTTAGAAGATCCTTACCGATTCCAGGCCCCTACAGCTCCATACCAGGAACCCGCACCCCAGATTCCGAACCCAGTCCTAGAACCTGCACCCCCAATGAGTGCAGACATGTACAAGAACTTAGGACATTTGGTGAGGAAATTTTAGAGAGTAGTGAACGAATGCGACAGGTGGGAGAGCGACTCGTCTGGAAGTATGACGAGCGCAATATGGATTTCTGGATGAATCCATATCCGTAGATGTGATGGTGAAATGGTAGTAGTAATAATAATAATATAATAAAATAAAATAAAATATGTGTGTACGGATGCCTACTACTATTAGTGTAATTTTATTTCAGTTGGTATTGTAATTTTAATTTCAGTACTGGTGTGTAATAGATGCATAGTATATGAATACAGTAAAGTCGCAATGATCGACGCTTTTGACCAAAATGCGTGTCATGTGATTGAATATATTAAATATTATTTTGTGATATTAATATGTGGTAACTGTTTAAAATTCAGATGGACAACGAAGGAAATCAAGGAAATCTGAATAACGATAACCAGAGTAACATTAACTTGGTTCATGAGAATCCGAGCATCAATAACAATGGAAATCAAGTGGATAATAGTGCTATCCAACACATAGTGGCACAAGGAATCATAGATGCAATGCCATTTATTCTTCAAACGGTTCAGGAAGCGAATAATAAAAGTAAACATAGCAGTACGCGACCAACTGAACCAGAAAACAGCGTGAACAATGGACCCGTACTTCAAGTGCCCATTCCCAAAAGAAGAAGAACCATGCCTTATGGTTGTTCTTACAAAGAATTCTGGTCCTGTAAAACAATAGAATTCTCGGGCAACGAAGGACCCATTACAGCTCTACGCTAGATAGAAAAGACTGAGGCTGTTTTAAAAATAAGCAAGTGTGCTGAAGAAGATAAGATAATGTTTGCTTCTAATCTGTTTAAAAACTCAGCCTTAGAATGGTGGAACACTATCCTCCAATCAAGAGGAAGTGATAGGGTATACAACATGGAATGGGAAGAATTTAAAAATATGGTAGAAAGGAAATTATGCCCTCCCAATGAAAAGGAACATATAGCAAATAAGTTTCTAAACTTAAGAATGACCGGGGTAGATAGTAAGGGTTATACTACCACATTCTAAACTTAAGAATGACCGGGGTAGATAGTAAGGAAATTCTGCCCTCCAAAGTTGATGGGCATTGAAAAGTATCATAGTTGGAAAGAACGTTTCGAAAATTGGGTTCAAGCAAATCATCTAAGATCTTGGGAAAGTATTGAAACTAAGTATGCTAGACCACTGTCTGATTTGGGAGTTGCAAAGATTATCTCGGAATTTTCAGACAAAGAGAGAGATATGTACACGGCAGAAAAAATGATGGTCAGTTTACTTCAACAAGCTGTGAAAGAAGATATTTTCATATTACTTCAACATGATAGTAGTGCTTATTCGATTTGGGATGCACTTTGGAAAAAAATCGAAGGAAGTGCAGAGATGATCAAGAGAAAAAAATGATTACTGAAGAAAGAATTTGAATTGTTTAATAGTGTGCCAGGTGAAACTACAAAGACTCTCATTGAGAGATATTGTCATCTAGTGCGTTCAATGTCTCAATTGGAAATTACTAAAACTCCAGAGGAATGGGTTGAGAAATTAGCCGACGCCTTACCTAAAAAAGAATGGGGTACATACCTCATGATTTTGAAGAATTCCGGAGAGTATAGTAGACTGTCGATTGCACAATTTATTGAGAAACTTGAGGGACAAGATCTGGAACAATAAAAGATTGCTAGAATGAACAATTCAAGTAGTCAACAAGACATTAAGATGTACTACAAAGGAAATGTTCAAAATGTTGAAGCAAATCCAAAGATCCAAACCGCTTTCAGCGCAGAGAACGCATCCGGATCAGTAAATCAAAGCTCAATCAACACAAGTGGTTTTTCTTCATATCCAAGTGTTAATCCGAATGTTTCAACTTCAAATCATCAGTTCCAAAGCTCAAACAACAGTAATCGTCATGTGTTACACTGCAACATCGCGTTGCATCTTCAGAACGGTCAAAATTTCTCTGAAGAAGTCGCTAAAGGTCATATGGCATTACTAGCTACAGTGTTAGAATCATATGAGGGTTTGGTTGCAGGAAGGATCGGAAATCCTATGTTGACAAAAGAGGATTACGATCAGATTGATGCTGAGGAAATGGAGCTTATGGATATTAAGTGGTGTTTAGCGAGTGTGTTGAGGAGAGCTGAGAAATTTAAGCAGATTACAGGAAGAGATGACTTCCGTGATGCTAATGTTTCTACTTTAGGTTTTGACAAATCTAAAGTTACTTGTTTTCGATGCAGGGAAAAAGGACATTTCAAGAGGGAATGTACCAATCGAGAAGCAGGTGGAGCTCAGAATCCGTTCGGGAATAATGATTATTATCGGAAAGCTATATATCAACAAGTTGCTCAACAACCATCATCATCTCATGCTATTGAAGATTGGAAGAAGAAAGCTTATCTGGTTAATCAAGATGATGAAAAAGTGCCAGAAGGTTTTAGCTGGGACAAATATATTCCGGCTGATTCAAAGTTTAGAGCATTCATTGCACAAATAGTTCAAGAACCAGAGTTGATGAAAGAGTGGATGGATGTGTTTGCAGATGATGAGAAAAACCAAGATGGAGAGTCTGTTTCTTCAGAAAATTGTTCAGAAAAAACACAAGTCTTTGATCAGTCATCAACTGATAGTAGTGATGATGAGGAAGAAATTAATCAAATTAACATTGGCAAAACTCATTTATCACCTGAAAGTTTCAAATTTTATTATGCAGATAAATTGGAGAAGCTAAAGGAGAGACGAGCAACAAAAGAAAAGAAAGAGGTAAAATGCAAGAATGTTGCTCAGGAAGAGAAGTCTGAACAGAGTGATGAAGTTAAAGTTGTTAAAAAGATTGTTGAAATTGAAAAGATTGTTGAAGTCACAAAACCTTGTCTAAAATGTTTGGAACCATGCAAACATTGTGAAGAGAAAGACAAGAAGTTTAGTGAGCTTGACAAGATGAAAGAAAAATTATTGTTCGATGTTAAGTATGTGAAAGAATCGTATGATGTGTTGAACAGAACGGTGAATAGTTTGCAAAAGACAAACTCAGAAAGAGAAGATGCTTTGACCATGATGAATGCAGTAATGATGTCTAAGCAGAAGGCTATCAATCAGTATATTAAGGAGTGTGCAAAGTTGAAGCAGGAGTTGGAGATTGAAAAAATTGAGAATGAAAGAATCAGACGATTGTTGCAAAGTTATTCAAGTTCTGATTATTTGATTGACAAAATTTATCCTACTGTTGCAGGTTTTGAAGCATTTCAAGATAAGAAGACGGAAGATACGGATACCGGTAAGAAACAAAGTGCAAATTACAAAAAGTGTCCGCCTCCGATCTGGGAATGTTATTCTCCCAGAAAACCAAATGAGGAACAAGTCAAAAATGCAGTCAATATAAAGTTAAAGTCCGAAACAACTGATGATTTACAAGACAACATTGACGTCATATTCACATCGTCTGACACTGATCATGAGTCTGAGTTAATAAAGAAAGTGGTCGATCAGGTGTTGGATAAGGATGAGGAGTCAGGGTCAAAGTCAGAGTCAGAAACTTCGAGTACATCAGTCAACAGTTCAAAATCATCGGTCAAAAGGGTTTATAATAAAGAATTTATGTTATCAAAAAATAATTTGAATGACGAAACATTCAAAGTATCATATACTTTGAATGATTCCGACAAATTATATTCTGATGAAGAATTTCCAATAAGAGGTGTTAAGATTGAAATGATCAACAAGGTTTTCAAATTAATAGAAATTAATATTTCTGAAATAAAAGATGTAAATCTTACTGAAAAACCTAAAAAATACACCTCAAGAGTTCAACAAAGGTTAAACAAGAAAAAGGGTTACAGTTCTGGTTCTGGTTTTCAAAAGAAATCAAACCATAACAGTAATTTCAAAAAGAAAGGTTTAGGTTTTACTTCACCCGAAAATCATAAAAATGAGAAAATTTCTAAAACAAAAACAGTATTTGTTTCAGGGTCAAGTTCTGAAGAAGAAGAAGAAGAAGAAGAAGAAGAAGAAGAAAAGAGCTCATTCTGGAAACAATCGAACAAAGAGTTCCTTACAGAAAAGCAAAAGTTTGAAAAGAATGGAGCTAATCAGAAAAGGGAGACAAGAACCTGTTACCGATGTCAAGAAGTTGGTCACATCGCCTGGAACTGTCCAATGGGAACCAACATAAAACAGGAAGTTGTTTCTAAACTCAAAGAGAAAGTTGTTGACAAAACTGAACCACCAACTGAAAAATTCAAAGTGTTTAAAAATTCTACATTTGAAGTTGGTGAGTGTTCGAAAAGGTTTTACAAAAGAAATGTGAAACTTAACAACCAAACGTGGATTGTTAAGAAAATAGATGTTAAATCTGGCGATGAATCTGACTCGTCAAAGTCAGAGGAGCCACAAGTTGAGGTTAAAAGTGATAATTCAGTTCCGCCAATGGATGATGTAAACTTTCCACCATTGCGGGCTGACAATTTTAAACAATAAGTTGGAAAGGTAGAGATTTCGAATCAATTCTATTCTGAAAAGAAAGAATTTGATGTCGAAAAAGCGTTTAATAGCAAAGTGAAACATATTTTTGGAAAGATGGTCGATGGGAAGGAAAAAGGGGTAAAAGAATTCTATGAAGCAAAAAGAAATGTTCAAACCCCGAGTGAAATTGAAAAGGTCACACCCAAAGCTAGTCAGGCTTGGGTGTCTGTATTCCATATGTAAAAATCCTGACTTGCCGGAGCTCCCAAGTTGGTAATCGTGGAGCAGGAATCGGCATCTTTCTTGAGAAACTGAAAATTGTTATATTTCGACTTACAAGTGGTATTGTTGATAAGAACCTACAAGTGGTTAATCAAGGTCATTAAGTTGAACTTGATTTAACTTTCATACAAGTGATAGTTTTTACAAAGTGGTTGAAAAGCAAAGTGATGAACAATTCCCCAATCTTACAAGTGGTTTCAACAAAACTAATTTTCTGGAAAAACCATTTGATTAAAACAAACTTAAGTGTTTTGAAATCATAATGGGAAAATAGTTTGTTGTCTGGGGGAGTTCTGATTGTTTACGCCAAGTGGATGGCGAATTGAAGCAATTCACATCGGTTTGTCAAATTTTCTTTAAATGGTTTTGAATTTTACGGGGAGTAAGAAATTTATTTCAGAAAATCCAAAAACATTAGAAAAATTGAAAATTTGAAAAAGTCAAAAACATGATAAAATCAAAATGAGTTTTGTTGTGAAAAAGAGGAAATGATAGTACATCAGTAGACAATCACAGTACGCTAAAGAATTGGAAAGTTAAAATGTGATAAACGGTCTCACTGATGATATGTCGGTAGGTTTTCGCACGCTTAGTAGATTGTTGTCGAGATATAAACCTAAATATCATTACTTACTTATTTCGTGGGGAACATCTCTCGAATATATGGGTAACCCCCGAAATCTTGTTTGAAAGGCTTTCTATTTCTGACATACTAGGTCTTTGTGCGTGATGATATCTGGGGTATTATACCTGGACTTCTGATTTTGCGGGAGCAATAGCCTAGTCCTCGTATAATACTTTTCATTGCTTTAATCTTAAAGCCCGCCCTCAGCATAAAAAAATGATGAAACATTGAAAAATGCTAATCATGTGCTGTTGAAAAGAATATCCCCAAGGGGGACCCACCTAAAGTCGAACCATCATCTCTCTGATTTTGCGGAAGCAATAGCCTGAGCTCTCATGGTCTCGCATTACCCGTTTACAGATATCATTAGTGTACATTCACCTGTAAGACTGGATATAGGAGTCTAGATACAGGAGTATATTCTGAGGTGGGACACGCGAATAAGTTAAGTGCTTAAAACACTAATTCTCGTATCTCGAAACAGTTGAACTTTGTGTGAAAATTTAAGTGGATCAGTATACTGACAATCTAAGTGAATTGTTTAGAACTTAAAATGTTTAAAGCTTAACGGTGCTAGTGATTTTTCTTAAAATCTGATATGATCCTCTTACACAAACTCACAAAAATATTGTCTGTAAATATTTACTTACTGCTTTTCTTTAAACAAAAATCCAAAAAGAGTTTAAGTGTGTTTTAGCATAAAATTTTGAAAATTCAAAAATATTTCATTTCATCTTATTTTTGACAATTGATGTTGAAAAGCTGATTTTCAAAGTTTCGAGTGCTGAACATGATGAACAACAGGGTTGGGAGAGTCTGTTGAAATGTAAAATGTTTTTGAAATGATTAAATGGTTCAAATTTGAATGTTTCATATACAAGTGGTGAGCAGAAAATATAACTTTGTCAAATTTTTAAATTTGTGAAATTTATTTCGAGGTAGAGTTTGTGCAAATAGTGAATTCCAGACTGCGATCCCAGCTTATCGAAAGGGGGAGTCTGAGGACGTAAGAGCAAGATTCAGATCTTGGAACAAAGCTCGAGATAGAAGCTGCTGATACTGAAGAATTTATGGAATCAACATCCAAGGGGGAATATTGTTGTTGATGCTGATCAAGAGAATAGAGAAGATTGAGGATGCTTACAGTGTCAGATATTTTGGAAAGAGCGAGAAGACTGATAAAGACTGAAGATGTGACATACCGAAGACTCGACACCGAAGATTTCGTCAACATCCAAGGGGGAGTCTGTTGGTGCATATGTCTGTCGACTTCGTCTTGTATCGAGTCTTGTAATAGATTAGATAGATCAAGTCATAAAGTTCGAGAAAATAGAGTTTTAGAGAAGGTTGTCCATTTCGCACGAAATGGAACATGTCTAGTTCATGCGAAATGGCCATTCCACACGAAATGGACATGACAGTTTCGTGGGGAATGGAAATCCTATAAATAGGTGACTTGAGATTTCATTTGTAACTTTTGCAATTCCGGTAGCGAAGCTCTGCCGAAGTATCTCCAGGTTGAAAATCGTCATCAAATCAATACAAGAGATAGTTAAACTACTTCTTAGTGCAAATCAAGCTGATTCAACATTAAAACGTCTGTTTCCGCCTCTCGTTTTGATCAAAAACTCTTCTGAACGACTCATTTGGTCGTGCAAACGATCCTACACAAGGGAAGTTTATAACTTCAGGGAGGAGGTCTCTATGGATCAAAAGCAGCTCCAAGAGATAGAGGGAAAGAAATTGAAAGGTGCAAGTGAAAATGGATGAAAAACATAGCTATTTATACTTGCATAAGATTCACGAGATGGTGCCACATGTCCCTGGGAGCTCTTAGGTGAAGATTAGTGACATACCAGGTGTAGGATGGAGGAGAAGGGTGGCAAAATCGCGAGCAAGGTGGCAAGAGACAGCAGCTGCATTCTGCTATCTGCAGACCTCTGGCGCCCATTGTTTTTGCATGCCTTATGGGCCGTAAGGGACCTCCAGAAGCCAAAAATTTAGCATTTTTACATTATGATCCCTCAACTATTCTCCATCTTCCATATATAACAATTTTATCCCAAATATGGAATATTTGGAGAGTTTCCGGACACGAGTTGCCATATGATTCCATACATTTTTCCGAGGTGTTACAAGTTTACGGGGGAGTACTAGACAAGGTATTATAGTATATGGACTAGATGTCTAATATGGTGTTTTATATAAACACCCACCACATGTAACTTTAATTCCACAATTACAATCTAATACAATTATGATTACAAGTTTAATTGTCATCTACATGAAATTGATGGTTACTTACCTAGGACCAGACAGAACAGAAGCCATCAACTGTGTCATATCTTTGTCATGTTCGAATGCTATGTTTTGTAGTCTCGGATCTGTGAAGTTGGAATCCAAGTTAGATTCGACTTTCATTACTCCTTCTAACACCTTAACCACCATCGACATGGAAGGCCTTTTCGTAAAATCATATTGTAAACACCATGAGGCCGCTTTAATCATCTCTACAACTTCTGAACTGTGTGTTTGCATGTCTTCGCTATACTTATCAACCATATCTTGTAGAGTCCCTTGTTCCCAACATTTTTGAAGGACATCAAGTAAGTTCAAACTTTCTTCAGGCTGAGATATGTCAAATTTCTTCCTCCCACACAACATCTCCAAGAGAACGATCCCAAAGCCGTATACGTCAACTTTTTCAGTAATAACTAAGCTCAACCATTCTGGTGCCAGATATCCTGGGGTTCCTCTCACTGTAGTCATCACCTGGGGTTGATTTCTGTCGATGAGCTTAGACAACCCGAAATCAGATACTCTAGCATTAAACTCACTGTCTAGCAAAATGTTTTGAGGTTTGATATCTAGGTGTATGATTTTTTGCCTACATTCTTCATGAAGATATGCTAGACCCTTGGCTACGTCAAGAATGATTTTCTTCCTGCATTTCCATTCCAGAACCTTTTCTCGGTCTCCATGGTAGATCCAGTGATCTAAAGATCCGTTACTCATGAATTCATACACGAGAAATCGTTGTGATTTCCATGCACAAAATCCCCTGAGTGTAACCAGATTAACATGGTGAATGCTTCCAATGGATTGAACTTCCGCTAGGAATGATTTGTTAACCTGCCCAAGACCCCCAAGACATTTTACTGCAATCTTTGAGCCGTCTTCAATAGTCCCTTTGAAAACCACTCCGAACCCCCCTTCACCAAGCTTTTTATTAAAATTCTCTGTGATGGTTTTCAGTTCTTCATAGGAAAATCGATGTGGCAATCCTAGTACCACGCCTATAGACTCTTCCTCCCTTTGAGTGTCCCGTCTTCGCTTACGAGTTACGTTAATAAGAAAACCTATAACCCCAAGCAAAAACAGAACACTTCCAATAGTAGAAGTTAATATAACTCCTAAATTTGATCGAGACTTAGAAGCGGAAGGAGGTGATCTTACATTCTGCACTTTTATGAAAGCTTTAATAGTCCTGTCTGTTACAAATCGATCATCAACAAGATTTATCAATGTGAACAACTCAAAAGGTAAATAACAGTCCCAACTTGAGGAATCAAAATGATACTCAATCAAAGCCGCTTTGCATGAGCAATTGTTGGCACATGCTTGTTTGCAAGTCTCTATGTCCACACTCTTCATGTCTGCAACAAAGTTGAAGTATGTAACGCTCTCTAGTGCAATGAAGGTTTGATCTTGGGTGGCATTACAAGTGAGAGGAGTAATTTCAAAGCAACCCAGGTTTGGTTGCCGATCATTCACTGCTCGGAAATAGTCTATCCTGGGAGAGCTTGATACTGGACAGCTACACTGTTGATTACCTGAGCAAATGCCATATTTACCACAAGCCAAAGGATAATAACACTCTCCAAGATAATCGCTAAATAGATCAGCCACCACTGACCAACGTTCTTGCCATTCAAACACTTTCAAATGGCCGTCCGGCATCAGTTTCATATACTGGGCTGATGATGCTCCAGGTATGGGAATCACTCCATAAGGATCACTTGGCTCAACCGAAGAAGTGAAGAAAGACAAACTCCCATTCAAGAACTCAATGTATCTTCTTCCTTTATCTGTACCGTTGTCACTGAACAACTTATCGTAATAAGATAGAGGCGGGGTTGATCCAACATAAGCAAACAAACCTTTATCCGTGACTTCAAGAGAAAACAAACCTTGTTGGGCCGTCCAATCAGTCAACGAAACACTAGGTATCAGCTGCTGTCCTTGAAACAGTCTTTGCCCCGGTAGCAAACAGTCTGTTGGGTAGCTAAAAGATTGCCAAACCACAGAACTATTGACATCAAACAACACTAGGTTTCCATAATCAGTTAAGTTTAAACCAGCAACAGATTTCCCAGTGGTGTTGGTAGACCAAACTATGCTTCCATCAACATCTTGCAAGACAAGTTCTCCAGTTGCTGTGAGATTCAGTACTGCACCATAACTAACCGGATGTTCTCGGTTTGCTGACCACACCACTTGAGGGATGCCTGTAAAATCATCGATACCACTGGTACCGTTGGTTTGAACAATGAAGACAGAGAAGAGGTAAGAGGTGCAGTTTCCATTGCAGTAGAAACCACATGCGAAGCTGGGCCCTGATGATCCTCTAATGAGGTTGGGTCGGACCCTTGAGCCATCTCTGAACACAGCAGCCTGGCAGAATGATTCAGTGTTGGTCCATGTAGTAGAAAGATTTGCAGTAGGGTAATCGGAAGTGGTCGAGTAGCAATTCAAAATGAAAAACAAGGCAAAACAGTAACAGGGTCCTCTCATCACTAATGATCAATGAACATATGAAGATATATGTTTGATGGTCTAAATATTACATCTAACGTAGTAAAAGTTAAATCCATGCTAATTTAATATCACCCTACTGTAGAAAAAGACAACGGATACATGTGTCCTGAGCATGTTGTAACCATCGTCATTGGCAAAATACAAAAATCCTAAAATATGTTTGTGAACAATAACTACAATCGTTGTGCATTGTTTGGAATAACTGCCGTTTACTCCTTTTGATTCCATGGCTAGTGAAATCACCAAGGTACGCATCAGAAGACGACAATTGATTGCAGAGCAGAGAGTGGCTTAACTCTTACTCGTGTCCAGTTAAGCGATCTCGCCAAAAGGCAAAATTTGAGACCAGTGGGAGTGGGAGGGTGTAAACAAGACAGTCACAATTATCTAAGCTCAAGCGCCTCGTTTCGAGTTAGCTTGTTTGTAGTGTAAGCTCGGGCTCCGCTCGGATTCTGATCGCTTATTATTTATTAATTATTTTATATACATGCATAATTTAATTATATATATTATTTATTTATTCATCATATTTTAGTATATGATAATAATACTATTAATTACTATTATTATAAATATATACATATATATATATATATAGGGTAGGGCTATATAGAAAACCCTATCTATATAAAAAACCCTAGAAAACCCAACCTCCCGACATTTTTTTTTTGAAAAAAATAACACATGTAATATACATGTTTTTAAGAGTTTTGGGCCAAAAAAATCAAAAAAGCGCCCAAGGGATAATTTAAAAAAAAAAATTCAGCAATTTCTGTCTTTTTTGCCTAACACATGTTAGGTGCTGAAATTTGTTTATTTTTTAAAAAAAAATCCCTTCGGCGCTTTTTTGTTTTGTTTTTTTTTTTTTTTTTGCCCAAAACACTCTAAAACATGTATATTACATGTGTTATTTTTTTCAAAAAAAAATGTCGAGAGGTTGGATAAAAATGGGGGGAGATTTGGGTTTCCAGAGTTTTCTACCTAAATAGGGTTTTCTGTCTAGCATTATCCTATATATATATATATATATATATATATATATATATATATATATATATTGAATATTTTGAATTAAAGTTATACAAATAAGGCTTGTCTAGGCTCGCAATGTGGCACAAGCTCAGAGAATCTCGGTTTGATCCATTAATGGCTTTTCAAGCTCAAGCTTAGTTTGGATTTAATCAATTTGAATCATTAATGCTTTTCAAACTCAAGCTCAATTTGGGTTTAAACAGTTTATTAGGGTGGAGGGTATGGTTAATCACTTTAGGGTGATTAAGTGAAATCCTACCCAATAATATTATGTCATGTCAACTCCCCATTCCACTCCCCATTTTTCACTCAATCAGGGGGTATGGTTAATCACTCTAGGGTGATTGAGTTATAAATTTTTTGATTGGTTAATCTCTCCTCTCTCCTCTCTCTCTCTCTCCTCCATCACTCCTTCTCCACTTCGGTGAATACTCCACGATTTCTCACCCTCTCTCCTACTCAAATACCCTAACTCAATCAAGGGGGTATGGTCACCGATCGGTGACACCCACTCACCGAACATTATACCCCCCACCCTTATCTATTAACTAATTTATATACATTCATAACTATAACTATTATATACACTACTAGAAAATAGTCAAGTTTGTGACAATCAAATTTGTAACAAATTTGTCTGAAATTGGCTTTACCTACAAATTTCCTACAAAAAATTCATAGGAAATAAATTTGTGGGTAACCGGATTAGCTACAAAAATACGACAAAATCTGCTACAAAATTCCTACAAAATCTCTCGTCGCAAAATTTCCTACAAAGTACTGACAAATCGCTCTTCTTGCAAAATTCCGACAATTCTTCCACGTTTTTGCCTTTTTTGTATATTATTTTATGATATTTTATTTTTAAAACTAATAACATTATTAAAAAAATATTCATAATTTTTTATTTTCCCGACAAAAAAATCCCTACAAATTATAAAACGTTCTTGCGACAAAATTCCTACAAATTAAACAAAATTTCTGCGACAAAATTCCTACAAATTATAAAACTTTCTTGCGACAAAATTCCTACAAATTATAATTTTTTCTGTGACAAAATTCCTAAAAATTATAAAACTTTCTTGCGACAAAAATTCCTACAAATAAAACTTTCCACAAGTTTCCTACAAATTTATATGTGTGTGTGTATAATCAAGATTAAGATTTATAAATAAATCATATATTATTAACTATTTATTTTTATCATAGTTTTATATGTAATATTTATAATTATAAAAAATAATATATATTTATTATTTAAATTACAAATATATAAATATGTCTTGTTTAAGCTCACGAAATAACTGAGAGTCGATAAGTGAAACTCGAGTTCAAACTTAAGTATAATTTTTTTTTATTATTGTTTTTTTTTCTTGAGAGGGTACATATAGTCTTTATAGCTTATATTTATTTACTTTTTACATAAATTAGTAATATGACCCGTGGGCGATGCATTGCAGGCCTATTGGAAAACATCGAATGAATTAGTCCAAGTGTTATGCCATGCGTTAACCATATGAAAATGCATGTTTCGACATACTCGGTTCAACTTAATGTAACTATATAAGCATTGCGGTTGAATCAAAACGTAAAGTAAATCGTACAATTATAGTTATAACGTACCAAAAAACATAAAGAGTGTATAGAGAAATAACCAACATGTCTAATCAAAAGCGACATATTATAGATTTAAAAATGGAAATGACAAAAGGAAAAAAGAAAACACATTCATATTCACATAAAGGGGCAACCATGAGTATTTTGTAAAGTGAAAGGACCAAAGTTAGGAGGTGTAAACATAGACAACTACGGTTTTTTGTATAGATATATAATTCTTGCGTTGCTAGGGGTCAAAACGTAGAGTAACTATAATGTATACCATCGAATGAAAATGTATTATAATTAACCACGCCCGATTTGGTACAAAATTTACGTCGAAACGAAACGTAGACTAACTAGAAACGTACATAAAATAAGCATGAAAACATATTAAATTTAGCTGACTCGTTTCCAAAAAAGAGTTTACATGTAAACGTAAACCAACTTTAATTTATACTGACATGCACGTAAAAGTACGAATGTAAAAAGTTTGTTTTTAAAGTAAAGGAACGAAGGGGGTTAACAACAAATTAGTTCTTTGAAATTAGTGAACGAAAATTATTGAAGAAAATAATAGGTTAAAACGTATATTATAAATAGTACAGGGGTAAAGTTGGAACATTGAAAACTTGAGGGATTAATTTGTAGAAATTGTAAAATAAAGTAATAGTCTAGGGACTAAAATCGTCATTTTATGAAACTCAAAGGATAGCAAAATCAAGGAACTTAAAATTATAATATGTGGAAGTTTAGGGAATTTCAATGGAAAATCCACTGACATTCCCTTTCAAGATAGATAGAATAGTTCCTATAAGGCAAAATAACATTTATATACTATAATGTGTGTATAGTGTTAGGTTCATATGTGAACAACCTCATTGACTGTGAACACTAGTGAACTAATCCTAGCCATTGATTATCAGTACACAAGTGTAAATCAATTGTCAGGATTTGATGATGAAAATACACTAGTGTATACACTAATGTATTTTACGATTTGATGATGTAAATCAATGTCAGGATTTGTTTACTCAGTTCACAAATATACTAGTATTCACTCTAGAACCTCACCCTGTGTGTATATGTATATATATATTTTATTTAAAATTATTTGTTATTCTTTTTTATCTAAAGATAAAAATAAAATTTATAAAATTAAAAAACAAATTAATAAATGGGAAAGTGCCAAAATCGTCCCTAAGGATTGAGAATTGCCAAAATCATCCATGGGAGTTAACGATACATTTTAACTGAGTTAGTGATTTAGATGAAAATGACAAAAAAATGAAAACTCAGGAGCACGGTTACAAAAAGTTTATTTTTAGAGTGAATTACAAATTTTGTCCTTTACATATATACCAACTTTCAGACGGTGTCCTTTATCTTTGAACTTAACGAGTTTTGTACTTATTGTTTTAAAATCCAGCACGGTTTGTCCTCTAGCCCTAACCCAGTTATGTTTTTCTGTTAAAAAAGAGAATGTGCAAGACACATGAGGGTATGTTTGACATTTTATCCTATAATTTTAAAAAATATCTTAAAAGAAAAGAAATGAAAAAATATATGTTTAACTCAGAGTAAATTACAAGTTTTGTCCTTTATGTTTACACCAATTGCAGGCGTTGTCCTTTAACTCAAAAGTTGATAAGTTTTGTACTTAACGTACCAAAATCTTGCACATTATGTTCTTTAGGCCAAACTCAGTTAAATTTTTTTGGTTAAATCAATGTATTTTTGTAATTTTAGAAGGCAGATGACGATACTTTTGTAATTTTATTCATTTAAATAAAAAACAAAAAAAAGTTAAAACATTATATCCCCCTCTCTCTCTTTCTTCTTTCCATATCTTCACTCTCCCTCAACTCTATCCCCCCTCTATCTCTCTCTTAGACTTTACCCACCACCATCAGTAGTCGAAGAAGAACATCTACAACAATATTCACACGAATGCTTCGTCGGAAAACACAAGAACATTATCGAAACTTTACTTCTTCACTAGAAAACTCATGAAATTCAACATCAGGTGCAATTATAACCTCAGCTTCACCCACCACACCCACCACCGGAAAACTACCATATAATAAAGTGTTTAATGGACTAGATAATAAAGCTATTTTACCCCTAATACAACTTACTACCTCATTTCCAATCCAAAAATGCAGTCTTTTTTACAATTTCTCAGAGCCATTTTCACAAACATATTGGCTGCAATCAAAAACCGAATCTGATTTCAGGCATTCAAGAACCTTATGGTTACAAAAATCTATACTTCACCATGATCAAGCAAGAATTCATCATCAAATGTAATTTCAACATTGAAATTCTCGCAAGTATTTGGTTGAACACATTGGCTGCAACTAAAAACCGAAGCCGAATTCAGACATTCAAGACCCATAACCACCCCTTCACCTCCACCCACCACTCAACGCCGCCGCAACCAAATCATTCACCGCCGCCGCAGTAACCCACCACCACATCCACCCCTTCACCTTCACCCACCACCAGCGCGGTCGAAACTTGATCACATGCCGCTACCACACCTAATCCACCACCACAACCACCCCCTCACCTTCACTCACCACCGCCCTAACCCACCACCACAACCACCCTTCACTGTTGCCGTCCTTTCAGATTATGTAAAGAGGGGGGACTTTCAGTTTAGAGAGAGATTATATTTCTTTTATTTTCCAGTTTATTACAAACTAGACCCTAAACATAAGTTGTTTTATACAATAGTCTCCGAAGAGATGAAATGAAAACAATGCCCTCGTGTGCAAGGCACATGACCAGATTTAACAAAAAATCTAACTAGGTTTGGCCTAAAGGACATAACGTGCAAGATTTTGGAACATTAAGTACAGAACTTGTCAACTTTTGCGTTAAAGGACAACGCCTGTAATTTGGTGTAAACATAAAGGACAAAACTTGTAATTTACTTTGTTAACTCATCTCACTCTCTAAACAAACCGCCTTCTCTCTCTATTCCATCTATCTCTCTCTCATTTACTTCCACCACAACCACCAACACTCGTATTCTCTCTGCACTACACTGCCCCTACAACAACCACCGGCACATCCCCCACCAACCGGGGATCTCCAGAAGCCGTCCGTCAAGTATCACCAATGTCACTGTGGTTGTGCCAGTTGTTAACAGAGTTGAAGGACGGTGAAACGATGCTGTTGTGGCAGCTGTCGGCTACGGATTTCTTTTCCCAGTGAAATAAGTTCTTCAATTCCATGGGTGTGACTGTTGAACGATTTGGGGATTTTAGGATACCCTAAATTGTCGCCCCATTTTAGGTGTGATTGTATGTTGAAGATGTTTATACTCACACAAGTGTTTATAATCAGCAACCGACTTCATTAGTTATCATCTTATTATCTCCTAAGCACCGGATTCAAAATTGATCGGTCTAGTTTTGTTTGAAGTTCAAAACAAAGGGAACTAGAGGATTTTCAGTTGGTTTTAACAAAATTTTGTTGTTATTTATAAATACTAAATTTGATTTTGGGTGCTTAGTGTTTATCGAATGATAATGAAGAAAGTGAAAGAAGAGTGGATCTAGTGATTTTGATGCAATTCTACACAAAATGGTATATTTTTAAGGCTCATTCTATTCGCACCCCCCCCCCCCCCCCCCAATCTCCTGATTACACCCCCTTGTGAGAGGAAAACTGTCGGTCCCATGCAGGCCCCACCTGTAAGTATGTAAGAGGAGGAGGGTGTAGAAAGTAATTTTTAATGACATTATTGCTAAGTTGGAGTCATGATAGAAACGACACCAACATAATAGGTTTATTAAGGTTTTGTTTGTTGATTTGAGTGTGGTTGCAGGTTGGGCGGTGGTGGTTATTGGTGGTGTGGTTGTTGGTGGTAGTGACAAGAGGAGAGAGCTGTAGAAAGAGATACAGGTAGAAAAAGAATGGGGGGTTATATATATGTTTTATTTATGTTATATTCATTTTTTAAATTTATTTTGGTTTATTTAATAAAATATTTTTAAATATATAGGTAAAAAGTAGGGGTGAGCATGGTGCGGTTTGGTGCGGTTTTAGCATAAAACCGCAACTCATACCGCGAGGTGCGGTTTTTATTTTTTTAAAACCACATGTTGCGGTTTTTTTGCGGTACGGTTTTTGCGGTTTATTTGCGGTTGCGGTTCGGTTTCGGTGCGGTTTCGGTTTTAATAGTTGAATACATCTAAAAAAAACTCTCAGCAATACTTGAATACATCAAAAAAAAACTCTCGGTTTTAATACTGGAATACATCTAATACTTGATGGTAATTAGAATATAATTTTTGCAAGAGCAATGTGAAGAGCATATGTATGGGCTAGAGGACATCAATCAGAACAAGAGTTTGTACTAGAAACATGTCTAGAATAATAGTTGCTATGTGAAACGGTGAAAGCTTAATCACATAGTCGTATCCAAATAAAAACGTAATATTGTTTCCAACTCATTCTTGTTTCCAACTTTCAATCTTTCCAACTTTCAATGTTTCCAACTATCATTTGCCGGCTGGATGTTAAATTAGGGAAATGAAGGGAAAGGTACGTAGGTTTCTTTTTTATCAAAAGGTTATTGGGTTGAAAGTTGGGCTGTTTGGAGTGCTAATTTAATGGGCTTGTAACTAGTAGGTTAACATCATTTTTTTTTTAGAGGGAGCAGACGATAGTTAACTTAACAAAGTCAAGTCTGTACTTTTTTTTTTTAACAAACACAGATTATATAATATATAGGGAATTTTATAATTAAATCTTTAAGTATATTATATATAATATATATAATAATTTTGCGGTGCGGTTTCGGTTTTTTGGTGCGGTTTTTAAAGCTAAAACCGAACCGCACCATACCTTTGCGGTTTCGGTTTTTGCGGTTTCGGTTTTTGCGGTTTTTGTGTCGGTTGCGGTTTTGCGGTTTCGGTTTTTACGGTTTTTGGTGCGGTTTCGGTTTTCGGTTCGGTTTTTGCTCACCCCTAGTAAAAAGACTAAAATCCCATTGTGTTATCTGATTTAACAGAAAAAAATAAAAGGATTAAAGTCAAAGGACAAAACGTGTAAAATTTTAAAATAATAAGTATAAAACTTATCAATTTTAAAGATAAAGGTTAAAGCTTGAAATTTGATACATAGATAGGACAAAACTTACAAGTCACCTGCATTTTTTAAGTGAAGTGAGAAAAGCAACCATGGAAAATTTTGTCATTTTACTTTAAAAGAAAAATAAGCAGTTGTAACACACATAGGGGGCTTTTTTAACAAAGCTTATAGCCTTTTTAGCTTTTTTTTTTTTTTACAAAATAAACTTAACTTGGTGTTTGGTTTAGCTTTTTAAGCTTATTTGAAGAATGATAGAAAATAAGTCTAAACACTTCAAAAGAGGTTATCAAAAGATAGGGGCTGTTTGGCAACATCTGAACCAATAAGTGCTGAATGAATAAGAGGTCTGAATGGGTAAGTGCTGAACCAGTAAAGTGCTGTTTGGTTCCATATCTGAATGACAGTGTAAAATGACATTTTTACCCCTCCCCACAAAATAAACCTTTTATAGATTTTTTTTTATAAAACCCAATCATCATCATCATTCATCAGTATTCATCATCCCCTCACCCCCACCCCCTTCCCCTTTCTCTCCATACCTGCAACACCGCCCCTTATTCTCTACACACACATACACTGAATTTAGAGAGAGAATCGGAGAGAGATAGAGAGAACCAGAGATAGAGAGAGCCGGAGAGGAGGAGGCCGGCCTGGTGGCGCGACACGGCGGCGCACGGAGGTCCGACAGCCGCACCCGGTGATGATGATGATCGATGAAGATGAAGATGTTGATGAGATGATGATGATCGATGAAGATGACGACGATGATGTTCGATGATGGGATCGATTAGGGTTTGATTTGGGGGTTTCGGAGATGGTGGAGGTGCAGGTGGCGGAGATGGTGGAGGTGTTGGCGGAGATGGTGGAGGTGGTGGCGTCGGTGACGATGATGATGATGATGGAGATGGTGTCGGAGGTGGTGTCGGAGTTGATGATGATGATGATGATGATGATGATGATGGAGATGGTGTCGGAGGTGTCGGAGGTGGTGGAGGTGGAGGTGGTGGCTGTGGAAAACTCGTGAAGAAGAAGGAGCAAAGGGCATACAAGTCCAATTTTCATTCAGAGATGAGAAGTAGCTGAACCATTCAGAGCTGAATGGTTCAGTTCAGAGGTGTTGTTTTTGTGAACCAAACAAGAATACCTCTGTCCGATTAAGAGGTTTACCTCTGAATGAAGCCATTCAGAGGCAACCAAACAGGCCCATAGAAAATCTATCTATTGTAATATAATAAAGTTATTTTTGCTTATGTGTCATTTATACATAAATCTACCCTATTAGACTGTGGGGTATGGGGCGGGGGTTTGGGCGTGGGTTGGGGGAAAACGCCCAAGCCACCACCCCGGGTGGGCATGGGTTGGGGCGTGGCCCTTGGGGCTTGGGTTTCAAGCCGGGCGTGGGGCGGTCTGGCCAAGCTGACATGGCGGGGGTTGGTTTCAACAAAGTGGACCGTTCCTGAAGAACTTGCATTGGCGAGGGGTTGGTTTCAACAATCTTAACATTTAACTTTAGGTATTCTTAAACTTTGTTTTTAATTAATGGTTTTTTTATATAACTTTGTAATATATTAAATTTTGTTTTTATAAAAATAGGAAATTCTCAACATCGAACCCATTTGTGGCAAGGGGTTAGTAGAATATTCCATCAAGAATTGGGAAGAGAGATTTATCGTGAAAACGATAGCTTATCCTCGAAGTGGACCGAGATAAGCGGCCAACTTACAAAATATAGTGGTTATTTAAATAAAGCAAAGCAAAACCCAAAAAGTGGTGAAACCGAAGCCGACATTGTGACGAATGCATTGATTCAATTCAAATCAAATGTGGGGACCGACTTCCGTTTCATGCATTGTTGGGAGATTTGTAAGTTCCATCCAAAATGGGCGAATATCCCTAGTGGTAGCGAAACGTCTTCCAAAAGGTCAAGGACCTCGTCCCAAGCCCAATCTGATGCACGAGATCAAGAGTTTGAGGACCTTTTGTATGATTCGCCAAGCCCAAACCGGCCTGAGTATGGAAGAGATGCCGCAAAAAGGCGTGCTCAAAAATCAAGATCTGGTACGGCATCGCCTTCAGCTGGGAGTTCGGGCTTGCGTAGGGGAATATACAGCGACCAGTTGGATGACATTTCATCCAAATTAGATACATTCAACGTCTTCCAACAACAAAGGGCCGAACAACGAAGGAGCAAAGAAGCTAGAGATGCCGCTAGAGATGCCCTGAGACAAAGACGGGATGATTTGAAAATTCTATCCCAGCCGATTGATCACCTACAGGGTGACGAGTTACAACTAATCTTGGAGATGAGAGAAGAGATAAAAAACAAATATAAACATTAGAAATTTTTTTTATGTAATTTTCTTTAATTAAAAATATTAAAAAGAAATTAAATTTGTTGTTTAAAAAAGAAACAAGCCAGCCCACGGGTCAGCCCAGCGAAGCCACGCCCCAAACCCCCGCCTCACCATACCCTGTTTAAGGTTCTGTTTGTTTTCCTGCCAGAAGCACTTCTGGCCACTTTTGTCTGCGTCGCGTAGACGCGCGCAGACCTTTGGGTCCTGCAGCTTGTTTGTTTTCTCGCAGACTTTTCATTAAAAAAGGTCTGCGAGACCTCTTCCCCACTCAGACATCAGCCCATGTCTTCTAACCTCTTCTCACATCTTCACCAATACTCCTCTTCTCCATCTCCTCCGAAACCCACCAACCAACCATCATCTTCATCTGCAAACAAACCCCCCAAATCGAAACCCACCACCACCGCTGACATCATCAGCATCATCCAAATCGAAACCCCCAAATCGAAACAGAGAGCTATAGGAGAACAGGGGAAAAAGATGGGTTTTTACCGGTGTGATGGCGGAGATGAAGGTCGGAGACGGCGGCGGCTCCGCCGGTTCTCTCCTCTCTCTGGTTCCCTCTCTTTCTTTCTGATGGCAGTGGTGAGATGAAGGCGGTGGTGTGATGGCGGAGATGAAGGTCGGAGACGGAAGGTCGGAGACGGAAGGTCGGAGACGGAAGGTCGGAGACGGAAGGTCGGAGACGGCGGCGGCTCCGCCGGTTCTCTCCTCTCTCTGGTTCCCTCTCTTTCTTTCTGATGGTGGCGGTGAGATGATGGCGGTGGTGTGTTGGAGGTGGTGTGATGATGGCGGTGGTGAGATGATGGTGGTGGTGCTATGGCGGAGGTGGTGGTGGTGGTGCTATGGGCGGTGGTGGTGCAGATTGTAGAGAGAGAGAGAGTAGAGAGAGAGGAGTCTTGTGTGTGTGGTGTGTGTGAGAACTGTGAAGTGGTTTTATTAGAAAAAAAAAAAAAAAAAAAACAAACCCTCTTCTCCTTGCAGACTGCAGACATTTGGTCCACCTCTTCTTCTGCAGATGTGGTCCGCAGACTGCAGACCTTTTCCTGCAGAAAAAACAAACACAACCTAAATGTGGGTCGCCCAATGTCTGCCCCCCCCCCCCCCCCCCAAGCCACGTGTCAACAAATGCCCCAACCCGAGCCCAACCCAAGCCCCACCATACCCCACGGTCTTATATTGACAAGTGGATTAATCTTCTTGCATCATTTATACAAAACTTACACATGGCAATCCATTCTTAATCCTATTCCATGTGTCTTTGTTTTATAAAAAAAAAACCCACCAATGTTTACACAGAGACCCGGTATCATTCGTTCGGATCCTTTTAAGTTGTTTTACCCATATGAAATCCTAATCTCTTAAAAATTCAACTTTTCTACTCCAACCATCATCTACGGCGATCATCTTTCACCCAGAGATTGACAACACCCAAAGCATCTGAACCCTAATTCTTCCATACCATTGTGTTCTTGATCGGAAAAAAAAAAAGTATTGTTTTTCATACACGTTAATCTGTCTTTATCCCAAATTCATCCTCCAAAAGCATATTTTTAATTTTATTTAGCACTTATTTGAATGATATTGTTCTGGTGGTGGTGATTGATTCGCAATAAAGGTTCTGGACAATTACCAGTAGTTGCTATGGTTAGGCGATGTAATTTTGGTATGTGTTCTTGCAAAGTGTTAAGACTTGGATTTAATATCCCTTATGTTATTCTATTTTCGTAAACAACTAAATTTAAAAAAAAAAAAACCTTGATTTTAGGGATCTTAGTTTTTTCACTTTATCAGAAATGAGTATATATATAGAAAACTAATTTAAGAACACATAAATAGGAGAAAAAAAGAAAGTCAAACGAGGGAATTAAATCTAGAAATACCTAACTGCAGTGTATATAGAGATTTAATAAATTTATAAGAAAATAATATAATTTGAGAACAAATAAATAAACGAAAGAAAATAATTTAATTGAGAACAAATAAATAAACGAAGAAATGGGTTATGTAATGGGACTCGACTAAAAGTCTTAATGCTAGGATCACGTGTTATAGAAGCTGAAGTAATATCTGGAAGTAATATAGGCAATCGTATTTCATTCCTAGAATTGTTTTCACACCATTAGACAAGAAGAACCCATTTAAGTTTAAAGGAAGACAGTTTCCTATTGTTGTATGCTTCGCCATGACGATAAATAAAAATCAAGGTCAATCGTTATCCAAATTCGGTCTGTTTCTAAGACAACCGGTCTTTTCTCATGGTCAGCTTTACGTCGGTTTATCCAGAGTAAAAAGCAGAGATGGACTTAAACTCGTAATTGTTGATAAAGATGGTAAACTTACGAATACGCCATTGAATGTTGTATATAAATAAGTTTTTAGAGATTTGTAATTTGTTTCTGTATCTATAGATTTCTTAGTTGTGATTGTAAATATTATATGTAATTATAAATAAAGAATTTACAAATATGATATGTATTTATTTGCTATAACTTTTTATTTCAGTTTTTTTGTTACCCAACCCCGTGTACCACACGAGTTTTAACCTAGTAAGCTATAAACTACTTTAAAATATAAACATAAACCAAAAAATAAAAGCCAGGCCAAACACCCCCATAGCAACAAAGTCACAAACGAAACAACACTGCACAAAGACAAAACACAAACGGAGATCTACAAGACTACAACACAAAAAGGGGATCTTTGTTCCTCCGGCATCCGTATGTGTAGAGTGTTATCACTTTTTAATTGATACACCCTTACGTCCCGTTAGTGTTTCAGCTTCAAACACTAAAATCCCCATTCAATCACAGTTATGTATAACAAGAGTGGCACCAAATGGCAGAAGCGATTCACCAAGATGCATAACATCAGGTTATCATTATTTCTCACTATTATAGCTCTAATATTTGTAATTCTAGTATTAGGGATCGATAAGAAAAAACCCAATTCTCAATTAGAGTTAGCGTTAGCAAATAAAAAAGATACCAGTTTAGATCCAACGGTCAAAATCTTGAATGGCACTGAAGTAATTTGGCAAATCCCTGATTCCCCAAGATCAATTTTGTTTATAGCTCATGGGTGTAATGGTAGGGCTGCTAACTTTTGGGATAAATCCCCAAATTGTGATCATTGTGTCGGTCTGCCGGAAGAAAGGGCGATTGTTATCGAAGCGCTTGCACGAAAGTTTGCTGTGGTTGCGGTTTCGAGTAGAGGCAAGTGCTGGTCGCTCATGAAGGAGACATTGATTGTTGAAAGGGTTATTAAATGGTGGGTCAATAAACAGAATCTTGAAAGTTTGCCACTTGTGGCTTTAGGGGCTTCGTCGGGGGGTTATTTTGTTTCGATGCTTGCGAGTAAGATGAAGTTTAGTAGCATTGTTGTTATGATTGCTGAAGGGGTGTTTGAGGATATTGATGTTACGAAAGACTACCCGCCTACGCTTTTTGTCCACATGCCGAAAGATAAGCGCAGGAAGAAGATGATTGATGTGAATCTTGAAGTTATGAGGAGGGAAGGTGTGGATGTTGCTGAGGTGAAGTGTCTTGAGTTGCCTTTATCACCTACTTTTCTTGCTGATAGAGTTCCGGGTCTTGACCGAAGGATTTCAGAAGAGTTGTTTGATATGTTTAAGGAAAAGGGGTTTGTTGACGAGAAAGGATACTTGGTGAATGATGGGCGGGTTATACCTTGGAAAGAAGCCATGAGAGAGAGGAAGGTAAGTTTACCTGATAAGGTTTTGGTGAATTACATTCAAGAGGAACTGAATCTTGCATTTGCATATCATGAAATGACTAGCTTGCAATCTGAGCAAATGTTTAATTGGTTTGAATCTCATTTGAGATGAAGAATATGATCTGACACTGAGTAGCATTAGGTGTGAAAATTTGATGGTAATTTTAGTGATTGTTGTATTATTTGAATAAAAGCTGTGTTTTCTTTTCTAGATTTCTAACCTATATGTACACTGAAATTAGGAGAAAATCATGAAATTCTGTTTTTATGCAATGTTTAAACTGTTGGTATATTGTTCTTATTACTCTTATTGTTCTGATTGATCTCTTTCACTTTCTGTATTAACTTCCATTTTTCTCAGTCAGAACTTTCAGACCATTAACTACTCTACGGACGATAGATTAAGAGGTCAAACCAAGACTATGTGTAGTGGGCGTTGCCATACACCATTACGTGGTAGTTAGTGAGGGGCGCCATTGAAGGGGGCGTTGCTCATGTAATGAGAGAGAGAGAGAGAAGGTTCAGGATACGGTTCGTTAACAAACACTAGATCTGCGTTAATCTGGTTTAATGTTCGGAATCTGTTAAACCGAATCGTAATCGTGTACGCATATGTAAATATAATCGTTTCCTATCTTATTACAAATCAAACGTTATCCGGACAGAGTTTCGACGCTAATTGACTCCTTTATAAAAGCTCTCCTCGAAGTCGATCTCGGTTTTATGTGAGAGTTGTCTCCTCGAGCGCAGGAAGCATGACTATTTATAGAAGAGGTTGTCCATGCGCATGACTGCAATGCGCATCACTCCTGCGCATGTTTCTTCACGTAGGACTCCTACGTTTCATAATATGAGCACATGACTAATGTTTGTTATATGTTGACATTATGTAATGTATCATATGCTAGGTTTCGTTAGGACTCACTATATGATGTGCATCATACATTCATATGATGTTCATCATGTATATCTCATATGATGTCATCATGAAGTATGATGACATCATACCCAATCTCCAATAGTATGGTACCGAGTCCTAGCAAAACCTCTATCCGGATACACACACTTACAAACTCAAGACTATTACACCTTATATGCGTATGAGATTTCTAGAGTATGGACATAAACTGCACTAACAGACAAAGAGAAAGAGATATCTTTAATTTTTTAACAAATCAAACAATTGCACATCACACCCCTTTTTTATTTCCTTTTTACTTCATTTAATTTGTTATAGAATATCTAGGAATTTATATTAAAAAAAAAACACTTATTTAAGATATGTTTTAGTCATCTAGAAGATAAGCTAAGGAAACTTCAACTCATATGACTAGTCAACTACAGCAGCAGTATGGAGTTGACTGCCTTAATGGTAAATATGCCATTTAGATTATGAAACATGTATCTTCAAGGCTATTGTGTATTCACTAATAATCAGTGATGAGGGCACCATGGATCTGTTATCTTTTTCCCTTGTTTCTCATCTTAAATTGCTACTCAACTGGTGCCCAGCCGCCTATCGATTACCCAACTGCAAGTCTTTCCACAACATGGACCAATAATGAATCTTTAACCCACTCTGCTGATTTTAGAGATGGCTCAAGGGTCCGAGCCATCCTCCTTAGCGGATCATTAGGGCCCATATTCGCATGTGGTTTCTACTGCAACGGAAACTGCACCTCTTACCTCTTCTCTATCTTCATTGTTCAAACCAACAGTGCAAGTGGTACCATTCAACAGATGGGGTTCCCTCAAGTGGTTTGGTCAGCAAATCGAGACCATCCGGTTAGTGATGGTGCAATACTGACTCTCACTTCAGCTGGAGAATTAGCCCTGCATGAAGTTAATGGAAGCACAGTTTGGACTACCAACACTACTGGGAAATCTGTTGCTGGTTTAAACTTAACTGATGATGGAAACCTAGTGCTGTTTGACATCAATAGGTCAGTGGTTTGGCAATCTTTTGATTACCCAACCGACTGTTTGCTACCGGGGCAAACACTGCGTCAAGGACAACAACTGATACCTAGTGTTTCGTTTACCAACTGGACGGCCCAAAAAGGTTTGTTTTCTCTTCAAGTCACAGAAAAAGGTTTGTTTGCTTATGTTGGATCAAACCCACCTCAAGCCTATTATAGTAAGCCAGTCTCTGGCAACAATGCAAATAAAGGAAGAGGATATGTTAGGTTCTTGAATGGTAGTTTGTCTTTATTCATTCTTTATGATGATCTAAGTATCCCTGATGGCAAGATTACCATGCCTAAAGCATCATCGTCCCAGTATATGAAACTGATGCCGGATGGGCATCTTCAAGTGTTTGAATGGAAAGCAGATACATGGTCAGTGGTGGCTGATCCATTTAACAGTTATCTTGAGAAGTGTAAAAATCCTTTGGCTTGTGGAAGAAATGCCCTTTGCTCAGGTGATCTAGAGTGTAGCTGCCTAACAAGGGACTTCATAGAAGAGGACGATACGGATCGGAGCCAGGGTTGCTCTGAGTTTATTCCTCTCCCATGTAATGCCACGCAGGATCCAACTTGGGATAAAATTGAGAACGTTGCATACTTCAACATTATTGCAGACATGGAGAAGGTGGACATAGAGACTTGCAAGCAAGCATGTTTCAAAAACTGCTCATGCAAAGCAGCTATTTTTCGGTATGGTTCAAATGCTTCAAGTGGGGATTGTTATCTATGTTGATTAGTCAGTTCTGTTTTCGTATCCATAATTCTGGGATTGAAACTTGGAAAACAGAATTTTTCTTTGAAAATCTTATGAACAATCAAAGTTTCGAAATCACTGTTTTTCGAAATATGGATTAATTATATGTTTCATGTTTTAACCGAAGTTTGGGTTAAAATTAGTTGGATTATGTTTATGACCGAAATCTGTTTTAGAAAACCTTAAAAAAATTCAGGTTTCGGGTTCCAGAATCATGTTTTATGTCTTTAGGGTTCATAATGTTCTTAGTTAAAATTCGAAATTTCCTATAAGTTTTGGAATATGATTTGATTTGTTAAATGTTTCCCTAATTTTGATCTAATTTGTCTATTAAGTTTATTTCGAAATCTGTTATAAGGATAAGCAGATATTTATTTCGAAATTTTATGATAAAATAGATCAATGTTATAATAGGAAACTATATAACAATTCATAATTTTCGAATTTTAGTTATGTTATCACAACAAACAGCAACTTATCGCATAAGATTAGATCTCATAAGGAATAATCTGATCGCATAAGATAATCGCACAAGATCAGATTACATAAGAGATGATCTAATCGCACAAGACATAATGGATCGCACAAGGCCTTATGGATCACACAAGTTACTTGGGCCTAACGGATCGCACAAGTCACTTGGGCCTAACGGATCGCACAAGTCACTTGGGTCTTATGGATAGCACAAGTCACTTGGGCCTTATGGATCGCACAAGTCTTTGGGCCTTACCGATCGCACAAGTCTTTGTGCATTACTGATCGCACAAGACTCGTGAAACGCACAATGCATTACTGATCGCACAAGACCTTTTAAGTTGTTTAATGTGACCTAAAAATTTTTTCGGGGCTCCCGCCCCGAACCCCGGTTGGTTCAGTTCTGTTTGAATATAATGGAAAACATGAAAACATACCTTTGGTTGCATCAGCACAGGTTAGCAGAGAATCCAGCAATGGAGACGCAGCCATTAAGGTTGACATGATTGTCATCTTGGTCTGGTTCCTCCTTAGGGTGCTGACTGATGATGGTGGCTAAGAAAAACCGATAAGGGAATCGGTATGGAGATGGAGGTCGAAATTGATGTTATGTGTTATTAGGGTTGTGTCTAATGTGTAACTGTCTAACCCTTTAACCTCCACATAATTCTCCTTATATAAGCACCCAGGAGGAAACCCTAATTAGTTAATAAGGGTAATATGGTCCATCAACAATTACCAACTAATTTAAATAATAGGATTGTTATATATTTTGATCTATATAATGTAAATGATTATATGGCTACTAGATTAAATATTAATACATAATATATTTAATCTTACAATCTACCTTTTGAGCTCTTCACATTGATGAAAGTTGATCCAGATGTTACTTATCTTAATGCTTCAGCTTTCATAAAAGTGCAAGGACCATCTCGTTACCCTTATAAGATTCAATCAACTGTTCCATCAACTGTAGGAGTTGTAATGATTTCCGCAGTGGTATTGTATATGCTAGGTCTTATTTACATACTCTGCAAGGGAAGCCAGGCTACTCAAATGGAGGAAGCGTCTATAGGCGAGGTACCAGGAATGCCCAATCGGTTTCCCTATGAAGAATTGAAAACCGCCACAGAGAATTTCAACAAAAAGCTCGGTGAAGGAGGATTCGGTGCAGTTTTCGAAGGGACTCTTGAAGACGATTCCAAGATTGCAGTAAAATGTCTTGAGGGTCTTGGGCAGGTTAACAAATCATTCCTAGCTGAGGTTCAAACCATTGGAAGCATTCATCATGTAAATCTGGTCAGACTCAGAGGATTCTCTGCTTGGAAATCACAACGGTTTCTCGTGTATGAATTCATGAGTAACGGATCATTAGATCGGTGGATTTACCATGGGGTCCGAGAGCATATACTAGAATGGGAATACAGAAAGAAAATCATTCTAGATGTAGCCAAGGGTCTAACATATCTTCATGAAGATTGTAGGCAAAAAATCATCCACCTAGATATCAAACCTCAAAACATATTGCTGGACAGTGATTTCAATGCCAAAGTATCAGATTTCGGGTTGTCGAAGCTCATCGACAGAAATCAAAGCCAGGTGATGACTACAATGAGAGGAACCCCGGGATATCTGGCTCCAGAATGGTTGAGCTCAGTTATTACTGAAAAAGTGGATGTATACGGCTTTGGGATCATTCTCCTAGAGATGCTGTGTGGGAGGAAGAAATTTGACAAATCTCAGCCTGAAGAAAGCCAGCACTTACTTGATGTGCTTCAAAAATGTTGGGAAGAGGGGACTCTGAAAGATATGGTTGACAAGTACAGTGAAGATATGGAGACACACATTTCAGAAGTTGTGGAGATGATGAAAGTGGCTTCGTGGTGTTTACAATATGATTATACGAAAAGGCCTTCAATGTCGATGGTGGTTAAGGTGTTAGAAGGCGTAATGGAAGTCGAATCTAGGTTGGATTACAACTTCACAGATCCTAGAATGCAAAACGGAGCAGTTGAAGAAGAGAAAGATATGACACCATTGATGGCTTCTGTTCTGTCTGCTCCTAGGTGAGCAAGGATCATGTGGATGACATTCTTAAAGTTTCATGGTTCTTTTATAGTATGTTCTTTCTTAAACTTGTGAATATGATTTTGATGCAAAAACCGGCAGAATAAAATGTAATACCAATTGCAGGGAAAGATTTATGGCTCAGTGACACTTTTAGAGGCTGAGTTTTTCAGCCTATTTCTTCATGACAAGGAACACAACTTTAAAATTCTATAAAGTTGATAATGGTAATATTATCTGATACTAGCCAAACGATGCCACACACACACACACACACAGTGATTAAGTCCACTTATATAGAAATAGATGATGGGCTATGGATCATTATATGTCGAGTACAAACCAGTTGGGTCAAACCCAATTACGGGTATCATCTACATATAGTGGTGCACAAAAAACCCAAACCCGGACCCGGAACCGGGTATTATAAAAGCCAGGTTTTCTATACCCGAACCCGAACCTACCCATAGGGTAGGGACCGGGTATTCATATCTGATCTAAAACCCACACCCGGAACCGGGTTTTTTTATACCTAGTTTATACCCGAAACCCGGTTTTATAAATACCCGGAAACGGTTTTTATAAATACCCGGAATCGGGTTTTTTTATACCCGGTTATATGACATTTGTTACTGTACAACAACCTTTGAAGACATTTAAAAGAAACAGAGAGTGGTTGAAGAGGTTTGGTGTTATTATTTACTCAGAAACACAGCTTCAGAAGGGAGTAGTTGTGCTCCAATTAATTACATTTGGTCAATCCCCAACCATATCTCATCGGGTATTCATCGGGTAGGGTTCGGGTATGCATCAGGTTGGGAAAAAACCCGCACCGGGTATTAAAAACCCGCACCGGGTATTAAAAACCCGACCGGGTATTAATGCTTCTTTATATGTTTTAGTGGATGGTGCCTATTGAAATTTTAAGGACATTTCTAAATTCAAATTTGATAGTGCTAGATCGAAGGAATCAACAGGACCCGGAACCGGGTATTAAAAATCCCGATTTGTGCGTAATCCGTAAGAGTGAAAAATCAACAGGACCTAACCTCTGACTATGGAAACACTCAAACACAGCAGCTAGTACCAAACTCATGTTCTTCACTTGCCCATGCCCTAAAATACTATGGATTTATGGTTTTGAGCATTTGCACTGATTCATTAAATTAGTTATTATTAAACCTCTCCAATAACCACCAAAGAACCATAGTCCGGTAACAATGCATGCAAACTCCTTCCATCTAAAACCGTATCTAGCAACAACTTGAAACACATAAAAACGTCTCCTGTCACCCCTTGACCCACCTACGTGGCTACATCAATTACCCGCATCAAATGCACATGCGTCAAGTCTCTTAAGTGAGTTACTAAACCTCTCCGATCACCATTCCTCTAGAGGGATCGAATCAAAAGATCGCATTGGATGGCAAACTTTCAGTTTTGGACCACGGTTAGGTTCCAAAACCAACCCATTCACATAGTGTATAGCTTTAATTAACACAAGACACTCAAAATGAGTGGTTGTACTATAAAACTATAATTAGCACAATATATCCCTAACTTCTCATGACCTATAACCTCATATGCACAATACACGTTTGTGCAATTAACTCGTTTAAACTTCCGACTCCACACACTATATGGTTTCATTTATGAAATAATAACAATGTAACAAAAAGAATCATACATAAGCCGCTTTGACCACATAAAATGATTTCGATTCCTGATTTACCTACAACACTCCTTAAACAGATGGTGGTTCTTTCACACAATCCAAGGCATCCGAAAGAAGCTTCTCATTGGCGGGTTTTAAACCCTTCTTCAACCACCGATTCACAAGAGCCAGTTCAATTTTTCGCACCTGTAAACAACCAATTGCAATGGTTTATGCATCCATAGATCAAACATGCATAAATGTGGTGCCAGTAGGTAAGATCAAAGCGTTTGCAGCTGAACTGGGACCGAGTACCACTTGTTGCATATAATGTAACAAAAGGTACTCTCAAAACACTTAAAATTTCATATAGCCCATTTCATTATATATATAACTCAGAATATGACCATTATAATCTTCTCCTTACAGTTCAAACTAGGGGTGTGCACGGTTCCGTTCGGTTCGGTTATTAGCCTTAACCGAAGTTATCGGTTAATCGGTTCGGTTTATTCGGTTAATTTGTCGGTTTTCGGTTCGGTTAATAACCAAACCAAACTTGGGCTAAAATTTTTACTTAGAAATACATGGAATGGAGGTATAAATACATGAAATGGTAGTATACATACATAAAATTGAGGTGTAAATATAAGAACTGGATGTATAAATATATGAAATGGAGGTATAAAACATAAAGTACATGAAATAGAGGTATAAAGCTAGTTATATATAAAAATATGAATGGTTCGGTTAATTTCGGCTAACCGAGGATACAAAAAATAACTGATTCGATCTTCCGTTGATTCGATTTCGGTTTCGGTTGAACCTGTTCGGTTTCGGTTAACGGTTCGGTTTTTGCTCACCCCTAGTTCAAACTCTCATAACCTAAATCCTTATACAAGAGAAGGGTATTTATGTCGAGAAAAAAAATTGAAAACACGTATATGGGAAAACAAACCTGCTTAACAGTGAATGGTTCTTCTGCGAGACTCAGTGGTGCAGTTAATATAGTAAGAAACCCGTTTCTGTTTCCATAAACAATGTCTGTGAAGGGACGATCCCCCACCTGAAAGAAGAAGTATTGATTTACTGATTTATTTAAACTTTAATAAACAACAAACTGAATTTTCAAAGGAGTAATTGGTACCATTATGAGCTTTGAACAATCACATCCAAAGTGTCTTTCAATTTCTTCAGCTGAACCGGCTGGCTTCTTCACCTCTACGGTAAACAAACAAACGCACAAATTATGCCAACATTTGCGGGTATTTATAGATTAGCTTCGGACTTTTATAATTCACATTTTCGTATAGAAATACATTAGTTTCCGGTTGCAAAAAAAAAATAAGAAACTAAAAAATTAAAATTAAAAAATAAAACTGATATAAGTTACACACAACCTAATAACACACATAAGGTTTAAATAGAAACAATAAAATTATATAATATGATGTTCTTACATGAAAGTAAATTTGAAGTTCGAATGTATACATAAGAAGAATGCTCTAACAGAACAGAGGATGTCTTCTTTTTAAACTATGTTTATCTATTGTGAAATATACGTTCCTGATGCAAGTAAGTAACTGTTTATTCAATATTATATCAAAATTGAGTTTATAAAAGTTATGTTTTATTATTACTTTAAATGTGAAATAAATACTCTAGAAATTTTCTTAATGCCCCAATGGCCTAAACTTTATGATTGGTACTTATTTTTAATAGGCTGGACGGCTGGAGAACTGATATTAATCATTCCCAATTAATTTAAATCATAAAGGTCACAGTTCTAAATGACAAGGAGCCCGTACACTTTATGGACGTTTACAAAATAACTCACGGGCTTTCACGTCAGAACCAAACATTGAATCAAAAAAGAAAAAATAATGACAAATAAAACCTACAGACTTACCATATGCATTTAAACACTTACCATGGACCCTATGCAGGGAGTGTTTTTGTAAAAAAACCTACATTTAAACACATACCACGGACCCTATGCAGGGGGTGTTTTTGTATTAAGTTACTTTCAATTTTCAAACTTTTAGTATATTTTAATGCTAGGCTGCACATTAAAAGCTCGCTTTTTTACTTTTCCCCTATTGCAAAATGCCCCTTAGCTTTTAGAACTCACATAAAAAAAACCCAGAAATAATATCAAAAATCCAAAAATAGTACAACCTCTAACCATAGGCCCAGATCCTGTAAAGGCTGTAATTTTAAAGCTCACAAGCAGCATTTGTCAAGCCTACATTCAAATAAGCCCTAAGAGGAGCCGAGGAGGCGATTAGGTGTGATCATCGGCCAAATAAAATCTTTCTTGTGCTTTCCCAAATCATAACCTAAAGCCCCAACCCCCAAGTCAGTAAGTCGTAACACAAATTAAGTTTTAGCAAAGTCATATTGTACCCTTATTGAGATTGACATACACATATAGAGGGTGTTTGGGATTACGTTTTGAAGTGATTATTTGATTATTTCGTTTGAAAAACATAAATAATCTAAAAAAGTGTTTGGATGAAAAAGTGATTATCTGCCTCCAAAACGCAGTTTTGAAAACGCAAAATCTATTTTGAAAATGCAACACCAAACACCCCCATAGTATAATTCTAATTGGCTAAGACTAAAACACCAATATAACCTTATACTAAGTTTATATTAATGACCCTACTAGGTAACAAACTATCAAATTCATCTCCTAGCACAACTACTTATTAAGACCAATTAATTACAAAATCAACAATACTAAAAACACAAGTTTCACATTCTTTACCATTTATTCATAACAAATTGTTATGTCCTCCGCTAATTTTGTGTAAGTGACAAAATCCAAGATACATGTGGTCTTAAATTTTAACTTCAAAAAACCAATGAAAATTTCTAGCAACTGGATCATATCATCATAAAACCGAAAGAGATCGATTTAGCAACTTACTATGTCTAATAACTCGAATCCCAATCACAAACTCAAGAGCCCTAGCTTTCCTGCCATCAGGGTCATACTCCTGCAGCCCTAATCCACAACAAAAAACACATCAAACATCAACACAAAACACACAAATCCATCAACACACTCAAACTCAAATTACCAGCAGAGTTACTAAACACCGCAATGTTGTTCCCGAAAACCGCTTTACAAGACTCAACAGACGGCGCTATCGGGCCCCACAACGCCAACGAGTAAGGAACCGTAAGAGTATTATCCTTATCAAACACAACACCTTCAAACCCCTTTCTTTTCAAAGCAGCCCAATCAATATACCTCACATCCGGAACCGAAACATGAGGGATCACCCAATGCTTGTTTCTAGTAATCACCGAAACCGAAAACATCAGCCCCTCAACATTAATCCTCTGCCCAACAGCCGCTTTCAAGTCTGCCCACCACATGTTTGATAAAATGCCCCAACGAGATTCGCCCCTGTTTCGGTCTAAATCTTGTTCAATTTTGTTCAGATAGATTGGGGAGTTGTGAAATGGGTTGAATTCGGCATCGTAATCGTCGTCAGGTGGTTGATTTTGGTTGGTGTTTTGGTGTTTGTCTATGGCGGAAAGTGAGTGAAAGATTCCAGTGGAGAAATGAGATGGGTTTATTCTCTTGTTGGGGTGACGATGATTGTGAAGAAGGTGGTGGTGATGGGGACGATGTGATGAGTGAAGAAGCTTGATTTTGATTGGGTTAGTGAGAGAACAAGAATGGGAGATTTGATGTGGGGGAGACAAGGTGTTGAGCATTTTATGAGGTTATTGTATACCATGAGAAGAAAAAGAAAGAAATCATTTTTCTATTGTAAACTAAACCCCAAGTGTTTGGAAAACGAGAAGAACCCATGTGGTTTTGTGGTCACTAGTAGTGTAGAATATGTTTGGCTTTGATTTGATTTGAAATTAATGACATAATTCGGGTTTTATTTGGTTATTGTGTTTTTATGTTTGGATGGCTAGTTTTGTTTTTTGTTTTTTTTTTTATGATATTCATAGTGCATGCTAAGTGTGTTATAACGTAGTTTGTTGTGAATTCGCTCTCAAAACATGTAATGTTTCAGTACACACGATTCAGGTAACAACTCTCAGTACACGATTCAGGTAGGGTTGTCTTACTGTAATATATTTTGGACTTCACAAAATGTTTTTTTATTAACTCTTTATGTGTGTAGTTCCTTAGTTTATCTTGTTATCCCTAACTCATTTCTTCCCTTATGCTGTTTGATTACATCTGTCTAGTGTTTCCTCTACATTATCGGAGGTTATAGGAGGAGTGTTGATTGGACATGTTGAGCTATGAACAATGGATGTCTAATATCATAGGGAGTTCAAGCAAATTGGAACTTTGAAAACTTGGTTGTTTTTTTTGACAGGTCGTCATCACATGTTTATCCATGAGGTGCATTGTCAATGGCGGATCTAGGATTCACGCCAAGCAGGAACGTTTTATAAGAAAAGCGGTAACAAAATCGAAAAAACGTCAAATTTTTTCAAAATTTACACTAAAAACGTCAAATTTTTCCCCGCCAAGCGGTAGCGGGCGCTCCCCCTTGTGTCCACATAGGTCCGCCCCTGTGCATTGTATGTTGTGACTAAGGTTTCAAATAGGGCTGACAATTTTGACACGAACACGATAACACGACACGAACCTACACGAAGTTAACAGGTTTCGTGTTTGACCTTAACAGGTTTCGTGTCATAACAGGTCGACACGATAAGACCTGTTTAAATTTAGTGTCTAAACAGGTTAAAACCCGTTAACCTGTTAAGACTCGTTAATGACATGATAAGAATTTTAATTAAAAAAATATATTAGGTAATTATGTATGTCATGTGAGAAGCGGGGTGGGTATAATCCTAATTTTGAATTTCATATTTTCATTCTTCAATTCAGGCTCCAAACTCAAAACCCTAAAAAACTCTCGGCAGCCGTCGACAACCATCCACGACGACAACCATCGCCGTCCTGTTCTTTTCACGGTAACCCTCGCCCTTCTGGTTCATCTGTTTATTCTGTTCTGTTCAAGTGTTCATCATTCAACATCGACGACAACCATTTCCGTTCTGTTCTTTTCTCTTGATTTTTTATGTTTTTTTTTGCATGGTATTCTTTTAATATTATTATGTATATTTGTTTGTACTTTGTAGGTTCGAACCAAGTTAGTGTAGATGAGCTCACAGAAGATATAATGTCGCTTGACATTAGCCGTGAATCAGATGCTTCAAATTCCGTGAACAATCCTAAGGTATCCACTCCAAATGCTTCAAGTAGTGTTGCTTGTTAAAAATCCGAGAACATCTCAAGGTACCCACTTCAAATGTTTCTAGAAATGTTGCTTGATAAAACTATATGAATGAGTTTATGTCAAATTGTCCATACCTAATATGACTGTAACTATTTGTGTGTAGGTTTGAATATTTGGAATTGAAGATCTTGAGAAAGAAAGGCATATGGGAACTTGAATTTTGAAACTATTTGGATGTTATGATTAGACTTTTATGGATTTCGTTCATTATGTGTTTATGCGTTTTTTATGACTTTTGTGAACCTTTGACGACTAAATTTTCATTAAACAGGTTCCTTAATTGCTAATTTCAAATATGGAATAATAGGTCATGTTCGTGTCTTAACAGGTCGTGTTCGGGTCTTAACAGGTCGTGTTTGTGGCTTAAACAGGTCATATGATATGTTGGCAACATTTTCGTGTCTTAACAGGTCATATCGTGTAACCTGTTTATTAACAGGTTCGTGTTTGGAAAATCTGACACGATAAGATTTCGTGTCGTGTTCGTGTTTACAGGTTTCGTGTTCGTGTCTTATCGTGTTCGTGTCTTAACAGATCGGGTTGACCCGATATGCCAGCCCTAGTTTCAAATGGAAAAGCTTAATGCATGTTGCATTTTGTTAATTACATATACTAGGTTAGTTCCCCGTGTGTTACACGGGTTGAACAATTTAAACTATATAATAAATATTTTTGTAAATGCAAACCAAAGATGTAGACATTTATATACTAAATTGACATAAATGAGTTAATATAAAGAGAATGTATATATGTTACTATTATAAAATTCATCAAAGAAACATGTAACTAAATTGTCGTTGAAAATAATACAAAAATAAATATATTATATTATATAATATTTATTATTGTATTTACGTATTACATTATATTTAATGAGGAATAGAAAGTTACAATTATAATTCACACATTACCGAAAATTATTTGAATCCAAAAAATATTCACATAATTATTAGATTTTTAGCTTGATTTTAGCGACGTATTGCAACATTTTGTTTTATATATATTTAAAGTTAAATAGTAATAAATTATGAAAATAATATGTTGAGTAAAGTATATGGATGATCCATGTGATTTATCAAAATTTTGAATTTAATCCCTAATTTTCCAAAAATAAACGAACACTATAGGTGGTTAGTAATGACAATCAAGTTATATATTTATAGTTATAATAATATGACAGACAAATTAAGGACTTAAGTACGAACAATCAAGTTATATATTTAATTTAATTTAATAATAATAATATAACAAAACAAATATTGAACTTAACTATATACACAATTTCTTAAAATAAACTAATATACAATAATAAAAATCCACATAATAAATAAATGAGATATTTGAGCTTTTATCAAACGAAATTTTAAAGTTATCGTTTAGATATTTTAATAAACGAAATTTTAAAAGTTATCGAATGTTTCGATAATAAATAATTATGAATTTTTTTCTAGAAGAGATTAATTTAAAATTAAAATTAAACTAAATAATAATTATCTATAAGAGATTAAACTAAATAATATTTAATAGAAGAGTTATCTATAATTAATTAGAAGAAATTAAAGTAAATAATAATTATCTATAAGATAGATGGCCTAATATGATGACAAGTGTCCCAAAAATGGTTTCTTTTATTATATAGTATAGATTAGTGTTATATTACTAGGGTTTATTTATATATGATTCATGGTTCAAAATAAACTTTTATAATTTTCCTCTCATGTATATATTAAAGGTCTTGATATAAACCCTAGTCGTCAAGCTTTTGGATGACCTACCTAATGATTGACTTGTAGGTTTCATATCATGTTTTGGCTCGTTACTCAGCTAGACCCCACCCATTTTGCTAAGCTTAGATATGACTTTGCCATTTTATAGCACAACCGTCTTAGTCATCCAAGCGCACGAGTTTAGATATTTAATTCGCAATTGTATCATTCCATGTAATAAAAATCGATCTTTATCGGTTACTCATTCATGTCAATTATCAAACAGCAAACGCTTGCCATTCTATGAATCATAGTCTTTTACTTTTGCTTCTTTTTTATATTATTCATTGTGACCTATGGACGCCACCCGTCTTAAGCAACATCGGATACAAATATTACATGGTCTTATTAGATAATCACACTCAATTCGTCTGGGTGTATCCGTTGAAGTATAAATCTGACACCTTCCCTACCTTTGTCAAAGTTTATAAATTGATTAATACACAATTCCATCGCAACATTAAGGCCTTTCAATACGATCTAGGAGGAGAATTTGATAACAACTACTTTCACAACTTTGTCGCCTCAAAAGGCTTATTCTTTCATTTTTCATGTCCTCACGCCTCACCTCAAAATGGCAAAGCCGAGAGAATGATACGTCGTTTAAATAACATTATACGTTCTCTCTTGTTTCATGCCCACCTCCCTCCTAAATTTTGGGTCAAAGCATTATACATAAGCGCTTATCTACACAATATTTTACCTATTAAACTTTGAATTTTAAAAGCCCCACGTTCATCCTCTATGGGTGTGAACCAACATACGATCACCTATGGGCGTTTGGGTGTGTGTTACCCAAACCTTCCAGCAACCCAACTTCACAAATTGCAACCCCGTTTGGTTCGATATGTGTTCCTTGGTTACCTACCCAACTTTCGCGGGTATCGATTTCTTGAGCTATCAACTGAAAAGTATTGATCTCAAGACATGTCATCTTTGATGAACTCATTTCCCTTTTGCTCATCCTATCAACCGCAAAAGAGGAAAATGCAAGTCTTAAATTTTATCTTTTATGAAAACTGGAAGCGGCTTCCTTGATCTAGTTATCGACATTCCCTCAACCTTGCCATAACATATAGATAGATTGGTCTAGAAATATGTCCATAATGAATCAACTAATGCCTTTCGACTAGTAAATGATATGCAATGACAAGATTGGTTTGAGGCCATCTTGATTTTATTATCTTTTATAACTTAATTAATTAGTGCTTGCATCTCCGGCTTACAATAGGGATCACGTTTCGAGATCTTTAGTTAACTACTGAAGCAATTTAAACATCAAATTAATTAAGTTATAGAATAAGCAACCGGTTATTTTCTATTTCACCGAATTACCCTATCCCCCCCCCCCCCCCGCACCCCAATTAATTTACCTTATTAACTTTTACACCCCAATTTGATTTGGTGCATTACCAGAAGCCTTCCGAAAGGATCTCGATGTAATATCAGAAGCCTTTTATTACCTAAAGATCTAGTTTGATACCGGAAACCTGTCACCCGAATCTGGTTCAATACCAGAAAACTCTAGTAAGATCTGGTTAAATACCAGAAGCTTACATCGGGTCTGATTAAGGGTACCAGAAACCGTGCGCACACCTTAGTCAACTTAAGTTAAGTTAAATTAATATCATAAAATTAAGTGGTTACGTTAATTTACTTTCAAAGAGGTCATGCATTCTGTCACAAAAGATAATAAACCAAGAATTAGTGAAAGATAAACACATTAAATAAGATAAAAATACTATATTAATAAGATTAACTAATCCAAGAGTATGAGAAAACATATATTACAACCATATGAAACATGCACTTTTACCAATGGCAATTACCACACTTCATGATTTTCAAGCTCTAGCTCAAGTGCGAGATGTGTGCAACAAAGTATCTCTCAACTATCATATATTACATACATTTAGTGAACTAATCTAACGCTGCCTTATTTTTAACATGGATGATCAAAGGTAGGATGTTGGGATACTAGGTTTGGAGATATCTCGGTCGGCATGAAGGCCTTCCTTAAGGATCAACCTCTCACTTCCAAGCAAAGGGGCCTTATGAAGCATCATGATCATGACATACTTGATAATTGATTAGCCAAGCTCTATGGATTATCCATACTTTCTCCAAGGGACTATAGTCTTTTGTGGGAGGACAAGCGTGCATGACACATTTTTTTTTCTTGCCCACCACCTAGTTCTGATTTTTTTTAATCTTCTAAAAGGCGGGCTAAGGTGGTAGGTAGGGCTGTGCAACGGTTCTGAACCGGACCCAACCGGAAACCGTTACATGATGAATATAAGAACCGAAACCGAACCATTTAGATACTTGTTCGGTTCAGAACCGGGTTAAATGGTTCTTGTGTAAACTATTCTTGCTAAAACCGGTTATAAATTAAATCTCAAAATTAACAATTAAATAAATAAAAAAAACAGTCAAACCATTTAGAAAAATATAACTAAGTTTCTTAGATGATTACGTTTATGTTACTTTGGTGAGCATGATAACTACATATTTGAGTTTTGGCTTTCAACCTTAAAATTAATGTTCTTTTTGCTGTAAATGTATATTTTCATTTTTTTTTCTTATGCAAATTTGATGTATGCTTGGAGATTGGGTTTTGGTTTAATCAATGGATTTTTTTTTTTTTTTTTTTTTGTTTCATGTTCAGCCTTGTTGTATTTAAGTGTTATACAAATAATTTGAAATATGTTTTGCAAATACTTGGCACTAGCTAGAATTTATGCAAAAGGTCATCCCCTGAATCACAAATAGTATATTTTTAAGTATGTTTACTCAGGATTCTTTTAGTGTGTATCCTACTTTATATATTAAATAAAGCACAATTACTTTATATATTAAAGGGTAAATTACTTTTTGAGTCTCTGTGTTTTATACGTGTTAACCGTTTGAGTCCAAAATTAAAATGTTTAACGCCCTGAGTCCCTATAACCATTTTTCTCAACCATTTGAGTCCAAATTTCTAACATCATCCACCAAGTCTGTTAACTATGAGGGTAATTTGGTCATTTACACACAAAGTACAAGTCTTATATGCACATGAGTACAAGAAACAAGTCTTTAATGCATTAACTTTTAATATATAATATATAATATATATATATATATATATATAAGAATAAATTACCTACCTTTCTCCAACCACCACCACCGTCTCTCTCTCTACCTTTCTCCAGCCACCACCAACAACCATCCCCAGCCACCACCCTCAACCACCAACAACTGCCCTAGCCACAAACAACATAACAGAACCGATACACACCCAAAAACTCAGACAAGAAAAGAATAAACACCCTACAAAGACCCAACCCCAACAGATAACAAACACTACCCAAACTCAATTCTTCCTCTGAACGCGACCTGTAAAAAATCCGACATCAACAAACACCCATCATCTCAAACTTTGACACAATTCAATTAAACCCAAAATCAGAAACTACTTGATCAAACAAAACCCTAATTCAATAAACTCCAACCCAAATCACAAAATTACATGAATTACATGAATAAATTGCAAAATTATACAAAAACAAACAGTTGGGGAACAATACGATACTTACGTTGTTTACCCATTGATGAAAGCTTGTGAACAAAACCGCTAGAAGGAAATACTGGGGAGATGATGAACAGGGTACCAAGAAACACCTAATTTTGAAGCAACAAAGGAATCAAGAACGAAAAACCCGAGAGTTTGAGGACGATTGATCCATGAAAGGGTCGATCTTTGGCAGCGTTAGGGTGTTGTGGTGGTGATGGTGTGGTGGTGGTGTTGATGGTGGACGAGTAGCGGTGGTGATGGTGTGGTGGTGGTGGTGACGGTGGAGGTGCAGTGGCGACGGTGGTGTTGATGGTGGAGGCATAGCAGTGGTGGGTGTTGTGGTGGTGACGGTGTAGTGGTGCTGGTGCTGGTGACGGTGGTGGTGCAATGGCGATGATGGTGTTGATGGTGTGGCGACGGTGGTGTTGATGGTGGAAGTGTGGTGGTGGGATGGAGGTGGTTTAGGTGTAGAGAGAGGGAGGGAGAGAAAGATAAGAGAGAGAAAGTTCTGGAGAAAGTGATTTGGTCATTAGAGTGTGAATCTGGAGAATATATATATATATGGGAATGCTAAAATGAGAACCACCTCGAGTTGTAAGAACCGTGAGAACTACACCGTAGGGGGCGCGGTGGACCAAATTTTTTTTTTCATAAACGTAGATGCATGTATAAAAACATTTGTAAAAAAAAATTCAAAAAAAAAAATGTCGTGTGTGTAGTTTTGAGAGCCACAAGTTTGTGTTTACGGGACCCGTAAATCTGGCCGGAAAATTTACGGGTCTCGTAAACACAAACTTGTGGTGCTCAAAACTACACCCACGACATTTTTTTTTGAATTTTTTTTTTCAAATGTTGTTTTTATACATGCATCTACGTTTCCGAAAAAAAAATTTGGTCCACCTCGCCCCGGATCAAAAAGTTCTCGCGGTTCTTACAACTCGAGGTGGTTCTCATTTTAGCGGATACTTATATATATATATATATATATATATATATATATATATATATATCTATATATATATATATATATATAGGGAGGGGCTCATGCGAGAACCACCCTTATTGTGAGAACCTTGAGAACCAATGTGAACACAACCTAAAATAGCTAAAAAGACCTAACCCCCACCCCCCCCCCCCCCCAAAAAAAACCCTAACCCCCCCCCCCCCCCAAGCTAAATGCTAAAAAAAAACCTAACCCCCCCCCCCCCCAAAAAAAAAAACCTAAACCCCCCTCCCCCACCCCCCAAAAACCTAAACCCCCCCCCCCCCCAAGCTAAAATGCTAAAAACTAAACCCCAAAAAAACCTAAAAAATCTAAAAAAAATAAAAAAAAAATCTAAATTTTTTTTTTGAATTTTTAATATTTTTTATGTTAAAATCGCTACTTTTAGAAGCAAAAAAAAATTTTTTTTTTTTAAAGTTTTAAATTTTTTTTTTTTTTTGCTTCGAAAAGTAGCGATTTTTTTATAAAAAATTCAAAAAAAAAAATTTGTGTGATTTTTATCTATTTTTAGGCATTTTTGGTGTGTTCACATTGGTTCTCGCGGTTCTCACAATAAGAGGTGGTTCTCGCATGATCTTCTCCCTATATATATATATATATATATATATATATATATATAATAAAATGGTTTTTAAGTAAAAGGGTAATTTGGTCATCTAACAAAAGTTAAAAGAATAATTCTAACAGTGTTAGAAATTTGGACTCAAATGGTTAAGAAAAGTGGTTATAGGGACTCAAGGCGTTAAACATTTTGATTTTGAACTCAAGTAGTTAAAACCCTCAAAACAAAGGGACTCAAAAAGTAATTTACCCTATATTAAATAAAGCATAATTTAATAACATAGTATCAACTGTTTGATCTAAACTCTAATACAGAGATAAAATAAAATAACAATATATGTTTAGAAAAAAAATACAGATTCAAATGGTTAACAAACAAATTAATACATATAGGATCATTCGTTTGCATATTAAATAGGATGCGAAATGGAATGAAAACTGAAGAAGGAATTATGGAATCCGATTGAATACAAAAGGAGGGAATAAAAACTTAGATGGTCGTAGTCGTATGAAGTTGAAAACCCCATTAAATAAATTGGGTTATAAATGTTTTAAATCCAAACCGGTTCTAGCGGTTCTTCAAACGGACCTGGTGGTTCCAAACCGAACCCCGTTTTCACCCAAATTTAAGAACCGGAACCTAAATACAACAATACAGTTGAGATCTAGCGGTTCCGGTTCCATGACTCTAGCAGTTCAGAACCATAAATTGCTCAACCTTAGCGGTAGGCACGACCGTGCACTATGTTATGCACGGGTGTGCTTTTTGGAAACTTCGTGTTTTTCGTACATTTTCATTGTTTTCTGCTTTTTTTTTTCTAATTTTGGAGAATCCTACAAAAACCGAAAAGGAACGATTTAGGTATATTTCTTTCGTAAATTGTGTGTGTGTGTGTGTATTGCTTTAGGGGCTACAGCTGTGTCTATTCCACTATGTTAGTTGGTTACCACTTATTCTGTGACTGGTGGATTCCTAGTGCTATATCTGTAGTTCGCATTGTTTGCTTGATGTTTGGTTTCCAGTCGGGGTCTTTTTGAAAGCAGCCTGATACGATTCCAACAGAGCCCAATAAACACAACTGGATCCTTAAATCAATTGCTAGCCCATACCCAGTCAAGGGCCCAGTCAAGAAAGCAGTTAATGAGAATTAGAGTTGGTGGGTAAATGTGTAGCTGAAGTTAGGAGCAGTTATCTCTATTTATGTTTATTAATATCTCTTGTTCTAGTTTTGAGAATTGTGAAAGTTTACGTTATCTTAATTAGGTATCTATACCTTTGTTCTTGTAGAAGCTTCTACGCCCACCACGGGGGTATGCCCAGCTCAGCACGGGGTGTGGTCAATGCTAAGATACGCAGAATCTTGCAAAATCTTGGTAGTACAGATACGCTTCTGCCCACGGGGTCGTGCCCAGCGAACACGGGCCATGTGGAGCCCAATGCTGACAAATGCAATTAATGAAGGAAGAGAAAGGGATGGCCACGGGGTCGTGGCCGGGCTTCTGTTCAGGCTATAAATAGGGGTGCTTGGCTCACTTCAAAGACATCCCTTGGAAAACCACCTCTCTCCCACTTTTCCACCACTCCACCACCACTACAATACCCACATCCACCACCGTTATCCATCATCCACCTTAGAGTGTGTGTAGTAGTCTCGGGATCCAAGATTGATAGTAAGAGTTCTTGTCAATCAAATGCCATGTTTGGCTGAGTCTCTTACATCACTTGGTGAATACAAGGCTTTAATGTATTACTTTTGATTTTTAATCTTTTCGCACTTTTTATTTGGTTTTGTATTAATGAATTTAATAACTAGTTTCTTATGTTGAAGGTGAAACTTCTTTATCATTTGTTCGTGGTGTCTTGGCATTACTTTACTATCTATATAAAGTAAAAGATTTACACCATTCATATCTCTACGGTCTATATAGAGATATGTTGTGTAACACCTCGAAAATTCATGTCCAAAAAATATATCGACACGTGTCACGGACTTTAAACATGTAAAGAATTGACTTTGAGGGACTAAAGTTGACGAACAAGGAATCTGTGTGTATAAAAGGATTCAGAGTGTCAACAATGAATAAATATACTTCACAATAGCCCCACATGATGTTTATACCCTTAAACGGATAAATCATGGATCATACAAAGCTAATTGTGAAAGAAACTAAGGAATTACAAACTACAGGGGTTAAATGCGTCAACATGTTTAAACTATACCTCTGAGTGACCTTTTTGCAAACCCGAAGCTTTGTAATGATTGATTATGCTCACTAGAATAAGTGATCAAAATTTCACAAGGTTCCGATAAAGTATGAGAAAGTTATGACAATATTCGTATACGAGGGGTTAAAAGCGTCAACGTTGAAATTTAAGACTTTTCGGTGATCGTATGAATAACCGGGGACTTAACAAAGTTGGTTTATGACTTGGAGTCCTTAAAAGTCAAGTTTGGGGGTTACAAGTGTAAGAAACCATGTTAAAATCAAGTTTGGGAGGACCAGGGGCCAAATATGTCAACTTTTAAAAGTTCTGGTGAGCTGGCCTGGTCCTTACTGTCGCAACCCCCGATCCCTGATCCCCAGGAATGGGCGGACGCGAGCTCAGAGTTTCGGTGGTATCAGGTTATTTAATCTCGCAGCGGAATTTACATCAGGACCGTAGTTAGGAAATGTTTATCAGAGTAAAACCACCATATTTGATATTAATAATAACATGGGCAAAACCCAAGTTTCTTATTACAATACTTTTATAGGGACAAACCCTATTTTATTGAATTTAAAACATCGTTTATTAGGTAACTTTTATAGCCACATTTTCCCCAAGCCTTTAGTGCTCTACAGCTGGCTTCCATTAATTGGTTGTTCACATTGTGTTACCTGTAACGCGTTTTAAAAACATTTGTCAGTCGGAAATACTGGTGAGTGAATCCCAGTTTAATCAAGAAACATTTTATTAATTAAAACAGTATTGAGAGCGATCACATTGTTTATGTCTACACAATTACTCATTCAGTATTTGCCACTCGACCGGATCTATGGCTATGGTCAAATTACCCATTGGCTAACTCGTTGTCCAATGATAATGTACTGTCGTTCCCGACTTACTACTCGCAAGTAGTAATAAATTTTGTATACAAAACCCCATAATACCGGCAGTAATTGAAGAACTACAAAGACTCAATCACCGCTTAATCGCATTGTAAAACATTTAAGGTTTTGTAAAATATTCCAAAAAGGTTAACAAAAAGAGGATAAACTCACATTGCTGTCTTAGGCTTTTCGTAAGGGTTTCCTGGATATAATCTATAATTTATACAAATGTACATTGGTTAGTATCATAACCCTTTGAAATTATTAATGATACCCTCCCCGAGACGGCATTCCAACAACTACGTCGGGCAGAACCACGACAGTTGTTACGGAACCCTAAATCAATCGGGCAGCGTATCTATTATGAAACTGGGGTTATAATACTTACAACGGAGCAGAACCTTGCTAATTAGGGGTATAATACCCAAATATTATGCCTAATACTTTCAGAATTCGAGATTGAGAAGTGTGAATGAGCGACAGAAACTGAAAACTGATGCCTGCTATTTATAGTTGTGAAATACGACTTTTAGGCGGCCCGCGTCAACACGCGGTCAACATATAGCTTAGCTGATTCGATATGTAGGTCCGCCACGATGATGACACGTGTCATCACCTGATGTCTCCGTGTTTCATGATCTGTCGCGGCCCGCGTCAACTTAGACGAGGTCTTACGCGGCCCGCTTGAACTAAAGAAGTCAGCGGAGTCAAAGTCTGGTCTTGATACGACCCGCGTGAGCTTGAGGTGGGATCTTACGCGACCCGCCTCAGCTTACTATTTCTTGTTTTTGATTTATTTTATAAACTATAACATAATTTAGGCTAAGTTTTCACATAAGGGGTGTAATATGAGACATATTGGAATATTTTAAGATATAATAGGGTATACAAAATATAATGAGGGTGTTGGTTTTACCGAGGGTTGTTACATTCTCCCCACCTTGTTTTAGAGCTCGTCCTCGAGATCTATTGAAACAAATGCGGGTATTTCTTTTGCATTTCTGATTCAAGCTCCCATGTGAATTCAGGTCCTCTTTTGGAGTCCCACTTCACTTTGACTAGAACTAGTCTCTTATGCTTGAGATTCTTGACTTTCTTGTCTTCAATTTGTAGAGGTCTTTCTACAAACTTGAGTTATTCATTTACCTCTATATCCTTAAGGGGTACTATCAATGATTCATCAGCTAAACACTTTTTAAGATTAGATATATGAAAAACATCATGTATTCCTGCCATTTCCTCTGGCAGTTGTAGCTGATAGGCTATAGGTCCTATTTTTCTAATAATCTTGAAAGGTCTAACATACCTGGGACTTAACTTTCCTCGTTTGATGAATCTTAGCACTCCTTTCCAAGGAGAGACTTTCAATAATACTTTATCTCCTACTTGAAATTCCAATGGTTTTCGCCTATTATTAGCATAACTTTTCTGTCTATCACGTGCTGCTTTCAGTCGTTCCTTGACTTGAATAATCTTGTCAGTTGTTTCTTGTACTATCTCAGGTCCAGATAGTTTTTTTCCCCAATTTCTGCCCAACAGACTGGGGTTCGACACTTTCGTCCATAAAGTGCTTCAAATGGCGCAGCATTGATACTTGTGTGATAACTATTATTATAAGAAAATTCTATTGAAGGTAAGTGATCGTCCCAATTACCTCCAAAATCAATTACACAAGCTCTAAGCATGTCCTCCATTGTCTGAATTGTCCTTTCACTTTGTCCATCCGTTTGAGGATGATAAGCTGTGCTTAGTTTTAACTTAGTTCCCATTGCCTTTTGGAAACTTGACCAAAAATGAGAGGTAAATCGACTATCCCTATCAGAAACAATTGATAAAGGAATACCATGTAAAGAAACAATTTCATTTACATACAGTTTAGATAATTGTTCCATACTAATTGTTTCCTTCATTGGTAGAAAATGAGCTGACTTGGTTAGCCTATCTACAATCACCCAGATTGTATCATTTCCTTTCCTTGTTTTGGGTAATTTAGTAACAAAATCCATTGTTATAAATTCCTATTTCCAAACTGGCATTTCTAATTGCTGTAACAAACCTGAGGGTTTCTAATGTTCAGCTTTAACTTGTAAACAAGTTAAACATTTAGAAACATAGGCTGCTATGTCCTTCTTCATTCCTATCCACCAGAAATTTTTCCTTAAATCCTGGTACATTTTATCATTTCCTGGGTCCATCGTGTATTTAGACTTATGGGCTTCTTCTAGTATACGATTATGTAGGTTTCCTAATTTAGGTATCCACATTCTCTTTTCATGGAATCTCCATATTCCATCTGTTCCTTGTTTTAATTCTTTTAGCATACCTTTTAATTTTTCAGAATCATCCTTAATTACTGATTCTTGTGCTTCTCTTATTTGATCATTTAAATCTACTTGCAGATTTAATTTAAGAGAACGTACCCTTTTTGGCTTTTCATGATATTTTCGACTTAAAGCATCTGCCACTATATTTTCTTTTCCTTCATGATACTGGATATCACAATCATAATCATTAAGAAATTCCATCCAACGTCTTTGCCTCATATTCAACTCTTTTTGCTTGAAGATATACCTTAAACTCTTATGATCAGTGAATATAGTAAACTTACTACCATAAAGGTAATGTCTCCAAATCTTAAGAGCAAAAATTATAGCTCCTAACTCTAAATCATGGGTTGAATAATTCTCTTCATGATTCTTAAGTTGTCTAGATGCATAAGCTATACCCTTTTGTCTTTGCATCAATACACATCCATAACCTAATTTAGAAGCATCACAATAGACTACAAAGTCTTCAGTTCCTTCTGGTAATGCTAATATGGGTGTATGGGTTAATCTTTGCTTAAGGATTCTAAATGCTTCTTCTTGTTTAAATCCCCATTCAAACTTAACAGATTTACAAGTTAACTTAGTTAAGGGAATGGCTATTCTAGAGAAATCTTTAATAAATCTTCTATAATAACCAGCCAATCCTAAGAAACTTCTAACCTCGGTTGGTGATTCAGGGGTTTTCCATTTGGTAATTGCCTCAATCTTTGTTGGATCTACATGAATTCCTTCATGATTGACTAGGTGTCCAAGGAATTGTACCTGTTCTATCCAAAACTCGCACTTTGAAAACTTAGCATAAAGCTTTTCCTTTCTTAATAAACTTAAGAGTGCGTGCAAATGTCTTGCATGATCCTCTTTACTCTTGGAGTAAATTAGAATATCATCTATGAAAACAATTATGAATTTATCCAAATATGGCTTACATATTCGGTTCATCATGTCCATAAATGCAGCTGGGGCATTGGTTAAACCAAATGGCATGACAGTAAATTCATAATGACCATACCTCGTTCTGAATGCGGTCTTAGGAATGTCCTCTTCCTGTACCTTTAATTGATGATATCCAGACCTTAAATCGATTTTAGAGAAAAATCGAGCTCCTTGCAGTTGATCAAACAGATCATCGATTCTTGGTAATGGATACCGATTCTTAATCGTAACTTTGTTTAATTCACGGTAATCAATGCACATACGCATTGATCCGTCCTTCTTTTTAACAAATAGTATCGGTGCTCCCCATGGCGATGAACTTGGCTGTATAAATCCTTTCTCCAACAATTCATCTAATTGTTTCTTTAGTTCTTGCATTTCAGCGGGTGCCAAACGATAAGGTGTTTTGGCAATCGGTGATGTTCCTGGTAGTAGGTGAATTCCGAATTCAACTTCTCTGTCTGGAGGTTGCCCTGGCAATTCTTCTGGGAAGATATCTGAAAATTGAGATACTACTGGAATGTCTTTTAGTTCTTTTCCTTTAGTGTTAGTGACTATAGAAATCAAATACACTATAGAACCTTTTCTTATACAACTTGCAGTTTTCATCACAGATATGAATTTTGTGAATCTAGAAGGCTTATCTCCTTTAATGGAGATCGTTTTACCTTTTGGTGAATTTACTTGAATTGACTTTTGATCACATAAGATATTGGCTTTATTGGCTATTAACCAATCCATTCATAAAACAACATCAAATCCTACCAAACTCATGGGATATAGGTTTGCTATAAATTTCTGATTTAAAATTTCTATGCTTGCTCCCTGCAAGACTTCAGAAATCCTAACGGTTTCTCCATTAGCTGTCTCTACTACGCATTCTTGTGGTAGTTTAGTTAATGACTGATTTAGAAATTTGCAAAACGATGTATTAATAAAACTTTGGTTTGCACTAGAGTCAAATAATACTTTAGCAAAAACATCATTAACTAAAAACGTACTAGCAATGACATCTGGAATCATCTTGGCTTCTTCTGCAGTCAAAACAAATGCTCTAGCATTTTTAGTATTCTTGTTATCTGGAGCTGGAGCTAATTTTGGACAATTTAGCTTGATATGACCTTGTTCTCCGCAATTGTAACATACCTTGCTGTTAGCTTTCTTCCTGCAGTTTTCTTCCTTGTGTCCCGATATTTTGCAAAAGTTACAATATATGGAGCATCTCCCTGAATGCTTTCTTTTGCAATACCTACAGTAGGGTGCAGAGGTAGAACCTATATTTTTCCCATGGTTAGAATTTCCAGAACGGAATTCTTGGGTCAATTTCTGGGTTAGGTTTCTCCTTTGATCCTCTTCTCTGGTACGGACTAACTTATCAGTCAAGGTATTGGCTAGTTCTACAGCTTCTTCTATTGTTTGAGGTCTAGCTGCCTTAACTACGTGTCTTATCTCCCCAATTAATCCTCAAATATAACGAGAGATTAATACTGGTTCTAGTGAAGCAAGAGTTGGCACTATCCTAGCATATTCGAAGAATAACTTTGTGTACCCCTTGCTATCCACACCAGTCATCCTAAGGTTTAGGAATTTGTTTGCTATCTGTTCTTTTTCATTTTGAGGGCAGAATTTCCTTTCTACCTTGTCCTTAAACTCTTCCCATTCCATATTATAGGTTCTATCACTTCCTTTTGTTTGGAGGATAGTGTTCCACCATTCTAGTGTTGCATTCTTAAATAGATTAGAAGCTAACAGTATCTTATCTTCTTCAGCACACTTGCTTATCCTTAAGACTGCCTCAGTTTTCTCTATCCAGCGTAAGGTTGCAATGGCCCCTTCATTGCCCGAGAATTCCATTGGTTTACAAGACCAAAATTCTTTATAAGAACAACCGTAAGGCACGGTTCTTCTTCTTTTGGGAATGGGCATTTGAAGTACAGGTCCATTGTTCACGTTGTTTTTTGGTTCACTTGGTCAGTTACTGCTATGCTTACTTTTATTATTCGCTTCTTGAATCGTTTGAATAATAAAAGGCATTGCATCTATAATTCCTTGTGCCACAATGTGTTGAACGACACTATTGTCCATTTGGTTTTCGTTGTTATGGATACTTGGATTCTCATTAACCACGTTAATGTTACTCTGGTTATCATTATTCAGATTTCCTTGATTTCCTTCGTCGGCCATCTGAATTTTAAACATTTACCCCATATTAATATCATAAATAATATTTTAATATAGTTAATCACATAACACATAATCTAGCCCAAAACCGTCGATCATTGCGACTATACTCTTTTTCATATACTATGCGTCTATTACACACTAGTACAGAAATAAAGATTACAATACCAACAGAAATAAAATAGTAATATGCATCCGTACACACATATCTTATTTTATTTTATTATATTATTATTATTACTACCGCTTCCTCCATTCTAACATTCATGGATATGGATTCATCCAAAAATCCATATTGCGCTCATCGTATTTCCATACGAGACGCTCTCCCACCTGACGCATCCTCTCACTGCTTTCTAAAATTTCCTACCCGAAAGTCCTAAGTTCTTGGACGTTTTCTGCACTCATTGGGGGTGCAGGTTCTAGGACTGGGTTTGGAATCTGGGGTGCATTTTCCTGATATGGGGGTGACAGTTCATGAAATTGGTAAGGATCCTCTAAAATTTCCCTAATATATTCATCTTGGTAATAGGGATCTAAAGGGTCCATACCTGGGTAGGCTTCTATGTTCTGTATGGGTGGATAATCTTGAATAGGGTAACGTTGCACAAAGTCCCTATTGGCATCCCACCAGGGGTCGTAATTCGGGTCTAGTGGGTTTGGTGCAGGCACCCTAGGGATTTCTTCTGGGTTAAAGTCATGCATCTCCACTTGGTTTTCCTGGTTTTCTATTTCCATGGGTTGTTCTAGGTTTTGTGGTTGTGGGGCTACTAGTTGTTCCAGACTTTGGTCAGCAGCAGTTGTAGCTAAAATATGGAAATTAGCTAGGCTTCTATTAAGCATATCCTGTGTATGATCATCGGTTCTACGCTTAGCAGCTGCTAGAACTCTTTGCTGTTGCAACTTTTGCATTCTCTTCCTATGAGCAAAAGCTTCCTTACTGAACCATCCTTGTTTCTTATTAGGGAATGGCTCTTCTGACTGAGCTCTAAAAGCAAACACTCCCTCTTCTTGGTCAGCAGAATACCCAGAAAGGGCAGGCTGTGATGAAGTACTTTCACTCTTAGGTGATTCAGACAACAGACGATTCATGTCTAATGGTCCTTGATCACTCATACTGTAAATTAGCAGATAGTCAAATAACACATAACAAATAAATACAGTTATGCATATACTTTCATAATTTATTTCCTAACAAAATTTAAAATTTAAGTGTCAGCAGAACACTTCTTTGGCTCAGACCAGTGGCTAGGCTCTGATACCACCTTCTGTCGCAACCCCCGATCCCTGATCCCCGGGAATGGGCGGACGCGAGCTCAGAGTTTTGGTGGTATCAGGTTATTTAATCTCGCAGCGGAATTTACATCAGGACCGTAGTTAGGAAATGTTTATCAGAGTAAAACCACCATATTTGATATTAATAATAACATGGGCAAAACCCAAGTTTCTTATTACAATACTTTTATAGGGACAAACCCTATTTTATTGAATTTAAAACATCGTTTATTAGGTAACTTTTATAGCCACATTTTCCCCAAGCCTTTAGTGCTCTACAGCTGGCTTCCATTAATTGGCTGTTCACATTGTGTTACCTGTAACGCGTTTTAAAAACATTTGTCAGTCGAAAATACTGGTGAGTGAATCCCAGTTTAATCAAGAAACATTTTATTAATTAAAACAGTATTGAGAGCGATCACATTGTTTATGTCTACACAATTACTCATTCAGTATTTGCCACTCGACCGGATCTATGGCTATTACCCATTGGCTAACTCGTTGTCCAATGATAATGTACTGTCGTTCCCGACTTACTACTCGCAAGTAGTAATAAATTTTGTATACAAAACCCCATAATACCGGTAATAATTGAAGAACTACAAAGACTCAATCACCGCTTAATCGCATTGTAAAACATTTAAGGTTTTGTAAAATATTCCAAAAAGGTTAACAAAAAGAGGATAAACTCACATTGCTGTCTTAGGCTTTTCGTAAGGGTTTCCTGGATATAATCTATAATTTATACAAATGTACATTGGTTAGTATCATAACCCTTTGAAATTATTAATGATACCCTCCCCGAGACGGCATTCCAACAACTACGTCGGGCAGAACCACGACAGTTGTTACGAAACCCTAAATCAATCGGGCAGCGTATCTATTATGAAACTGGGGTTATAATACTTACAACGGAGCAGAACCTTGCTAATTAGGGGTATAATACCCAAATATTATGCCTAATACTTTCAGAATTCGAGATTGAGAAGTGTGAATGAGCGATGGAAACTGAAAACTGATGCCTGCTATTTATAGTTGTGAAATACGACTTTTAGGCGGCCCGCGTAAGGTAAGGCTAAGCCTTACGCGGCCCGCGTCAACACGCGGTCAACATATAGCTTAGCTGATTTGATACGTAGGTCCGCCACGATGATGACACGTGTCATCACCTGATGTCTCCGCGTTTCATGATCTGTCGCGGCCCGCGTCAACTTAGACGAGGTCTTACGCGGCCCGCTTGAACTAAAGAAGTCAGCGGAGTCAAAGTCTGGTCTTGATACGGCCCGCGTGAGCTTGAGGTGGGATCTTACGCGGCCCGCCTCAGCTTACTATTTCTTGTTTTTGATTTATTTTATAAACTATAACATAATTTGGGCTCAGTTTTCACATAAGGGGTGTAATATGAGACATATTGGAATATTTTAAGATATAATAGGGTATACAAAATATAATGAGGGTGTTGGTTTTACCGAGGGTTGTTACACTTACAGACCGTATGCCTGGACCCTTACGGTCCGTAAGACATGCCCAGTAATAGAAACTTCACAGCTGCCTGTTCCAGCCGGTTACTGTAACACCCCAAAAACGGGTTTGGTAATCAAACCACGTTAATACTAAAAGACGGCTAAAGAACCGTTAGTGGTAAAATTAAGCCTGAAAATATTATGATTTATATAACTAAATCTAATATTTAATAAAAAGAGAAAAAGAATGCGTTTGGGAAATAAAGTTTATAGAAGGCCCGAGTTAACGGGACTTAAACTAAACTTAGTCATAGATTCCCAAAACCCACTAATTTAATTAGGAATGTTTAACCTAGTTAATAAGTGGGGAATATTGTTAGAAATAAGTAGGTTGTGCCCTACTTAATTAACTAACCAAATTAGAGGGGCCAATGTTGTTAAAAATGAAACTTATATTATTGGTTTTAATTAAAAACAAAACCAAACATCTCAATTGAGATGTCTGGTCGTACATGGGACGCAGGGGGGCAACCTGAGCTCCTCACCAAGCCCTAGTTCATCACATATTTCACAAAATTGAGGGCTCAAATCAAGCTGAAATAAAAAACCGAGCATAGATTATTGATCCTCATCACAAGAGGATTTCAAGGTATGTAAAATTTGATGAAAACTCTCAACTCGAAATTCTCATAAAATTGGGAAAATCTGAAATTCATAGTTGCATGTTTGCTTTATGATGATTTAGGAACAATATAGTGTCTAGGGAAAACCCTGGACAAATACAAGTTGAAATCATGTGAAATTTTAGTAAAATCCATGAACACCATTGTAGGTGATTAGTGGGTTATGTAGAACTTGATGAACGCTAGGATTTCAAATGTTGTTCTAGTGTAATTGGATAATTATGAAGCGATTTCTGATTTATTGATGTTAACCTTTATATAAAATAGACCGATTGACGTTAAATTTGGCTATATGACAAGTTGTGAACTTGAATATGAATCATGTAAATTTCTGCCCATAAGGTGTTTGTTAAAACGCCTAAGAGAAAGCTAAGATGTTAAGTTTCAAATAAAAACGCATATTCGAATGACATTGTGAAATATGCGTTATACGTCATGAATGGAGTTCTAAACACATTGTTGATTGAACTCTATAGACAAAGAAGTCGAGTTTTCAAGCGGGCAAACCGGAGTGGACATGCGCTTGAAGGGAACGCTTTAAAGGTACGCGACTTGTCGTCTCGTTACATTTATACAGACAAGCTTAGTTAAAATATGTTTAAAGTGATATAGCGAAAATGGTTGAGTTGGTATGTCAATGAGGTGATGGAATTCACTCGACAACCAAATGGGTCAAACTAATAGTTAAAATAATAGTGATAACAAAAGAAAATAAAGACACCATTTGGTAAAAGTTATAACGGGTTGGACACATTAAGAAAATGTCTTTTAAGTAGTAAAACTCAAGGCGCGAACCGGGATTGGTTCAAGGAGCATGATGAAATTAATATACCATCATACGTTGATAAATGGTCATGTCGACTAAACGGGCCAAATGGTGTGTTAATACCATTTGACATTAATAATTGACGCCTACTTGTTGAGTTTTGTGATTACAGGAAATAACATGTGTTGCGTTGCTTTAATTAGAAAATTTAAAGCAAGAGGTATGTAAACGGGTCAATGCTATGACCCGAGCCAGGTACGCATATTTGGACTTATAGTTAAAAGTGCAAAGAAGGTCAAATATCTAGCCGAAATCCTTCATTTGCAAAAATGAAGGATTAAATGTGACCAAAGAACCCTTAATAGGTAAACAGTGTAAACGACCCTTAGAGGTTGTTTAGAAACTTATATTATGAGTTTGTAACCCGTAGATGTGTATAAAAGTTCTAGGCAAAAACATTTGTGGGTCGAACGTCTAGAAATAGTCAATTGCAAAAAATGACCAACCGATGGGTAAAATTGGGAAAAAGGGGTTCATATGTTAAATCCACCACAAAATAGTTGTGGTGGAATATTTGTAGTTAATTAGACATGGAATTTTTGTAGCGTCAAAAGAAAAGCACAAGTTCTAGACTAAAAGGCGTAAATACCCTTAACGGGTCAAAATAAGCATACGAGCGAAAACGGGTTTAAATTGTGTAATAAACCTGTGATTAGAACCTAAAATGGTAGATAACAATAATGTGAAGAAGTGTATGTGATATAGGAATCAAACAAACATGTTGGTGTGGTAAAATCATGAATGGGTCAATATTTGGTAAAAAGGGTAGTAAGCCGAAGACTTAAAAGTCTGAGATTTTGTTAATCCGGATGTCGGATTTTAACTCCATAAGATGGAGAATTAAACTACGGACGCGTAGGAAAATTAATCGGGTAAAACGGATCAATAACGAAGAAGTTATGGCCGTTTCCGTGAAATCGGGTTGAGTTGGGTTTGTACAGCAACTGATTAAGCATCGGGCTGTGAAAAAGGGGGCCTAGCGTCACGCGTATAGTAGAAAAAGCCTTGTATTATAATACGGGCGATTATTGAAGTTGATGTTACTAACTTTTGTGAATGTTTTAATTGAAGGACACTCGCGTTTGAAGACGACGAGAGTCAAACGAATTGTGGATATGATGATGGAATGGTCTGAGATATGACAAGAAGAGCATGCTCATTAAGGACCTAAATCGCGTAATGGTCGCGAACAAGGCTAATGGCAAGAAAAGCCCGTTAGGGCAAGCATTTACCAGGTGCACGTTTAAATTATTGCATGAATATAAACATGCAACCAATACGTAGAAATTGATAGTTGTAGATTTAGATTGAAAACTTGGACAAACCTGAATAGAATACCTATCCAGGATATTGTTTCCAAGAGAAACAAATAGAGGCATTACTTACATGGGGTGTAATGTGAAAATTATAAAAAGGTCATGTATACCAGGTGTTGATCGCTTACTCTGGCCAAGTAAGTAGTGAACACGTGGTACCATGAACTTCTTATGATGGACACATTTATGCCCGATGTAGTAAGGGTGGGGTGAATGGGACTAACTTAAATGGTACCCAAATGAATCAAATAAGTAAGACGTTTGATGGTAAATGTAAACGTAAGTCGGATGACGGAAGCGTATTACGTAAGAATAACGAGCCCGAGAGAAGGGACAAGGATTAAGTAAAAAGAAAATACAGACCGACCAATAGGAATGCTAAGGCATAGGGATAAAAGCTTGACTGTCACAAGTGATGAAATTCACATGGACAAATCAAACGAATTAAATAAAGAATAAAGGACTTGATTGAATAAAAGCGATGGATCTCGCTAAGACGACCAAATAAATTAAAATAACGTCTAAAACCATATAAAAATGGTTACTTGAAAATGATTACGGTAAAGATACCCGATGAATGGGTAGGATTTGGAAAGAATGCGTAAACCAAGAGACGGGAACGCGAAACAGAAAGTCAAAAGACTCGGAATATGAGTCATGACTAAAAGACAATGAGAATTTGCAAACAGAAATGTTAATAACTACGCTCAACTATTTTAAAGTTGAATGGGTCGAATAAAGAACAGAGTTTGATGTTCACAAGTGATGAAATTTCACACGAACAAGTCAAACGAGATAAATAAAGTATAAAAACTTGGTAGTGCAAGTAAGCGCAAACCGAATAATGGAAGCGCGAAACATTAATGAACCTACGTGATGGCTCATAAAGGAATATATATAGGAAAAACGCAAACTAGCGAAACAAAAATGTTAAAAACATTAAAATAAAAGAACCCGGGTAATGGGACGTAAAGAAGTATAGGTAAAAACCGGGTAACGGTAAGTGTAGGGCAAACTGACGTGTAATTGACGTTAGAAGTCAAGAAGTCAGAAAGATAATTCAAAAGAAAACAATGTAGCCTTAGACTACGGTCAAGGTCAAAAGAAATCCAAAAAGTAAAGGTGAATAATTCTAAAACATAAGAAGGGGTGCCTTAACGCCATATGCGTATATAAATGTATACACATTTGAATAAAGACTCGAATAAAAGATGATCTACGGGATTATCATAACCTACAGGATATTAACTAGAGCAAAGGTCTACGGGGCCAAATTGACCCACGGGTTATGAATTGAAGCAAAAGGATCATAAGGGTCTCGCCTCAAAGAGGTGAAAGCCTAAGGAAATAGCCTACGAGGTTAAGTGAAGGAACCTACGGGTCGATAGTGTGAGGTAAGGGAACTTGTTACGATTCCCCGTATAAAACTAAGATTTTAAAAAAATAAATTATGGACTGTCAATATCATGGTACGGATAATTGACAAAAGTTAAAGAAAAGATCCTAAAACTAAAACTTCGATTTTAGTAAGAAATAACGTTTTTACAAATATAAATTCCGATAGGAATTTGAATAGTAAGCATGAAAGGTTCAAGTCTTGACACTGATAGGCGCAAGACGATATATTCGAAAAGTGATATTTTCGAAAATGAAAGGTTGATACAAACTAAACATGATGTGACACGATCACGGTTAGGAAATGTAATGTGAAGTAAAATCACATTATAACCAAGCGAGCGGTAAAAAGTAACCGGACTAATAAGTCTAGTTAGTGAGACCGGTTAAGGCCAGTAATTCAAATCAATAAAATTTGGTTTGCTTGTAAACGGTGGATTCGGTATAACTGAACCGAATAAATAAATCTGAAAACAAAAGAAATTATTGCTAAAAGTGAAATATTTCACTAAAGACCTTTAAACGGGTCAAAGTAAAGGATTCATAAAAAAATTCGACATTATATGAAAGCAATGGATATCGCTAAGTTAACTAAACTAGTGGAAATAACGAGATTACGATATTTCAAGTTACACTATGTCGTATGAGTTATGTAGACAATTAGTAACCAAAAAGACGTTACCATATTTTTTTTTTGGTAATACAAACTATCGGATAAAAAGTATAAGTAATGTTTAAAAGATTTCTCGGATCGAATACATTGAGTCAAACTCAATGAATTATGTAAGAAAATGTTTCGAGGACGAAACCTCTTTAAGGGGGGTAGACTTGTAACACCCCAAAAACGGGTTTGGTAATCAAACCACGTTAATACTAAAAGACGGCTAAAGAACCGTTAGTGGTAAAATTAAGCCAGAAAATATTATGATTTATATAACTAAATCTAATATTTAATAAAAAGAGAAAAAGAATGCGTTTGGGAAATAAAGTTTATAGAAGGCCCGAGTTAACGGGACTTAAACTAAACTTAGTCATAGATTCCCAAAACCCACTAATTTAATTAGGAATGTTTAACCTAGTTAATAAGTGGGGAATATTGTTAGAAATAAGTAGGTTGTGCCCTACTTAATTAACTAACCAAATTAGAGGGGCCAATGTTGTTAAAAATGAAACTTATATTATTGGTTTTAATTAAAAACAAAACCAAACATCTCAATTGAGATGTCTGGTCGTACATGGGACGCAGGGGAGGGCGACCTGAGCTCCTCACCAAGCCCTAGTTCATCACATATTTCACAAAATTGAGGGCTCAAATCAAGCTAAAATCGAAAATCGAGCATAGATTATTGATCCTCATCACAAGAGGATTTCAAGGTATGTAAAATTTGATGAAAACTCTCAACTCGAAATTCTCATGAAATTGGGAAAATCTGAAATTCATGGTTGCATGTTTGTTTTATGATGATTTAGGAACAATATAGTGTCTAGGGACAAACCCTGGACAAATATAAGTTGAAATCATGTGAAATTTTAGTAAAATCCATGAACACCATTGTAGGTGATTAGTGGGTTATGTAGAACTTGATGAACACTAGGATTTCAAATGTTGTTCTAGTGTAATTGGATAATTATGAAGCGATTTCTGATTTATTGATGTTAACCTTTATATAAAATCGACCGATTGACGTTAAATTTGGCTATATGACAAGTTGTGAACTTGAATATGAATCATGTAAATTTCTGCCCATAAGGTGTTTGTTAAAACGCCTAAGAGAAAGCTAAGATGTTAAGTTTCAAATAAAAACGCAAATTCGAATGACATTGTGAAATATGCGTTATACGTCATGAATGGAGTTCTAAACACATTGTTGATTGAACTCTATAGACAAAGGAGTCGAGTTTTCAAGCGGGCAAACCGGAGTGGACATGCGCTTGAAGGGAACGCTTTAAAGGTACGCGACTTGTCGTCTCGTTACATTTATACAGACAAGCTTAGTTAAAATATGTTTAAAGTGATATAGCGAAAATGGTTGAGTTGGTATGTCAATGAGGTGATGGAATTCACTCGACAACCAAATGGGTCAAACTAATAGTTAAAATAATGGTGATAACAAAAGAAAATAAAGACACCATTCGGTAAAAGTTATAACGGGTTGGACACATTAAGAAAATGTCTTTTAAGTAGTAAAACTCACGGCGCGAACCGGGATTGGTTCAAGGAGCATGATGAAATTAATATACCATCATACGTTGATAAATGGTCATGTCGACTAAACGGGTCAAATGGTGTGTTAATACCATTCGACATTAATAATTGACGCCTACTTGTTGAGTTTTGTTATTACAGGAAATAACATGTGTTGCGTTGCTTTAATTAGAAAATTTAAAGCAAGAGGTATGTAAACGGGTCAATGCTATGACTCGAGCCAGGTACGCATATTTGGACTTATAGTTAAAAGTGAAAAGAAGGTCAAATATCTAGCCGAAATCCTTCATTTGCAAAAATGAAGGATTAAATGTGACCAAAGAACCCTTAATAGGTAAACAGTGTAAACGACCCTTAGAGTTTGTTTAGAAACTTATATTATGAGTTTGTAACCCGTAGATATGTATAAAAGTTCTAGGCAAAAACATTTGTGGGTCGAACGTCTAGAAATAGTCAATTGCGAAAAATGACCAACCGATGGGTAAAATTGGGAAAAAGGGGTTCATATGTTAAATCGACCACAAAATAGTTGTGGTGGAATATTTGTAGTTAATTAGACATGGAATTTTTGTAGCGTCAAAAGAAAAGCACAAGTTCTAGACTAAAAGGCGTAAATACCCTTAACGGGTCAAAATAAGCATACAAGCGAAAACGGGTTTAAATTGTGTAATAAACCTGTGATTAGAACCTAAAATGGTAGATAACAATAATTTGAAGAAGTGTATGTGATATAGGAATCAAACAAACATGTTGGTGTGGTAAAATCATGAATGGGTCAATATTTGGTAAAAAGGGTAGTAAGCCGAAGACTTAAAAGTCTGAGATTTTGTTAATCCGGATGTCGGATTTTAACTCCATAAGATGGAGAATTAAACTACGGACGCGTAGGAAAAAGAATCGGGTAAAACGGATCAATAACGAAGAAGTTATGGCCGTTTCCGTGAAATCGGGTTGAGCTGGGTTTGTACAGCAACTGATTAAGCATCAGGCTGTGAAAAAGGGGGCCTAGCGTCACGCGACGCCCCTTGGCGTCACGCGACGCCCCCTATTCCGGAAATAAATTTGTTTTGCTGTTGTTTGACCCATGTAACTTGTTTATACTTATTATTTAACTATCAAAACTAACTTTTAAGTTGGTTTTGATTATAGGTGATAGCCAAGAGTGCCCGGATGCAGATCAAGCTCGATGAGGAACCGAACACGATAAAATACAAGCTTCCGCAAGGCATTTCGTTGTATCTTTTAAGCGACGAATTCAATTACATTAAGTTGTTCAAACTTTTAATTTGTAAAAGTTTTAGATTACTCGTATTTTCTAAGGATACTTAATTGTAATTACATGTTTATTTTAGTTATTTATACGAAAACCTTTAAAATAATAACAAGGGTGTTACAGTTACACCGCCTCAATTTACCATTTCTTGATTCTAGGGGCTTGTTTAATGATTTAGAAGGGCCTAGGGACACTTGGAATGATCCCATAACATCCATAGACTTGGTTTGGCATTATCTTGTGGGATTAAAGTCCCTATATAAGAACTTCCATGTTGCACCATTTGATCACATTCACTTGCAACTTCACTTCTGGAGTATTTTGGAGCTCAAGACTCATTCCTAGTGATCATTAGTCGTGCTTAGGACCTTGGTAAGTATTCTTAACCTTCCCTAATTCAGTTTTGATTAGTTTATTAGCTTAAAGTCAAACCGTCGTAATTAAGGTTTGACTTCGTTATTAATCTAAGTTTGTCCAGTCAAATTACAAATTGAAACTACCTATGAGTTGGTAATTATGTGGGCAATAAACCCTTAAAAGGGCACCCGCTGATTCTCACTCTAAGAAGGTCAATTGTCGGGTCAAACTTGATCTTAAAAAGTCAACAGGAAGCAATTTTGCAAATAAGCACATAATTAGCAATGTAGAAGCTATGCAACCTGTTTTATCATTAACATAACTTGGTAATTAATGTAAGAACATGTCTAAACATGTTCAACTCGACAATTTTCAGTTTAGGCTCGATTCGGGACCGAAAGTCGCATAGTTTGACTTCTGCTTTGACTTTCAGTTCTGACCCGTTTAAGCATGTTTTAGAAATGCCTTAGAGCCTTATTAGGACCAGGTTTCACATAAGTATAACCCTCTTTGATTATACAACTTGGTTCATTAGTTATCCGATTCATATGCACATTTCCGTTAAATGTCTAAATGTTGACTACTATGCCCATATGACCTTAAAACGTGTTTTTTGAAAATATAAAAGAGTAGAAACCTTCATTACTGATTTATAGACTTGTCCCTAAAGTTTGACATCAGTTTGAGGTCTAGATTAAGAGTTATGCTCAATAGCGTAATTAGAACGTTTTTATTAATTAAACGGCGTAATTAGCGTATAGCCTATCTAAACCCAATATTTGATACCAAACGTTTTACCCACTGATAGAATATAATCTTTTGGGATTTTTGAAGATTTTTTATTTATTATAAGGCTGAGCATAACATGGAGTTCTAAGCTTATTTCGGTATTGCCGGTTTTGCCCTTTCGGGCTATAAAATGAGTTTTACAAATCCTTTTGACCCCAAACCTTTTTCTACTGATATAATATGATAAATAAAATGTTTTGAGCCTTCTGGAATAAGAAAAATAGCAGTTTTCCTTTGGAAACCCGGAAATGGCTCCAAACCGCCTTTTTAAGCGTTTTTAACGCATAGTATGTATCAAAACTATTTTAAACATATAAGGGTCGAAGCCTACTAATGTATTCAGTAAATTTTTATATATTAACAGCAAGGAAAAGTTTTAAACTCAGGTTTCCGGTTTTGACCTTTTAAGCTTATGTGAAATTTACCAAAATGCCCCTACGGTGCATAGAATGGTTATAATTAATAAATTTCACATATATATGATACCCTACTGTTATAACTTATTAAACTAAGTATTTTTACTGATTATATCAGACCTATAACTCAGATTACTAATTGAACTCTTTTATAACCTTTTAAATGACCAAAATGCCCTTACGGGGCATAATTTGAGTTTAAATCCGTTTTGGGCATAATAGAAGATATCTTACTGATGTCACAACATATTTAAGGCATATTAACTTAGGAAACTTGTATATGACTCTTATGGTTACCCGTTACGCATGTTTCGCGTTCGGATCGGTTTATGTAACTAGTTTGCATAAATTGACCAAAACGGGTCAAACCTTATCATTTTTGTCTCAAAATCAAGAATGCGTTTAGTTTACCCATATTATACATGTCTCCAAACTTGTCGGGTCTAAATCACATTCTATTCTAGTCTTCGCTTAATCATGCGTTTTGAACCGTGAACCTTTCCTTAAAACTAACCAGTCTAAGTTTCAACTTAAATAAGACCCGTTAGGAATCTAACAGGTTAATAAAACCTTCGTTCCAGATTAAGAGCCCCAGTAGAAGTACTTGTGCTTGCTGATTAGAATATACGGCTGAGTATAAATTGCATTGCTAGCTCAGGTAAATACTCTTAACTTATTTTCCCTATACGGGCTTGGGATACGGTATTATAATAATACCACTTGGTCGGGTATTGAATGTTTAATCGTATTGTGATTAAATTATTGAGGTAACCCATTTTAATCTGTATTGTTTGAAATAAAAGCCTTTAGGGGTTAATGACCATGTCCCGGATATCCTTGGCATCATTATAATAAAATGGCCACGTCTTAAGCACGGGGTGTAGGCATACACCTGACAGTTGCATAAGGGAAACAGTATCACACTCTCTTGTGGGCCTATACTTGTGGCATGTATGTTAATCTTGACTTGGTTTCTACATCGGGCCCTGAATGTATAACGAACATGTAAATCCGTATACAAGATTACTTTTATATAATTGTCCCAAGTTAAAAAAGATATTTTGTGCCTAGTGCATCTAAATCAATTTTCTTAAACTCTTTTTAAAATGAGTCGGTTAATTGTATTTACTAGTGTAAACTGACGTATTTTCCAAAAAGGGTAAGTGACAGGTACTGAACGTAATTGGCTGGAAGCTCAGGGCGTTAATAAGGAATCTTGCAAGTTCTAGGCGTCTAAAGTCTGTTGAAGAATGTTTATGTTTTAAGATCCGCCTGTGGATCCATCTTACAATCCGTTTGTAATAATTGATGTTACTGTTGAATCGGTTTGTAATATATTTATCTTTTGCTTCCGCTGTGCATTTTAAATTGTGTTGTTTGACTATGATGATATCGACTACGTCACGATACTCCCCACCGGGCCCGCTGGTAATACGTGGAAATATCGGGGTGTGACAGGTTGGTATCAGAGCCAACATTGAGTGAATTAAACACTAGCCTTTTTGTGTTTAATCTCAATGACACAGTAGCACATTCCTTGATCTTCTGAGTCTAGACTTAACATAAGAATACTCTCAATCCTAATCTGTAAATTATTGCTTCCAATTTTTATATATATTGGATATGTCTCCAAACGAAGAAGTCGTATTAGAAATTCTCCACTTCCGTAGCCTTGAAATGCTGAACTTCGTACCGCGGCTAGGATGAAACGTGCATCCAGGGAGAAAACATTCAGAAATAAAGTGAAGAAGAAAACTCCTTTTGCTGAAGATCGTTTCCTTAATAGTCCTTATAAGGACATATTTATCTTTCAGTCCCTTCGAGGACAACATTATTCCTTTCAAGTCCCGTTCAGGGCAATTCTGTACCCCTTTAAAATCATTGGAATGCTTTATCGAAATTTCATTTTTATCAAAATATATAAATATAATATATGAAATAAATGAAAAGTATCGTTCCTTTTAAAAGATCTACCATTATAATAAAATAGCAAAATCTAAAAAGGACAAGACCTAGCCCATGTGTCATTTTAAAAACAGGGCCAAGATGGCAGTTCCTCAATTAGATTCAGATCCTTATAAACATCTCAAATTAGGATTGCTCTGCGTTAAATATTTAAAAGAATCTTAAAGGTAAAACCTAGCCTACATGTCATTTTAGACATGGCCAAGATGGTAAGACCTATTCAAGAGATTCAGATCCTTGTTAACACCTAAGAACGTGTTAGCACTCTAGACAAATGTGATTCGAGAAAATCACAACAGTCATCTTTATATTGGATTCTTCCAAATTTCTTATCTAGCCTAGTGATTTAGAAATCATGGCTTAAATCATCAAATAAAGATAATCATATTGTTAACACCTAAGAACGTGTTAGCACTCTTGACAAAAGTGATCTGAGAAAAATCACAATAGTCGTCCCTATATTGGAAATTTTCAAATTTCCTGATTTGGCCTAATGATCTAGAAATCATGGCTTATATCATCCTATAAGATGATCATATTATAAACATCCGTTAGTGATGAAGTGCCTACGGGCTAAACTTGTTGTCCGATAAGACAACGACAGTGGTGGTCTTTGACCTCCTGTCTAAAAATGTTGGACCATGTCCAAGCATAATAGTCGGTATGATCCATACGATCTCGACTAATAGCATCTGAAAAGATGATCATATCATAAACATCCCTCAGAAGGGAAATGCCCACGGGCTATATCTATTGTCCTAAAAGAAAAAAGACAGTTGTAGTCTTCGACTCTCTGTCAAGAAAAGTAACCAACTATGCTCAAACCTTAAATGCCTCGATCCCAAACGATCATGGCTTATAAATTCAAAATTGTCCTCGTGACAAGGCCTGTTGTGCTTCTTTAATATCCTTAATGTTTTATATACTAGGATAAATTTATAATGAAAATACTAATAAAATTAACAAATTAACCCATATGGTTTATATTACCATGGTTAATAAATCATCAAAAAAAATGATAATTTCATAATAACCTCTGAATAAATCATTGTCAATGTTTATGTAGCAATCAAGCTACATGGCTGGATCAGATGAAGTTAACAGCCACTGGAAGGAGAACAATGATGCTACTAGAGTTAATATAACTGGTGCGGAACTACAGGCATTAATAGATAATGCTGTTACTCGAGCTCTTGACAGACAATATAATGAATCAAGTGATACACACTCTAAGACTCTATCTGTGGCTCATAGTAGGCCCCCTTCTAAATCACACGAATCAAAGGAGGACGATGTTCATAACTCGTCAAATCAGAGGAGTGTTCTGTCTAGACCAGTTGTGCTTAATCAAGAGCCACATGATAAAACCTGTTCGTATAAATATTTTGTCTCCTACAAGCCCAGAGACTTCAGAGGAGAAAAGGGAGCCATCGACTGCATGACGTGGCTCGATGAGATGGACACCATTGTTGATATTAGTGGATGTGCAGAGCAAGACATTGTGAAGTTTGTTTCACAATCTTTTAAAGGAGAAGCCCTAGCTTGGTGGAGGTCACTGATCCAAGCTACAGGGAAGATCCCTTTGTACAACTTGACTTGGGATCAGTTCGTTGCTCTTATCAAAGAAAATTACTGTCCTCAACATGAAGTTGAGAAAATTGAGACTGATTTCTTGACATTAGTCATGAAGAACTTAGATTGTCAAGCATATCTTACAAGTTTCAATACCATGTCTCGGTTGGTTCCTTACTTGATCACACCGGAACCAAAGCGTATAGCTCGCTTTATTAGGGGTCTAGCCCCAGAAATAAAGGCAAGTGTGAAAGCATCGAGACCTACTACATTCAGGTCAGCGGCAAATCTGTCGCTATCTCTCACACTCGATGTGGTCAGAAACAAGGCTGTCGAAGCCTCCGAAGGTGGAAAGCGTAAAAGAGAGGATGAGGGTTCTCATCGATCCGATAAGAAGAAAAAGGGGGACTCTGATTATAAAGAGAGTTCCGGGTTTAAGAATGACAACCAGCAGTCGGGTGAAAAAACTAGATGCAAAACCTGTAGGAAATACCACCTCGGGAAATGAAGATTTGAATCTCAGCCTCTACCATGTGGAATCTGCAAGTCCAAGGAGCATAAAACCATGGAATGCAAGAAGTTAGAGGACGCAACTTGTTACGGTTGCAACGAAAAAGGGCACATCAAGACTAACTGCCCTAGGAATCAGAAGAAGCATGAAGAGGCCAAGAAAACAAACGCGTGAGTCCTTCAAATGAACGCCCTGGAGATGGTACAGAATGATGATGACATAACAGGTACCTTTCCTTATCAATGAAGTTTATGCTGGAATTTGTTAATTCTGACGCAGATAAGTCTGTTGTGGATAATAAATGTTGTAAACGGTTGTATCAGCCTGATTAGGACTCTAGATATATAACGCGAGGTAAAATTGGCCGATGACACTTTAGAGACTGCTTCAACAATCTTAGATGGATATTTTATATCTATTAGGAATTACTCTTCTACAATATCCTTGTGACAAGCTTTCAAGCTATCCAAAATTATCAATATGATCAAGACAGATGTGACATTTTGATCCTCTGTCAAAAAGGTGATGGACTAGGTCCAAACCCTAAAAGCCATTAACGGTCTTATATTGCCTAGGCTAAGTATAATTGATATATATATATATTCTTCAATAACATTCATTACTAATGTTCATACTGTATTAGCCTTTATGGTTTAATGATACCATGGTTAGTATATGTTAGGTCATCAGGATGATGAATAGCGATTGTTAGATTGCAACTAAGTAATTGTTTTATTTGGTGTTAGGAACCAAATATCGAGTATGTCAAACTCGGATAAGACAGCCGTTGATCGTGTTATGGGCGATGCGACACATGCTAATGATGATACAATTGTGAACCTCAGAATTTCCAAAGATGTTCTTCAAACTATGATAGACGCAACTGTTGGAAAAGCTGTGAAGAAGGCCATGAAAAAGTTCCAGGAGCCCAATGCTACTTGCTCCAAATTTCATCCAAGACTACCCTTCATTACTCACGAGAAGGATCTCGTTCATGCCTCTAATGTAAAGGATGAACTAAAAAGGAAAAGGGAGGAAGATAACTCCCAGAGTTCTAAAAAGAAGAACAAACAAAAGTCCAACCAGAAACCTGTATGCAAGACCTGCAAGAAGCGCCATTATGGGAAATGCAGGTTCGAATCAAAATCCCAATCGCAGCCTAGGGCTTGTGGGATCTGCAAATCTAGTGAGCATAAAACATTGGAATGCCAGGAGATAGGAGATGCGACTTGTTACAACTGTAACGAGAAAGGGCATATCAAGTCAAATTGCCCAAAATATGCAAAGAAGCTTGAAGAAGTTAAGATGGCCAACGCTAAGGTCTTCCAGATGGGTGCAAAAGAAGCCATACAATATAACAATGTTATAACTGGTACGTCCTTATCAATGATGTAAATACAGGGGTACCAGTAAATCCTTCATGGATGGTAAGTGTAACAAACTTCTAAAATCTTCCGTAAACACCTCGGAGATTAAATGTAAGGTAAAACCTACATACAAAAATCATAGGAACCATTTCTTCTGTTCCTGCCAGAAATCTTCATTCGTAAAGTTCTAGAGAACTCTCTCTCCAGATGAAGTTCGTCGATATATGTTAGTATTGTTATCCCATTGATTTCTATCAACTGCGAACACCAGATTGCATGATAAAAGCGCCATATGAGGATTGGTGTATCTTAATATGTTCCCTGGATTGCTTCCATGCCTGATCAGTATGGAGGTTTAATACATGGAACCACAAAGATATTCCAATGGTCATACGGCATTAAAGTCAGCTAATGGTATTCAAGGAAGATATCTAGAATGGAAATTAACCAAGTAAATATCTCTGATAAAGGAATCCATGGACTCGTAACGTGAATGTGTCGCTTATCTGACACAAGCAATGATAGATGAACTGGAGCCTGAGATTTAGAAAATCTCTATAACCTCCTTGTGTCTTGATTATCTTCTCCAAGTACTACCCTGTTTAACTCCTGAGAGGCAAATAGAGTTAAGATTTATATCCCGCATAGGGCTGCATTACTATGAAATCTCCATGACAGTTAGTACCATCATTATTGAGAGAATCGAAACCCTAATTAGATAAATTTCAAGGTAAAAGTTCTTAAAGCCTAATTCATAATTCTAAGAGTTTAGTATTATTAATTAGGAAAGATGGTTCATTATGCTTATGCAATGATTACCGCAACCCTAATTAGGAAGCAATTAAGAATCGCCATCAACTGCCCAGGATCGTCGACTTGTTCGACTAACTATAAGGTTTAGCTATTCCTTGAGATTAGTTAAACAGTGGTTTGAATAACCATCTCACCTTAAATTAAGCTTTTCTATAATAGTTTTCATATAAGTATCAAGGCTGCTCCTTGGGAGACCTTGCATAGATGGAATGTTAAACACCTATTGTTAGACAGAAGTTTGGTAAGTCCAATTATCAGGATCTGAGAGTTGCCTTGGAAACAACGAATAAGATGAAATAAATCCAAAATCATCTGTAAGTTGCCAGTATTCGGCAGAAAAACCAAGGATTAATGAATGTAGCAACCCTCCTAAATTCTTGTTAAGGAAAAAGGTTCAACAAAGATGTCACCCTGGAAGGGCGTGCCAATTTGTTAATTATTAGGCTAGTTAAGCTCGGAATATATAGAATCATTCGAAGGAATCGAATGTATCAAGATCAAATAGCTTATAAGCTAAAACCTATTTAAGGAGCTTGGCGGAACTCGCAATGCATTAACACACTAATGATTTAAGGACGTGTTTCACCAATAAGTTGAGAAGCATTATCACATAATGATATGCAGATTTATAATATGATGAGCAACCTGTATCGATTGAGGATCGACAGGTTAAGAAGCTCCAAAAAAAAGGATACACGTACCTATTATAAGAGGTCAACTTGGGAGCTTGGAAAGGCTCCAGATATGATATAGAAGTTAAGTCCATTATACAACAAAAAGTACTTCCATCATTTTAGCAAATCTCGAGGTCGAGATTTCTTTTAAGGGGGTGAGGATGTAACACCTCGAAAATTCATGTCCAAAAAATATATCGACACGTGTCACGGACTTTAAACATGTAAAGAATTGACTTTAAGGGAATAAAGTTGACGAACAAGGAATCTGTGTGTATAAAAGGATTCAGAGTGTCAACAATGAATAAATATACTTCACAATAGCCCCACATGATGTTTAAAAGGATACAAAGCTAATTGTGAAAGAAAGTAAGGAATTACAAACTACAGGGGTTAAATGCGTCAACATGTTTAAAGTATACCTCTGAGTGACCTTTTTGCAAAACCGAAGCTTTGTAATGATTGATTATGCTCACTAGAATAAGTGATCAAAATTTCACAAGGTTCCGATAAAGTATGAGAAAGTTATGACAATATTCGTATACGAGGGGTTAAAAGCATCAACGTTGATGTGGTAAAATCATGAATGGGTCAATATTTGGTAAAAAGGGTAGTAAGCCAAAGACTTAAAAGTCTGAGATTTTGTTAATCCAGATGTCGGATTTTAACTCCATAAGATGGAGAATTAAATTACGGACGCGTAGGAAAAAGAATCGGGTAAAACGAATCAATAACGAAGAAGTTATGGCCGTTTCCGTGAAATCGGATTGAGTTGGGTTTGTACAGCAACTGATTAAGCATCAGGCTGTGAAAAAGGGGGCCTAGCGTCACGCGACGCCCCTTGGAGTCACGCGACGCCCCCTGTTCCGGAAATAAATTTGTTTTGCTGTTGTTTGACCCATGTAACTTGTTTATACTTATTATTTAACTATCAAAACTAACTTTTAAGTTGGTTTTGATTATAGGTGATAGCCAAGAGTGCCCGGATGAAGATCAAGCTCGATGAGGAACCGAACACGATAAAATACAAGCTTCCGCAAGGCGTTTCGTTGTATCTTTTAAGCGCCGAATTCAATTACATTAAGTTGTTCAAACTTTTAATTTGTAAAAGTTTTAGATTACTCGTGATGGGATTTTAACATGTTTATCAAAGCAATTTCATCCATATGAAATAAAAACGCAGCGGAAATATTGTTTAAAACATGTTACTTTTATCAGATATAAAACCATTTATATGCAAAATCCCAAAACCCGGATCCATATATGAGATGTATACTTACAAACACAACCATAGGATGTTTAGAAAACTACCTTCTTGAAGTGCAAGGATTATGAAACGGATGATGCTTCTTGAAATGGTTGTCTTCAAGAGTAGAAGACCTCAAGCTTGTATACCCCAAGCTTCCAACAAACACCACAAGCTTAGCTAGGATTTAACACTTGAAGATCAAAATTTTAACACTTGAAAGAACCCTCTAATGGCCGAAAATTTGAGAGTAAAATTCAGCTCTCTTACTTTAATTTTTGCCATATAAAACTAATATATTCTTGAGAGAATGCATGCCTTTATTCTTGCCCAATCACAAGGTCTCTAACACATGCAATTGCATGGAAAGTTATTGGACCAAAGACTTTGGATAGACCACCCAATCTAAATCCATGCATATGCATGAAATGTGATTGGAACAAGACTTTTGGATAGAGACAAAAAGGGGGGGGGGGGGGGCGGCCCCATGTGGGTTTTTATAAAAAAAATAAATAAATTTCTTTTATAAAATTAAGTCTTGGTTCATATATATATATATTTATAACTTTTATAAATATAACACTACATAAATGCAAGACTTTATACAACCTTTAAAATTGTTATTTAACCCATTAAATAACAAAATAAAATATTCTCTCAAAATAAATTATCCATATAATTTATTAGTTTCTCAAGTGTAATTATTTAGAAAACCAATTTCCAAATATTGTAAGTGTTAATATTTATTTGTTTGATCATATCACAAATAAATAATATAAGTGTTTGTCTAGCTTGTTATTGGGTATGACTCGACTTAGATCATAACGTACTAGCCACATCAATTTATTATGTGTCTTGGGCATACAGAGTCCAACAATCTCCCACTTGCACAAGATACATAGAAGATTGATGCAAGTAGTAAATGACGCCTAACTACGGTTTACTACCCCCAATACGTATGACTATATTTGCCATTCAATAACATCATCCCTTTCAAGTCCCTTACTTGAACATGATTTAGGTGAATCTATCATATATATCCTTTTGTTACAGATGTCATGTTAAATCCAGAGACACAGAGCGATCACTCTCTGTTTGATTTAACTTTAGCAGGCCTTAGACATCTTACTCTCAACGAATAAGAGGAACAAATCCCTTCTTGACTACATACGTCTCTCACAATCACCTTGTACCACACCTGAGCTTAGCCTTATGTACTGTCATATTACTGACAGCGAAGAAATAAGTCAAGGTACAATATTTGGTGAATATCAAGACCCAATATGTATCTCAGGTCAGAGGATACTATGATATTCTCCTTTACTCAAAATTTTACTTATGATCAATCACAAATGATTCCATGCAGTAATATTTGAGAGCGAGCCAGTCCAATATTTGTATCCCATAAATATCTATGAACTTTGGCAGCAACACTTTGCTCTATATTCATACCTAATGAATATCCACCAATCCAAGTTCATAATAGTCTTGCATTCATATTTGTTCCCTCAATTATGATCGACTACGGACATTTAGAATAATTAACTTATTCACGGATTTAAACATGCTAATATGAAACGTAACTCGAAATACCATAAAAGAGTTAAAAAAAATTTGTTTCAATATCCAAATACAAAATTAGATCAAATCCAATCACTAGAATATCGAAGTCCTAAGGAACATGTATGACCCTCATGCTTTCCCCTGTCAAGGAGCTTCGTGAGTGGATCCGCAATGTTTTGATCTGTGTGAACTTGGCGGATACATATCTTTCCCTTTTCAACTTCATCCCTTATGTAGTTGAATCTCCGCTCGATATGTCTAGTCTTTTGGTGCGCACGAGGTTCCTTGATTTGAGCAATCGCACCCTCGTTATCACAAAAGATCTCTAGGGGGTCTTGAATGGTAGGGACCACCCCTAGGTCGGCTATAAATTTCTTTAGCCATGCAGCTTCCTGGGCTGCCAATGAAGCGGCGATGTATTCTGATTCTGTAGTGGATAATGCTACCACGTCTTGTTTTGAGCTCTTCCAAGAGACTGCTCCACCATTTAAAATGAAGACATACCCCGATTGTGATCGAGAATCACTTCGATCGGTTTGGAAACTCGCGTCCGTGTAACCCTTTACAACGAGCTCCTCCTCACCAGATCCATATATTAAGAACATATCCTTAGTCCTCCTAAGATATTTCAATATGCTTTTAACAACCATCCAATGACTATTACCTGGATTCTGCTGGTATCTACTCGTCATGCTCAAGGCGCATGAAACGTCCGGTCTGGTGCATATCATTGCATACATGATGGATCCTATAGCTGACGCATATGGGATTCTTTTCATTTTCTCTTGCTCATCCTTTGAGCTTGGACATTGAGATATATTCAATATTGTCCCCTTTTGAATAGGTACAAAACCTCTCTTAGAGTTCTCCATTTGGAATCTATTCAAGACTTTATCAATGTATGCACTTTGGTTTAAACCTATCAAGCGCCTTGATCTATCCCTATAGACCTTTATTCCCAAAATGTAGGCGACTTCACCAAGATCCTTAATGGAAAAACAACTTCCAAGCCAAGCTTTTACACCTTCCATGGTTGGAATGTCATTCCCAAATAGTAGAATGTCATCGACATACAGTACTAAGAAAGTGGTGATGCTCCCACTAGCTTTCTTATACACACAAGCTTCATCACCGTTCTTGATGAATCCAAAATTCTTAATTTCTTCATCAAAACGATGATTCCAACTTCTAGATGCTTGTTTCAATCCATAGATTGATTTCTTTAACTTGCATACTTTGTCAGGATGTTTTGGATCGACAAAACCTTCAGGCTGAACCATATAGACATCTTCATCAAGATATCCATTAAGAAAAGCCGTTTTGACATCCAATTGCCAGATCTCATAGTTATAATATGCAGCTATGGCAAATAATATCCTGATTGACTTTAGCATCGCCACAGGCGAGAAGGTCTCATCATAATCAATCCCTTGAGTTTGAGTGAAACCTTTTGCTACAAGTCTTGCTTTGTAAGTGTCCAAGTTACCATGCATATCTGTTTTCTTCTTGAAGACCCACTTACTTCTAACTACTTTAGAGTTGAGTGGTTGCACAACCAATTCCCAAACTTGGTTGTCATACATGGATTGCATCTCTATGTTCATGGCTTCAAGCCATTTGTCACAATCGGATTTTGACACTGCATCATGGTATATGGTTGGTTCATCTGAATCTACCACGTAGCAACCATCCATGAAAAATCCATATCTTTCAGGTGGATTACTAATTCTACCAGATCTGCGAACATTTTGTGTCTTCCGATCAACCTCTTGATCATTTTCAACAACCTCTTGTTGAGTGCTAGTATCAACCAAACGTGTATCGTCTTGTGGTTCTTGATCCTCCTCAAGTTCCACTGTTCTACTACTAGTTCCTTCCATAAGGAATTTAGCTTCTAAGAACTTACCCTTTCGAGCAACAAATACCTTTTGCTCGGTTGGATCGTAGAAATAATATCCTATATCATCTTTAGGATATCCTACAAAGATACACTTAGTAGATCGGACTTCTAATTTATTTGGAGTGTATTGCTTAACATAAGCTTCACAACCCCAAACCCTTAAGAATGATAATGATGGAGGGTTTCCATGCCATATTTCAAAAGGTGTCCTTTCTACTTTCTTGGTTGGGGCCATATTTAGTATTCGGACTGCGGAGAGCAAAGCGTAACCCCAAAATGATAGAGGTAATGTGCTTCTAGCCATCATAGATCGAACAATATCTAATAGAGTTCGATTTCTCCTTTCGGACACACCATTGTGTTGTGGTGTTCCTGGTGGAGTAAGTTGTGAAATGATTCCACAACTTCTAAGATGATCTTGAAAAGCACCACTTAGGTATTCACCTCCTCTATCGGTACGAAGGACTTTAATTGTTTTCTTGAGTTGATTTTCTACTTCACTTTTGAAGTCTTTGAACATTTCAAATGCTTCATCCTTGTGTCTTAGCAAGTACACATATCCATAACGACTATAGTCGTCGATAAAGGTAATGAAGTATCTTTCACCATTCCTAGTCATCGGCTTAAAAGGACCACATACATCTGAATGTATGATGCCTAGTAAGTCTTTTGCCCTTTCAAAAGTTCCACTAAAGGGTGTCTTGGTCATTTTGCCTTGTAAACAAGATTCGCATACATCAAATGAATTATCTTCATTTGTATTCAGAAGACCATTTTTCTGAAGTGTATGCATGCGATTCTTGCTTATATGTCCAAGGCGACAATGCCAAAGGTAGGAATCACTCAAATCCATTTTGAGTTTCTTGTTGGTTACTTGGTACATTGAGCTGTCATATGATGCGTTATCATGATCTAATTCATAAATACCATTTAAAGATATAGCTTTAAAATAAAACACATCATTCATAGAAACATAAATGTCATAGTTAACAAATTCAAATTTAAAACCACATTGTCTTAAAAGGGAAACTGAAATTATGTTCCTAGTCAAACTAGGAGCATATAAAACATTTTTCAAAATCACTTCCAAACCACTTGGAAGCTTTAAAACGTAGTCTCCTTGAGCTTCGACTTCAACTTTTGCTCCGTCGCCCATAAAGAGACTACTGTCTCCCTTCTTGTAATGTCTACTTCTTCTGAACCCCTGCAACGAATTGCAAATATGAGTTCCACATCCGGTATCTAGTACCCATATGTTAGAAGAAATAACATTAAGCTCAACATGTATCATAAAGATAGTACCTGAGGTTTGCCCTGCATCCCTCTTGTTTTTCAACTCCTTGAGATAGGTTGGACAATTTCTCTTCCAATGTCCTATCTCACCACATTCAAAACATGGGTCATTTATAGCAACCTTTTGCTTCTTCTCCTTCGGTTTGGTGGGTTCTCCTTTAGCTTTTCCCTTCCCTTTTCCTTTGACGTGTCCCTTTCTTTTAGCATAGGTTGCTTTAGAGTCGGGGTGGGGCCTCTTCTTGTTGCCTCCTTCATTGATCGCTAGGACGGGTAAAGCCTTTTTGCCCATACTTGCTTCGGCCATCTTGAGCATTGCATGAAGTTCACCAATGCTCTTGTCCCATCCATTCATGTTGTAATTCATTACAAAACTCTCAAATTTCTTTGTTAAAGAGTTGAGGATCAAATCCGTAGCCAGCTCTTTAGAGACGGGACAATTTAGCCGTTTGAGGCGATCAATGTGGCTTTTCATCTTGAGAACATAAGATGATACCGATTGGGTTTCCTCCATTCGACATGCATGAAGCGCCCGAACAGTTTCGAAGCGATCTACCCTTGCTTGTTGTAGGAACATTTCCTTTAACTGGGTAATCATGTCGTATGCCCCGTGGTGTTCAAAATCCTTTTGAATTTCGGGAATCATAGTTCCCAACATGAGGCATGAGGCTTGCATGGAGTCCTCGGTATACTTAACCCAATCGTTGTAGGCTTCCACATCTTCCACGTTAGGTTCATCGGGAATAGGATCGTCCAACACATAGGATATTTTCTCTTGCTTGAGAACGATTCTCAAGTTTCGAAACCAATCCATGAAGTTGTTATGGTTGAGACGATCCTTTTCAAGGATGGTTCTTAGTGATAGGTTTCGGACGGTTTGGTTAATCGGGTTTGCATTGTTAGCGGCCATCTACAAAATTTAACAAGTTCAATTTTAGTATTTTCGATATTATTATATTTTAATCATTAATACCCTTTTGTGTCTTAAAGACAATTAATAATTAAAACCTAGAATCCAACGTTACATTTAAATATTGGTTAGGTGACCTTTATCCCTCTATTTAAATTAACAAGGTAGTCAACGTTTGACAATTGCAACTCTTTGCAACTTCTAGCCATATGGGATCGGTTAAACATCTTTATGTTTAGTTGGCATGTTTAATCCCATCAACACCTTTGTTCCCCATGCTTTGGTGACCCTAAGTTCATGGTTTCCAAATCAAGTCGTCCAACTTACACACACGTGTGAGTTTATACACATAAGTGGTTAGGTGACCTTTATCCCACAAACATGGTAAACCCACCTCGAACATACAAGTTCCCTCAAATGTGGTTAGGTGACCTTTATCCCACAATAAGAGTTCCCAAGTGTTTCGAGTGTTGTATAAAAGGATGGTGTTTGACTTGTTTTATAAAAGGATTTTTAATATTTCAAAATTCTAGTTTAGAAAATATCATGTACCATATATTTGCATGCATTCAAATCAATGGTACTTTAGTGAAAACTAATTTTCATGGTTCTTTTTAATAAAACCCATTTTATTATAAAATCATTAATTTTTAATAAAACCTTTATTAATCATTTTAATGATTTTGTCAAGAACCAATTTTACGCTTGTTGTTGATTATTAGTTTGTTAAGTCATGCATATCTACATATCATCTAAACAACAAAATAAACAACCACACAAGCATAACAATAGGTGCATAACCATAGCCAACTATTTTGACAACACTTGTTAGCCGAAACAAGTGTGCCAAAAGGTCCTTCCTAAAGGGTGAAAAATGACACAAGTAATGTGTCGATGAACTCCCACTTGATCCCGCATCCAAATGCTTCAAGTTTCCATCTTGTGTTGTGATTTCTCCGCCTTCTTTGAGCTTCCAAAAGTCTTTTATTTTCAGCTCCAAACTCCTTTGGACTTCAAAAAAATGTGTTTTGGTTATCGGGTTAAAATCCCGTTGAGAACGATGAAGTTCTTTGGACCGAATATTATGGTCCAAACCAAAACGGCATTTTTGTGTGCATCTTCTTTTACAAAATATATCCTAATACATTTTTTTCTACTAAAATTAAAATGCACCTAATCTAATTATTTTACATACCAAATGAAATAAATAAATTACATATCTTCTAATGGAAGAACAAAATAATTATTACAACCCATTGAAATAATAAATCACAACACAATCATTCAACACAAGGTCATGGCTAGGTCATATGCACCAAAATATATATCCAAATATATATATATATATATATATATATATATTAATTTCAAGAAGCATAAAAAAAATGGTTCCCTTTTATAAACTTTTTCGGCTATTTTCAAAAAACCGAAAGGTTAAGTTTTGTCCAAACAAATCATCCATATGAAATAAATTTTTCAAGATTCTCTTATGCATGTAAGAAAATAATCTTGAAAAACAAAGGGTTAACCATGTGATAATTTTCGGCCATAGGGTTTTCTTCAAACCCGAAACCCGAAATTTTTAATCTATTGAAGTATGTACTCATATAAGCGGCTCTAGATGCCATTGATGGGATTTTAACATGTTTATCAAAGCAATTTCATCCATATGAAATAAAAACGCAGCGGAAATATTGTTTAAAACATGTTACTTTTATAAGATATAAAACCATTTATATGCAAAATCCCAAAACCCGGATCCATATATGAGATGTATACTTACAAACACAACCATAGGATGTTTAGAAAACTACCTTCTTGAAGTGCAAGGATTATGAAACGGATGATGCTTCTTGAAATGGTTGTCTTCAAGAGTAGAAGACCTCAAGCTTGTATACCCCAAGCTTCCAACAAACACCACAAGCTTAGCTAGGATTTAACACTTGAAGATCAAAATTTTAACACTTGAAAGAACCCTCTAATGGCCGAAAATTTGAGAGTAAAATTCAGCTCTCTTACTTTAATTTTTGCCATATAAAACTAATATATTCTTGAGAGAATGCATGCCTTTATTCTTGCCCAATCACAAGGTCTCTAACACATGCAATTGCATGGAAAGTTATTGGACCAAAGACTTTGGATAGACCACCCAATCTAAATCCATGCATATGCATGAAATGTGATTGGAACAAGACTTTTGGATAGAGACAAAAAGGGGGGGGGGCGGCCCCATGTGGGTTTTTATAAAAAAAATAAATAAATTTCTTTTATAAAATTAAGTCTTGGTTCATATATATATATATATATATATATATATATATATATATATATATATATATATATATTTATAACTTTTATAAATATAACACTACATAAATGCAAGACTTTATACAACCTTTAAAATTGTTATTTAACCCATTAAATAACAAAATAAAATATTCTCTCAAAATAAATTATCCATATAATTTATTAGTTTCTCAAGTGTAATTATTTAGAAAACCAATTTCCAAATATTGTAAGTGTTAATATTTATTTCTTTGATCATATCACAAATAAATAATATAAGTGTTTGTCTAGCTTGTTATTGGGTATGACTCGACTTGGATCATAACGTACTAGCCACATCAATTTATTATGTGTCTTGGGCATACAGAGTCCAACAATCTCCCACTTGCACAAGATACATAGAAGATTGATGCAAGTAGTAAATGACGCCAAACTACGGTGATTAGAACCTAAAATGGTAGATAACAATAATTTGAAGAAGTGTATGTGATATAGGAATCAAACAAACATGTTGGTGTGGTAAAATCATGAATGGGTCAATATTTGGTAAAAAGGGTAGTAAGCCGAAGACTTAAAAGTCTGAGATTTTGTTAATCCGGATGTCGGATTTTAACTCCATAAGATGGAGAATTAAACTACGGACGCGTAGGAAAAAGAATCGGGTAAAACGGATCAATAACGAAGAAGTTATGGCCGTTTCCGTGAAATCGGGTTGAGCTGGGTTTGTACAGCAACTGATTAAGCATCAGGCTGTGAAAAAGGGGGCCTAGCGTCACGCGACGCCCCTTGGCGTCACGCGACGCCCCCTATTCCGGAAATAAATTTGTTTTGCTGTTGTTTGACCCATATAACTTGTTTATACTTATTATTTAACTATCAAAACTAACTTTTAAGTTGGTTTTGATTATAGGTGATAGCCAAGAGTGCCCGGATGAAGATCAAGCTCGATGAGGAACCGAACACGATAAAATACAAGCTTCCGCAAGGCATTTCGTTGTATCTTTTAAGCGACGAATTCAATTACATTAAGTTGTTCAAACTTTTAATTTGTAAAAGTTTTAGATTACTCGTATTTTCTAAGGATACTTAATTGTAATTACATGTTTATTTTCGTTATTTATACGAAAACCTTTAAAATAATAACAAGGGTGTTACAGTTACACCGCCTCAATTTACCATTTCTTGATTCTAGGGGCTTGTTTAATGATTTAGAAGGGCCTAGGGACACTTGGAATGATCCCATAACATCCATAGACTTGGTTTGGCATTATCTTGTGGGATTAAAGTCCCTATATAAGAACTTCCATGTTGCACCATTTGATCACATTCACTTGCAACTTCACAACTTCACTTCTGGAGTATTTTGGAGCTCAAGACTCATTCCTAGTGATCATTAGTCGTGCTTAGGACCTTGGTAAGTATTCTTAACCTTCCCTAATTCAGTTTTGATTAGTTTATTAGCTTAAAGTCAAACCGTCGTAATTAAGGTTTGACTTCGTCATTAATCTTAGTTTTTCCAGTCAAATTACAAATTGAAACTACCTATGAGTTGGTAATTATGTGGGCAATAAACCCTTAAAAGGGCACCCGCTGATTCTCACTCTAAGAAGGTCAATTGTCGGGTCAAACTTGATCTTAAAAAGTCAACAGGAAGCAATTTTGCAAATAAGCACATAATTAGCAATGTAGAAGCTATGCAACCTGTTTTATCATTAACATAACTTGGTAATTAATGTAAGAACATGTCTAAACATGTTCAACTCGACAATTTTCAGTTTAGGCTCGATTCGGGACCGAAAGTCGCATAGTTTGACTTCTGCTTTGACTTTCAGTTCTGACCCGTTTAAGCATGTTTTAGAAATGCCTTAGAGCCTTATTAGGACCAGGTTTCACATAAGTATAACCCTCTGTGATTATACAACTTGGTTCATTAGTTATCCGATTCATATGCACATTTCCGTTAAATGTCTAAATGTTGACTACTATGCCCATATGACCTTAAAACGTGATTTTTGAAAATATAAAAGAGTAGAAACCTTCATTACTGATTTATAGACTTGTCCCTAAAGTTTGACATCAGTTTGAGGTCTAGATTAAGAGTTATGCTCAATAGTGTAATTAGAACGTTTTTTATTAATTAAACGGCGTAATTAGCGTATAGCCTATCTAAACCCAATATTTGATACCAAACGTTTTACCCACTGATAGAATATAATCTTTTGGGATTTTTGAAGATTTTTTATTTATTATAAGGCTGAGCATAACATAGAGTTCTAAGCTTATTTCGGTATTGTCGGTTTTGCCCTTTCGGGCTATAAAATGAGTTTTACAAATCCTTTTGACCCCAAACCTTTTTCTACTGATATAATATGATAAATAAAATGTTTTGAGCCTTCTGGAATAATAAAAATAGCAGTTTTCCATTGGAAACCCAAAAATGGCTCCAAACCGCCTTTTTAAGCGTTTTTAACGCATAGTCTGTATCAAAACTATTTTAAACATATAAGGGTCGAAGCCTACTAATGTATTCAGTTAATTTTTATATTTTAACAGCAAGGAAAAGTTTTAAACTCAGGTTTCCGGTTTTGACCTTTTAAGTGTTGGGATTGAACCCTACCAGTGGAACAGATAATGTAAAGCCAAAACCAGGTCACAACAGTGGATTCACAATAAGCAGCGGTTTACACTTTGCTCTCCCCTTGAAAGTGATTTATAACAACTGATGGTCTCTATCTGCTGCTCATATCCAACTGCTGCTGTCCTTTCAACTACTGATGAAAACCCTGAAGTATCCAACACTGCTGGTCCTATCCACTGATGATAAAGCACTGCCCAGTCAAGGACTGATCAACCTTGAGGAAAGCACTGACATAAAGGGAGAGCAGCTGTTTAGTAAATTGTTTGTTTTATGTATAGTCAGTGGTTAGGTTAGCAGTGTTTGTGTAAGGACAGTAGATACAGGTTGTTAGGCTGTTAGACGTCGCTTTCATGGTGACGTCAGCTGAGATACCTCAGTGGTTTGGTTTGCCTATAAATGTAACAGTGCCCTGTACTGTTACATTTGATTGACTGAGCGAGTTCTTCTCCTCATGTCTAATCCTTTCATCTTGTGTGCAACCAACCTTGGGGCATTAGGTTGAGGGGGAGTATAGTTTGTAAGCATGACTGTAATCCTTTGCTTTGATTTGTAATCTTTTGACTTTATGTGAAGCAATTGTTTATCAAACTATTTCCTCCTTTGATTGTGTTTACAAAGTTTGTTTTCATTTCCGCTGCACCCAACATGTTTTCATATTCATTGATCATTCATTTTAAACAAACAAACACTATCATGAGAGCTTCCGATCCTAACAATTGGTATCAGAGCTTGGACAGTTAAATTCGATCTAAACAATCAATTTGACATAACAGTTCGGCTCAAAATTCATTGATACTAAGGTTGGTTGTATTTTGTTGAAAAACAGAGTATCGATTAAATCATGTTCAAAATGGTTATTCAAAAACTTTGTAAATCAACCAAGATGTCATATGACACACAAGTTACACACAACAAGAAAATTCATGCACAAGATCCTCATGGTTTCTAGATCTGAAAGCAATATCTGTTAAACCATGAGAATTATTTTTACTTTCTAAATTGATTTAAACTGTTGATGTGTAATCTGTGATGTTTTCATTAAATACTAAAGTACAAACCTCAGATTAACAAAACCTATGTTCATAAAAGCATTGTTGTTTTGTTAACACAAAAAAGAGGGAAATTATAACTTTAGTCATTTGATCTTATGTGTTGAAAACAGGTTGAATTCCTCAAAAAGGACAAAATCAACTATGTTAAAACATATTAAGAAAATTCACAAAAACTCAGAAGTGTGTTTATCTCAAAACTTTTGATGTCAAAGGGAAAAGAGTATAAACATAAAACACTTATGAGTCAAAGGTTGGGGTAATAATGGTCATTAAGCAACTATGTGCATTCATCTGTTCAGGGAAAGGTTTTGATTCCAGTGAATGAACTCTAAAGAGGACTAGACAAATGTTCAAAAAAAAAAAAAAAAAAATTCATGTGTCCTCATGTTTACAATCAACTGACACAGAAAATGGTACCAAACAGTGGTCAAAATGTTGTCAAAATATTCTACCACTGCTGTCAAACCACTGACCATTTTCATAAAACTTGAGAATGATATGATTATGTCTTCTATTGAAAATACACCAGATCCTTTTTGATACTGTTCTCAGAAAATCCTTTAACCATTTTTTTTTCAAAGGATTTTCTCAAATAACCAGGATATATTATTCATTTTTTTTAATAATGTATTTGGAACTATTGCTTGTTTTTGTTGGCAATAGTTTCAGCTTCTGTCAGGATGTAATACCTTATTTTTGGTGGTATCTGTGTCCTCATAAATGGGTCAAAAGGAAATGGTACATATGTCATGATCATGTCATACTCAGGCTTGCTCCTAAATTTTCATCAAAAATTGATTGCAAACTGTGCTTGAATTACTAGGGTACTCATGTTTTAATTGAATATTAAACGAAAATGAGTTGCCTTAGCAAAAAGTTTTCATCATCTGGGGTACTAAACCACTGTCTTTCAAGATTGACAAGTGGCAAAACCTTGAATGAAAATCTTCAAAGCTGTTGCTGAAACACCTGACCTTCAGAATTGTACCATTTACCCTAACCACTGTTTTGTTCCAACGTCTGATCTCTAAACACTGTCCACTGCTGAAAGTTAACCACTGATCCCTCATTTTCTTGAAAAGCACTGATGCTCAAAATCAGTGTCTTATCCACTGATATGCTATCCACTGATAGTAAAAATCATCCACTGCCCATAATTTTTACCGTTGTAACCACTGATGCTTGATACGTCAGTGGCCCTTAAAACAACTGTTCTCCATACTTCATCCACTTCATCAGTGTTTGACACGTGGTCAGTTTTTAGCCCTCAGATCTTAATAACCGCTACCACATCAGCGATCATTTTTAAATAAAACCCTGCCCTAAACCCCAAACAGGGTTTTACACTGTCGAATTGAATTCCAAAATTCTCTTCTCATAGTAGTTTCCAACCCTTCCTCTCAAAATCTCCAAAATCCTCTTTCGTTCTTCTCCGCAAAAATGACAAAATCAAAATCAAAACCTAAATCACCATCACCTTCCAAAGAGGTCGCTCAAACGGCCGAAGAACCCATCGAAATACCATTCAAACAATCTCACAACTATCTGGGTTTACTCACAAAACCTACTGATAATCACACCTTTGACACCATCATTGATACATTATTTGCATCAAAGTACAAAACTTTGTTGACAGCAAATGCTCCCATCTATTTGCAAACCCAGAGAGAGTTTTGGAAAAAGGCGTCGCTTGAAAAACAAGACGGAAAAGTCATAGCCATTAACTCCTCAATACAGGGTAAAGCAGTTCAAATAACCCCACAGTCGATCTCCGGAGTCTTTAATCTCAACGATCAGGAAGGTAAACTGTCTTTTGAAAAAGCCGAGATGAAAACTGATTTCGTAAACAGGGGGTATGCAGAACAATCAAAGGTTGATACCTTACAAAAAGGTTATTTTCCTTCTGCTCCAAGATTTTTATTTCACACACTTCTGATGTGTGCTTCGAATAAAACAACATCTTTTAACGAAATACCATTGAAAATTCAATGCCTGGGTTAGGCTATTTTGAATAATAAGGACTACAACTACTCCCAGGAGATTTTCAATGACATGGTGAAAAACGTTGAAAGTAAAGCATTTTTACTTTTTCCAAGATTTTTGAGTTACTATTTTGAACAAAAATTTGAAAAGGAAAATTTAAATTTGCTAAAACAAGGTGTTCATTGTCAAATAAAAAGCTTAACAAAAGAAACATTTTCAAGGATGATGGCACCAATAAAAACAAAAGCAGGGGTACCTGAGCAGATTTTAGTGGTTACAACTGCTCCTCAGGTATCAGCTGCTGAGCCCACTGCTCCAGGTGATCATAGCAGCACAACCACTGCTTTGAAACCCACACCTGACATCACCAAAAAGACCAAAAGGAAAACATCCAGAAAACCCACCAAACCCAAAACAAAGGCAACTCTGGAAGATGAGATCCCAGAGGAAATGCCTGTGACAACACAAAAGTCACCACAAACCACTGCTGCTACTTCCTCACAGCAGTTGGAAGAAAGATCTCAACCAATGCCTAAAACTCCTCCTGCATCCTCACAAAAGGATCAGGTTGTAAGCACAGGGACACCACAATATGAAGCTCTGAATCCACTTGGATCTATCTTCCTCAGTCCTGATCCCAAGGACATGTCGCTTTCAACCCCCATACCCTCACCAATAATAATGCCACAATCCATGCTACCTTTGTTGCATGTAGCTGCTATAGCTCAGACACAAACCAGTTCCTCTCTATCACCTGTCACTGAGAGTATACCCCCACAGGTGACTGGGTCTGATGCTACTACTCCTGCTATCCCAGCAACAATTGAGGAGGTTACACCCCCTGAGTTACAAGTAACTCTCGGTGGTAGTTCAAGTGGAGCAGCAACTACAACTGGTGGATCAACAGGTCTCCAGTTGGCCAGTTGTTTCATAAATCAGACTCCCTTGAAGACAATTTCTTCAATAGCACCAATGTTAACCACTAGTGAGCCTATTTTGACCACTAGTAACATCAAAGGTTTATCAAGTGCTGAAGAAAGAAGTCCCTAGTACCGAGAACAAGGGGCATCAATGGGTGATTTTTGGGACTCTGTCCCTAAGACACACATTGATATAACCACTGCTGGTGGGGATTCAGATGATCCTACTAAAGTAGGTGATGATTCAAAATATCAGGAATTGACGGGCAGAGTTGACAAACTTGAAGAATCAGTTGCTGAAATAAAGGAGATGGTGCAAGAGATTTTAAAAGCTCAGAAAGCACAAGCCACTGCTATTCCTGCTCAAGCACCTGCACAACATGCATTTGCTGAAAATGAGCTTTGGAATATTTTTCAACCCATGCTTGAAGCACAACAACTTATGGCTGACAAAAAGCATGCTATTCAAGTACAAATGCTGACCAACATGGTTGAATCAAGGTTCAAGGACACTCAAGCAGATATCAAGGCTATAAAGGCAAGCATTCAAAGTGTCTCTGGCAAAGCTCCTTCTTCCATATCATTCCTTGATAACCCCCCTTCAGATAATGCCAAAAAGGGGGAGAATATCAAGCTGTTGAGAAAAATGAATACGAAGGGAATAGAGCATGGCCTCTACATTGAGCCGGAAAAAAAAAAGAAAAAGAAAAGCATGTCTCAAAACCTGTTAGTCAAACAGCTGATACAACAGTAGTTACAAAAACTGCTGTCAGTAGCCAAACAGCTGCCATCTCATCAACACACACCCCCCCAACACACACCACTCTACCACACACCACTACAACTACTGCTCCACCATCATCATCAACAATCATACCATCACCACTGCCTCCTGTCATAAAACAGAAGACAACAGATGTTACAACATCTGTTGTAATGACAACAGTGATTGAAACACAAGTTGTTTCAACCACTGTTAGTCAATCACTACCACAAACCACTGCTACCCAATCTACCACCACTGATCCACCCAAAACATCATCTGCTCCTTCTTCTTCATTAAAAAGGAGAAGGAATCTCATATCAGATGATTCATCACCACCATCACCATCATCAAAAATTACCTCACCGCTTCCATCCCCTGCTCAAAAGTAGAAGACAATTGCTGACATATCAGCAGTTGTAATGACAACAGATGTTGAGACACCAGTTGTTTCAATAGCTGTTAGTCAGTCATCTTCCACTGTTCCCACCAGTCTTGCATCACAACCTCCTAAGCTTTACAAACGAAAAAGAGAAACAACTCAGGACACTGATGAAAAGTATGATCCTGTTGCTGCTAAGAATCCACTGGAATTAGAAGCTGTGAAAAATGAGATGAAACAATTTTACACTGAAGATGATCCTTCAAAAAGGAAATTTCCTTCTCTCATAGGTTTCATAATTCCAGAAGACATGGATGAATATCTTGAAATGAAAGTAAGACAAGCAAGGATAAGAGCCAAAATTGAATGCAAGAATCAAGGCAATGAAGCTATCTTGAAAAGAAGAGAATTCCTGCTCAACAAGGTTAAACAAATAAAATAATATGCAAGTGATTTGAACAAGGAAATGTCAAGTATATCTCCTGAAGTAGATCAACGAAATGAATTGAGGAAGGAATATCTTGCATACATAATGAAAGAGAAGTTCTATCCTGCTGAAGAAACAGATTTCAAAGATTGGCCAATAATTGCATTAAAGCATGAGGCAAAAAGAATTGAAAAGGTTAACAATGATCCAAGAAGGAAGAAGACAGCTCCAAATTGGAATAAATACAAGAAGCTCATAGCTGATCTTATTTCCGAATACAAGAGAAAGAAGCAGGAGTTGGTAGATGCAAGAGTGGATTCTGCAAGTGCCATAGCAAAATGGACCAAGCAGCAAACAGACGAAGCTTATGAAAGACTTAGGAAAGGAGGAACACTCCTAAAAAGTCTGACTACAAAAAGCTAAAGGAACAGGTCAAGACCTTTGAAACACAGATCAGCACAGCAGAAGCCTTTGTTACAAGGCTGAGAAAAGAAAGGAAGGAAATGCTGACTATTGGAGAAGAAAGGCATAAAGAAGATGATCTGATTGAAGAAGCTACCAAGAAATTGGCTTCAGATAAAGAAAACTTAGCAAAACTACAAGACCTTACCAAAAGGGTCAAAGTAGTAAGCAAACCATCATCAGCAGATATCACAGACAGTGAGCTTGATCAACAACAGAAACAAGAGCTGCTTGACAAAGAAGTTGCAGAAGATATAGCTGCAGCAAACAAAGTCATAGAAGAAGCTTTTAAAAGAATGTCTGAAGTTCAAGATACTGCTTTACAGTTTTTCTCAAGGCCAAATGCATCCAGCTCATCAGGAAATAAATCTCTCCCAAGAAACCCATTTGGTTTAAAAATACTAAAGTGGATGTCTGATCAAAAGACCCACGTATTGACCTTGGTCAGAACCAATGGAGAAGTGAGGCATATATCAAGGAATCAAGCACTAGGCCTGGGTGTTGAAGATCAACTAGATCTCCTTGAGCTTACACTGTGCAGGGATGAAGATGACACAAGTTCCAAGGAATTTGAAGAAGAATTTAAAAGACATGTAAGGTAACTTCTGATGAGGAATAAAGATCCAGAATAATGACAGGTTTTGGCATTATCTGTTCCAGGGGGAGATTGTTGGGATTGAACCCTACCAGAGGAACAGATAATGTAAAGCCAAAACCAGGTCACAACAGTGGATTCACAATAAGCAGCGGTTTACACTTTGCTCTCCCCTTGAAAGTGATTTATAACAACTGATGGTCTCTATCTGCTGCTCATATCCAACTGCTGCTGTCCTTTCAACTGCTGATGAAAACCCTGAAGTATCCAACACTGCTGGTCCTATCCACTGATGATAAAGCACTGCCCAGTCAAGGACTGATCAACCTTGAGGAAAGCACTGACATAAAGGGAGAGCAGCTATTTAGTAAATTGTTTGTTTTATGTATAGTCAGTGGTTAGGTTAGCAGTGTTTGTGTAAGGACAGTAGATACAGGTTGTTAGGCTGTTAGACGTCGCTTTCATGGTGACGTCAGCTAAGATACCTCAGTGGTTTGGTTTGCCTATAAATGTAACAGTGCCCTGTACTGTTACATTTGATTGACTGAGCGAGTTCTTCTCCTCATGTCTAATCCTTTCATCTTGTGTGCAACCAACCTTGGGGCATCAGGTTGAGGGGGAGTATAGTTTGTAAGCATGACTGTAATCCTTTGCTTTGATTTGTAATCTTTTGACTTTATGTGAAGCAATTGTTTATCAAACTATTTCCTCCTTTGATTGTGTTTACAAAGTTTGTTTTCATTTCCGCTGCACCCAACATGTTTTCATATTCATTGATCATTCATTTTAAACAAACAAACACTATCATGAGAGCCTCCGATCCTAACATTAAGCTTATGTGAAATTTACCAAAATGCCCCTACGGTGCATAGAATGGTTATAATTAATAAATTTCACATATATATGATACCCTACTGTTATAACTTATTAAACTAAGTATTTTTACTGATTATATCAGACCTATAACTCAGATTACTAATTGAACTCTTTTATAACCTTTTAAATGACCAAAATGCCCTTACGGGGCATAATTTGAGTTTAAATCCGTTTTGGGCATAATAGAAGATATCTTACTGATGTCACAACATATTTAAGGCATATTAACTTAGGAAACATGTATATGACTCTTATGGTTACCCGTTACGCATGTTTCGCGTTCGGATCGGTTTATGTAACTAGTTTGCATAAATTGACCAAAACGGGTCAAACCTTATTATTTTTGCCTCAAAATCCAGAATGCGTTTAGTTTACCCATATTATACATGTCTCCAAACTTGTCGGGTCTAAATCACATTCTATTCTGGTCTTTGCTTAATCATGCGTTTTGAACCATGAACCTTTCCTTAAAACTAACCAGTCTAAGTTTCAACTTAAATAAGACCCGTTAGGAATCTAACAGGTTAATAAAACCTTCGTTCCAGATTAAGAGCCCCAGTAGAAGTACTTGTGCTTGCTGATTAGAATATACGGCTGAGTATAAATTGCATTGCTAGCTCAGGTAAATACTCTTAACTTATTTTCCCTATACGGGCTTGGGATACGGTATTATAATAATACCGCTTGGTCGGGTATTGAATGTTTAATCGTATTGTGATTAAGTTATTGAGGTAACCCGTTTTAATCTGTATTGTTTGATATAAAAGCCTTTAGGGGTTAATGACCATGTCTCGGATATCCTTGGCATCATTATAATAAAATGACAACATCTTAAGCACGGGGTGTAGGCATACACCTGACAGTTGCATAAGGGAAACGGTATCTCACACTCTTATGGGCCTATACTTGTGGCGTGTCTGTTAATCTTGACTCAGTTTCTACATCGGGCCCTGAATGTATAACGAACATGTAAATTTGTATACAAGATTACTTTTATATAATTGTCCCAAGTTATAAAAGATATTTTGCGCCTGGTGCATCTAAATCAATTTTCTTAAACTCTTTTTAAAATGAGTCGATTAATTGTATTTACCAGTGTAAACTGACGTATTTTCCAAAAAGGGTAAGTGACAGGTACTGAACGTAATTGGCTGGAAGCTCAGGGCGTTAATAAGGAATCTTGCAAGTTCTAGGCGTCTAAAGTCTGTTGAACAATGTTTATGTTTTAAGATCCGCTTGTGGATCCATCTTATAATCCGTTTGTAATAATTGATGTTACTGTTGAATCGGTTTGTAATATAATTATCTTTTGCTTCCGCTGTGCATTTTAAATTGTGTTGTTTGACTATGATGATATCGACTACGTCACGATACTCCCCACCGGGCCCACCGGTAATACGTGGAAATATCGGGGTGTGACATGTTGGCTACCTGGTCAGGGGTTAAGGGAATGGTTTGGTAAGGTTCTTGCCTTCTTTAGTGTATAGATCCTGCAAGGACCTGGGTCAAGCTTACTAGGACCTCCTTCAATACCCATTGGTATTGGATGGCGGGTGTGCGAATGGCTTGATCCCCTCATATGTAAACGACTATTAATACATTAAACCGGCTACTTGGGATTGTATCCCCGCTGACTCAAACCACTTAGCCGAGGGTAACGTCCCCTTCAAAAAAGGGCCCTATCACTTTTCGCATTAATAACTTAATTAATTATCTTTCAATATTCCGACCCTTTGGGATTGTATCCTTGCTGATTCAAACCACTGGGTCGAGGGAAACGTCACCTTCAAAAGAGGGGCATACTACTATAACTAAGATAATCTCTTAAAAAGTGCAAAAGTGCGAAAATCATCAAAGGATACATTAAAGGCGAGTCGGATTCAAGTGATTTATCTTTTCTATCCGTTTTTATTTTATTTTTATTTCTGCATTTTTAGTTTTATTTTTCATGTTTAAAATCGTTTTCTCAAATATTTTAGCTTGAGTAGACGTTGAGGATAAACCGGTACTAAAAGCTCTTGTGTTCTTGGACGACCTCGGGATCTTACCAACGCTATACTACGCTCACGATGGGTGCACTTGCCCAAGTGTGTGTTTAGTGTTAGTAAAATATCGTGTTTTATAAATTTAAAACTTGACTAATGTGTAAAATGAGCTTAAAATATCAATAAAAACATATCACGCTTTGCACACACCAAGTTTTTGGCGTCGTTGCCGGAGACACAAGAATTTTAAGAAAGTTAGGAATCAACGGCCTAATCATTTTTCAAAACCCTTTTTAAAACTGCACGCACATTTCTGCATTTTTCTTATATTTTTGCATTACAGTAGTTTGAACATGCCCCCGTGCTACATAAAATTAATAAAAACACCCAGATACAGAGTCTGAACACGGGGTCATGCTCACTGAACACGCCCCCATTCTGAACCAAACCAGTTTCATTTTTTAAAACACCTAGATACAGGATCTGACCACGGGCTGTGCTCACTGAACATGGGGCCGTGGTGAGCCTCTGTTTCCGTTTTTATTTTTATTTTCTGGTCCCGAGACTCTTTTGTGGTCTGCTGAGTGATTCTAATTGATCAATACTCGGGAGGTTACAACTACCACTATGAAGAGGGTGATTATGAAGAAGAGTATTGTACCATTTGTGGTAATCCTCACTCGGTACAATATTGTGACCTCTTCGAACCATCCACTTCGTATACATACCATGTGGAGCCCAGGTACGAGCCAACCACTTCATATACACACTATGAAGAGCCATGGTATGAATCCTCTCCCTCATACTCATATCTTGAAGAACCAAGGTATGAGCCCTCATACTCATATCTTGAAGAACCAAGATATGAGCCTTCATATACTTACTATGAGGAACAATGGTGTTAACAACCCACCTTATATGGGTATTATGAAGAACCAAGGTACGACCCTTACCCATCATATACTTACAATGAGGAACAACGGTATGAACCATCAACCTCATATGAGTATTATGAGGAGACAAGGATCGAACTTCCGAACTCAAGCTATGGGGATCCTTATTCCGCTCACTTTGACGAACCACCAATTATCCTCCCCGTAGCCGAAAAAATAATAGAACACCTCAAAACTATCGAACGCTACATTAAAGAATCCCGCATAAGGGAAGAGGAATCCGTGCAAGGGAAGAGGTAATTTGTACTAAAGAGCTGATAGTAGAAGAGGTAAAAATGGAAGAACAATTAAGTGAAAAACCGACGCATGAACTAAACAACGAAAAAGGTAAGTCTGACAATGTTAAAATTAAAAAAGAGTCTAATTTTCAAGAAATTAATCTCTTAACACCTTCTTTCGAAAACCATTGTTTGGTACCTACTCATGCTAAGTTTTTAAAAGAGTTAAACACTAACACTAAAATTGACGAAATGGTAAGCATTAAGTTAACAAATGATCAAACTACGCTAATGAAAAATTATCCATTTGAAATTAACATTACACCGGTTCCATGTTTTTTTCACAATTCATTTATTAGTAATATTACAATTGATAAAGATCTTTGTGTTAATATAATGCCAAACTACATTTTCAAAAAATTAAGTATTGGTGATTTTTCTCCACTTCAAATACCCATTTTTCTTTCTAATCGGAAAATAATGAAATCTATGGGAGTAGTTGAAGATGTGTCAGTTCAAACAAATCAAACGGTAGTCCCAACCGACTTTATCATCCTTGATGACGCTCCACTTGTGTTGGGATAACCTTTTGTGAAAACCCACAAAGCTTTGATTAATAGGAAGCAAAACAACTTACCCATTCAATTAGGGGCCTTCAAAAAATGTGTCGATCTTAAGCGATTAATGAAATATCCAATCGGCAATGATGACCCGCTAATCGAAGATGAAGATGAACCACCTGATACGGAAGAAGAAATCGACCACTTTTTCGAAGAAGAGGTCGCCATTGAACAAACCTTTTTGGTTCTTGACCAAAATGAGCAGCCAAATAAGTAGTCTCCTAAAGACCCACCACTTGAGCTCAAAGAACTCCCAAAAGGTTTGGAATATGCTTTTCTCGACAAGGACGGTAAGCTACCTGTAATTATTTCGTCAAAATTAACTAGTGTAGAAAAAGAAAAATTAATCACACTTTTGAAAAAACACAAAAATGTGATCGCTTGGAAGCTTGTAGATATTAAAGGAATAAGTCCTTCCATGTGCACGCACAAAATTTTAATGAATGATGATTATAAATCGGTAATGCAACCACAACGTAGAGTAAATCCAAATGTTCAAGAAGTGGTTAAAAATGAAGTCATCAAACTACTTGACGTTGGACTTATCTACCCAATTTCCGATAGTCCTTGGGTAAGTCCCGTCAAAGTAGTTCCTAAGAAAGGAGGTATGACAGTGGTCACTAACGAAAAGAATGAATTAATACCAACAAGAACCGTCACCGGATGGAGAGTGTCTATAGAGTATCGTCGATTAAATGAGGCAACAAGGAAAGATCATTTTCCCTTAACTTTTATTGATCAAATGTTTGAAAGATTATCCGGTCACAAATTCTATTGTTTTTTAGATTGTTTTTCAGGTTACTTTCAAATACCGATAGCCCCCGAAGACCAAGAAAAGACAACATTCACATGTCCCTACGGAACTTTTGCTTATCGACGCATGCCTTTCGGTCTAAGTAATGCCCCCGCAACTTTTCTACGTTGCATGGTGGCCATCTTCCATGATATGATAGAAAAGACTATGGAAGTCTTCATGGATGACTTTTCTATCTTTGGAGATTCATACGACCAATGCCTCAATAAACTTGAACGAATGCTATCCCGGTGTGAGGAAACTAACCTCGCCCTTAATTACGAAAAATGTAATTTCATGGTAACGGAGGGAATAGCACTCGGTCATAAAATCTCAAGCGAAGGAATGGAGGTTGATCGGGCTAAAATAGACACCATTTCCCAATTACCACCCCCATCCTCCGTTAGAGCCATCAGAAGTTTCTTAGGACATGCCGAATTTTATAAACGGTTTATCAAAGACTTTTCTAAAATCTCAAGACCTTTAACAAAATTACTTGAAAAAGATGCACCATTCATCTTTGACAAGGATTGCAACCAAGCATTTCTAACACTAAAAGAAATGCTAGTCAATGCACCTATCATGATAACACCTAATTGGAAATTACCTTTCGAAATCATGTGCGATGCAAGTGACTTTGTAGTTGGAGCTGTCTTGGGACAAAGAAAAGATAAGCATTTTCACCCAATATATTATGCTAGTAAAACACTTAACGATGCACAAGAAAATTACACAACAACTGAAAAAGAGTTGCTAGCTGTAGTATTTGCTTTTGATAAATTTCGTTCTTATCTTGTTCTTTCTAAAACCCATGCAGCCATTCGTTATCTCTTTAAGAAACAGGATGCCAAACCACGTTTAATCAGATGGATTTTACTCCTCCAAGAATTTGACATTAAAATAAATGACAAAAGGGGAGCAGAAAACACCGCTGCAGATCATCTATCCCACATGGAAGATCCAGCTTTAGAGGCAACTAAAGACAAGCTCATCAATGAAAAATTCCCAACGGGGTCCTTAGAAATGGTGGAATACCGAGAAGAGCCATGGTACGCCGACTACGCCAACTACCTAGCTAGTGGAATAGTCGCAAAAGGATGGTCACATCATCAAAGAAAAAAGTTCTTTGCTGATGTAAAGCATTATTTTTTGGAAGATCCTTATCTTTTCAAAATGTGTACCGACCAACTTATCCGACGATGCGTACATGGTGGCGAAGCAAGAAAAATTCTCCACCATTGTCATGAAGGTCCATACGGAGGATATCATGGTGCCGCTAGTACCGCACGAAAGGTATTTGATTCAGGATTATATTGGCCAACCATTTACAAAGACGCCCGAAGTTTTATCAAGACATGGGATGCATGCCAACGATCAGGTAATATTTCTTCCAAAAACGAAATGCCACAAAATGGCATTCTTGTTTGTGAAATTTTTGATGTGTGGGGACTAGACTTTATGGGACCTTTCCCACCATCAAAAGGAAACAAATATATACTTGTGGTAGTGGATTACTTGTCAAAATGGGTCGAAGCCGAAGCACTTCCAACAAATGATGGAAGACTTGTGGTAAGATTCCTGAAACGGTTATTCTCTTGTTTTGGAACTCCAAAAGCGTTAATAAGTGATAGGGGTACCCATTTTTGTAACCATCAACTTGAATTTTTTTTAACAAAATATGGGGTCTATCATCGGATCTCAACCGCATATCACCCTTAAACAAATGGACAAGCCGAAGTGACTAATCGAGGTTTAAAAGGAATACTTGAAAAAACCGTAGGGTTAAATAAAAAGGAATGGGCCGATAAATTAGACGATGTTTTATGGGCTTTTCGGACCGCCTATAAAACAACCATAGGTACCACCCCATATAAGCTTGTCTATGGAAAAAGTTGTCATTTACCAGTAGAAATTGCACACAAAGCCTACTGGACAATAACAAAACATAAACTTAGACATAGAAACTGCCGGTAAAAATCAATTTTATCAATTAAATGAATTAAACGAATTAAGGAATCAAGCCTACTCTAACTCCGAAATTTATAAGGAAAGAATGAAAAATTTGCATGATAAACACATTAAACCAAATGAATTTCGGGTTGAGATCAAGTTCATTTTTTAATTCACGACTTCGATTATTTCCCGGTAAATTAAAGTCTAGGTGGTCGGTACCTTTTTCTATCACCCATATTTTTCCACACAGTGCAATTGAAATTAAATCTCGGAATGGAATTCCATTCAAAGTCAATGGACAACGACTAAAGCTTTATCAAGGATTCATTGAGAATGAAGAGGAAGAGATCTCGCTACAAGTGGTCGAGGAATGAACAAGGTTTGTGCATCAACATCATATCTTGTAGGTAATGAACGTCGGGAAAGCTTCTGAAATCGGTAAGATTTCTAAAACCAAGTTTCGGGAAATAGGTCACTCACACGTGTACTAAAAAAAGTTAATTTTTACCCGCCCACGGGGCCGTGGTCGGCAACTTTCGGGCATAAAACCCCCTTTTTCTTCTCATTTTCATTTCACCAAGACCCGTTTCCCCTGAAACTCTCTGGTTCAACCGCAAATCTCTGCAGATTTTTACGTCTTTTCTCAATCCTATGTCAACAAAGTATGATTCTATCATCTTTTGTAGTTAGTTTAACGATTTGCATGTAGTTTAACATAAAAAATTTGGGGAAAATCTAGGGTTCTTGAACTTGAATCGAACCAAACCTCAAATTTTTGCTTAGATCTGTTAGTATTAGTATAGTTGCATGTTATAGGAAGTAAATCAACTGAAATTGTTTGTGGATTTGCCCAATTGCGAACAAAAACCTCAAACCCTTGTTTTTTAACCGAAAAAGACGAAATTGAAGGGGTAAACCGTAAACGGTTTGATTTCGGAAAAACGGCACTTGGAGTTTCATTTTCGGGGAAAACCGCCCCTCCTCAACCAAAAATTTTCAAGTTTTCGAAAACAGGTCAAAAAATGGGATTTTTGGAAACAGAACCCTGACCTCGGGGTCGTGGTTAGCGAGCACGGGGCGTGGCCAGCAGAAATCAGTTGAACACGGGTCGTGGCCTGTGGCCACGTGGCCGTGTCCAGTTTGCTGTTTTCAGTTTTCTTCGAAAATTTATCGGTTCATGCTAATTGTTTTGTGTTTTCTTGCAGATGGCCAGCAAATTCACAAAGTTCAAGACAAATGAGTGGGACTTTTGATGTATTGTAAAATACATCTTTATTCGCGTCTAGGTTTGTTCGGTTTTAGTTAGTTTTAGTGTCGGTTTTAGGTATAATGTATATACTTTTGATTGTCTTGTGTTTTCCAGGTTTTTGCAGCAAAAGGAACAGATACGAGATAAAATCTGGACAGGAGAAAGTTTGGCACGGAGATCGATGAGTTCGGAAGTGTAATGAAGCGAGAAATGCAGATCTGAAGGTTCCAGGCGGCCCGCATCAACTTAACATACAATTCACGCGGGCCGCATTAACTTGAATTATGATTCCGGATAATAGGTGGCGGGCGGCCCGCTTTAACTAATTAGAATCATCATGCGGGCCGCGAGGGGTCTATTTTCGCAAAACAGTGTCGTGATCAGAAAGCAGATTAGGGTTTTTTTGGTTATATAATGATCATCATCATAATCAGCCGAGTTTAACACCACAATTACGAATTTGGACGAACTTGAGGCGATCATAGAGGTTGTTTTCAGAGGTTTTGAAGGCTCGGGACTGCTGTGAATCATCGGAGATCGTTAGGGAGCATTCGGGATTGAAGTTAACGGGTTACACAATCTTGTTTCTTTGTCTCTCGTTTGTTTTACTTGTTTAATGATGAATTCTGTTTATTATTGGATTATGAACTTGTTTTTGAACATGATTAGCGGCTAAATTTCTATTACTACCTAGACATGGATGATTGATTGCAATAAGTTTTGATTATTATTGGATTTTGGAAGCTATGGATTGTTTATAAATTGTAAACGGTTTGTTCTATCGGTTAGATGTGTTTGCGTGCTTGATGGTATTTAATTGTTGATTATTGCTTCTAGATTTATTGGCCAATTTAACCCTAAAGATTCAAGATTTAATTGTTGATTATTGTTTATAAAGATTCAAGATTTATTGGCCAATTTAACCCTAAAGATTCAAGATTTTTCCCGCTCGAGCTAGGCAGCAGAAATATGCTCAGGAATACGGGAAATTCCTCGAGATGTTTACTCAGTTGAAAATCAATCTTCCGTTTGTCGAGGCACTTCAGTCAATGCCTAAGTATGCCAAATTTCTCAAGGATCTTTTGAAGCGTAAGGAGAGGATTGGAGAGTTGTCGAATATTCCATTGACAGGAGGTTGTTCCGCGGTAGTCTTGAATAAGCTGCCAGAGAAGTTGACTGATCCTGGTACATTCACCATTCCTTGTTTCTTTAGGGGAGCCGTTTCCCCCGCTCACGCTCTAGCCGATTTAGGGGCCAGCATCAATCTGATGCCGTTTTCGTTGTATGAGAGGCTTGGTTTAGGAGAGTTGACGCCCACGCGTATGTCGTTGTCCTTGGCTGACCGTTCAGTCAAGTATCCTCGTGGGATAGTGGAGAATTTGTTGGTGAAGGTTGATAAGTTTGTGTTTCCAGTGGATTTCGTTGTTCTTGATATGGAGGCCGATGAGAGAGTTCCTATTATGACAACTTCGAAGAAATAATGACAACTTCGAAGAAATAATGACAGGCATACTCGGCTCCTCACCTAGAAAAGCGTACTCAAGATGTGATGGAAGAACCTTAAGCTCTAAGGGCGGTGGAATCTCTACACGCTCGTCGGCTGCTAGATTTTAGATTTTGGTGACTGTCTATATCGCGTAATAAATCTTGAATCTTTAGGGTTAAATTGGCCAATAAACCTTAGAAGTAATAGTTGGTAATTTTATAAAATCAAGTGTTCTACTAATCGTCAATAGCTGTAAGGTGCGAGATTATTGCTAGGTCTAAGTGATTAAACAACAAGGTGGGTCCTTCTTAGAAAGTTAACCTATTTGCTGCTATCTAGCAAGTCTAACTGAGAAAACAAACCTATCCTAGGTTTAGGTCTCGTAAGGGAGTGAACCTTGTAGGATACTTTTATAAACCCCATTAGGTGTCTTGTAAAGGAGTCTAATAACCGGTAGTTTAACAACCTTTAGGGGATCTTAGCGTGCTCTTGATAGGGGTCCTTAGATTTCCCGATAGGTGAGAATTTCAAGATCCCGGTTCCATAGCAGACAACTTCCAATTATAATCATAACTAAAAGCAATCAGGATTCCTGTCTAGGTAGTTCTTTCATCATCCTTGAGTTCAGTCTTCGTGAGAGTTCGTGTCTAGTTCGTCTAGTTTAGCTAGTATTCATTATTTGCATTCTTAGGATTTTTTAGAAAACCCCCCCTCAATAAACAAATGGTTAAGTCGTGTCAGTTTTAGTCTAGATAGAGTCAGTAGCGTAATCAGTAGAGTCTCGTGGGTTCGATACTCGGACTTACTTTAGCTTTACTACATTGATCGGTACACTTGCCGGTTGTGTGGTTTAGGGTTTTAGGTCGAGTCTTAGTTTATAAATTTAAAGCTTAGAGTGTCTAATTTAGGGATAATTTAGTTGTTTTTATTAAACCACTTTCAGCACATCAAGTTTTTGGCGCCGCTGCCGGGGACTCTTTGGCGATTGCGTTGATTACATTGTTTGGACTTGCTTGATATCATACGTGCTATTTGTGTTAGTTGAGTCGTAGGAGTCTAAAAACTATAAAAATCCAAAAATATTTGCTTTAGTGTCTTTTCTAGATTACTGAGTCTTTGTCAGAGTCTTCTTACTTGTTCGTATTCGGTTTTTCAGTTGATGCCCCATACGCGTTCGCAGGGACCTCCGCCGCTTCCGTTTACGATCAAGTCTTCTTTCTCGTCTTCTGCGTCCGAGGTCAGTTCTTCTAGTTCCTCTTCGTTTTCACAGCCCACCCCCGCTTTCGATTTCACACCCAAGTCATCACCTCACGTTTCACCACACGTTTCCCCACCACCCTCCCATTCTCATACACCTAGTCCTCCACCCGTAGTTCGAATGGAGAACCGCACCGTTTACCAGAAGGACTTCCATTCCTGTTCGTACCTCCTCGGCCGGTCGAGGGGTAAACCAAGTTAGCTCGGATTCGTCGGTAGTTGCGGAAGTCGAGATTTTGAAGCGAGAGATTGATGAGTTAAAGAAGAAAGTTGATAGGTGTGAGCTTTGTAGGGGAGGTCACGACACACTCGAGTGTCCCACACTCACTCTTGAGCAGGTAGAGTACATAGCCGGTCAGTCTAGGGGTCCCACGAATCCTTTCAATTCCAATTACAATTCCAACTGGCGCGGTAGTGGCAACAATAGTAGTTATCGTTCTTCTAGCAATCCCCCTGGATTCCCATCTGGTCAGTATCAAAATAGGGGGCCAGGTCTTTACACGAGTGGTAGTTCGGGTCAGAGTGGTCAGTATAGTGGTTCAGGAGGTCAGTTTGCGAGTGGAGGGTTGAATCAGGAGATTCAGGGCAGTGGTAAGGCTCCAGAGAGTGGTATGAGTAGGATGGAGGAGATGTTAGCTCAGATGATGACACAAAATCAGGCGATGATGACACAAAATCAGGCGACGCAGAAATCCCTCAATGATTTCACTAGGACCCAAGAGCAGAACAATAAAAGTCACGAACTTCAGCTGAAGAGTCAGCAATCCACACTATTAGATCTCCAAAGAACAGTTGGTGGAATTGCTAAGCAGTTGCAGGAGCATCCCCCGGGTCAGTTCTCGGGAAATACCTTCACAAATCCCGCGAATCATTCAGCGAAGGCTATTACGACCCGTAGTGGAAAGAGTTTGGGAGAGGTTGCGAGAAAGAATGTGGAGTTAGAGAGTGATGATGAGGTAGATGAGGTGATAGAGATGGAGGCTCCAGGAAAAGTGCACATGAGGCTAGACCCAGCAAGTACCGCACACGCCGAGGAGTCGCCAGTAGAGAAGAAAGCGGAGAAGCAGCCGACGAAGGTTCGGCCATCGCCAGTGATTGATTATTCCCGCCTTCCGTTTCCCGCTCGAGCTAGGCAGCAGAAATATGCTCAGGAATACGGGAAATTCCTCGAGATGTTTACTCAGTTGAAAATCAATCTTCCGTTTGTCGAGGCACTTCAGTCGATGCCTAAGTATGCCAAATTTCTCAAGGATCTTTTGAAGCGTAAGGAGAGGATTGGAGAGTTGTCGAATATTCCATTGACAGGAGGTTGTTCCGCGGTAGTCTTGAATAAGCTGCCAGAGAAGTTGACTGATCTTGGTACATTCACCATTCCTTGTTTCTTTAGGGGAGCCGTTTCCCCCGCTCACGCTCTAGCCGATTTAGGGTCCAGCATCAATCTGATGCCGTTTTCGTTGTATGAGAGGCTTGGTTTAGGAGAGTTAACGCCCACGCGTATGTCGTTGTCCTTGGCTGACCGTTCAGTCAAGTATCCTCGTGGGATAGTGGAGAATTTGTTGGTGAAGGTTGATAAGTTTGTGTTTCCAGTGGATTTCGTTGTTCTTGATATGGAGGCCGATGAGAGAGTTCCTATTATTCTAGGCCGTCCATTCCTTCGAACCGTAAAGGCGATCATTGACGTCTTTGACGGTAAGATTTCTCTTCGTGCTGGTGACGAGGTTGTCACATTTGAGATCGATAGGGCGATGCAGCACCCTGGGGGTGCCGACGACGTTAGTGGACCGTGTCATTCCGTTTACTTCCTAAATTCTTTCATATCTTGTGTCGACACGTGTTTCGAGTACATTAGTGGGGCTGATTTAGTAGGTGAGGGAGTTGCTGACGAGCGTGATGAAGAGACTGTAGAGGAAGTTGCTGAGGATGAGCAGTCAGATGAGAGTGAGGAGTTGTGTGTTACTGAGCCTCTGGAGCTCGACGCGATTAGTGATGAGAGTACTCCTGTAGAGATTCCACCGCCCTTAGAGCTTAAGGTTCTTCCATCACATCTTGAGTACGCTTTTCTAGGTGAGGAGCCGAGTATGCCTGTCATTATTTCTTCGAAGTTGACAGAGGAGGAGAAGATGAGGTTGATTGAGGTGTTGAGGGAGCATAGTGATGCGATTGCCTGGAGGCTATCTGATATCAAGGGCATCAGCCCTACTTTTTGCACGCATCGCATTCTGATGGAGGATGTTTACAAGCCTGTAGTGCAGCCGCAGCGTCGTTTGAATCCGAATATGCAGGAGGTAGTGAAGAAGGAGGTGAAGAAGCTGTTAGAGTCCGGTTTGATCTATCCGATTTCTGATTCAGCTTGGGTGAGTCCTACGCAGGTTGTCCCGAAGAAAGGGGGGATGACGGTTGTTCTGAATGCGAAGGATGAGCTTATTCCGTCTCGTACTGTTACGGGTTGGCGTGTGTGCATTGACTATCGAAAGTTAAATGACGCCACTCGTAAGGATCATTTTCTGCTCCCATTCATTGATCAGATGCTTGAGCGTCTCGCGGGTCAGCAGTTCTATTGCTTTCTCGACGGGTTTTCGGGTTATTTCCAGATTACTATTGCACCAGAGGATCAGGAGAAAACCACTTTTACATGTCCATATGGCACGTACGCGTACCGACGCATGCCGTTTGGTCTATGTAACGCTCCTGCTACTTTCCAGCGTTGTATGATCGCGATTTTTCAGGATATGGTAGAGAGTTCGATGGAGGTGTTTATGGATGATTTCTCGGTATACGGTAGTTCGTTCGATCAGTGCTTGGTGAATTTGGAGAAGATGCTGAAGAGATGTGTGGAGACGAAGTTGATGTTGAATTGGGAGAAGTGTCACTTCATGGTGACTGAGGGTATTGTGCTAGGGCACAAGATTTCGAGAGCTGGTATCGAGGTAGATAGAGCGAAGATTGACACGATCAGCCAGCTTCCTCCGCCGACTAGTGTCAAGTCGGTTCGTAGTTTTCTCGGTCATGCGGGATTTTATAGGCGCTTCATTAGGGATTTTTTCAAAATCACACGCCCCATGACGCGATTGTTGGAGAAGGACGTTCCTTTCGTCTTTGACGAGGAGTGCCTTCGAGCGTTCGAGTTTCTGAAGGAGAAGTTAGTGAGTGCACCGATCCTCGTGTCACCTGATTGCTTACCATTCGAGCTGATGTGCGATGCGAGTGATTACGCAGTTGGTGCGGTGTTAGGGCAGAGACGGGAGAAGCATTTTCACCCGATTTACTACGCTAGTAAAACTTTGAATGATGCCTAGGAGAATTACACCACCACGGAGAAGGAGTTGTTAGCACTGGTGTTCGCGTTCGATAAATTCCGTTCGTACCTTGTCTTGTCGAAAACCGTTGTGTTTACGGATCATTCTGCTTTGCGTTACCTGTTTCAGAAGAAGGACGTGAAGCCGCGCCTTATACGATGGATTCTGCTTCTTTCAGAGTTTGACATTGAAATTAGGGATAAGAAAGGGGCAGAGAATGTGGCGGCAGACCACTTGTCTCGTTTAGAGGATCCAAAGAGAGAGGAGATTCGTGAGGAGGCGATAGGGGACAGATTCCCTCTCGAGTCTATAGATGCTGTCATGGCAGGAGCCAGGGATCTCCCGTGGTATGGCCATATAGCCAATTATTTGGCTGACGGGTTTGTGATGGGGACGATGAGTGCGCAGGAAAAGAAGAAGTTGGTGAGGGATGCTAGGAAGTACATATGGGATGACCCTTACCTCTTTAGGATAGGAAGCGACCGGGTACTTAGGAGGTGTGTTAGTAGGAGAGAAGGTGTTGATATTCTGAGGCACGTGCATGAGGGTTTGACAGGAGGTCATCATGGAGCACACACGACCGCGCAAAAAGTCTTCGACTGCGGTTTCTTTTGGCCTACGGTGTTCGAGGATGCTCAGGATTTTGTTAGGGCTTGTGATGCATGCCAGCGTACCGGAAATATCTCATTCAGGAATGAGATGCCCCAGAATCCTATTCAAGTGTTGGAAATCTTTGACGTTTGGGGTATTGATTTCATGGGACCTTTCCCTCCTTCGAGTGGGAATAGGTACATCCTCGTTGCGATTGACTATGTTTCGAAGTGGGTGGAAGCTCAAGCTTTGCCTACTAACGATGCACGAGTGGTGGTGAGGTTCTTAAAGAAGTTGTTTACGCGATTTGGTACTCCTAGAGCCATTATTAGTGATCGCGGTACGCATTTTTGTAATGCGGTTATGGAGAAGGCGTTGGAAAGATATGGAGTTACGCACCGCTTGGCTACCGCGTACCACCCGCAAACGAGCAGTCAAGTGGAGAACGCGAATCGAGGTGTGAAGAGGATTTTAGAGAAAACAGTTGGGAAGAGTAGGAAGGATTGGTCCGACAAGTTGGACGATGCGTTATGGGCATTCCGCACCGCCTATAAGACGCCATTAGGTACGACGCCGTTTATGATTGTGTATGGGAAGGCGTGCCATTTACCGGTCGAGTTAGAGCATCGGGCTCTTTGGGCACTCAAAACGGTGAATTTAGATTTGACCGAGGCCGCTAGGAGAAGATACTTCCAAATTCACGAATTGGAAGCCCTTAGGGATGCGGCGTATGAGCGTTCGTGGAGTATTAAAGAGAAAACGAAGGCGTTGCATGATCGAAAGCTTAAGGGGTTGAAGGAGTTCAAGGTTGGTGATAAGGTGCTTCTTTACAATTCGAGGTTTAAGTTGTTTCCCGGGAGTTGAAGTCGAAGTGGACGGGACCGTATGTAGTGAGGGAAGTGTTTCCGCATGGTGCGATCGAGCTATACAATAAAGAGAATGACGAGTCGTGGAAAGTGAATGGCCATCGTTTGAAGCATTATTTAGGAGGGCCTATCGACGACGTCGAGAAGGAGGAAACTCCTCTCGAAGATCTTCCGGATATCACCGCGTAGGTTCTTGAGTGAAAACTCAAGTGTATAGTTTGTACATTGAGTCTTTGTCCGTGTCGTGTCTTTAGTTTAGTGGTTTATGTGTTTTTGCGTCGTTAGTCGTAGTGTCGTATTTGTGTCCGTCTCGTGTTTTGTGAGTATTTTTGCAGGTTGCATCACCTTCACGTGACCGAGATCAACGTCTGAACAGCATCCCAGGTACGTTTACTGTTCAAAACGACCAAATACAGGGCCAGGGTTAGTTTGGGAATAAATAAAATTCATAAAATTTTACTTCTGCAGTTGCTGTCAACCAAATAGCAGATTTTTGCTGTCCATGCGGCCCGCCTCAACATTAGTTTATTTTAAAGCGGGCCGCTTGGACTTAATAAAGCTTTTGAATTCATGGACACTCGCGGCCCGATTACACTTAATCAACATTTAAAGCGGGCCGCATGACTTTTATGTGTCGATAACACCATACATATCCCCAAATTGAGTTCAAACTTGAAACCCTAACATCACCCACCACTTCATTTCACCATTACCACTCACCTCACCAACCTCTGCCCTAAACCACCGTCTGACCCACCACCGCACACCTTCGCCCTGAACCACTCATCCACCACCATCTCCACCTTCATCTCATCCATCACCATTTCACTCACCATTTGTAACCATTTCACCCAACCCCTTTTTACCTGCTGCCCCTCAATCACCACCTCATCCGCCGCCGCTGTCCACCCACGAACACCACTTCCATCACCGGTTCACCACTCACTGTTTCCACATTTGCTTCGAGTCGTTGTCTGCAAGGATGTCAGGTGAAGGTTCGTCAGCAGGAGGGAAGCGCTAGAGGCGCGGTGCTAAAGCTCAGGAGCAGCCAGCTGCTGATACAGTATTGAGAGAGGTTTCATATAGGGATGTCGGGACTCCCCACGGGCAGAGTACTAGACTAGGGGACAGCCCGTTATTACGATTCACGGTTGGGTCACCGGAGTATTTGAAGTATGATAAGATCAAGAAGTTGAATATGTTAGAGTTTAGGAGGATTGATTGGGATCTTGTGAGGCAGTTGGGGCAGGTTGAGAGGTTAGAGCAGTTGTTAGGTACGAAGTTTAGGATGGCGGTTGAGTGTGACGAGCCACAGTATCATCAGCTCGCTATGGAGTTTCATTCTACATTTTATTACAGACATCCAGGGGGTTTCGATGAGTCTGATGTGGTGTCGTTTGTGTTGGGGAAAAGGATTTTTAATATGACACTGCCGCAATTTGCTGAGGCATCTGGATTTTATTCGCATCAGGAGGTTCAGTCAGACGAGTTTAGGGGGTTACTTAGGCAGGTTGTGAAGGAGAGGAAGGATTTTTGTGTTATGATAGGGGATCTACAGAGGTTCTGGGGTACTATTGCTACCACACCATATTCGGGCAATATGGTAGCATCAGATATTAGGGATCCGTTCTATAGGTTTGTGCATAAGATCTTAGCATCGACGTTGATTGGTAGGTATGAGGGAGACAATGTGAATCAGCATAGCTTATTTTGCTTGATGTGCATGGTTGAGGGGAGGCCAGCGAATCTGGCAAGTATTTTGGCATGGTCGTTATCGAGGCCGAAGAAGGCAGGTAGGAATGCGAGATTGTATTGTGGGCCGTATATTACGAGGTTAGCGACGCATTTGGGTGTGTTTGACGATTTTCCGCCTGCTTTGATGCGTTTGGGACCAGCTCCATCACTTATGGAGCTGAGGAGTTTACAGTTGGCGAGGATAGTGACGGTAGATACGCCACCGACATGGGAGGCCGTGATTGAGGGGCAGCAGGTGCCACCTCCACCAGATTCGGCCGCCGCAGAGGCGATGCAGGGTGCGATTCCACAGCGTATTCGGGCGCCACTGCAGAGGCATCAGTTACCTCCATGTGAGCGCCCCATTAGGCAGCCGCGGCCAGAGCCGTTGACGTTAGAGGGTTTATATGATAGAGTTGAGGAGGTTAGACAGGATGTTGAGCAGGTTAGGCAAGAGATGCGGGCAGGTATTCAGGCTATTCTTGATCACTTACAGTTACCACCGCCAGCAGCTTGGCAGCCACAGCAGGATGATCCTGCAGGTGATCAGGAGGGTGGAGCAAGAGGAGATTGAGGATACACAGCAGGGCTTTTGGAGATTATATCTTTTGTTTTTATTTATTGCTGTTTTTTATCCTCATATTTTGGTCTGTACTTGACATTATACACTGGTTGGTAGGGTTTGGGGTTGGTTGCTATTGGATGGTTGATTGACACTGATCTTATGATGTTATATTATTTTGGGTTTGGATTGATTATGATTGTTAGGTCGTTGTTTTGCCGCTTCCGTTCGCGTGTCCGAGTTAGTACAGTTGCTGAGCGCGTTTTGGATTGGAGGGCATATGTGGTATCGACTGGCATACTGACAGTCTCACATATTTATTCAGCTAAGTCGTTCCACTTGTACACTTTGTATTTTATTATTTTTTTTTCGTTTTAGGTTTTAGGAGTCATGTTTTCATCCTTGCATTAGGGACAATGCAATATTTAAGTGTGGGGATGGGAAATTTGAGTCTTGAGTCGTTTAGTAGTTAGTTGAGTCATAAAAAGTCGAAAAATAAAAAAAAAATTAAAAAATTGAAAAATCAAAAAAAAAATTGAAAAAATAGAAAAATGTCTTTTGAAATAAGAAGTTTGCAAAATAAAAACGGAAAATGATAGAAAAGTTGGATTTTTGTTCGGGTTCAAATAATGATAATATGAGATTAAAATAATCGAGCTTGTGTCTAGTTTGGGATATGTGGGTAGGCTTGGCTTGGTTCTGGGTTTCTTTGATCTTAATATACCTAATTGTCGGTCTACTAGTGGGTTCTCATCTAGGGAGAGTGGGGAAATCGAAACCGCCAAAAATAGTATAAGGGATGCCGTTATAAGCTAAGATAGTTAGAGTTTTTGGTCATATCTCGCTGAAATAGAATAAAAGTGAGCTAGAAACTAAATGAAAGTAGCACAGGCCTATATAATCCGAGTTGGGGATAGCGACTCTACAGCCGGAATGCCTCTGGGATGTGTGAAATCGACTTGCCGAATAAAAGTACTGAAACCTATGTAGTCTGTGATTGGGGATAGCGACTCTACAGTCGGATTACCGCTTGGTTAGGGAAAGCATCGTCTAGTCTCACGAATGAAAAAAAAAAAAAAGCAAGCAAAGAAAAAGAAAAAAAATGGAAAAATAGATTTGATTTTAAACTCTCTTTATCTTGGTATAAAACGGTTAGGAAATAACCCAGTGGTAGTTCCTTTTGTCCTATAAGCTTGAGGGGGGATTAGGTGGACCTGTGATTCTTAGTGTGAGACCCTAGGTAGATTGACCGAACTTGAACTAAATTGCATGATAAGGGCTCAGAACCGGGTTGGGTTTAAGTGGATCGATATACTTGCAATCACGGCTAACACGAGTTTCGATTTTAATAAAATAACTTATACTTTGGCCCGTTCATTTATTCCGACTATGATTCCGTTTGCATAATTCTTTTTCGAGGACGAAAAAAGAGTAAGTGTGGGGATATTTGATGTATTGTATAATACATCTTTATTCGCGTCTAGGTTTGTTCGGTTTTAGTTAGTTTTAGTGTCGGTTTTAGGTAGAATGTATATACTTTTGATTGTCTTGTGTTTTCCAGGTTTTTGCAGCAAAAGGAACAGATACGAGATAAAATCTGGACAGGAGAAAGTTTGGCACAGAGATCGAGGAGTTCGGAAGTGTAATGAAGCGAGAAATGCAGATCTGAAGGTTCCAGGCGGCCCGCATCAACTTAACATACAATTCACGCGGGCCGCATTAACTTGAATTATGATTCCGAATAATAGGTGGCGGGCGGCCCGCTTTAACTAATTAGAATCATCATGCGGGCCGCGAGGGGTCTATTTTCGCAAAACAGTGTCGTGATCAGCAAGCAGATTAGGGTTTTTTTGGTTATATAATGATCATCATCATAATCAGCCGAGTTTAACACCACAATTACGAATTTGGACAAACTTGAGGCGATCATAGAGGCTGTTTTCAGAGGTTTTGAAGGCTCGGGACTGCTGTGAATCATCGGAGATCGTTAGGGAGCATTCGGGATTGAAGTTAACGGGTTACACAATCTTGTTTCTTTGTCTCTCGTTTGTTTTACTTGTTTAATGATGAATTCTGTTTATTATTGGATTATGAACTTGTTTTTGAACATGATTAGCGGCTAAATTTCTATTACTACCTAGACATGGATGATTAATTGCAATAAGTTTTGATTATTATTAGATTTTGGAAGCTATGGATTGTTTATAAATTGTAAACGGTTTGTTCTATCGGTTAGATGTGTTTGCGTGCTTGATGGTATTTAATTGTTGATTATTGCTTCGCATGAATCTTGGTGACGGTCTTTATCACATAATAGAGTCGTGCTAGATTTTAGATTTTGGTGACTGTCTATATCACGTAATAAATCTTGAATCTTTAGGGTTAAATTGGCCAATAAACCTTAGAAGTAATAGTTGGTAATTTTATAAAATCAAGTGTTCTACTAATCGTCAATAGCTGTAAGGTGCGAGATTATTGCTAGGTCTAAGTGATTAAACCGCAAGGTGGGTCCTTCTTAGAAAGTTAACCTATTTGCTGTTGTCTAGCAAGTCTAACTGAGAAAACAAACCTATCCTAGGTTTAGGTCTCGTAAGGGAGTGAACCTTGTAGGATACTTTTATAAACCCCATTAGGTGTCTTGTAAAGGAGTCTAATAACCGGTAGTTTAACAACCTTTAGGGGATCTTAGCGTGCTCTTGATAGGGGTCCTTAGATTTCCCGATAGGTGAGAATTTCAAGATCCCGGTTCCATAGCAGACAACTTCCAATTATAATCATAACTAAAAGCAATGAGGATTCCTGTCTAGGTAGTTCTTTCATCATCCTTGAGTTCAGTCTTCGTGAGAGTTCGTGTCTAGTTCGTCTAGTTTAGCTAGTATTCATTATTTGCATTCTTAGGATTTTTTAGAAAACCCCCCCTCAATAAACAAATGGTTAAGTCGTGTCAGTTTTAGTCTAGATAGAGTCAGTAGCGTAATCAGTAGAGTCTCGTGGGTTCGATACTCGGACTTACTTTAGCTTTACTACATTGATCGGTACACTTGCCGGTTGTGTGGTTTAGGGTTTTAGGTCGAGTCTTAGTTTATAAATTTAAAGCTTAGAGTGTCTAATTTAGGGATAATTTAGTTTTTTTTATTAAACCACTTTCAGCACATCAACTTTCTAGCCCGCTTTGATGTTCTCACAACAAGGCCCGAGGAAATTCCAAGACAAGTATGCCTCGAGACCCTAGAAGCTGGGGTCAGCTAGACCGTTTCAACTCCCTAGTCACGGGTCCACTAAGGGTGGCCCTCTGTACTAGACTCCATGCAGTTCACGAATATAACATGGAGTTCTACAACACTTTCACGTTCAAAGCTAAAGTAGAGCCGTTCGACGGAGAGGGAGTTCAATTCTGGTGTACGGGGGAGATGCTTTAAATCTCTATTGCACAATTTGGGGTGTGATGTGTGTAAAATGCAACATATAAATTACATCAAATAAGGCATAAAACTAACCCTTTTTAAGTACTAATATTGGAAAAAGAGTGTTTTTGGCTTCCCTTTTGTATTTTCAGGATTAAATGAGCTCAAAAACGCAAAAGAAGCAAAAAGACAGCTAAATCCAACATAAATACAAGAAAAGGAACATTAGTGGACTGCCCGACCCCTCAACGGCACCTTCCAAAGCAAAATAGAGAAGACAGAAGGCTGAACACGCCCCGTGCTCAGCCAGCACGGGGCCGTGCCCAAGAAGCAGCAGAAAAGACAAATCTATAGAAGCTTCTATTGCCCACCACGGGCCGTGCCCAGCGGACAAGGGGGCGTGTCGAAAGTACAGCAGGCGCATTTATTGTAATTACGAATTACAATTAATGAGGAGAGAGAGTGTCAGACAGGCACGGGGCCGTGCCCAGCGGACACGGGGCCGTGCCCAGCTCTCTGTTCAGCCTATAAATAGGAGTGCTTGGATTCATTTCAACTCATCCCTTGGCACACCACCTCTCTCACACTTCATCCACCACCCACCACCATCACAACACCATCATCCACCACCATCATCCATTGTCCATCGTAGAGTGTGTGAGTCGTCTCGGGATCCAAGATTGATCGTAAGAGTTCTTGACAATCAAGGCCATGTTTGCCTAAGTCTCTTACATCACTTGGTGAAGACAAAGTGTCTAGTATAATACTTTTTATTTCTAATCTTTTGCACTTTTTATTTGGTTTTGTATTAATGACTTTAATAACTAGTTACTTATGTTGAAGGTGATCTTTCCTTATCATTTGTCCGTGGTGTCTTGGAATTATTTTACTGTCTATATAAAATAAAGGATTTTCACCATTCATATCTCCACGGTCTATATGGAGGTATGTTGGCTACCTGGTCGGGGGTTTAGGGAACAGTTTGGTAAAGGTCTTGCCATTGTTCAGCGTTTAGAGGTCCTGCAATGGACCTGGGTCAAATTTAGTAGGACCTCCTTCAATACTTCACGGTATTGGATGGCGGGGGTCCAAACTCTTTGACCCCCTCATAAGTTAACTACTATTAATACTATAACCCGGCTATTTAGGACTGTATCCCTGTTGACTCAGACTACTTAGCCGAGGGTAACGTCATCGCCAAAAGCGGGGCCTACCACAATACTGCATTAATAACTTAATTCATTATCTTCCAATAATCCACCCTTTTAGGATTGTATCCTTGCTAACTCAAACTACTGGGGTGAGGGTAACGTCACCTTCAAAAGAGGGGCCTACTACAATAACTAAGATAATCTCTTAATTATGTGCAAAAGTGCGGAAATAATCAAAGGTTATACTAGATACGAGTCGGAACCAAGTGATTCATCTTGTCTATCTGTTTTTATTTTATTTTTATTTTCAGCATTTTAGTTAGTTTTTATTTTTCTTAGTTTAAAACATTTTTCTAAACTTTTATTTTGATTAGACGTTGAGGATAAACCGGTACTAAAAGCTCTTGTGTCATTGGACGACCTCGGTATCTTACCAACGCTATACTACACTCAACGATGGGTGCACTTGCCCATATGTGTGTTTAGTGTTAGTGAAATATCGTGTTTTATAAATTTAAAACTTGACTAAAATAAGTGTTAAAAGGGCTTAAAATATACACCTAATATATATAACACTTCACACGCATCAAGTTTTTGGCGCCGTTGCCGGGGACACAAGGATTTTAAGAAAGTTAGGAATCAACGGCCTAATCATCTTTTATTTTTCTTTTTAATTTTTTTAGGATTTTCTTAGTTTTTCAGCTTCTGCAGAGCTCAGCACGGGCCGTGCCCGCTGAACACGCCCCCGTGCTCAATCATTGGAACTGGCAATCCTGTTTTACGTCAGACAGTAAGCTGAACACGGGGCCGTGCCCACTCAACACGCCCCCGTGCCCAAGTTTCAGTTACTGAAAACAGAACCGTTAGATCCCGGCGGTTGGTAATTTCTGACATAAGTATGAGTGATAGTAATTATTTTTACTTTCGGCACTGTTATGGTATGTGGTGTCAATTATGTGGTGGCAAACATGAAGAAGTAAAATGCTACTTTCTAAATTATAGGCCCCACTACATGGACCCACCGACTTCTTACAACCTTAAGAGGGGCGAAAGTAAAAATAAGCACTATTTCTCCCTCGAATGCGCCCAGCCAGATATTCTAGGGGAAATGCTCCTTGATGAGTTATTTCAACTAGAAAAGCTAATTCTAAATTGGTTAAAAGAACTTAGGAAGGATTTTATTGATCCACCCCAAGACGATAACCATGAAGAAATGTTGGAACCGCATTCCAACAACCTCGTTGCTCCCGAAAATACCTTCGTTCCTAGCAAAGACTTGGACGATAGTCGTCCCTGTGTCGATTGTGCCGTGAAGGACTCTCCATCGACTTCGTTCGGTGCATACATAGACCTGAGCGATTCGGCATACACCTTCTTTAACAAGAGCCCGGAAAAGGGTTGGACTTGTCCACCTAGAATGAAAATAGGAATTACCCTCACCGACAACCTCTTGCGTTCTCGCCTTAGTCTAGGACAATTAAGGTATCTTAGGCACTTTGGGGTTGTTCCAACCAGTCAGGAGCCACCCGATACTAACAAGTTCCTTAAAAACTAGACAACTTCATAAAACAGTCCCTCGACACGGGGCCGTGTCCAGCCAACACGCCCCCGTGTCCATCAAAAGATTCCGTTCTGATCAGTACGTCAGAATACAGACAAACTGTGTCAGAATTCCACCTGCACACGTGGCCGTGTCCACTGGGCACGGGGCCGTGTCCAGGATGCTGTCGTTTTCTATAAATGCAGCCAAGAATTCTGCACATTTGGACCAACTTGGGGCAGAGATTTGCAGGAATCTTCTCTCAAACTAGCCTAGGTAAGTCTAAAAGAAGGTTCCAACAACCCATCTTGTCCTTTCTTCTTTTAGCCATTTCCTTCTTCTCCATCTTTCTCCAAGAACTACCATTGAAAGTTTGGAATTCTTCCAACTTTGTGGTAGGGATTAATGAGTTTTGTTCAAGGAATCTTGGTAAAAACATGTTATGTAACATTGTTTTAAAGTTATTAGTAGCTAAAAATACCCCACAAGTTCAGAAAATAACTTAAAAATCCAAGTTTCCTTGCTTCAAAATTCTGCAGAAAGATGAACACGGGGCCGTGCTCATTGAGCACGGGGCCGTGTCCGGTAACTGTTTCATTTAAATAAACTTTTTCAGATTATTTTTCGTAGAATGTCAAGTGAAAACAGCGATACATCTTCTGTGCATTCGTCAAACAGCCGAAGAGGAAGAAGACCCTCCATTGAAGCTACTCTTGTGCACTATGTGATAGCATTAAGGGAGGCTCTCGACGAAATGACTTCAGTAGAGGAGGTCCTAATCGACCGTATTAACGATCTTACGATGGGACTTGAAAGCAGCTTCCAAGAAATTAACCTCTTGCACCAGAGGTTAAATATTCTTGTAGCACCCCCAATGGAACCAGTCCTTCCTCAGCAGGATTGGAACCTGGCACTCGGAATCAACAACCCAACCGGGTGGGAAGACTTTCCGGCGGAACCTCCCGTGGAACACCAACAAGAGATCCCAGTGGAGGTTGAAACTCCTCAAACTAATGCCAATGAGCCTTCTTTTCTCCTTCCAAGGGAGGTGGAAGAATGGCTCGCCGACATTTGAGGAAAACCGCACGCGGAAGAAGGAGTTCAAAAAGGCCTTGTTTAACCAAGATTAATTACTTCTTGGAAATTTTGCTAATTAAAATAAAGTAAAGGCTAGGACTCCATGGTTTATTATTTCCTTATTTTATCTAGTTTAATTTAGGACTATGTAAGTTCTCTCTATGATGAAATGAAATGATGGTTTTAAGGTTTGGATGGTTTTTAATGAATAAAACACACTCATGGTGGTAAAGGATGAAAAGGGGAACGAGAAAAATGAACTCATGCACAAGAACAAGGCAACTCGACAATTCTCTCCAGTTCAGCAGGTTCAACACGGGTCGTGCCCAACCAACACGGCCCCGTGCTGAACCATCTGCAGAAAAACACCCAGTTCAGGTACCTGGACACGGGTCGTGTTCACCCAACACGCCCCCGTGTCTAGACTTCTGTATCTCTTGTTTTAATTTTGTTACTGGCACTTGAACACGGGGCCGTGCCCGGATAACACGGGGCCGTGTTCAGTGCCCAGTAACACAAATTTTTGCTTTTTAAACACTATTTTACACATCTAATCAACCTAAAATTTATTTTTGGGACACATTGAGGACAATGTGTAATTTAAGTGTGGGGGGGATGCTAAAGCCTTGAATTTTGCAATGTCCTAAGTACAAGCCTTACACAAAACTCTATTGGAACCGCTAATCACCCCAATTTTTTTCAAATATTTCATTTTTACTTGTCTAGGTTTAACTCTGGAAATTCAAGTTCTCAAAAAGGTTATATTTTTACAAATTTACAACCGATAGCGTAGTGATAAAAAGAACCAACATAAGAAAATTATGAAAAGGCATGACAAACTTAGTTAAAATTCGATTATATATACTTGATCACATAAAAACTCATTCCCACAAAAAGTGAGTTTTGAGCCTTTATTGAGCACAATTACATATCATTAAAACTAAATGCTCATTTTTCGTTTCTTGTGTGAATAGCCGCTTGATTCTTACGACTCTAGAACTTGCCATGACGATACATTCCCGGTCCTTATCAACTTAAACCCGAGTAAGTAAATGATGGAGGCATTAGGACTAACCCTTTTTATTTCTACACCATTATTTTTCTTTTTTTTACCACCTACCCAAAAATCCCCCTAGTTAGCCCCTTTGAGCCTAAACCTTTTCATTTCATCACCCAAACCAAAAAAAAACTTTTTTTTCCCACCAAAACCTTTTTCATTTTTAACCCTTTGTTTTAGTAACAAGTTCGGTTTTTCGTATGATCAAAAAAAAATGTGTGTTGATGATGAAGCAATAAGAAAATAAACAAACAAGTTCATCAAAAATAACTTTGTTTGAATAAAAGCTTCATCAAAATAAAAAATTGAAAAAATAGAAAGTCCTACGAAAACCGACACTTGTTACGTTTTTCGCCTTTTTTTTTTACTAACCACTTACCACTATCCCAACCACCTACCTTTAACCCAAGCCTAACCCTTAACCCAAGAAGTCCTCTTGATATTTACAAAGGTATAAAAGTTAAAAAGGAGGAGGATTGATTGCTTGGCAAGCCTATGGTAGGAATAAGTTCCATGCCGCTCTCGAGTGATTCACTAAAAATACACCTTCGGCCGAGTGTGAGTGATTTCCCCCGTAAGGTATGTGAACTTGTATATAAATGGAATTTTAAAAAGGCATGTTATGCCCAAATAAGTAATTTCTCCTATGAAATGTTCTAAATAAATCATTACGAATAGGATTGTAAATAGATAAAAATAAAACCCAAAAAGATCTTGGACATCCCGACACTCTACGACAAGCCCAAAACCTTCTCTTCTACCTATTCCATTTGGGAGTGTAAGCCACATATTAAAGAGTTTTGCTTGAGGACAAGCAAAAGTTCAAGTGTGGGGGTATTTGATGTGTGTAAAATGCAACATATAAATTACATCAAATAAGGCATAAAACTAACCCTTTTTAAGTACTAATATTGGAAAAAGAGTGTTTTTGTCTTCCCTTTTGTATTTTCAGGATTAAATGAGCTCAAAAACGCAAAAGAAGCAAAAAGACAGCTAAATCCAACATAAATACAAGAAAAGGAACATTAGTGGACTGCCCGACCCCTCAACGGCACCTTCCAGAGCAAAATAGAGAAGACAGAAGGCTGAACACGCCCCGTGCTCAGCCAGCACGGGGCCGTGCCCAAGAAGCAGCAGAAAAGACAAATCTATAGAAGCTTCTATTGTCCACCACGGGCCGTGCCCAGCGGACACGGGGGCGTGTCGAAAGTACAACAGGCGCATTTATTGTAATTGCGAATTACAATTAATGAGGAGAGAGAGTGTCAGACAGGCACGGGGCCGTGCCCAGCTCTCTGTTCAGCCTATAAATAGGAGTGCTTGGATTCATTTCAACTCATCCCTTGGCACACCACCTCTCTCACACTTCATCCACCACCCACCGCCATCACAACACCATCATCCATTGTCCATCGTAGAGTGTGTGAGTCGTCTCGGGATCCAAGATTGATCGTAAGAGTTCTTGACAATCAAGGCCATGTTTGCCTAAGTCTCTTACATCACTTGGTGAAGACAAAGTGTCTAGTATAATACTTTTTATTTCTAATCTTTTGCACTTTTTATTTGGTTTTGTATTAATGACTTTAATAACTAGTTACTTATGTTGAAGGTGATCTTTCCTTATCGTTTGTCCGTGGTGTCTTGGCATTATTTTACTGTCTATATAAAATAAAGGATTTTCACCATTCATATCTCCACGGTCTATATGGAGGTATGTTGGCTACCTGGTCGGGGGTTAAGGGAACGGTTTGGTAAAGGTCTTGCCATTGTTCAGCGTTTAGAGGTCCTGCAATGGACCTGGGTCAAATTTAGTAGGACCTCCTTCAATACTTCACGGTATTGGATGGTGGGGGTCCAAACTCTTTGACCCCCTCATAAGTTAACTACTATTAATACTATAACCCGGCTATTTAGGACTGTATCCCTGCTGACTCAGACTACTTAGCCGAGGGTAACGTCACCGCCAAAAGCGGGGCCTACCACAATACTGCATTAATAACTTAATTCATTATCTTCCAATAATCCACCCTTTTAGGATTGTATCCTTGCTGACTCAAACTACTGGGGTGAGGGTAACGTCACCTTCAAAAGAGGGGCCTACTACAATAACTAAGATAATCTCTTAATTATGTGCAAAAGTGCGGAAATAATCAAAGGTTATACTAGATACGAGTCGGAACCAAGTGATTCATCTTGTCTATCTGTTTTTATTTTATTTTTATTTTCAGCATTTTAGTTAGTTTTTATTTTTCTTAGTTTAAAACATTTTTCTAAACTTTTATTTTGATTAGACGTTGAGGATAAACTGGTACTAAAAGCTCTTGTGTCCTTGGACGACCTCGGTATCTTACCAACGCTATACTACACTCAACGATGGGTGCACTTGCCCATATGTGTGTTTAGTGTTAGTGAAATATCGTGTTTTATAAATTTAAAACTTGGCTAAAATAAGTGTTAAAAAGGGCTTAAAATATACACCTAATATATATAACACTTCACACGCATCAGGGTGCAAATTGGTTTTTTTTTTCGAAGAGGAGGCCGGTGAAGAAGAAAACACGGGTGGTCTCCGTGAGATCTCAACCAACATGCGTCAGACGGCATGGGCTCAAATCGGGGAGGGTCCATACGATCCAAGCCAAACCAAGAGCTCCCAGTTGCGGGACCCTCTCTACCGCTACATTCATAGGGTCCTTAGCAAACTCTCTCAGCCAAAGGCGTGATAGCACCGGTGTTGTCAACTTACGTGATCTAACGGTCTTGTACTGCATCGACAACCGTGTTCCTATTGATATCCCACACCTGCTCCTCCGAAACATGTATCTGAATGAACTGGCTTCCTCCCCGACACCTATCTTCTTTGGGGGATGGATCTACCGCCTCTATAAGACCTTTGTTCAACGAATGCCGAAATCCTTCCGTAAGGGTCCATGGTCGGCAAAGGTAGATATCGTTCAATGCCGTTCGATGGGGATCATCCACGAGATGGGTGACAGGACAGTCCGTTTCCAAACCACTCAGGGGCATGTTTAGAACCCGGAGGAAGCCCTTGTTCTTCACACCAACCCAAACCGTCCTCCTCCTTAATTTCATGGCCAATCGGGTCCCTCCTCCTCTCATGGGGGTGGTTTTCCTAACTTTCAGAGTTTGCATGATCTTTTGCAGGAAAACCTCTTATGCACCCGCAACACCTACAACATGGCCAGCAACACCTACACCCGGGTCGGAGCAATGGAACACAACATCTCCGACATGCAAGATGACATCAGCCACATCCGGGAGCACATGGTGTATCGAGGAGGAGACGATGAAGACGAGGACATGGACTGATTTGGAGGCATTGAAGATGGTGTGACATGGATGCAACTTCTATCAGGTTAACCCTTTATCCCACAAACAATTGACTGGCCTGCGTGCCAAAGTTTGAAAAATTTACTTTCTTTAACACTTTTACTTTCTGCATTTTATTTTCCGTTTGCATGTGATGTTGGATAATTAACTTTGGTAGTTTAGGTTTGGTTGTTATTTGTTGTGTGGTGTGGTATTTAAGCAAAACAGGTACCCAGGAAGCTTGGAGGTACTAAGTATTAGTGCTATATAAGCCCGGAAACCCAAACCGAAAGCCAAAAACATGTTTTCATTGATTGCAGACTGTCACCACGGGGTCGTGCTCAGCCACCACGCCCCCGTGTCCACTCCCTTGTACCTGTTGTTTGTCCACCAAGCATGCCCCGTGGCTACATTCTGTAAGTTTCTGTTACAGGCACCCTGACCACGGGGCCATGCTCAGCCAGCACGAGGCCGTGGCCAGGTGCCCAGTAACACCAACCCTTGTTTTTCAAACCTTTTTACACATTCAATCAACCTAAAAACTTATTTTTGGGACACATTGAGGACAATGTGTAATTTAAGTGTGGGGGGTGGGGATGCTAAAACCTTAAACTTTGCAAGTCCTAATAACAAGTTTTACACAAAACTCTATTGGAACCGCTAATCACCCCAATTTTTTTCCAAAAATTTTCATTTTTTTTACTTGTCTTGGTTTAATTTGGGAATAACAAGTTCTAAAAAGGTTATATTTTTACAATTTACAACCGATAGCGTCGTGATAAAAAGAACCAACATAAGAAAATTATGAAAAGACATGACAAATCTAATTAAAATTTGATTATATATACTTGATCACATTATAAACCCATTCCCACAACAAGTGAATTTTGAGCCTTTATTGAGCATACAAGCATACATCTTTAAACTGAATGCTCATTTTTCCTTTCTTGTGTGAATAACCGCTTGGTTCTTACGACTCTAGAACTTGCCACGACGATACATTCCCGGTCCTTACCAACTTAAACCCAAGTAAGTAAATGATGGAGGCATTAGGACGAACCCATTTTCCTTTCAACACCATTATTTTTTATTTTTTTTATCACATACCCAAAAATCCCCCTAGTTAACCCCTTTGAGCCTAAACATTTTTCATTTCTAAACCTACAAAACAAACACCCTTTACCCACCAAACCCTTTTTCTTTTTAACCTCTTTATTTTAGTAAAAAGCTTGGTTATCTTGTGACATTTCCTTATGTTGAAAAAAAAAAGTCTAGCAATAAACAAACAAGTTTCTCAAAGAAACTTTGTTTGAAGATACTTAGTTTGAATAAAAGTCACAAAAACAAAAAGTTTTACGACGACCAACGCTTTTTACTAACCAAAACCACCTACCCTTAGCCCAAGCCTAACCCTTTCCCAAGTCCTCTTGATATTTACGAAGGTTTATAGTTAAAAAGGAAGAGGATTGATTGCTTGGCAAGCATATGCTAGAAGTAAGTTCCATGCCGGTCTCGAGTGTTTCACAAAAATACATTTTCGGCCGAGTGTTGAGTGATCTCCCGTGAGGTATGTGAATGATGTGTGCGCGTATATACATATTTTTATAATGAAATTACACACAATTCGGTTTTAAATTTATAAAAGTGATTTATACTTCAACATCAAAACACACACAAAAGAGGCAAGTGTACCCCATCATATATGTAGTAAAGCATCGGTAAGAACCAAGTATCGATCCAAGGAAGTGGGCGGAGGAATAATACTAGACCTTTGTCATTAAATTAACGTAAGAAAGATAAGTTGTTTGATTTTATTAAAACTAAAATAAGCATAAACAAATATTTAATAAAACATAGTAGACTCCAAATAAGAAAATAGATAAATAGCCTTGCTTTATACACAACCACAGCATGCAAACTAAGTCGGTTTTGCCACTAGAAACATTTGGTCAATTCTTCATTTTCAAGACAATTAGTATCCCTTTCGGTAATCCTAACATGACAAGCATTCGGAAAGCTAAAACGATAAACACACTTTAACCACCTAAAATTGTTCTTTAACGTGCAATTGATAAATGTCTATGAAAATCTCTTAAAAATAAGTTAGTCATCCGTTAGGAGTTTTCTAACCTCACTTAATCAAGGAAAGTGACACCGATAAACACAATGCAACCACCGAGACAAGCATAAACTATATTAAATCACAACCGAGTTCATTTTACAAATCTTGCATATAAATTCACCAAGATAGCAATTTTGGCCTAAACTACAAACTAAGCTAATAATTCACGGCAAGAATTCATAACAACACCATTTAACACGTTAAGGTCCTTACGTGACGGAAAGCTTTCTTGATTAACAATAATTACCTCTTATTAAACCACTAACCATTTCTAGTATCATGGTGCACACATTTTAAACAAGTTAAGCATGTTCAAAGTCTACTAATACATGATTAATTAAGCTTCATCTTTCAACTATCTCAACTAACCATATACTAATCATCCAACATAATTACTTATAATCAAGAAATCAACAACAATAACAAGGTTGCAAACTAATCATCAAAGATTAACATAGAAAATACTTCCAAGTGTCATTACAAACAAAATTGACATACTAATGGTTACAATTAAGCAAGGGATTGTTGTTTTTGCCCAAAGGCATACAATAATACATAAAACATTAATCTAAATGCTTGAAACATTAACAAAATTATGGAAAGATTAGAGAATTCAAACCATAAACAAGCACTAGATTAAGAATCTGGAAGATAACGGAGCTAAATGGCACAATGTGGCTTGAATCCGGGTGAAAGCTAATGCCTCCGGAGCCTGAAAATCGCCTGAAGAGCTCCCAAAATGTCCAGAGTTCCGAATAGAATTTTTCTGCATGTTTTTTATAACATTTAGCGATCGCACGGTCGTGCCAATAAAGTGCACGACCGTTCAGTTTTTGAATCATTGGAGTTATTGTTCACCATACCGCATGACATCATCTTATCTTGACCGGTCTTCGATCTCGCACGACCGTTCCGTTGGTGGCACGATCGTGCATCTCCGGGTTAGGGTTGCACGGACATCTGAACGGGCAGTGCCTTTTCGAGTTGGTGCTAGTCATCGGATCCGCACGGGGTGCAACCATCCGCACGGTCGTTCAACTCCGGGATTGGCTTGCACTCCGGATCGCACTGGTGTGCACTGCCTGGCTGGCCTATGTTGTCGGATCCGCACGGTCGTTCCACTCATTGCACGACCGTGCCAATCGCCCAGGTCAGAATCTTCACAGAATATTCGCAGCTTTGTCGTTTCGTCCGGAAAGTCCTCGTTTTCACTATCATCTTGTTTGGCATGCTGTTTTAGGCCTGTAAACAAAAGTATACCTGATTAAGTATCTGATTAACGGTTTTACGGCCGAAAACGAATAAAATGGGGATAAAATGGGGGACTAAAATATGTGTAAATTGGTGAATATCAGTGAACTTGTATATAAATGGAATTTCAAAGAGGCATGTTATGCCCAAATAAGTAATTTCTCTTATGAAACGTTCTAAATAAATCATAACAAATAGGATTGTAAATAGTATAAAAATAAAACCCAAATAAAGATCTTGGATTCCCGACACTCAAGACAAGCCCAAAACTTCTCTCCTACCTATTCCATTTGGGTGTGTAAGCCACATATTAAAGAGTTTTGCTTGAGTACAAGCAATGATTCAAGGGTGGGGGTATTTGATGTGTGTAAAATGTAACATATAAATTACCTCAAATGAGGCATAAATCTAACCCTTTTTTAGTACTAATGTTAGAAAGAGTGTGTTTTTGTCTTCCTTTTGAATTTACAGGACCAAATGAGCTTAAATGAGCAAAAGGAACAAATATACAGCAAAAACCAACATAAATACAAAGAAAAGGAATAAATGTGACATGCCCGACCCCTCGACAGCATCCCCAAGAGCAAAAACAAGGAACAGAAGACTGACCACGGGTCGTGCCCACTGGACACGGGGGCGTGGTTAGGTGTCTATAGAAAGGACAAAGTTGTAGAAACTTCTACGCCTACCATGGGGGTGTGCCCAACTCAGCACGGGGCGTGGTCAAAGCTAAGATACACTGAATCTTGCAAAATCTTGGTAGTACAGATACGCTTCTGCCCACGGGGTCGTGCCCAGCGAACACGGGCCGTGTGGAGCCCAATGCTGACAAATGCAATTAATGAAGGAAGAGAATGGGATGGCCACGGGGGCGTGTCCGCTGGACACGGGGCTGTGGTCGGGCTTCTGTTCAGGCTATAAATAGGGGCGTTTGGCTCACTACAAAGGCATCCCTTAGCAAACCACCTCTTTCCCACTTTGCCACCACTCCACCACCACTACAACACCCACATCCACCACCATCATCCATCATCCACCTTAGAGTGTTGTAGTAGTCTCGGGATTCAAGATTGATAGTAAGAGTTCTAGTCAATCAAAGGCCATGTTTGGCTAAGTCTCTTGCATCACTTGGTGAAGACAAGTCTTTAATGTATTACTTTTGATTTTTAATTTTTTTTGCACTTTTTATTTGGTTTTGTATTAATGACTTTAATAACTAGTTTCTTATGTTGAGATTACTACAACATTTCTTTATCATTTGTCCGTGGTGTCTTGGCATTACTTTACTGTCTATATAAAGTAAAAGATTTACACCATTCATATCTCTACGGTCTATATAGAGATATGTTGGCTACCTGGTTAGGGTTAAGGGAAAGGTTTAGTAAGGTTCTTGCCTTGTTCAGTGTATAGATCCTTCAAGGACCTTCAAGGACCTGGGTCAAGTAAGGTTCTTTCCTTGTTCAGTGTATAGATCCTTAAAAATGGCGACTTTTGCGATATCGAGCTCATCAACGAAATTTCATCATTTTAGCATTCAAAATTGCTCGAATTTTGTGGACTTCACCCTATTTTAGGGTGTTTTATTTTATTTTATTTTATTTATTTTTTTTATAATGGAATTGCACAATAAACAATAAACTATAACAAGTGCTAGTTAAACGATGATTTTGACCGAGTTTCAACACTAAAAGGTTTAAAAATTAAAAAGGCTAAATTTGGCTAATTGGGTGATTTTGTTGGGTAAACAAAGGGAAACACGGGGAAGGCTCGACATGGTTAATCCTAAGGGGTAATGTAAGGTTTAGGGTAAACACAACACAAAGAACAAGGCTAACAACAAAGGGGTTTTCTAGATGCCTCTATCACTTCTACACAATTTCGCAAGTTCATGGTCTTAAGAAGCATGCTAGTGACAAGTTCTAAATTACACATGACATCCGGCTCACTCCTACATCCGAAATGAAAAAATATATAACAATTTCAAGGCTCAAATATGCTCACATAACGGAAGGAATGGGTAACAGTGTGAAAATCAACATGCAAGTCTTTCTTTGTTTGTCACGCTTTCTAGTTTTCTTTTTCAAAATTTATTTGGCTTGCCGGGTTTTTATCATATCCGAAGCTTTCTAAAACACAACCAACCGGTTTATTTACTAAAAATATATACAAATTACTGATATTTTTGAATGATTTTTCTGATTTTTTATTTTTTTTAGGACAAACAAAGTCAACAAGTTAAACCCCTCCCCACACTTGAACTTCGCATTGTCCCCAATGCGAAACCCGAAATATAGAGATAAAGGAGAATAATACTCCCCTGAAGATGATTTTGATGAAACGTGCTAGCCAAAATCTGTAAGTATGTCACAAGGTACAGCAAAACAAAACAGAAACAATATAAACGCAAACAAACCATAATTTACATAAATATAAGTACTGAATATCCAAACATAGACAAGACAAATTAACTAAAGTGTCAGAAATATAAAGTACATATCCGCGGGTGTTTGAAATAGTAGACAAAATGAACACCCGAAAAATAAACTACTAAAATAACATAAAACCACCATCTAACAACTCCACCTACTCCTAGTTATCGCCACCCGCATCATCTCCCGTGTTGGAAGGGCCTGCCCCTCCATAACCACCTGGGTTCCCGAATGGGAACTGTGGAGGCTCCTGAAAGTAGTCGGGAAAGGCATTATGCAGACCCCCGAAAAGGTATGAGAACCCAGCCTGCACCTCCTGGCGCATGAAGTCCTGGTTCGCCCTCAGCTGGTCCTGACCAACTCGCAACTGCTATATACTAATCTGCTGCTCCTGACAAGCATACAGCTGCTCTAAAATGGCCCGCTGATGCTCTTGACTGACCTGTATCTGTTGCAATTGCTGGTAGAGATCAGGATAAGACGGGATGCCCTCTGGCCAATCCTGGTGCTGGTGGTATCCGTGATGCTGTGGTGAATGTGGTGGTGTCTGTGGTGGCTCCTGATGCTGCTCGTGCTGCTCTCCCATCTCGTCATCCTCATCCTCCGCCTCTGCTGGAGGCAACGGGTCCCAGACCTCGTTGTTCAAACCCCTCAATCGATCCCCGTGATCCGTCTCTGCAATAAGCCCCATCGCCTTCAAGGAGCAGATATCAACATATAAACCCTCGGTCACCAAAGTAAGTCCCTGAAGTACCTCATCAGTCATTAACCCCAAGTTGTAAGCGATTTCGGTCATATACTGACCGCCGTGAATTTGACTGCTGTTGGTTCTTCCAGAACTATTGACAAAGTACTCCGCCATCCGGGCGGCGAGGTTGATGTGTACCCCCTCCGCTAGCGCATATAGAAATATAAGATCCGGTGTTGGACAGTTTCCCAAACTGTCCATGCGCCCGCATATGGTATGGCTGAAAATGTGATGCATGACTCTGTGCAACGGGTCTCGTAACCTTGAAGCTTTTGACATCCTAGGATCATATGGGTCTCCAACTGCAATTTGAGCCCAAAACTCGCCCCGCGCTTCTTCACTTGGGAAGGTGAACTGATCCGTAAAGAACTCGGAATCCATATCTTCATTTGTGTAGATTCCAAGTCTTCGACCCAATCTTCCCACCGTCCAATTATGCCAACGCCCACCCAATCTGAAAGTCACCCTATTCTTGTAGCGGAAGTTGGGGATTTTATGCGCTTTTGGCTTGTCGTATGAATAGGTAGCGAAGAATTCAATCGTAAGCTCACAATAGATAGGGCGGTCGATGGCGACCAAACGCGAAAGCGGAATAGTTAGCATGTTTTCCAGTCGGTCGCGTTGATTTAAATCACGCATAACATCCCAGTCGAGTCTTCTAGGGATGCCAAACTGGCCCCGCCTATTCCACAATGAGTGAAGTTTTAGGATGCAAAGACTTTCCCCCTCGTCCTCGGGGTCGAATTGTAGGAAGGGATGATCCATCTACATGAGGGAAGACAGTTAAAACAGGAGAAACAGAAAAAATTTCATTCGGAACAGCCGAACACACAGTTATGAAGCTACTGTCCCGCTGATCTGGGCGTTTGGCACGGGCGTGCGACCAACCGCACGGTCGTGCATCACTGAGATACAGCAATGGTGGTCGGCTTATGCCGTGACTGCACGGCGTGCGACCAACGGCACCACCGTGAATCACCGAGACCACAGTAAAACATCGTGAACACCGGCATTGAACGACCGTTCCATCTGTGGAATGACCGTGCAACCATGTTTTTGCAGAATCCGAACCCCTGAACTTGAACAACCAGATTTTTATAAAATTTAACAAATTTATGGCAGACAGGGGTTGGAAATGCGACCGGATGTTCACGAGACATATGATTCTTTCAAGGGCTAGGGTTTCGCTTATGTTTATGAAGGGAACCCTAAAAACCCTTGAAGAAATTGAACGAATCTAACCTACAACGTGGATGAAACAGAAAATCGACAAGAAAAAACATACCGTGCGGAAGGATTTGTGAAACCGTGCGAAAAAATCGTGCGATTTGAGGCAAAATCGGTCTAGAACGGCTTGTGCAGTTAGGTTTTTCGCGAATGAGAATGGGGGCAGCAGATAAGGGTATTTATACTGCCAAATGACCAAACTGCCCTTAGCCTCTCGCACGGGCGTGCGACAGCTCGCACAGGTGTGCGACAGCTCGCACGGTCGTGCGTGACCGACAACGTCTAATCCCTGCATGCTGATCTTGGCAATGCACCGGGGTGCAACTCAAGGTGCCGGCCAGCCCGCAATCGCACGGGTGTGCGGTCTGTGGCACGGGCGTGCCACATCTGCAGATCAGTTTTTTCTGCAGAATACATTTTCAGCACCTGTTTTGGCCGTTTTTCGCCATTTTTACCATCCGCAAACTGTTCTAACATTTTTCCCACATAGACCCTACGCTCGGCACGTTTAAAAACTGTACAAACTAACGAAATCTACAAAACACGCCTAAATTACGCTAAAACTACAAAAACATAAAAAAGGACGATTTTACCCCTAAAGCGCCAAAGACGCGCTTGCTACATTTTTAATCCACGAGTCAGTAGCGTAGACTCTCCTCCCCACACTTTTGATGTGTGCGGGACGTGGAGCTCGATAACCTCCACCGCCGACTCGATCGGCCCGGCAACGTAAAGCTTCAAACGATGACCATTTACCTTGAAAATAATGACGTCCGCGTTCTCTATTGCAACAGTCCCATATGGAAATACCTCTTTTACCGTATATGGTCCTGTCTAACGTGAATGTAGTTTTCCTGGAAATAAACACAACCTCGAGTTGTAGAGTAAGACCAGATCTCCCGCTTGGAATTGTTTGTGGTCCTTCAAGCGTTTATCATGTAATCTCTTGGTGCGCTCTTTGTATAAGACAGAGGTCTCATAAGCGTGTTGTCGCAGCTCATCCAATTCATGAATCTGAAGAAACCGGGCTTCACCTCCGGTTTTTAAGTCCAGATTTGCGGTTTTTAGAGCCTGTATCACCTTATGTTCCAACTCCACCGGTAAATGACACGTTTTTCCGTATACAAGCCTAAAGGGAGTAGTCACAATAGGGGTCTTGTAAGCCATACGGAAAGCCCACAACGCCTCGTCTAGTTTGTCTGACCAATCCTTGCGGTTTACACCTGCAGACCGCTCAAGGATTCGTTTTAGACCCCGGTTTGTGACCTCCACCTGCCCGCTCGTCTCTGGATGATAGGGGGTGGATAAACGGTGATGCACACCATAGCGGGGCAAATCTTTCTCAAGCTGTGTATTGCAGAAGTGAGTCCCTCTGTCGCTGATAAGCGCCTTCGGTGCGCCAAACCGGGCGAACAAACTTTTCAAAAATCTCACGACCACCCTGGCATCATTGGTAGGTAAGGCCTGTGCCTCAGCCCACTTTGATACATAATCAACCGTGACCAGGATGTACTTATTTCCTCGTAAGGGGGGAAATGGTCCCATGAAGTCTATCCCCCAAATGTCGAAGACTTCACGAACTTGAATCCAGTTCTGAGGCATTTCATCACGTGCTGATATATTTGCCGCCCTCTGGCAGGCATTGCACGCTCTAACCCAACTCTGCGCATCACGAAATATAGTCGGCCAATAAAACCCGGAATGCAGCACCTGCTTGGCGGTGAAATTGGCTCCATGGTGGCCTCCGGTAGGTCCCTCGTGACAATGGCGCAGAATATCGGACGCCTCCTTTCCTGAAACGCATCTTCTGATCACCTGATCAGCACCAACCTTAAATAAGAAACGGTCGTCCCAAATGTAGTGCTTGACATCCGAAAAGAATTTCCTCTTTTGTTGGTGAGTCAACCCTTTAATCAGAATCCCGCAAGCAAGATAGTTCGCAAAGTCGGCGAACCAAGGTGACTCATCGCATATCTCAACGCCCATCAATGACTCGTGTGGGAAATTGTCATTGATTAAATCCCAACGCGTGTCCTTGATGTCTCCATGCTCCAACCGAGATAGATGGTCAGCCGCTACATTCAACGCACCCTTTTTATCTTGAATTTCGATATCAAACTCCTGCAGCAACAAGATCCATCTGATGAGACGCGGTTTAGCGTCCTGTTTGCTGAAAAGATATCTGATGGCTGCGTGATCAGTATACACAATTGTTTTTGAAAGCACCAAATACGATCTAAACTTGTCAAATGCGAAAACAACAGCCAATAGCTCTTTTTCAGTCGTGGTGTAATTCTCCTGAGCGTCGTGAAGAGTCTTGCTCGCATAATAGATCGGGTGAAAATGCTTTTCTTTCTTCTGACCCAGAACGGCCCCTATAGCATAATCGCTCGCGTCGCACATAATTTCGAATGGCAGACTCCAGTCAGGCGCAACCAAAATAGGGGCCTCAATCAACTTTTGATTGAGAAGGTCAAAAGCCCTCAAGCAATCATCTCCAAAGATAAACAGAGCGTCTTTCTCTAACAAATGGGTCATGGGTCTAGCGATTTTTGAAAAATCCTTGATGAATCCCCTATAGAACCCCGCATGAACAAGAAAGCTCTGTATCGCTCTCACAGAGGTGGGAGGCGGAAGTCGTGAAATAATGTCAACTTTAGCTGGATCGACCTCCATACCAGCACGAGAAATCTTATGTCCCAGAACTACGCCCTCTTTCACCATGAAGTGGCACTTTTCCCAGTTTAGGACCAGATTCGTCTCTTCGCACCTCTTCAACATCTTCTTCAAATTTTCCAAACAATGATCGAAGGAATCCCCAAATACCGAAAAGTCAACCATGAAAACCTCCATAGAATCCTCGGTCATATCATGAAAAATTGCAACCATGCATCTCTGGAAGGTCGCCGGTGCATTACACAACCCAAAAGGCATACGCCGGTAGGCGAATGTGCCGAAGGGGCAGGTAAAGGTAGTCTTCTCCTGATCCTCAGGAGCAATAGGAATTTGGAAGTACCCAGAGAACCCGTCCAAGAAACAATAATACAACTTCCCCGACAGACGTTCCAACATCTGGTCGATAAATGGAAGCGGGAAGTGATCCTTACGAGTAGCATCGTTGAGTTTGCGGTAATCAATGCAAACTCGCCACCCAGTGACGGTACGGGTAGGAATCAGTTCATTCCTATCATTTGAAACTACAGTAATACCCCCTTTCTTGGGTACTACCTGCACTGGACTCACCCATGCAGAGTCAGATATAGGATAAATCAACCCGGCATCCAACAACTTAATCACTTCTTTCTTCACCACGTCTTGCATATTAGGATTTAAATGCCTCTGATGCTGTGCACATGGTTTGTACTCGTCTTCCATCAGAATCTTGTGAGTACAAAAAGAAGGATTGATGCCCTTGATGTCCATGATTTTCCACGCAATGGCTCTCTTATGAAGTCTAAGAACCTCGAGAAGCTGATTCTTCTCATCTTTTTCCAATGATGCCGAAATGATGACCGGCAAGCGACACTCCTCATCCAAAAATGCATACTCGAGATGTGGCAGGAGTTATTTCAACTCCAAAGACGGCGGATCTTCAATCGAAGGTTTTGATTTCTCTTCTTTTACATGGCCAATTTCTAGAAACCGCTCCGGACTCTGGGAACCATCGTCACCAATCTGATAGACTGGCTGCTCGAAATCGTGGCCCTCCTGCGTAATGCCAATCAGGTCCCCACACGACAGACATGTGTCCGAATCAATCTCTTCAATAGCGCCTTGAAAATGAGAGCACACACATGCATCAACAATGTCGACATAGTAAAGCATGTCATCGTGACTTTGCGGATGCTGCATTGATCTTTTGATATCAAATGTCACGTGCTCATCATTTACTCGGAGCGTGATTTGGCCAGCTGCCACATCAACAATCGTCCTCGCAGTATTGAGGAACGGGCGTCCAAGTATCAAAGGCACTCTTGAATCTTTGTCCATGTCAAGAATAACAAAATCCACGGGGAAAACAAATTTATCGATTTTAACAAGCATGTTTTCAACAAATCCACGCGGATACTTGATTGAACGATCTTCTAACCGAATGCTCATCCTAGTGGGTGACGGCTCACCCAGATCCAGTTTAGTAAAAACCTTATAGGGCATAAGGTTGATACTAGCTCCCAAGTCAGCCAATGCATGGCTAACATATATGTTTCCAATCAAACAAGGAAGCGTAAAACTACCCGGATCTCCCATTTTCGTGGGCAGACGGTTTTGCAGAACAGCAGAACAAGTTTCATTCATCACCACACATAATATATCCTCGAGCTTCTGTTTATTCGAGATGATGTCCTTTAAGAATTTCGCATATTTTGGCATCTGGGCCAAGGCTTCAACAAACGGTATATTTATGTGAAGTTGCTTAAAAAACTCAAGGAACTTACCGTATTGTTCTTCGTTTTTCTGCTTCTTCAGCCTGCCCGGATATGGTACTGGTGGAGTGTAATCTTTGACTGACTCCTGGATTTGTGCTGTACTTGCTGGGCGTAGCCTGGCTTGCACCTCGTCCGGTGTGTCAGTCGGGACCACTCCAGTGATCGGTGATGAGTCCGATATGTCGGGTCCGGTAGTCTTACCACTCCTTGTCATGACCGCATTCACATGCCCACGCGGGTTTGGCTCGGTATTGCCCGGAAGACCACCTGGGGGTCTTTCAGACATCATCTTCGCCAGCTGACCAACCTGATTCTCGATATTCTGAATCGAGGCTTTATGACTCCTCATTTCTCCCTCATGGGAAAGAAAACGATCCTCGCTTTGTTGGTATCGTTTTTCAGCCAACTGATTTGCACTCGAGGAGCTAGTAAGAAGCTGAGCCATCATGTCCTCCAGCTTAGAACTAGATTGAGGGGCCTGCTGCTGGGAACTACTCCCAGTGCCCTGATTCTGATACGAATATGGACGCTGCTGGGAAGGTTGGTTGTATGACTGAAATTGCTGACCCTGAGCCTGCTGTGGCGCTGGAGCGCGCTGAGTAAATCCCAATGGGTTTTGATTGCTCGTATTCGCTCGCCACCCAAAATTTGGGTGATTTCTCCATCCGGGGTTATATGTATTGCTATAGGGATTGTTCTGTGGCCTCACCTGATTACTCACAAAATCTACTTCTTCGTGGCCTTCATACATGACTCCCTGAAAGCATGCACCAGGCTCGTGTGGCACTCCACACTAGTCACATCCCGAACCAGCTTGCGCGACTATCTGGGACTTATCGAATTTCGATGCAAGAGCCGAGATTTATGCAATAACGGCTGTGTAGTCATCCACAGCGTGAACTCCTGCGCGAGATGTTGATGATGATGATGTAGCCCGGCCTCTATCTCCTTCGCGACGTGACCTAGACTTCAACGCAGCTTTTTCAATGATATCATAAGCTTCATTCGGCGTCTTCGTTCCTAGATCGCCTCCTGCATTTACGTCTAATCGCTCCTGCGTGTTGTAACTAAGCCCTTGATAGAACGTCAAGACCAGATGTCTTTTGGAGAAGCCATGATGTGGAACATCAATCAACAAATCTTTAAATCTCTCCCAGGCTGCGTGCACGACTCTCCCTCATCTTGGCGAAAGGTCACAATCCGGTTCCGTAGCTTTGTTTTTTTCTCAGGTGGAAAATATTTTTGCATAAACAGCTCCGCCAACTCATTCCAAGTCCTGATGGACCCAGCTGAAAGTGACATAAGCCAAGCTCTAGCTTTGTCACGCAGTGAGAATGGAAACAACCTCAACCGAACTGCATCCTCCGAAACACCTCTAATCCTAAACGTCGAACAAACAGCGAGAAAAGCAGCGATATGTCTCCCGGGATCCTCATGCTCACGCCCGTCAAACTGCACCGAATTCTGCACCATATTAATAATACTAGATTTAATTTCAAAAGTAGGTGCATCTATAGTAGGTTGTAGGATACTCGGCTCCAGGCCTGCCCCTCCGGGCTGATTTGATTCATTCAAAGGTCGCTCGTTGTCTACCATGATTGCGTTTCCTGCTGCCCCTGAGCCCTCGGCTTCAGCGGGTACCACCTGCTCCTGCTCACCAACTGCGAGTAGCAGCGCTACTGCGTGGGATCTATCACGAATACGTCTCCTCAGATCGCGCTCGGGTTCGTCTGACGGCTCAACAGGATTGGCAGCGGGGGTTGAGGACATCAACCTGCAAACGAAAAATTAACACAATGAATATTTTATTAATATAATAATGCGGTTTTTTTTTTTTTTGCTGAAATGAAACAGAATATTATTTTAAATGGGCTGAAAATTTTATAAAAATCCGAAAATGGGCCCAAAATTTTTATAAAAATTAAAGCAATAAAAATAATCGAATCGGCTAATGTAAAAATGATTTTGCGAAGCCGAAAACTCAAAGAATAAATAAATAAATAAATTCGAATTCGAACAAATAAATGAAATGAAAATTTACAAGCCTACAAAATAGTCCTGGAGATGAATAAATTGAATTAAAAACAAGAAATATTAACAAATAAATAAACGAATAAATAATCACGAAAATATTCACAAATATTAACAAGTATATACACCGATAAAACAATGACTCGGTCGTTCCTAAAGCTCGCCATTTCCCCGGCAACGGCGCCAAAAACTTGACGTGTGCGCGTATATACATATTTTTATAATGAAATTACACACGATTCGGTTTTAAATTTATAAAAGTGATTTATACTTCAACATCAAAACACAGACGAAAGAGGCAAGTGTACCCCGTCATATATGTAGTAAAGCATCGGTAAGAACCAAGTATCGATCCAAGGAAGTGGGCGGAGGAATAATACTAGACCTTTGTCATTAAATTAACGTAAGAAAGATAAGTTGTTTGATTTTATAAAAACTAAAATAAGCATAAACAAATATTTAATAAAATATAGTAGACTCCAAATAAGAAAAAGATAAATAGCCTTGCTTTATGCACAACCACAGCATGCAAACTAAGTCGGTTTTGCCACTAGAAACATTTGGTCAATTCTTCATTTTCAAGACAATTAGTATCCCTTTCGGTAATCCTAACATGACAAGCATTCAGAAAGCTAAAACGATAAACACACTTTAACCACCTAAAATTGTTCTTTAACGTGCAATTGATAAATGTCTATGAAAATCTCTTAAAAATAAGTTAGTCATCCGTTAGGAGTTTTCTAACCTCACTTAATCAAGGAAAGTGACACCGATAAACACAATGCAACCACCGAGACAAGCATAAACAATATTAAATCACAACCGAGTTCATTTTACAAATCTTGCATATAAATTCACCAAGATAGCAATTTTGGCCTAAACTACTAACTAAGCTAACAATTCATGGAAAGAATTCATAACAACACCATTTAACCCGTTAAGGTCCTTACGTGACGGAAAGCTTTCTTGATTAACAATAATTACGTCTTATTAAACCACTAACCATTTCTAGTATCATGTGTAGGATCGTATTCCCACCCGAACGAGTCTATCAGAGGAGTTTTGGTCAATTACAGGTGCGGAAAACAAGTAATCAACGTAGAAACAGCTAGATCTTCACTTAAATCACCTTTCTGATTGATATAACAACGTTTACAGCCAAATCTCACACCGGCAGCACTTCGGTATGGAAAACAAGAACGTTACAAATGATTTCGCTCCTAGGGTATATATAGGGACTAGGTTTCGCTCATATGGACATGTCCACAAAAGCGAAACCCCCCATTGTACATATAAGCGAAACCATCTTCAAGGTTTCCCACATACGGACATCTTTGTGATTTCCCACATATGGACATGTGGTTTCCCACATATGGACATGTCCATATATGTGAAATCAACTTTCTCGGGAAATCTTATACAATGTGCCCTAATCTAACATTCTAAGACTAAGACTCGATACAAGACGAAGTCGACAGATGTAGTGCACCAACAGACTCCCCCTCAGATGTTGACGAGTCTTAAGTGTCGAGTCTTCGCATCTTCAGTCTTGATCTGTCTCAGGGCATCACTCTCTCAATCTATTCTCGCAGGTCTTCAGACTCCCCCTTGCGATATGCTGGCACTTCTTCAGATCATCAGCATCATCAGCTTTAGGATCGCTGTCTGGCTTTCCATCTCACAGCTTCTCTATATCAATCAGCCTGATTCTTCATGTCTCAAGATCATGGCCTGACTACCTCCAATCAGAGTCCTTTGGTATTGAAACCTGGCTCTCATCTAGCTCAGATCTCAGGAATGAATAACCTGGTTCATCTTATCCTGCAAAGTCTCTACCTCAAAGTAAATTTCTCTCACTAACATATATTAAAATAAACCCATGCACTAACTCAGACTCACTTTCAAAACCCAAACAAAATGATTTTTCAATCTGATGAACCACTTGAAGGTTTAATAAAAAATAATCAGTTTAAAAACAAACTCCCCCTCAAATTATACTCATCATGTTTAGCTCTCAAAATTTTGAAAATCAGCTTTTCAATATCAGTTATCAAAAATCTTTTTGAATTTTCTGAAATTTTACGCTAAAACACACTGAAAATCTTTTTGGATTTTGAGATATTAAGAAATGCAGTAAAGAAATATTTACAGACAATATTTTTGTGAGTTTGTGTAAGAGGATCATATCAGTTTTTGAGACAAGTCACCAACACCGTTAAGCTTCATTTCATTTTAAATTTTAAACAATTCACTTAGATTGTCAGTATACTGGTCCATTTAAATTTTCACACAAATTTCAACTGATCCAAGATACGATGTTAATGTTTTAAGAGACTTAAACTTATTCGCGTGTCCCACTACTTGAATATACTCCCGTATCCAGATCCCAATATTCAGTCTTACAGGTGAGTATACCACAGATGATATCTGTAAGGGAATAATTTATAGTACGAAACCGTGAGAGCTCAGGTCAGAACTTCCGTTCAGCAGAGAGATGACGGCTCGACTTTCGGTGTGTCCCCTTTAGAGGATCTTTTGTTTACAACAGCAATGACTATCAATTTTATTGTATCATCAATTTGCTGAGGGCGAGCTTATATTTCAAAGCATTTGCAGAAAGCATTATCCGGGGACTAGGTCAGTATTTCCATACAGCAGAAGTCCCGGGATAATACCCCAGATATCACTGAGCATAAAGACCTAGTATCTCAGAATAAGGGATCTTTCAAACAAGATTTCAGGGGTTACCTATATATCCAAGATGTTGTTACCCACAGAATAAGCAAGTTTGAATTTTTAGGTTTATATCTCGTCACAATTTACTAAATGTGTAAAAACCTACTGGCATATCCACAGTGAGATTGTTTATCACATTTTTAACTCTCCAATTCTTTAGCATGTTGTGACAGTCCACTGATGTACTATCATTTCCTCTTTTCTCAACAAAACTCATTTTTGATTTTTATCATGTTTTTGGTTTTTTTCAAATTTTCTAATGTTTTTGGATTTTCTGAAATTTTCTACTCCCCTTAAAATGCAAACACATTAAAGAAATTTGAAAACTATCTAAGCTCTTGACCCACTTGAAGAAAATTCAAAACAAAACTGTACAAAAACATGACAACCGATATCAAATTGCCTCAATTCGCCATTCACTAGGCATAAACAATCTGAACTCCCCCTTTCACAAACCATTTTCTCATTTAGATGTCAAAACACTTAAGTTTGTTTTAATCAAAATGATTTTCCGGAAAATGAGTTTGTTTTTACCACTTGTAATTTTACCACTTGTTTAAGTACGGGGATATGGTTCATCATCTTGTCAGTTTTATCAACTGTAGTAAATCAAGTACAACTCAATGTCCTTGAATCACTGTTTGCAATCAAGCAACCTCTAAACCACTTGTAAGAATAACCACTTGTAGATATAACCAATCAATACCAATTGTAGGAATGAGTCATCTACATTTTACCCATCAAAGTGCCGATTCCTGCTTCGCACTTACCAACCAGGAAGCTCCGGCGTAGTCATTCAACTTGTAAAATTTTAACAATTTTCAAGAATTTTCAAAAACAACCTTATTAAACATGAAAGATGCCGATTCTTGATCCACGATTACAAACTTGGGATCTCCGGCAAGTCAGGTGTATCAAGCAAAGAAAATGTCCACCCAAGCCTGACCAGCCTTGGGTGATTTCAATTCGGATTTAGTTGGGGTGTAAGTTGCTTTCTTTGTAGCGTAGAAGTCTTTTACCCCTTTCACCTTCCCATAAACCATTTTTCCGAAAATCTTCTTAACTTTCCCATTAAACGTTTTCTCAACATCAAAATTATCTTTTTTCAGAATAAACTTGATTTGAGTTTTCAGACTTTCCAACTTTCCTTTTAAAATTCTCAGTCCTTAATGGTGGAAAGTTCTCATCATCCATTGAAGGAACTGAGTTTTCATCACTCTCATCAAACTGTGGCTCCTCTGATTTTGTGGAATCAGATTCATCGCCAGATTTTACTTCAGATTTCTTAACAACCCATTTTTGGCTATCAAGTTTCACACTTCGCCTGTAAAATCTCTTCGAACATTCACCAACTTCAAATGTTGAATTTTTGAAAACCTTAAATTTTTCAGTTGGTGGTTCGGTTTTATCAACAACAACTTCTTTCAGTTTTCCAGAAACTCCCTGTTTTGTTTTGGTCGATTTAGGACAATTCCATGCAATGTGTCCAACTTCGTTGCATCTAAAACAAGTTCTGGTTTCTGTTCTCTGAACTTCATTCTTCTTTTTCTCAGCAAGAAATTCTTGATTTGATTGTCTCCAGAATGAGCTCTTCTTCTCTTCCTCAGCAGACGGTCCTGAAACAAATTTTGTGTTTGTTTTAGAAAATTTTTCATTTTTATAGTTTTCAGGTGGAATAAAACCAAGTCCTTTCTTTTTATAGCTACGATTTTGGTTTGGTTTCTTTTGAAAACCAGAACCAGAATTGTAACCCTTTTTCTTGTTTAAACGTTGTTGTACTCTTGAGGTGTAAGGTTTAGATTTTACATTAAGATTTTCATCTTTTATTTCAGAAATATTAATTTCTGTTAGTTTGAAAACCTTTTTGATCATTTCTGGTTTAACACCTCTTATTGGAAACTCTTTATCAAAATATAATTTGTCAGAATCATTCAAAGTTTATACAACTTCAAATTTTTCATCATTCAAATTAGATTTTGACAACAAAAATTCTTTACTATAAACCCGTTTTCCCGACGATTTTGAACTCTTTTCGGACGAACTCAAACTCCCGACTGACTGACACAAACTTTCGGACTCGGATTTTGACTCTGGCTCCTCATCCTTATCCAACACCTGATCAACCACTCTTTTTATCTGTTCTGACTCATGATCTGTGTCAGACGCTGTGAACGTGATGTCAATATTGTCAGGTAAAACATCAGTTATCTCGGATTCTAACTTAATATTGACTGCCTGTTTTAGTTCTTCCTCGTTAGGTTTTCTAGGCGAGTACCCTTCCCAAATCGGAGGCGGACACTTATTATAACAGACACCCTGTTTCTTACCAGTATCCTTTTTCTTCTTTGGCTTTGTTTCTTCACCTTTAAATGCTTCAAATCCTTCAACTGTTGGATAAATTCTATCAATTATGTAGTCACAACCTTTGTAACTTTGCAGCAATCTTCTGATTCTTTCATTCTCAGTTGCTTCACTATCCAACTTTTTCTTCCACTTTGCACTTTCTTCTATGTACAAGTTGATCTCTTTCTGCTTTGTCATCATGGTAGCATTCATCATCTTCAAAGCTTTCTCTCTTTCAGAGTTAGTCTTCTCCAGACTATTCACATGTCTGTTCAATACATCATACGACTTTTTCAAATTCTTTACATCAAACAACAATTGTTCTTTCAACTTTTCTAACTCACTAAACCTCTCATCTTTTTCGATACATTGTTTACAAGACTCTAAACATGTAAGACAGGGTTTTGTGATTTCAACGATCTTCTCGACTTCAACTATCTTTTCAACTTCCACAATCTTCTCAATCACTTTGACCTCTTTCATTTCCTTTGCAGCTTTCCTTTCTTTCAGTTTCTTCAATTTTTCTGCAAAATAAAATTCTAAAGTGTCAGAAGATAAATGAGTTTTTCCCAAATTTATCTGTTCCATCTCTTCATCACTATCACTTGTTTCTGATGAACTGTTTTCAGATGAAACAGATCTTTCATCTTCATTTTTCTCTTCATCAGATAACACTTCCATCCATTCCTTCAACATTTCTGGCTTTTGAACAATATGTGCAATAAAAGCTTGAACATTTGGATCAGCTGGAATGAATTTGTCCCAGCTAAAACCTTCAGCCATTTTCTCATCATCTTGATCAACGATGCCATAAAAAGCTTTCCTGTTTGCATCTTCAATCATTTTTCCATGTGCCGTTTGAGCTTCTTTTTGTTGATGCAGTTGATGAGTGATTTGCTGATAAACGGTTTTCCTATAATAATCATCTTTCCCAGACGACTCCTTTGCTCCTCTCGGCTCCTGATTCTTGCATTCTCTTTTAAAGTGGCCTTTCTCCCTGCAACGAAAACAGACAACTTTAGATTTATCAAATCCTAGATTAGAAAGGTTTGCATCCAAGAAATCATTTCTTCCTGTAACCAATCTAAATTTTTCTGCTCTCCTCAAAACACTCGCTAAGGCCCATTTAATATCCGTCAGTTCCATCTCCTCTGCATCGATTTGGTCATAATCTTCCTTTGTGAGCATCGGATTACTTATTCTTCCGGCAATCAACCCTTCATAAGACTCTAACGCAGTGACCAATAATCCAATATGATGCTTTACAACTTCTTCAGAATAATTTTGACCATTTTGAAGATGTAGAGCTACATTACACTGAATCGAATGCCCATTTCCAGCTGATGCACTTTGAACACTTGGAGGATTTACTGTTGAGAACCCACTAGTGTTGACTGATCCTTGACTGCTTGGTGTAGACTGATTACCAGCACTAAATGCAGTTTGTATCTTTGGACTAGCATCAGCAGTTTGAACATTTCCTTTATAGTACAACTTAATATCTTGTTGATGAGTTGAACTGTTCATTCTAGCAATTTTCTGCTGCTCCAGATCCTGTGCCTCCAGCTTCTCGATAAACTGTGCAATTGATAGCCTGCTAAACTGTCCGGAATTCTTCAATATCATCAGATATGTACCCCATTCCTTTTGCGGTAACGTATCAGCAAGCTTTTCAACCCATTCTGCTGGAGTTTTTGTAATCTTCAACTGTGACATAGTGCGTACAAGATGACAATATCTTTCAATAAGACTCTTTGTTGTTTCACCAGGCATGCACGCAAATAGTTCAAACTCCTTTTTCAGCAATGCTGCTTTACTCTGAAGCATCTCAGTACTTCCTTCGAATTTCTTTTTAAGAGCTTCCCAGATAGAGTAAGCATTGTCATCATGTTGAAGCAACACAAATATATCCTCCTTTACTGCTTGTTGTAACAGATTGATCATCGTTTTCTCTCTTTTATAACTATCTCTTTCTTGCTCTGTGAATTCTGAAATGATTTTATCGACTCCAACTGAATTCTTTGGCCTCTCATATTCAGTTTCGATGCTCTCCCAAGCTTTTAGATGATTCGCCTGAACCCAATTTTCAAACCGTTTCTTCCATCCGTGATAATCTTCAATTCCCATAAGTTTCAGGGGTTTTTGCATTGTTCCGGTTTCATTTTCCATTGTCATGGCCTTAGTAATGTCGGATGGACTAGCAGGGGTTGTAGCAAATGCGTTGTAAAACTCAGTATCCATGATGACTTATCACGTTTTTCAAGATCAGTGACAAATAAGCGAAATCAGATGTTTGTGCACGAAGAGCGAAATCCCAGATGTTCACAAGAGTGGAACCCTGATGTTCACAAGAGTGGAACCCTGATGTTCACAAGAGTGGAACCCTGATGTTCATAAGAGTGGAACCCTGATGTTCACAAAAGCGGAACCCCAAGATATATGTGACACAAAAGCGAAACCATGTGTACAAATGAGCGAAACCCCTTCATAATGTCTGTATGAGCGAAATACTTGATGTCCTTATGAGCGAAATTGGTCACTTGGGAGGTCCTTTGGAGCGAAACCAGTCACTTAAGGGTGACACATAAGCGAAACCTGATGTATGTAAAAGCGAAATCACTGGTTGTTCGTATGAGCAAAACCTGTTCGGAGGGTAATTTGGACCATTTTTATTGTGAATTTTAAGCTCAAACTTTCAGGGATTTGTCTATGATCAATTTCCTTGAGTCTGTAAAATTTTGAACAAGTTTCGACCGTAAAATATCGTTCTGATGAAGAAATAAGGTGTAGAAGTAAGAATTAATGATGAAATCCAGCAAATCTCTGTAGAACTCCTCCTCCTGAAGCTCTGATACCACTTGTAGGATCGTATTCCGACCCGAACGAGTCTATCAGAGGAGTTTTGGTCAATTACAGGTGCGGAAAACAAGTAATCAACGTAGAAACAACTAGATCTTCACTTAAATCACCTTTCTGATTGATATAACAACGTTTACAGCCAAATCTCACACCGGCAGCACTTCGGTATGGAAAACAAGAACGTTACAAATGATTTCGCTCCTAGGGTATATATAGGGACTAGGTTTCGCTCATATGGACATGTCCACAAAAGCGAAACCCCCCATTGTACATATAAGCGAAACCATCTTCAAGGTTTCCCACATACGGACATCTTTGTGATTTCCCACATATGGACATCTGGTTTCCCACATATGGACATGTCCATATATGTGAAATCAACTTTCTCGGGAAATCTTGTACAATGTGCCCTAATCTAACATTCTAAGACTAAGACTCGATACAAGACGAAGTCGACAGATGTAGTGCACCAACATCATGGTGCACACATTTTAAACAAGTTAAGCATGTTCAAAGTCTACTAATACATGATTAATTAAGCTTCATCTTTCAACTATCTCAACTAACCATATACTAACCATCCAACATAATTACTTATAATCAAGAAATCAACAACAATAACAAGGTTGCAAACTAATCATCAAAGATTAACATAGAAAATACTTCCAAGTGTCATTACAAACAAAATTAACATACTAATGGTTACAATTAAGCAAGGGATTGTTGTTTTTGCCCAAAGGCTTACAATAATACATAAAACATTAATCTAAATGCTTGAAACATTAACAAAATTATGGAAAGATTAGAGAATTCAAACCATAAACAAGCACTAGATTAAGAATCCGAAAGATAACGGAGCTAAACAGCACAATGTGGCTTGAATCCGGGTGAAAGCTAATGCCTTCGGAGCCTGAAAATCGCCTGAAGAGCTCCCAAAATGTCCAGCGTTCCGAACAGAATGTTTCTGCATGTTTTTTATAACATTTAGCGATTGCACGGTCGTGCCAATAAAGTGCACGACCGTTCACTTTTTGAATCATTGGAGTTACTGTTCACCATACCGCATGACATCATCTTATCTTAACCGGTCTTCGATCTCGCACGACTGTTCCGTTGGTGGCACGATCGTGCATCTCCGGGTTAGGGTTGCACGGACATCTGAACGGGCAGTGCCTTTTCGAGTTGGTGCTAGTCATCGGATCCGCACGGGGTGCAACTATCCGCATGGTCGTTCAACTTCGAGATTGGCTTGCACTCCGAATCGCACTGGCGTGCACTGCCTGGCTGGCCTATGTTGTCGGATCCGCACGGTCGTTCCACTCATTACACGACCATGCCAATCGCCCAGGTCAGAATCTTCACAGAATATTCGCAGCCTTGTCGTTTCGTCCGGAAAGTCCTCGTTTTCACTATCATCTTGTTTGGCATGATGTTTTAGGCCTGTAAACAAAAGTATACCTGATTAAGTATCTGATTAACGGTTTTACGGCCGAAAACGCATAAAATGGGGATAAAATGGGGGACTAAAATATGTGTAAATTGGTGAATATCAGTGAACTTGTATATAAATGGAATTTCAAAGAGGCATGTTATGCCCAAATAAGTAATTTCTCTTATGAAACGTTCTAAATAAATCATAACGAATAGGATTGTAAATAGTATAAAAATAAAACCCAAATAAAGATCTTGGATTCCCGACACTCAAGACAAGCCCAAAACTTCTCTCATACCTATTCCATTTGGGTGTGTAAGCCACATATTAAAGAGTTTTGCTTGAGTACAAGCAATGATTCAAGGGTGGGGGTATTTGATGTGTGTAAAATGCAACATATAAATTACATCAAATGAGGCATAAATCTAACCCTTTTTTAGTACTAATGTTAGAAAGAGTGTGTTTTTGTCTTCCTTTTGAATTTACAGGACCAAATGAGCTTAAACGAGCAAAAGGAACAAATATACAGCAAAAACCAACATAAATACAAAGAAAAGGAATAAACGTGACATGCCCGACCCCTCGACAGCATCCCCAAGAGCAAAAACAAGGAACAGAAGACTGACCATGGGCCGTGCCCACTGGACACGGGGGCGTGGTTAGGTGTCTGTAGAAAGGACAAAGCTGTAGAAGCTTCTACGCCTACCATGGGGGCGTGCCCAACTCAGCACGGGGCGTGGTCAAAGCTAAAATACGCAGAATCTTGCAAAATCTTGGTAGTACAGATACACTTCTGCCCACGGGGCCGTGCCCAGCGAACACGGGCCGTGTGGAGCCCAATGCTGACAAATGCAATTAATGAAGGAAGAGAAAGGGATGGCCACAGGGGCGTGTCCGCTGGACACAGGGCTGTGGTCGGGCTTCTGTTCAGGCTATAAATAGGGGAGCTTGGCTCACTACAAAGGCATTCCTTGGCAAACCACCTCTTTCCCACTTTGCCACCACTCCACCACCACTACAACACCCACATCCACCACCATCATCCATCATCCACCTAAGAGTGTTGTAGTAGTCTCGGGATTCAAGATTGATAGTAAGAGTTCTAGTCAATCAAAGGCCATGTTTGGCTAAGTCTCTTGCAACACTTGGTGAAGACAAGTCTTTAATGTATTACTTTTGATTTTTAATTTTTTCGCACTTTTTATTTGGTTTTGTATTAATGACTTTAATAACTAGTTTCTTATGTTGAAACTACTACAACATTTCTTTATCATTTGTCCGTGGTGTCTTGGCATTACTTTACTGTCTATATAAAGTAAAAGATTTACACCATTCATATCTGTACGGTCTATATAGAGATATGTTGGCTACCTGGTCGGGGGTTAAGGGAATGGTTTAGTAAGGTTCTTGCCTTGTTCAGTGTATAGATCCTTCAAGGACCTGGGTCAAGCTTACTAGGACCTCCTTCAATACCCATTGGTATTGGATCACGGGGGTGCGAATCGCTTGATCCCCTCATATGTAAACTACTATTAATACATTAAACCGGCTACTTGGGATTGTATCCCTGCTGACGCAAACCACTTAGCCGAGGGTAACTTCACCTTCAAAAGAGGGGCCTACCACTTTTCACATTAATAACTTAATTAATTATCTTTCAATATTCCGACCCTTTGGGATTGTATCCTTGCTGACTCAAACCACTGGGTTGAGGTAACGTCACCTTCAAAAGAGGGGCCTACTATTATAACTAAGATAATCTATTAAAAAGTGCAAAAATGCAAAAATCATCAAAGGATACATTAAAGGCGAGTCGGATCCAAGTGATTCATCCTGTCTATCTGTTTTTATTTTATTTTTTTCTGCATTTTTAGTTTTATTTTTCATGTTTAAAACATTTTTCTCAAAAATTTTAGCTTGATTAGACGTTGAGGATAAACCGGTATTAAATGCTCTTGTGTACTTGGACGACCTCGGTATCTTACCAACGCTATACCATGCTCACAATGGGTGCACTTGCCCAAGTGTGTGTTTAGTGTTAGTAGAATATCGTGTTTTATAAATTTGAAACTTGACTAATGTGTAAAATGGGCTTAAAATATCAATAAAAACATATCACGCTTTGCACACACCAGGGGTCATGTTGCTCGTGGTGGTACTGTAGTAGTGGTGTTGCTAGTGGTGGTACGATGGTGGTGGTACGGTGGTGTGTGGAAACAAGAGGGGGGAGGGTGGGGATGGTAAGGTGTGTATGTATATATTTAAGTTTTTTTAATTTAGTTTTATTTATTAAGTTTTTAATTAGTATAATATAATATATAACTTAGTTTTTTGTAACATATAACTAAGGGTAATTTGGTAATTTTAAATGGACTAGACTGGAAAATTTAACAACGTTAGCCGGAAAGAACCATCCATGTTATGAAAATGTAACCATCGAGCCTATTTGTGAATTTTTTTCAAACCATCGACACTATCTATGTAATTTTGAAACCACAAGATTGAGCAGTGCAAGATCTACAAAATACAGTGACCAATAAAAATCAACTCATAAAAAAAGTAAATAAAAAAGATGTGACTGTTGTGAAAATAACAAAATATGAGAAGTCCATTTCTTTCATTCATAAATATGTCATATATATACAAAAGATGTAGTCAATAGATATAATAGAAACATAACAACCTAGGAGAAGAATCAGGAGGATATATCTGAATTTATAACACTCCCCCTCAGATATATATTATTATTTATTAGGAATAATTGCATATTTCCCCTTAAAAACACCCTTAATTGCATATTTACCCAAGGCTAAATAAAAATTGCATATTTCCCCTTCTCTGTTAAAATGACAAAACTACCCTTCTCAAAATTAAAAGATAGAAAAATCTTCAGATCATTCTAATTCACAAGACGTTTCCTTTTCTTCTTCTTCTACGTTTCTTCTTCTTCTACAGCCATTTTCTACTCCACCACTTTATTATTATTTCCTCCATTATCATCCATCCTCCACTTACTTTTCTGCTCCAAAATTGGTTCCACAAGCAGTCGAATCAGGTCGGATCGATCTTCACACCCATCAAGAATGAAGCGAACAAATCGACTTCTATCTTCTCTACTCCTATGCGGCCGTAACCCCAACTCAAATCCTCATCCAACTGTCTTAGAGGTAGTATAATATTTCAGATTTCTTATCTTTTATCATCGATTATATAAAACCCTAGATGTTTTGTGTTAATTGATGTTTGTTTCGATCCAAGTTCGGGTTTTTATTTGGGGGTTTATGTTAGTTTGAAGCTTTAGTGTGATTGAATAAGAAAGTAATAGATAAGATGATCAAATTGGGAATTTCTTGTGGAATAAAGGGATTTGTTTTGTTAAATGGGAGTACAAGTGTTTTAAATTAGGTTAAAGAAATTTGTAAATTAGCAATTTTGTGTAACCATTTGAATCTATGATGGTTAGTTATGTTTTAGTTGGATGACTTGATACTGATTACTTGATCTGTCGATAGTTATAAGCGGAATCTGTTTATCTGCCCCTTAATGATTATGATTTTCTGATTATTTTGGTTAAAATAATAAGACATTAAGAATTCAGAATAGTAGATAGTGAAAAGTTATCAGAAGCAAAATGAACTAGTAATGGAAAATTTATAGAGAGGAGGGTCAGACTAGAAACAATGAAGCCAATGCTTCTTAGTTACTTTATACGTTTTCTTGACTTGTGTGATACTGTGATTCTTCTTATAGCTCAAGTTACTTCCTTTCTGGGAACTCATCGAAGAACCCGTTGTGGAAAATCATGAATCTATAAGTTGCTCCTATGCCTACAAAGGATCAATGGGTGCATGTAGATGATGAGGAGAAGATATACCCACCTATTATCAAACGGCCGCCCGGAAGACCAAGAAAGGAGAGAATTAGAGCAAATGATGAGCAAATAAAAAAAATATAAGTGTCACCGGTGTGATAGGTATGGACACCAACAAAAAAAATGCAAAAATTCGGCATCGCAAGATCAACCATCAACAAGTAATCGGGGAAAAAGAACAAAAACATGTGAAAATAACTATTCAAAGTCGAGCAATTTACTTTTTTCGTACCAAATGATCAAAACTTTGGCATTTGTCATTTTCATTTTTTGGATATTGTTACATTGAATTTTTGTGGTTGTTCTTTTGGGATGATTTGTTGGTACCGTAATGGATTAAAGTTTTGGCATTTTGTTTTCTATTTAGATGATTGTCAATTGTATTTTTTATGATTGTTATTCTAGTTCGTGAGGAAAAATAATGAAAAAAAACTTCATGAAAAAATGCAAATAGTGAAAAAAGACAAAAACTAGTAAAAAAAAAGGTAAATATGCAATTTTCTAAAGTTTAGTAAAATGAAGGGTAAAATAGTCTTTCTAAATTTTATTAAATTAAATCAAAATGGGTAAATTTGCAATTTACTAGTTAATAGAGGGGAAATATGCAATTTAATTTTTGGCTCGGGTATATATGCAATTTCAAAGTTTTTTTAAGGGGAAATATGCAAAAAAAAAAAACCCTATTTATTATACACGGTTAACAACATACTTCGGGATGATGTTAGATAGGTACTTTAGGACCTAAAATAAATAAACTGATACTACTGGATTAGTTGTACTGCCTCGTTAAAAACCTTACTAAGAAAACCCATTGGGACAAAACTTAGTTAAGGGAAAAAGAGTACAGTGTGTATAAATCTCCCCTTGAATTCAACAAACATCTTTCAATTTGCGGAGACCGATCTTGTGTGATAGTTGCTCAAAACTGCTTCTTGGTAAAGATTTTGTGAACAGGCCAGCTAAATTTTCACTTGACTTGATCTGGCGAGTGTCAATTTCCCCTTCTTTCTGCAAGTCATATGTTGAGAAGAACTTTGGTGAGATGTGCTTTGTTCGATCACCCTTGATGTAACCTTCTCAGATCTGAGCTATGCAAGCAGCATTGTCTTCATAAATAATTGTCGGCTCCTTCTTAATCTGTTCTAATCCGCATGCTTCTGGTATGTGATTAATCATTGATCTCAACCACACACATTCTCGACCAACATCATATAGTGCTATCAATTCAGAAAGATTTGATGATGTTGCTGTAAGTGTTTGCTTAGTTGACTTCCAAGAAATTGTTGTGCCACCATATGTGAATACATAACTTGTCTGAGATTTTGCTTTATGTGGATCTGGTATAAGAGACCTAAGTCTAGTGTCCCGCAAATATACCTGAATATGTGTTTTATTCCATTCCAATGTCTATGTGTTGGGTTTGAACTATATCTTGCTAGTACCTGTATCGAGAATGCAATATCGGGTCTCGTGTTATTTGCAAGATACATAAGGGCACTGATCGCACTTAAATAGGGTACTTCTGGACCAAGTACTTCTTCGCCTTCCTCTTGAGGGTGGTAAGGATCCTTATGTGGATCTAGCGGTCAGACAACCATGGGTATGCTAAATGGATGAGCTTTATCCATGTTGAAACGTACTAACATCTTCTGGATGTAGTTTGATTGATGGACGAATGTACCATTACGCAAATGCTCGAGCTGCAGGCCGAGACATAATTTTGTTGTACCAAGATCTTTCAACTCAAATTATTTCTTTAATATATTAGCAGTTTTTTCTATCTCTTCAGGAGCTCCGATGATGTTTATATCATCAACATAGATTGGTATTATAGTGAAATTTGAGTGTGATCTTTTTATAAATACACATGGGCTGATTACATCAGATTTGTATCCTTCTTTTTCGAGATATTCACTTAGTCGATTGTACCACATCCGACCAGATTGTTTGAGACCATATAAAGACCTCTTAAGTTTTATAGAGCACATATCTCGGGGTATTGATTTTAATGCTTCGGGCAATTTTAATCCTTTAGAGATTTTCATGTAGATGTCATTTTCAAGTGTCCCGTATAAGTATGTGGTGATGACATCCATTAGTCTCATATGAAGTCCTTCAGAGATTGTGAGGCCGATTAGGAACCTAAGGGTTATCCCATCCACTACAGGGGAATACGTTTCCTCATAATCAACTCTTGGGATTTGGGAAAACCCTTATGCTACAAGTCGAGCCTTATATCGTACAATCTCATTCTTTTCATTTCTCTTTATTGCAAACACTCATTTATAACCTACTGGTTTGACGTCTATGGGCGTTCGGACTACAGGTCCGAAAACATGTCGCTTTTCGAGCGAATTTAATTCGGCATTTATGGCTTCTTGCCATCTTGGCCAATCATTTCTGTGCATGCACTCTTCTAAAGTTTTAGGTACATAATCATTTTCATTGATTACATCCGTTGCTATAGCAAAAGTGAATATATCATCAACACGTGTTTTATTCCGGTTCCACATTGTACTATCTTGTACATAATTAATAAGATCTCATTTTCGTTCGGTACCGGTGTTTCTTCTGAAACTTCATTTTCCTCAGGATTCAGTTGTCTCTTCTGGGACATTTACCTCTACCGGGGTTTCACTTATAATCTTTTGTGAGTTTTCACCAACTGCGTTACTTTGCTCTTTTCATTTCTGTGGGTTTTTGTCTTTGGAACCGATTGGTTTCCCATGCTTTCTTTATATAGTAATCACTTCTGGGATTACTTCAATTCGAGCAGGTGCATTTGATGCTGGTACATGTGACTTTGTCACTCTATTCGAGTCTGTGTATGCATCTGGTAATTCATTCGCTATTCTTTGCAAATGTATGATCTTTTGGACTTCATATTCACATTGACCACTTCGGAGGTCGAGATTTGATAGTGATGATGCATTCCACGTTATTTCTTGTGTTACCAGACTTTCTTTGTCCTTATCTCCCCCTAAGACTGGGAACATTGTTTCATCAAAATGACAGTCAGCATACCGTGCTGTAAACATGTCCCCCGTCATTGGTTCTAAATATTTAATTATGGACGGGGAGTTAAAACCAATATAGATACCTAGTCTTCTTTGGGGTCGCATTATAGTACGTTGTAGTGGCGGTATTGGTAAATATACCGCACAACCAGTAATTCTAAGGTGGGACAAACTTGGTTCTCTTCCGGAGACCAGTTGCAATGGGGAGTATTCGTGATCAGCAGTTGGTCTCTATCTAATCAGTGCAGCGGCATGCAAAATAGCATGGCCCCATGCAGAAGATGGTAGTTTACATCTCATTAAAAGTGGTCTAGCGATTATTTGTAATCATTTAATCAAAGATTCAGCTAAACCGTTTTGTGTGTGAACATGAGGTACTGAATGTTCAACATTGATCCCGATTGATATACAATAGTCATTAAACGCTTGAGATGTGAACTCTCCCGCATTATCCATCAAGATGCTTCTAATTTGATTGTCGGGGAAATTGGCTCTCAATTGTATGAGTTGAGCTAAAAGTCGGGCAAATGCTACATTTCGAGTAGCTAAAAGGCTCACATGTGATCACCTTGAGGATGCGTCTATTAAGACCAAGAAATAGCGGAATGGTCCACACGGAGGATGAATAGGCCCACAAATATCCCCTTTGATTCTTTCTAAAAATGATGGGGTTTTATGTATAAATTTAGTTTGTGAGGGCCGAGTTATAAGTTTGCCAAGAGAGCATGCTGCACATGATAAGTCTTGTGGTAGCAAAACTTTTAAGTTTTTGAGAGGGTGCCCGGTTGCACTTTTGATTATTCGTCTCATCATTATGCTACCAGGGTGACCTAGACGGTTATGTCATATATTGAATCTGTCTTTATCTAACAGCTTTTGGTTACTCACCATGTATAATTCGATAGGATTGATATTAGTACAATATAATCCAGAGGATAAGGCTTCTAATTGTTCAACAATTGTTTCTTTGCCATTTTTGTTTGAAGTAATTTGAAGATATTCAATATTATTTTCAGATATTGTTTTTAGGTGGTAACCGTTTTTTTACGAATATCTTTAAAGCTAAGTAAATTTCTTCTGGATTTACTAGAATATAATGCATTATCAATAGTTAATTAGGTACCCGAAGATAATGTTATGTGTGCTCTGTCTGAGCCTTCGATAAGGTTACTGACACCAGATATAGTACCAATCGGTGTCTCTGCCGGAGACAACTCAGAGAAAAAATTCATATCTTTGAGAATAGTGTTAGTACTACCGCTATCTACCAGACATTTATCACCAATAATAGCTCTACTGGAGCTAGCATACATATTTCTTCAGGAAATAAATAAAAAAATAAATAAAAGTTAATGCAAAGAAGTAAAATGAAACATTGCAAGAGTTTCAAACCAAACCAAGTACAAAGGTCACAGTGTGAAAAGTAAAACATAAAAGGTACATTAAATATGTTTAAACATCACGAACATTTTCAATGAAATCACATGCATCCAAATGAACGTCTGGTATCGTGGCTGAATGTGCATCCTCAATCAGATTAGTTTCAGCATTCTTTCCTTTTTCTTTCATCATGCGTTGATATGTCTCAACGAGGTGTTTAGGGGTGCGACATGTGCGGGACCAATGATTTGACATCCCACATTTATAACAAATGTTGCTTTGGTTCCCGCAATTTTTCCCTTTTGAAGGTCACCCCGTATTATGTCGACTTGATTCACCACCGCTATTTTTAGTGTTCTGGGACTCTCGAAGCCATGTATATCCCCGTCCTCGACCACGACCACGACCTCTGCTGGGGCCGCGGCCTCTACCTCTACCTCGTCCGCTTTGATAATTAGACACATTCGCTTCAGGGAATGGGCTTACACCGGCGGGTCGCGATTGATGGTTTTGTAGTAGGAGCTTGTTGTTTGCTCCGCGACCAGAAGACATGATATCAATTCAGAATATTTAGTAAATTTACGTTCCCGGTATTGCTGCGACAGGAGCATGTTTGAGGCATGGAACGTTGAGAAGGTTTTTTCAAGCATGTCTTCATCGGTTATTTTTTCACCACATAATTTTAACTCAGAGGTAATGCGGAACAAGGCAGAATTATATTCACTGACAGTCTTAAAATCATGCAGTCGTAAATGAAGCCATTCATAGCGGGCTTTGGGGAGTAAGACCAAATTCTGGTGGTCAAAACGTTCTTTGATGTTTTTGCATAATTCAAGAGGGTCCTCAACAGTTAGATATTCCCACTTTAGATCTTCGTGAAGATGATGGCGGAGGAATATCATAGCTTTCTCTTTATCTTGAGGTGAAGTTTGATTACCATCAATAATTGTCTCCTCCAAGTTATTTGTCGTCAAATGAATTTTAGCATCAAGAGTCCATGGGAGGTAGTTGTTACCCGAGATGTCAAGTGCGGTGAATTCAAGCTTTGATAAGTTTGACATTTTATCTACAAATGAAAAAAGCATGGATAAAAAAACGAGCCGCAATATAAAATATATATTATAGGAGAACTTCAGGTTCTCTATAGGTAGAACTGCAGGTTCTATTTAATAATAGAGTAGGAATTTAGAAACTCTTGTATGATTTCGTATTGTAAATATAAATTGTGTTTTGATAATTTAATTAAATATAAAATATATGAAACTTTAATTAAATATACAGAGTAAACTGCCATTTTGGTCCCTGAGGTTTGGCTAGTTTTGCCACTTTAATCCAAATCTCAAATATTTTGCATCTGGGTCCCTGTGGTTTCAATTTTGTTGCCATTTTGGTCCAAAAATGAAATCAGCTCATATTCCTCAAATTTAATCATGTTGTTTTGTCATTATCATCAGGGGTAAATTAGTCATTTTGATTTTATAATAACTCGTTATTAATTAAAATAATTAAACTAAATAAAAGCTTTGACCATAACCTATCATCTTCCCTAAATGCATACACTCAACAACAACCACCACCAAAATCCTTCCAAGATTTCCATATCCCTCATCCGTCGTGCTTCTCGTGGTCACCGGCCGGAGATTTTCTCCCAGTTTCCCCCACCACATAAAAAGCTCGACTCGAATCACAGTGTGGGCCCAACAGAAATCATCTCATACAATTCTTATCTTCACTCTCGTCCTCTAATCTTTACTCTTTTGTCATCTTATCATTCACTAAAAAAATACACAATATTCCCCTTCTTATACCCCCTTTCACCCCCTTCCTCTGTGAGCTACATTTCACCGCCTTGTTCATCAATTGAACTCATAAAGTTTACGTCTTTACTCGATTCGAACAAGGGCTTCTTCCCAAATAGGGTTTTCGTGTTATGGCGATAATTGGGGGGCTTTTGAGCATTATTCAAGGACTCAATTTGTGGAACACGTTGCTGGATCTTATGGTGTTTGTGGCTCCTCTTTGGGTTGCGGTTTTGTTTGGGGTTTTGGTTGGGTGGATGGGGCGACCCACTTGGGCTAATTCTGCACTCAATAATTTCACAATTCCGGCAACTAATTATCCCAGCTTTGATTCGTTGAAATCTCAACTACCCAGTTATTTTTTTTCGGTTTCGTATAATGGGGTCAGTGGAGGATTGTTCATCTGGGTCTCGTTCTGATAGCAGGTGGTTAAAGTTGTTGACTTTGTGTGGTTTTGATTAATGTGGTTGTGTGTAATTGATTTGAAGCATTTGGGTAAGCTTCTTGTTGAAAAAGATGGAGGTCCTGCTTGGGTTAAGATGATTGATAGTTCTTTGTTTATTTATATGGTCAAGGCTTTTATTTAGTTTAATTATTTAAATAAATAAATAAATAAATAATGAGTTATAATAAAATCAAAATGACCAATTTACCCCTAGGAAAATGACAAAACATTAGGATTAAATTTTAGAAATATGAGTTGATTTTATTTTTGGACTAAAATGGCAACAAAACTAAAACCACAGGGACCCAGATGCAAAAGGTTTGAGATTGGGACTAAAGTGGCAAAACTGTCCAAACCTCAGGGACCAAAATGGCAGTTTACTCAAATATATATTAAAATATATTAAAAGAGTAAAATGCACGGATAGTCCCTGTGGTTTGCTGAAATTTCACATTTAGTCCCCAACTTTCCAAAATTACACTCTTAGTCCCTGTAGTTTGACAAGTTGTTACTCGGATAGTCCCCAAAGAGGAAGGAGATTAGTTTTTCTGGTAAAGTGGGTGTGAAATGACAAGGACTATCCGAGTAACTTGTCAAACCACAGGGACTATCCGAGTAACCTTCATCCGCTTTAGGGACTATCCAAGTAACAACTTGTCAAACCACAGAGACTAAGAGTGTAATTCTGAAAAGTTGGGAACTAAAGGTGAAATTTCACCAAACCATAAGGACTATCCGTGCATTTTACTCATATTAAAATGAATGAATATTGTTGACGTTAACATTTATATTTATATATTAAGATATATTAAAGGCTCATTCTATTCCCACCCCTCCTAATTACTAATTACACCCCCCCCCCTATTAAAAACATCACATCCATCAATCATTTGGTTTTTGTTTTTAGTCTGTTTTGTCTTTTTGTTGTCTTTTTTTATTCATATATTTAATTAGTTAGTATTATTATTATTATTATTCATTTATTTAATTAGTTAGTATTATTATTATTATTAATTAGTATTTGTTTATTATTTAATTAGTTAGTATTATTATTATTATATTTATTATTAGTAGTAGTAGTAATGATATAGTATTTATTATTAGTTTTTATTGTTATAATTTATCAAATTATATTTATAGCTGTAACAAAAGCTATATAAAAATAAGTATTTTTTTACAAAATTATTATCATTTAATAATTTACATACAGAGGTTTAATCGATACACCCCCCAAATGTAGCAGGTTGTGCTATCCAAGACTTATACATATTTTGACGTGATTCAAATATATTCTCCCAGCCAGCTGCATCATTTTCTCTCATTAATTTCCATAGGTTGTTTGTGCTGGCAATTGGATACTCTCCTTGCAATTCTACCATTATAAAATGGTTACCATTCACGTGTCCAATTGTAATTATTTTCTTTTCTGGGAACTCGTGAGGGCCTCTCCAAAGCGAAAAACAAGTAGAACTGTTTCTTTTTTCTTGAGATAAAAAATGAACGATCACATTAAACTTGTTCGCAATCAAGAATCATGCCTCTGGCATAATCATCCAGTGTTTTTCAGGTGCAAACCCCGATCCTGACCAAGCCAAGGACGTGAACACATCTTTGAATGAGCCTAAGAAAGCCTTAGTGTACTTATTTCTAAACTCGAGTAGCTCTTCCAACAGTGATCTCCGGATAAATAACCATTCATCTTCACCGTACCCGAGAGCAGAAGCTGTCGCCCGAAACCCACAATTTCCATCACCTAACACGTTATGTATGCGTTTAACATACGCATGGAAGATTTTTGGAATTAGATTAATATAGTTGTGTATCACCTGTGATGCTTGATCTTGGTTCAACCCCATGAAGTCATAGCCTGGCGCACTTGTAGAGTTGGCGAAAGAACTTTGTCCGACAATATCTTGGTTCAACCCCATGAAATCATATCCCGGTGTGTTTAAAAGGTTGGTAAAAAAACCTTGTCCGTCTGTATCTTGTGTCATGAACGGACTTGGTTCACCAGGATCGTCCTTGAATGGTTTTTTTTCCGTAAATATCTTGATTTATGAACGAACTTGTTTCACCAGGCACTTGATAGTTCACGTCTGGACTGATGTAACCAACATAATCAGCAGTCTCTAGATACCCGAATGAACTATGTCTCCAAGGCTCTTGAGTGTAATCATGATCTTGGGAGTTCACAAATGAACTATGCCTTGCAGGTTCTTGAGTGTAATCCTGCTCTTGATAGTTCGTAAATGAACTATGCCTTCCAGGTTCTTGAGTGTAATCCTGCTCTTGATAGTTCGTAAATGAAACAGAGCCATGTAATAGCTTCAACATTGGTAGGTTGTGTTTATGCATTAGAACAGTTCTACTTTTTTCGAAGCTATCTTTAACAATTGTATATTGCGAGTTCACTACTTCATCAATGTGACGAACAATCTTATCTAAGGTACAATTTGCTGAATTCAATAATTTTTTTAGCTTGGCATGTTGGCTTTCAGCTCTGTTAGTTGTCTGATTTCCGAAATGTAAGCATTCGTTAGTCCATACGGACACAAACATTTCTTTATACTTGTTTAACCAAGTACTATTCAAGTAATCCAAAACATCTGCAAAGATAATAATGATGATAACGATGGTAACAATAATACTAACAGAATTATAGTAATAATACATACCTTGATGATGGATTAACATTGCCTGAAGTTTCTTGTAATTTTGGAGGAATGATGTCCACGTTTGAGATTCAACGAGTGCATTCCACATTATATTGAAGATTTTCCAATCATGATCCGTGGTGAAAAATGATTTGCAGTTTCTAAATACACTTTGAGAAACGTGCCACCTACAAAGTAATCGGGTAACATTCGGAAAAACTTTCTCGCATGCATTCATCAGAGCTAACTCCCTGTCCGTAACTATAACACGTGGTTGTTGCATGCTCCTCTCATCTAGAGTTGATTTTAAACAGTTTAATGCCCAAAGATATTTCTCCTCTGTTTCTTTACGCATAACTGCAAAAGCTATGGAGATTGTCTTGTTGGTAGAAGTTACACCAACAATTTCAAGAAAAGGCAATTTATACTTGTTCGTATTGTATGTGACATCCATAAGCAACACATGTGGAAAATCAAGGAAGTAGTTGTATGATATTTTAGGAACAAAGAATAAGTCTTCCAACATGTTTGAAACTCTATTGGTATAAATTTCAAAAGTATACCCTTTATCATTTAAATGAGACATTAGCACCTCCATCCGTTGCTCGAATTTTATCACGTGCGTTATATATGTTTTTAATTGTAGAGACATTATTTTCATCACGCTCCTTCATAACACCTAAAATATCTTTTGGGAACACACCCTTCCCCGTCAACTCTGCCACCAATTGGTGTTCATTAGGTGTCAATCGTTTGAGGATTGGGTGTCCCTCCATATATTCTCCGGGTGGATGATTATGCTCACCAGGTTTTACTTTTAACGTCCAAGAACCTTTCTTTTTTGAAAATTTCCCTACCATTTCAAACGGGCAATTTATCTTTCTAGTGCCGGTCTCTCTACTTGAATCTTTATCTGATTTATACACACCACCACGATCACACATAAGTACAACTTTAGACACGTAGCCATTTTTAGCTTTCGATCTTTTAGTCACAATAGCGTAACCAAGACTACGTCCGGTGTTTCTAACCCATTCCATTAACTCTTCACGAGACTTGAACACCTAAAAGTGAACTAATATTATCCAAACAAACTCATTTAAACTAAAACAAGACCCTTAACCTAGCTAGATTATATAACTAAGTTGAAACTTGAAACATGGGAATTAAAAACTATACCTGATCTGTTGAAAATCCAGACATCTCTTTAACTGTAGAGAGCGAAGGCTACTACCGAAGCTCCTCTTTTAAGAAGAAACTAATAGCATAATTTTTACCAATAATTTGAATGCATATCAAAAAAGAAGTAAGTGAATAAGAAGTAAGTGAAACGAATGCATATCAACTACACGGTTATTTGAGGCACCAATAATTGCCGTTCAAAAAAAAATGCACCAATAATTTGTTCCACTTTCATTTATTCTTTCAAATTCAAATGCACCAATAATTGCATATCAACTTTACACGGTTTTTTTTTCAATTTTAATAATAATAATAATAATAATAATAATAATAATTAGTGGCATCTTGGTGGTGGGATAAGACTTTGGGACCAATAGGTCCTGGGTTCGATTCCCACAAGGGGGCACGATGATACTCCAGTGGTCCGTCAGTGATCCAAATTTGCCGTTCAAAAAAAAAAACTAATAGTAAATAGGGTAAATTACTTTTTGAGTCCCTGTGTTTTATAAGTTTTAACTAGTTGAGTCCAAAAGCAAAAAGTTTAACGACCTGAGTCCCTATAAGCACTTTTCTTAACCATTTGAGTCCAAATTTCTAACTCCATCCACTAAGTCTGTTAACTATGAGGGTAATTTGGTCATTTACACACAAAGTACAAGTCTTATATGCATATAAGCAAAAGGAACAAGTCTTTGATGCATAAACTTTTAATATATAATATATTTATATATATATATAATAAAACACACACAGCCACCATCCCACCACTGCCCCACCATCATCCCCACCACCACCATCGCACTACCGCCACCTCCAAACGCCCACCAACATGACGCTGCCTAACTTCAAACCTCATTTGCATAGCTAAAAAGTACCAAAACTTATGAATATCCGGTTACCTGAAACAATCCAGCCAACATTTGCATATCCCACCGGCAATCATCCCAGTTGTTAGAAACAATCGGAGATCCAGGGTATCCCTAAATGACCTGCAACATACATCCCCAAGGAATAAACAGCCACAAATGCAACATCTATTTCCCCCAATTTCCAGGTACCGTCCTTGCCGTTGAAGCGTAATAGGCAGTGTATGCGATGAATGTAACCAACAGAATTAGATATCTATACGGCTCCAATCTGTACCCCTGATGCTTCTTATGATTAAAATACATGGGGGAATTCCTCTTAATCTGCTCATATTTCACCGCAAATAAACCCTAACTCGATCCCAAAGACAGTCAATCTTTCTGCGCAAAAAAAAACAAATGTCGTCTCTCATCCCTCACTCCCACGACGCTGGCTAACTTCACCACGACGTCGTCTCTCATCCCTCTCTCGCTCCCGATCTGGTGTGGTGGTGTTGATAGAGGTGCAGTGGTGATGGTGGTGACGGTGGAGGTGTAGCGGTGGTGATGGTGGAGGTGTAGCGGTGGTGACGGTGTAGTGGTTGTGGTGACGATGGAGGTACAGTGGCGACGGTGGTGTTGATGGCGGAGGTGTGGTGGTGGGATGGAGGTGTTTTAGGTTTAGTTAGAGAGAGAGATAATGAAATATGAGAAAGAGCAGGTGTTTTAGAAATGAGAGAGAGAGAGAGAGTGAGAGAGAGAGAGTGTATAAGAGAGAACTAAAAGTAAGTTAGTTTTTTTTATTTTTTAATTATAGGGGTAATTTGGTCTTTTAACAAAACTTAACAAAAAAATTCTAACTGTGTTAAAAATTTGGACTCAAAAGGTTAAGAAAAGTGCTTATAGGGACTCAGGTCGTTAAACTTTTTGCTTTTGGACTCAACTAGTTAAAACCTATAAAACACAGGGACTCAAAAAGTAATTTACCCTAGTAAATAATAATAATAACAAAAAGACACTAAAATATAATAAAAAGACAACAAAAAGACTAAAAAGACTAAAAACAAAAAGGAAATGATTGATGGATGGATTGATGGATGTGATGTTTTTATAGGGGGTGTAATTAGTAAATAGGGGGTGTGTATAGTATCACCCATATTAAAAGCTGTGCATGTGTTGTATCCCATTAGATCATATTAAATATTAAATATATTTATATTTTTATATTTATATAATGTTATATGATCATCAACATATAGCTTGTTGTATGCCATTATATCATAACGGTTGTAAGTATTAAGAGAGAGAAAAAAGGCTACTGTTCCGGCGACGGTTACATCAGCCGCCGGCGACGGTTAAGCAGAAAAAAATTTGTTCCGGCGATTCCATTCTATCATCTTGAAGAGAGTAGATATAACAACCTTTCCTCGAGAACTCACCGCCGTAGATCTATCGGAGATCCAGATCTACTCGCTAACGAAAACATTCACCGATGATGACGTAACCGGAGCAAGTCCGTGAAGGTTCACACGTGTTTGAGGACGACGACGGCTGTTGACGGCGGCGGTGGTTGACGGTGGGGATTGGACGGTTGCGAAACCGTCTTGGCGGAATTTCACTTTTGAAGAACTTGCTGCCGCCACCGATAGTTTCAGCCACCGGTAGGTTAGAAAAAAAAATTCTTTGATTTTCAAATCGATACTTTGAAATTGGTTTCGTTTCTAATATGTGTTTCCGTAAATACAAATCAAAGGGAAATCCTATGTTGTTCTAAAGTTCAAACAAGAAAACCTATGTCTTGTGAACCAAAGAAACAAATTAGAAATCCAATTTGAAAATACTGGAACAAAAAATAAAAAAATTGTTGTTTGCATGCCATCGTAGAATTTTTTTTTATATACCACTGTATGTAAAATCGAAATTTGTGATTCATTATTGGATACACAAGACTAAGACTATACTGATAACATGGAAGCATTTTGAATATAGTGTGGAGATTTTGATGGCGTACCCGGATTGTGATGAACAGAAAATTATCTGAAACCAAAATGGTGTTTAATGAATTCCTGATGTTGAAGATCGCCGGTAATTTTCCGTGAAGAGTCCGTTAGTGCTGATAACGTGTCGTGAAAATAACAAAACATGAGAAGTCCATTTCTCTCATTCATAAATATGGCATGTATATACAAAAAATGTAGTCAATAGATATAATAGAAACATAATAACCTAGGAGAAGAATCAGGAGGATATATCTGAATTTATAACAGTGACAATACTTTTGAGTGAATTTTTGATGTTTTAAAAACAAGTGTTTTTGTGATGTTGCACCTGATAGACTGACACACGTTTTATGTTTTTGGGTCTTGTTTGGAGAAGTTATGTTAATTTTTTTTTTAAAAGTGGTTACTACATAAACCCATAAAATTTGAAGGTTTTATCTCAGATTTTAATCAAAACAAAAACAGGAGAAAATGGAGTAGCACTGCTGTGTCCCATCTGCCCATAAAGAGGATGACCGACACCTAAATGATTTCTTGGATCTTCATCATTATCAAATTTTGGGTTCTGTCTTCTTCATATAGCATAGCAGAAATTTATTCTGGTGTCAAAATCAGGTAACTGAGTAGAGAAATCTCATATTTTCATCCCTTCAAAATGCCATCTTCAGACCATTTATTTTGTCTACATTCAGGCCTCCATCTTCATTAAATTTGTTTAAACTGCTAATTCTTGTATAGATCCTTCAAAAATTTTGTTTGCATGCGTTTGCTAATTCTTGTATAGACCTTTCAAGATTTTTGTTTGCATGCTTTTAATTCATTTTGCTGTTAGTGGGTTTCTTTTTTCTTTTTTTTTTTTATTTGCACACCTACTTTTTGATGAAATGTTTACATAGTTGTTTGTAGACAATTTACAATAGATCAGAGAGATAACACTCATTTAATAAGAACTAAGTTAGAATTTCACGTATTACACGGGTTGAATAAATATAATTTTATAAGAAGCTACATCTTAAAAAAAACCGTGTATTGCACGGGTTGAATAAACACGTGTATTACATGAGTTGAGTAAAATATAATGTAAGAATCATAATTTCTTATATAGTATATATATAGATTATAAGTATTTATAATTAAATAATAAATATCCGTAATTAAATTTATTTAGTAAATTTAAATTAAACTTTATAACATAATTATTTAATAGGAGAGAAAAACAAGAAAACAAAAATTTAGGTGGCCTAGATTTGTGGCATGTGTCCTCTTGGGATTTTTATTTATTATACAGTAAGTATAAGTATATAGATATAGATAATGTAGATTGAACTGAAGATTGATTAGGAACATTGTATTGCAGTAGCTATGTTTAGCAGGATGTTTGCAAGAACTAGTTTCAAACATACAGTTGTTGAAGGTTTCCAGCCCCTTATTCACCATAGGCGTTATGCAACTGCCGCTTCTTTGAACCAAACTGAAGTAGCCAAATTTGCAGCTATGGCTGATAGTTGGTAAGCTTGTCTACTTTTCTTTATTATTGTTAATATGAAGAGATTGGTTCGTTTAAATATCACTACCAAAATCATGACACGACACGAAAAAAACAGGTTTTGGGTTGGCTAACACGAGTCACACGACTTGTTTTATAAAACAGGTTAACCCGAATATGACACGTTTAATAAATGGGTTAACACATACAGGACCCGTTTAATAAATGGGTTAACCTGTTACGCATATTTAGTGTTTAGAAGGGATTATTTAGAAAGTGTTAACTTTTTTTTTAGTTTTCCCTCTAATTATTAGTTTCCAAAAGTGAAATGTTTTTCCATCTTGAAATCTTCAATACCTCTTAATTTCCAAAAAACTTTATTTATTAGTTTTAACTACCAATTCTCAAGATAAATATATAGAACCAAGTTTGTTAATTGGGAATGAAAGATAAAGATACAAAAACCAATTTAGAGCACACCAATTACAATAAAAAATGTTTCATCTAAGCCGTAGTAATTGATTGTTTAGTTTGTTACTAAGTCACTAGGTATTACTCATATTCACAAATGAACACGAAAAGGGTCGACCTGATAACGACACTATTCAAGTGGGTCCGGCACGACACAAATAAATAGAAGGGTAGGGTTTGGGTTGAAAGCCATCAACCCACCAACTTACTATCGCGAAAGCCATCAACCCGCCAACACAACATTTTTGAGTATTTACACACTTAATTATTTTTATCACCATAGTGATCTAGTCAACTTCATTGGCAGACACCTCTTGTTTAATCCTTGAACTTGCAAACAAGTTACAAATAACATTGTCAAGTGTTTAATAGAGAAGATATTGTCTGTGGACAGGTGGGATCTGGAAGGGCCTTTTAAGCCATTACATGCCATGAATCCTGCAAGGCTAACTTTTATTCGGTCGACTCTTTGCAGACATTTTGGGTATCGTTTTCCTTTCATCCATCGGTTATTAATTGCTTATATTATTATACATGTTTAGCGTTCAGAATCCATAATGACATGATCACCACATAGAGAAAATGTTCTAGCACTTGCAAATAATCATATGCAATTATAATGTTTCTGCAGCATCTTTTTAATCCACTTTATACATAAACATACCTCTTATATTGTATTGTATTATACAATATACATACATAGTATCAAAGTTGGTCTTTTTTCAGCAAGGATCCATTTTCTGCAAAACCATTTGAAGGACTAAAATTTGTAGATGTTGGTTGTGGAGGAGGTATTTTATCTGAGGTATACTCAATGTGTAGTCATAGAATAATGAATATTAACGATTAACGTACAATTTTCTAGTAGAATTCTAACATTTTTTTGGTTGACCGTCCAGCCTTTGGCTCGCATGGGAGCTTCAGTGACAGGAATTGATGTCGTGGAGAAGAATATCACGATTGCACGTCTTCATGCGGTATGATTACTTAAATAGGTGTTGTGTTTGTACCTGATAGTTCTTGCATTACTCGAGATATATTTGTCACTATTTCTAGTTGCTTATCTTCGGTTTGACTCCCCATAAATTTGCTAATCAGTCAATTAAATCAAAACTTACATTTTAGAACATCACCCCCCCCCCCCCCCCCCCCCCCCCCTCCCCCGAACAAAAAGCTGGCCGTGGCCTGTGACACCTGACTCTTGAAATTTATGTCGTTTGACCAAAACAGCTGTGATTTGAGATCCAAACGGAACAATTTCAGTAACATGCTCGATTGTTAGCCAAACATGATGGAAAAACAGGAGAGTTTTTAGATCAAAGTCAATGGAACCGATATTCGTATGATTATTTATTGGCAAAATGGTATTATAAATTGGAATTTTGACAAAAAGTGAATTGTTTCATTTTTATTTTGGGACCTTAGTAAAATGATATTGTTGTTTGTACATAGTTCTGGGATTCCCAAAAAGGAAATTGTTTCTTTTACTTTGGGATAGAGGGTGCGTATTCTTGGTAATTATTGTTTTGGGTACATAATTACATGTACACTTTATTTTTTTAGGATTTGGATCGGGTAGCTTCCTCTATTGAATAGCGTTGCACAACCGCTGGTAGCTCCTATATGTTTTTCGACTTTTTACTTTATCATTTCATATATATATATAGTTGTATTCAAAGGGGAACACCAAAAAAATATAGGGAACACCAAAACTACTAATTTTACATGTAAAAAAATCATTAAAAATCATTTTAAAAATGAATTTTTTATGGGTTTTTTACATGGTTCCCCAGTTCCCCATTTTTTTGTGGTTCCCCGTTGAATCTCACACTATATATGTGTGTGTGTGTGTGTGTGTGAGTTGTGACACATTTAAGTGTTATATATCATGCTAATATCCTGTATGTAAAGCCAACAACATCCATTTAATCTTGTAATATTATCCATCTGTTTACAAATCAAATTTTGTGAAGATGCTTTTGTTACTACTTTGTCAACAGAAAATTTGGTTGAAGAGCAGATGACGTTTGATGCGGTTATTGCTTTAGAGGTATAATGTACTAGTCCATATCTCATGGATATTTTACTTGAAAAATGTTATAATGTGTCGTAGTAGTTCTTTGATCCTTTTCCCTTAATCTTCTTAAGCATTTATTTTAATTTCCTACGGATCAGGTAATCGAACATGTATCAGCCCCTGCTGAGTTTTGCAAATCCTTGTCAGCATTAACTGTATCTAATAGAGCCAGTGGCGGACCCAGGAATTTTTCCATGGGGGTGCGGAACATTTTTAAAAATTTTAGGCCCCAAGGTATATAAATAAAAAATTGGTTCGTATCGGGTCGGTTCGGGTCATGTAAAACAAAAGAACTTAATTTATATAACCCACCATAACATAATGAAGACAATACGAAGCACATGTCTACTATGGTTAGTATGCGGCTATAATAGGCTGCTGGAGGTGGCTAATATCAACAAAAAACCAACAAAAAATCATCAAAAATAACAAAGAAACTTACCCGTGGCTGATTACGGTGGTATGCGGCTGCTGACTGTTCACTGTTGTCGCTGTTGATGTTCTGATCGCTGGCGTGCAAGGACGATAAAGAGAGCATGATAGAATATGTAAGGGTTTTGGGCTTGTTTATTTTATTTTAGTTTGAAATATTGTTGATTTGTTGGGTTTGTTTATTGGGCTAAGACTTAGTAGTGGGCTAGTTAAATGTATTGGGTATTTGGGTTTTGTTATTTAGGTATTAAAAGTAATATAATTTAGGTAGTATTTTTTATAAAATAGGAGTTTACTAAAGAATATTTTTAAAATATAAATTGATAACACTTTTTACCTAAGGGGTGCGGACGAAAAATTCCAAGAGGTGCGGACGGAAATTCCATGGGGTGCGGACGAAAAATTCCAAGGGGTGCGGACGGGATTTTCGACGGAACTTAGCACTAATTTTTTTTTTCCCGGGGGTGCGCCCGCCCACCCTGGGCTGGGCTTAGGTCCGCCCTTGAATAGAGCTACTGTCATCTCGACAGTAAACTGTTCTATGAGAGCATACGCATCTACAATTGTTGCAGCAGAGTACATCCTGCAATGGGTATGATAATAACTTATTTTTTAACAATTTTCCTTTTTTACCTGCTAATAACGTTTCGAGTAAAGTTCCCGTACAAATAACTTTAACGTACTAAACGTACGAATAGCATGAAAAAGGCAAAAAAACGCGGTGGAATTTTCGTAATTATTTGCTCGTATGGTAATTATCAAAATTACTCTACAAAATCAAAATAACTCTACAGGATCATTTTACAAAATTACTCTACACGATCATTTGTAGAGTAATTTTGAATTGTATGTTGTTTGATAAACTTGCAGCACTTGTAGAGTAATTTTGATAATTACCCTACAAGATCAAAATTACTCTACAAAAACATTTTACAAAATTACTCTACAAAGATCAAAATTACTCTACAGGATCATTTGTAGAGTAATTTTGATAATTACTAATAATTACGAAAATGCCACCATGTTTTTTCAGCAAAAGCTCCAGTTCGTACGTTTCGTACATTAAAATTATTTGTATTTGATCTTTTGTCTTAATGTTTCCATTTGCCTTTTTGGCTTCCAAGTTTTTGTACGATGAGAAATCATATATTAACAGCTTCCCAAGGGCACGCATCAATGGTCGAGCTTTATAACTCCTGAAGAACTAGTATTGACACTGCAGCGTGCTTCGATCTCTGTAAGCAAATGCATAATTTGAGTTCATTTTTTGTTTGGTTATTTGACCAAATTTTGTTTCAGGTTGAAGAGATGGCTGGCTTTGATTTCGACCCATTGACCGGTCAATGGTCTATTACTGATGATATCAGTGTGCAATACATCGCATTCGGCATTAAAAACAGCTAATCATTTAGTAGTTTTGGCCAGGCTGGTTTTCATTTTGTTGTTTTTTCATCTTTGTATCAATAAGTTATCCCTCTGGTAGCCCTTTAAAAAAATTCCCATGGAAATTGTAATAATACTAGTAAGGCTGGCAAATCGTGTCTTAACAGGTGTAACACCCCGAAAACGGGTTTAGTAATTAACCCGCATTAATACTAAAAGACGGGTAAAGTACCGTTAGTGGTAAAAATAGCCCAGTGAATATTAGGATTTTAAATAAATAAACCTAATATTAAATAGAAGTAGTATAAAGGTTTTTGGAGGAAATAAAGTTTATAGAAGGCCCGACCTAACGGGACCTAAAATAAACTTAGTCATAAATATTCCCGAACCCGCTAAGTTAACTAGGAAATATTTAACCTAGTTAATAAGTGGGAAAATTGTTAAAAGAAATAAGTAGGTTGTGACCTACTTAATAACGAACCAAACACGAGGGGTTAAAGCGGGATAACTAGAAAAGTTATTTAATTAAAACAAACACAAACACAAACACACACACACAGTGTGTGTTCTGGATCGAGCTCAGGGGCGACCAAGAAGGGTCAAACCCTAATCAACACAATTTCATCAAATTGAATGGGCAAATCAAGTCTAAATCAAAATCCGAGTATGAATTAGTGATCTCCATTGAAAAAGGAGTCACGAGGTATGTAAATTCTTGAGAAATCTTTAGTTGAAATTCTGAGCAAACCTAGAGAACTCGAATCTGAGCTTGCATGTTTGTTGTTTGGATGAAATTAGTGATGAAACTATGTTTAGGAGTAAACCCTAGTCATGTACTTGTTGAATTGATGTTCATGGTTGTGAATTCATGATCATACACTCATGTGTCAAGTGAGTTTTGATTATGTAGTAAAGATGATGATGTACACATGTTTAAAATCATCATAGTTGCTAGTAGGAACAAGATGCTTGAACAATTTGCAAGTTTGAGTAATTGATCATAAGTGATAGTGGTGAATTTTGATGTTAATCTTGGTAAAAATAACTAGTTAGGAACTAGTTAGTAAATATGTAAAATTATGCTCATTAGGTGTTTGTTAAAATGCCTAAATGAGAAGTAAAGTGTTGAAATTCAAGTGAAACGTGTAATTGGCAAGTTTGACTAATTACATGAGACATGGGATAAAACGGGTTCTAATCATAACGTTGATTTGCCTTAATCATGCATATTATATGATTAAAAGTAGTTGACTTTAGAAAGTCAAACTAACTAGTGATGAAGTCGAATACTAGTTTCGACAAAGAAAATAAGTAAGGTGGAATAGTCGTGATTGTTAATGACTAATCTAACCACCTTGTAAATGTTGACAATAGTTTGACGCTCAACGAGCTAGGTGAAAGGCTTGGGAAGGAAGCGAGTCAAACGAATCAAGAACGAAGGAGATAGCATAATTCGGATGCAAGGTAAGTATAGCTTACACTAGTCTTATATGTTAGAATACTCTCTTATCGTATTAGTTACGAATAAGATAAATACATAATTGAGGTATGATGTTCCGACGTGGAAACGTACGGAACAAGGTAGTCGAGCATGACAAGAAACCATGTTGATGGTTTAAAAGGAATTAAATCGGTAATTCGATCATTTTATGACAAATGGAAAATGAACTTTTGAATGGTTACCTTATAGGGTAAACCAAAACAAACAATAAGGGTAAAACGGTAAATTGGTCATACGTTGACCATAACTATTGGTTTTGAAAGACACTGTAAGGCGTAAGCCATGATAGACTAAAAAGCGTTAAGAAACGATTAATAAGTGAAATGACCGCACGGTGTAAACCGAAGCGAGTCATATAGATGAGATGGTAATAAATATCATCTCGCCAACATAATCGGTCACTTAGACCAAATGGGTCAAAAGGTGAAAATATCACCCTTTGACAATAACGACTAATGACTATTGTCGAGCTATATTATTTCAGGTGTAAATGTCAAATGGGTATTAGCAACGCTATGAATTAGCGGTTATAAAAGCAAGGTATTAAAAACGGGTCAATACATTGATCTGCGCCAGGTATGTGGAAAAAGGGTAACACTCATTTAGAACATGTGGTTCAATGAGTGTTAAAAGTAGTCAAAATGAACATTTGGTTATTTGATAAGTAAACCAAATGTTTTAAGTAATGAACATTGCATTTGGAAAGCTTAATGACTTTTCAAACAAAATCATAGGTTAAAAGAGGGATTATGGGACAAATATACTTTCAAAAGTCCTTCATCGTAAATAAAAGACTAAAGTGGACCAAAACGCCCTTGGAGGCTAAATTGAGCAAACAACCTTTAAAAGTTGTTTGAAAATGAGTTTTACGATTAGATAAATACTTAGGACGAGTATAGAAGTTGAAAGATGTATTACGTTAGTCAAATGGCTCTATTTGAGTCTTTGCCGTAAAATAATGAGTTGAGGGGTAAAACTCGGTTTACATAGATTACCTTAGTAAACTCACCATAAATATAGTTGTGGTGGAAGATCATTTGACAAATATTGCGAAAATAAGATGCTAGAAATAAATAATTATGAATTATGCGGAAAAGTGCTTAAATACACTTAACGGGTCAAAATAATCATTTGAGTACAAACGGGTTTAAGAATATACATAAACTCGTGAATTGAACCTAATATGATAGACAACATTGAAATTATAAGATTCATGTGATATAGGAATCAAACAAATACGTTTGTTTGATAAAATCGCGAACGGGTCAAACTTTGGTAAAAAGGGTAATAAGCCGAAGACTTAAAAGTCTTAAATTTTGTTAAGACGGATGTTGGATTTTAACTCCATATGATGGAGAATCAAATTACATTCATGTAGGAAGAAACGGTAGGTCAAACGGATAAGTGGATTGAAAGATACGGAAGTTTTCGTATCAATAAACGGCAAAATGGAAAAGCTGAAATGCAGGGACCACCGTAAATTACGGTGCCACCGTAACTTACGGTGGAGCCAAAAATGTTACGGTGGAAACCATCTGATGTACGGTGGAAGAATTGTAATACAGGGGCCACCGTAAATTACGGTACCCACCGTAATTTACGGTGGAGGCCAAGTTGATAATGTTGTTTTGAGATCAAGAGATTAACGTTGGGATTTTTCCTTTCATATTCGTTACCGGACTCGTTTAATCACGTTTTAATCCCTGTATGACTAAAGCGTTTCATGTTTATGAAATGTAGGTACATTTTGGATGCCGAAAGACGATCAAGATCAAGGAAGAACCGAACACGATAAAGACTCATGCTTCCGCACATTGCCTCGTTGTAAATTTTAAACGACGAATCCAATTACGCTAGGTTGAATAACTTATAATTTGAAAAAGTTTTATTAAATCCGTATTTTTATAGCATGTGTAGTCTTAACTACACATCAAATTGTTGGTATTTGCATATAAAACTGTTAATTAGTAACTAGGGTGTTACAACAGGTTTCTGACGGCGCGCACAACATAAGTTTCAAACATGATTACGACTCGTTTAACTACTTTCTACCTCATGTTTATAAAACAGTTTTATGTTTTATGTACAAAGATGAATAAATGATAGATCCTAACACTGTAATTTTGATTATTTTAAAAATTAAAAAAGTCAAAGGGTGTATTTTTCAGTCAAACAGGTCTAATCGTGTCTTAACAGGTACCCAATTGCCAGCCCTACTAGAAGAAATGATTCGATCAAGTGCCATGTGCATGATTATTGTACACCATTGGGCTTGATGAGCCTTGCCATGTGTATGTTATTTTAGTTGTACAAACCTACATTGGGTGGTTGTTAGAGAACTTTTTATATTTTGAATAGTGATTGTAGGTGTTTGTGAGTAGAGGAGAGAGAAATGTTACTATTTATCTCTAAATTTGAGATGACACTGTTCATCCTTTATAATTTTTTAATATATTTTGAAAGTGGTTATGAGTGGAGGAGAGAGAAAAGATAATGATAAAAGTATTAAAAATATTATTTAATTGAAATGAGATAGAAAATATAGTTGTTTTTAATGAAATTATAGAGTAAAAAAGATGGAATGGATGTGAATGCTCTAACAAGTCATTTTGGAAATCCAAATCTACGTATGTAACTAGTTGATGCCCCGCCCGCGTTGCGTGGCGATGGCTGAATAATTCTCAATCAATTAAAAAAAGATTACTATAATTTTGCTAGGAAAAAAAACGACGATAAGACCGTAATTTTGGGCTCAGGGCAAAACTGTAATTTTTCAGGACTAATGAACCAGTGTTAGGCAGCTCCTTGACACACACAAAAATTGAATCGAGTAAACCAATTAAAACAAAAAAACCTTTATAGTTTTGCTAAAAAAACTAAAATGATGGGAAAAAACATAATTTTTAACTGAGGGCGAAATCATAATTTTATTTCAGGGATAATCGTAAATAAAATGGACCAATGAAGGAGTGCTAGGCAGTTGCCGGCATGACTGTAACTTTACACTGGGGCCAAAATTGTAATTTCACCTAGAAAACAAACAAAAACGATGGGCAAAATGTAAATTTAAATTGAGGGCAAAATCGTAACTTGGCTATGTGGAAAAAAATAATGGCAAAGCTATAAATTTATACAGGGCAAAATCGTAATTTTGACCCAAGGGCAAAATTGGAATTTTTAGCTGGGAGCAAAACCGTAAATTTATTTTTAAGTGGGGGTAAGAACATAACTTTGAACTGATGGCAAAACCGTAATTTTAAGGGGAAAAAACTAATGGCAAAATCGTAATTTTTAACCGGGGGCAAACTTGAAATATTTAGATGGGAGCAAAAGCGTAAATTTATTTTTAAGTGGGGGTAAAAACATAATTTTGAACTGATGGGAAAATCGTAATTTTAAAGCGGGATAAAATCGTAAATTTGTTGGGCCAATAGGAGAGTGTCAGGCAGCTGCCTGACACTGTTTCCTTACCGCCCATTTAGCCCAATAGCCGGCAAGCACTGTTCCCGCCGACAGTCTTTTTGTAGTTGTTGAAAATATCCATTTGGAAATCTTTGTTTGATTTGTGATAAGGGGATAAGAGTGTCAGATCTCTCTGAAACATTAGAGTTTTTGGACCTTTCTGAAGAGATTTGTTAGAGTCATGGGCTAAATTATTAGCTGATAACTTTTGTACTTTTTAGGACACTTATTTTCGTATTAATATATGGGAAAATTACTGAAGTAGCCGTTTGACCAGGCGGTTTACGAAAATAGCAATTTGACCAGGCTTTATGCACCTTCAATCCAAGTGAACTCCCATTTTTATGCACCTTCAATCCAGCCACAACCAAGCGGACACGTGTCTCGCGAGCCGTTTCATGCCCATGCCGCTACACAAGCTAGCCGAGCCGTTTCATGCACAAGCCGAGCCGCTTCGCCCTGGAACTAAGCCGCTTCGCCGAATCTCTGATTTTATGCCGCTTTGTGGTACTGCCAAGCCGAGCCGCTTCATGGACAAGCCGAGCCCCTTCGCCCCGATCCCGAGCCGCTACACCCTGAATTAAGCCGCTTCACATGTTACCTTCCCCCAAGCCGCTTCATGGCCAAGCCGAGCCCCTTCGCCCCGATCCCGAGCCGCTACACCCTGGAACTAAGCCGCTTCAGCATGCCACCTACCCCAAGCCGTTTCATTTGAATTTTATGACCTTTCAACACATGCCCAATGTCACACCCCGATTTCCACGTGTCACCGGTGGGCCCGGTGGGGGAGTATCGTGACGTGGTTGGCAACGTGATAGTCAAACAACACAATATAGTAATGCACAGCGGAAGCAAATTTAAAATAAGATACAACCGAATTTATTTATTGTAAACAAAGTCACAATTATCCGGTGTTATCCACAGTAGGATCGAAACAAAATAACATTTAATTGTTCAACAGACTTCGGCATCTTAAGTGTGCGAGACTTCTAATGATGCTTAGGAGAATCCCAGCCTATTTCTCCTAGTACCTGCATTTAATCTTTTTGGGAAAATACGTCAGTTTACACTGGTAAATACGTTCAACTGACTCATTTTATAAAATGATTGAAAATTGGTTTGGATGCACATGGCATAAACATTTTATTTAACTTGGGAGAATTATTTAATATTATAATCTTGTGAACGATTTACATGTTACTTATGCGTTCAGTAGCCCGGAACGTATTCCGGGTTAAAGATCAATAGACACACCACTTATGTGAGTTATACACGGGAGTACGCCTACACCCCGTGCTCAGGTCGTGGCTATCTCGTAAGATAATGCCAGGGATATCCGGGACATGGTCATTAACCCCCCAAAGGCTGTAAAGTAAACACATCTGTTTAAAACGAGCCGATCAAATTATTCAATTAACCACTAAGCGTGGAAGATTTGATGCTCGATCAAGCGGTACGCTATGTACCGTAACCCAAGCCCGTATAGGGAAAATAAGTTAAAAGTATTTACCTTTGCAAGTATAAATCCTTAATTGAATAAACTGCAGATAGCTTTTACTGGTTCTCCTAATCTGGAACGAAGGTTTAATATAACCTATTAGAATACTAACGGGTCTTTAATTAAGCTTAAGCTTAGACCGGTTAGTTTTAACGATACGGTTCTTACGCACGATTAAGCGAAGACCGGATAGAATGTGATTTAGACCCGACAAGTTGAGGACTTGTTTAATATGGGTTTACTATTCACATTCTGGATTTTGAGATAAAAATGATATCGTTTGACCCGTTTCGGCTAGTTTATGCAAACTAGTTACATAAACCGAACCGAACGCGTATAATGCATAACGGGTAACCGAAAGGGTCGCGAACAGGTTTCCTAAGTTAATACGCTTTAAATATGTTGTGATATCATTATGATATCTTCCATAATGCCCATAACGAGTTTAATCTTTAATTATGCCCCGTAGGGGTATTTCGGTCATTTTGAAGGTTATAAAAGGGATTTATAATACCTCTGAGATACGGGTCTGGTTTTATCAGAAAAATTATCAATTTTAACAGGTATCAACAGTTGGTATAAAGTCTTTTGTGATAAAATGATTCTAGACCCAAACTATGCGTTTAATACGCGTATAAAGCCGTTTTAAGCGACGTACGGTTTAAAATACCATTCTGAGTTTTCTGATCAGCAAAACAGGCTTAAAACACTCTATTTATTATTTTAAATCAGTGGCAATTGGATTGGTATCAAACGGATTCGTAAAACTCGTTTTATGGCCTAAAAGGGCATATTCGGTATTAACCGAATCAATGCGATAAGCCTAGCTTAAGATCAGTTTAAAAATAATTAAAAATCTTCAAAAATCCCAAAATATTATTTAACATCAGTGGGTAAAAGTTTTGGTACCGAAAATCGGGTTTAGATAGGCTATGCGTTAATCGCGCCGTTTAATTAATAAAAAGCTTATTATTTACGCTAATGCGCATATCTCCTAATCTAGACCTCCGATTGACGTGAAAATTTACGTACATGTTAATTAATCAGTAACTAAGATTATTGTACTTCCACATTTTCAAAATTCTCGTTGTAAGGTCATAAGGGCGTTATGGTCCAATTTAAGCGATTAACGGAAACGTGTGCATGCATCGGATAATCAATGAAACAAGTACAGAGACTTATACTAGCATGTAACCCAACCCTAATGAGACTTTAAGGCATGTCTAATTCAAACTAAAACGGGTCAGAACCGAAGTCAAAGCAAAAGTCAAGGTTTTGCGCCTTTCGGTTCCGAACCGGGTTTAAACAGAAATTTGTCGAGTCGGGCAAGCGTAGACAAGTTTTCATACTTATTACCATGTTATATTAAGGTTAAAACAGGTTGCACACCTTTCGGATCATTAATTGTGCATTAAATTGCATTTTGTATTTCTGTTGACTTTTTCGGTCAACGTTTGACCCGACAAACGACCTAGTTAGGTCTGGAATTGGTACTTGCCCTTATAAGGGTTTAATACCCATACAATTACCTATCTAACGGTACTTTTAATTTGACATACGACTGAGCTATCGTTGTTTAATCACAAAGTCAACCGTTAAGCCCGATATATTGACTTTTAAGCTAATTACTAAGCTAGAATTAATTTAGAAGGGTTAAGCAACTTACTCGATGATTAATGGATGATTAGGAAGGCCTTCAATCAGATTGTAAGCTCCTCAAATGCTCAGATTGTTTGCAATTGATGTGTGGAATGGTTGTGACATTAAGGGGTCTTTATATACAAGAATCAAGCACCACAAGAGAGTGACAACCAAGTCTAGGGCCATCCACAATTGATCAACACTTGTAAGTAGTGTGTAGGGATGTCTAGGGGCCATGCACATGCAAGAAAAACCGGCCTAGAGGGTAACAATCGCACACAACAGCCAACAGCAGGTCAGCTGTCGCTGGGCACCCCCTCGCGTAGCGCGAGGGGCCGTCGCGCCACGCGACGCCCTGCTGATCAGATTTTTGTTTTGTTTGTTGAAGGTTTGAAAGGGCAGCCGGTATAAACGACTTGTGGACTTATTTTATCAGTAGGGGGCCTCCCATAAGTGTCTATATGTTTGAACATACCCTACCATTATCCAATGTTTCAAATGAATGCATAAACAAGACCCGAAAACATCGGTTTACCATTGCTTTTCATCGTGGGATCACATCATACTTTTGCAATTCCATTATTGGCAATAATTCCCTGAATTGAGGGTGCATAGATGTGTAAAATATTAAATCGGGTCTTGGGATTTATAATTGAGGTGTTCAGAGGTAATAATTTAACATGACGCCTTTAAATCCTACCGAAACATCTTTATTAAATCCGGGTTTCCAACGCGTTTTTGTCTTATATGACACGTGTCGTTTTAATATTAAACCCGAAATTTGCGAGGTGTTACACCCAAGCCTTTACATGTGTTTTTTATGTATAATTTCGTAACTATATATATAACATCTGGATTTTGCACACATGTGTTTTTTGTCTTCTCGTTTTCTTTGTTTGAATATATACTTTGGTCACGTTACGTTTAGTATAACTCATGGGTGTTAAGTTTGTGATATACACCGGGGGAAACTGGGAGGTTGTTAACGGGAACATCGAGTATGTTGCCGGTCACGATTGTATTACTAGACGTGGTTTAGAAGTTGAAACCAATTTTTCCTACATCACTTTTTTAAGTTATATTAGCAAGATGTGTGATATTCAAAATGTTACTCGGATATCCTACCGGATGTCTTCGTTTTCAGATCCGATCGATATAATGAATGATAATGATGTTGTTTTTTTCTTTAATTTGGCTCAGAGTAAACCGTTTGAATTATTTCAATTATAAACTCCAATAATGATACCTGCAAATTAAGAAAAATATAAGTAATTTTGAGTTTGAGATTTTAAAGCTAAGAAAAACGTCATAAAACCGAGAGGTAACCCACCCGATGAAAAAATTGGCATAAAAACGAGAGGTTCTTAAAAAATACAACATTGAAAAAATTTGTCCCACCTATACTTCAAAAACCAATTTGGCTAGCTTGTGGGAAAGGGGGCGACGCGGCTCGGCTACACCTTGAAAGGTCATGGCTTGTACTTGTAGCGGCTTGGCTAGCTTGTGGGGCAGGGGCGCGAAGCAGCTCGGCTTGGGTCTGAAACGGCTCGGCTAGCTTGTGTAGAGGCATAAAGCCTGTTCAGGTAAGCGGGACACGTGTCCGCTTGGTTGTGGCTGGTTGAAGGTGCATAAAAATGGGAGTTCACTTGGCTGGGGAAGCGTGAAAGGGCATTTTTATGCCTGGTCAATTGGCTATTTTCGTAAACCGCATGGTCAAACGGCTACTTTAGTAATTTTCCCTTAATATATTATCACAAGTCGATCCTGGGTTCGATCTTTGAGCCAAACGAGTTTTACCGGTAATTACACCGTCGTGCCTACGGGCGGGTTGGTTAGCGGGTTTTCCCTGGAGTTGGTGGTGGACTTGGGTTACTCCCGGAGTACTCCGTTTGGTCCAGTGGATGCCCCGAGAGTGCTCGGAATTGATTTTGTTGGCCGTTCAAAAAATATATGTAATATTATCACAAGTGGTCTTCATATTTCAGTAAGGGTATAATATATCTAGGACCTTTACTGAAACACGTTAAAAGGTTAGGGACCTAATGTGTCATATCCCTAAACTGTTATCCAAGTTGTACTCAAATGGAAATTTTCAGAAAAATGGTAACTTTGCTATAAGCAATGTTTTAAAATTAAAATCCAGTTTTTATACCGTACCAGATTTGGCTTAGAAACAATTTAACAGGGTGTATCGGGCGGTTCATCTGGGTTTAATGGGTTCTACCGGACGGATTAACCGGTATGTTGGATAGAATCGCGTACAATGGGAGGTGATGTCGAATGAGTGCAGGGGCATTGGATATGTGGTGGCGATGTTGATTTGTTGATAAGTTGCTCAATCGCTTATCACTTGTAGTCAATGGTTGACACCCTATGATTCAAATTTGAAGTATCAAATTTCCGTATAAACTATTCTTGTTGCATCATCATCTTTCCATAAAATGTCTTCTAATATGTGTTTGATTGTTCATATCAATCTACTACTACCAACGATGTTGTCTCGACCGTCACATCATCTTTTCATGTTCTTTTGAATTCTTTTCAAGTTCTGATGCAATGTACTTAAATTCATCGTCATTCTTGTAATCTACTGATTCATTGGTGCTCCGATACCAATGTCAAGGGAAAAATATAGAATCACTCAAAAGAGAGGTTGTACAAATTTGACATGTCTTCGTCCGGATTGTAACCTCCCTTTTGCACAATTAGACATATCAATTATATAAATTAACTTCAACCAAGTTGTCTCATTATTAATACAATTCTAACACAACTATTATATTATAACTTACTGACAATTTCAACTCTATCATATTTTAAACCGAAAAAAATAACCATTTTCATAATTATCTGGCAATACAATTTAAAAAGTTAATCATAATGATACATAAACATAACTACATGGGTATTTCAATATTTTTCTCTAGTAAAAATGAAGAAATTCCAAGAGGACATTTAAATAATAAAACTTATACAGTTTTTTTTTTAATAAATGTTGTTAATATAATCATTATAGGTAGAATTAAAATAAGCTAAAACCAGAAAAAATAAAAAAAAATAAAAAAATAAAGAAAGAAAAAGGAAAAACAGTTTCTCTAAAGATAAACCTAAGGGTATACGGGGCACCAGCGGGGAGTGGCTTCGGTAACCCAATTCCCCCAGCGGGAACACCGCCGCCATCCCTGCGGTGAGTGAATTTGGGGAGGGGGGTCGGGGAGTATTTACAGCATGAAGGAGAGAGGAGATGGTGGGCCACCCTCATTTTCAACCAATCAATTATTTTCCTTTTTTTTTAATAAAAAAACAAGTCACCTAAGAGGAGAGTACCGTCATCAAATTGAGGGTGTGTGTGGAGTTTAAAAAGGGAGTTGACGTGGCATAACCTGATTGGGTGTGCGTAAGAGAGGGGACTCCCCTAAGAGGGGAGTGCCCCTCTCACCCTAACCCAATTTTGTCAATTGTAGCATTCCTAGGAATAATAATATAAAATACAAAATAAAAATTTAAAAATAATAAAATTATAACATCAAACTCCTATCGATCATCTTACAAGCAACTAACTCTCACATACAAATACTGAAATACACACAAAAAAACCGAACAATTTCCAGCACCAAAATTAGGGTTTCAGAATCCAAATATTCAACAAAATGGAATATAATTCCAGTGTGATTGCTCGTAGCAGATTAGCAGTTCTATCAGCTCATCTTTCTGCTTGTGTTGAAACAAATGATATTATACCGGCGGTTCTGGATCAATCACCGGTTTCGGCTCAGGTGTTTGTAGCACCACCTGTCAATTTGAAAGGTTCGTTGACAGTTGTTGATGAAAGAACCGGTAAAAAGTACAAAGTTCCGGTTTCTGATGAAGGTACCGTCAGAGCTACTGATTTCAAGAAGGTAGTAGTTTTATAGATTTTGATGACTTTTGTTTTGGTTGATTAGGTTTCAAGAATAAAGATCAAATAAAAATGGAACCGTAGTTTTATAATTTTATTTAAACCCTTTAATTTTAATAGATTTATTATATGAGAGCATTCACATCCTGGGAATCAAAATCTGTGTGTGGGGTTTTTAAAATATAAAAAGTGGTGTGAGTGGAGGAGAAAGAAAATGTTACTGTTTCATGTGTATATTTGGGGACACTGTTCACCCACTATAATTTTTTAATATATATTGAAAGTGGTTGTCAGTGGCGGATCTAGAAAAAACCTAAAGGGGCAACGTTTCTATAAAAAGGGGCAGCGAAATTGAAAAAATGTCAAATTTTTCAAAATTTACACTAATTTTACACTACCGCCACAGCGTCAAGGGGCAACGGGGGTTGCCCCTTGTTCTATGCTAGGTCCGCCCCTGGTGGTTGTGAGTGAAGGAGAGAGAAAAATGTAATGATAAAGATATAAAAATATTATTTATTTGAAAAGGAGAGAGAAAAAGTATTTGTTTTTAGTGGAAATATATTGATATAGGAGTTGTTTTTTCAGTGGAATGTATGTATATTTTTAGGAAGCTAGATGTGAATGCTCTGACCCTACAATTTTAATAAAAAAATATTTTTGTTTTGTTTTTTAACAAATATACATTACAAGACCTGAACTTAACGACTTCTAGGTTTCATTTTTCTTATACAAAGTTACATATGTTGTGCTATCTTTTTTTTTTTTTTTTGCTATACAAAGTGTCGTTATAATATTGATACTATAATAAAACGAACCAATAAAACCATATTATCGCCGCAACGCGCGAAGTCATACTCGAGTGATTGTATAATTACGCTGGTTATATATGTGTCGATTTACTTTACACTAGTTATATAACTACTCTAGTAATTACTCTGGTTATATAACTGCTAACATAGTGTCATTTTTGTAAACAGATGTTTAGTTGAATTAGAATTACTGTACAATAATTATTATATAACTATGCTAGTAAAGTAGTAATTAGTCTTAGTAATTATATAACTTGTGGTTTATTGTGTGGTTAGGCTTTGCGTAGTGGGCGGCATGGGTGGGCGGTATGCCCTCATAGCGCCGGTATAGCGCTATGAACACCAAAACAAGCGGCGCCATTTTTGCAAATTTTCGAACCCGCGCGATGTGTATAACGGCGCTATCAAATTGAATTTTGTATTTTTGACCGTTGTAAACGGTCAATTCCTTTAAAAAAAAAAAAAATTCAACTTTTTTCCAAAACTTTCTTAAATAAATACCTCCTTTCCTAATTTTTTACCATACACACTCAACCCAACCCTTTATCTCTTCCACTTTTTTTTAGAAAACCTTATATTTTATACAATGCATCCATTCAATCGTGGCTTCATTCCTCCCCGATCAAGTGCGGACCCAAACCAAAGTGGTAATCCTACTCGCCCCGTGTCGCCGGTTCCCACTCGACCCAACCCTTTCGGCTCCGGTTTTGTCGACTACAATCAACAAAATCCTTCGTTCATAAATCTTTTGAACCAACCGCTATCATGGGACCCGAATCTCTATGGGTGGAACCCGAATCAAAACACCGACGGAATGGGGTCGTCTCAAGCGTTCGGGTCGGCTCAAGCTTTCGGCTCCCCACAACACGAACCCGATGTTGTTCCGGAAACACAACCCGAAGTAGCGGAGACACAAAAAGGAAAAGGAAAAGCAAAACGGCAACATAAAAAAAAAGCGGAAACCAGCACCCGAGCGAAAAAAAATGTGATCCGGTGGGAGCCCGATGAGGAGTATGCGTTAACCCGCGCTTTCATCGATGTGTCGGAGGACCCGGTTATAGGTATATTTTTTAAATTTTTTCTGTTTTTCCGTTTCTTTTTTCTGTTTTTTTTTTTCTGTTTTTTGCAGTTTTTTTTAAGTATTTTCTGTTTATTTTTTCTTTTTTTATTTTTCTGTTTTTTATTTTTCTGTTTTTTATTTTCTGTTTTTATTTTTCTGTTTTTATTTTTCTGTTTTTTATTTTCTGTTTTTATTTTTCTGTTTTTTTGCAGTTTTTTTATTTATTTTATGTTTTTATTTTTCTGTTTTTTTGCAGTTTTTTTATTTATTTTCTGTTTTTATTTTTCTGTTTTTTTATTTATTTTCTGTTTTTATTTTTCTAATAAATTATATCTTTTTTTTTGTAGCAAACTATCAAGATAAATCAGTTTTTTGGAGCCGAATACGAGCACTTTTTTTCGAGCTAATTGGTAAAGATGAGGAATACCGCCCACCGGACTCTATATCGGGCAAGTGGACCGATATAAACAAAAAATGCACGAACTTTCAAACCGTGTACCAACGCAATTTTGCCGGATGGAAAAGTGGAAGCAAGGACGAGGACATCACGCAAGCGGCGTTGGTCGAGTATACGAATGCTAATGGCCATTTCCCGTACATGAGGTGTTGGCAAATCCTTCGCCATAGCCCCAAATGGGCCACCATATCTACTCCGAGTGGTCGTTCGGGAAATAAACGGCCGTCAAAGAGGTCCAAAACAAACGAGTCGGGTGAACCCGAAACGCCAACCTCCGACGCTCGAAACACCGACTTGAACGAGGATATTCCGGATGACGAGCCGGCGGAGGAGTTACCAAGACCGCCCGGAAGAAAAAGCCGGGCGAAAAAACCCGAGTCGTCGTCGATGTCTATGGGAACGGATATGAGTAACGCATTTTCGGAGATAAACACGCGACTTCATGATTTACACGACCTCGGTAATAAACGTTTGGAGGAGAACCGCGAAGTTACGGAGATTATGCGGGATAGACAATGGGAACGGGACTTTGAGTTCTACTCGAAACCGCACGACCACCTTACCGGAAAAGCTTTGAAGATGGCGTTGGCCCAAAAGGAAAGGATCGAAAAAAAATATAATCTTTGAAGTGTTGTTTTTTTATTTTTTTAGTCAAACTTTTTTTTTTTTAGTGGAACCGTTTTTTTTTTTTTTTTTTTTTTTTTAGTGTAATGTTTTTATTTTTATTTTAGTGTAATGTTTTTTAATTTAATGAAATGAATTTTAATTTTATAAAGTTAGAAAATAATTATAAAAAATTAGAAAGTAATAATTGAGTAATGATTAGACAGGGGCTTTATGACTACGGGCTTAAAATGCATAAGGCCCCATAACGCCCCACGCTGACGTGGCGCGCCACGTGTCGCATAACGCCCACAAAGGGGCGTTATGACTACACATGGCCTTAGGATTTTAATGAATGCGAGTTTGGATGTTGTTAATTAAAATTGTTGTTGAATTTAGTGTGATATGGTGTTGTATTAATCTGGTGCACTGATTTTATGACATATCACAAAATATAAAATTAGAGTGAGAATTTTTAATTTTGGAGGTATAGTTAAATCTTAAGAGTATAAGAACTGGACAAATAGATACAAAAATTAAAGATATAAATAAATGCATAAATTTTGCAGGTATAGTCAAATTTTAAAATATAATAACTGAAAAAATAAATTATGAAATTAAAGAGGTTGAGGGTTTAAATCTGCAAGGTATAGGAGTATTTGGGAATACGTTCAGAAAAGACGTAAATAAGCGTGTAAGTTAAGGTCATTAATGATTTACTAGTTGTTTATACTTTATACTAGAAATGAAATTTGGGTCCAACAGTTTGTCACAATTTCGAGATCTTTCTGTCTACTGCTTATTGGCCCCGTAACTTCACTTGTATCCCAAGTTGTGCTACTTTTTATGTTTGGGACTTTTCTGTCCTGTTTTCCTCTGTCTAGCTGGTCCAAGTAGGAGTCTAATAATCGTTTTGATAGTTTTTTAGACGATGAAGCTAAAGCTATAATATAACTTGTTACAGATAACAACAGGAAACAATGATAAGGGTTTGAAGCTTTATGACCCAGGCTACCTTAACACAGCTCCTGTTAGATCATCAATCTGCTACATTGATGGTGATGAAGGGATCTTAAGATACAGAGGCTACCCGATTGAAGAGTTGGCAGAGGGTAGTTCATTCTTGGATGTAGCATACCTTTTAAGTAAGCCCTAGAAACATGATGAATACTAACAGTTCAATGTACATGTTCTCGAATTTTGTGATGTGTCTGACTGCTTTTAGCTTACTAATGTTTGTTTTTTGCAGTGTACGGAAACTTACCTTCTCAGAGCCAGTTAGCCGATTGGGAGTTTTCTGTAGCACAACATTCAGCTGTTCCACAAGGAATTTTGGTTAGATGGTTTTATATTCAATCTTGCTTGCAAATTTGGATAAATAATGTTAGGTAAATACCATAAAAAGCCGTCATGCTTTCTTATCTTATACGAAGCAGTGTCTCAACCTAAAATAAGAAAGTATGTCGGATTTTTATGGTATTAACCTAGTAAAGTTTTGTATAAAAATTTGAGAACATATTTATCAAGTTTATAGACTTTGCATATGTTCTCATGGTGACTTTGTTTTAAGTTCCTTTAGATAACAATTGTTTTTCCGGTTTCTTGATGTGGGGCGATTTTCTATCTTAACAAACGTAAAACGTGCGTGGTGTGTGGCAGGATATCATACATGCCATGCCTCATGATGCTCATCCAATGGGTGTTCTAGTCAGTGCAATGAGCGCCCTTTCTGTATTCCATCCTGATGCTAACCCTGCTCTTAGAGTAAGTAATTCCACTTTCAAACATTATCAACTCAATACGCTGATTTTCAGTTTTCTCTATATAATTTTGAATACATTCTCAATTTTTACTTTGTTGATATAGGGTCAAGACCTGTACAAGTCTAAGCCAGTGAGAGACAAGCAAATAGTGCGCATACTCGGGAAGGTTTGACTTTTGACCTGTTTTTAAGGCTATTTATCGTACTTTTTTGATGATTTGAGCTTATATGTTATTAATTAATCACAGGCGCCAACTATAGCAGCAGCGGCTTATTTAAGAATGGCAGGGAGGCCTCCTGTTCTTCCTTCCAGCAACCTTTCGTACTCGGAGAACTTCTTATACATGCTAGATTCATTGTAAATAACGTTATTACCTATTTGGCTATTTTTATTATGGAAATGCTATCGTTGCGTATTTTGATTATGTAAATAAAGTTGAGATATACACTTTATAAACTTGCAGAGGTGACAAGTCTTATAAACCAAATCCTCGACTTGCTCGAGTGCTCGATATTCTCTTTATTTTACATGCTGAACATGAGATGAACTGCTCCACAGCAGCAGCAAGACATCTTGCATCAAGGTATTGAAATTGGACAATTATATTGAGACAAATTAAAAATAGAAATATAAAAAATAGTTTTCTGATGTGCATGCAGTGGTGTTGATGTATACACGGCTCTTGCTGGAGCTGTTGGAGCATTATACGGGCCTCTCCATGGTGGAGCAAATGAGGTATGCTAATATTATTTATATAGACAGTTATTGTGTTTTATTTTATTTACAAAAAGCTGTTTTTGATTGTTTACGAGCCCCCCACGCTCAAGATTTCCTTACTGTTATCCCGATCGAGGGCTTGGGGCAATGTATGTCGGCAGTAGAATATCGGTCTGTCCTCAAATATCGTTTGATGATACCGTTGTACCCTGAGGATGAACCGTGCCCTGTTTGTCGGAAGGTGTGTCTTGATAGCTTCGGGGAACATGCCCTTCACTGCAAAGAGCTTCCTGGCTTCAAGTACAGACACGATCTGGTTAGAGATGTGCTGTTTGACGTTCTCAAGCGAGCTGGTATCGCTGCTAAAAAAGAGGCTCCGGTTAATTTCCTAACGGACCCGAAAGAGGGGAGGTCTTCCCTTCGACCAGCCGATGTGCTGGTTTTTGGATGGTCCAGGGGTAAGCATGCTTGCATTGATCTCACGGGGGTGTCGCCTCTTGCCGGTTTCAGGGGCAGTGGTTTTGTTTCAGGGCAAGCGACGCGGAAGGCTGAGGCGGGGAAAATATCCAAGCACGAGCAGGCCTGCATAGATAATCAACATGCCTTCCTTCCTTTCGCGTTCGATACCTTTGGTTATCTGGCCCCTGTGGCGTCCGGTTTCTTGAAGCGGGTTCAAAAGGCAGCACTTGCGCATGCGACAGTGTCTGTAGGCCATACTTATGTGTTTAGCCGAGTAGGATTTGCAATTCAAAAGGGGGTGGCGGCGCAGCTTGTTGCCCGTCTACCAACCCATGATTTGTAATTTACTATTCTAAGTTTAATGAAAGTTATATTTTATTGTTTACAAAAAAAAAAAGAATTATTACAAATGACAAACTAAAGTTTTAAATAAACATGTTATAGAAGGTTGTATCATGTATGCATAAAAAAAACACTTAGGGTTCCTTTTTTTAACACACACACTTTTATGGTATCTTTGTGTCACAGGCGGTCCTAAAGATGCTAAATGAGATTGGAACTGTTGACAATATCCCAGAGTTCATTGAAGGTGTGAAAAACAGGTTGGTTTTTTTTCTCTGAAATAGTTACTGAACCGTCGACACAATAACCTAGTGAATGTGAACTTAATGATCATTGTTTTTCACGGGTGATGTCTACAGGAAACGAAAAATGTCAGGTTTTGGGCACCGAGTGTACAAAAACTATGATCCGAGAGCAAAGGTTATTAAAAAACTAGCAGAAGAGGTTTTCTCAATTGTAGGCAGGGATCCCCTTATCGAGGTATTTTGAAGTTTATAAAATGATATCTTCTTGTTCATATTGTTTAGGATATTCATTGATTAACATGCTGTCAACAGGTGGCTATTGCGTTGGAACAAGCTGCATTATCAGATGAGTACTTTGTTAAACGAAAGTTGTACCCGAATGTTGATTTTTATTCTGGGCTAATTTATAGGTATGTTGTTATGACATTTTTCATCCATTTCCGTTTGCTGAGTAATAAAAATTATAAAATTATATATCGATGTGCTATCTTTTTTGAAACAGGGCAATGGGTTTCCCAACAGAATTCTTTCCTGTTTTGTTTGCCATACCTCGAATGGCGGGTTATTTGTCACACTGGCGCGAGTCCCTTGATGATCCCGACACAAAGATCATGAGGCCCGCACAGGTTTGTTCGATTTCCACCTTTTTACTTTTGAAATGGGTTGATTTGGATTACGTACTATCTCATAGGGGTTAAATCAAAGAATTTAGCTACAAAATGAAACGATGTAAATGGGATTAAAAAAAAGAGTTTGTGGGTCAACCCAACTTGTACTAAAAAAACCCATTGCAACACGTACCTATTCACATATGTTGCGACGTATATATAAAACCTTGGTGGGATGTCCTTAGGTGTACACAGGTGTATGGATGCGACATTACATTCCTGCTCAAGAACGGATGCCATGATACGAACCGAGTCGTAATCAAATGATCCAAAGAAAATAGATAGAAGCTTGAAAGAAAATAGTAAGAATAAGACTTTGAGATAAACTCTAACTTTTCATTCATAAACTCAAAACAAACTATTGGCTATTATATATATAGCCTTACATTAGGAACCAAAATAAGGAAACTACGTAAATGAAACCATAACTGCTATGCACTACTTATCCCACTACTTGCATGCATGAGAAAAACTAATTAAAACCAACAATAACCATGATGGCCACTACGTGGGTTTGACGGCACACATCATTCCCTCCGACTTCAAGCAACCTTGTCCACAAGGTTAAGAATCTGGACAGATAAGGGAGAATTTCCATGGAGGCCGCCATTCGGTTCTTCCTGCGGCATGCAAGTGAGTTGTAACCATGCACCATGGTGGCTTCCATTCATTTTGCGAATACGTGTATTTGAACGGTGACCAGAGATTCACCTGTGAGCTCCGAATGTTCCGTTCACACGGTGGAGGCTTGACTATGCTAACCTTGAGGGCGTTTGGGTAGATCGGTGACTTCGATTTAGTGCGTGAAAATGGAGTGTTTGCCTCTCTCAATGAGGGTGTTGGGGCTGGTTTTGGTAGCGGTTCGGCAACGGTTGATGGAGGTAGTTTGGTGACAGCGATGGTTGGTGGTGAGGCGGCATTGGCCATTGGTGTTGTGGCGGTAGTGGTGGCAGGAGCCGGGAACCGGGGTCGGTTTTTGAGAATATCAATCATCCGAGCAATACTTGACTCAATTTGATTGAACAACTCGTTTTTGGATAGAGTTTGAGCGTCCATTGATGTGGATCAAGACCGCTCTGATACCAATTGTTACGAACCTAATCGTTAACCAATTGATCCAAAGAAAATAGATAGAAGCTTGAAAGAAAATAGTAAGAATCAGACTTTGAGATAAACTCTAACTTTTCATTCATAAACTCAAAACAAACTATTGGCTATTATATATATAGCCTTACATTAGGAACCAAAATAAGGAAACTACGTAAATGAAACCATAACTGCTATGCACTACTTATCCCACTACTTGCATGCATGAGAAAAACTAATTAAAACCAACAATAACCATGATGGCCACTACGTGGGTTTGACGGCACACATCATGCCATCGCCTGGAGCTGTTGCGGATAAACTAGGACAGGTGTCAGTCTCCAATGCCACAAAGCGGCGGTTATCGGGGTCTGCGGTTTGACTTGGTTGTCATTGTGCGTTGACTTTAAGGGAAGTTGAAAGAAGGCCGGGCCGAATCTTGTTTAAGTTCTTTCATAATTCATTTTAATGATTGTTGTTTGGTTCTTGTACTATATGTATAATCAAGGCAAGGTCATGTTGAACTGTTGTTTTGATCTACGAGTCACCAGTGACGCTTGCTCATCATATGAAATTTATATTCGGTTGTTAATGGGTAATAAAAACATCTTACTTGCTACAAGTTAAAATGTCACACTTGGAATGCAACTAACTTGAAGAAAGTTAAAAGAACACTTTAGACTAAGGTAAAGGTAGTGTTTGGTATGAAGGAATGAAAGGTGGAATGGAATAAGTGATTACGAGTGAATGAAGAAAAGAGTGTTTGGTTGGTCAATGGAATGGAATCACCCATTTCAAAAGGCATTTCATTCCCCCAAAATCATTCCTTCCACCCCTCATGTTTTTTTTTCCATTCCATCCCCTCTTGCACCATTCATCAACACCACCATAACCAACCACCTTCGCCACAACCCATCACCACCACCACCACCCACCACCACTCACCACCGACGCCATCACCGCCATCCGCCACCACCTCACCCCGATAGCCACCGTCGCTGCGGCCACCCACTCGCCACCGTTATCACCCACAGCCGCAACCAACGCCACTCGCCGCCGCCGCCCACCACTATCGTTGACGCCACCACCACCGTCACCACCAACCGCCGCCGCCACCGCCACCTCTGCTGCCACCCACCACCAACGGCCACCTTGTCGCCACCACCACTTGTCGTCACTGCCGCACCGCCACTTGCCGCCACCACCACCACCCAAACATGACAAATCTCATGGAATCATTGAACGAATTTTTTTGAAGATATCATGACAAAACATGAATCTTTAATGGTTAGATAATGGTTACTAGCTATCAATAATTTAAAGATAATCATGACAAAACATGAAAATAATTGTCTTGGAATTAGATTCCAATATTTGTCGTATGACATAAATCATTTCTAAAGAATTTCTTTTGAATAAAGAATTCATGATTTGAAAACCACTATCGTCGACGCCACCACCACCGTCACCACCAACCGCCGCCACCGCCACCTCTGCTGCCACCCACCACCAACGGCCACCTTGTCGCCACCACCACTCGTCATCACCGCCGCACCGCCACTCGCCGCCACCACCACCACCCATCTCCGGCGCCTACACCCACCACCGCCACCTATAACCACCCATAATTGCTACCACCGACCACCACCACCACTCGCCGCTTATTTTATTACTCCGTTTTTCTTGCCTACCAAACAATACACAATAATAATTCATTACATTCACACATGGTAACCAAACAAGACATGGAATGGTAATGATCCATTGCATTCCCTCGTCTATTCCATTACCTCGTTCATTCCATTCCTTCGTCTATTCCATTACCCCATACCAAACAGACCCTAAAGTTTATGACTTATGACAGCTGTTGTCCAAAAGATCCTATGCATGCCCAAAGATTCTTCCTTGAACTAAAGTTATACCTTGGGTTGAATTAGTTCGAGTCTTAGCACACAAGAGAGGCGTAGGCTAGAATGTACGTCACACTTGGAAGCTGGAACATCGGAAGAAATAAGCGAGCTAGAAAGATATTTTACCGATGATAAAGAACCAACTTCCATTTAGGAGTAGTCTTTCTTCTAAAATAGTGCAAGCGCGCTCGCACACACACATATAACATGTAGGCCAATGATAGGAAGAAATCTCATATTAGTTAAGAAAACTTTGAAACCCAAATGAATGGACCCCCTTATGCCACGTGTTACACTTTTTGCTGACTTGTTACGTGTAACCCCCAGAGACTGCCACGTGTTACAGGTAACATCTTTTGCAACATCTTTTGCAGACTTTCAGCTTTTTCTGAAAAAACAAAAAGTGTAACAGACCCAATCTCAACCCTTGATTTGTATATTATATCCAAATAAGCTATTTTATGCGTTGTTTCATGTGTATGCATGATAGAAAACCTAAGGATCCTGCTATTTTATACCTATAAAATATCGCTATTTATATTAAAGCAAAAAAAAGAAACAAAAAAACCTAAAGTCTCGCTATTGCCCGCTATGGAGGCGCCAAAATCAAATAGCGACACATGAGTGCTACGCTGCGTTGTTCGCTATAGCGCTCGCTATGAGCGCTATTAATAACTATGTTCTAACCAACACTTAAAAAATTGAAATTGAACGATATGCATGTCAAACTGAATACTTTTGGGATACAGATTATCAAACATATTGGTTGGTACAACACTAGTAAAGAAAACTGGGTGTATTAAGTAAATAGAGAAACAAACACTGCCTTTTGAACGTTTAAATCATTTTTTTACGCGACTTGTATACGCTTTTCAGAATCTCCTTGCTGTTGGTGTGCTAAATTTGGAACTAGAGGCAGCAGATTTTCCAGGTAAATGACTTGGTTTCCTTATAGACGGGTTCGAATGAATTGGTCTCCTTGCTGTTGGTGTACTGTACAATAAAATTAAGATTTCAACCGTTAGGTCACGATCCATGAAGATGGGTTATTATTTCTTTGTAGATATTAACTAACTATAAAGATACCTGCGACTGTTATGCACCGTAACCTTCTTCATAGCAGATCGGTTTTGGACCTCTCGGCTGTCAAGAAAACAACCAAACCAGATAATAACTAGCGCTGTCAAATGTGTAAGGTTGGCGGGTTGAACTGATGAACCCAAACACGACCCGTACACTTGTTCGTGTCAAACATCAACCCTAACCCAAACATTTAAGATCGTGTAACTCGACCACGACCTGTGTAACCCGATCATCTAAACAAGTCAAAAAGGGTTGACGGGTTATCAATAGGTAGTAATCAGGTTGTAAACGGCTTAAATGAGTCGTAAACGAGTTGGTTGTTTGAACTTATATATAATTTTTATATTTTTTATTCTAATTATAAACGGGTAGGCAGGTCAACATGTTTAATTAAATGGGTTAAATAAGTCAACCTGTTAATTAAACGGGTTATTTTCGTGTCATGTTTCAGGTTATGTCATGGATTGCCATCTCTAATAAAGACTTTAAGTGATAAAATAATATACTTTCGAAAATGAACCATAATATACAATATTTCAATGGTGGCAACAAGTACCTGTTAAGAAATTCTTGTTTGGCCTTCTTCATTATGCCACTCTTTGTATTGCCGCTGCTACCAGGGCCTACAGAAGTCACATAACAGTCACATTTCACAAAAAAAAAAAAATCAACGTCATAAAGCTCATAACATTCGATAATATTAATTACTAAAAGCTGCAACTTGTATAGGGTACCTCCATAGAAGCTCCTTTTATAGCTGCTGGAGGGAGGCACCTTGGTGCACAGTTGAACTTGCCGACTTTGCTTCTCTGTCATAACATAAGAACGATTAACGTAAGATAACAATATATACAACATATATAAAAGAAATCATATTCATAGAGAAAGTTAAATTTCATTCCTAAATTACCCTACGGATATAAAGATATCACAACTGAAATTTCAAATAACTTAATTTTTTTTGAGCCGTGAATATCATCATCACTAGTGACCTCAGAGTCTTGTCTTCATTCATGATGGGATTATGAACAACTTCATCTTCCTTATCTTCTTAACAGATAAAAATCGAATCCGTTAAATGATCACTTTATTTGTTGGTATCCCGTTTCTCACTTTCATCATCTGCAAAAGTCACATCTTTGTTGATGACTACTTTCTTTGTTATTGTATTGAATGACCTGTACCCACTTGCTTGTACAAAGATAATCTTCTCACGACAATCATTTAACTTCCTTGTTTGCAGAAGACCATGAGCATAAGCGATACTACCAAATACCTTGCAATGTTTCACGTCTAGTTTGAGACAGCTCATGCTTCTACTAAGGTGATATCATTAAGAATGCGGTTTGGGGTTTATTCGACTAATAAACAAAACCATGAGATAACTTCTCCCGGAAAAGAGATTAAGCATGCCTTTTGCTTTTAACGTATGCTCAATTCATATATTAACAATATGTTCTTTTGTTCCTCAGTTCAGTTGTGTTGAGGATTATATGGAAATATGAGTTTATGTTTTCTCCCATCTTAAAAATTGATGCAGTTTCGCGTGCAATCAAATGACTCAAAAGCGAAAAGCGTAATGATTAATCAAAGACGATAAACGAACCGAAAGATTCAAGAACAAAGTTCTTCATTTAAAAGATAATCAAAAACTGTCTAAACAATAACCCTAAACATCCTATTTATAAGATACGAATCATAATTCAAAAGGAAACAAAATAAGATAAAATATTAAATTCAAATAAAGCGATAATTAAAGAGACCAGGTCTATCTGCATCAAAAATACTTGTTGAACTCATTAGACGTACATTCACCACCTTTAAATCTTAATAAACCCAAATAGCATATAGCTAAATAAGTAAAGGTATGAAAATACCTATCATTGCCACTTGACATGGTACACGATGTAGGACCACATATACGTTCAAGAGGTTTTGTGGCACTTTGATTTCTTCTACCAACAAGAGACAATTTGCATTGTTTCCAAATTCAAGGTTTTAAAACATCATATGGTCGTACGAAAATGCCACAACTAAAACTCCTCTTTAATAACAACACTATAACAAGAATAAACACCACACAAAATGTTAACTCAAAACACTAGTTAGTGGAGCCTCAAGCGTGCCTCTTTTGTCAAAAAGGAAAGTTGAGTATATCAAGCCAATGCATGTTATAACCTATCCTAAGAGTTAAGACCCATTCCTAGTGAGTTAAGTCTTCACATCTGGCACATACAAAGACATCCCGAATATACTAATGATTTCCATTTCTCAACTTGATAAGAATTCCTCCTTTCCGTATCATCGAGCTCTATAAAGCAATCCTTCTTCTACACATATGATCGGTACACCTAGTGTCAAGAAACCATGTGCAGTAGCATACTCTCCATCTTCACCACCCCCTTTTACACAATATTTGTTTGTTTTCTTTTTCCTCACCAGCAAAGCAGTTATACTCCTTGTTCTGCATTTACTAGAAATCTAGAATAATATTCATATAATTGACATATATGAGTATAAACTTTGAATTCTTCATAACTTTACCACGTCCACAACCTCTATAACAAGAGATTTGCTGAAATTTAAACTGAATCTCTCATGGTCTATGTTATGGGTACCTCATCCTCCATGGCACTTGATAGAATCTAAAATTCTGATTGGATTGAAATAAGAACAATACAAATAGTGACCCAATTCGAGATGGGTTGATCTCCAAGAACAAAAGTTTAGAACCCCAATTTTTATAAAACAAACATCGACTAATCAAACAAATGCAGAAACAAGATACTTAAACTAAAACTTAGTGGGAGCAGTTATCCCCACTTCTTCCTGGTTTCGTGGACCAGCCCCATCCCCTAAACTTTTAAACATTATTATTTGTTTTTTTTCCAATTAATTTCCCCCAGGTTCCTATCAGCACTTGTCACAACAACCTTATTGTTGTAGTAAAAACCACCATATGCTCATCCTCTAGAAGGATAACATGGCAAAAACTACTTCACTAGAAAACAACCCACTAAGACTGTGCGGTGTGGGGCTCGTCCCGGAGCCGGCAAGCTCCATCCACACCGCCCCTCTCCGGGTCGGCACATCGCCAAAGTCCTCCTCCTGCCGTTCTCGACGCTCCCCTCTCTCTTTCTTCTTTATACTAACACACACACACACACACACACACACACACACATATATATATATATATATATTGAGGCTCATCCCCACACCCTAGGTCCATCTCCTTTAGGCTCATCCCCACACCAGCTTACGTGGACGCCTACGTGGCGGATCATCCTTTGAGGACTACCCTCCTCCACACCCAATAGCCTGACTAAGACCAACTAAAAACAATACAATGAAATAAAATCTAAATTAAAATTGACATCAGCATCGTGAAATGCAACGTAAAGTTCACTAAACAAAAGTCAGCGGTGCAAGAAACAAAATCAAGTAACACAAGGCAAAAAGGTGAACACAAAATGGTCCCCAAGCATGATAAATGAATAACTTACTGGCATCTTCTTTTTTATACAATTGCTTTATTCGTTCAAATGATTTCTGTTGAGCCTCCTCCACGTCCTTTAACTTTGCCTGCAAATTGAGCAACCTATATATTAGCAATGCTATTTTTCACTAATAAAATAAACCCGTAAGTTGGTGGGAAAGAAAATATCAACACCTCATACAATTGTCTCCATTTAAACGAAACTCTCTTTTCTTTCATTCTTTCAACTACAACATTGGTGCTCTTAGAGCCAAACTGTTGCGTGTAAAAGTTCTTCCACAGCTTATTAGTAACTGGGCTTAAATCTCGGTCCTGCATATCATACAATATTAAAAACATCTCGAATATAAACACTCATCTAGTTAGAAAAAGACTATGTCAAAAGAAATCAATTACCACGGTTGAATCCTCAATATGCGTCAGCTGTTCTACAGTACAATGCGGTAAAAACCGGTCTAAAAGATACGGGTCCGTCTCTCCCACATCACCTAAATACCTAACATTATCTATAGCTTTTTGAACACAAAGATCAACCAAGGTAGGGATTCTTCTTATCGGCTTTGTACCCCATTCTTCCATTGTTTGGTGACTTGATCTCTTTTTTGGTTTACAGCCCTGAAGCAAGCATTTAGAAGTTATTTCAAAACACAAATCAAAATTCTTACATTCATTCTTTAAATTAAACAATAAAACTTTAAATGTTGCATTTACTTTGATATCAAATGGTGAAATTGTTACAGTTATTGTTAGTTATCAAAGACAAACGTATAAAACTTGTGTGATTCTACCTGACATGACACAAATTCAAACGTCAGCCCTAATTTTATGCTCAGGTTATTTCAACGAAATTTTATACTATCAATTACGTATTATTAACATATTAGGTTAAAAAACACGTTGAAACCCTAACAATTCAGATAAACTAGCCGATCTTCGAACAAATTTACGATTATGAAACAGAATAATAACTAGATTAACGATTTACGAACAAAATCAGGTCAAACTCCGGCTCAATTCGATCGAGAAACGATAGATAACGTTTAGACACATTAAAAACCCTAACGATTCTGATGAATTGTTCGATTTTCGAACAAATTTATGGTTCTGAAACTGATTAAGAACTAGATAAACGATTTACGAACAAAATTAGGTCAAATTACCGGCTCAATTCGATCGGAGAAAGGATAGATGACGGTTACCTGTAGCTGCAGGAGGCGTCGGAGACGATGATCGGAGATCGGAGAATAAACGCTGTTGTAGACAAAATTATTAAGATATAATTTTTAACCTAGTAATTAATATAAATAAATAATAAGATATTTTATGGAACTTTATCCGTTAATTTTTAAATGTTTGAAACATATATTAAATTTAATAATTTAAATTAAATAATAATTATATACAATATATATTAAATAATAAAAATTATTTACAATTAAGTAGATGGTTTATCTACAATTTATATTAAATAATAACCCATCTACTTTCGATGATGTTATACTATCTTTTTTTTATTCCGTTAACATTTTATATAATATATATATTATTAAATTAAATAATGTTTAGTAGGAGGGTTATCTATAATTAATTAAGAAGAAATTAAACTAAAATAATAATTATCTATAAGAGATGCCCTAATATGATGACACGTGTCCCTAAAGTGGTTTCTTTTATTATATAGTATAGATATAGATTTAAAGGGATCGTATATACTAGATAGTTTATTAACATAATTTAGATACTAAAGGGATCACATATACTAGATAGTTTATTAACATAATTTAGATACTATCCTTATAACGCTTTTTAAGAAAATCGATCAACCAAACTTTAGGGTTCGGTTTCAAGCATAAAAGTATAATTTGTATGTAACACTCTATCCCTTTTATACCGAATATCTAAAATATTTGTAGAATTAGGTCCCATGTATTTTTTTTTTAAATTGAAAACTTAGAGCTTACACATCTGGGCTAACTACGAACCTACTTAAATGGTTATTACACAATTAAATTACAGTCAAAGACAATAAAGCTTTATACACCAAACTTTGTCACGCGTGATCATATTTTATCTTTTTGAGAAGATGTCCTCAACGAGTTGGCGGTTTAAGAGTGTTTGGTTCTTCACGTGCTTGATTGTCCATCCAGTACCAGACCTTGTATAAGCCTGTCATAAACACTAGAAACAATTAGTGTTTGTATTTCTTTTGTGTTAATAGATCGAAAATAACAAGAGAAAATGTTTTGAACGACTAGGGTTCTCTCGTGTATCGCAACTGAAACGCCTTTTCAAACGTCGCATACCATGAAAAATAATAAGTGCACTTTGTCGAGGTGTGCACTTTACTAAACTGTGCACTAACATATGCACTTTGCTAAACTATGCATCGTGTACTAAGCTATGCATTATGCTAAATTGTGCACTAACATGTGCACTTTGCTAAAGTGTGTATTGTGCACTTTGCTAAAGTGTGCACTAACTTGTGCACTTTGCTTAACTGTGCACTGACTGTACACTTTGCTAAACTATGCATTGTGTACTGACCTGTGCACTATGCTAAATATGCACTTTGCTGAACTATGCGCTAACTTGTGCACTTTTCTAAACCATGCACTAAACTATGCACTTTGCTAAACTGTGCACTTCGCTAAACTATGCATTGTGCACTGACCTGTGCAATATGCTAAATTGTGCATTGTGCACCAGTCTTAGATCGAGTGGCTCTTGCGGTAGACGTTACAAGTAATATATTGGTAAAATCAGGGTTGGATAAAACCGACGTTAAATTGAATACCTGAATATATGCTATGCCAATGTATTTATTATTTGCATTCGGTGGTGTTTGGGATTGCTTTTAACTTATAGCTTATTAACTTTTATAAGTCATAATTCTTTTTGTTTGGGTAAAGGTTTCACCCTGGTAAATTTTATATCACATCAGAACAAAAAACGCACAAGTGGGGGACAAAGCGTCCACTAGTTCATATTCCCAACATGCTGGGAATATATACAACCAAACAAAAGCCAAACAAAACAACCAAACCAGACTAAAGTTAACTGAATACAAACTAGCGATTAAACATAGCTAACTTGTATCAACCAATTCACTTGCATCCTTAGCCGATTCCTTAATAAATTACAAGCCCCTTAGGCAGCTTCCATTCTTTAATGATCTTGTCCACATGACGAGTATTCTTGAATCTTAATGTCACCAGTTTCAACCGAACCGAAGAGGCTAACTTCTCATTTTCTTTCATAAGTCACAAATGCTAACTTCTCATTTTCTTCTTTTCAAACAATAAAAACTCATTCTCAACTCATTATCCAAACACTATCAAAATAATTTATTAACTTTTATAAGTCAATAAGTTAAAAGTAGCTCCAAAATAAGCTAGCCCACACACCCTCAAAAACTTACTTCTATGTATTTGATATCATTATAAACTTTTATGCAAACACCATTTATTATTTGCATCTACTATAAAAACTCATATGAAAACTTACTTCTATGTATTTGATATCATTATAAACTTTTATGCAAACACCAAATTCAAACTTACACCAAAGCATTATCTATCTACTATTTTCATGAATTTTTATTTTGTTACAAATCACTAACTTTGATATTAAAGACCGACGATAAATAGTTTTGTTATTTGAGAATGTAATTGAACCTCTAGAGAGAACATGATACGTGTGATGTGTCTATAAGAAAAACAACCTAAGCCATTTATATATTGTCATATACTTCAATTCAATACAAATGCGATATTTTAGTTCGGATTAAGTTCATTCATAAGTAAAAACCAAAACTAGGTTTTTGGTTAATGAGATAAGTTAAAAGTATCATAAAGCTGTAAGTTATAGTTATTATTCCCGTTTACATGATATCAAGAACAATGGTTTCAATACATCATAGCATTAATGTGAAATCACCCTCAACAAAATAATTTTTTTTCTTTATAAAAGATAAAAGAGTGCATGTAGTAGTGATAAAATATTTAGACGTCTATGCTTTATTATACTCAGTAAAAACACACGCGATATACACCACCTACCTGGCGACCCATCATAACAAGAGAGCGAGTTAAATATAAGGTTTCATTAATGCTGTAGAAATCACACATGTTAACTAGTCATACAACCATATTCATGGTGTAAACCTACAATTTAAGCTGATGGATTATGTTATATGTTATACTTATCCCTCATTCTTCACTGTCATCTCAACGCCACATAATTAGTATCTCTATCCCTCACCTCCACCTTTCAACATATGTTATACCATCCCCTATTTCTCATTGTGTCTTTTAATTTTTAAAACAAAAGAAAATACATACCAATAGAATTGTTATGCCACACACATGAAGTAAAAAGCATGAAAGAAAATGGATGTAAAAAGCATAAAAGAAAATAGATGAATAAAGCGCCAAGGAGCTGGTGATGGAGTGGTAAGGGAAATACCTAGTATTCTAAGTGGTCTAGGTTCGATTTTTGCCCTCATTAGTTTCTGCGGCACATAGTGATGATGGGATACTAGGCGGAGATCGTTAGTTCGATCTTTGAACTGAGCGAGTTTTACCTCACTGCACTGTTCAGGCAAGTGTTCATGGGCTTTGAACCTAGGTGAGGGTTTTTCCCGGTTCGGAGAGCGAGAGCAGGGCCATCCGGATATTCTAAATATGTGCAAGGACCTTTTATGTAAGGACCTCATCAGATATTATGCAGTAATATAAGGACTATATGTGTTAATAAATCGTTATATTATACAAAACACTCTCTCTCTCTCTCTCTCTCTTCTGACAAAGCATTCGAAGATCCACAATTTTGAAACTCTTCGGAATTCCATTGGCGTTTGAATTCATTCATATCTGCATTATCAACGACATCTCCTCAAATAACTCACACAAGGTATGCGTTTCAATCATCTTACAATGCTTTAGCTGATTAAACGAAATTGTTCATGTATCGATTGAATTAGATAGTAAGCAATTGATTATAACATTCAATGTTTGCTCTACATCTAGATTAGGACATTGATTCTGATTATATTGTTGGAACAGATCACAACTGGTAGTATTTGTGCAACTTTGATCAGTAAGAACTTCAGAACTGTACGATTTAGGTCAAACTTGTTACTAAACTCTACGAATTTCATTGGCGTTTGAATTCGTTCGTATCGTATCATATCATATATCTGCATTATAGCAAGGATACTGCATGAAATAACTGACTCAAGGTATGCGTCTCGATGAAATTTCATAATGATTTAGCTGATGATTGAATGAAATTGTTTGTGTTTTGAATGAGATTCAGTGTTTGTTGTATTTCGAGATTAGGAGGTTGATTCTGTGTTTATATTGCTGAAACGGATCAGTGCCTGTAACATTTGAGGAACTTTGATCAGTAGGAGTTCAGAACTATACGATTAAGGTCAAACTTGATAATATATAGAGCCAATTGTTGCTGCAGAGGCTTGATCCATGTGCTGTTTTGTTGCTAATATTTATCAGTTAAATGGATGTAACTGAAGTTAGGGGTTTAAGTAGCTTTGACTGCAATTTTGGAATAAGATGGTGGAAAGTGAGTTGAATACAGGAAAAGGCAGTCATAGTCAAAGATTTGGTTTCCATAGGGATCCTTCGTTTTCCGGATGGGGTGTAAGTGATGGGAAAAATAATCCAAACGGTGTGAAAGATGTGGAAATTGTGAATACGTCTGATGTGGACGATGATTTTGAACTGCCAGTGCTTCAAGACATTGGTTTTAATAGGGAAGAGATACAGAGTGGCGGAGACCGGTCTCACTTGCATGATGTAAATATGAATGGTAATGGTAATGGTAATGGTCATGTGGGCATGGTTTCTGCTCCTAGCTCTGGAAGGGGAAACAAAAATGAGAATTATACTTCTTTTGATATTGAAAATGCTTATGACACCGATTTTGTTCACAAACATAAAGAGGGTTTATCGAGCTCCAAGAATCCTATAGCTGTTTCTGATATACTCAAGACGTTGTTTTTGATACTTATGTGGTACATATTCAGTACATTATTGACCCTGTAAGTCTCCTTTTATTGTTTGATATTACAAGCTTGGTATGTCTTCCATCTTGAGTTGCAGTTATATAATGTGTTTCTTAACGGGAAATAGGTACAATAAGACTCTACTGGGAGATGATATGGGAAGATTCCCTGCTCCGTTATTAATGAATACGATTCATTTTACAATGCAAGCTGTTTTATCAAGGGGCATCACATACTTTTGGTCACACAAATTTGAACCTACAGTGCCTATGGCACGAAAGGATTACTTTATGAGAGGTAAGTGGGTACCCTCTTTTAATGTTTGAACGAAAAAGCTGTTTAGAAGTCTCAAAAAGAAAACAGGGTCCCATTTTGTTGATATCATAGCTATGCAGTTAATATCGGTGATATATCGGTCATATCGCTCCCTTAGTAAAATATCGGTGTCAAATATCGGTCAAAATATCGGTACCGATATTATCGGCGATATTGACCGATATTTGACCGATATAACCGATATATCACCGATATTTGACCGATATCACCGATATATCACCGATATTTGACTGATATAACCAATATATCACTGAATTATTGGTGTTAAATTGCTATATATATAAATTCTGCATTATATTAAAATTACCGATATCTCACCGAGATAACCTATATTTCAAATATCGGTCCTTGACCGATATCCGATATTTTACCGCATTAACTGCATAGTATCATAGATGTAATAAACTTCTTGTGCTATTTGAGATAAGCAAATGATTACTTTATACCCTTTAAAGTGTTGTTATTGTCATCTTTCTGAGTGTTGTGTGGCTTTCTTGACACTATTTTAGAAAATCAAATGGTTACTCTTTAGTTTTTACAAGGTGCTCTTAAACAATAGGTTTATTTTATATTATGGCAGAACGTTTGATGTAAATATAAGTCCTTGTTCTTCCTACCTGTTGCTAATTCAATTAACTTTTCTAATAACTAATGCTACAGAGGGATTTTGCCTTTCACAGTTGTACCTACGGCTTTTGCAACAGCACTGGATATCAACTTGAGCAATGCATCCCTTGTTTTTATTTCTGTTACATTTGCCACCATGGTAAGTCATCTTTCTCTTTTCATGTTATGCTGAAATATCTTTAAGAGTAAAATGCCATTTTCGTCCTTGAGGTTTGGTCAGTTTTGCGACTTTCGTCCAAAGGTTTGTTTTTTCGCATCTGTATCCAAAAGGTTTGAAATCTTGCCATTTTCAGTCTTTTTCACTTTATGTACAAGCATTTAAAATACCCTGACCGAATCCGTTAGACCGAATTGCCTTTAAGTTAACAAAAAAGACGGAAATACTCCTAACTTAACGGAGAAAAAATGGACGGAGTTAACGGGCCGGATGAAAATGGCAAGCTTTCAAACCTTTTGGATCCAGATGCAAAAAAATAAACCTTTGGACGAAAGTCGCAAAACTGACCAAACCTCAGGGACGAAAATGACATTTTACTCTCTTTAATACTAAAATGCACTGTGGGAAGCTGGTATGATTTTTGATAATCTTTTTCCTGTTTGCAGTGCAAATCTGCATCTCCTATATTTCTCTTGATATTTGCTTTTGCATTCAGGTATTGTTTACTTTCTACTTATTTACAAATTGGCTGCTTCCAGGAGTTTCATCTATTTATCTATCTACTTTTGCAAAGACCCTTTTCATAACAGTCCATAATAATATATGTTTTACATGTGACCATTGGAATAAATCACAAAATTGATTTTACATCCCATGTGAAGCTTATATATATTAAACTTGTACAACATATACACCAAGTGATGGAAAAAGGATTGGATGTTAATTTAGCCAACGTAAACATGAACGTAATTGCTGTGTTTCAGATTGTTACATGATAATTTATTTTTGAACTGTATTACTTTTTACCCAAAAAACACCACTTTTAACTTTTTCAAACCAGAATTATGGATGAATTTCAACCCTCTTACATCACTGAATGCTACGCTAATATTCTCGTTTGGACACTAATATCAAGTTTACCTTGTAGGTTGGAGACTCCAAGTTTCAAACTTTTAGGCATTATGTTGATAATATCGGTTGGGATTTTATTAACAGGTAAATTTGAACATTTCGTGGTGCAATGTATTTATATTTGTATAAGTAATATGCAACCACTGATTATGTAATACATGTGGCGTTAAAATGATTTAATTCTCCATCTCAACTTTCTCGATGATGGAATCTCTAGTGTATTTATGGAATGGGTTGCTTGAACTCTGAATTTGACTGAACACACCAGTATAAATATTTATGCTTATTAATTATGAGCATAAATATACAAATATTGTTAATGCTTGTATACATGTAATAATCTGTTATCTGTTACAGTTGCAAAAGAGACTGCATTTGAATTTTGGGGCTTCATATTTGTCATGCTTGCTGCTGTTATGTCTGGTTTTCGGTGGACCATGACTCAGATCCTTCTTCAGGTATTGTGAATGTTCGAATGCAATGATTTAGTTTTTTTTGACTAAATTCATATCTATATTTAGTTAATCGTTTGCACTTACGTCATGTTTTATTTTTGCTGGGTTGGAAAAAATATTGATTACTGCTGATACCCTATCAAACCTACAGAAAGAAGTCTACGGTACACACCTCCCCTTGATTACTTCGGCATTAATACATGTATATTTGTGTGTGTGTGTGTATAAATTTATATAGAGTAAAATGTCATTTTCGTCCCTGAGGTTTTCCAGTTTTCCGACTTTCGTCCAAAGTTTTGTTTTTACGCATCTGGATCCAAAAGGTTTGTAATCTTGTCAGTTTCATCCAGCTTGTTAACTTCATCCATTTATCTCCATTAAGTCAGGGTATTTCCGTCTTTTTTGTTAACTTTAAGAGCAATTCGATCATTATCTCTATATGTACAAGCATTTAGCATAATGTACAAGTATTCAAAAGACCAAAGGCAAGATTTCAAACCTTTTGGATCTAGATGCGAAAAAACAAACCTTTGGACAAAAATCGCAAAACTGGCCAAACCTCAGGGAAAAATGGCATTTTACTCATTTATTTATTGTTATTTCTGGAACAGGTTTGAAAAATCCCCTGGTGCTGATGAGCTATGTAACTCCAGTAATGGCAATTGCAACGGCTTTGTTCTCTCTCATGATGGATCCATGGGATGACTTTAGAAAAAGTAGTTATTTTGATAGCACATGGCATATTTACCGAAGTGCCCTACTCATGCTTTTGGGGGGAACTCTTGCTTTTTTTATGGTAACTTACTTTTTTTAGTACTATTGTACTATCACTTTATGGCATATTCTAGGGTTAGTACAATAAAAAACCAAATATGTTTTATTCTTTTGGACAAAAAAAGTCTTTCAAGCTAGTTTTTAGCATATTAAAGTCCCTAAGACCGTGGGGTATGGGGCGTGGGTTGGGGGAAAACGCCCAAGCCACCACCCCGGGTGGGCTTGGGTTTGGGCGTGGCCCTTGGGGCTTGGGTTTCAAGCCGGGCGTGGGGCGGTTTTGACATCCTAGCTGGCGGACTCCCATTTGCTCACCCCGCCATGTCATAGCGGTCCATATGAAAAGTTTGAATTTTAAAATTCAAACCGTTGGCTTGGCCAAGTGGTCCATATGTAATTTTTTTTTTTTAATATTCCCCAAGCCCAACCCACGCCCCGCCATACCCCTCGGACACGTAACCAGGCGGTGGGGGGGGGGGGGGGGGGCTCCCATTCCACGTGTCAGCAAATGCCCCAACCCAAGCCCCACCATACCCCACGGTCTAAACTTGTCAAAAATCCCTCAAGCTAAGTTTTGTATATTAAAGTCTCAAAATTTGTCAAAGTTTGGTATATTAAAGTCTTTAAACTTGTTACCACTTAAAATGGTCAAAATAAAATCGTTTATTTTGTGACAAAATTGTTAAATGGTAGTTCATTAAATTTTGACTGATTAATGGGTAACACAACTAAAGGACCATATTTTGTGTATTATTTGACAAATTTAAGAATTCAATATACCAAAATTAAATTGAGGGTTTTTTCATGCAAAATAAGAGAGTAAGAAAGCGTGTTGGTTTTTTATGGCGTTTACCATATATTCTAAAAATTTATCTTTCAGAACTATTACAATGGCGTATAATTTAAAAATATATCTTTCAGAACTATTATGCTTACTTGTGTTATTTGTTGCAGGTGTTGACAGAGTTCGTTCTTGTTTCGATAACAAGTGCAGTAACAGTAACTATAGCTGGAGTTGTGAAGGAAGCTGTCACAATACTGGTATGACATCATCTTTGACTCATGAACCCCAACTAAATATTTTGAAAAAAAAACTCAACATTCAGGAAGTTCAATTGGGAATCTTGAATACATTGCAATACGAAATGATAACATCTGAATCAATATAATTATGACTGAAAGATGCTTGTGTATTGATTTTCCAAAAGTTAATTATAATGATTCTTTTTAAGTGTTTCTGTTCCAGATATCCCAAACTTTAAACAAATAAAATATCACTCTCTTCTGATTATCAAACTTCATATGCATATCGTCAGGCATTAAGCATGCTAATGACAGATAATTTCATATCTAGTTTTGTTACTAATTTTTATTTTCAGGTAGCAGTATTTTACTTCCATGATGAATTTACATGGCTGAAAGGAGCTGGTCTTGTCACGATTATGTTTGGTGTGAGTCTATTCAACTGGTACAAGTAAGTGATCTTGGATAAGACTTCTTGAAATGAACCGTTTTGACCTGAACCCATTTTGGCTAGAACCCCTTTCGACCACATACCCAATGCCCCTCGTTATTCTGGGCGTAATTAATACCATGGAAATATTCTCTTCAAAAAATGAAAATTATATTACATTATTCTTAACCAACACTCATATGCATTTTTGAGTGGTTCCTTGTAATATTCATACATAATATTTCTCATGCCTTTTGGATCATTTGTCAGGTACCAAAAACTCCAAAATAAAATAGCAAGTGGAGGTGACATGGGAGAAAATCACAATAACGTCCCTGCAAAATACGTAATTCTTGAAGATATGGAAGATGAGGGAGACAGTTCTTGATTGCGGATACATCATATAATTTCATATGCTCCATTACAAGTAAGTTTCCATCATCAATAAATATTAATAAGCAAAGTAGCCTACGTGGCATCCGCATCAGCATGTAAACTGTTTCGAGGGTAAAAATGACTTTCATTCACAGGCAATTGTGCAGATGGACATGTTATCGTTTTGACCCGGTATATACCAGCTTTTCTTGTCTAAGAGAGATTTGATGTTCGACACAAATGGCGTTAAAATGTGGGAAAGCATGTTAAACAAGAGTTTCCGGGGTTCATTTTTAGATGTCAAATCCAGTTTTGTTGCATTATTGCCTGGCAATATGTTTATAAAATTTCATATATTTTTTCTGTTGTTGGTGTAGGTAAATGCCCTTGATAAGTGGGTAGCATACATAAGTACAGAATGACATATATAATTAAATTTGTGTTGATGTACCTTACCAGCGTCTTTTAAAACATTTAAATCGGGTGATGCTAAACGTACCCGTATAGAGTATTTTTAATGTCGAATCAGAAAGATCACCTTTTAACATCTTTTAGTTAACATATTTCACCCTATCTTTTTTTGGCCCGGTCTATTCCGACACCCCTTTAGTTATTTTTACACCTTATGCGCTGCACTTTGGCCTAAGATCGAGCAGCGCATAGGTACCAGGTCAACGACCAACGACTGACATCCGCCAGTCTTTGTCTGTGGGCGGTACGTATATGCTGCTCTTAGAAAAGAGCAACGCATGGGCATGTGATTTTTGTTTGGGTTGTTTTTGGGTGTATTTTGACCTTTAATCATACACAACTAAAACTTATTTACCTAACCACAAAGGTAACAAAATGTTGTGTTTTTTTTATTTTTTTTATTTTGTGTTTTTTTAAAGCTGTAGATTTTAGTTTTTTTAAATATATATTTAAAGTTGTACATTTTTGTTTGTAAAGTTGAAGATTCGACTTATTATGTTATTGTTTTATACATTTTAACCGATTTTATTGTTACATTGGTTCTATATTATTTATTATTTTAACAATTTATAAATCTTCAATTTTTATTAAATTACACAAGCATGTTTAATTAAAGAATTGTACAATATGTCGTGAAAGAAACATCTGAAAAGATTACAAACATCCCAAACAAACATCATATAAATAGAAGACCAATTGCATAAATATATAATCAGTTTGTACATACAAAACAAAAAGTGCAACTGAATGTCTACTACAAAATGAAAACTAAACTAACATAGGCTAGTCGTCATCTCCTGGCGGTGGTGACTCCGCCAATCCCGTGGCCCACCGTAACTCTATTAGCATCTGAACCGTTCACATCTGATAGCGCTCTGCACGTTGGAGGCGACGATCGAAGTCCCAAGCGACCGCCCGAGCAGCAGGGGGCAAATCATCGAAGACGTGCCGTGGGTACTGCGGCAGATGTTGGGGGGCGGCGACGGTGGTGGTGGGAGATCATCATCGGGCTGAGGCTCCTGCTCCTGCTGAGGCTAAGGCTGAGAAGGCGCTGGCTTTATCTCAAGATAAACCGGTATCTCCTCCAGGACAAAAATTTGGCAGTCTCGCGTCCGAAACTGAAGACCGATGCCCTGGAAGGTGTGCGCCATCCACATGGCCGATACCTGATGCCGACCTAATGTATTCGATATAATGGCCGCAAACAGGAGGGATATTCAAGCTCAGTTGCACCGTATTGTCACGATAACGAATGCCAGAGACAACCTCCTCCTCCCTCATGCTGGACAGGACCAGATTCAAGTACGAGTCAGAAATAATGGTCCCTTCATAAGAATCTGGAACAACGGACTCGTCAGAATACTTACCGAAATGGTAGTTGTTAAACCACGACATCTGTAATCTGAAGACCCATATGTGAAACTTGAATGTGAAGAACTTGAAAAACCTGTATGCTTGGTCTGTATGTTTTTAAGAGACAACCTCGTACCCGATACGTTGCTCTTAGCCCAAAACGCAACATATAGATCCCTGGGCCACTGTGCCTTGTCAGCCTTGTCAACTGTCTGTCAACGGTCACTTCTATTTGTTGGGTGAAAACCCTAAACACTGCTCTGTGGCCAAAGAGCAGCGTATAGGATTCCGCACACCCCTGCATTGCGCTTTGGCCAAAGGGCAACATGTAGGTACCAGGTTAACGAGACAAAGATCGACACCCATCAATCTTTTTCTGCCGGTCAGACCTATATGCTGCTCTTTGCATAAACGATACAAAACGAGAAAACATATGAACAAATTGGTTTTTTACTAGGCCTGACAAAGGGTCTAAAGATGGGTTTATATGGACTTTAAAAGAAAGCCATAGGATGTTTTGGGTAACATTTAAACTTATGGGCACATGACGTGGAGGGGAGAAGGGGGGGGGGGGGGGGGGGGTGACGTTTATTTTGATCGGTTAATGTTTATTTATTTAATTTTTATTTATAAAAACATCACCTTCAAGCCCCTTCCACCCCATGTTTTTTTTTACCACACCCCTACTGACGTTTGACGTGGTTGCCACATGACGCTTCATGCCTCATCTTCGTGACCTCACACACTATAGTGCAAATTGAGTTGTAATTTAATATTAGTTATAATATAAGTAGTGTAATTCTTTTTCCATTAATTAATATTTTCGATGAATTACAAAAAAGAGTTTCGTCTGCAGTAACATCTTAAGGAATCCGTAAATAAAACATATATCAGGTATTCCGCAAACATTGAAAACTAGACAACTTTAAAAAAGTTATTGATGATCTGTTTGTATATGGTACCGGTGATCCCTAGTAATTTTCATCGGTAATTTATCGCGAATGAATTCCCACTACCCATATTTCTGAAATCCTGGTTTACTGTTGGTAACCACCTTTATCGAAGAATTTGAGCGCAGATAAAAGATGGAATATAATTGTTGATCTTTTAAAATTTCGACCCCTTAGGGGCGAGACTTTGTTTTTAGTAGATTAGGGTTTTCTATTCAGAAAGGGATGGCGGCGCAGTTTGTTGCTCGTCTACCTGCTATCCTTATGTAATTTGCCCTGATGATTGGAATGAAATATATGTTGACTTATTCCAAAAAAAAAAATAATAATAATAAAAAATAAAAAATTCTACTTGACACATCTGAAATAATTATGTTCTTGGTCGACCAACACAAAAGTTTAATCAGAACTAGAACATGATGATACAAATCTACATATGTTGCAACTAAAGAGTTTGGGGTGTGTGTGTGTGTATATATATATATATTAAATTAAACTACAATATGTGATAAATTGTGTAGAATCAAATGAGCGCCAAATTGAGGTTGTAGAGTTAGCATAGTGTGCGGAGCATGCGAGTAGGATGGAGATAGCTCAAAAGAAAAATGTTGTAGAATCATTGCAAGGGCCATTTTCGCTTCGAGTAAAGCAAAATTTTGACCAATGCATATACGTGGGCCGCCACCAAATGGGACGTATGCGGCCTGTCCCTTAGTAACCTTTGATATGCCTTCGGAAAATCTTTCAGGCTTAAACTCATGTACATCTTCACCCCACATATCTTTGTCGTGGTGCAAAATCAATGAGTTTAGTTGGACAAAGGTTCCTGCTGGTAAGGTTAAGTTACCTAGTTTGGTTTCTTCATGTATTAGTCGTCTAAGTTGCACAATTGGTGAATATAGTCTAAGAACCTCATTGAAGATCATGTTCATCTGCAAAATGCGATTGATAAATTAATAACTAAAATATATTCAACAAGGATTTTATTAGTAAATTTATAGGTCTCAAAACTTACAACTTTCAAATGACTCAATCCATCAATATCTGGTTTTTTATTGCCAAATAGATGTAAAACTTCCTCTCTTGCATGTGTCTGCCATTCTAAATGTTGTCCTAATAAAATCATAGTCCAAACAAGCATATTTCCTGTGGTCTCTTGCCCTGCAAAATAGAAGAGTTTGCATTCTTCGATGACTTCATCAATGCTTAATCCGTAAATTTTATTCCCTTGCTGTTCGATTTCTTTGTCATTGGAGTCCAAAAGTATGCCCAAAAGGTCATCATGGAAAGTTTCCCCGGCTTTCATCGCAACAACTCGCTTATTGATTATGCTCGTTATTAAACCCCTCACTTGTTGGTGAATCTCTTTCATCCTCTTATTGTTTTTCGTCGGCAAAAAGCTATCGTATAGTGTATTATAATTATTACCAACATAAAATATCTGAATTAGTTATATTACCACATTAAATATCTAATAAATAGTACATTAGAACTTAAAAGTGACATACAAGTTCAAAAATATTGTTTAGTTAAAGTACCTTGATCCTGGAATGTAAACCGAACTTAAAGCCTTTCCAATTAGCTGTGATTGTTCTCTTTGAAGTTCAAATATCTTTCTTCCTTCTTCAAAACTACTACCAAACGCTGTACGCGAAATTACATCACTTGTAAAAGTTTGAAGATAAGGCCACACATCAACTTCACATGAGCTTTTGGTGTTTAACTCGTTTTCCCATTTTTCAATCATCTCTTTGCTACTCGTATAGAATGCGGGCACCATAAACTGCGAAAAGAATAATAAACATTTAGCTAATAGTTTTTGATGCAAAAACATCTTGTAACAAAAAGAGACAAAAACAAGAGCAAGAAACCTTGAGCTTCTCCATTTGGAATGTAGGTTTGATAATTTTTCTATGTTTAACCCACCTATCACCCTCAGCATCAAGTAATCCTCTAACTAGCAACTTTGTTAATGGATTACCCCCTCTTGGCTTTTGAAATTTATTATAATTGGTCAAGAGTTCTCTTATCATAGATGGTTCATATACATGTAGTATAGGCTTTGTTCCTATCCATGTAAAACAATTCTTCCCTGTGTAATGAAGATTAAAATTCATCAAAGAAAAGATAAACATATATTTTAGATACTACTTTTCTAAATATTATAGATAAATTCAAAAATACATGATGTCATGGAATAGTTTAGTTTTAAAAAATATCAGAGTATATAAAAGTTATTTGAATTTTAAAAATTCTATTAAACTAATATAAGCAAAAAAAAGCCAACAGTTAAACTATGTTCATGTCATATTTTACAGGTCAAATGAGAATAATCCTTTGTTATTTGGCATGTATTATATGTCGGAAGTTTTGGGTGTGAATGAAAGTCTCAATTGGTAAAACACTTTGTCCCACATTGGTGTGCAGGGGCGGTTCTTAGAAGAGCCGTGGCAGGGCCACGGCCTGGGCAAGTTTTTCGGGCGTAGTGCTAATTTTCCGCATTTCGATCGAAATTTTTTATATATAATTATATACTATGTTTGGCCCGGACTTGTCCGGGCTTTTTTTAGTGACCGTGTCTTTCGGCCCTGGCATGTTCAACGGGCAAGATCCGCCACTGTTGGTGTGGGAACAAAAGGAAGGGTTCTTTATAAGGTAAAACCTTGACCAAACCTTTGAAGCTTTATGACATGTTTTACCACAAGTCCTACCCACGCGCGAGGGGGGGGGGGGGGGTTGTAAAAATTGAGTGAAATTGGAATTTGGTTGAACTCGTGCGTGCCCGCACGCAACATTATTTACGACCATATAGAGTTTTATTATTTTTCGTTAGATGACGTGAAAAAAACTCAACTTGAGATGATGTGAGCCAGGCTGGCTGGCTCAATTTGTAACCGAGCCGAGCTCTTAGGCTCGTTTAACTCTGAGCTAAATCTTGAGCCGAGCCCAACTGCCTCAATTAATTCCGAGCTTGAGCTCGAGCCCCACTCAACGTTTACAGCCCTAGTTTGGGTGTTTCACTTTTGGGAATCGTGACACACTTGATCTACAGACATTACAACTCTTCTAGACTTCTACTTAAAAGACAGTAAAAAAAAATATAAAATAAAATTAACATACCAAAGGTGGTGAGGGATTGATGGAAGAAAGGCAAGACACGAGGAGCAATATCGTGTGTTAGATTCATGGGTTTAGATTTGGCTTCACTCGTCATTCGTGCCATCTCTTTCAAATCTCCGTACATGAATCTATAAGGGGTACCTTTGAGGCCTTGATCTCTTAGAAACTTCTCCATCTTCTTTGGTTTAAACCATACCCAATTCAAAATTCTCCATATATAAAACAAGAATATTGCTACTACAACAACATAAAAAACTCTAGTTATCTCCATGGCTTGTGGGTAGGAGAAAAAGAATTTCATCTTTTCATATTTATAGTTCTCATTTGAGCCCGCCACAAACGAACGTCACATGAATCTAGAGTGTGGATATGTAATATTCTTTTATAGTTGACTAACCAGAAATATCAAGCCGCCGTATTGGATTGGCCGATCAATAAAAAAAGTTGACTTTTCATCTTGGATATCTTTGTTTATGTTTATTTATTATTATTTTTTATATGTACATTTTTCTTTTTTAAATCAAAGAAAATATGCTATGGTGTTTAAACTTTAGATAATAAAGGTTATCTTGATGTAGGAACAAGGTGTATTATTGAATATTTAGGTTTGGGTGTATAAGAAGGAGAGGATTCATAGGGAAAATCTCGAAAATGACCATTGATTAATCCTTATTTTCAAAATGGCCACCTTCCAAGTTTAAGGAGAGACGTTTCACGTACGGAAAGCGTCAATTTAACAATGACTAGCAAGCCGTAGCGTTATTCAATACAAACATGACACGTGACTATTTTTTTTAACTTGAAACGTCAACCCAGGAGTCTCTAGACATCTCTCAGACGCCTTCTATTTAAAACCAGCCACGTGTCTCCATCCTATTAGACAAGCACTACAACTTGCTAATCATCGTTAAATTGATGCTTCCCATGCGTGAAACGTCTCTCCCAAAACTTGCGAGGTGGTCATTTTAGAAATAAAACTTGATCAATGGCTATTTTTCGAGATATTCCCGATTCAAAATATGAATAGTTTGTAAATTTGCGGCAATGCTAGTAATTAAAGTTTTCAGTATTGGAATGAATATAAAGTATGATTTCAAATTTTAATTCTTGATTTTTCAGCTTCCTTTTATAAAAATCAAATTTAGATTCTAGTTTCGAATCGAGCAAATTTGTGAGTTTTGAACCAAAGGAATTTGAATTGTATATATCTTTGATATATAAATATAAAATATATATAACCATGTTAGGTATCTACATTATGCCTCCTAATTCAACATGTTCGAAATTACTCTACTTCGAACCAAAATTTAATGAATGCTAGTTGGATTCTATAATCTATACTATATTATAATGCATGAGATATGTGCAGGGGCGGACCTATTAACAAAGAATGGGTTCCCAGGAACCCATTCGGTTTTTAGTTTTTAGTTTTTAGTGTAAATGTATATAACAAACTGAAAATGAACCCATAAGTAAAATATAAAAGGAACCCATAAATAAAAAAAGCCTTGGTTCACTGGTTAAGTCTGCGTTGTTCTTCTCAAAACACCCGGGTTCGAATCCCATTTGGCGCACAATGTTGTTCCGTTTTTTTATTCTTTTTTTTATTTCTTTAGTATCCAAATCTTATAGCATATGTCGAACACACCATCAAATGCTTATGTTCAACTCAGTTTAATATTTCCACAAATCTGAAGATCGTGAACCCTTAAATTAGGGTTTTAGGGCACATGTTACAGAAACTACACAGACAAAATGAGAAGAATAATCTTTGTAGCTCGTTATAAAATACTCATCTCTCAATTTCAATTCCGACAGCCTCCTTCCAATCCGAATCATTGTTTCTTCTCATCAGGTTAGATCAATTCTTGCCATACCCTGTTTGTAAATAGCCTTTAATTTTGTAAATTGGGTATTTAAGGCATAAATTAGTTAGGGTTAGGGTTCCTAATTTGACTTCAATTATAAAGATTCTTGCTTTGTAGCAGGAACGGTAGACAATGCATCTGTTAATGGAATCCAAACTGGAATTCAAAGAAGTTCAGAGGTAAAGCTTGCACATTTACATTTCAAACAACCAAATTATTTGCTACTTTTAATCATACATTTATATTATTACATATTTACAGTTACTGTATCATAATGATAATGATGGGAATGTATGGTTAGGGCTCATTCGGTTTTGACAGAATGCGTGTTTAGGGCTGTTCATTTTTATCTAAAACCCGAAACCCGACCCGAATTCAAAGGCACCCGAACCCGAATTAGCGAATACCAGAAAAAGTGAACCCAGTGAAAAGAATTCCTGGATCCGCCACTGGATATGTGTATTTTAAGAAACCAAAAAATAAATAACTTTTTTCGCTTTAATTTATAGATAGACCTCTAAAATAAGGGTAATTTAATCTTTTAAATAACATTTATTTTTTAGCCGCTAAGCTTATTACACTTAAATTCTTGAGTTATAATAAAATTACAGATAATTAGTTCCACTTTTCCCTCCCCACAACAAACTTATAATTCTTTTACGTATTCTACCCATATCTTATAAACAATAATATTTAAAAAAAAATCAAAAAACACCGTGACGACCTACTCATTTTTGTCGACGCTTCGATAGTTGTGTTGGTTAGTATTGACGTGTGAATTAAAAGGTACAAGTAGATGATGCCTTAGTGTACAAGTAATTAAAGCTCAACGTACTTAGACATTATCCCATAATGTTTAATGGCTACAAAATCTCAAGTGATAAAATAAGTCAATTTAATCATCTCATCTAGATTACATTTTAATCTCCAATCCTTAACAAAATTATAGTTAATTATTAAGTAGTTACACTTATCCACTTATAAAAAAACTAACCCCCCCTCCCCCGACAATTTTTAAACGATCATAACCATTTGGTATGTTAATATTGTTTTTTAAAATTACACCATATGAACGAGTATTTTATCCTCTTTAATTTGAGTATAATATTGCTATAGTTTTTTAATTAAAAAATTGATATGTTACGTAATTAACAATGGCTAAGGGTGAGTAATAACTGAATTGTTAACCGAAACCGAACCGAAATCAACCCAAAATTGAATTAATTGAAAACTAATTAACCGAAACCCGAATTAACCAAAAACGGTTATCGATTTTTTGTACCCTCATTTAACCAAAAATAACTGAACCGAACCATTCATATTTTCATATATTTCTAGCTTTTATATCTCCAGTTCATATATTTCTAATTTATACCCCTATTTTATGTATTTATACATCCATTTCAAGTACATATGCATCTATTTCATGTAATTATACCTAAATTTCATGTATTTCTAATTAAAAGTTTTAACCCAAGTTTGGTATTGGTTATTAACCGAAATTAAATAAATCAAACCAAAAATCATCAATCTAACTGAATAAACCAAACCGATTAACTAAAAATAGATTAGTTAATAAAGTAGACTAATCGATGACCTCAATTTTGATCGAGGATAATAATCTAATCAACCGAACCATCCACACCGTGGCAATGTCTGTGTTTCCTGCTGCATCGTGCACGCACCTATCGGTTAATAACCAAAACTGGTTATCGGTGAGTACTACCGGAAAATCTGTTCTAAGTAGCTCAGCCCCACGGTGGGCGCCACTTGTTAAAGCAACAAGAGTATGGCAAGGGGGAAGGTCCATGATCAACTCCAAAAGGTAGCTCTTTGGTCGGAATCTGCAATCAAAGAACACCGTTAGTCTTAACGCGAGAGGTGGCCTCCCGCCTTTGGACTCCGGCATGAGAATCGGTAGGATGATCTTAAGAGTCTAAGCGAAATGAAAGGATAAGAGTTTTAGAGTGAGATTGAGAGAGATGGACTTACTTTGGGCTGGAACAAGACCCTCCTTTTATAGGCAGGTTGCTCTGCCCAAGGGAGCCTCATGCCAACTCGTACCTTCTAGTCTTGGTAAGCTTATCCTTCCTTGATGTTGCTTGCAGGGTTAGCCTTGCCTCTTTAGGTAAGTTTCAGGTTTGTGTGTCTCGAGTACACCTTTATGTGTTGTAGAGAGAGGTCTAATCAGTTTGACCTGTTTAGTTCAAGTTCTAAGGTTGTACAGTAACCTTACCTTCCTCTCGCCAGCTGTTGGTGTATCGGCTTCTAGTCGGGAGCTTCCAGCTTCTTTCTTTTAGTTTATGTTTAGCGTTCTTTGTTATATTCTTGCGATTGTTGTTGACTTTGACTTTGCTGACTAGGATCTCTGAGTACCCACGTCATCAGTGTGCAATAACTAAATCGTTAACCTTAACCAAACTGAAAACAGACGAAACCGAACCGAAATCAACCAAAAACCGGTTATCAAATTTTTGTACTCTCGTTTAGCCTAAATTACCTGAATCAGACCAAATCATTCATATTTTCATATAGAGTAAATTACGTTTTTGGCTCCTGTGGTTATATCACTTTTATTATATTAGCCCAAAATAAGAATTTTTAACATATCTGCCCCCATGGTCTCTATAACTAACCATTTTGGCCCCCATGATCTCTAGACTTAGGGGCCAAAATGGTTAGTTATAGAGACCATGGGGGCAGATATGTTAAAAATTCTTATTTTGGGCTAATATAGTAAAAGTGATATAACCACAGGGGTCAAAAACGTAATTTACTCTTTCATATATTTCTAGCTTTTATACCTCCAATTCATATATTTCATATTTTATATCTCCATTTCATATATTTATACTTTCATTTCATGTATTTATATCTCAATTTCATATATTTCTAAGCAAAAGTTTTTGCCAAAGTTTGGTTTTTGCAATTAACTAAAATTAAATGAGCCAAACCAAAAACCGTTAATCTAACCGAAGATTAACCGAAAACCAATTGGTTAATAAAGTAAACTAACTGATGACTTTGGTTTCGGCTTCGGTTGAGGAAAATAACCGAACCGACTGAACTACACACATCACAATGAAATGGATTACCCGATTACTTCGCTTTTGATGATATCACAATGATGTTACAATAAATATTATATGAATAAGAAAACTACTAGAAATGAGTACAACAATGCAAATTGTTACTCCCGCTGCATCACGTGGGCACCTTGCTAGTTCTATTTATGTTTTGATTCAAATTCATTATCAGAAGTTCATAATTAAAAAATCGATTTTAATAACCAATAACTCAAAACTGATTTGATGAACACTTCTAAGACAAGTTAAGAGATTTTATATTTAAGTTAGACCGTAATTTACGATTTAGTACACGATAAAGTCCAATGACTCCTAGATCAACTGTTTTGGGAGGTTGCATTCCATGGTGTTCCAATGCAGAGGTCATGGGTTGAAGTCTCACTTAGTGTAATATTTTCCAAGTAGGCCGTTGTTTTACCACAGTGGGCCTTCAAGCGGTTGCTTTCACTTAGAATGGTGGGTAGACCTTGTTACCAACGTTGTTTGTGTTCGCAGGACGTGGGTGGCCTTTAGCTAATGAGTTTGTCCGGATAGCCAGGCTTGTATAGTATTTATTGGTCATTAAAAAAACACAAAAAAAGGTATATATAAGTGATTTCTTCGTATCACTTAACCTTTTCACTGATTTTAATTCTTTTAAAAGAGGAATCAGGTATACGTCACTTTAGAAAAAAAAAATCTTAACCTTTTTACTATTATTTGACTTATTATTGTGGGTTCGTGTCACACCCCGATTTCCGGTGGGCTCGGATGGGTCGTGACGATTGGATAGCAGTATCACAATATAATAATATGCAGCGGAAGTATTTAGAGTAAAAATATTCATAACATTAAAAGTGTCTGAATATATAAATAAAAAGTTGTTCAAGTTTAAGCCCACAGGCGGGATCGAGATAAACAAAGCTTAGACATCATAGGCCTTAAGCTGGGAGTTGCAAATTCCATAGCCTTTATCATAGCCAACCTGGATTCCCAGCCTAATATCAAGGTTCGTTACCTGCAGTTCAATCTTTTGAAAATACGTCAGCTTTCGCTCGTAAATAAAATTAACTGACTCATTTTGAAAATACTTTTTTCAAAAATGATTTTATACATAGAGAAAACCCGTAGGTAAACATTTCATATTTCTTGGGATTTATCTTGTCACCAGATTTACATATTTGTCATGCAATGGAAACCACATGTCAAAGCTGGTCATTTTCAGTGCTATAATGATTAAGGTACACACCAAAGTTGAATAACGTGTCTTACAGTCAGTATGCCTACCCAGGTACATTATTATGTATGGCTATAATAGTTCATGAGTCGGGACGCCCGGACACGGTACCAATAACCCCAATTGTTTCAGTTATCAAATAAAACGGATTAAACCGAGTTTTTACATTTATGAGCTATCTTAGGCGGCTCATTTATGTTATACTCGCTCCAAGTGGCATATTCGCCATACCCCAAGTTTAAAAAAAAATAAGTTAAGAGTACTTACCCTTTTGCTAGCTTCCAATTGATAACGGTTTTAATATAGTAAAAGCCGTAAATTCAAAGTATTAAAACTCAAGTCCGAATATCTGGGGGCTTCTATAGTCTAGAGTGAACAGATTCAATTATCTGTTAAAATGTATACGGGTCATAGGTTAGTTCCTTAGACACGACCCGTTACATAAGAATAAGATCGGTTCGCTAGATTAAGCGTAGACCGGTTAGAATGTGGTTTATACCTATCCGAGTGTAATGACTCATTGGATAAAGGTTTATTAGACCAACATTATGATTTTGAAAGGTTTTGACCCATTACGCCTAGTTTATGTGAACTAGGTTCGCATAACTAGTTATGCGCGTAAAGATGGGTTCAGAAGGTCGGATGAGCTTATGACAAGTCTAAGTATTAAAAATATATCTTCAGTGGATTTACATTCTATTCCAAAGTCAGATTATAGTTTGGTTTAGATTAAAACCATTTTATTAGCTATTTTGACTACATACGGGCATTGTGGTCATTTTCAATAATATTCTCAAGACTTGTCATTTAACTCATCAAACGAAATGACCATGTGGTATAACTTCAGAGAGTTATACTCAACAATGATATGGTCTTAAAACAAGTTTAAAGCAGATCCTAACGTTGACCAAACGGGTCAGAATCAAAAGTTAAAGCAAATGTCAAACAGCTTGACTTTTGACATAGAATGAGGTTCTAAACTGAATTGGACAAGTTAAGCATGATAATATCAGTTTATATCAGTTATAAACTTATATATGTGTCAAAAAAATTGAGTTATAAGTTATAAAAACTATTTACATCATTTAAGAAGTTTATTCAAAAGTTCGACTTTTACGTAACATGCACAACTTATCAATTCAACTAGTAAACGTGATTATCCGAGGTTATGATCACATAGGAATCATACCATCATTATTAGGATCATTTAGGAAAGTTCGGATTGAACTTCACCTTGACCAAACTGGTCAGAAGCTATAGGAAAAAAGAAAGTTAACTGTTTGAATTTAAGTTCAAAATAACTAATAAAAATGAAATAGAACAAGTAGAAACACTTACTTGGAAGTGTTAGAGCAGAATTCCACTAAAGAGGGAGTCCTCTTGTCTGGAGGAGAGCCCCAAGAGAGTTTAGAGTGAAAGAGAGTGAAAGGTGTGAGCTTGAATGAAGAATTCATGGCTATTTATACACCAAATCATGCCAAGTGTCCCACCAGGTGTTTAGGCATTGATTAGTGCCAGGACAAGTGTTGAATGGAGGTGAGAAGTGGCACAAAACAAGCAAGGTGGCAAGCTTGGCAGCCAAGGCAGCTATCTGACAAGACGCTGTCACTGGCCCTCCCTTACGGACCGTAAGGACCTTAGGCACACACCAGAATTCAAACCCCCTTGTGGACCGTATGGGTTAAGCCTTGCGGTCCGTAAGGGACCTCCCAAAATTTAAATTTGATATTTTTACAACTTTAGTCCTTGGACTTTGATTCTTTTGCCATTTGGCACTTTTAGTCCCTCTCCTTCCTCGTAGTTGGGATTAGTCGGAGATCCGGGACACGTTTTAGTTAACGCACAATAATGGTGCCTCTCCTTCCCAAATTCGGGATCAGTCGAAGATTCGGGACACGTTTCAGTGAACGTAAAGTGTATTTCCTTCCTCCTTCCACATAGTCGGAATTAGTTGGAGGTTTCTCCCTCTACATAGTCGGGATTAGTTGGAGAATTGGACGCGTGTTGTCATGTAATTGGATGAAATTATTGGGGTGTTACATCCTCACCCCCTTAAAGGAAATCTCATCCTCGAGATTTATTCAAACAGATACGGGTCTTTCCGTCTCATTTCGGATTCAACCTCCCAAGTGTATTTTGGGCCACAACGGGAATCCCATTTCACTTTAACGAGGGAAACCTTTTTCTTACGGAGCTTTTTGACTTCACGGTCCTCAATGGACAAAGGTTTTTCAATAAACCTTAAGCTCTCGTCAAATTGAACGTCATGATGAGACATGACAAGTGCTTCGTCAGCTAAGCACTTTTTCAGATTAGAGATATGGAATACATCATGTATTCCACTCAGCTCTCCTGGTAGTTTAAGTCTGTAAGCTACAGAACCGACACATTATGTTATCTCGAATGATCCAAGATATCTAGGGCTCAACTTACCCTTCTTTCCAAATCTCATTACGCCTTTCCAAGGCGAGACCTTGAGCATTACTCTGTCTCCGATTTGGAATTTGAGAGGCTTTCGGTTTTTATCAGCATAGCTCTTCTGCCTATCTCAGGCAGCCTTGAGTCTATCTCTGATTTGCACAATTTTATAAGTTTTTTCAAGGATAATCTCAGGTCCAGAGAGTTGGCTTTCACCAACTTCAGCCCAACAGACGGGCGTTCTACACTTTCTCCCGTATAAAGCCTAAAAAGGTGCGGCTTTTATACTAGTATGATAGCTGCTATTATAGGAGAATTCGATCATAAGTAGATGTTCATCCCAGCTAGCGCCTAAGTCAATAGTGCATGCGTGTAGCATATCTTCCAAAGTTTGGATCGTACGCTCACTTTGCCCATCAGTTTAGGAATGATAACCGTACTAAACTTCAAGCACGTACCAAGTGCTTGCTAGAAACTTTTCCAGAAATGCGAAGTGTATCTAGTATGTCTATCTGATACTATGGACAACGGTACCCCATGAAGAGACACGATGTAGTCAACATACAACTTAGCTAGCTCGTTGGAACTGTAAGTTTCCTTAATTGGCAAGAAGTGCGCCGACTTAGTCAGTCTGTGGACTATAACCCATATCATGTCATTGCTACGACTGGTTTTAGGTAACTTGGTAATCAGATCCATTGTTACCATTTCCCAATTACATGTGGGAATCTCCAGTTGTTGTAGCAGACCAGATGGTCTCTAATGTTTGGCCTTAACTTCCGAACATGTTAAATATTTTGCTACATGGGTGGCAATGGACTTTTCATGCCCATCCACCAATAGTTCTTTTTTAGGTCTTGGTACATCTTGTCTCCACCGGGATGTACTGAATATTTCAAGTTATGTAATTCCACAAGAATCAACTCTCTAAGTCCTCCATAGATGGGAACCCAAATTCTATCATTCAGTCTTAGGATTCCATCCTTTCCAAGTGTCAACTATTCTACAGTTCCACTTAATCTTTCAGTCTGAGCATTTGCCTCTAGCAGGGCTTGCTTCTGAGCCTCTAATAACTTTTCAGTCAAGCTAGTACGTAGCTCAATTCATTTGGCATTAACCCTAATTGGTTTAACCCTTTCTTTGTGACTTAGAGCATCTACGACGACATTTTCCTTACCGGGATGGTAAAGAATCTCACATTCATAACCGTTTAAAGTTTCCATCCATCGGCATTGTCGCATCTTAAGATCTTTTTGATTAAAAAGATGTTGAAGACTTTTATATTCCGTGTATATAATACACTTTGTACAATACAAGTAATGTCTCCACATCTTTAATGCAAACACAACCGCACCAAGTTCTAAATCATGGGTGGTGTAATTCTTTTAATGTACTTTAAGTTGTCGTGATGCATAGGCAATTACTTTGCCTCTCTGCATAAGCAAGCTACCCATTCCTGTGTTTGAAGCATCACAGTACACGACAAAGTCTTCAATCCCCTCAGGTAGGGTTAAGACAGGAGCATTGCTCAGTTTCTACTTCAGAATCTCATAGGATTCCTTCTGCTTAAGACCCCAGTCAAATTTTACATTCTTACGGGTCAACGCAGTCAAAGGAGTGGAAATTCGAGAGAAGTTCTCAATGAACCTTCTATAATAGCCTGCCAATCCTAAGAAATTGCGGATTTCTAAAGGGGTTTTGGGTGCTTCCCAATAAGATAGCTTCAATCTTGGCAGGATCGACTTGGATACCATGCTCACTAATCATGTGTCCTAAGAATTGGACTTCGTGGAGCCAAAACTCGTATTTGGAGAACTTAGCATAGAGCTTCTCCTGTTGCAACAGACCGAGTATACATCAAAGATGTTTCTCATGATCATCCTTGCTACGTGAGTAGATAAGTATGTCATCTATGAAGACAATGACAAACTTATCTAAGTACGACTTGCAGACTCTATTCATGAGATCCATGAATGCTGCAGGTGCATTCGTGAGCCCAAAAGGCATCACGAGGAACTTGTAGTAGTCCTATCTAGTTCGGAACACAGACTTCAGAACATCTTCACTTCGGACTTTCAATTGGTGATAACCAGGTCTCAAATCAATTTTTGAGAAGTAACTGGCTCTTTGCAACCGATCAAACAGATCATCGATCCTTGGCAAAGGATATCGATTTTTGATTGTGATCTTGTTTAGTTCATGGTAATCGATGCACATTCGCATCGAACCATCCTTCTTCTTAACAAATAGAATAGGAGCTCCCCAGGGCGAGGAACTCGGCTGTATAAAGCCTTTCTCCAAGAGCTCTTCAAGTTGTGCCTTTAGCTCTTTCATCTCAGTGGGTGCCAGACGGTACGGTGCTCTGGCTATAGGAGCAGATCCAGACATGATGCCGATTCTAAACTCAACTTGTCTATCCGGGGATAGACTAGGTAAATCTTTAGGAAAACATCAGGGTACTCCGAGATGATTGGAATGTCTTCAATCTCCGACTTTGATTCATCAATAGTCATATGTGCCATGTAAATTACACATCCTCTCTTCAAATACCTGGACGCCTTGAGCAAAGACGCTCCCTCAGGCAATCCATAGTGTTGATCTCTACGAATAATGAGTATATCTCCAGATGGGGATTTAATCTCGATAAGTTTCTTATCGTAGGCAATGCGGGCTTGGTTATGGGCTAAATAATCCATGCCTAAAAGGATATCGAATCCCGCGAGATTCATAGGTAAGAGGTTAACAGGGATAGATTGGTTCTTGATAGATATAACGCATCCATCAAGAATCCTGGAAGCTACTTCTATACTACCATCAGCCATTTCGACCTCATAAGTAACATCTAAGTTTCTTAAAGGCAAGTTTAGAAATTTGCTAAATTTATGGTCAACGAAGCTCTTATCAGCTCCGGGATCAAATAAGACTCTAGCAAATATATCATTTACGAGGAACGTACCCGTAATGACGTTTGCATCATTCACTGCTTCCTTTGTAGTCAACTAAAGGCTCTAGCATTGCCCTTCTTAGCTTCAGTGGCCTTGTTCTTGGCATTAGTTGCCCACTTCGGGTAGTGGGTCTTGATATGCACTTTCTCGCCACACCCATAGCAGGTGGCGTTTTTCAGATCTTTACACTCATGGGATTTGTGGTCCATCTACTTACAGATGCCACAACCTTTGGGTTGAATAATGGTTTCCATCTCATCAAGCCATTTTAAAGCATCAATGGCTCCTTTTTCACCCGTAAAGTCACGGGGTTTACATGAGTTGAAGTATTTATAGGTGCACCCATCCTTAGAGCCGCGGTGCTTAGTTTTAACAACATTCTTGATACTTTGCTCACTCTTAGTTGAGGAGTAGTGAGTCTTTTCAGTTTTGGAGTGGGGTTTAGATACATATTTTTCCTTTGGTACCGATGACTCTGGCCTTTTAAATGTAGCAATGAATTCGGCCATAGCTTTACCGACTTCATCGGCAATCAAGGATCGGAGATTATTTTCTTCGTCTAAACGGTCTCGGTGATCGCAGTTGTCACTACCGTTTTTCTTACTTATATTGCCAATATTCTGGCTTGCCATTCGTTCAGTCGGGAGCTATATCACCATCAGTAAGAATTTGGAATATTAGTAGCAGATTAATTAAATAATAGAAAAGAGGCTTAAAATTGGATTTCATTAAACCAAGAGATTACAGTACATTGTCCTATAAGGACTTTTGGAATTTAAATACAACATTGTCCATAAGTGGACCTTTGGAAAACAAAACAAAACATAGTAAAGAAAAGAGTCTCCAGTTGTCCCCTTTATCGTACTAATCCTCTTCTTGCTTCACCCTGCTTGATGTTGGAGGGTTTAGTGATTCGCTAAAGTGAGGATTTATCATAGAGGAGGAACTAGTGGGTTCCAATGATGGTGAATAGTATGGGTCACGAATTGGGAACTGGCTAGTGTATGTAAGGTTTGGAACTTTGAAGTTAGGAGGCAGAAAATATGGATCGTCAATCTCCACCGGTATTGGTTTTGATGTCTGGTTTGAAGGTTTGTCAGTTTGGGGTTTTGTTGGGGAAATAATGTGTTGGCCTTAGAGGGAGGGTGAAAAGCTCATCCTTATGCCTGTCCGTAGTGACATCCTCAGTTTAGTACAAAGCTTCCGTTGCCGTGGCTTCGGATGGAAATTTTATCCGAACGGAAATAATATAGGATCCATATCTGCGGGTTCCTTGCTAAGAGGCATTCTACTGAAAATTCATAAAAATCGATCACTATATATATAATGAGAGGAGTAGTCCTAGGTTGAGGTCTAGAACTTAGAATAGTCTTATGGAATCTGCTTTTGTAATATTTGAGTTTAGACACAAAAGGCCAGTGTCTAATTCACTCAAATTGTAGCTCTGATACCAACTTGTCACACCCTGATTTCCGGTGGGCCCGGATGGGTCGTGATAATTGGATAAGAGTATCACAATTTAATAATATGCAGCAGAAGTATTTAGAGTAAAAATATTCATAACACTAAAAGTATTTAGAGTAAAAATATTCATAACACTAAAGCAAAAAGGGATCGAGTATACTCACAGCGATGGATGGATTGAAGGGAGCGCTAGGGAGTAGGGCTATCCTGATTAGAACGATAGCATAACGATAAGCGACGCGTAAAACGATGCAAAGTGTAAGTGGCTCGGACAGCAGTCCGGTCGGACGGCTGTTCGTGCGGATGACAATCCGTTTGGATGGTTATCCGGTCGGACGGTAGTCCGGTCGGATGACTATTCGAGTGGGTTGTTTCTTCCTATGAGATGGACGTGTTTGTGTATGATGGCTTGTCTTTTGAAGTTTTCGTTGTAGCATTTTGAAAACATTAAAGTATCTCTACCTTTCAGGTCGGTCGGTCGGACGGTAGTCCGGTCGGACGGCGACTCGAGTGGCGAGGTTACTTAGTGAGAACAAGTTCACAGCAGGGTGGTCACTCGGTCGGACGGTTGTTCGACCGGGTGGCATCCTTAGTGCATTGAACATGTTGAAAATTGTTTAAACGTTAAAGTCCAAATGTTTCATGATTCAGATGGCTGTCCGTTCGGATGGTAGTCCGGTCGGACAACAACTCGTTCAACAACCAGACTTCAATAGTTGAAAAAAAAATAGTTAAGTGTGGGACCCAAGGTGCAAGTCGTTCGGGCAGCCGATCGCTCGGATGGCTGTCCGTTCGGACAGTAATCCGATCGGACGGCGCTCCATCCTGGTTGTTCCGTTCGTCTTACACTTGGCTGTTTTGATTGTTTGTCGTGCTATCGAGAGGCGTTGATATCGTGCTAACCAACAGAGTCCCATCCTAAGCTCTAGTGACCCGACTGAACAGGAACCACCCAAGTTCGGCAGCTCACCGGTTTAGGACGATAGTTCTTTGTTAACCCGAAATCGATAATCTCATGGATAGAATACGGATCTTGAACCTACACAACCACAAGATTGAGTAGTGAGTCGGCACAAGCTCCGATTCTACCGGTTTTGAATGCATTGAGTGTAAAAGAGTTGAAAGAAAGTTGGAAAACCTTCTCTCACTCCTTTTCACTGTGAATATGTTTAGATCTTATGGAAGATCTTCGTTTGTTTATGTGAAAATCGATTAGATCTAAGTTGTTCTTGGTGTATTGAGGCCAAAACATGAAGTTCTTCAAGAACACATGATGACGTCATCCTAGAACACCTTGAATCTTGATGATTTCATGGTTAGAAATTAAGATTTAAAAGATAGAAAGCTGTAGGAGTGCGTGTAGATTAAGGAAGTACAAGATTTAGGACGAAATCTTACCGGGATTGCGAGAAATCAGAGAAAAAGCGAGGAAAACGAGCTGGTCGGACGTCACTTGCCAAAAGTGGAAAGAATGAAAGTGACAAGGGGTATTTATAGGATACCCAAAGTGGAAAGGGGCGGGTCGGTCGGATGGCATCTCGCCCGGATGACAATCCGGTCGGATGTCACCTCGTTCGGATGGCAACCCGGTCGGATGGCAACCCGGTCGGATGGCACTTGGTTCGAGTGTTCGGTGCGACGATTTTTGCTGTTTCGATTGCGATTGCGAGCGATTCGAGGCGATAGAGTTTCCTAGTCAAATTACTTTTAATCCCAACCACTCATATCTTGCACTATCCTTTCTCCACTAATTATCATACCATTTGGATTGCGATTGAGTTTGATTGCGATTCGATTGATTACCACAATATAACATAACTAAACATGCACAAGTAACACATAAGGCACACACACACACGTATATCAATAACCAAAATGCGTAGTTCGAGTTACGAATGCGATTGCGATAGCGATAAAGCGATTAATCATGCGATAAATAGCGATTACCAAGCGATTATTAATAGATACTCCACATAATACAACTAAAGCGAAAATAAAATAGACTAACTACAAGTCAAAGAAGTCAAAACAGGAATTGAGCATGGAGAGGCAGATCGCAATTAACAATCTTGTCTTCCTTTGACTTCAATCTTGACTTTGACTTCGGAAACACGGGGTGTTACAGCCTCCCCCAGTTGAGGGAATTTCCTCCCGAAATTAAGCCAAAGCCGTAACAAACAACTGTGGGTACTTCGCCTTCATGTCACTTTCGAGTTCCCAAGTGAACTCTGTGCCTCGTTTGCCTTCCCACCGGACTTTCACAATAGGAATGTGCGAGCGTCTGAGCTGCTTGGTTTGGCGATCCATGATTTCAACAGGCTTCTCCACGAAGTGTAGTGTTTCGTTTACTTGGAGGTCATCGAGAGGCACAATTAAATCATGCTCAGCCAGGCACTTTCGGAGGTTTGACACACGGAAAGTCGGGTGGACGTTACTAAGTTCCTCCGGTAGTTCGAGTCTGTAGGAAACTTTTCCGATCCTTTCCAGAATCTTAAAAGGTCCAACATATCGAGGCGCTAGTTTCCCTTTCTTGCCAAATCTGACCACACCCTTCCAAGGTGATACCTTTAGGAGTACGTAGTCGCCAACGTCAAATTCAAGGGGCTTGCGTTGTCTATCGGTGTAACTTTTCTGTCGACTTTGTGCTTTCAACAAGTTGTCTTGAATTTGGAGGACTTTGTCAGTTGTTTCTTGCAATAGCTCAGGACCGGTTAATTGCGAGTGACCGATCTCGTGCCACACAATAGGCGATCGACATTTTCTTCCGTATAAAGCCTCGAGTGGTGCCATTTGAATGTTGGAATGATAACTGTTGTTGTATGAAAATTCAGCTAATGGCAGGTATGTATCCCAATTACCACCGAAATCTATGACACACGAACGGAGCATGTCTTCAAGAGTACGAATCGTTCTTTCAGTCTGACCATCAGTTTGAGGGTGGAATGCGGTACTTAGATTAAGCGATGTACCGAGAGCCGTTTGAAACATTTCCCACAGTCGCGAGGTAAACCGAACATCACGGTCAGAGATGATGTCGCGATGCGTCCCATGATTGCAAATGATCTCCTTGGTGTAGATTCGGGCTAATCGTTCTACCTTGTAGTTTTCCCGTATTGGCAAAAAGTGAGCTGATTTGGTCAAACGGTCAACAACAACCCAGATGCTGTCGTGACCTGATGACGTGTGCGGAAGCTTTGTTATGAAGTCCATAGCTATGCTCTCCCACTTCCACATAGGGATCGGCAGTTGTTCGAGTAAGCCAGAGAGTCTTTGGTGTTCAGCCTTGACCCTTGCACAAGTCAGGCATTTTCCAACGTAGAGAGCAATATCCCTTTTCATGCCCGGCCACCAGTACTTGTAGCGAAGATCCTGGTACATCTTGTCGGCACCGGGATGAATAGAATACCGGGATTTGTGGGCTTCGTCCATCAAAATCTTTCACAGTTCGGTCCGTTTAGGGATCCAAATTCGGTCCAGATAATGGAATATCCCATTAGGTTTATTCACAAGTTGAGCTCCATCGTGATAGATTCGTTCCTTCTTCAGAGTGCGTTCATTAAAACATGCATGCTGGGCTTCGCGGATGAGGGTTTCGAGGTCGTATTGGGCTTGGACGTTACGAATGCTAAGCAGATAGCTCCGTCTGCTGAGAGCGCCAACAACGACATTTGCTTTGCCTGGGTGATAACGAATCTCACAGTCATAATCGTTGAGAAGTTCTACCAATCGGCGTTGACGCATATTAAGTTCTTTCTGATTAAAGATATGTTGTCGGCTCCTATGATCGGTGAAGTTCGTACACTTTGTACCATACAGGTAGTGTCGCCAAATCTTTAACGCAAAAACAACCGCGCCTAGCTCGAGATCATGGGTTGTATAGTTCTTTTCGTGGATTTTGAGCTGTCGAGATGCGTAAGCTATAATCTTGTCCCGCTGCATGAGACACAACCAAGACCAAGGTTGGAAGCATCACAATAGACAATGAAATCGTCGTTTCCGTCGGGCAATGTGAGAACAGGAGCATTGCAAAGCATGTGCTTGAGTGTTTGGAAAGCAGACTCTTGTTCGGTTCCCTAAACAAAAGGCTTGTCTTTATGCATGAGAGCGGTAAGGGGCACATCGATCTTTGAGAATCCTTCGATAAATCGTCGATAATAGCCCGCTAGTCCGAGAAAAGAACGGACTTCAGACGGGTTCTTAGGTGTAATCCAACTCTTAACGGCTTCAATCTTCGCGGGATCGACGTGAATACCTTCACTATTTACGATGTGACCCAGAAACTGAACCTCCTCCAACCAAAATTCGCACTTGGAGAACTTAGCATAGAGTTGATTCCCCTGGAGTAGCTCGAGAACCAAACGTAGATGTCGCGCGTGTTCGGTCTTCGATTTGGAATAGATCAAGACATCGTCGATGAACACGATGACGAAACGGTCGAGATAAGGTTTACACACGCGATTCATCAGATCCATGAAAACCGCGGGTGCGTTGGTTAAACCGAAGGGCATAACAACGAATTCGTAATGGCCATAATGAGTGCGAAACGCGGTTTTGGGTATATCCTCCTCTTGAATGCGTAGTTGGTGATAGCCTGAGCGTAGATCGATCTTCGAGAAACACGTAGCACCTTGTAGTTGATCAAACAGATCATCAATGCGAGGCAAGGGATAGCGGATCTTGATAGTTAACTTATTCAATTCCCGATAGTCGATGCACATCCTGAACGATCCATCCTTCTTTTTGACGAAAAGGACTGGCGCGCGCCAAGGAGAGGTGCTCGGGCGAATGAAGCCTTTCTCAAGTAATTCATGGAGTTGGTTTGAGAGTTCACGCATTTCGGTCGGTGCGAGTCGGTAAGGAGCTTTGGCAATAGGGTTGGCTCCAGGAATGAGTTCGATACGAAAGTCGATATCACGACTTGGTTGAATACCGGGAAGATACTCTGGAAAAACATTAGGAAATTCTCGAACCACTGGGACATCGTTTACACCTGGTCTTCCTTTCTTTTCCTTCTCCGCTACTACAATGTTAGCCAAGAAAGCTCTGTATTCCTTGCGGAGATACTTGCTAGCTTGGACACACGACATGAGCTTGAGACCTTTCGAAGCAGTTTCACCGTAGACACATAATAAATCACCATTCGTGAGCGAGAATCGAATCATCTTATCGAAACACACAACTTCGGCATGGTTTTCACGAAGAAAGTCCATGCCTACTATGACGTCAAAACTTCCGAGTTGCATTGGAATAAGGTTGATTGGGAAGATGTGATTGTTGAGCTCGAGAGTACAATCACGAAGAACAGAATTAACGGCGACAGTTCTTCCAGTAGCGACTTCAACATCGAATGTCGAGGGGAGATGGGAGCGCTTACGACTAAGGTGTTTCTCAAATTCGAACGACACAAAGCAATTATCGGCTCCAGTATCAAACAAACACGAAGCATAAATACCATTCACAAGGAACGTACCATTGACCACGTTGTTGTCAGCCTGGGCTTGGCGCACGTTGATGTTGAAAGTTCTGGCGCGTGCGGCTTGTTGCTGTTGCTGAGGCTGCTGCTGCTGGTGTTGCTGCTGCTGCTGCTAGGGATCTTGTTTCACCACCCTGTAAGGGCACATGTTCGCAAAGTGGTTGGGATCACCACATGCGAAGCAGACTCTGGCGTTGATCGCGGGTGCCGGAGCCGCTTGTTGGCCTTGCGGGGCTGGGAGCAGAGCTTGATGAGCAGTGGCTTGAGCTGGGGCTTGGCGGGGACCAGTACGACAGTTGACAGTGAAGTGGCCGTACAGGTTGCAGTGAGCGCAGAAATGACAGGCAAGACCCACCGGGTGATGATAAGAACATGTCGGGCAAGCTGGGTGGGGGCCTGTGTATGCACGCTTTGCTGGCGGTGGATAAGAAACTGGTGCTGGATGGTGGTGGGGCTGATGCTGAGCAGGTACGGCTTGGAGTGGAGCAGTAGTGGTAGTGACAGCACAGTTCTTGTTCCTGGAGCTGCTGTTGTTGTTCTTCTTTTTGCGGCATGAGGACTTTGACGATTGAGCGGCGGCAGTTTCAGCGGTTGGTGCGGCGGTGACTTGGTGCAGGCTCTTTGAAGCTTTATCCCAAAAACCAGCTTTTACCCGCTTGTCGTTGATTTCAGCGGCAAGCAAGTAAATTTCTTCAATTGTTGCTGTCTTTGCGGCATGAACAAAATCCGTAACACAGTCGGGTAGAGCTCTGATGTACTTCTTGATAGCCATGTCTGGCGTCTTCACTTGGTCGGGACAGATGATGCTGAGCTGCTTAAAGCGAGCAGTCAGGGCAGCGTTGTCTCCATCCTTCTGCTTTATGTTCCAAAACTCGTCCTCCAGCTTTTGGCATTCATGGGGAGGGCAGAATTCGTCCATCATGATGGCTTTTAGCTCTTCCCAAGTCAGCTCATAAGTTGCATCATTCCCGCGTTTGTTTCTCTCGGCCGTCCACCAGTCTATGGCGCGGGACTGGAAGACGCCGGTAGCGTTTAGGGTACGGAGATTTTCAGGACAGCCGCTTTGGCGCAGAGTGACTTCAATGGAATCGAACCATTGAAACATAGCCGTTGTGCCATCTTCTCCAGTGAATTCATTCGGACCGCATGCCTTGAATTGCTTAAAGCTGAAAGCAGTAACAGTTTTAGGAGCTTCGGTTCTAGACTCCTCGGACGATTTGCTAACGTTCTCGTAAATCTCACTCACGATCTGAGGCACAACCTTGGCCACTTGTTTCGCGAGGATGGCAGCAAGGCGTTTGTCCCTCTGTTCTTGACGAGAGAGTCGTGGGTGACGGGATCCAGATGAAGGTCCAGTTGACATTGTCTGCAATAGACATCGTCTTAGGTCTCAGACACGTCATAATCGAATCTCACCTCACACGTCTACTACTTCTAGGCTCAGGAACACAGCGAAACATGTATCACATAAACACGTAGGCACATAATCACAGATTCACATAAACACAGAAGCACATAATCACATAAGCACGTAGAGCACGTAGAGCACAGAAGCACGTAAGCATGTAATCACAAGAGGCAGTTAGAATACAGAAACCTATCATTCAAAGCCCGTGCGCGTTCGAGAATAGCGATCGCGAGTTAACTTGTCGAGTAGTATAGTATAAGCGTATCATAGCATAATTTCGTCCATATTTAGCGATTTGTCAGTGTTTTGGGATAGCAACGCAGTGCGAGTCGTGCGTGTCGATCGAAGCGAAAGCAAAATCGAATAAGTCTTCAAAATTAAATACACAAACAAATAAACACACATATAAACACATAAAATCAACGAATCATCAGAGTCAGCAGTTGCGGGCTCAGAATCGAAAACACATAAAAATCGAGGAATAGATCGTTTGCGGCTATTAGACTTCGACTAACCAAAGTGGTTCAACTATTCACAAGGACTTGTTGTGCACACTTGACCTTCAGGACAGTGCCTTTGCCTCGATTCTTGGGCGTTGGGCACGCATCCCATTAGTCATATCGTGACTTCAGGTCATTGGAGTCCGTCGAGACTTTGGTGAGAGTTTTTATAAAACAAAATAAAGATCGGAACAAATCATCAATGTTAGGGTTTCACCCCTGGCTTAACAACTTCATCCCTGTTTTGATAAAATAAAAGAGGATTATGCGTCAAAGTATGGATTTCAATCCTATTTCAACGCAATTTCCCGCGTTTGTAGATAAAATATGAGTTGAACAAGAAATTTAATCGAGAGTTTGCGGTTTTCACACCTAATCTCGACTTAATCGTTCATTCATGATTTGAAATTTCGAGTGCAGTAATAGTGCAGCATAGGCGAGAATAGCGAGAAATAGTAGTAAGCTCATACATAATCCCTACTGGATATGTACGAGTCATTCTGTTGGTTCCTAACTATAGACTAGATCTCTAAGACATCGACCCGAACTAGGTCGAGTCTTGCCTAATTCCCTATAGTTATGGCTCTGATACCAATCTGTCACACCCCAACCGATGGCGGAAACATCGAGGTATGGCACTGAGCGAAACAGATTGTTCAGAAGTTTCCATAACAATTATCATTACCAATTAATTTAAAGTAACATGTCCCATACCATGTCTTAAAAGATAAACAAATTATTACATACAAAATCTAGGTAAATAGCTTTGTTTCGACAACTCAGATTTCATTTGTACAGACAACTATTTGTTGGCCTCTAAGACCTTATTCTAGCCTCGATTTCCTAGCAGATAAGCATCCTAAGCACCTGTCACATACGTTAAAAATAAAAGTCAATACACATAGTGTAAAGTTGAGCATACAAGTTTGATAATAGCATATAGAGTTCGAAAGCGTTACGCATAACCAGCACGCACACAGAGTGAAATGAGGCATGTTAGTTATCGACATGAACCTATCGATACCAATGACTGCGGGTTGACTGCCCAAGGCAGTTCGTAATACATGATCACCACTGTAATCCATGCAAATAATTGTCCTTAACAACCCCCGAGTGAACGGGTGCTGAGTCCAAACTAATAGTACTATCGTTGCTAAGGCAGGTAGACAACATTCCATGTGTAAACATAACAAACAAGCATTCATTAAGTCACGTATAACATGCGGTAACGGTTAGCGTTTAAAGTATTGCGTAGTGTGTTCGATTGTGATTTAGTATAAGTAACGTATGTAACACCCAAAAGTGCGTAAAGCAAAAAGGGATCGAGTATACTCACAGCGATGGATGGATTGAAGGGAGCGCTGGGGAGTAGGGCTAGCCTGATTAGAACGATAGCATAATGATAAGCGACGCGTAAAACAATGCAGAGTGTAAGTGGCTCGGAAAGCAGTCCGGTAAGATGGTAGTTCGGTCGGACGGCTGTTCGTATGGATGACAATCCGTTCGGATGGTTATCCGGTCGGTCGGTAGTCCGGTCGGATGACTATTCGAATGGATTGTTTCTTCCTATGAGATGGATGTGTTTGTGTATGATGGCTTGTCTTTTGATGTTTTCGTTGTAGCATTTTGAAAACATTGAAGTATCTCTACCTTTCAGGTCGGTTGGTCGGACGGTAGTCCTATCGGACGGCGACTCGAGTGGCGAGGTTACTTAGTGAGAATAAGTTCACAGCAGGGTGGTCACTCGGTCGGACGGTTGTTCGACCGGGTGGCATCCTTAGTGCATTGAACATGTTGAAAATTGTTTAAACGTTAAAGTCCAAATGTTTCATGATTCAGATGGCTGTCCATTCGGATGGTAGTCCGATCTGACAACAACTCGTTCAAAAACCAGACTTCAATCGTTGAAAAAAAAAAATAGTTAAGTGTGGGACCCAAGGTGCAAGTCGTTCGGGCAGCCGGTCGCTCGGATGGCTGTCCGTTCGGACAGTAATCCGATCGGACGGCGCTCCGTCCTGGTTGTTCTGTTCGTCTTACACTTGGCTGTTTTGATTGTTTGTCGTGCTATCGAGAGGCGTTGATATCGTGCTAACCAACAGAGTCCCATCCTAAGCTCTAGTGACCCGACTGAACAGGAACCAACCAAGTTCGGTCAGTTCACCGGTTTAGGACGATAGTTCTTGGTTAACCCGAAATCGATAATCTCGTGGATAGAATACGGATCTTGAACCTACACAACCACAAGATTGAGTAGTGAGTCGGCACAAGCTCCGATTCTACCGGTTTTGAATGCATTGAGTGTAAAAGAGTTGAAAGAAAGTTGGAAAACCATCTCTTACTCCTTTTCACTGTGAATATGTTTAGATCTTATGGAAGATCATCGTTTGTTTATGTGGAAATCGATTAGATCTAAGTTGTTCTTGGTGGATTGAGGCCGAAACATGAAGTTCTTCAAGAACACATGATGACGTCATCCTAGAACACCTTGAATCTTGATGATTTCACGGTTAGAAATTAAAATTTAAAAGATAGAAAGGTGTAGGAGTGCGTGTAGATTAAGGAAGTACAAGATTTAGGACGAAATCTTACCGGGATTGCGAGAAATCAGAGAAAAAGCAAGGAAAACGAGCTGGTCGGACGTCACTTGCCAAAAGTGGAAAGAATGAAAGTGACAAGGGGTATTTATAGGATACCCAAAGTGGAAAGGGGCGGGTCGGTCGGATGGCATCTCGCCCGGATGACAATCCGGTCGGATGTCACCTCGTTCGGATGGCAACCCGGTCGGATGGCAATCCGGCCGGATGGCACTTGGTTCGAGTGTTCGGTGCGACGATTTTTGCTGTTTCGATTGCGATTGCGAGCGATTCGAGGCGATAGAGTTTCCTAGTCAAATTACTTTTAATCCCAACTACTCATATCTTGCACTATCCCTTCTCCACTAATTATCATACCATTTCGATTGCGATTGAGTTCGATTGCGATTCGATTGATTACGACAATATAACATAACTAAATATGCACAAGTAACACATAAGGCACACACACACGTATATCAATAACCAAAATGCGTAGTTCGAGTTGCGAATGCGATTGCGATAGCGATAAAGCGATTAATCATGCGATAAATAGCGATTACCAAGCGATTATTAATAGATACTCCACATAATACAACTAAAGCGAAAATAAAATAGACTAACTACAAGACAAAGAAGTCAAAACAGGAATTGAGCAAGGAGAGACATATCATAATTAGCAATCTTGTCTTCCTTTGACTTCAATCTTGACTTTGACTTTGACTTCGGAAACACGGGGTGTTACAATAGACACCAAAGTTGAATAACGTGTCTTAGTATGCCTACCCCGACACGTTATTCTGTATGGTCATAATAGTTCATGAGTCGGGATGCCCAGACATGGTACCAATAACACCCAATTGTTTCAGTTATCAAATAAAACAGATTAAACCGAGTTCTTACATTTATGAACTATCTTAGGCAGCTCATTTATGTAATATCGCTCCAAGTGGCGTATTCGCCATACCCCAAGTTCTAAAACAAAATAAGTTAAAAGTATTTACCTTTTTGCTAGCTTCCAACCGATAACGGTTTTAATGTAGTAAAAGCCGTAAAGTCAAAGTATTAAAACTCAAGTTCGAATATCTGGGGGGTTCTATAGTTTTGGAGTTAACGAATTCAATTATTTGTTAAAATGTATACCGGTCATAGGTTAGTTCCTTAGACACGACCCGTTATTTAAGAACAAGATCGGTTCGCTAGATTAAGCGTAGACCGGTTAGAACGTGGTTTATACCTATCCGAGTGTAAGGACTTATTGGATAAAGGTTTATTAGACCAACATTCTGATTTTGAAAGGTTTTGACCCGTTACGCCTAGTTTATGCGAACTAGGTTCGCATAACTAGTTATGCGCATAAAGATGGGTTCGGAAGGTCGGATGAGCATACGACAAGTCTAAGTATTAAAAATATATATTTAGTTGATTTACATTTTTTCCAAAGTTAGATTATAGTTTAGTTTAGATTAAAACCATTTTATTTGCTAATTTGACTACATAAGGGTATTGTGGTCATTTTCAATAATATTCTCAAGACATGTCATTTAACTCATCAAATGAAATGACCATGTGGTATAACTTCAGAGAGTTATACTCATCAATGATATGGTCTTAAAACAAGTTTAAAACAGATCCTAACGTTGACCAAACATGTCAGAATCAAAAGTCAAAGCAAAAGTCAAACTGATTGACTTTTGACATAGAATGAGGGTCTAAACTGAATTGGACAAGTTAAGCATGCTAATATCAGTTTATATAAGTTACAAAACTTATATATGTGTCAAAACAATTGAGTTTATCAGCAGGACGAGGTCCCTGTGGCTTTGTGAAACAAGATTGACGACACACTTGACCAGACAAGGAAGATGAAGTATTCATCTCAAAGGTGCCCCTCCAACTACTAGGAATTCTCCTTATTCCTATTTCGTTTAATCATCGTGCCTATTCGCGTGTAACGATAACAAATGATAGCGCGTGGACCACCGCAATGGTCCTTTCCATGTCAGAGGTATAGGGACAGTAGTGTCCCCTCTTTGATTGATCATCTACTTGGACGAGGGAAAGTTGGGGTGACCGTGCAAGACAATTTATTATGACGGGGGCCCACGTAATAACGACTTGTAGTGCATGGAAATCCTGATGGACTCTGCGGGTCAGGCTAATGATCACCATCCCTCCAAAAATAATCTATAGATGTTCACACCTACATCTAGTAGAACAATACCTAGACAATTGCTATAGCACTTTACAAAGTAGGAGGCCTGTCTTTGCCTACTTCGCGTCTGACACTTCTACCCGTGTACAAGTCGTTTGAGAACCAATATTTAAGCAAGTAAAGATGGATAACATTCGGAAAGATTCAGTGACGTTACACTCTCTATCACCCCTACATGAACAACCCCCATCTCTGGGAAAGTATACCCGTCTTGTGAAGCTAAAGACCAAAGAAAACTAACGTAGAAGGAAAATCACTACTACTTTCATATTATGAAACTTGTATGACCGAGGTGAAGTAACCTCGAGTTCATTTTGTTTCCCCATTACAAACAATAAGTCAAGTTGCCAAGCCTATATGAAAGCTCAGTAATTGTTTACTCGCTCATACATTGTTGATTATATATGCATGTGATATTGGGTGATTACATGTTTGCTTATGGTGCTATGTACCTCATAGACAATTATGGAATGTTGTCTAACCTACCTCATACCTTTTGACAGAAGAGAATGCCGCCCAGACGTGACACAGACAGCAGTACGTTACCAAGGACAGAAGCCGAGCTTCAAGAATGCATCTCACAGGCAATTGCACGACATGAAGCCCTCCGCTCTGAACGCAGCGGTGGCACTTCCGGAAATAACCCTCCAACTGGGTGCACCTATAAACAGTTCCTGGACTGCAAGCCATTGAATTTTGATGGCACAGGAGGTGCCATTGCATTTGTCCGTTGGTTAGAAAAGACTGACTCCATTTTGAGAATGAGTAATTGTTCGCCCCAGCAGAGTGTTACCTTTATCTCAGGGTTGTTTTTGGATGGCGCACTCTCTTAGTGGAACCTTTAGGTTCAGACCCTTGGTGAAGAAGCTGCTTATGCACTGAGCTGGGACGAGCTCAAGGAAATGATGGAGAAGAAATACTGTTCTAGGGCCGAAATCCAGAAGCTTGAGGTGGAGTTCTGGAATTTGAAAATGGACGGGCCAAAGATCGCTGAGTACGTCCAACGCTTTCATGACTTGTCTAGGGTCGTTCCCTACTTAGTCAAACCAGAATTCAAGAGGATTGAGCGATTCATTTATGGACTTGCATCGCAAATCATGAGCATGGTTACTACCTCAAAGCCTCCAACCATCACCGAGGCTATCGATTTAAGTGTCACACTTACTGAAGAAGTTCTACGTACGGGAAAGTTTTCGGAATCAGAGACAAACAAGAAAGAGACTCATGTGGAGTCTTCGGGCAATAAGAAAAGGAAGTCTTCGAACCTAAAGATAGGCACCCAAGTCAGCTATGGAAGCTCTAAGGCAAACAAAAGAAAGGAAGTGAACCTGCCTCGTGGCAGGAAAGCTTATGGAGCCGCCAATAAGGCCGGTGGTAAGATATACTTGGGGAATAAGCCGAGATGCGAGGAAAGCAATTTTTATCATGAAGGTCAATATCTGAGGCCTAAGTGCGGGAAGTGTGGAAAAGAAGGGCACAACAAGGATGCCTGTTGGGCGAAGGATCCAAACGGAAGAGATAATGGTAGAGTACCAGGTTGCTACAGATGTGGTGAAGCAGGGCACTTTAGGAAAGATTGCCCTAGGAAGAACGAAGCGAGGAAGGGTCTTCACGATCGGAACACGTGAAGCACGCCAGGATCTAGATGCGGTTATGGGTACGTTCCCTATTAACCAACCTTATGCATCTATTTTTGATTAATACTGGCACTAACTTTACCCTTGTATGCTTAGAACTTAAGAAACTGCTTGGCCTAGTTTCGAGTAGAACAGATGTCCCGTATTCTTTAGAATTGGCATATAGAAGGTTAGTTTAAGCAGACAAGGCGATTAAGGATTGAATTTTGGGAACTTAGAAGGCCGGAATCTTCTATTACCATTGACTTGGGAAGTCATGATATAGTAGTCAGCATGGATTGGATATCCAAGTATGGAGCTGAAGTTGTTCGTTATAAGGAAAATCACTCGCATCCCTTTTGCGAATGATGAAACACTTATAGTACACAACCTTCCTGCAATAAGTGCGAGGGTACTAGGCCCCATAAGGCAGTGGATTTGTGACATCTTACATAGGTCATAGAGATACAGGAGCGCCTCTGAATAGGCTGCATAGCCTTCCCTGCTCATGTTGTCGATAAAAAGACCAAGGAGCCAAAGCCTGAAGACATCCCCGTGGTGGAGGAATTTCCAGAAGCCTTTCCTAAAGATTTGTTATGAATACTCCCACAGCAACAAGAGGAGTTTAAGATAAAACTCGTGCCAGGAGCGGCACCAGTGACATATGACACCTTACTGATTAGCTTCGTCCGAGATACAGGAGCCTCCGATGCAACTGCAGGATCTGCTAGGCAGAGGAAATCTACCAGGCTGAGCCTCTCACTGTGGGAAGCCCCCGGTGAAACTCGTTAGGAAGTAGGACGGCAGTTTCTACACGCGTACACAGTCTAATCTGAGAGGAACTCAGAAGAACTAATGTGGATAAGTATTACGCATAGGCTACATAGAGATAGACGACTAACCATCAAGAATCGGTACCCCTTACCGAGAATTGATGACTTGGTGACCAACTAAAAGGCCCCAGCTGCTATTCCAAGATAGAATTAAGGACATGGTGTCCTTAGTTAAGGACACAAGAAGAAAATTGGCAGTTTTCATTTTGCATCAATTTCAGAGAATTGGATGTCAAGAATCGGCATCCTTCGCCAAGGATTGATGGCATGATTGAACCGATCGTAAGGTTCTAGTTACTACTCGAAGAATGACTTGAGGACAGGACGTCCTCAACTGCAAACACAAGAAGAAAATATCCCTAAAACGACCTTTAGGACTCGCTTGTCGAGCCGTTTGGCTTAACACACGCATCGACAGTATTCGTGGACTCATGAATCGAATGTGTAAGCCATACCTGGATAGATCATGATTATATTTATTGACTACATTCTTAAATGTTCAACGACCAAGGAAGGTCATGAGCAACATCTGCAATTTATCTTGTGACACTTAGAGAAAGAGCAGTTATGTGCCAAAATGTTGAAATGTGAGTTTTGGATTCGCGAGGTAAGATCCTCAGGATATGTGGTGGAAAATAATGAGATTCATGTCAACCCTGCAATCAAGAGCTAAGGAGTTAGAGTTGCGCTTTTGTCTCGATTGCGCGTTGATGCAACGAGACCACAGCATCGCATATGCGTCACGTTGATTAAGGGATCATGAGAAGAAACCATGATCTAGATACAGTAATTGGGCGCTGCAGATTTGACGTCATTACCTGTAAGGAAACGCTGCACGATCTTTACTGATCACAAGGGCTGCAGCACACCGTTGATCGTAAGGACTTAAAAATTAACGAAAATGGACTGAGCTACTGAACAATTACACCTGCGAGACTAAGAATCCCCTGAATAAGGCAAGTGTTGTAGTAGACACCTTGAGCCGCAAGGATCGCGCAAAGCCTCTAAGGGAGCGAGCTTTAGAGATGACCATACAGACGAATCTCGTCACTTGGAATCGTGAAGCTGAGCATGAGATGCTCAAACCAGGCAACCTACAAGCTGAAGCGTTACGCAGAATGTAAGTACAATTATTGCCTAAGGAAAACAGAACCTTGTACTTCATAGAACGACTTTGGGTATCGTTTCACGGCATTTATGTACGCCCGTTTTAGGACAAGGCTCATAGGTCAAGGTACTCGATCCATCCTAGGATCCGACAAGATGTACCAAGACCTGAGGGATTAATACGAGTGGCCCCTGGATGAAAGCTGATATAGCTACATATGTGGGTAACTGACTTACCTGTGCCGAGGATAAGGCGGAATACAAGAAACCATCAGGGCTACTTCAACAGCCTGAGATTCCCATATGGAAATAGGGACAAATCTGAATGGATTTCATTACAAGCCACCAAAAACCCAAAAAGGTCACGATATGAATTGGGTGATCATTGACCGACACACCAAGACTGCACATTTCTCACCAAACAAGGAGGAAGACAGCACAAGGGAATTAGCAGAGATTTAGCCTAGAAGGATCGCGACACGTCATGGAGTGCCTGATTCTACCTTAACCAAGCAATATGGTCGTTTTGTGCCAAGGATATGGCAGATGATTCAAAAGGCGTTTAGGTCACGATTGGACCTCAGTACTACATTTCACCCTCAGACGGACGGCCAGAGAAAATGAACGATACAGACTGTGTGGACATGTTAAGTGCTTGCGTGATGAACTTCGATGAAAAGTTGAAATACTCACTTGCCCTTAGTGGAGTTTTCCTACAATAACATTTATCATAACCGTTGTTAGGCCTCCTTGTGTGAAGCTTTAGATGGATGTAAGTGTTGGTCCCCGTTGTGTTGGACGGAGACTAGAGATAAACGATTTACTGGCCCCAAATTGGTTCAGGAAAACCCTAGGCAAGATCGTTCAGATATGTGATCATATCAAAACAGCACGCGATATACAGAAAGGCTACGCCGTCGAGCAGCGGAAACCGTTGAAATTTTAGATAAGAAGTATGGTGTTAATGAGAGATTCGCCTTGGGAAGGCATGGTATGATTTGGAGAGCGTGGGAGGTTGGACCCATGATATATTAGACCTTTCGAGATCCTAGAAAGGATCGGGACCATGGCTCACAAGCTAAAATTACCTAAGAAATTCAGTAGTGATCACGACACGTTTCACGTGTCTAGCTTTTAGAGCAGTCTGAGAGACTGGGTGGTTCAGTCTGAGAGACTGGGTGGTTCAGTCTGAGAGACTGGGTGTTTCAGCCTGAGAGACTGGGTGTTTCAGTCTGAGAGACAGGGTTCACATCAACGACAAACTCCAATTTATTAAAGAACCTGTTGAGGTTGTAGACTGGGAGTCCGCAAAACCCGGAGAAGTCGTAATTGATTTGTTAGAGTTCGTTGGAATTCATATCATGGCCCAGAGTACTTGGGAACATGAAGACCAATTTTAACATAAGTGACCACATTTGATTCACAACTCCCCTGCGACCGATGGCATCACTTGAATTTCGGGACGAAATTCCTTTAACGGGGGGAGAATGTGACCACTGGAACTTTTCCGTACATTCCGTATGATAATTAGACAGTAATATGTGCTTTAACGACTGTGCATGATCTAGTTTACAAGACGAATAAATTTCTGATTACTGTTATATACATACAATGGCATTTCATGTTGCAAGACTTTATCATTCCTACATGCAACACAATATAGTTCTATTAATGCACAGAACAGAATTGACACAGCTATCAGACAAACTAGAAATGCTGACGGGAGTTCAGTACTTAGACAGACGAGATGTTAAGACACAAAATAAACCCCAGGACCAAGTGATACACTAGTATAGTGTGTAGGAAAGTAAGGATTACAAAACTGCCTTCCTAGTGATGACATAGGTGCCGGAAAGTGCCAGGAACACACTAAAAGTGCAGAATTCTGCAGAAAATAACCAAAATTCAGTTATTTTCAGCATTTAAACTCCAAAATATAAAGCAAAATTATGGTTTAATGGTCCAGAATACTTTCCTAAGTGTCAGGAATCGAAACTGTCATAAAAGACAACATAAAGCACACTAAACAACGATATTTAGCACTTTAACGAACCGGTAACCAACCGAACAACCGGACACTACCCGAAACATCAAATTTTTACTAGAAGCACTGTTTTAGTATTACAAAGCTAGTTATGATCACCGAACATCATATTACATCTCGTGAACACAAAACCCCTAAATCCCTAAATTTAATACTTGGAATCTAACTAGAATGAAGTAACTAATGTTTGGAATATTACACTTTACCCCCCCCCCCCATAGTTAGGCCGATTGCAAGGAGGGCCGCACACATTGATTTTGGTTGATTTTATTTGATTTCTTTCTTATATTTTATAAGATTCTTGTCTAGGAATATACCAACCAAGATGCCATATGCTACCTTAAATATTATAAAATCACTAATTTTATATCATAATCACCATCACCATTCAAGAAATCTCCTTCTTCCTCCCTACCTCCATACTTACGGCCCTAAACACCCCCACCATACTCCCACCATTATCAACCATTCTAAGGAGGTTCCAAGGTGCTAGGAGCTTAGTTAGGAAGCTTGGAAGCATCGGATTTGGAAGGACCTCTCTCTAGTGCTTTTATCCACTTGTTTTCTACACTTGAATCATCCCTAGCCTTGTGCTAGTAGTAAGACTCTTGTGATCTCATTTTACTTCATATTATGTTGGTTAAAAGATGATACAAGATGTTAAACATAAAGATCATGAAGAAACATAAGCATAAACTTGAACATAAAGCTCTAAAACATGAAGATCAAGTTGTTTAAGTGTATGTAGCATACTTGGATGTTGATTTCTTGTGTTTATGATGTTGATCATCATAAGAACCTTGCTAGATGATGATTAAACACATGATCAAGCAAGTGTAAGGATAGATCTTGAGAAAATTTATAATGATCATCCTTTATGTGAACATGAACTTGAAAAATAAAGATGTTTTAGTGTATGATGATGATGAATACTTGTTACAAGACTTATAAAGGGATGATTTCAAAAATAGTTTTCCCAAGAAACCAAATTTATTTACAAGATTTACAAAGTCACGAGTTATAAGGAAACTAGTCATATTTTTAGTGGTAAATCAAGACTAGAAGCATATTGTTAACAAGAAGAATACAAGAAAAATCATTTTTAGAAAATCTTCAAGTAAGTTGTAAAGGACTAAATTTTACAAGAAGGTGATTTATAAATAAACAACCATGTTTTGGAGGGTAACTAAACCTACTAAATAACATACTAAGTTACTACAACTTTTTACAAAATTTCAAGTTCATGTCAAAGCGTAAATTCGCATATTTAAGCATATGGTAAGTTTTGTTCATGTTGTTGATGATTGATGATGATTTTAAAAGAAAATGATATGCTTTGAAAGCATGGAAACCTCCATTTTTAAGGGGAAACTATGGCAAAATTTTTGTAGAAATTAAACACTTAGAAAAATATTTTTAAAACAAGTGTTTATAAGTAAATCTTGAGAATGGTTTTCACATAAAAGTTGCCATAATTTTTATTACAAAAATTACAAATATTGGAGGTTGGTTTTTGATAAATAAAAGTGACTAAGTATATATTGAGGAAAATATATATATATTGATGTCACAATTCGTGTGATTATTTGTATATTATGTGTATTAGTTATATTATTTAGAACTTGAAATAATTTAACTCATCATAATACCCAAAAATTTCAATCCAAAATATTACCAAAATTCCAAGAATATGAATATACAAGTTGCACACAAAATATTGGTGAAACCGAACAAAAGAATGTAACTTACAAAATATTCCGGGAAACTTACTCATAAGTATATTTTTGGTAAATAATATTTTGGACATCAAAGGAACAAAAATATTATTTTTACAATTATTGCAAATTTATATCATATTTCTGACAAGGAGAAAATATATTATTTTTGGAACTAAAATATATTTTCTTGGAATTTTTAGAAGATATATTATTTTTGGGAAAAATATATATTTTTCTTGAGAAGACTTGAAATACATTATTTTTGGATAAAAAAAATAAGTTTATATATATATTTATCAAGTGGGACTTGAAAATATATTATTTTTGGAACTTATATGAAAATACAAATATTTTTGTCAAATGAAAAATTATAAATAATTTTTCTAAGTAATATTTCATGGATATAAATTTTGGAAATATATATATATATATATATATATATATATATATATATATATTGGTGGACCTTTATTTGAAATAATATTCCGGAAAGTTTAATATAAATTTAAGTATATGAATACAATAAAATACGTATTCTCACACGTATAAATACACACCGGAATACGACACCAATACATTGCAAAAATATACAAGTATACGAATACAAATAGAAATATACCTATCCTTGGGAAGGATATGCATGTATAAATACTTGGAATAACATTAAAGACACAAAAGATACGTAACTCAAAGACACTAATTAATACAAAAGTCAAGGCACGACCCGCTCGGCTAATAGACCATAGTACGTTGTAGGTAGTCGTGCACACTAGTAGCAGCGTGAGTTACGTCGGATTGAAGAACGCAAAACAGTGAGTTCATGTCCCCCTTTTCTCTTAACTATTTTTGGCTTTATAACTCTCGGAGGTGGAATACATGTTACGAATGCTTAAACGGTATGAATTGACTATGAAATACACTATTAGATCATGTGAGCATAGACTAAATTTGAAATGCCATTAACTCTTAATTAGGGATGATGGTTAGATCTAACGGGTATGGCCGAACCCCACTGATGGTACTTATGACCACTTGAGTGCTTCGGTGTCCCAATCGAGGTGAATCGACATTAGTCGAGGTGAATCGACAACAGTCAAGGTGAATTGACATGGTCGAGGTGAATCAACATTAGTCGAGGTGAATCGACAATAGTCAAGGTGAATTGACATAGTCGAAGGGGAATTCGACATAGTCGAGGGAAATCGACAAGGGTATAAGCCTACTCATTTCGAGTGCTCCCTATGTCCTCACATGCTTTAATGTCCTTGTGAAACATTAATTTGATATGTTCATAAATGCTTTTCATACTTGTCTTCAAAGGAGTCTCTCAAAGGTCTACCAGTTTGTCAGTACTCACACAAAACGCATGAACTCGCTCAACTTTTGTTGATGTTTTCCAAAATTACATGTATTTCAGGTAACAAGTTGGATCTTGGGCGCGGGTGTTGTTTCTAGAAGTAGACTTCAAGTTTAGATGTCATCCACTTTTGTTGGTTTGTAACCTAGTCGAAGGTTGTGTTTTAAAACTTAAATAACTGGTATTTGTAATACTTTTACTTAATGAATGGATGAACATCGTTTTGATCATTTAGTTGTTTATTATGATTGAATGCAATGATATTAAACCAGTCACACATCATACGCCTTCGCAAAAGTCAGGGTGTGATAGCTGTCACTGGCCCTCCTTTACAGACCGTAAGGGTGATGGCTTATAGTCCGTAAGGACCTTAGGCGCGCACCAGAATTCAAACCCCCTTGCGGACCGTAAGGGTTAAGTCTTGCAGTCCGTAAGGGACCTCCATAAATTTAAATTTAATATTTTTATAACTTTAGTCCTTGGACTTTGATTCTTTTGCCATTTAACACTTTTAGTCCCCCACCTTCCTCGTAGTTGGGATAAGTTGGAGATCCGGGACGCGTTTTAGTTAACGCACAATAATAGTGTCTCTCCTTCCTAAAGTCGGGATCAGTCGAAGATTTGGGATACGTTTCAGTGAACGTACAGTGTAGGTCCTTCCTCCTTCCACATAATCGGGATCGGCTGGAGGTCTACCTCTATGTAGTCGGGATTAGTTGGAGAATTGGACACATGTCGTCACGTAATTGGACGAAATTTTCGGGGTGTTACAGTTCACGGAGCCCCTATTAACGCGACCACGTTAGTGGTTAACGGCCAGATCATTGTGTCGGTCTGTTAACCTGGTTCGTTAATGGAGGTGGTGGGTTAATAGGCTAACGAAGACCGGCTTAAAAAAGGAACGTTGGGTAGTGCTTTTCGAGGTAAAAAAGAGCCATTGCACACGGGGGGTAGGTTGAGTTTTTGTTTGAGGGGTATGAGAAAAAAGAAATGAGTTGTTTGAATTGTGTTTTTAAAAAAATGTGCATTCACCCTGAAGTTTGGTGTTTATTTAAAAATAACTTAAACTTTAAAACCTTTATATTTCAAGTTTCAAGAATGACTTGTATGGTCAATGTAGTTTGTGATGTTTGTGAAATTAGTTTAAAATTTAGAATTTTATAAATATATAATTTGAATCTTTTTATAAAACCTCAATTTTGTAATATTGTAGTTTTTATGTTTTTTTTAAATGTATTTTATAATTAATCTTTTATTAAATAAAAATAAATAATTGAATAATGATTGTTAGATAACTGTAGTGTAGTTAATCCACAATACATAGTTAACGCACAATTTAGTTAATAATTTTTTGGTGACTTGACGCTCAACATTTTTTGTTATTTAATAGAAAAATCAGTTAATCCACAATTAGAATATAGCACCTGTCCAAATGTAAATTGCGTTTCTTAGCTAATTTTGATGAAAATTGCGTGTTTAAATTTCCTTTCTTTGGATATTGTGGAGCTTGATATTCATTTTTTTTGAACGGTTAATAAACTCAATCCCGAGCATTCTCGGGGCACCAACTGGACAAACGGAGTACTCCGAGAGTAACCTAAGTCCATCACCAATTCCGGGGAAAACTCGGTAACCCACCCGTCTGTAGACACGACAGTAAAATTACCGGTAAAACCCCGTTTGACTCAAGGATTCAACCTAAGTTTCCCTGGTTCTCCTATCATTACCCATCATATTTGATGAAAATTGCGTGTTTAAATTTTCTTTCTTTGGATATTGTAGAGAGCTTGATATTCATGTAACATTGAAAAGCTAAGTTGTCACATCAAGACAACTTTACCCCACAACTTTAATAAAAACATATATTTAGCCTTTAATTTTGGTAATATGATTAGTCTCTCAACTTTAAGACTGGTGGGTGTAGGCGTGAGTTTTAGGCGTTTTGGCTCTTTAACGTCGAGTGTTTCATTCCGGGTTGGCGTTTTGGTCAGCGTTGCCCGCTTGGCGTGGAGATTCTGCCTGGCGTGAGGCGGGGGCTGGGTGACATGACGGGCTGTGGTTGACTGGTTCAATGTAGGTTTTTTTTTTTAATTTTCTTTGTAGTTTTTAAAAAAATTCCACGTGGCTGGCCACGCCCAGCTAAGCGACGCCCCACCACACCCCTTGTTTTTAAGTATTAGCTTGTGGATCTCACCCTTATCACGTATCAAGCAATACCCTCAACCCAAACCCCTTCACACCCCACCACACTCCTGGTTCTTTGACTTACACTTTATTTTAACTAGTTTTTTTATATCGCGCGTTGCGGCGAAACCGAGCAAATGATAATATAAAACAAACGCGATTTGAATATAAAACATGTTGTTTAGAAAGTCAAACAATTAGAACGATTTAGTTTATAATAGTACCGTTTTATGTTACTAAATAAATACTTTATTTTGAGTATAACCTCATTTTAACAAAACTTATAACGGAATGTCAGGGAAAGAAATCAAGCACAACTACGTACTTAAGTTTTTAGAAAAAAGTTATAAACATAACTTATTAATGAAGTATCAAATTAATCGATAAATTAATATATCTTAAAAAAGAAAAAAAAACAATTATTAAAAAAAGGTAAAGGAAATAGATGTTAAAAAAAAAGAAAAATATGTTATTAAAAGTAAATATAATAATAAACTATTATAATATATTAAATAATAAAATAATAAAAAACTATATGTTATTATAAAAATAAAGTTTCTATTTATCGTCCCTCGAAATCAATATATACTAGATTTTTCCCGCCCGCGTTGCGGGGCACTAAGCCGAATATTTCTCTCTCATAACATGTCCGTCTATGTTTCGATTACTTGTACATACTACTCATAACACGATCTCAGAAAAAATTACATTGAGTCAACCAATTAAATTAAAACACTATCATACTTTTGTTTAAGAAAAACAAAAACGATAGAAAAATAATAATTTTAAACTGGGGGAAAAATAAAAATTACACCGAGTCAAACAATTAAAACAAAGCACTACTATAGTTTCGTGAAAAAAAAAACTAAAACGATGACATGAATGTAATTTTACACTGGGGTCAAAATCGTAATTTGACTGGAAAAACAAAGGAAAACGATGGCAAAAATGTAAATTTAGATTGAGGACAAAATTGTAATTTGGCTGGGTGGGGAAAAAACAAAACTAATGGCAAAACTGTAAATCTAAATGGGCCAAAATCGTAATTTTGAATCGAGGGCAAAATAGTAATTTTTAGTTGGGGGAGAAAGCATAATTTTATTTTGAACGGGGGTAAAAGCGTAATTTTGAACTGATGGCAAAATCATAATTTTAAAGCGGTGATAAAATCGTAAATTGGTTGGGCCAACGGGTGAGTGCCAGGCAGCTTCCTAAGACTATTCCCCCATCTTGTGTCTGTAGTTATACACTGGGGGCAAAATCGTAATTTTACTGGGAAAGCAAACAAAAACGATGAGAAAAATGTAAATTTAAATTGAGGGCAAAATGGTAATTTAGCTGGGAGGAACAAAACAAAACTAATGGCGAAACTGTAAATTTAAACGGGGCAAAATCGTAATTTTGAACCGAGGGCAAAATTGTAATTTTGAAGTGAGGCAAAAGCATAATTTTATTTTGAATTGGAGGTAAAATCGTAATTTTAAAGCGAGGAGAAAATCGTAATTTGATTTGGCCTAAAGCAGGTGAACTACTGTATACCAAATTCATAAATGTTATAGAATTAATTAATAATGAAATCAATTAAGTAATAAAATAATAAAATAATCAAAAATCAATTAAGTAATAAAATAATGAAATAATCAAAAATATAAATCATATTAACAAAATATTTGTTTACTGTTCATGCAAAGTTTACTTTAAAATGTATAATGTATAATTAGTATTTAAAACGTAAACTATACTTTTTTTCTCTCTTTCCTTGCACCTTTACGATGGTTACTATTTAAAACCTCAACTTTATTTTTTTTCCCTTTATACTTTAGACTAGAGGGTATGGAGAGCCCCATCCTCAAGAGGATGGGCCGTCACGTCACCGCCACGTAGGAAGGGCTTGAGAGTGATGGACCTAGGGGGTGGAGGATGGGCCGCCACGTCACCGCCATGTATGTATGTATAGGTATATGTGAGAAGGAGAGAGAAGAGAGGCCCGTCCTCTCCGTCTTGTGGGAGCCGGTTTTCACGAGGGGGGCGGTGTGGGGGACCGGCGCCGGGCTTCGCCGGGCCTAAGCCGACCCCCATACCGCTTAGTCTTATAGCAATTACTATTTAACCCAAAACTTTTAATTTTTTTTTCCTTTTTACTTAATTTTGGTCGCTTCTTTAGTTTATTTTAAACGTAATGTTTTCCTAATTTCACATGTAACGTAGTAAGTTATTTTAACCTCGTTTCAAACCGCATGGATATTTGTTTTTGTCGATACCATAACAAAGTGAGCCGATAAATTTTCCCTAACTTCTAAATATACCGCCGTGACATCGTTTTTTTCATTGTCACATAGAATCTCCTGTTACAATTTGCCTATTTTTATCTATTTTGAATCCTGTTACAAAAAGCGCGAGTAATTATTTGGTGGTTCAATGAAAGCGTTTTTTTTTTACAAAGGAAAAGTTCTTAGTTAAAAATTGATTTACTGTTTTGGGTCACATGTTATATTATGATCGGTTGATATTTTTAAATATGCGTGCAACTTCTTTTTAATGGTGATAGGTTTTTCTTGAATATAGTTGGCTTACATATTATTCCCTTTAAATAGTCAGTTTTTTTTTTGTTGACGATTCTGGCTTAAAGAGTAAATTTACGTAATTGGTATTCTTTAAGGGAGGGTTGGCAATCTAATCCGCTAATATTAATGAGTCAATCAATTTAACAAGTGAAGAGTGAAAAGGTTGTAATAAAGTTATAAATAGATTAAACATATAATAACTAAAAATTTGACAATTTAATATGTTTTGTTGTACTCATGGAATTAGGGTGTTAGGAGTGGTTAAACACTTGAGAGTGACAAACTAAAAAATCAACCAATGAGAGTGTGCCATGTCAAAGTGGTAAACTATGCTCAAAAGTGTTAGCAATGGTTAGACACTTGGTGAAGTGGTAAACTTAAAAAAAAAGGTGTGATTGGTTGAGAGATGACATGGACCCCACCCACACACCCTCTCTCTCTCTCTCCTTCCTCCCCTCACCGCATCGTCATCCTTTCACCGATGTTTAATGAAACCGAGTGGCAAAAAGGGGTTGGCGGCGGTGTTACCGTGTGGCAAACCCCCTTGCCGAACCACTTTACCTCACCACTCCTAACACCCTTATAGCCTTGTAGCATATTCTAGATGGATAAAGTATATGGACCATTAGGTCTTGAGTTTGAGTTTGATTCTCATAAAAAAAAAAAAATTCTCAGATTTATTGGTTTTACTCATAAATTGGTGAATACGCATTATTGCCTAGTGGAGATGGATATCATTGGATGGTTTTGCTGATAGCACGATGGTACTTCAGTGGTCCGTCAATAAACCAAATTTACTGTTAAAAATAATAATAAAAAAATATGTTTTGTTGTTAATAACTAAGTATTGGACAATTTAATGAAAACGAGACGTCAACATTTTAGCCAGTTAAAAAAATATGTTTTGTTGTTATTGACAATTCAATGAAAAAGAGACGTTGTCAACTTTTTAGCCAGTTAGAAAAAAAAAGAGAATATCTTCTCCTAAGGCTACTCGGTACTGGGGCATCCAGGCCTGTCTTGGATCGGCGCTGGCTCTCAACATCATTTCCAGAGGTGCGGTGGCGTCGCGAATGTCATCTCCAGGACGTTTATGCCGGGCTTCCCCCTTCTCACACACACATATACATAGAACACACACACACATATATGTCTTTGGGGTGTGATAAGGTTTTCGGACCAATAGGTCCTGGGTTCAATCTATACAAGAGGGTTTTTTCCATATTTATTGGGTTTCCTCCTGAATTATGTCTAGTGGAGATGAATATGATCGAGTGGTTCCGCTGATGGCATGATCGATGATACTCCAGTGGTTCGTTAGTGATCCAAATTTTCTATTAAAAAAAAAAAATCTTCTCCTAAGATCTATTCCGGAAGACCACGTTTCTCATCGTGTATTTCAATACTTTCTAGGTTACTTTGTGTTGTGTTTGTGTTTTTCTTCTTTTATATTTTCTGAATTCTAGACAAAGAATACTTTATGATTTCTTAACCAATTTAACTTTCTTTCTTTCTTAATTTTCATGAAATAGATGATGCATAAGAATTGTTTTGAAATTCTCATCGTGTCTTTCAATACTTTCTAGGCTACTTTGTGTTGTGTTTGGGTTTTTCTTCTTTTATATTTTCTGGATTCTAGACAAAGAAGAATACTTTATGATTTCTTAACTTTCTTTCTTTCTTAATTTTCATGAAATATCTGATGCATAAGAATTGTTTTGAAATTAAATTCAAATTGAATACAAAGTTAATTACTGGGTTAGTATTTATCGTTTATGGTAAGTAACACGTATGAGTACTAAAAGTTTATAGTAACAATCTAGGGTATTATTTAATGGGATATCTGGATTGGGAGCGGTGGAGAGATTTTAATGTTCAAGACATAATTATGTAATGTTTTCTTTTTTCCGTTGTTTGGGACTTCCAGCGTCGTGCTGGCTCTTTTGTTCTATTTTATGATTGAATAAAATAGTTCAAAAAAAAAAAAAAAAAAAAAAAACACAATCTAGGGTATTAACTTTTGATTTTGTAACATCCTAATTTATTAAGGGTATGTTTGGCATGAAGCTTTTAGGAGCTTTTAGGAACTTCAAGCTTTAAGTTTTTAAGAAAAAACTCCTACTCAATAAAAAGCCTTGTTTGGTTAAAGAAGCTTGAAGCTTTTAGGTTAGGAGCTTGAAGCTTTTGGTTGAACGCTCCTACTAGTAGCGTTTAGAAGGAGCTACAAGCTTTTAGGGAAAAAATGACTATTTTAACCTCTAAATATAATGAACTTTTTAATGCACAAACTTTTAAATTTTTTAGTTGTGTCCATTTTAGTCATTTTATTAAAAGCTCCAGCTACTCTGTCAAACACCAAATATATCTAAAAAGCTACAGCTACTAGCTACCAGCTACAGCTAACAACTACCAGCTTCTAGCCACCAGCTAGCAGCTTCCAGCTAGCAGCTACCAGCTACTTTTGCCAAACATACCCTAAGGCTAACATCAGTTGAAAACTAATTGAGAACTAATGGTATTTCGTCAGTTCACTTCTTAGTACACAACCTTGTTACTTTTGAAAAATCACACATACTTATCACGTAATTAACTCTTGTAATTTAAAACACAACTTTTCTTTTTCTTTTATTATTTAACTACAATTTTCTTAATTAATTAATTAAATGCTTTTTGAAATGGTAAGTTCGGTATGATTTCATACAATGAAACGTAGATAAAAAATGCGTTGTGAGTTTGGCTAGTTTTACATAACGAAAGGTAGATAAAAAATATGTTGTGACATAGATAAAAACTTTTAAAATATATAACTTTTCACACAAAAAAAAACGTAGATCTAAAAATACGTCGTAAGTCTAGCTTGGTCTCGCACAACAATATGTAGATATGAAATATGTATGACATAGATAAAATCTTTTAGCATATATAACTTTTCACACAATTAAACGTAGATATAAAAAACATCATGACGTAGATCAAATCGTTTAGAATATATATCTTTTTACACAACGAAACGTAGATAAAAAGTATATGAAGTGACTTTGGCTAGATTTCATATAATGAAACGTAGATAAAAAAATATGTTGTGAGTTTGACTCAGCTTCACACAATGAAACTAGATAAAAATACGTGGTGAGTTCAGATCGGTTTTACACAACAAAACATGGGTAAAAAAAATACCTAGTTACGCAGATAAAATCTTTTAGAATATATATATTTTTCACCATTTAAAAATTTATTTAGTTAAATAGTTAAAAGAAATTAGTTAGATGATAAAAGGAAACGAATAAATGTGTTTTAAATGTTAAAAGTGTTATAAATGTATCATTTATATGGTGCTCTCCACATACATAACTCCTATCTCTTCAATTTCTTTTTATTAATGTATGTGCCTATATGTATAGAGATGCATTTGTATATGGTGATATAGATTAATGAATAAGAATTCTCCATGTTCTATTCTCTGCATGATTTTATAGTTTTGTTCTCATGTTTATATACTTATATATTGGTTGCTAATAGACCGTTATTTTACAACACGTTATCAGCACGAATCTCTCAAATCTGGCGCTCTCAATAGTTAAGACATCACCATTGCCTTCTAAGGTAAATCGAATCTTGGTTTAATCATGAACAAGTCCAACGAACTTTTATGTATTGGGTTGGGTTGATTTTTGCGACAGTCTTGTATAGATGTCCATGCCAAATTGAAAAAAATATTTAATTCAATTGCTATCCATGTATTGTGGACATACTACCAATTTTTATGTGATATATTAGTTTTAGATTATGATCTAAAACAACAGATTAATCTTTTATTTGGTTGATTTTATAATATTAATACATCTGATTGATTTTATTTTTGTTAAATACCTTCTTAACAAAACCCCGCAACCATTGATCGAGGGTCACCGCTATTTGGAGTTTTGATTTGCATTGAGTTCTCTCTTGCCGTTGTAACCCTTGGTCCGACTTCGTATCACCTACATATAGTTGCCATGTAACCAAGTTTACGAAGCTAGCGATTTCTTTACAAAACCAGGTAATTAAACTCTTCCTATAAATCTATGTGAATCATATGTGATTGTTTATAATATTTGATTGTAATGTTTCGAGTTTCCAACGATTTGATATTGGGTATCTACGGATGGGTTATGGCAAGGTTAAAAAACCCTAATACCGGGTAGATGACTTAAGTGTGTTATTCTCATCTCTAAGCCACTAGTATTTTTATAAAACTATATACATATTTGATTAAGTGAAAATTCCATATTTTATTAACTAATATAAATCAACTTTACGCCGATATTGGTTATGGCATTAGTAGTGGTTGAAAATTCTAGGGGAACTAAAACCAAATGATTATCCATAAAACTTACTACTAAAATTATGTATTAATAAATTATAAATTTTGGATAAAATCGTGAGTTTTAGAATAAGCAACTGAAATAGGTTGGAGTTATCCATTGGTATACACTACATAAGTTGATATAGACTTATAATTATAATTGATTGTGCGAAATAATTTAATTGATATTAAACAATCATATCTATTATCATATCTTATGTTATGTGATACGTATGCTATGCTACGAATGTTATCATATATTAAGTATATTGATGATGATTGACTGATATTACTGATAGTATGTCAAAATTAAGGCATATATATTATTTGTGAAGAATGTTAATTTGAATGTATTTGTTTATGATATATCCTTTAATATTGTTTTCGTGTGTTTGTAAATGATTAATTAACTAGTTTAATATTTTACTAAAATAAATATATGATTTAGTAAAGGTAGTGTGAATGTTGTGATGCTAATAAACCTAATACATTCAATGGTTAAATGGTTTATTGTGTACATGTCTTAGTATTAATAATATACATCGCGTGCACACTACATTATTGGTATTCATTTGTAAATTGGTCTTTGAAAGATTCCATATCTTATCTACATATACTATTATTTGGATTTGCTTATTGAAGTTGATTTAATTTTCGGATTTGCTTATTGAAGTTGATTTAGTTTAAGTGCTTTGTATGATCATATGTTATTAAAGATCACGAGGATTTAATCGTCGTGTATGTTTCAAATAAACTTACACAAATAGTTGTTTGTAAATGACAAAAAAATATTATATCATAGAAGTTCATTATAATTCAATATGGTGACATGTTATAACATCATGCATATTTCTATGGTATGGCTTGTATTTTGTATGTATCATTTATTATTGTAGATATTATTGAGAGAACAACTAAACCAAAGATATTGTTTATTAATTATTATCACTATCATGAAAACGTCATACTCCTCGCATCTCATTATAAAGGTCGTAAGATATAAGATTGATAAATCTTATACGACTCAACTACTTCTCAATTGATGGTAAGCAAATAGAACATTATTTACAAGGAAAAATCGATTAAATTCTTTTCATTTGTTACACTGGATACATATGCTCCTAAAGTAGCAATATCATTATAAGAGTTATGAAAAAATGAAATGATTTTATGCTCATGTGACCGGGTAAATAATGAAAAGCTATGAAGCTTGTTTTGATTCTACTCCATTCCCAAAAGTGAATGTTATTCTATACACATACGTATCATACATTTGTATTATTTTAATAATGAGATGGACCACCAAAAGTGGCAAACTAAGAATAATGAGATGGACCACAAAAGTGGCAAACTAAGGATTGATTGCATAGCGTGATGGTTTGAACTTTGAAGTTATAATATATTCTCTCGTATCATACGTTTTGTATTACATACGAGAAAGTAATACACATACGATCATAAATTAGAAGTTTATGGATCATAATTATTTAATTAGTTGGCATGACCGGTTAGACCACACCGAGTCAATGATGATGTGAAACATAATGAAGAACTAGAAGATTCTTCAAGCTAATAATTAGCATGTAATGTTTTGCTCTTAAGGGAAATTTTATATTTGCCAAATAAAGTAGGGTGTGAATCACTAAGTATTCTGGAATAATTAAATGATATGTATATTCAAACATGATACCATTTAGTGTTTTTAAATCGATGCATCGTCTAAATGGTTATCAAATCCACAACGTGAAGTTTGTGTGATTATGGCTGAACTAATGTGATAGAAAGCATATTGTTCCAGATTGGTATATTTATTTTGGTAATAACAGTGAATTCAATTCCCAAGTGATTAATGATTATTGGAAAAAGTGTTGAACTTTTTGGTATGTTTATACACGAATTTGTGTTGAAGACGATCACCAAACGTCTACGATAGATTGCAAAGGCAACAATCATGAGAGCAAAAGTTCATGTTTATACTTCAGTACATGTGATTTTGCAAGTAGTATCATTAATTCACATCATGTGGTAATATTTTCTCCCCATTATAGTTGGTTTTTGGTCAGGAACCAAAGATGTCCCTTTTAAGATTTTGGTTGTGCAGTATATATTGAAATTGATCCACCACGACGCACAACGATGGGACCTTAAAAGGTGGTTGAGAATATATGATAACGAATAGAGCCTTTCACGATATATTGATTTACAACTCAATTGAATGATATCCATCTCAATGGATTAACATTCTCAACATCAAGGGGAGATAAAAAGCAGTTGGAAAAGAAATGAGTTAGTATGAATTATCATTGATCCTTAAAGCTAAAAGTGTGAACCAGAAGTTCAAAGGATAACTCAATTACAAAGATTAGCGAAGTTATTACCAGACACATTCACTGACCTTAAAAAGGTGACTATGTCACATATACCAACTGCTAATGCTCCAATTAAGATGATTGTCCCAGAAGGACAACCACATGTTTATAATGAGTCTATTGCACGTCTGAATCATGGTAGACTAGTCGATTCCAATAATAAAGTTCCTCAAAAGTTGGAGCAACTAATTAAGATGGTCAAGTCGAGGTTATATTAAAAAAGGTCTCCTGAAGAGACATTAGACATGATGGTTCCAGAAGAACCTCAGGTACCTGAAATTAAAGAGATCTCGTTAATTTGTATCATGTCTAAATATATATGGAATCGAATAAAAATCGACGTCGTTATACTTTTGTATATAAAATAGCGCTTGAAATGATAAAATGATAAGGATCTAGATTTAAGATCTACCTATGAATGAATATTAAGAAATGATTGGCCAAAATGGAAAGACGCAAATAAGGCAAAGCTGAATTCTCTAATGACATGGAAAGTATCTGGACCAACAGTACATACAACTGAAGTTGTAAAATATGTTGGATATAAATGGGCCTTTTATGCGAATTATGTGAAAATTAAATTGAGTGATATAAGGAAAAATTGGGTGGCACAATAATTTTCGCAAAGACCTATGATTGATTATGAGGAGACGTATTCTCCAGTGGTGGATGCATTGACTTTCCAATATTTTATTAGTCTGGTAATATAAAGAGAGAATTGATATTCGTCTTATGAATGTTATTTATCATTTGATACTAAGAGTTTACATGAAAGTCCCGAAGGATTAAATTATGTAGGTCATGTAAAGTAAGTTCTCGAGAACAATGTGATCATGGTATACATATTCGGATTTTGAATAGGTTATGATTTTTTTACATGTTGGATATAATTGAAACTCCTGATGAGTTTCTAAAGCAATTGGGTGCTTAAAAGGTTAATTGAAACATCTTAACGATGTAATACTTGTGCACCAAGAAACGTACATAGAAACTTGTACCCAGTGATTGTGATATCTTAATAAATAGTGTACATGCATGGTATAACATGGATTTTGAAGATAAAAGCAAGTGTTCATGACACTTTTGCATATGACATAGATATCTATGTGTTATATGGGTAAGTTTATGTAGCAAAACTCATAAAGAGTGAATGCACATGTATATTTGGATAAGATGGGCAGAATTCCCTCATGGATTGATAATGCCAGAAGCGTCGATATAAAAACCTCAAGAACGTACTATATGAAGTTGACAAAATACGTATGAGCTAAAATAGTTGGGTCGAGTGTTGTACAACTCGAGATATTCACATAAAGAGGGATATAAGTTTGATTAAATTAGCCTTATTCTATAAACATTCTACTTTTAAAAGTTCACTATAATCGCAATTTACAGTAATGATGTCTAGGCATCATCGAGAGAAATTGTCGAGCTTTTTTAGGGATAATTTTTGAATGACCTTGGCACGGTCTAATTATTACTCGAACTGCAGTTCGAGTATATATGTAATTATATTTTACTAATCCCTCAAGTACATCTAGAAGATAATGTTTGGATATTTTAGTATGGACATAATTGAACCTTAAGGTATGTTAATGGTTGTTAATTCATTTTTTTTTATAAGAAATGACTATTATCATCTCCTACCAAAGTAGGGATTCTCATTCTAAAAGTACCATGGCTAAAGTGCAATTGTGAATTAATATTTCTTTCTGTCTATGCATAATATATTTTTCTTATTTGAATTTATCAACATGATATAGCAAATGTCCAATGAGGAGACATTTGAATGGTAAATCAGATATGTCGATACCCTAAAGGTAACAATGATATGTGTTTATATTTTACTAACCTATGAAAACTAATTTCGTTAGTCTTGTAGATGTAAAGAATGTAACATAACATAGTAGTAGATCTTATGGTATTGGGTTATTGGATTTTAATAATCCTAAGTTTCACCAGTTGGCCGATAATAATCCCAACTTTAAAAATTCCCTCAAATAATCCCAACTTGTAAAAGTTTGGCCGCCATTGATCCTTTTCAAACATATAAGAATTTGGTCTCCTCAATAGATTCAATTACACATAGAGACTCCTTAATTGATTTAAGTGCACCTATGTTAGAAAATGTTAGAAAAGGATCAATGGTGGCCAAACTTTTACAAGTTAGGATTATTGGAGGGAATTTTTAAAGTTGGGATTATTATTGGCCAACTGGTGAAACTTAGGATTATTAAAATCCAATAACCCTATGGTATTTGTTTGCAAGAGGAAGCACTAGAAGTCTCACAAGAAGATTTTACAACATTACTCAATATAAAGTATTGCACTTCAAGGCATCAAACAACAAATTATTCTAAAAAAGTTTTGAGTAACATTCGAGGAAGATTGACACATGTTACTTAAAGGATACATATTATAATGAGGGAGAGATTTGTTCAAGTTACACTCTTTTTCCCTTAACTAAGTTTTGTCCCATTGGGTTTTCTTAGTAAGGTTTTTAATGAGGCAACATACCTGATCCAGAAGTATCAGAATAAGAAAATACGCGCTGCACTCTTTTTCCCTTAGCTGAGGTTTTGTCTCACTGAGTTTTCCTAGCAAGGTTTTTAACGAGGCAGCATCACCAAGCGTATTAAAGGTATGTGGATAGTCAAGGGGGAGTGTTATAAATGTATCATTTATATGGTGACTCTCCACATACATAACTCCTATCTCTTCAATTTCTTTTTATTAATGTATGTGCCTATATGTATAGAGATGCATTTGTATATGGTGATATAGATTAATGAATAAGAATTCTCCATGTTCTATTCTCTACATGATTTTATAGTTTTGTTCTCATGTTTATATACTTATATATTGGTTGCTAATAGACCGTTGTTTTACAACAAAAAGTTAATTATGCGTTAATTGCATGTGGCTTTTCAAAAGTAATAAGGTTGAGTACTAAGATGTGAAATAATAAAATACTATTTGTTCTCGGCTAGTCTTTAACTAGAGTTAGCCCTAATACTATAGGATGTTATAAAATCAAAAGTTAATACCATCGATTGTTAGTTTAAACTCTTAGTACTCATCATTGTTATTTTCCACAAACCACAAGGATGAACAGTTTAATTATTTCTTGAATATACTTCAGATTTAGTTTTGCACATTCCAATCGAGATACACATGATTCAATTTCAAGAGTTTGAGCCAAACATGTACTTTTAACAGGTATTTGAAATACAAACACATATACAGAGCCGTCCCCGAAAACTCTTGAAAAAATTTAGGCCTCGGGCGACGAAAAGAATTGGGCCCAAAATTATGGTTAAGGGTAAATGAATTACAAAAATAAAAACTTAGTGATAAAGCAAAGACTAGAACTTGATACCTTTATATTATTTTGAGATGGTTTTTGCCACTACACCATCAATCAACTTTTTGCATAATAAATGAATGAATATACTAAATATATAATTTAATAAATATATACAAGCTTATAAAGATTTTTCGGGCCCTTTGAAATTTTGGGCCTCGGGCGTCGGCACGGGTTTGCCGGCCGGCCCAGAGCCGACCCAACACATATATATATAGAGTTAACTGCCTTTTTCGTCTCCGTGTTTTGTTTACTTTTGCTATTTCAGGCCAATTTTAAAAAATGCATCAGTTGCCTCCCTAGTTGCCTCCCTGACATACTGGAAACGTGCCACTTCAGTCTAAAAATTAAAACTCAATTAAATTAGAAGGGTATTATTGTCAATTCATATATCTTTTATTTTCATCTTATTTTATGAATTGACAATAATGCCCTCCATTTAACCTGTCTGACTTAACAGGGTTTTAATTTTTGAACTAAAGTGGCACGTTCCTGGTATGTTAGGGAGGAAACTGGTGCATTTTTGAAAATTGGTCTGGAATGGCAAAAGTGAACAAACCACATGGACGAAAATGATAGTTAACTCTCTCTCTCACACACACACACACACACACACATATATATATATATATATATGTAGGATTAGAACCAACTACGAACCACTTGTTATTTGTTAAATTGAGAAAACCACTATCAACCAGGTAAACTTTTTGAATTTTTTTTCTGTCACTAATATTTTACCCAAATAAAAGAAAACGTGAAAAAAATACATAGATTGACGGGTTAGATCTAGATACATCGTAAAATATATATATTTATCTACACATGTGTACATTCGTATGATATACATATGAATATCATCAATCTACATATATTTTTTGTTTTTTTTTATATTTTTACAACAATAACATTTTAATTAAAGAAGTTAACAAAAAAATTCAATAAAAATACTTGGTTGATAATGGTTCTCTCAAGTTCTTATATATCTATACTATATTATAATTCATGAGAAAAAGGTATTTTAAATAACAAAAAATAAGCATTTTTTTTCCTCTTAATTTATAAATACACCCGTAAAAATGGTAAATTGGTATTTTAAACAATAATTATATTTTACCCCTATCTTGTTACACTTAAATCCCTGAGTTTTAACATATTATGGGTAATTAGTTATACTTTTTCCCTCCACAACAAACTTATAATTTTTTTTACGTATTCTTGTCCTATCTTACAAACTATAATCTTTAAAAAGAGAGTAAATTACAAGTTTTGTCCTTTATGTATATCCCAAATTGCAGGCGCTGTCCTTTAATCCAAAACTTGACAGGCGGTGTCCTTTGTGTTTTCAAAATCTTGCACGTTTTGTCCTTTAGGCCAAACTTAGTTAGATTTTTTAGTTAAATCTGGTATCAAGGGGCTATTTTGTAAAAAAAATTTATTCAGGGACTAAATTGTAAAAAAATATTATTATTATTATTATTATAAAGGACAAAACTTGTAATTTACTCTTTACTTTATTTATATATATATTACTCTTTTTATTAATAAACAAAATATTATTTTTGTTGTATTAAACATTTAAACCCAATCCATTAGATTTTTCTCAATGTCATCTCTGTTCAATCTCTGTTTAGAACCCCACCACCTCCACCACACACCACCACCAGTCACCCCGCCACCACACACCACCACGTCACAGATCCACCCACCACCGTCACCCACCCCCGCCATTACACACCACCACCACCACGTCACAGATCCACCCCAACCACCGTCACCCACCCCCGCAACTACTCCGTTCCCCTTTCTCTCTCTACAAAACCCCCAATTCTTCATTTCACAAACCCTAATTACTCATTCAATTTCTGTTCTGTTTCATCTTACCCGCCAAAAAAAGAATGTGCGCCTTGCACCCAAATCTTTTCTTGGACAAACTTTTTTCATCATTTGACCTGAATCTGGAGTATGACCCTAGTTCAGACCAGGTTCAAGAAACAAAATCAAGAAAATGATAAAGAAAATGATCATGAAAATGGGTATGTGGATGAAGTGGAAAATGAAGAAGAAGAAGATGGGACTTTGTGTGCAGTATGTCAAAGCACAGATAGGGATGCAAAAGACCCAATTTTGTTTTGTGATGGGTGTGATCTAATGGCGCACACCACTTGTTATGGTGCACCACTCAAAGAATTAAATATGATTTTAGGTTTTGATGAATACCCATTTGATGAAGCGACCAATTGAAGAAATGGAGGAGACGATTAGGGTCAACTCGTTGCTTGTGATGAAGAACAGATTGTAAGGCATCTGGATTTAGGTTATTGAGGAGATTTGGGGATGAATTGAGGAGGTGGGGCCAATTGCGGTTTCTGAGAATTGTTGTGATTTCATTGACTGTTTCGTCGTTGATTCGTTAGGTGTTTGTTGACGATTTTCTTGAGTCAAATGGTGAGATGAATCTGCGGGTGATGAGTGTTGAGTTTCTGTGTGTGAATAGTCTCATCATTGTTTTGAATTTAGGGTGTAAATTGCATTTGTGGATTTGGTGGAGATTATGGAGAAGAAGAGAAGCTCTTGTTTTATGAGATCCATGGCGGTTGTTGAATCTAGGGTTTGTGAAGTTGTTGTTAGGGATGAGTGTTTGAAGCAGGTTTTTTTGATTTTGGGATATAAATGGGGAATAAAGTAAAGAGTAAATTACAAGTTTTGTCCTTTATAATAATAATAATAATAATAATATTTTTTTACAATTTAGTCCCTAAATAATTTTTTTTACAAAATAGCCCCTTGATACCAGATTTAACTAAAAAATCTAACTAAGTTTGGCCTAAAGAACAAAACATGCAAGATTTTGAAAACACAAAGGACACCGCCTGTCAAGTTTTGGATTAAAGGACAGCGCCTGCAATTTGGGATATACATAAAGGACAAAACTTGTAATTTACTCTTAAAAATAGCTAAAAGTACCGTGATGACCTACTCATTTTTATCGACGTTTCGATAGTTGTCTTGGTTAGTATTGACGTATGGATTAAAATGTACAAGTAGATGATGTCTTAGTGTAAAAATGATTAAAGCCCAACGTACTTAGTTATTATTCCAGAATGTTTAATAGCTACAAAATGCCAAGTGATTAAATATCGTCAATTTAATCATCTTATCTAGATTACACTTTAATCACTCACATTTAATACAATTATAGATAATTAGTTAGTAGTTATCCCTTCAAACTAATCTAGGCTCTGGTTTGTAAATAAATTATTGTTTTTCAATGCCAACGAAAAGCATTATGCTTTTAATCCATATGGATATAAAGAAAGAAACATGTGTAATTCGTCAATCCAAACAAGAACATAATTTGTAGATCAATTGGTAAAATATGAAGTTGTGGAAATTGATTGAGAGTAAATAAAGATATCATCATCATCATCATCGTACTCAGTATATCCCACCTATAGCAAAGCTAAGGTAGGGTCTGAGGAGGGTGGGATGTAGACAGCCTTACCTCTACCCCGTAGGAATAGAGAGGCTGCTTCCAATGAGACCCCCGGCTCGATTGTGGTTTTGCATCAAGCCTTGGACATAAGGCACATAACACTCAGCAATTGAGACAAACGCCAATTGGTGCATGTACCCCCTTGTCTTTCGGCTATCAACGCCACCACATGATGCCTGATTAACGATCCCCTCTTTTAACGTTATTTTCACGAAATTAGTAAAATAACGTTAAAAATTAGTGCACTTTTGCTTTTGCCCCCCGGAGCGCCCACACATATATTACATTATATGAGCAGACCGCAAGCGGGGCTCAGAGTAAATAAAGATATAAAAAAATTAAATTAGATATTAGATAAAATTAAACAAAACTACGTAGTTTTGATAGGTTTTACATCTAAGCTTAGGTGTGTAACAGCCTCATATTTACTTTCCCCTTCATATATTTATACCTTCATTTCATTTATTTATACCCCAATTTCATATATTTCTAAGTAAAAATTTTAGTCCAAATTTGGTTTTTGCTATTAACTGAAATTACATAAACAAAACCAAAAATCGTCAATCTCATCGAATAAACCGAAGAGAATAACCTAAACCGATTGGTTAATAAAATTGACTAACCGATGACTTTGGTTTCGACTTCGGCTTTGGTTGAGCATAATAACTGAACCAACCGAACCATGCACATAAGTTAGTTTTAACCAATTCACACAACATAATTCATTTAATCTCTCTATCTTGATGAAGCATTGACTTCCCTTTGAAGTTTTTTGGGCTCTTAGAAAGCACAACTCTTTAGCTCCAACAAGAAGCCGAAAGTTATACAAAATTTAGAGTTGATATATCTAATGTAAAGAAAATAAATGTGTAACGATTGTGATATTTGAAGAAATAGATGTTGAAAAAACGAGCTTCAAATGTCGTCTACCATCTATTATACTTTTGTTTTTAGATCAATTATTTTGTTTATACTCAATTGCTCTTTATGAATTGATATATTAGTTGTATTAGCAATTATTTTATAAATAACATATGTGAAACATGATCTGCAATGTGCGGCATAAAACATAAATACCCGTGGCAACGCGCAAGCATTACCACTAGTTATATGAAATACATCAACCATCTATAAATCACACCACATATATCTTTAATTAAACAACATATATGGTACATTGCCTAAAGTTTGTGTAGAATTATGTGTGCACCAAACTGAGGATGTAGAGTAAGCACTATGTGCGGAGCATGGGAGTAGGATGGAGATAGCTCAAAGGAAAAGCATCGCAGAATCATTGCAAGAGCGACTTTCGCTTCCAGCATAGCAAAATTCTGGCCTATGCATATACGTGGGCCACCACTAAATGGAAGGTAAGCAACTTGTCCCTTAGTAAACTCAGAAACACCTTCGGAAAATCTTTCCGGCTTAAACTCGTTAACATCTTCACCCCACATGTCTTTGTCGTGATGCAAAATCAATGTGTTAATTTGAATAATGGTTCCTGCTAGCAAGGTTAAGTTACCTAATTTGGTTTCATCATGTATTAGTCGTCTAAGTACTGTTGCTGGTGGATATAGTCTGAGAGTCTCATTAAAAATATTGCTCACCTACACAATGAGATACAAAAGAGATAAGAACACCAACTAATTCTAAAGTCATCAATATTTGTTTTTTATCATATGAAAAACTTACAACTTTTAAATGATTCAGGCCATCAATATCTGGTTTCTTATCTCCAAATACATGTAAAACCTCTTCTCTAGCGCGTGTTTGCCATTCTAAATGTTGACCTAACAAAATCATAGTCCAAACAAGCATAATTCCTGTGGTCTCTTGCCCAGCAAAGTAGAAAAGTTTGCATTCCTCAATTACGTCTTCAATGCTTAATCCGAAATTGCTATTCCCCTGTTGTTTATTCTCTTTGTAGTTGGAATCCAAAAGTATGCCCAAAAGGTCATCATGGCTAGCTTCTCCAGCTTTCATTGCATCAACTGGTTTATTGATTATGCTCTTTATTGAACCTTTCACTTGTAAGTCAATTTCTTTCATCCTCTTATTGTTTTTTGTTGGCAAAAATCTATTGGATCTTATTTTATTAGCACGGAATTCTAATGATATTGCCAGTTTAAGTTTCCATTAGAGATGAAAAGTAGTATAGGAACTAACTTACCTTGATCCTGGAATGTAAACTGAATTTGAAGCCTTCATAACTAATTCTGCTTGTTTTCTTTGAAGTTCAAATATCTTTCTTCCTTCCTCAAAACTACTACCAAACGCTGTACGTGAAATTACATCAGCCGAAAATGTTTGAAGATAAGGCCATACATCCACTTCACATGAGCCTTTTTGGGTTAAAAGTTTCTCCCATTTGTTGATCATCTCACTACAACTCACATAAAAGGCTGGTACCATATGCTGCAAAAGGAATTTTAGGCAAAAATACTAGCTAATGGTCTTTTTTGTGTAGTTAAACAAAGGCTACATCGATCATATAACAAGAAGGAAATAGCAAGAAAATAACCTTGAGCTTCTCCATGTGGAATGCAGGATTGATGATTTTTCTGTGTTTAACCCATTGATCACCTTCAACACTCATTAGTCCTGCTACTAGCAACTTTTTTAGTGGATTACCTCCCCTTGCCTTTTGATATAAATTATAATTAGCCAGCACCTCTCGTATCATAGTTGGTTCAGATACATGTACCAGAGGTCTTGTTCCCATCCATGTAAAACAACTCTTACCTATATAGAAAAAAAACATAATTCCCCATAGACATATATTTTAGACACCCATTCTCTAAACAATAATCCAAAGCATATATAAAGTGTTAATCATGTTGGGTTAGCAGGTTCAACCCGAACACAATATTATTGTCATTAACATCAACCCCAACCCGAACACACTTAAATTTGTGTATCCTGAACAGAACCTGTTAAACCCATTTATCTAGACGTGTCAACCTTGGTGAGTTAGCGAGTAGTGATCAAGTTACAAACATGTTACTCATAGTAGTGATCAACTTACAACTTAGGTTAAACGAGTTGTAAACGATTGGCATATCGGCTTATTTAATTTAATAGGTGTTGTCAGGTCGATGTGTTTAATTATACAAGTCAAACAAATCAACTCGAACACAACCCGTTTAATTAAGTCAACTAGAACACAACCGTTTATTAAACAGTTAGACATGATAACCCTTAACCTAATTATATAATTGTTGTGTTTAACCAAAAATTGTGTTTCCCGTTTCAAGGAAGGATAACACTGGATTGATTACCCCGTGTAATCGTTTATAGCAAGGAATTATAGTCTAGAATATTTGATTAATTATTAACTAATAAAGCATGAATTTTACTTGTAAGATTTTCATTTTCTGTTTAATTTATTTTTTATATACAGTTACAGTTACATGTACATATCAAACTTTATTAAATATACACATGGTAAATTATTTAATATCACAACAATTCAACTTAATCAAAGATGGTTAAACAAAATTCAGAGAGCCAAAATTTCTTACCCAGAGTGGCAAGGGATTTGTGGAAGAATGGGGAAGTACGAGGCGCAATATCATGAGTAAGACTCATGGGTTTGGTTTTGGCTTCGATCATCATTTGCATCATGTCCTTCAGATCTCCATACAAGAACCTATAAGGGGTACCCTCAAGTCCTTGATCTCTTAGAAACTTCTCGATCTTCTTTGGTTTGAGCCACAACGAATTCAAAATCCTCCATGTATAAAACAAGAAGATTGCTGCTACTCCAAGAACACAAGAAACTGTGGTGATCTCCATGGGCAGTGGGAATTGAACTAGATTTTTTTAATTATTTTTAATATTTTGAAGCATGTGATGAAAAGAAAGAGAATGATTAAAGGGTGTTTGTTGTTGGATTGATGCTCCAGGGACCACTCACTTGACTATAATTTTTGATTTGACGATATTTTTTTTTTCGTTAACAGCACTCACTGAACATATACTGATACATATTTAGAGAATAATCACCATGCGGAAAATCAAGACATCTTCTATTCTCACATCCCTATTTTCTTATTTTCACATTCCTAAATGTATACGTGTCATATAACTTTATACGACACGTATAGAATGCTGTTGCACATAAATAAATGCAGTGAAATGTTTTTTTTTTTTGTTTTACATGTATACGGGTCGTATAACATTATACGAGCCGTATACTGTTAGAATATTATAAACATAATTTCGTATTTATGTTATGTAACAAACCTAGGATATATGTATACCTATATGTATGTGTGTAATAATTCGAAGAGGTGTGACTTATGGTTGGCATCGGTTTCAAATGGCGGTTAATCCCGCCAAATTCAACTGCCATTCCAACCGTCTCTCCTCTCAATGTATTTATGTCTTTTTCCAGGAACATTACTCGGTACCAAGACAATTTAACCGCCATTAATTGTCCACATTAATCTTACACCATTGTCTCACTATCGATTCATTATCAATTTGTTTTGATATCATGAATACAAATTCATATGGTAATTCCGCTGCATCACAATCTGATGGCCAACAAAGTGGTATCAGAGCGCCAGGTTATTCCGATCTTAGGGAAACGTCTACAACAATTCCGTGTCAACACTGTGCAGACGAAAGAAGGGAAAGAAGATGGCTAATAAAACGCTGTTACTATTGTAACAACCCAGGCCATCAGGTTTCAAACTGTAAAAGGAAAGAAGATGATGAAGAATCCCAACTAATACGTCTTGCTATTAACACTGGAGTGCAACAACGGGATGTCGAGAATGAAGATCTCAGAAGAAGTCAGAAACAAGAATTTCTAGTGGCCGGAACCGACGGAGGTTTATGGTCGGAAATGTGGTATGTCAGTAAAACTTTAAAACGTAATTTCTCTGGAAATTTAAACATGTTTAAGCGAATTAAGAGTATGAATGGTGTAGAGTCAAACACGGGTGAAAATCAGTTTTACTTCATAAGGGGTATCGGAGTTGTGGATATTGTTTCAGGGATCGAAAAAATTCGTGTTCAAAGTGTATTTTATTCACAAGACATAGATAGGAATGTCTTAAGTTATGATCAGTTAATTACACAGGGTTTTACGGTAAAATTCTCTGGGGATAAATGTAAACTATATCCTACCTTTAGTGTTCCCCTAAACAATGGTATAAATGCAAAATCTGGATTAACAAAAGAAGAAGAAATGAGTGTTATAGAAAAACAGAAGATGAGGAATAAAGAAACTGAGTTTGTGGCATTCAAAACAAATTACTTGAACAATTATTTCGAAAATCTTGAAATATCATCCAACGAACCGGATTGGAACGTGATGATACTTCAAACTATGGTGTTCAAGGATTTTTTGGATTGCAAGGCTTTACTTGACATGATGGACGATGATGAGTATATCGGAAAGTATAAGTATATTCTTCAAACAAAGTTTGAAGAGATGGTAGAATGGTTTATAACAAGGAGACTGGGGATAACAACTAGACCAATTCCGGCTTACGCGTCAAACAATCGGAAGGTGAGTCTGTTGGATCTGTATCTAGAAACAGAGAAGGAAGGAGGACATAGAAGAGTGACTGAGAATAATCTGTGGCCTAAGGTGGCCAAAGATATGGGATTCGAGTACAGTGATGGTGAGTTAATGCGTCTCATGTATGCGATGTACCTGGACGTCCTCGTCTATTACTATAAATTCAAGATCATTCAATCAAAAGCCTGTGAAAAAGAGATAACAGATGTGAAGGAAGTGCCAGTTAGTAAGATGGATCTGCGGAGCAGCCGAAGTGAAGGAGAAGACGTCAAGCAGGATGAAGGTGAAGATGACAGTCAAGAGGTTGCTGGGAGTCCAAAGGAGCACTATGCATTTTTCACTAATGATGGGTGGAATGAGATCAAAAGGAGAAGACAGATCAGAAGAACCTTCGACTTCAACAGAGCAAGGGCAGCCATGGATGAGGCTAATGAGAGTGTCGTTAAATACTCCCGTAAACACGATTATGTTTAGGGGAGAGTGTTAGAATATTATAAATATAATTTCGTATTTATGTTATGTAACAAACCTAGGATATATGTATACCTATATGTATGTGTGTAATAATTCGAAGAGGTGTGACTTATGGTTGGCATCGGTTTCAAATGGCGGTTAATCCCGCCAAATTCAACTGCCATTCCAACCGTCTCTCCTCTCAATGTATTTATGTCTTTTTCCAGGAACATTACTCGGTACCAAGACAATTTAACCGCCATTAATTGTCCACATTAATCTTACACCATTGTCTCACTATCGATTCATTATCAATTTGTTTTGATATCATGAATACAAATTCATATGGTAATTCCGCTGCATCACAATCTGATGGCCAACAAAGTGGTATCAGAGCGCCAGGTTATTCCGATCTTAGGGAAACGTCTACAACAATTCCGTGTCAACACTGTGCAGACGAAAGAAGGGAAAGAAGATGGCTAATAAAACGCTGTTACTATTGTAACAACCCAGGCCATCAGGTTTCAAACTGTAAAAGGAAAGAAGATGATGAAGAATCCCAACTAATACGTCTTGCTATTAACACCGGAGTGCAACAACGGGATGTCGAGAATGAAGATCTCAGAAGAAGTCAGAAACAAGAATTTCTAGTGGCCGGAACCGACGGAGGTTTATGGTCGGAAATGTGGTATGTCAGTAACACTTTAAAACGTCATTTCTCTGGAAATTTAAACATGTTTAAGCGAATTAAGAATATGAATGGTGTAGAGTCAAACACGGGTGAAAATCAGTTTTACTTCATAAGGGGTATCGGAGTTGTGGATATTGTTTCAGGGATCGAAAAAATTCGTGTTCAAAGTGTATTTTATTCACAAGACATAGATAGGAATGTCTTAAGTTATGATCAGTTAATTACACAGGGTTTTACGGTAAAATTCTCTGGGGATAAATGTAAACTATATCCTACCTTTAGTGTTCCCCTAAACAATGGTATAAATGCAAAATCTGGATTAACAAAAGAAGAAGAAATGAGTGTTATAGAAAAACAGAAGATGAGGAATAAAGAAACTGAGTTTGTGGCATTCAAAACAAATTACTTGAACAATTATTTCGAAAATCTTGAAATATCATCCAACGAACCGGATTGGAACGTGATGATACTTCAAACTATGGTGTTCAAGGATTTTTTGGATTGCAAGGCTTTACTTGACATGATGGACGATGATGAGTATATCGGAAAGTATAAGTATATTCTTCAAACAAAGTTTGAAGAGATGGTAGAATGGTTTATAACAAGGAGACTGGGGATAACAACTAGACCAATTCCGGCTTACGCGTCAAACAATCGGAAGGTGAGTCTGTTGGATCTGTATCTAGAAACAGAGAAGGAAGGAGGACATAGAAGAGTGACTGAGAATAATCTGTGGCCTAAGGTGGCCAAAGATATGGGATTCGAGTACAGTGATGGTGAGTTAATGCGTCTCATGTATGCGATGTACCTGGACGTCCTCGTCTATTACTATAAATTCAAGATCATTCAATCAAAAGCCTGTGAAAAAGAGATAACAGATGTGAAGGAAGTGCCAGTTAGTAAGATGGATCTGCGGAGCAGCCGAAGTGAAGGAGAAGACGTCAAGCAGGATGAAGGTGAAGATGACAGTCAAGAGGTTGCTGGGAGTCCAAAGGAGCACTATGCATTTTTCACTAATGATGGGTGGAATGAGATCAAAAGGAGAAGACAGATCAGAAGAACCTTCGACTTCAACAGAGCAAGGGCAGCCATGGATGAGGCTAATGAGAGTGTCGTTAAATACTCCCGTAAACACGATTATGTTTAGGGGAGAGTGTTAGAATATTATAAATATAATTTCGTATTTATGTTATGTAACAAACCTAGGATATATGTATACCTATATGTATGTGTGTAATAATTCGAAGAGGTGTGACTTATGGTTGGCATCGGTTTCAAATGGCGGTTAATCCCGCCAAATTCAACTGCCATTCCAACCGTCTCTCCTCTCAATGTATTTATGTCTTTTTCCAGGAACATTACTCGGTACCAAGACAATTTAACCGCCATTAATTGTCCACATTAATCTTACACCATTGTCTCACTATCGATTCATTATCAATTTGTTTTGATATCATGAATACAAATTCATATGGTAATTCCGCTGCATCACAATCTGATGGCCAACAAAGTGGTATCAGAGCGCCAGGTTATTCCGATCTTAGGGAAACGTCTACAACAATTCCGTGTCAACACTGTGCAGACGAAAGAAGGGAAAGAAGATGGCTAATAAAACGCTGTTACTATTGTAACAACCCAGGCCATCAGGTTTCAAACTGTAAAAGGAAAGAAGATGATGAAGAATCCCAACTAATACGTCTTGCTATTAACACCGGAGTGCAACAACGGGATGTCGAGAATGAAGATCTCAGAAGAAGTCAGAAACAAGAATTTCTAGTGGCCGGAACCGACGGAGGTTTATGGTCGGAAATGTGGTATGTCAGTAACACTTTAAAACGTCATTTCTCTGGAAATTTAAACATGTTTAAGCGAATTAAGAATATGAATGGTGTAGAGTCAAACACGGGTGAAAATCAGTTTTACTTCATAAGGGGTATCGGAGTTGTGGATATTGTTTCAGGGATCGAAAAAATTCGTGTTCAAAGTGTATTTTATTCACAAGACATAGATAGGAATGTCTTAAGTTATGATCAGTTAATTACACAGGGTTTTACGGTAAAATTCTCTGGGGATAAATGTAAACTATATCCTACCTTTAGTGTTCCCCTAAACAATGGTATAAATGCAAAATCTGGATTAACAAAAGAAGAAGAAATGGGTGTTATAGAAAAACAGAAGATGATGAATAAAGAAACTAAGTTTGTGGCATTCAAAACAAATTACTTGAACAATTATTTCGAAAATCTTGAAATATCATCCAACGAACCGGATTGGAACGTGATGATACTTCAAACTATGGTGTTCAAGGATTTTTTGGATTGCAAGGCTTTACTTGACATGATGGACGATGAAGCGTATATCGGAAAGTATAAGTATATTCTTCAAACAAAGTTTGAAGAGATGGTAGAATGGTTTATAACAAGGAGACTGGGGATAACAACTAGACCAATTTCGGCTTACGCGTCAAACAATCGGAATGTGAGTCTGTTGGATCTGTATCTAGAAACAGAGAAGGAAGGAGGACATAGAAGAGTGACTGAGAATAATCTGTGGCCTAAGGTGGCCAAAGATATGGGATTCGAGTACAGTGATGGTGAGTTAATGCGTTTCATGTATGCGATGTACCTGGACGTCCTCGTCTATTACTATAAATTCAAGATCATTCAATCAAAAGCCTGTGAAAAAGAGATAACAGATGTGAAGGAAGTGCCAGTTAGTAAGATGGATCTGCGGAGCAGCCGAAGTGAAGGAGAAGACGTCAAGCAGGATGAAGGTGAAGATGACAGTCAAGAGGTTGCTGGGAGTCCAAAGGAGCACTATGCATTTTTCACTAATGATGGGTGGAATGAGATCAAAAGGAGAAGACAGATCAGAAGAACCTTCGACTTCAACAGAGCAAGGGCAGCCATGGATGAGGCTAATGAGAGTGTCCTTAAATACTCCCGTAAACACGATTATGTTTAGGGGAGAGTGTTAGAATATTATAAATATAATTTCGTATTTATGTTATGTAACAAACCTAGGATATATGTATACCTATATGTATGTGTGTAATAATTCGAAGAGGTGTGACTTATGGTTGGCATCGGTTTCAAATGGCGGTTAATCCCGCCAAATTCAACTGCCATTCCAACCGTCTCTCCTCTCAATGTATTTATGTATTTTGCCGGGAACATTACTCGGTACCAAGACAATTTAACCGCCATTAATTGTCCACATTAATCTTACACCATTGTCTCATTATCGATTCATTATCAATCTGTTTTGATATCATGAATACAAATTCATATGGTAATTCCGCTGCATCACAATCTGATGGCCAACATATACAATTGTATACGAGCAATATAATGTTATACAACCTGATGTGTTTTTTTTTGTGAGATTTTACCAAGTTATTGTGTTTTTTACGCATGTATACAGGCCGTGTAATGTTATATGACCCGTAAATAATTATTATTTTTTACAAGTTTTTAATTAAACGTACTAATAATGTTGAATAATTTTCCACTTTATTATGTGAAACGTCTATGTTACAATAGTATTTGCCGTATTATTTTATATATATATATATATATATATCGGATAAGCAAAACATGTGCATATGATAAACAATACCATAATAATTATTATACAAACAAGATAAAATGTAAACGTAAGATTAATATTTACAATGTTTTACATCTTAAACAACAATATATTTACAATGTTTCAATTGTAAAACAACAAAACAAAATACAATAAGCAGCTACGGCGGTGGTGGTGGAGCAGCGCCAGCTCGTGGAGGTAGGGGCGATCAACCTGTACATCCTCCACACCCAGCTGCGATCTGTCGACCGCAACATTCACTCCCCCTGTACCCCGCCTCCCTCTCCCTTGCCTCCCTTTCCCCCGCCACCCTCACCATCACCCTCGCCTCCCTGGCTCGCCTCCCTTTGCAGTGGCTGGCCTGGGTACCACTCGGTACGACCCTCATCAAGCGACCAAATCACCCGGACCTTGTCCGGTAACACCTTGTGAGCAATCCTCATCAAGACTGATGTGGCCCTACCTACCGGATCAACCTGGTGATGCGGGCCCAAGTGTGGAGGAGCGGGCCATCTTGTATTTGGAGGCCCAAGATCGCGTAACAAAAGGGGCTTCACTAAAATGGCTCTAACTTGGGCTACGGGGGTCCGTTTTGGGCGTGTGACTAGGCGAAACGAACGTGAGAACGAGCTCCATCTTGCTGCAAACCGCATATGGTGGTTTGGGTCATCGTCCGGGCCAAAAATCGCTTATTTCTATTAGTTATTTGCATTTTTATGTTTTTTGAGGTATTTTGGGCATTTTGTTTTTGGGCTTGTGTTTGGCCCGTTATCTTTTTTAGGCCCATTTCGAATTTCTGTTCTTATTTATATGTCCCTCTAGTTATTTGAACAATCAGATTTTAATTTTGAGAAAACTCATATTTCACTTCAAATTCCGTGCCCTTTGGGTTGAATTTTGGGGTTGGGGAAGAACTACACGGGTATTCGTAGAATCAACGTGTTTGATCTTCATTTTTGTATCACAGGCTACATCACCTGGTGTGTGATGGACATATCTTGAGCCACTTGCGGGGACAAGCGGCGTGGCCAGTGCTTCGCCAGGCGGGTGACGAAGCCGCCACAGCTAATGTGGCTAGAGGTACGCTTAAAAGCGTACTCGGAGAACTATGTGGCCAACTTGTATGCCAAGTTGCTCCCCGGTAAGTAAGTCATGCAAGAAGAACATGTCATTTTGGGTGACCCACTCTCTGCTATCATGTCGACTCGCAATCGTCACGGCGATACACCGATGTAAGTATCGGTGCAACGGGTCGTAAATGATGTGGAGGCGAGAAGCTTAGACTAATGATTCCCTTATCCAACAACTCTTGAAGTTGTCTGGATAAATCTTGCATTTCAAAAGGTGCTAAATGATATGGAGACTTGGCCACGGGTGCAGCACCCGACACCAAGTCGATGCGAAATTCGACTTGTCGTTGTGATGGTAATCCCGGCAAGTCTTCAGGAAAGACTTCGGGGAATTCTTTAACCACGGGAATATCCTCAAGTTTTGGATCCTCGGCTTTCTTGTCGACTATGTGTGCTAAAAAGGCTATGCAACCTTTTCGTAAGCACTTTTGAGCCTTCATGCAATTTATGATCCGCAAGGGCGTGTCGCGGTTCTCTCCGTGCATGATGAGTGTCTCTTTGTTCGTAAGCGGAATACGAATAATTCTTTTCATGGATTTTAAGTTGTCGTGATGCGTATGCAATCACTTTGCCTCTTTGCATGAGTACACAACCTATATCTGTGTGCGTGGCATCATAATATACGACAAAGTCTTCAATCCCCTCAGGTAGGGTTACGATAAGAGCATTGCTCAATTTATACTTTAGAATCTCAAAGGATTCTTTCTGCTTGGGACCCTAGTCAAACTTGACATTCTTGCGGGTCAGAGTAGTCAAAGGAGTGGCAATACGAGAAAAGTTCTCAATGAACCTTTTATAATAACCGGCTAGTCCTAAGAAACTACCAATCTCGTAAGTAGTCTTTGGTACTTTCCAATTCATAATAGCTTCAATCTTAGCGGGATCCACCTGGATACCACGCTCACTGATGACGTGTCCCAAAAACTAGACCTTTCGAAGCTAAAATTCGCACTTAGACAACTTTGCATAAAGCTTCTCTTGCATTATCAATTAAAAAATGCATCTTTCACACCCCGATATTTCCACTTATTACCGGTGGGCCCGGCGGGGAGTATCATGACGTAGTTGATGTCATCATAGTCAAATATACACAGTTTATAGCACAACGGAAGTCTTGGTAGATATTACTATTACAAACCGAAAGTGTAAAGTACGAATAAAAGAATATACAGACGGTTGTAAAGATAGGATCCACAGGCGGATCTAAATATAATACAAAACATTTTTCAACAAACTTAAGGCATTAAGAACATGCAAGATTCTATAATTAATGCCCAGAAGCTCCCAGCCAATTATGAGTAGTACCTGCCACTTAGCCTTTTTGAAATTACGTCAGTTTACACTGGTAAATACAATTAACCGACTCTTTTGAAAATATTTATGAAAATTGATTTAAATGCACAGGGCACAAATATTCTTTTATAACTTGGGACAATTATATAAAATAATCTTGTATCAGATTTATATGTTTGTCATACGTTCAGGGTCCGGGATAGAAGCCGAGACATGATTAATAGACACACCACAAATATAAACCCACAAGGAGTTATCCGCACGTGTGGGTATATCATTTTACATACACAACTGTCAGGTGTATGCCTACACCCCATGCTTAAGTCATGGCCATTTACAAATAAAATGAGCCGAGGATATCCAGGACACGGTCGTATTAACCCCCAAAAGTTTATGTATCAAACAAAACAGATTAAAACGGGTTATGTCAATAAATTAACCACTATTCGATTAATGATTCCATACCCGACCAAGTGGTAACATATTTTACCATATCCCAAGCCAGTATAAGGGAAAATAAGTTAAAAGTATTTACATGAGATTTAAAATGCGAGATTTGTTTACTCAACCGTATAATCTAATCCACTGGTGCAAGTAGCTTTTACCGGGGCTCCTAATCTGGAACGAAGGTTTTATTAACCAATTAGATTACTAACGGGTCTTATTTAAGTTGTAAACTTAGACCAGTTAGTTTAAAGAAGGATTTACGGTAATAAACGCTAGATTAAGCGAGACCGGATTAGAATGTAATTTAGACCCGACAAGTATGGAGACTTGTATTATATGGGTAAACTAAATACATTCTGGAATTTGAAGTTAAAATGATATGGTTTGACCCGTTTCGGCTAATTTATGCAAACTAGTTACATAAACCGCACCGAATGCATATATGCATAACGGGTAGCCGGATGAGTCATGTACAAGTTCCAAAAGTTATTATGCGTTAAATATGTTATGATATCAGTAAGATATCAACAATTATGCCCAAAAAGATTTTTAAACCAAATTAAGTCCCGTAAGGGCAATTTGGTCATTTTAACATTTTATAAAGGAGGTTTAAAAGTAAACTAATGTTTTGGTCTAAAACATTCTGTAAAAATATTTATTTTATGATATTAAATAAGTAGGATATCATACATATGTGTGGTTTACCATTTATGGCCAAACTATGCCCCGAAAGGGTATTTTGGTCATTTCACATATGCTTTTAAGGACATAATTGGAAGTCTGAGTTCATGACTTATACTTACTGTAAAAATATTAAAATTTATTTATAAATTCAGTAGGTAACAAGTCTTGGGTGCTAAATATGGTTTCAAACCATACTATGCACCTAATTAGCGTAAAAGTCGACAATTGACGATATTTGCGATGTTTATGTGATTCTTAGATTTTGATCAGCCTTGAATATTTAAAATATTTTTATTTTTCATATTAAATCAGTAGAAAAAGGTTTGACATGTTAATCATATGTAAATCACATTTTATTAACAAAAAGGGCATTATCGTCAATTATGGAATTTATTTAAGAACTCAAAGTTATGGTCAGTATCTAATCTGTCCCAACACTCCAAAAATTCCTAAAAATGATATCATAAGAGTAGGTAATGAGTTTATGGTAAAAAATTTATGTTTAATCATGGTTTATGTATAAAGGGTAGTTTAGACTTTATAAAAACTAATATTTACGATATCTAGCCTATCATCAATTTGAGACCAGAAAATAATGTTAGAATAATTTAAACATGTTTATATATCAGTAACTAAGTTATTTATATGACCATATATTCAAAAATCTCATTTTTTGACTATAAGGGCATAATGGTCAACTGAAAGCATAATAACGGAAATTTGCATATAACTCAGAATACTAAGTGACCGGGTAATATAACCTTAGAGGGTTATATTACAACATTATATGGTCCTAATGGAAGCTTAGAACATAAAAGATTTAAGCTTAATCGGGTTAGAACTGAAAGTCAAATCAAAAGTCAAGCTTTTGCGACTTTCGATTGCGAACCGACCCTAAACTCAGAATTGTCGGGTTGAACATGCTTAGACATGTTCTAATAATATTTACCAAGTTATTTAGGTGACAAAACATGATTCATAACTTCTACATAATCGGTTTTAATTATTATTTGAAAATCTAACTAGTTTGACTTTTTGACTAGTTACATTGACCCGACAATTAACTAAGTAAACGTGATAATTAGGATGTGCCCTTTTGAGGGATTAACACACACCTAATTACGATCACAGAGCCATATTCGCCTCGAACAATGGCTGGACCATTAAGGTTTAAACTAAAAGTCAAAGCGTTATTACGACAACTTTTACTTTCGGTCTTTAAACATATAAAAACCGAACTACAGAGGCTAAGAACACTTACACAAGGTCCTAGCACGAAACTTGTACTAAGGGGAGTCTCCTTTATGACCAGGAAGCTCTAGAGAATGCTTCAAAAGCTTTAGCAAGAGAAGGGAGTGAAAAATTGAAGTGAGCAAGTATGAAGGTCACCCAAATGCCCATATTTATAGTGCATAAGGCCTTCTCCAAATCATCACAGGTGTTTCTTGTTGTTTTCAGATGATTCCAAGTGTCCAAAGTGGTTTTAAAAACCATCAAAGATCCATAGAATTCGAGTTTGTGAGGTATGGAGCTTGGATTGGAGAAGAAAGCACACAAACCTGCAGTTGTGCAGGTGATTCTGACGAAACCAAGCCGTCACGTGGCGCGACGGCATATAGGGTCAGGGGTCGTGCAGCGCGACACCATAGGTAACCAGCCAAACAATTTTGAAACCTGACAAGTTTGGTCCCTATACATTTTATTAGATAGTATCTTTCATTTTAGGCACATTTAGCCCTTGTAGTTAGTATGTGGAAGATCTTGAGAGTATAATAAAATACCGTTAGGTCCGGTTTTGTTAAACAATCACCGAAATCACTAGTTTCACCATGTTGACGCTATTAACCCTTATTCTTGAAAGTTTGCGTAATCGAAACATAACGATATCGAAACCTCATGGATTTATCAATACTTAATCTTGAAAGTATAATCGAACATTACAAAGCCCCGGGTTCGTTAAAAGGTCACTCAGAGGTAAGAATTAACATGTTGACACGTTTAACCCCTTGTCTTGTAAACTTTCAATTTCTTTCACAAACGGCTTCATATGTTGACCGTTTTAAGATTACGAACATTGTGCAAGGTTATTTAAAAGCATAGTTTTCTCATATTGACACTTTTAGTCCTTCCACATACATGCTTTCTCTGTTTGTCAACTTTAGTCCCTCTAAGTCAACTTGTTATACGTTTAGGGATTATGACACGTGTCATTACTATATTGGACATGATTTTTGTGAGGTGTTACATCCTCACCCCCTTAAAAGAAATCTCGACCTCGAGATTTACTGAAACAAATGAGGGTACTTCTGTCGCGTCGTGGATTCAACTTCTCACGTATATTCTGGGCCTCTACGGGCATCCCATTTCACCTTCACAATCGGTACATGTTTTCGTCGAAGATTTTTAACCTGTCGATCCTTGATCGATAAAGGTTTTTCAAGAAACTTCAGGCTTTCATCTATCTGTACGTCTTTATGAGACATTGCTAGTGACTCATCAGCTAAACATTTCTTTAAATTGCAAATGTGGAACACATTGTGAATTCCACTAAGTTCATCAGGTAAATTTAGCTTATAGGCTACACTCCCAACACATTCGATAATCTCGAATGGTCCGATATATCTTGGGCTCAGTTTACCCTTTTTACCAAATCGCATTACTCCTTTCCAGGGTGACACCTTGAGTAATACTTTATCTCCTACCTCGAATTTTAGAGGTTTGCGCCTCTTATCTGCGTAGCTCTTCTGCCTATCCCTGGCAGCTTTTAGACGATCAAAGATTTGAACAATCTGTCCGTCATCTCAAGGACTATCTCAGGTCCTGATAGTTTAGTTTCCCCAACTTCCGCCCAACAAACAGGCGTCCTGCATTTTCTTCCATATAAAGCCTCAAAAGGCGCAACTTGGATGCTCGTATGGTAACTTTTTTTATAAGAGAACTCAATCAGATGAAGATGATGTAACACCTCAAAATTTCATGTCCAATATTATATCGACACGTGTCACGGGCTTAAAACGTGTAAAGAATTTCCTTAGACGGACTAAAGTTGACAAACAAGGAAAGTATGTGAATATAAGGGTTCAAAATGTCAACAATGGATAAATATACTTTACAATAACCCTACATGATGTTTATACCCTTAAACGAATGAATCATGGATCATACGAAGCTAATTGTGAAAGAAAGTGAGAGATTACAAACTACAAGGGTTAAATGTGTCAACATGTTTAAAGTATACCTCTGAGTGGCCCTTTAGCAAACCCGAAGCTTTGTAACGATTAATTATGCTCACTAGAATGCATGATAAAAATTTCACCAAGTTTCCTTATCATATGAGGAAGTTATGATAAAATTCGTATACGAAGGGTTAAAAGCGTCCACATGTTAATAAATACCTCTGAGCGACCTATGTATAAATCCCAAACCTTAACCGGTGTTATAAACATCTGATATACATTCAAATCCGGTTAATACTAGTAATAATTGATTCAAATTATGAAGATGGGACCCTATGAGAATATGTTTGACAAACCTTCGTTTATGGCCCTTTCAAAAGAATCCAAGGCAACTTTAGAACATGGCAAGGTGGTCTTAACTGTTCAAGACATGATCAAGAGGCCCCATACTGATAATAGAGGCCCAAATTCGTAATACCTAAGTTTCCTGTTCGATGCTTGAAAGGTTAAATTTTTTTTCCTTCTGGTAAAGGCTTACGGACCGCAAGGACTTGGTCTTACGGTCCGTAAGAGGCTCTTACGGACCGCAAGACCCTCCGCTTACGGTCCGTAAGACGGCCCCAGCAACAGAAAATTTGACAGCTGCCTGTTAAAACGAGTTAACCGACTTATATTGCCATTTTTCACTACCATGTGCAACACAAACTAGTTCTTAGGCATTTTCTTGATCAATCAAGATCACTATATACAGACCCACATTGTTGCAACTTTGATCATTCATTCCAAACTCAACTTCTGATCATTTCTGGAGCTCAAGGCCACTCCCTAATCATCACTAGTCGTGCAAAGGACCTTGGTAAGCTTCCTTAACCTTCTTTAATCGTGTTTTACTTAGTTAATTAGCTTAAAGTCAAACCGTCGTAATTAAGGTTTGACTTATCGGTTAATCACTAATGGTCTGGTGTTTAGCCAAATTGAAAGTAGTTATAAGTTGGTAATTAGGTGGGCAATAAACTCTTAAAAGGGCACCCTCTGATTCCCGCTCTAACTAGGTCAAATGTCAGGTCAAACTTAATCCGAAAAAGTCAACATAAACTTAATTTTCAAGTTAACGCATAATTAGCAATGTAGGAGACGTGTAACCTGTTTTACCACTCATATAACTTAGTAATAAATATAAGAACATGTCTAAGCATGTTCGACCCGACAATTTTCAGTTTAGGACCGGTTCAGAACCGAAAGTCGCATACTTTGACTTATGCTTTGACTTTCAGTTCTGACTCGTAGTAGCATGATTTAGAAGTACCTTAGAGCTTCATTTGGACCAGGGTATATGATAGTATAAACCTCTGTGGTTGGTTCATTAATTGTCCGATTCGTTCACGCGTTTCCGTTAATTGCTTAATGTTGACCATAATGCCCTTTTGACCTTAAAAAGAGAATTTTGGAAATGTGAGAGGACAATAATCTTTGCTACTGATTTATAAACATGTCCCTAAAGTTTCTTATCAGTTCGAGGTCTAGATTAGGAGTTATGCTCAATAGCGCACTTAAAAAGCTTTTTGTTAATGAAACGGCGCAATTAGCATAAAGCCTATCCAAACCCAATTTTTGACACCAAACCTTTTACCCACTGATGTAATATAATATTTTGGGATTTTTGAAGATTTTTAATTATTTTTAAACTAATCATAACATGGGGTTATCGCCTTGATTCGGTTATTACCGATTATACCCTTTTTGTTTATAAAATGGGTTTTACATAACAATTTGACACCAAACCTTTGGCCACTGATTTTATATGATAAATGAAGTATTTCGAACTTTATAACCTGATCGGAAAACTCAGATTTCCTGTTAAACCCAGAAATCGCTTAAAACGGCTTTTTAAGCGTATTAAACACCTAGTATGGGTTTAAAACCATTTTTTGTCTTATAAGACTTATCACCAACTGATATAACCTATCAAATTAAGTTGTTTTACTGATTATTTCAGACCTGAATCTCAGAATTATAATTAATCTCTTTTATAATCATTTAAAATGACCAAAATACCCATACGAGGCTTAATTTAAGATTAAACTCGTTTTGGGCATAATGGAAGGTATCCTACTGATATCACAACATATTTAAAGCACATTAACTTGGGAAACCTGCTTGTGACCCATTCGGTTACCCATTATGCGTTATTCGCGTTTGGTTCGGTTTATGTGAACTAGTTTGCATAAATTAGCCGAAACAGGTCAAACCTTATCATTTTTATCTCAAAATCCAGAATGTGTTTAGTTTACCTATATTATACAAGTCTTCAAACTTTTCGGGTCTAAATCACATTCTATTCCGGTCTTCGCTTAATCATGCGTTCGAACCATATCTTCCTTTAAAACTAACCGGTCTAAATTTAGGCTTAATTAAAGACCCGTTAGGATTCTAATTGGTTATTATAACCTTCGTTCCAGAATAGGAGACCCGGTAAAAGCTACGTGCACTTGCTTGTTGTGATTATTACTAGCAAAGGTAAATACTTTTAACTTATTTTCCCTATACGGGCTTGGGGTACGGTATATAAAATACCGCTTGGTCGGGTATTGAATCTTTAATCTTTAATCGTATGAAGGTTAAATCATTGATATATCCCATTTAAATTGTTTTGTTTGCTTAAAGATTTTGGGGGGTTAATGACCATGTCCCGGATATCCTTGGCATCATTTTACGAAATGGCCACGACCTAAGCACGAGGTGTAGGCGTACACCCGTCAGTGCCTAAATAAATAATGTGGTGTGTCTATTGATCTTTAATCCGGCACGAACCGGGCTATTGAACGCATAAGAAACATGTAATTCTTTTACAAGTTTATATATATAAATAATTATCCCAAGTTATAAAAATGTTTGTGCCTCGTGCATTCAAATCAATTTCCTAAACCTTTTAAAAATGAGTCAGTTAATTGTATTTACCAATGTAAACTGACGTATTTTCCCAAAAAGATTAAGTGCAGGTACTACTCGAAATAGGCTGGATTTCTCCTTAGCATCAATAAGAGTCTCGCAAGCTTGGATGCATTTCAGTCTATTGAACAAAGTTTCTTTTTATTTGATCCACCTGTGGATTATATTCAACTATTTTGTGATACTTGATATTACAATTTTATTGGTTGAAATGAATCTATCTTTTGCTTCCGCTGTGCATTTAAATATTGTGTTATTTGACTATATTGATATCAACTACGTCACGATACTCCCCACCGGGCCCACCGGTAATACGTGGAAATATCAGGGTGTGACAGGTTGGTATCAGAGCCAACATTGAGTGAATTAAACACTAGCCTTTTCGTGTTTAATCTCAATGACACAATTGCACATACTCGAGTCTAGACAAAGAACTTAGGACGATTCCTAATTTGTTTTATTTTGTCCTTTATTGTTTTTGTTGTTTCTTTCATTTGTATTGACAGGAAAAAAAAATGCCACCGAGGTTCCGAAGAGGAGGACGAGGAAAGGGGCCAATCACCGCCCCCAACGATCACGAAGCCGGGCCTTCACACCGGCGAACTCCTTCGGCTACCATGAGTGCCGATCCTCAAGGAAACCGGAGGATCCATTTGGAGCCCACTAGACGATCTGTCTCGCATAGCTCAACGCCTCCTTATCGCCATTCCTTTGGGCCGCAATCAGAGAACGAGCCTGAAGACTCTCGCCACTCCTTCTTACCGTTGCAGCGGTCCGTTTCGCACCGTTCCTTTGGCGACCCCACTCCTGTCTTCCAGTGCCGGTTTAACTCGGCAAACTATATTGAAGAACCAGTGGGTTTTAACCCACTAGGACCTGAAGACCATTTTTTCGGGAGACCAAGCAATGGACATGGACGAGGACACGGATCCCGTCGAGCCCGCAACCGGGACGCCCAACCATCCCATCAAGATTTCAGATGGTTCATCCTTCCACGGATCACCCTACCGTGGTCCAGATAGTTATCAAGCGAGGTTCAACCAGTACGAGTGGTATTTTACACCCTCTCATAACCCACAACAACAACAGCAGCAGGATCCCTCCGAGGATTCGCGTTTCGTGGCAGTCACGCCACCGCCACCACCGCCGCCAGTTTATCAAGCACCTCTAGAACCACCAAGGTGTAGGAGAACAGGTGCACGAATATCCGCGCGAGGAGGGGATTTTCACTTTAGCACCCCCATCACTCAAGTGGCAGTCACTATCCGCCACTGCATGAAGACCCACAAATGGGTGGGCCCTCAAACCCAGTTCCAGAGGTGAATTCTGCACCAGTTGCACCACCACCACCACCATTGGGTTTTGATAACCCGATTCCTGCATACGCCGGTTCAACGGCGTACAATCCGTTTGAGCAGCCGGCTCACACTAACTATAACTATGTTGAAGCCGACCCATACTTAGTAGCGGCAAACTACAATGCCCTTCACCCAGAAGGACCATATGGAGCTCCTTGGGGAGTGGGATATCCAGCTCATGGGTATCAAATACCTGCTCGACCTCCGGATCAGCACCAGCCGCAGCAACCACGGTTTTCCCCACCGGAATAGGAGGAAATCCTCCACAGGCTAAACAGGGTGGAACGAGAATTTCAGGAAGAGCGTAGGAATAACAGGGGATTCCTCAAGGGCCTAGCAAGCTTGTTAAAAGGAAAGAAGAAGAGGGATCATTGAATCCCTATATGTATTGTTGTATTTCCTTATTTCAATTAAGTCCCTGTGTGGGCATTTATGTATATATTTAGTCCCTGCGTGGACTTGTCTATTTAGTCCCTGCATGGACTTATCTTTTTAGTCCCTGCGTGGACACCTATCTTAGTAATGAGTCCCTGCGAGGACTTGTATTATCAGTTTGGCCCCTGCGTGGGCAAACCATTTCAGTTAAAAGTCCCGTTTAGGGCAATGTGTAATCCTTTCAATGTTTAATGGAATGTCAAATTTAAAAATATTCACTGTCATTTTATGCATATATATATTGTACATGGAATAAATAAATTATAAATCATTCCTTTTAAAAATAATCTGCCTATTAAATATTAAATAAAGATCTTAAAGGTATAACCTAGCCTGCATGTCATTACAAGACTTGGCCAAGATGGTAAGACCTGTTTAAAAAGATTCAAATCCTTGTTAACATCTGAAAACATGTTAACGCTCCTGGCAGACGTGATTCGTTAAAATCACACACGTCATTCTTATAATAGGATTCTTCAAAGGATTCCTAACCTAACTGGATGATCTATAAATCATGGGTTTAAATCATCAATTAAGATGATCATATATTAAACATCCATTGGTAATGTAGTGCCTACGGGCCACAATAAATGTCAAATAAGACAAAAGACGGTTGTAGTCTACGACTCCCTGTCAGAAAAAGGTAAAGAACTATGTTCAAACCTTAATGCCTTGATTCTCTGAAATCATGGCTTATGATTTAAAATATCCTTGTGACTAGGCCTTTTGTGCCACTAATAATACTGTTATTGCTTTATAATTAGGATAAGTTATAATAAAAATCCTAAACAAGTATGATTAACAAATTAACCAAATATGGTCTGTGTTTACCATGGTTAATGAATTGCCATAAAAGACAATTCCATATTAAACTACCAAATAAATTATTGTCAATATCTTGTGTAACAGTTCGAACTACATGGCTGACTCGGAAGAGATCAACAGTCACCCAAGGGAGAATCATGATAATGCCCGAATTAACATAGCGGGTGCAGAGCTCCAAGCGTTAATTGACAATGCTGTTACAAAAGCCTTAGATAGGCAGTATAGTGAGTCGAGCGGTACTCGAAGCAGGACCCAATCAGTAACCCACTCCAAGCCTAAGACTCATTCAGAGGCTCACAACAAGCAACCCTCTAAGAAAGACGAGCCAAAGAAAGATGATGAACGACACTCATCAAACCAAAGGAGTGTTCCCTCTCAAAGGACCGTACTGAACCAAGGACCCCGTGATAAGGGTTGCTCCTATAAGTATTTTGTTTCTTGCAAACCCAGGGATTTCAATGGGGAAAAAGGAGCTATAGACTGCATGACTTGGATGGATGAGATGGACACTGTGGTTGATATCAGTGGTTGCGCCAATAAGGATGTGGTGAAATTCGTGTCTCAGTCATTCAAAGGTGAGGCATTAGCTTGGTGGAGGTCTTTGATCCAAGCTACAGGGAAAGTCCCATTGTACAGCATGACTTGGGAACAGTTTGTGTCATTGATCAAGGAGAACTAATGCCCTCAGCATGAGGTTGAGAAGATTGAAGCTGATTTCTTGTCTCTGGTTATGAAAAACCTGGATTGTCAAGCCTACCTTACAAGCTTCAACACCATGTCAAGGTTGGTTCCTTATCTTGTGACACTGGAACCCAAGAGGATAGCTCGATTCATCGGGGGTTTAGCCCCAAAGATTAAGGCAAGTGTAAAAGCCTCTCGGCCAGCTACATTCAGGTCTGCAGCTGATATATCCTTGTCCCTCACACTGGATGCGGTCAGGCAGAGATCACTGAGGAACACGGATGCCGAGAAAAGGAAGCCTGATGATGACAGTTCACAGTGATCGGATAAGAGATATATGGGAAACAATGACCACAAAAAGGGTTCTGGATCTAGGAAAGATGGTCAACAGTCGGGTGATAAACCCAAATGCAAAGTCTGCAAGAAACAGCACTTCGGGAAGTGCATATATGAATCGAAATCCCAATCTCAGCCAAGGGCATGTGGGATTTGCAAGTCTTCTGAGCACAAGACCTTAGACTACAAGAAAATCAAGGATGCTACGTGCTATAGCTACAATGAAAAAGGGCACATTAAGTCTAACTGTCCAAAATATTCCAAGAAACCAGAAGAAGGTAAAAAGAACAACGCTAGGGTCTTCAGAATGGATGCTAAGGAAGCGGTGCAGGATGATAACATGATAACAGGTACCTTTCTCATAAATGATGTTTATGCGAGAGTGCTATTTGATTCAGGAGCTGATAAGTCATTTGTAGATAATAAGTTTTGTAAGTTGCTGAATTTACCTGTTAAAACCCTAAGTGTGAAATATGAGGTGGAATTAGCTGATAGTACCTTAGAAACCACCTCAACCGTGTTAGATGGATGTTTTATATCCATTAGGAACCACTCTTTTCCGTTATCGCTTCCTTTGAAGTTAGCCAGTTTCGACATAGTTTTAGGCATGGACTGGTTATCTCATAACCAGGTCCAGATTGTCTGCAATAAGAAGCAAGTGGTGATCAAGACTCCGTCTGGTGAATCGCTTACCATTCAGGGAGATACCCAGTACGGAATGCCTGAGCAAGTGTCCATGCTCAAGGCATCAAAATGTTTGAAGAAGGGTTATGTTATCTACATGGCGCAAGTAACTGTTGATGAACCAAAGCCTAGGATCGAAAACATACCCATTATCTCTGAATACCCAGAAGTATTCCCTGAAGAACTACCTGGTTTACCCCCAGATAGGCAGGTGGAGTTCAGGATTGACATTATCCCTGGAGCAGCACCTGTTGCAAGAGCGCCTTACAGATTGGCACCAACGGAGATGAAAGAGTTGAGGACTCAGTTGGATGATTTGCTAGCCAAAGGATTTATTAGACCTAGCTCATCTCCTTGGGGAGCACCAATCCTATTTGTGAAGAAAAAGGATGGGTCGATGCGTCTATGCATCGATTATCGTGAACTTAACAAGGTCACTATTAAAAATCGGTATCCATTGCCCAGGATCGATGAGTTGTTCGATCAGCTTCAAGGAGCGAGTTATTTTTCCAAGATCGACCTAAGGTCAGGATATCATCAACTGAAGGTTAAGGATGGAGATGTACATAAGACTGCATTTAGGACTCGTTATGGTAACTACGAGTTCTTAGTGATGCCTTTTGGACTCACTAATGCACCAGCCGCATTCATGGATCTCATGAACCACATCTGCAAACTCTACTTGGATAAATTTGTCATCGTCTTCATCGATGACATTCTTATTTACTCAAAGAATCAAGCTGACCATGTGAAGCACCCCCGTTGCATTCTGAAACTGCTTCAACAAGAAAAGCTCTACGCCAAATTCTCTAAGTGTGAATTTTGGCTTCGTGAAGTCCAATTTCTTGGACATATGGTTAGTGAATGCGGAATCCAGGTAGATCCCGCTAAGGTTGAAGCCGTCATGAATTGGCAAGAGCTGAAGACGCCCGCATAAATTCACAGCTTCTTGGGATTGGCAGGATATTACAGGCGTTTTATTGAAAATTTTTCAAGGATTGCTGCACCCCTAACTTCTTTGACTAGGAAGAATATTAAGTTCAACTGGGGACCGAAGCAACAAGAATCCTTTGATATCCTTAAGCAGAAGCTAAGCAATGCACCAGTGTTGACATTGCCTGAAGGGATTGAAGAATTTGTAGTGTATTGTGATGCATCGCACACATGTATGGGATGTGTGCTTATGCAGAAAGGCAAGGTTATTGCCTATGCTTCTCGACAGTTAAAGGTGCACGAAAAGAACTACACCACCCATGATTTGGAGGTGGGTGCCATTGTATTTGCACTAAAACTTTGGAGGCACTACTTGTATGGAACCAAGTGTGTGATCTATTCTGATCACAAGAGCCTTCAACACCTGTTTAATCAGAAGGACCTAAACATGAGGCAACAACGTTGGATTTAAACTTTGAATAACTATAATTGTGAGATAAGATACCATCCCGGCAAGGCGAATGTAGTCGCTGATGCCTTGAGTCGCAAGGAAAGAGTGAAGCCTATAAGAATCAATGCCAAGAGCATTGAGATAAAGAACGGTTTGAATGAAAGGTTGTTAGCTGCGCAGAAGGAAGCTGTGCTGGAAGCTAACTATCCTGATGAAAAGCTAGGAGTAACTAAAGAACAGTTATCCTATGGAAGGGACGGAATTTTGAGGTTAAATGGACGAATATGGGTTCCAGTTTTTGGAGGACTTCGAGATGTTATCCTCCAGGAAGCCCACAACTCTAAATACTCCGTTCATCCTGGAGCTGACAAGATGTACCAGGATTTGAAAGCAAATTTTTGGTGGATAGGCTTGAAGAAGTCTATAGCTGCCTATGTAGCTAAATGTTTGACGTGTGCGCAAGTCAAAGCTGAACACCAGAAACCGTCAGGTTTGCTACAACAGCCTGAACTTCCCACCTGGAAGTGGGAAATGGTGACTATGGATTTCATCACCAAGTTGCCAAATACAAAGAAAGGAAATGATACAATATGGGTGATAGTTGATAGACTGACTAAGTCAGCACATTTCCTACCCATTAAGGAGACCTATAGCTCCGACATGTTAGCCCAATTATACGTAGATAAGATTGTGTCTCTGCACGGCGTACCAGTGTCTATTATCTCTGACAGAGATACCAGATACACATCTCATTTTTGGAAAAGTTTCCAACAATCTTTGGGCACACGCTTAAATTTTAGTACGGCTTACCATCCTCAGACGGACGGGCAGGGTGAGCGTACAATCCAAACTTTGGAAGACATGCTTCGTGCATGTGTAATTGACTTAGGTGGTAGTTGGGATAACCATCTGCCCTTAATCGAGTTCTCTTATAACAACATCTATCATACAAGCATTAAGGCTGCGCCTTTCGAGGCCTTGTACGGTAGGAAGTGCAGAACGCCCGTTTGTTGGGCGGAAGTTGGAGATGTCCAACTATCAGGACCTGAAATAGTCCTGGAGACGACAGATAAGATTGTGCAAATACGTGATCGTCTCAAAGCTGCCAGGGATAGACAGAAAAGCTACGCAGATTTAAGGCGTAAACCTCTGAAATTTGAGGTAGGTGACAAGGTACTACTTAAGATATCACCCTGGAAAGGGGTAATGCGTTTTGGCAAGAAGGGCAAGTTAAGCCCCAGATACATAGGACCATTCGAGATCATCGAATGTGTCGGATCAGTGGCGTATAAGCTAAATTTTCCTGAAGAGCTCACTAGCATTCATAACGTATTCCACATCTGCAATCTAAAGAAATGTCTAGCTGATGAATCGCTAGTCATACCACATACAGATGTGCAGATCGATGAAAGCTTGAAGTTTGTTGAAAATCCTGTGTCGATCGAGGATCGACGGGTTAAGAAGCTTCGAAGGAAGCATGTACCGATTGTAAAAGTGAAATGGGATGCCCGTAGAGGTCCCGAGTACACGTGGGAGGTAGAGTCCACAATGAAAGAGAAATACCCTCATTTATTTCAGTAAATCTCGAGGTCGAGAGTTCTTTTAAGGGGGTGAGGATGTGACACCTCGAAACTTCATGTCCAATATTATATCGACACGTGTCACGGGCTTAAAACGTGTAAAGAATTTCCTTAGAAGGACTAAAGTTGACAAACAAGGAAAGTATGTGAATATAAGGGTTTAAAATGTCAACAATGGATAAATATACTTTACAATAACCCTACATGATGTTTATACCCTTAAACGAATGAATCATGGATCATACGAAGCTAATTGTGAAAGAAAGTGAGAGATTACAAACTACAAGGGTTAAATGTGTCGACATGTTTAAAGTATACCTCTGAGTGGCCCTTTTGCAAACCCGAAGCTTTGTAACGATTAATTATGCTCACTAGAATGCATGATAAAAATTTCACCAAGTTTCGTTATCATATGAGGAAGTTATGATAAAATTCGTATACGAAGGGTTAAAAGCGTCGACATGTTAATAAATACCTCTGAGCGACCTATGTATAAATCCCAAACCTTAACCGGTGTTATAAACATCTGATATACATTCAAATCCGGTTAATACTAGTAATAATTGATTCAAATTATGAAGATGGGACCCTATGAGAATATGTTTGACAAGCCTTCGTTTATGGCCCTTTCAAAAGAATCCAAGGCAACTTTAGAACATGGCAAGGTGGTCTTAACTGTTCAGGACATGATCAAGAGGCCCCATACTGATAATAGAGGCCCAAATTCATAATACCTAAGTTGCCTGTTCGAAGGTTGAAAGGTTAAAAATTTTTGGCTTCTGGTAAAGGCTTACGGACCGCAAGACCCTCCGCTTACGGTCCTTAAGACGGCCCCAACAACAGAAAATTTGACAGCTGCCTGTTAAAACGAGTTAACCGACTTATATTGCCATTTTTCACTACCATGTGCAACACAAACTAGTTCTTAGGCACGAGGGACACTTGTAATTGATCAGGGATCAATCCTAGAGTTGTTTGGCATGATCTTGATCAATCAAGATCACTATATAAAGACCCACATTGTTGCAACTCTGATCATTCATTCCAAATTCAACTTCTGATCATTTCTGGAGCTCAAGGCCACTCCCTAAGCATCACTAGTCGTGCATAGGACCTTGGTAAGCTTCCTTACCCTTCTTTAATCGTGTTTTACTTAGTTAATTAGCTTAAAGTCAAACCGTCCTAATTAAGGTTTGACTTATCGGTTAATCACTAATGGTCTGGTGTTTAGCCAAATTGAAAGTAGTTATAAGTTGGTAATTAGGTGGGCAATAAACCCTTAAAAGGGCACCCTCTGATTCCCGCTCTAACTAGGTCAAATGTCGGGTCAAACTTAATCCGAAAAAGTCAACAGAAACTTAATTTTCAAGTTAACGCATAATTAGCAATGTAGGAGACGTGTAACCTGTTTTACCACTCATATAACTTAGTAATAAATATAAGAACATGTCTAAGCATACTTTGACTTATGCTTTGACTTTCAGTTCTGACCCATAGTAGCATGATTTAGAAGTACCTTAGAGCTTCATTTGGACCAGGGTATATGATAGTATAAACCTCTGTGGTTGGTTCATTAATTGTCTGATTCGTTCACGCGTTTCCGTTAATTGCTTAATGTTGACCATAATGCCCTTTTGACCTTAAAACGAGAATTTTCGAAATGTGAGAGGACAATAATCTTTGCTACTGATTTATAAACATGTCCCTAAAGTTTCTTAATAGTTCGAGGTCTAGATTAGGAGTTATGCTCAATAGCGCACTTAAAAAGCTTTTTGTTAATTAAACGGCGCAATTAGCATAAAGCCTATCCAAACCCAATTTTTGACACCAAACCTTTTACCCACTGATGTAATATAATATTTTGGGATTTTTGAAGATTTTTAATTATTTTTAAACTGATCATAACATGGGGTTATCGCCTTGATTCGGTTATTACCGATTATACCCTTTTTGTTTATAAAATGGGTTTTACATAACAATTTAACACCAAACCTTTGGCCACTGATTTTATATGCTAAATGAAGTATTTCGAACTTTATAACCTGATCGGAAAACTCAGATTTCCTGTTAAACCCGGAAATCGCTTAAAACGGCTTTTTAAGTGTATTAAACACCTAGTATGGGTTTAAAACCATTTTTTGTCATATAAGACTTATCACCAACTGATATAACCTATCAAATTAAGTTGTTTTTCTGATTATTTTAGACCCGAATCTCAGAATTATAATTAATCTCTTTTATAATCTTTTAAAATGACCAAAATACCCCTACGGGGCATAATTTAAGATTAAACTCGTTTTGGGCATAATGGAATGTATCCTACTGATATCAGAACATATTTAAAGCACATTAACTTGGGAAACCTGTTCGTGACCCATTCGGTTACCCATTATGCATTATTCGCGTTCGGTTCGGTTTATGTGAACTAGTTTGCATAAATTAGCCGAAACGGGTCAAACCTTATCATTTTTATCTCAAAATCCAGAATGTGTTTAGTTTACCCATATTATACAAGTCTTCAAACTTTTCGGGTCTAAATCACATTCTATTCCGATCTTCGCTTAATCATGAGTTCGAACCATATATTCCTTTAAAACTAACCGGTCTAAATTTAGGCTTAATTAAAGACCCGTTAGGATTCTGATAGGTTATTATAACCTTCGTTCCAGAATAGGAGACCCGGTAAAAGCTACGTGCACTTGCTTGTTGTGATTATTACTTGCAAAGGTAAATACTTTTAACTTATTTTCCCTATACGGGCTTGGGGTACGGTATATAAAATACCGCTTGATCGGGTATTGAATCTTTAATCGTATGAAGGTTAAATCATTGATATATCCTGTTTAAATTGTTTTCTTTGCTTAAAGCTTTTGGGGGGTTAATGACCATATCCCGGATATCCTTGGCATCATTTTACGAAATGGCCACGACCTAAGCACGAGGTGTAGGCGTACAACCGTCAGTGCCTAAATAAATAATGTGGTGTGTCTATTGATCTTTAATCCGGCACGAACCGGGCTACTGAACGCATAAGAAACATGTAATTCTTTTACAAGTTTATATATATAAATAATTATCCCAAGTTATAAAAATGTTTGTGCCTCGTGCATTCAAATCAATTTCCTAAACCTTTTAAAAATGAGTCAGTTAATTGTATTTACCAGTGTAAACTGACGTATTTTCCCAAAAAGATTAAGTGCAGGTACTACTCGAAATAGGCTGGATTTCTCCTTAGCATCAATAAGAGTCTCGCAAGCTTGGATGCATTTCAGTCTGTTGAACAAAGTTTCTTTTTATTTGATCCAACTGTGGATTATATTCAACTATTTTGTGATACTTGATATTACAATTTTATTGGTTGAAATGAATCTATCTTTTGCTTCCGCTGTGCATTTAAATATTGTGTTATTTGACTATGATGATATCAACTACGTCACGATACTTCCCACCGGGCCCACGTGGAAATATCGGGGTGTGACAGATGATCATCCCAACTTCCTCCTAAATCAATGACACATGCCTGAAGCATATCTTCTAGTGTTTGAATCGTACGCTCACTTTGTCCATCCGTCTGAGGATGATAAGCAGTATTAAAATTCAAACGAGTGCCTAGAGATTGTTGGAAACTTTTCCAAAAATGAGAAGTGTATCTAGTATCCCTATCAGATATAATAGATATTGGCACTCCATGGAGAGATACAATCTCGTCCACATACAGCTGGGCTAGTTTATCGGAGCTATGCGTCTCCTTGATGGGTATGAAATGAGTTGACTTTGTCAGTCTGTCAACTATAACCCATATTGTATCATTTCCATGTCTTGTCTTGGGTAGCTTGGTAATGAAATCCATAGTTACCATTTCCCACTTCCAAGTGGGGAGTTCTGGTTGTTGCAGTAAACCTGACGGCTTTTGATATTCGGCTTTAACCTGTGCGCACGTTAGCCATTTAGCTACATATGTGGCTATGGATTTCTTTAAACCCATCCACCAATAGTTTGCCTTCAGATCTTGATACATTTTATCACTGCCCGGGTGAACTGAATATTTAGAATTCTGAGCTTCTTGGAGGATTACATCTCTGAGTCCTCCACGAATTGGAACCCAGATTCGACCATTCAATCTGAGGATTCCATCATTCCCAGGTGACAACTGATCAATAGTTGCACCTAATCTTTCTGCTGGGAAGTTATTTTCCATTACGACTTCTTTCTGTGCTGACAACAACTTCTCGTTTAATCTGTTCTTTAGTTCAATACTCTTAGCATTGATCCTTATAGGTTTTACTCTTTCTTTTCTGCTTAAAGCATCAGCGACCATATTCGCTTTGCCAGGATGCTAGCGAATTTCACAATCGTAGTCGTTCAATGTTTCCATCCAGCGACGTTGTCTCATGTTGAGATCTTTCTGGTTAAACAAGTGTTGGAGACTTTTGTGATCTGAGTAAATCACACATTTGGTTCCATACAGGTAGTCTCTCCATAACTTAAGTGCAAATACAACAGCACCCAATTCCAAGTCATGGGTGGTGTAATTCTTTTCATGCACCTTCAGCTGTCGTGATGCGTAGGCAATCACCTTGCCTCTTTGCATAAGCACACAACCCAAATCAGTGTGCGATGCATCACAATAAACAACGAACTCATCTATTCCTTCAGGTAATGTCAACACAGGAGCATTACTCAATTTTTATTTGAGAATCTCGAAAGATTCTTGTTTTTTGGGACCCCAATCAAATTTCACATTCTTGCGGGTTAAAGAAGTTAAAGGTGCAGCTATCCTTGAAAAGTTTTCGATGAATCGCCTGTAATAACCTGCCAAACGTAGGAAGCTGCAAATTTCAGTGGGCGTCTTGGGTGCTTGCCAATTCATAATTGCTTCTATTTTAGCGGGATGCACCTAGATACCACACTCGCTTACCACATGTCCAAGGAATTGGACTTCTCGAAGCCAGAAATCACATTTGGAGAATTTTGCGTAAAGCTTTTCATGTTGCAGAAGTTTGAGGATGCATCGGAGATGTTTCTCATGATCAGCTTGACTCTTGGAGTTAATAAGTATGTCATCAACGAAAACAATGACAAACTTATCCAAATACGGCTTGCAGACTCGATTCATGAGATCCATGAATGCTGCAGGTGCGTTAGTGAGCCCAAAAGGCATCACTAAGAACTCGTAGTGGCCATATCTAGTCCTAAATGCAGTCTTATATACATCTTCGGTTCTGACCTTTAGTTGATGATATCCCGACCTTAGATCGATCTTTGAGAAGAAACTTGCCCCTTGTAACTGATCAAATAGATCGTCGATCCTGGGCAATGGATAGCTATTCTTGATTGTTAATTTGTTTAGCTCACGATAATCAATACACAAACGCATTGAACCATCCTTCTTTTTAACAAATAAAATGGGCGCTCCCCAAGGGGACGAGCTTGGTTGAATAAAACCTTTCTCCAATAGATCATCTAACTGAGTTCTTAATTCTTTCATTTCGGTCGGTGCCAAACGATAAGGAGCTCGTGCGACTGGTGCTGCTCCTGGTATAATATCAATTCTGAATTCCACTTGCCTCTCAGGAGGTAAACCAGGTAATTCTTCAGGAAAGACGTCACTTGCGCCATGTAAATGACACAACCGTTCTTCAAACATTTGGATGCCTTAAGCATAGTCACTTGATCAGGCAATCCATGGTGCGTATCTCCTTGAATAGTGATTGATTCACCAGAAGGGGTTTTAATGATAACTTGCTTCTTAGCACAGGCAATTTGGGCTTGGTTAAATGATAACTAATCCATGCTTATAACTACATCAAACCCTGCCAATTTCATTGGCAACAAGGACAACGGAAAATAATGGTTCCTAATGGATATGAAGCATCCATCTAGAATTGTTGAGGCAGTTTCTAAGGTACCATCGACCAATTCTACCTCATATTTTATGTCTAGAGTTTTAATAGACAGATTTAACAGTTTACAAAATTTATTGTCTACAAAGGACTTATCTGTGCCATAATCAAATAAAACTCTAGCATAAATATCATTTATGAGGAAAGTACCTGTTATGACGTTATTATCCGACACTGCCTCTCTGACATTCATTTGGAACACTCGAGCATTTGTCTTTTTAGCCTCTTCAGGCTTCTTTGCGTATTTCGGGCAGTTGCTCTTGATGTGCCATTTTTCATTACAACCATAACAGGTTGCATTTATTAGGTCCTTGCACCCACACTTACTCTTTTTTCGTCCCCGAAAAAGAATTATGCAACATAATCATAGATAAATAATCACTAGGGTCAAAAGCATATTTATAATTTATTAAAACCAAAACTTGCATTAGCCGCAATTGTGAATATATTTGTCCCGTTAAACCCAAATCCGGTCTCAAGGCCTTATCATGTGAATTTAATTTAAGTGCGGTCAATCTACCTAGGGTCTCACGCTAAGATATACGGTCCACCTACTCCCGTCTCAAGCTTATAGAACTAAAGGAACGATCACTGGATCAATTCCCAACTGTTTTATACCAAAACCAAGAGAATTTAGAATCAAATTTTTTTCTTTTTCCATTCTTTTCCATCTTTTTTTTTTCTATGAGCTTAGACATTGCTTTCCCTAACCAAGAGGCATTTCGGCTGTAGAGACGCTATCCCCAACTCGGATTACTTAGGCTTCGGTACTTTTTCTTTCTTTGCAAGTTCGATTTCACACACCCTAGCGGTAATCCAGTTGTAAAGTCACTATCCCCAACCCAGACTACATAGAAATGCATTACTTTCATTCAGTTTCTAGCTCATTTTTTTTTCATGATAAAAAATTCTAACGGTTTTAATTTATAACGGTGTCCCTTATACTCTTATTGGCGGTTTTGATTTCCCATATTTCCCAGATGAAAACCCACTAGCAAGCCGACAATTAAGGTAATATTAGCTCAAAGGGACCTAAAACCAAACCCGGGCCTATCCACACATCCCTAACTAGACGTAAGCTCGATTTATTTAATCTCTTATTATTAATATTATTCAAACCCGAGCAAAAATTCATCTTTTCTATCATTTTCCGCTTTTTTTTTGCAAACTCCTTTACTCGAAAGACATTTTTCTGATTTTTCAATTTTTTTGGATTTTTTTCAATTTTCTAATTTTTTCATTTTTTTTGAATTTTTTAAATTTTTTTGTAATTTTTATATTTTTGACTCGATTATTTACAAGTATCCCATCCCCACACTTAAAGATTGCATTGTCCCTAATGCAAGAACGGAAATCCGACTCAACAAACCACCTAAAAATAAATACTGCAAACGAAATAGATAAATAAATACAACAAAAAAAAGGGGAACGACTTAGCTGTAAATGTGAGACTGTCAAAGTGCTATTCGTTTCCACATAAGCTCTCCAATTCGAAACGAGCTCAGCAAACGACTCCTAACCTCAGACACGCGAACGAAAGCGGCTAAACAACCACCTACCAATAAACATCACAAACTAGCAAAACATATCATAATATATATATATCAAAATATCAGTTTCAACATCAACCAACCCAACCTCCCTAACCAACCTGTTCAAAGTATATCAATATCAGTACAGACCAATGAATGAGGATTAAAAACAACATAAAAGAAAAATAATCAAACAAAAGTTATAGTAGTCAGCGGCTACATCCTCATGTTATCCCCACACTAGTCCACGCCACTGTCCTCCTGTCGTCCAGCGGCACCACTGCTACCCTCACCAGCACCAGCCGAACCTCCCTGCTGTCTCGGCTGGAAGAAGTCTTGAATCCCCATGCCGTGAGTAGTCATCATGTAACGGAGAGCATCATCCTGCCTCTCTTGACCCAACTGAATCGCCTCAAACAGATGCTCCAGCCTATCAAATCTCTGCTCCACATAGCAAGAGAGTGACTGTAAAGTGAGAGGCTCAGGTGGAGGCTGCCTCCTCGGATACTGCTGTGTTGGTAGCTCGTGTCTCTGTGGTGGCCGCTGTCGGTGTGTAGGATCAACCTGAAACATCACATCCTCAGCTGGATGTCCCTCTGGCGGCTGCACCTGTGGGCCCTGCCTAATCGGCTCCCAGCCGTAGGGCTCCGTCCACGACACTATACCCGCCTGCTGCAACTCTTTCATCCCAAACGTAACCGTCTTGGGCCGCTGGTGTAAAAATTCGGGAACATACCTGGTGAACACCCCCAAATTTTCTGCAATCCGAGTAATATAGGGGCCCATATCTAAACCAGCCCGAGGAGCTCCTCGACGACCTCTACTAAAAGAATCTGCTAAGACCGTAGCCAAATTCTTCTCCCTATTATCTACTCGACACATCAAAATAAACAACTCAATCCAGTTTGCCTTGTTCTCTCCCGACTTCCGACCCACCAGTGTAGTAGATAAAATCTTCAACACATACCTATAAATCGGATTACGAACCGAAGTGATCAGGTTCGTAGTCGTGAACGGGTGGTTAAAAATCGGGCTCCAGAAAATTTTCAGCTCAGCCGAACCAACACTATAATCCCTAGGAGTAGAATAAGCACCCCTCAAACTAGTAACAAACCCCGGCTGTTTCACTTCCTCCTCAGTATAAAACCCCGACACTATGGCAAACCTCGCCATGTTCATCTCAAAACCTGCCTCCCCAAACTGAACGACACAGCTGTGTCCTGATCAAACTTTCCCTCCTTGTGCATCCACGTGCTATGAAACTCTAGCACCAGCTCCTCATACTGCGGCTGTATACACTCCAACGCATCTGTCAACTTTGGACCCAAAAGGTCCATCACCTCCTGCTTCGATTCTATCTCACTCAACCACAACCAGTCTATAACCCTGTGCTGAAGCAAATCAGTTTTCTTCAACTTGTCATATTTATTCCATTCTGGTGTTCTCAGCTCGAACTTCAATACCGGGTGATTAACTCGACTACATTTCTTATCGGGAAAAAAATTATAACCCGCTTGATACTCAATCTTTCTCAACTTAGGATCATCGGCAGCTAACTGAATGATCGGAGTTTCTTGTGGGACCAGGTCTTGCTGGGGTGGATCCTGTTGCGGTGCTGACTGACCCTCACCTGTCTTTCTAGACTTGCCTCTACGCGAACTGCTCGCCATGTCTGCAAAACAGATATTAACAAGACAAAACAAGCAGACGATCAGTAGTAATAAACTATTTTTGGTATTTTTAATTTTTTTTGTATTTTTTAATTTTTTTTGAATTTTTATAATTTTTCGGAAAAGATAGAATAGCCGTATAGCATTTCATTCGCGGCTACCTATTACAAATGCTAAGTGATAGTTAAACTCGCCCGAATGGAGATTGAGTACGGGCGAGCTTAAATCACTTGTACGTGCAAGAAAATACAAAAACAACTAAACTACGACTCGAACTATACTAAAACTAACTCAAAAGACATAAAAACACTAAACTTGGACTCAATGTACACTATCCTCCCTCGGCACTTTAATTGTCCGCAATTAAAACGAGTGCCTAACCAATGACATTGAAGTCCAAACTTGCTCACAAGATCAGTGATTTATTAATTTGAAAACAAATTTAGCATTGAAAAATTCCGCCTAGTTAAAGGAGGTTTTGATCTTTGCAAAAATTCTGTTTCAATGCGCAAGCTTGGAACTTTAATTCGTTAATACCCCAAACCATTCAATCATCAAGCAAATTCATTCAATATTACCAAACCGACACCACCCGCACCCATGTACCAAATGTAAGTAAAGTCGTGTGTTTCACAAGATATGATACCATAGTCGTCCAATCAATCCCAAACCATAACCATCCGCAACCAATATACCAAATGCCCAAACCAAACCCATGCCGCAACCTTGAACTATACTAGCTAACCTAAGTTGGTTCGACACTAAACTGACCCCAACTCACAGCTAACTATTGACCCGACTAACCAAACTCGAAGCAAGAGACACATGACTGCAACATGAACCGACTAAAGGACTCGACTGACTCAAAACTGTCGAGACTGACTTCAACGTATGGGCCGGCAACTGACCCGACACACAAAACCCGAACAGCTAACCTAACAAGACTCTAAGATACTCAAAACATGAAGCAAGTACAAATATAAGAAGAATACATACCTGATTTGCTGAAATTTGGACGAGAAAACTAAAAAAATTCGCGTGTATGGTAGTCCCGAATCGAAGGTGGTACAGCGGATGGATGGTGAAATATTTTGGTGGGTTTTGTTTGACATCGAAAACCGATCACACGGCTTAAAAAATGGTGGAAAATGGTGAAGGTTTGGCTGAGATATGGTGGAAGGATGGTGGTTCGGCGGTGGGTGTGCAAGAGAAAGGGTGGGTGAGGTTTTTGGGGAAGATCGCTGAAAAGGTAGGGTTTTAAATGACTGGGGTTGCCGTCACGTAGCGCCAGGATAAGGTGAAAGGGCCGTGGCGCAGCGCCACGACATGGTTCAAGCAAAAGGTTCACATTGAAGGGTCGCGTAGCGCGACCAGTTGGTTCAAAAGCAGTGGCGCAGCGCCACAGAGGGGTTCAGAAGTGATTTTATGGCCCTAGGGGTGGCGTTACGTGACCATAAGTCAGTTTTGTGGTGGCGCGACGCAACGGCGTCTTTTTGGCAGTAAGTTGCGTAAATTTTTGAGTTTTATGCCTTAGAAAAAATTCTAAGTGTTACCAACCCCTCCCCAAAGCATCCCAAATTTTTTCTAAGTGTTGGGACTTACCTGGAATGTCGTTTTCCTTGCAAAATCAGCTCCTCTACGGTACAATTCCTGCAAAATTTCTCAAACGCACAAAACAGAAACACTAAAAACTATGAAAAATACGAAATTTAACGAAATAACAAACGATACATACTCTACACTTGGGACTTCATCCCAAAACACTAATTGGCGGCTTTAAATGGGATTTCGAGAGGAGTTTCCTCCATCTCGTCCTTGCTTATCGTTCCTCCAATGTAATGCTTCAAACGGTGGCCATTCACCTTCCAACTTCGGCCATGCGTTTCGTCCATGATCTCCACCGCTCCATGCGGGAACACATAGTGAACCATATAAGGTCCCGACCACTTTAATTTCAATTTCCCCGCAAATAACTTCAATCTTGAGTTGTAAAGAAGCACCTTATCACCTTTACTAAACTCCTTCACTTTTCTCAACTTTTTATCATGTAACGCCTTCCTTTTCTCCTTGATCCCCAACGATCTAGCATAGGCCGCATCCCTAAGCTCCTCAAGCTCATGGATTTGAAAGAACCGCTTCCTAGCGGCATCGGTCATATTAAGATTAACGGTTTTCAATGCCCAACGCGCTCTATGATCTAACTCTATGGGAAGGTGACAAGATTTTCAATAGACGATCATGAATGGTGTGGTTCCTAAAGTTGTCTTGTAGGCGGTTCTAAACGCCCACAATGCATCATCTAGCTTGTCGGACCAATCCTTCATGGTATGCATTAGACAAACGATGAGTGACTCCGTAGCGTGCATGTCGCAACCCCCGATCCCTTATCTGTCCAGGGAACAGGCGGACGCGAACTCATAATTTCGGTGGTATCAGTTGGTTAATTTGGCAGTGGAAATTACATCAGGACCGTAGTTAGGAAATGTTTATCAAAGTAAAACCACCATATTTGATATTAATAATCACATGGGAAAAACCCAAGTTTCTTATTACAATATGTTTATAGGGGTAAACCCTATTTCATTGAATTTAAAACATCGTCTTTTAGGTAACTTTTATAGCATTCCCAAGCCCTCAGTGCTCTCCAGCTGGCTTTTTACAAATTGGCTGTCACATTGTGTTACTTGAAACGCGTTTTAAAAACATTTGTCAGTGGGAAATACTGGTGAGTGAATCCCAGTTTAATCAAGAAATATTTTATCAATTAAAACAGTATTGAGAGCGATCACATTGTTTATTTCTACACAATTACTCATTCAGTACTGTCAATCCTGACTGGTGGGTCATATTACACATTGGCTAACTCGTCGTCCAATGGTAACGTGTTCCACATTTTGTATACAAAACCCCAACATACCGGCAGTAATTGAAGAACTACAAAGACTCAATCACTGCTTAATCACATTGTAAAACATCAAGGTTTTGTAAAATATTACAAAAAGTTTAACAAAAATAGGATAAACTCACATTGCTATCTTAGACTTCGCGTAAGGGTTTCCTGGGATTAATCTATAATTTACACAAATGTACATAGGTTAGTATAATAACCCTTTGATAATATTAATGATACCCTCCCCAAGACGGTATTCCAACAACTACGTCGGGCAGAACCACGACAGTTGTTACGGAACCCTAAATCAATCGGGCAGCGTATCTAATATGAAACTGGGGTTATAATACTTACAACGGAGCAGAACCTCGCTAATTAGGGGGTATACTACTCGAATATTATGCCTATAATCTTCAGAAGTCGAGATACAGAAAAGATTTTGAACGAATTGAATTGAAAGCCGATGCATTCTATTTATAGTGCTGATATCTGGTTCTCACGCGGCCCGCGTAAATGTAAGCAAGGGCTTACGCGGCCCGCGTCAAAGCTGGTCAACGAACTAGCTTGTCCGGGTCATGGGGTAGGTCCAACACGCACACACACACGTGGCGACACCGGAGCCCGCCTGAGTTTTAAGTTGACGCGGCCCGCGTAAGGGTTAAGGATCCTTTACGCGGCCCGCCTGAACTTATATTTTCAGTTTTTAATTATTTTTAATACTATTTAATATATTCGAGGCCCGTTTTCGCGTATGGGGTGTATTTTAAGACATATTGGGACACTTTGGAATATTTAAAAAGATACTAGGGTGTCGGAAAAAAATATTTGAGGGTGTCGGTTTATTGAGGATTGTTACATCCTCCCCACCTTGTTTTAGAGCTCGTCCTCGAGATCTACTGGAATAAGTGCGGATATTTCCTTTGCATTTCAGATTCAAGCTCCCATGTATACTTAGGTCCTTTTTTGGAGTCCCAATTTACTTTGACCAGAACTAGTCTCTTATGCTTGAGATTTTTGACTTTCCTGTCTTCAATTTGTAGAGCCTTTCTACAAACTTAAGTTGTTCATTTACCTCTATATCCTTAAGAGGTATTACTAGTGATTCATCAGCTAAACACTTTTTGAGATTAGATACATGAAATACATCATGTATTCCTGCAATTTCCTCTGGCAGTTGTAGCTGATAGGCTACAGGTCCTCTTCTTCTAATAATCTCAAAAGGTCCAACATACCTGGGACTTAGCTTTCCCCGTTTGATGAATCTTACTACTCCTTTCCAAGGAGAGACCTTTAATAATACTTTATCTCTTACTTGAAATTCCAATGGCTTGCGTCGGTTATCAGCATAACTGTTCTGTCGATCACGCGCTGCTTTCAGTCGTTCCTTGACCTGAATAATCTTGTCAGTTGTTTCTTGCACTATCTCAGGTCCAGATAGTTGCTTTTCCCCAATTTCTGCCCAACAGACTGGGGTTCGGCACTTTCGTCCATAAAGTGTTTCGAATGGTGCAACATTGATACTTGTGTGATAACTATTATTATAAGAAAATTCTATTAAAGGTAAGTGATCATCCCAATTACCTCCGAAATCAATTACACAAGCTCTAAGCATGTCTTCCATCGTCTGAATTGTTCTTTCACTTTGTCCATCGGTTTGAGGGTGATAAACTGTGCTCAGATTTAACTTGGTTCCCATTGCCATTTGGAAACTTGACCAAAAATGAGAGATAAAACGGCTATCCCTATCAGAAACAATTGATAAAGGAATTCCATGTAATGAAACTATTTCATTTACATATAGTTTAGCTAGCTGTTCCATGCTAAAAGTTTCCTTCATTGGTAGGAAATGAGCTGACTTGGTTAGCCTATCTACAATCACCCAGATTGTATCATTTCCTTTCTTTGTTTTGGGTAACTTAGTAACAAAATCCATTGTTATCAATTCCCATTTCCACACTGGCATTTCTAATTGTTGTAATAGACCTGAGGGTTTCTAGTGTTCAGCTTTAACTTATGAACAAGTTAAACATTTAGAAACATAGGCTGCTATGTCCTTTTTCATTCCTATCCACCAGAAATTTTTCCTTAAATCATGGTACATTTTATCACTTCCTGGATGCATCGTATATTTAGACTTATGGGCTTCTTCTAATATACAATGACGTAGGTTTCCTAATTTAGGTATCCACATTCTCTTCTTATGGAATCTCCAAATTCCATCTGTTCCTTGTTCTAATTCTTTTAGCATACCTTTTAATTTTTCAGTATCATCCTTGATTACTGATTCTTGTGCTTCTCTTATCTGATCATTTAAGTCTAATTGCAGATTTAATTTAAGAGAACGTACCCTTTTTGGCTTTTTGTGATATATTCGGCTGAAAGCATCTGCCACTACATTTGCTTTTCCTTCATGATACTGGATATCACAATCATAATCACTAAGCATCTCCATCCAGCGTCTTTGTCTCATATTCAACTCCTTTTGCTTGAAAACATACCTTAAACTCTTATGATCAGTGAATATGGTGAACTTACTACCATAAAGGTAATGTCTCCAAATCTTAAGAGCAAAAATTATAGCTCCTAATTCTAAATCATGGGTTGAATAATTCTCTTCATGATTCTTAAGTTGTCGAGATGCATAGGCTATAACCTTTTGCCGTTGCATTAACACACATCCATAACCTAATTTGGAAGCGTCACAATAAACTACAAAGTCTTCAGCTCCTTCTGGTAACGCTAGTATGGGTGTATGGGTTAATTTATGCTTAAGAATTCTAAATGCTTCTTCTTGTTTTAATCCCCATTCAAACTTAACAGATTTACAGGTTAGCTTAGTTAAGGGAATGGCTATTCTAGAAAAATCTTGAATAAATCTTCTATAATAACCGGCCAATCCTAAGAAACTTCTAACCTCGGTTGGTGATTCAGGGGTTTTCCATTTAGTAATCACCTCGATCGTTGTTGGATCCACATGAATTCCTTCATGATTAACTAAATGTCCGAGAAACTGTACTTGTTCTAGCCAAAAGTCGCATTTTGAAAACTTAGCATAAAGCTTTTCTTTTCTTAATAAATTTAAAAGGGCGTGCAAATGCTTTGCATGATCTTCCTTATTTTTAGAATAAATGAGAATATCGTCTATGAAGACGATTATGAATTTATCCAAATATGGCTTACATATTCGGTTCATCATGTCCATAAATGCGGCTGGGGCATTGGTTAGACCAAATGGCATGACAGTAAATTCATAATGACCATACCTTGTTCTGAATGCGGTCTTAGGAATATCCTCTTCCTGTACCTTTAATTGATGATATCCTGACGTTAAATCGATTTTAGAGAAAAATCGAGCTCCTTGTAGTTGATCGAACAGATCATCGATTCTTGGTAACGGGTACCGATTCTTAATCGTGACCTTGTTTAATTCATGGTAGTCAATGCACATACGCATTGATCTGTCCTTCTTTTTAACGAATAAGATTGGTGCTCCCCACGGTGATGAACTTGGTTGTATAAATCCTTTCTCCAACAATTCGTCTAATTGTTTCTTTAATTCTTGCATTTCTGCAGGTGCTAAACGGTAAGGTGCTTTGGCAATCGGTGCTGTTCCTGGTATTAAATGGATTCTGAATTCAACTTCTCTAGCTGGAGGTTGCCCTGGCAATTCTTCTGGAAATACATCTGAAAACTGAGATACTACTAGAATATCTTTTAAATCCTTTCCTTTAGTGTTAGTGATTATAGAAATCAAATACACTATAGAACCTTTTCTTATATAACTTGCAGTTTTCATCACAGAGATGAATTTTGTGGATCTAGATGGTTTATCTCCTTTAATTGTGATCTTTTCACCTTTTGGTGAATTTACTTGAACTGGCTTTTGATCACATAAAATACTGGCTTTATTGGCTATTAACCAATCCATTCCTAAAACAACATCGAATCCTGCCAGATTCATGGGATAAAGGTTTGCAATAAATTTCTGATTTAAAATTTCTATTCTTGCTTCCTGCAAGATTTCAGAAATCCTAACGGTTTCTCCATTAGTTGTCTCTACTAGACATTCTTGTGGAAGTTTAGTTAATGATTGTTTAAGAAATTTGCAAAATGAAGTATTAATAAAACTTTGGTTTGCACCAGAGTCAAATAATACTTTAGCAAAAATATCATTAACTAAAAACGTACCAGTGATCACATCCGGGATCATCTTAGCTTCATCTGCAGTCTGAACAAATGCTCTAGCATTTTTAGTATTCTTGTTGTTTGTAGCTGGAGCTAATTTCGGGCAATTAGGCTTGATATGATCTTGTTCTCCGCAGTTGTAGCATATCCTGTTGTTAGCTTTCTTCCTGCAGTCTTCTTCTTTGTGTCCCGATATTTTGCAAAAGTTACAGTATACGGAGCATCTTCCTGAATGCTTTCTTTTGCAATTCTTACAGTAAGGTGTAGAGGTAGAACCTATATTTTTCCCACGATTAAAATTTCCAGAACGAAATTTTTGTGTGAGCTTCTGGGTTAGGTTCCTCCTTTGATCCTCTTCTCGGGTACGGACTAATTCATCTGTCAAGGTATTTGCTAGTTCTACAGCTTCTTCTATAGTTTGAGGTCTAGCTGCCTTGACTACGTGTCTTATCTCCCCAATTAATCCCCAGATATAACGGGAGATCAATACTGGTTCAGGTGAAGCAAGAGTTGGCACTATTCTAGCATATTCAAAGAATAATTTGGTGTATCCCTTACTATCCACACCAGTCATCCTAAGGTTTAGGAATTTGTTTGCTATCTGTTCCTTCTCATTGGGTGGGCAAAATTTCCTTTCTACCTTATCCTTAAATTCCTCCCATTCCATATTGTAAGTTCTATCACTTCCTCTTGATTGGAGGATAGTGTTCCACCATTCTAGTGCTGAATTCTTAAACAGATTAGAAGTAAACATTATCTTATCTTCTTCAGCACACTTGCTTATTCTTAAGACTACCTCAGTTTTCTCTATCCAGCGTAGGGTTGCAATGGCCCCTTCGTTGCCCGAGAATTCCATTGGTTTACAAGACCATAATTCTTTATAAGAACAACCGTAAGACACGGTTCTTCTCCTTTTGGGAATGGGCATTTGAAGTACAGGACCATTGTTCACGCTGTGTTCTGGTTCAATTGGTCGCTTACTGCTATGCTTACTTTTATTATTCGCTTCTTGAACCGTTTGAATAATAAATGTGAATGCATCTATAATTCCTTGTGCCACTATGTGTTGAACGGCACTATTATCCATTTGGTTTCCATTGTTATTGATACTCGGATTCTCATTAACCACGTTAATGTTACTTTGGTTATCGCTATTCAGATTTCCTTGATTTCCTTCATCGGCCATCTGAATTTTAAACATTTACCAATCATTAATAGAATAATTAAATAGTTTAAGTAACAACCACATAATACACATATTGGTCAAAAGCGTCGTGCATTGCGACTTTACTTTTTTTTTTGCTATAGTATGCGTCAAATACATACTAAAACATGAATTAAAAATTACAATACTAATATGCCTCGTTAACCACAGAGTGGTCTATACTACGATAGATTTATTAGTATTACACATATTTTATTTATTATTATTACCAACTTTACCATCTTCTTCATGGATATGGATTTCCCCCGAAATCCATCTGGCGCTCATCGTATTTCCATACGAGTTGCTCTCCTATATACGTCATCCTCTCGCTATTTTCTATAATTTCTTCTTCGAAATTTCGGAGTTCTTGCAAATTCTCTGCACTCATTGGGGGTGCAGGTACTGGTATTGGCTCTGGGTACTGAGGTACTGGATTCTCCTGAGGGTATGGATTCTCCAAAATCTCCCTAATGTATTCATCGTTGTCATAATAGGGACCTAGAGGGTCCAAACCTGGATATGCTGCTAAGTTCGGCAAGGTTTCTTTGTTTAAGTGATAACGTGGCACATGATCCCTAAGATCATCAAACCATGGATCATAATTTGGATCTAGAGGATTAGGGGCTGGTATCCTAGGTATCTCCTCAGGGTTAAAATCATGCATTTCTACCTCCATTGGTTGAGTGGGAATCAAAGGTAAGGGTTGTGGGGCTACTAGTTGTTCCAGACTTGGGTTAGCAGCAGTTGTAGCTAGGATATGGAAATTGGCTAGGCTTCTATTAAGCATATCCTGTGTATGGGCATCTAACTTTCGCTTAACGACTACTAGGGCTCTTTGCTGTTGCAACTTTCGCATTCTTTTCCTACGTGCAAATGCTTCCTTATTGAACCATCCTCTCTTTTTATGAGGGAATGGCTCCTCCGACTGAGCTTTAAAGGCAAACATCCCTTCTTCCTGATCAGCAGAATACCCAGAAAGGGCAGGCTGTGAAGAGGTACCTTCACTCCTAGGTGAATCAGACAACTGACGACACATGTTTGAGGGTCCTTGATCACTCATACTGTAAACTAACAAATAGTCAAATAACACAAAACACATAATCACATAAATTATTTCCTAACACAAAATTTAAAATTTAAGTGTCAGTAGAACACTTCTTTGGCTTAGACCAGTGGCTAGGCTCTGATGCCACCTTCTGTCGCAACACCCGATCCCTTATCTGTCCTGGGAACGGGCGGACGCGAACTCAGAATTTCGGTGGTATCAGTTGGTTAATTTGGCAGCGGAAATTACATCAGGACCGTAGTTAGGAAATGTTTATCAGAGCAAAACCACCATATTTGATATTAATAATCACATGGGAAAAACCCAAGTTTCTTATTACAATATGTTTATAGGGGTAAACACTATTTTATTGAATTTAAAACATCGTCTTTTAGGTAACTTTTATAGCCACATTTTCCCAAGCCTTCAGTGCTCTCCAGCTGGCTTTTTACTAATTGGCTGTCACATTGTGTTACCTGAAACGCGTTTTAAAAACATTTGTCAGTGGGAAATACATTAAGGTTTTGTAAAATATTACAAAAAGTTTAACAAAAATAGGATAAACTCACATTGCTATCTTAGACTTCGCGTAAGGGTTTCCTGGGATTAATCTATAATTTACACAAATGTACATAGGTTAGTATAATAACCCTTTGATAATATTAATGATACCCTCCCCGAGACAGTATTCCAACAACTACGTCGGGCAGAACCACGACAGTTGTTACGGAACCCTAAATCAATCGGGCAGCGTATCTAATACGAAACTGGGGTTATAATACTTACAACGGAGCAGAACCTCGCTAATTAGGGGGTATACTACTCGAATATTATGCCTATAATCTTCAGAAGTCAAGATACATAAAAGATTTTGAACGAATTAAATTGAAAGCCGATGCATTCTATTTATAGTGCTGATATCTGGTTCTCACGCGGCCTCTGTAAATGTAAGCAAGGGCTTACGCGGCACGCGTCAAAGCTGGTCAACGGACTAGCTTGTCCGGGTCATGGGGTAGGTGCAACACACACACACACACGTGGCGACACCGGAGCCCGCCTGAGTTTTAAGTTGACGCGGCCCGCGTAAGGGTTAAGGATCCTTTACGCGGCCCGCCTGAACTTATATTTTCAGTTTTTAATTATTTTTAATACTATTTAATATATTTGTGGCCCGCTTTCGCGTATGGGGTGTATTTTAAGACATATAGGGACACTTTGGAATATTTAAAAAGATACTAGGGTGTCAGAAAAAAATATTCGAGGGTGTCGGTTTATTGAGGATTGTTACAGTGCAAGCAATTTCTCCATCAATGCGTGCAAAAATGAGTGCCACGGTCACTTATTAAAGCTTTAGGTGTACCAAATCGGGAAAAGAGATTTTTAAGGAATTTCAAGACCACTCGGGCTTCATTTGTGGGAAGAGCTTGAGCCTCAACCCATTTAGATACGTAGTCAATCGCCACGAGTATATAACAGTTTCCTTTGGAGTTTGGGAATAGTCCCATGAAATCAATGCTCCAAACGTCAAAAACCTCTACCACTTGGATGGGGTTTTGAGGCATCTAATCTTTGGCGGAAATATTGCCGGTTCGTTGACAAGCATCACCTGTCTTCATGAACTCAACGACATATCTAAGTATGGTAGGCCAATAAAAACCACAATCAAATACCTTTTGAGTGGTGGCATGTGCTCCATGGTGTCCTCCCGTGAGGCCCTCTTGCACATGTTTTATGATGTTCCACCCCTCCTCTCTCGATACACAACGTCTAAGTATTCGATCTCCTCCAATTCTAAAAAGAAAAGGATCATCCCACACATATTTTCTTGATTCACTAAGGAATTTCCTCTTTTGTTGGGTGGTCATTCCTCTCACAATATTGCCACTAGAAAGATAGTTTGCTAAGTCACAAAACCATGGCAATCCCTCTTTTTCGGCCTCAACAAACTCAATGGACTCGTGAGGGAACGTATCTCCAATCTCCTCCTCACGAATCTCTTCTCTCTTGGGATCCTCTAAGCGTGACAAATGATCGGCTGCAACGTTTTCGGCCCCTCTCTTGTCTCTAATCTCTATATCAAACTCACTAAGTAATAGAATCCACTGAATGAGTCAGGGTTTAGCGTCTTTCTTTTGAAAAAGAAAGCGCAACGCGAAGTGATCGGTGAAGACTATAGTCTTGGATAGAACTAGGTACGGGCGGAATTTATCAAAAGCGAAAACTACGGCTAAAAGCTCTTTTTCCGTGGTAGTGTAGTTTTCTTGAGCATCATTGAGCGTTTTGCTCGCGTAGTAGATAGGGTGAAAGTGCTTAACCCTTCTTTGTCCTAATACCGCTCCAACGGCATAGTCACTCGCATCGCACATTAGCTCAAACGGTAAACTCCACTCGGGCGAGATAAGAATAGGTGCACTAACTAGCTGTTCCTTCAAGAAGTTGAAGGCCTTAAGGCACTCCTCGTCAAAGATGAACGGAACATCTTTCTCTAGCAAACGGGTCATGGGGCGGGTTATTTTTTAGAAATCCCTAATAAAGCGTCTATAGAAGCCCGCATGCCCTAAGAAGCTCCTAATGGACTTCACACTCGCGGGTGGAGGTAACCTACTAATGGTATCTATTTTCACACGATCTACCTCAATACCCTCCCTAGAGATCTTATGCCCTAACACAATACCTTCAGTCACCATGAAATGACATTTTTCCCAATTTAACATCAGCTTTGTCTCAACACACCGCTTCAACATCCTCTCGAGATTCTTCAAACACTCATCAAAAGAGCTACCATATAACGAAAAATCATCCATGAAAACCTCCATGTCCGTCTCTATCATATCCTGAAATATGGCAACCATACGTCACTGAAAGGTAGCCGGAGCGTTACACAACCCAAATGGCATGCATCGGTATGCATAAGTGCCATAGGGGCATGTGAAGGTGGTCTTATCATGGAAGTACCCAGAAAATCCGTCTAGAAAACAATAGAATTGTTGACCGGCGAGACGCTCCAACATTTGATCGATGAAGGGCAATGGGAAATGGTCTTTTCAGGTGGCATCATTCAACTTTCGGTAGTCGATGCTCACGCGCCAACCCGTGACCGTACGAGAAGGGATAAGCTCATTCTTAGAATTCATGACAACGGTCATCACTCCCTTCTTAGGGATAACCTAAGTGGGACTAACCCAAGGTGAATCAGAGATGGGATATGTCATCAACGACATCTAGTAGTTTAAGAACATCCTTCTTCACAACATCTTACATATTGGGGTTGAGCCGCCTTTGGGGTTGCACCACCGGTTTATAATCATCCTCCATGAGTATCCGGTGGGTGCAATAAGTAGGGCTTATGCCCTTATTGTCGGACAACCTCCAAGCAATGGCCTCTTTGTTGGCCTTCAACACATCCAACAACCTCAATTTCTCACTTTCCTCTAACTCATATGAAATAATAACGGGTAGCTCGGAACCCTCCCCTAAGAAAGCATACTCTAAGTGAGATGGTAGCACCTTAAGCTCTAAGGGTGGGGGTTGGGTGGTGTCATCACTAACAGCTAATGCTTCGGGAATTAAAGGAATTCCCTCTTCTTCTACTTCATCTACCCTCATCAACTCTTCCTCTACCTTCTCTCCTACCACTAAGTCCGCACCACTAATATATTCTAAGCAATGATCGACACATGAGATGAATGAATTCAAGAATGAGATGAATGAATTCAAGAAGTATACGGAATGGCAAGGACCACTATAGTCGTCCGAACCACTCGGGTGGTTCATGGAACGATCTATCTCGAAAGTAACTCTCTCCTCACCGACCCTAAGGGTTATCTTACCATCGTAGACATCTATGAGGGCTTTAGCGGTACACAAGAATGGATGACCTAGAATAATAGGAACCCTCTCATCCGCTTCCATATCAAGAATTACGAAATCGGCGGGAAAAACGAACTTGTCTACCTTTACTAGCAAATTCTCAACTATTCCCCTAGGGTATTTAACTGACCGATCGGCTAAGGATAATGTCATTCGGGTAGGTGAAAGCTCTCCCAAGTCTAGCTTCTCGTAAAGAGAAAAGGGCATCAGATTGATGCTAGCTCCTAAGTCGGCTAAAGCTCTAGTGTTGGTGTTACTATAGAATAGACAAGGAATAGTAAAAACACCGGGATCAGTAAGCTTTTCGGGAAGCTTATTTAAAACAACGGTGGAACACCCTCCATTCAATGGGATGTTAGACAACTCACCTAACTTCTCTTTATTCCTAAGAAGGTCTTTTAAGAATTTCGCATACTTAGGTATTGATTGAAGTGCCTCAATAAAAGGAAGATTAATCTTCAATGGCTTGAATATGTCTAAAAATTGCTCGTATTCCCTTGAGTATTTTTGGTTCCTAAGACATGAGGGAAACTGGATACGCGAATGGTCCACTAGGGGTGAAGGTCTAACGTCTACGGGCGTTTTCTCAACTTTCTTCTCAACTTGAGACTCACCGGGCTGTGCGGTACTTGCTGGGCTTAGCCTCGGTTGCACTTTGCCGGGAGCCTCCATCTCGTTCTCCTCGTCTACAATATCCCCATCCTCATCAACTATTCTCTCCTCAACTCTCGGGTTCCCTACGGTTTTTCCACTACGAGTGGTAATGGCTTTAGCATGGGCATGGGCGTTAGGGTTCAGTTAGGTGTTACCCGCAAACTGACCAGGCAATCTCTCCTCTAACTTCCTATACATATCACCAATGACCCTTTGGAGGTCTTGGAAAGAGGCTTGGTGGTTCTTTAGCATAAGGTCATGTTCACCAAGGGTCTTTTGGGTGGTTTGGTCTCTAACAATTAATTGACTCATCATTTCTTCCATTCTCTCAAGACTACCACCTAAATCATTACTTGAACCTTGACTTATTTAAACCTGGTTATTTGAACCCCCCCTCTTTGACCTGGTTATTGAACCCCTTATTGAACTGCCCATTTGAACCCCCACCAAAAAGTGAACCTTGACCCCTATTTGGATTTTGAGCTAGTTGAAAACTAGGGGGTCCATTTGAGCGAAAATTGTTATTATTATTAAAATTAGTATTATTATTACGCCAACCCGAACCAAAATTATTATTACCAAACCCACTAGGTTGACCTCTACCGAAACCTCCTCCTATGAAATCGACTTGCTCCTCACCAACTAGCAATGGACACGCACTCATATCGTGACCCCCTCTGCAAAACTCACACTTATCTACCTTAGCCTTAATTTCCTTAAGCTCCCTTGTCACGTTTTCCAAAACAGCGGCTAAACTAGGATCCATGGTGACATGGTTCACCCCTTGGGCGGGTGCACTAGTGGCGGTATTTGAATTACCACTTTGATACCGCTGATCGGCTCGCGATTGAGATTGAGATTGGGTAAATGCCTCGAAACGTTCTAAACACTCAACAACAGTAAGAATACCCATCATATGTCCCCCCGCATTAGTATCAAACCTATCACGAGTCTCTTGGGTGAGACCGTTATAGAATTTCTAACATAAGGCCCAATCGGAAAGACCATGCTGGGAGCAAGGAGCACAAAGGTTTTGGAAACGCTCCCAAGCAAGGTAGTAAAGCTCGTCGGTCTCCATGCGGAAGGAGTGGATTTGGTCTCTAAGACATGAAGCTTTAGCGGGCGGGAAGTATTTGTTCAAAAAGGCTTGATGAAGCCCCGCCCATGTGGTAAAAGTACCGGTTGGTTGAGAGTCCAACCAAGTAGCCGCACGGCCGGCTAGTGAGAACGGGAAAAGTTGTAAGTAAGTAACATCATTAGGGGCACCGTGAAGGCTAAAAGTAGCTAAGATACGGGAAAAACGGTTTATGTGGGCCGGGGCGTCCTCATCCTCGCGGCCATGGAACTGGATGGTATTGGTGATGGCCTGCATGGCATAAGATGGAATCTGCCATGAGTTCTCGCTAACTATGGGTGGAACGGTGATGGGTGAAGCGAGAACGGTGAAATTTCGGGTGGCTTGTTGGTGAACGGTTTGCCTAGCGTTGGCCATTGGTTCTATGTTTATGTTTTCTCGGGTGCTAGAGGTGCTAGAAGTAGGGCTATCAGGTGGGGAAACCTTAGGTGATGTCTTAGGTGAATGGTTTGGTGAAGGTGGTGGGGTTGGAGGTGGGGTGGGTAATGGAGTGGAATCGAAATTAGGAATTTGAGAAGAGGATGAAGTACTAACCTATGGGCCTTGGCCCAATCGAGATGACGACTTGGTGACTGGCGGCTTCGGCGGTCCGTGCGAGCGCAGATGTGGCATCCACTACAAGCAAGAAACCTGAATATAAGAAAAGCAAACACTAGTCACTACGACTCAAAATAAAGTAAAGACAAGAATTGAAAGACTCGACACAAAACAAAACAAATAGCACGTATATGTCAAGAAAATCTATCAAAGCTAATAAACGCGATTGCCAAGAGTCCCCGGCAACGGCGCCAAAAACTTGATGTGTGCTGAACAGACTATGAAAATTAACTATATTAGACTCTCTAAGCTAGACACTAAAAAGCTTTAATTCTAGACTCGACCTAAAACCACAAAATCGGCAAGTGTACCGATCACTATAGTATAACCCTAGGAAGTCCGGATATTGAACCACGAGACTCTATGTATCACGTAAACTAGACTCTAATAGACACTGACAGACACGACTTAAAATGTTTAATTGTTTTTTTTTTTGGGGGGGGGGGGGGGGGCTTACGGAAAATAAAGGAAATCTATTTAAACTAATTAATTAACTAAAAACTAGACTAAATACGAAAGAAAAACAAAGACAATTCTTATATGAGAGACGAGACCACCTAGACTAGAATCCTGGATTGATTTTAAGAATTACCGATTAAGTTAAATGCATGACTTATGGAACCGGGATCTTATGATACTAAACCTATTAAACACCAACTAAGCCCCTCAACCCTTCTCGAGGTGAAACTTATGGCGTTACCTAGGCCGTTAATCCTACCGGCTATTAGACGTCTTTCCTGTTGTCTAATTATTGTGTAAGTACCCTAATGTTGACCTACTCTTTTCCAATCATAGATCTAGGGTAGTTTGAATTATTTAACTTGACTTGATAGACTAATAAACCGACGAGGAAACTAATTCACGACCTTTTCCAAGGACTGTCTAAAGCAATTCGTCAGGTAAGATCTATCAATAGCCCCTCACTTTCCGGGTATTAGGACTAGTAGAACACTAAAACCTAGCAAATTAATAATAATTACTTCTATGGGTTATCGGCCGATTCTCCCTAAAGAGTTAAGATTTCTTACGTGATATAGACACTCACCAAAATCTAAAACCCTAGTATGACCCTAGGTTGTGATAAAGACCGTCACTAAGAATCATACGAAGCAAATGACAATAATAAACCGAATTAAAGTACGCATGTGCTTCAAATCAATAAAACAAACTCCTTACTAAACACAATTAGTCCATAACATTCATGCAAATAACAAAAGCAGTAAAACTCTATACAAATCAAAGATATTCAAACTAGAATTCATGATAACAAGTTTCGTGAGAAAAATCAAAAACAAAGAACTAGAAAACCCGTATAGTCTTCGATCCTTCGTCCCGAACTCGTACCACTGATTCGTGTGCTTCGAAATCTCCAAAATCGCCTATCGAATGCTCCCAAATCGCCCAAGACTGCTCTCCGTTCATAATTAGAGTTTTTGATTAAGCAGCGAATTTTGACCGTTATATAACCCCGTCGCGTCGCGTGACAGGTCTTCTCCTTTCTGGTCGCGCAACGCGACAACAACAAAATGAATAAATTGTTATTTTATCCGTGGCGGGGCGCGACGGTGATGTGTTACAGCTGTTGCGCGATGCCACAGCTCAAAATGGGCAGCCATGCACGAAATTTTCCCAGCTCTAACTTCTCAAAACTCTCAAAATATTTTCTAACTCTTTAAAACTTGTTCCGGAACTTGGCGTTTCAGCATTGAAGCTCGTTTCCACTCAATTTTCAGCAATATTCAGTACCAAGACCTGGAAACAAAAGATTTTATCAAAGTATGCACATTCTAACTAAAACGGAACTAAAAACAATGGAAATCTATACAAACTATACACGAATAAAGGATGTATTTTGCAATACATCAGGCTTCTTTGCGTATTTCGGGCAGTTGCTCTTGATGTGCCCTTTTTCATTACAACCATAACAGGTTGCATTTTTTAGGTCCTTGCACTCCAAAGTTTTATGGTTCTTTGATTTGAAGATGATGTATTGCAAAATACATCTCTTATTCGTGTACAGTTTGTATAGTTTTCGTTATATTTAGTTCTGTTTTCGTTAGAATGTGCATACTATTGATTAAATCTCATTTTACAGGTCGTTAATGCTGAAAATGTTGAAAAACGATGAAGAATGTGCTGATTCTGGGAGTTAGAATTATTTCTGGGATTTTGGAGTTGAAGCTGATTAAGAAACATGACATTCTGTGAAGATTGAGGGCTCGCGTTGCGTCACAAGAACCCATACATGCTGTCGCGCCCCGCTATAATATTTAATTAATATTTTTGGTGTCTCAAGCCATCGCGCTACGCGACTGCCTAACGTAATACCCGTCGCGCGACGTGACGGGGGTGTTTGACGGAAATCATTCGTTTGACCAAGGGGTTACGTATATAAACTCAAGAAACTCATTAGAAAACCCTAGTTACAAATTAAGGCAATCACAGGCGATTTGGAGAGCATTCTTAGAGCAATTTTGAAGGTTTTGAAGCATTGGAATCATCGGTACGAGTTCGGGACGAAGGATTGATGAGTTACACGGGTTTTCTAGTTCTTTATTTTTTATTTTTATTTCGAAACTCGTTGTCATGAATTCTTGTTTGAACATCTTTGATTTGTTCTCGTTATTCGACATGTTTGGCTAAACATTTACACTACCTAGACTATGATGAATGGATTGAAATAAAGTTATAACCTTTTTCGTTAATTGCATGTATTTTGTGGATTGATTGTATTTAGTAAACGGTTTGATTTATTGATTTGGTGTATATGCGTACTTTAATCCGGTTTATTACTATCAATTACTTCGTGTGAATCTTGGTGGTTGTCTGCTACGGAATAGGTTCATGCTAGGTCTTTACCTTTAGGGAGAATTGGCCAATAAACCCTAGAAGTGATAGTAATTTGCTAGGTTTTTGTGACAACTGTCAAATTTGCATGCATCCGTACAATTAATTAACTATGATTAGTGCCTAATGACTGTGCTGATTCACAATTTATGACTCGAATTGCTTTCTAATTACTGCATCATACGTACATGTGCAACACATATTTCATAATGACATATCATTATTACATGCAAACTTTATTAACATACATGATGCACATAGCACAGTTAGCACAGTTAACGGATAAAACAGGAATATGCTGACGGGGATCAGTACATAGACAGACAGTGTTTTGAGACCAGTATGAGCCAGAAACCAAGTTCTACACTAGTATAGTGTGTAGGGAAGTAAGGACCACAAAACTGCTTTTCTAGGTGATAGTTAGAGTGCCTGAAAGTGCCTAAAACCCACATTAAGTGCAGAATTCTGCATATTTCAGCAAAAATCAACATTTTAACATGCTAGTAATATGCAAAAATATGGCAAAATGGTCTTGAATGCTTTCCTAAGTGTCGGGAATTAAAAGTGTCACAAAAGGTAACATAACGAACACTAAACGGTATACTTTGACACTTTAACGAACCGGTATCTAACCGAACAACCGGACACTACCCGACACACCAAAATTATACTAGGAGCATTGTTTTATTAATTCTGAGCTAGTCATAATCTCCGAACACCCTAACACACTATATGACACCATATACACATAACACCTTACTAATACACTTAAAAACTAACTAGATTACTTAGCTATTCATTAAACACCAACTATACCCCCCTATATTTACGGTCACAAGGAGTGGCCCCACCTTAATCTTTCTTGATCCCCCAAAGATTGTGAAGATTTGTTTAGAGATTGTGTCTAGTACTTATGAAACACATGACCCAATGGGTAAAGGATGAACTTGGTTATAAGAAGAACTTAGTAGATCACCATTCTCATCTCTCACACATTAACACACACTTCACCCTTCTTCCTCCCTTCCTCTTCCCACCTCACGGCCACAAACAAGCACCACCACCACCCTCATTTCCATCTCATTCTCATACATTCCAAGGTGTACACAAGGTGTAAGGAGCCATACAAGGAAGCTTGGTGCTCTTGAAAGTTGAAGGACCTCTCTCTAGTGCTTTCTTCCACTTGTTTTCTCCTCTTGATTCATCCCTAGCCTTGAGCTAGTGGTAAGAACTTCATACACTCCATTGTTCATCTTATATTAGTGGTTAAAAGAAGATTCATGTTGATTATTATGAAGAACACTAATAAACTTGAAGATGAATCATGAACATAAGCATAAAGCTTTAAGAAATCTTAAAGATATCATGTTGTTTAGTGTTGTTTTGCTTCTTGATGATTGATTATTTGTGTTTATGATGTTAGACATCATATGAAACCTACTAGATTATGATTTAACACATGATCTAGTAAGTTAAGGTGGTGATCTTGTGAAAGACCAAGATCATCATGCTTTATGTTTTCATAAACTTGAATAATAAAAGTTATTTTCATATGATGAGGATTTAAACAAAATACAAGTCTTGTAAGTGGATGGTTTCTAAAATAGTTTTCCAAAGAAATCAAGTTAAATCACAAGATTTACATAAACATTGTTTCTAAAACGACTAACCATGTTTCTAGTGGTGAAACACGTATAAGAATACATTGTTTACAAGAAAAACCCAAGAGAATGATTTTTGGAAAAATCATCTAGTAAGTTGTAAACACCTAAATCCTTTAAGAATGAGATTTTTAAAGAAATGAACAAACTTTAAAGGGTAACTAAACCTACTAAACACCCTACCAAGTTACTACAAGTTTTTATGAAAGTTCAAGTTCATGATTATTATGTAGATAGCATAGTTTTGGCACTTGGTAAGTGTTGAATGAATTGTTGATTGTTGTGATGATTTTAAAAAGAAAATGATATGCTTTAAAAGCATGGACACCTCCATTTTTAGGGGAAACTATGGCAAAAATTTCTAAAAATATAAACACTTAGAAAATTATTTTCAAACAAGCATTTATAAGTGTATTTTAACCATAGGTTTTCTACATAAACTTTGCCATAATTTTTGTTACAAAAATACAAGTATTGGAGGTTGGTGTATATAAATAAAAATGGATAAATATATATTTACTTTAAAGACATGATGTGTGTGATTATTTGTATACTTGGTGTACTAGTTATATTATTTTATGATTTGAAATAATATAACTTATCAATACCAAGAAATTGCAATCCAAAATACTACCAAAAATCATAAGGAATATATATATAAGTTACACACAAAATATTGTGGAACCGAACGATAAAATGTAACTTACAAAATATTCTGGAAAATACCGCTATAAACATATTTTTGGTAAACATTATTTTGGATACGAAAGAAATGAAAATATGATTTTATTGTTATTACAAAGTGTATCATATTTTCGACAAGGAGAAAATATATTATTTTGGAAGTAAAAATATATTTTCTTAGTATATATAGAAGATATATGATTTTTGGGAAAAATATATATTTTCTTGAAATACATTATATTGGACAAAATACGTTTATATATATTTTCTAATTAAGACTTGAAAATATATTGTTTTGGAAATATATATTGGGAATATATTGGCATATTTTTATTTGGAATAATACACCGGAATACGACGCCAACACATGGAAAGATATACCAATACAAGAATACGGATATACATGTATGAGATACCCCCGTCCTTAGGAAGGAAATACGGATATAAATACTTGAGAAGTATTGTTACAAAATATTGTTTAACAATTATTCCAAAATTTAATAAATATAATTTAAGTTAAAATAATAATTATTTTAACAAATAATTATATGCTTGGAATAATAACAAAGACACTTTAAAACGTAACTCAAAGGCACTAATTAAAACCAAGTCAATGCACGACTCGCTCGTCTAATGGACCTTAGTACGCATGTAGGTAGTCGTGCGTTCTAGAGGAAGCTTTGAGTTACATCGGATACAAGGAACGCAAAACTGTGAGTTCATGTCCCCCTTTTATTTAAACTGGTTTGTTTATTTACTTCGGGGGTGAAATACATGTTACAAAAGGATTACATACAAATACAATTGGTATGGTTAGCCTAGGAAAGAACCATAGATCATGTGAATGGGTAGGCGGATACTTGGGACCATTAATCCTCGTATAAGGATCGAGGGGCATGAGTGATAGATCTATTTGGGTGTAGCGAGCCCCATCCATGAGTCCAAATGGGCCATGTGGTGACTATGTCTTACAGCCGGAAGCCCGGTACAAAATCTGCTAGGTTTGAGTCTTCCTGCATCACTTCACACATATCAGTGGCCTTGCAAACCATTGGTGATCTTTTCCTTGTTGCTATCATACCGGGACTTATAAACTTACAGACATACTTACAATGATTTCAAAGGTTTACTCATACACACAAACAAACACATGAACTCGCTCAACTTTTGTTGATGTTTTCAAACTACATGTATTTCAGGGAATTTGTAAGTGGATCTGGCGGGCGTTGGAAGTTTTTATGCTGCGTTAGAAATAAAGATGTCATCCATGGTCTTTGAGTTTGGTCAGTAACCCCCCCCCTTCAAAACAATTAAACAGTTTGAGTCGTGTCTGTCAGCGTCTATTAGAGTCTAGTTAACGTGATAAATAGAGTCTCGTGGTTCGATATCCGGACTTCCTTAGGTCATACTACAGTGATCGGTACACTTTCCGATTGTGTGGTTTAGGTTGAGTCTAGATTTAAAGCTTTTTAGTGTCAAGCTTAGAGAGTCTAATTAAGTTAATTTTAGTAGTCTGTTTAGCATACATCAAGTTTTTGGCACCGTTGCCGGGGACTCTTGGCAATTGTGGGATCGATAACAGACCCGAACGAGTCGATCAGAAGAGTTTTTCTCAATACGAAAGGCGGAAAAAGATGTATTGAGGTTAATTCAGCTAGAATATTACTTTAAACTGTCAATTTGATTGATATAATAACGTTTTACAGCAAGACGACACTTCGGCAGCACTTCGTTGCTCAGACCAGAAAGTTACAAATGAAATCAAGACACAAGGTATTTATAGGGGATGTAATTTCGCTTGAACCTGTCTCAAGCGGAATTACCTTCAAGCAAAATCAGCTTCAAGCAGAATTAACATATATAATTTCGCTTGAACTGAACATGACCATTTCAAGCGGAATTACAAGATGTAATTTCGTTTGAAACTGCTATTCACCCTATATTTGACATTTTTCTCGTATAACGCGCCCTGGTCTATCTATATACAAACAAGACTCGATACAAGACAAAGTCGACAGACGCATGCACCAACAGACTCCCCCTCGAATGTTGACGAGTCTTAAAGTGTCAAGTCTTCACATCTTCAGTCTTTATCAGCCCTCTCGAACTCTTTGAAGTATCTGACACTGTAAAGCATCCTCAAATCTTCTCTCTTCTCTTTTCATCACCAACAGACTCTCCTCGAACAAATAATCTTTCAGATCTCTTGATTCCTTAAGTTCATCAGCATCAACAATCTCAGGATCAGAACCTGGCTCTTTGTCAATCAGACTCCCCCTCTCATTAAGCTGGGATCGTAGTCTGGCTTTCACAGGTTCATAGAATCGAGAGCTGGCTCACACTCTTTCCACACAGGTTTAGAACCAAATCCTGGCTCTACCGTTACCTGCACAAATCTCTACCCAAAAATAAATTTCACAAATTTAAAATTTTACAAATTTATATTTTGCTTACCACTTGTAAAATCAACCTCACAAATGATTCACTTGTGGAATTATTCAATCAATGAATGATTTTATAATGTTAATCTCTGATGAACCACTCGAAGAAATATCATTTTTATTTTCAAAACACATTCTCCCAAACCAATTGTCATCATGTTTAGCACTTGGAATTTTGAAAATCAGCTTTCCAACATCAGTTGTCGAAAATCTTTTTATATTTTTCAAAATTTATGCTAAAACACACTAAAATCTTTTTGGATTTTTTATGTAAATGAAATGAAATAAAGAAATATTTACAGACAATATTTTTGTGAGTTTGTGTAAGAGATCATATCAGTTTTTGACAAGTCACAAGTACCGTTGAGCTTAGTTACACATTAAGAATTAAACAATTCACTTAGATTGCCGATATACTGATCCACTTAAATTCTCACACAAATTTCAACTGATTCAGGATATGAATTAGGTGTATTAAGAACTTAAACTCATTCATGTGTCCCACCTCTTGAATATACTCCCGTATCCAGATCCCAATATTCAGTCTTACAGGTGAGTATACCACAGATGATATCTGTAAGGGGTTAGTTGCGAAAACTGTGAGAGCTCAGGTCAGAACTTTCGTTCAGCAGAGAGATGACGGCTAGACTTTTGGTGGGTCCCCTTTAGAGGATTTTTTTTACAACAGCACATGATTAGCATATTTTTTCAATGTTTCATCATTTTTATGCTGAGGGCAGGCTTTTATTTCAAGCAAGCATAAAGTATTCTCCGAGGACTAGGCCATTGCTTCCGCAAAATCAGAAGTCCCGGGATAATACCCCAAATATCACTGAGCATAAAGACCTAGTATCTCAGAAAGAGGGATCCTTCAAAGGAAATTTCTGGGGTTACCTATATATCCAAGTAGTGTTCCCCACAAAATAAGCAAGTTTGAATTTAAGTTTATATCCCGAAAAAGTTTACTAAATGTGTAAAAACCTATCGGCATATCATCAGTGAGATTGTTTAACGCTATTTAAACATTACATATCTTTAGTATACTGTAACTGTCTACTGATGTATTATCATTTCCTATTTTCGACACAAAACTCATTTTTGAATTTTATCATGTTTTTGTCTTTTTCAAATTTTCAAATTTTTTTGGATTTTCAGAAATTTCTTACTCCCCCTAAAATGCAAACACATTTAAAAAAATTTGAAAACAAACTGTACAAGTAAATTGACAATTGATATCGAATCACTTCAATTCACCATCCACTTGGCATAAACAATCAGAACTCCCCCTTTCAACAAACTATTTTCCTGTTGTGATTTCAAAACACCTAAGTTTGTTTTAATCGAATGGTTTTTCCGGAAAATAAATTTTGTTGATTGATTTTTACCACTTGTAGGTTAGGGGATAAGATCATCACTTTGTTTCTTCAAAATTCCACTTGTACGAAAGAGAAATCAAGTACAAGTTAATGTCCCTGATTAATCTTGAAAAATTAAGTACCACTAGTAAGAATAGTCCAATTAAGTTCAAACTAATGACCTTGATTAACTTTCTTATAAAATCACCAACTCTGTTTCAACCACATGGTTTACCAATCAATACCAATTGTAGGTTGAATTCTCAAGATGCCGATTCCTACTCCTCACTTACCAACCTGGGAGTTCCGGCAAATCATACCTTTAAAAAAAAAAAAAGAATGATGCCGATTCCTGCTCCTCACTTACCAACTAGGGAGCTCCGGCAAGTCCGGATTTTTACTGTCCATAATAGGTACCATCCCAGTCACAAACCTGGGATGACACAACTTTACCTGGTTTCTTCAATTTTTTCTCATAAAATTCCTTTACTCCTTTAACTTTTCTGTCAACCATTTTACCAAAAATATGTTTGACTTTGGAATTAAAAGATTTTTCAACATCAAATTCTTTCTTTTCTGAGAAAAATTGATTAGAAATCTCAATTTTACCAACTTTTTGTTTAAAGTTTTCAGCCTTCAATGGTGGAAAATTGACATCATCCATTGGAGGAACTGAAATCTCACTTTTAACCTCATATTGTGGCTCCTCTGACTTTGTGGAATCAGATTCATCGCCAGAAGATAGCTCCTCTGATTTTGACGAATCAGAATCATTGATAGTACTAACGTCAGATTTCTTAACAACCCATTTCTGGTTGTCAAGGTTTGCTCTTCTCTTGTAAAACCTGTTTGAACATTCACCAATCTCAAAATTTGAATTTTTAAAAAGTTTAGTTCTCTCAATTGGTGGTTCAAACTCAACTTCTTTATCTTTCAGTTTACGAGAAACTCCCTGTTTTGATTGTATTGCCTTGGAACAATTCTTGGCAATATAACCAACAGTGTTGCATTGGAAACAGGTTCTCGTTTCTTTCATCTGATCAACAGTCTTCATCTCTTCTTGCTTCTTCGCAAGGAATTCTTTGTTCGACTGATTTCTGAACAGATTTTCCTTCTCTTCTTCAGAAGATGTACCTGAAAAAATATCATTTTTGATTTAAAATCTCGAACATATTTTTCATTTTTATGATTTTCTGGTGGAATAAATCCAAGACCTTTCTTTTTGAAATTACCGTTATGGTTTGGTTTCTTATGAAAACCAGAATCAGAACTGTAACCATTTTTCTTGTTTTCTCTTTGTTGAACTCTTGAGGTATATTTTTTAGGTTTTTCAGAAAGATTTACATCTTTTATTTCAGAAATATTAATTTCTGTAAGTTTGAAAATCTTTTTGATCATGTCAGGTTTGACACCTCTTATTGGAAATTCCTCATCAAAATATAATTTGTCAGAATCATTTAAAGTATAAGCCACTTTAAATGTTTCATCATTCAAATTAGATTTTGATAACAGGAATTCTTTATTGTAAACTCTTTTGCCCTGTTTGACTGTTGACTTTGATTTGTCTGACTTTGACTCTGAGTTTGACTCCGACTTTGACTCCTCAGTTTCATCGTTATCTAACACATGATCCACCACTTTCTTCATCAATTGAGATTGTTGATCAGTGTCAAACGATGTAAAAGTGACATCAATATTTTCTGGCAGGTTAACTGAAGACTCTGACTCCCACTGTAAGTTTGTTGACTTTTTGACTCTTTCTGAATTTGGATTTCTCGGAGAATATCCATTTTCAAGCGGGGGTGGACACTTGTTGTAACTGGCACCTTGTTTCTTACCAGATGTTTTTTCTTTAGTATCCTTCTTCTTTTCTTTCTTCTTTTCAGGAGTCTTTTCTTCAGATACCTTTTGTTCTTCAGTTACTTCATCATCCTCAAATGCCTTCATACCTTCAACATTTGTATAAATCCTGTCAATGACATAAGAAGTACATGAGTAACTTTTTAACAAACGATTAACTCTTTCTGTCTCAATCCTCTGTGTCTCCAGTTTTTGTTCAAGTACAGCACACTTTTCAATGTAATTGTTCACCACTTTCTGCTTTATCATGAAAGCTCCTTGAAGTGTCTTCATTGCTGTTGCTTGTTCTTCGCTTGATTGATTGTACTGATTCATTGCTTTGTTCAGCACATCGTATGATTCCTTCAACCTGTTTATGTTGTTAATCAATTCGCTGTTTTTCTTCTTTATGATCTCACAGGTTTCACAATTCACAGGAATCTTTTTTTGCATCAACTTCTTCATCAACTTTAAACTTTGGAACTTCCACTTTTTTCCTTATCACTGGTATTTCTTCATCATCACTGCTAACTGGTGTTTTGACCTTTTTCTTTTTCTTTTTAGCTTTTTCATCATCACTGTCACTCTCTTCCATCTTTTTAAAATGAGCTGCCATTCTTCTTGCATAATACTCTTTATCATCATCACTATCTTCTTCAACTCGAGCGACAAAAGCTTTTTGATGTGAAGTTTTGTTTGGATTATAATCATCCCAACTAAAACCTTCCCAGTTAAATCCTTCTGGTAACTTTTCATCATCTTGATTTATCAGGCATGCTTTATTATCAGCTGAGATATATTTGTCCCAACTGAAATTTTCTTGATTCCCCAAACATGCTCTCTTTGATAATTCTTCAATTACTTTTCTACCATGTGCCACTTGTGGTTCTTTTTGTGGTTGTGGTTGAGATACTTGATGATAAATGGCCTTCCGGTAGTAATCATTGTTGTTGAACGGATTTTGAGCTCCACTTGCTTCGCGATTTGTGCATTTCCTCTTGAAGTGTCCTTTTTCTCTGCAATGAAAACAAGTGACTTTAGATTTATCAAAACCCAAAGTAGAAACATTAGCATCACGTAAGTCATTTCTTCCTGTGATCTGCTTAAATTTCTCAGCTCGTCTCAACACACTTGCCAAACACCACTTTATGTCCATCAATTCCATCTCTTCAGCATCAATCTGATCGTAATCCTCTTTTGTAAGCATTGGATTCCCAATCCGACCTGTAACAAAACTTCCATACGACTCCAACACAGTTCCCAACAAAGACATGTGACTCTTAGCAACTTCTGCTGAATAATCCTCATCATTCTCCAGATTCAGTACAATGTTGCACTGTAGCTTCTTGCCCTTCTTTGTTGCTGAAATGTTCGGATCAAAAGATGGATATAATGAAAAACTTGTGTTACTGTTTGATCCTTTGGAAGAACTTCCAGATGAACTGTTTGTATTGAATGCAGTTTCAATCTTTGGTGACATGTTGGTGGATTTGTCATTCAATCCTGCTTTGTAATAAAGCCCAATGTCTTGTTCACCATCGAAATCTTTCATTCTTGAAATCTTTCTATGTTCCATTTCTTGAGCCTCAATTTTTTCAATGAACTTGCTCAGTGTCAGACTGCTAAACCCTTTCTTGTTCCTTAGCATCATGAGATATGTGCCCCAAGTCTCATATGGCAATGCATCGGCCAATTTTTCGATCAACTCTTCATTATCTTTGTCGATGCTCAATCTCTTCATGTTGGCTAACAAATTGCAGTATCATTCAATTATTTGTTTTGTGCTCTCATTTTTCAACCCACGAAATAGGTCAAACTCTTTCTTCAAAAGTGACTTTTTGTTTTTAACCATCTCTTGATTTCCAACGAACTTCGATCTTAATGCTTTCCATATTGAATAAGAAGTTCCATTATGTTGCAATAACACCAAGATATCTTCTTTCACAGCTTGTTGTAGCAGACTTAACATCATTTTTTCATCTTTGTATTTCTTTCTATTTTCAGCCCTCAGATCTTAAATAGCTATAATTTCCTCATCATCAGTCATCGGTCTAACATATTTCGTCTCAACACATTCCCAAGCATCTAAATAATTTGCTTGTACCCAGTTTCCAAAACGTCCTTCCCAACCTTTATACTCCTCGATGTTCATGAGCTTAGGCGGTTTTTGCATAGTCCCCGTTTCATTTTCCAGCATTGTGTTTTGTGCAAGAGTGATCGGGGTAACTGGGGTAGCGAATGCGTTGTAAAATTCCTCTTCCATGTTTCGGTTTTTCAAAGTTCACAAAACAGTTTTATTCAAACGGAATTAACACTCAAACGAAATTCCTTTCAAACAGAATTATACAGTTCAAACGATATTACCCTTGAAGCGAAATTACCCTAATTTCGTTTGAAATCAACAATTTCAAACAGGATTACTAAATCCGTATGAAACTCCCAAACGGAATAACAGATTGAAGCGGAATTAGCGATTCAAACGAGATCACTCAAACGGAATTACCCAACTGAAGCGATATTAACTAATTCCGTATGAACTTTCAAACGAAATTAACTTTTCAAGCGGAATTAACCCCTAATTCCATATGAAATGCTGCTGATGTCATCATTCTCAAACTGTATTTGAAACAGAATTACAAATTTTATCAGTTTTAGAATGAATTAAGGTCCAATTTTCTCAAGGATTTGTTAAAACACAATTCCGAGTATGATGTGTGAAAATCAGGACATTTTGACCGTAAAAAGTTGTTAATTTTGAAAAAGAAGGTGTAGAAAACAGAAATTTCAGCTGAATTGGTAAGAACTCTTCTTCCTGAGCTCTGATACCACTTGTGGGATCGATAACAGACCCGAACGAGTCGATCAGAAGAGTTTTTCTCAATACGAAAGGCAGAAACAGACGTATTGAGGTCAATTTAGCCAGAATATTACTTTAAACTGTCAATTTGATTGATATAATAACGTTTTACAGTGAGACGACACTTCGGCAGCACTTCGTTGCTCAGACCGAAAAGTTACAAATGAAATCAAGACACAAGGTATTTATAGGGGATGTAATTTCGCTTGAACCTGTCTCAAGCGGAATTACCTTCAAGCGAAATCAGCTTCAAGCGGAATTAACATATATGATTTCGCTTGAACTGAACATGACCATTTCAAGCGGAATTACAAGATGTAATTTCGTTTGAAACTGCTATTCACCTTATATTTGACATTTTTCTCGTATAACGCGCCCTGATCTATCTATATACAAATAAGACTCGATACAAGACGAAGTCGACAGACGCATGTACCAACAGCAATTGCGTTAATTAGCTTTGATAGACTTATTTGACATATACGTGTTACGTGTTTTATTTTGTTTTGTTTTGTGTCTTTTATTTTCATTTTGAGTCTTAGTGACTAGTGTCTGTTTTTCTCATATTCAGGTTTTTGCTTGTAGTGGATGCCACATCTGCGATCGCAAGGACAGCCACCGAAGCCACCAGTCAAAGAGTCATCATCTCAACTGGGCCAAGGACCAGATGTTAGTACTTCATCTTCATCTTTCACTACTTTCCCATATTTTGATACCACACCAATACTCGTCCCACCATCTTCACCAAACCATTCACCTAAGGTTTCCCCACCCGATAGTCCCACTTCTAGCACATCTAGTGACCCAGAAAACATAGACTTAGAACAAATGGCCAATCCAAGACAGACTGTCCATCAACAAGCAACCCAAAATTTCACCGGCCTTGCTTCACCCATCACTGTTCCACCCATAGTTAGCGAAAACTCTTGGAAGATTCCATCTAATGCCATGCAAGCCATCATCAATACCATTCAGTTCCACAGCCGCGAGGAAGAGGACGCCCCTGCCCATATAAACCGTCTCTCTCGTATACTTACTGCTTTTAGCCTTCACGGAGCCCCAAATGATGCTACTTACTTACAGCTCTTTCCCTTTTCACTAGCCGGCTGTGCGGCTACTTGGTTGGACTCTCAGCCAACATGTACTTTCACCACTTGGGCGGGCCTCCGTCAAGCCTTTTTGAACAAATACTTTCCACCCGCGAAGGCCTCACGTCTTCACGATCAAATTCACTCATTCCGCATGGAGCCCGACGAGCCCTATTACCTTGCATGGGAGCATTTTCAAAACCTTTGCGCTCGTTGCTCCCAGCACGGTCTTTCTGATTGGGCCATTTGTGAAAAAATCTATAACGGTCTCACCCAAGAGACTCGTGATCGTTTTGACACTAATGCGGGAGGTCACATGATGGGTATTCTTACTGTTGCCGAGTGTTTAGAGCGTTTCGAGGCATTTGCCCAATCTCAATCGCGATCTGACCAGCGGTATCAAAGTGGCAATTCAAATACCACTACTAGTCACCCCACTTGTGGGGTGAACCATATCACTATGGACCCTAGTATAGCAGCTATCTTAGAAAACGTGACTAGGGAGCTCAAGGAGATTAAGGTAAAGGTTGATAAGTGTGAGTTTTGCCGAGGGGGTCACGATACGAGTGTGTGTCCATTGTCAGTTGGTGGGGAGCAGGTCGATTTCGTGGGGGGAGGTCTAGGTAGAGGTCAACCTAGTGGGTTTGGTAATAATTTTAATTCGGGTTGGCGTAATAATAATAATAATTTCAATAATAATAATAATTTTCGGTCCAATGGTAACCCCCCTGGTTTCCAATTAGCTCACAATCCAAATAGGGGTCAAGGTTCATTCTTTGGTGGGGGTTCAAATGGGCAGTTCAATAAGGGGTTCAATGGGCAGGTCAAGGATGGGGGTTCAAATAGTCAGGTTCAACCAGGTCAGGGTTCAAGTTATGATTTAGGGGGTAGTCTTGAGAGATTGGAGGCAATGATGAGCCAGTTAGTTGTTAAGGACCAAACCACCCAAAAGATCCTTACCGAACACGACCTCATGCTTAAGAACCACCAAGCTTCTTTCCAAGACCTTCAAAGAGTCGTAGGTGACATGTCTAGGAAACTAGAGGAGAGATTACCCGGTCAGTTTGCGGGTAACAACCTACCAAACCCTAACGCCCATGCCAAAGCCATTACCACTCGTAGTGGAAAAACCGTAGGGAACCCGAGAGTTGAGGAGAGAGCAGTCGAGGAAGATGAGGAGATTGTAGATGAAGAAATTTAGATGGAGGCTCCTGGCAAAGTGCAATCGAGGCTAAGCCCAGCAAGTACCGCACAGCCCGGTGAGCCTCAAGTTGAGAAGAAAGTTGAGAAACCACCCGTAGACATTAGACCTTCTCCACTAGTAGACCATTCGCGAGTCCCGATTCCTTCACGTCTTAGGAACTAAAAATACTCAAGGGAATACGGGCAATTCTTAGACATCTTCAAGCAATTGAAGATTAATCTACCTTTTATCGAGGCACCCCAATTTAGGAACAAGGAGAAGTTAGGGGAGTTGTCGAATGTTCCATTGAATGGGGGGAGGTGTTCCGCAGTTGTTCTAAATAACCTTCCGGAAAAGCTTACCGGTCCCGGTATTTTTACTATTCCATGTGTATTCGGTAGTAACACCAATACTCGAGCCTTAGCCGACCTAGGTGTTAGCATAAATTTGATGCCCTTTTCTCTCTATGAGAAGCTAGACCTAGGCGAGCTTTCACCTACCCGTATGACATTATCATTAGCCGATCGGTCCGTGAAATACCGGAGGGGTATTGTTGAGAATTTGCTTGTTAAGGTCGACAAGTTTGTTTTTCCCGCCGATTTCGTCTTTCTCGATATGGAAGCGGATGAGAGAGTTCCTATCATACTTGGTCATCCATTCTTACGTACCGCTAAAGCCCTCATAGATGTTTACGATGGTAAGATAACACTTAGGGTCGGTGAAGAGAGAGTTACCTTTGAGATAGATCGTTCCATGAACCACCCGAGTGGTTCCGATAACTATAGTGGTCCTTGCCATTCCGTATACTTCTTGAATTCCTTCATCTCGTGTGTCGACCATTGTCTAGAGTATATTAGTGGTGCCGACTTAGTGGTAGGAGAGAGAGTAGAGGAGGAGTCGTTGAGGGTAGACGAAGTAGAAGTTGAGGGAATTCCTTTGATTCCCGAAGCATTAACCGTTAGTGATGACACCACCCAACCCCCACCCTTAGAGCTTAAGGTACTTCCATCTCATTTAGAATATGCTTTTCTAGGGGAGGGTTCCGAGCTACCTGTTATCATCTCATAAAAGTTGGAGGATGGAGAGAAGTTGAGGTTGTTGGAGGTGTTGAACGCCAACAAAGAGGCCATTGCTTGGAGGTTGTCCGACATTAAGGGCATAAGCCCTTCTAATTGCACCCACCGGATACTCATGGAGGATGATTTTAAGCCAGTGGTTCAACCCCAAAGGCGCCTCAACCCTAACATGCAAGTTGTTTTGAAGAAGGAGGTTCTTAAACTCCTAGATGCCGGGATGATTTATCCCATTTCAGATTCGCCTTGGGTTAGTCCTACTCAGGTTTTCCCTAAGAAGGGAGGGATGACCATTGTCATGAATTCCAAGAACGAGATTATCCCTTCTCGTACGGTCACGGGTTGGCGCGTGTGCATCGACTACCGAAAGTTGAATGATGCCACCCGAAAAGACCACTTCCCGTTGCCCTTTATCGATCAAATGTTGGAGCGTCTCGCGGGTCAACAATTTTATTGTTTTCTCAATGGTTTTTCTGGGTACTTCCAGATCCCCATCGCCCCGGAGGATCAGGATAAGACCACCTTCACATGCCCCTATGGCACCTATGCGTACCGACGCATGCCATTTGGGTTGTGTAACGCCCCAGCTACCTTTCAGTGGTGCATGGTTGCCAAATTTCAGGATATGATTGAGAGTTCCATGGAGGTTTTCATGGATGATTTTTCGGTATATGGTAACTCCTTTGATGAGTGTTTGAAAATCTCGAGAGGATGCTATAGAGATGTGTCGAGACTAAGCTTATGCTAAATTGGGAGAAGTGTCACTTCATGGTGACGGAAGGTATTGTTTTAGGCCATAAAATCTCGAGGGATGGTATAGAGGTAGATCGTGCGAAAATAGATACTATTGGTAGGTTAACTCCACCCACTAGCGTGAAGTCGATCCGGAGTTTTTTAGGGCATGCGGGGTTCTATAGACGCTTTATTAGGGATTTCTCAAAAATAACCCGCCCCATGACCCGTCTTTTGGAGAAAGATGTTCCATTCGTCTTTGACAAGGAGTGTCTTAAAGCCTTCAACTTCTTGAAGGAACAGCTTGTTAGTGCACCTATTCTTATCTCGCCCGATTGGAGCTTACCGTTTGAGCTCATGTGCGATGCGAGTGACTATGCCGTTGGGGCGGTATTGGGACAAAGAAAGGACAAGCACTTCCACCCCATATACTACGTGAGAAAAACGCTAAATGATGCTCAAGAGAACTACACCACCACGGAGAAAGAACTCTTAGCCGTAGTTTTTGCTTTCGACAAATTCCGTTCATACCTCGTTCTATCCAAGACCATAGTTTTCACCGACCATTCCGCGTTGTGTTTTCTTTTTCAAAAGAAAGACGCCAAACCTCGACTTATTCGGTGGATTCTATTGCTTTCCGAGTTCGATATTGAGATTAGAGATAATAGAGGGCCCGAAAACGTGCAGCCGATCATCTATCATGTCTAGAGGACCCCAAGAGAGAAGAGATTCGTGAGGAGGAGATAGGAGATACATTCCCTCACAAGTCTAGTGAGTTTGTAGAGGCCGAGAAGGAGGGATTGCCTTGGTTTTGCGATTTAGCGAATTACCTCTCTAGTGGCAATATTGTGAGGGGAATGACCACACAACAAAGGAGGAAGTTCCTTAGTGAGTCAAGGAAGTATGTGTGGGATGATCCTTTTCTCTTTAGAATTGGAGGAGATAGGATACTTAGGCGGTGTGTGTAGCGAGATGAGGGTTTGAATATTCTACAACATGTGCATGAAGGTCTAGCGGGAGGCAATCATGGCGCGTATGCCACCGCTCAAAAGGTGTTTGATTGTGTCTTTTATTGGCCTAACGTACTTCGTGATGCCGTTGAGTTCGTGAAAACTTGCGATGCTTGTCAACGAACCGGCAACATTTTAGCCAAAGATGAGATGCCTCAAAACCCGATCCAAGTATTGGAGGTTTTTGATGTTTGGGGCATTGATTTCATGGGACCCTTTCCCGTCTCAAAAGGGAATCGTTATATACTTGTGGCAATTGACTACGTGTCTAAGTGGGTAGAGGCTCAAGCTCTTCCTACGAATGTAGCCAGATTAGTGTTGAGTTTCCTCAAGAAACTCTTTTCCCGCTTCGGTACACCTAAAGCCTTAATTAGTGACCGTGGTACTCACTTTTGCAATGCATTGATGGAAAAGTTGCTTGCACGCTACAGAGTCACTCATCGTTTGTCTACCGCATACCATCCACAGATGAGTGGTGAAGTGGAAAACGCAAATCGTGGTATCAAACGTATCTTAGAGAAAACCGTTGGCAAGAATAGGAAGGATTGGTCTGATAAGCTTGACGATGCATTGTGGGCGTTTCAAACCGCTTACAAAATGCCTTTAGGAACTACACCATTTATGATCGTCTATGGAAAAGCTTGTCATCTTCCCGTAGAGCTAGAACACCGAGCACTTTGGGCGTTAAAAACCGTTAACCTTGACATGACCGAAGCCGCTAGGAAGCGTTTCTTTCAAATCCATGAGCTTGAGGAGCTTAGGGATGTGGCTTATGCTCGATAGTTGGGAATTAAAGAGAAAACAAAAGCTTTACATGATAAGAAGTTAAGAAAGGTCAAAAAGTTTAGCAAGGGTGATAAAGTACTTCTCTACAACTCAAGATTGAAGTTGTTTGCGGGGGAGTTGAAATCGAAGTGGTCGGGACCGTATATGGTTCATTACGTTTTTCCGTACGGAGCGGTGGAGATTATGGATGAGTCGGATGGCCGGAGTTGGAAGGTGAATGGCCACCGTTTGAAGCACTACATTGGACAAGCGATAGACAAGAACGAGATGGAGGAAACTCCTCTCGAAATTCCATCAAAAGTCACCACTTAGTGCTTTGGGATGAAATCCCAAGTGTAGAGTATGTACCGTTTGTAAATTTCGTTAATTTTCGTAATTTTTCGTGTCTTTTTTTGTGTGTTTGAGTAATTTTGCAGGAATCGTACCATTGAGGAGCTGAATTTGCGAGAAAATGACATTCCAGGTAAGTCCCAACACTTAGGAAAAAATTGGGATGGTTTTGGGAAGGATTGGTAAGACTTGAAAAATTTTCTAAGGCATAAAACTTGAATTTTTACGCAACCTTCTGTTCAAAATGATCTGTCACGTGCCGCCACACTGAATATTACCCCTGGTCGCGCGACGCGACCCCTCAGTTCAGTTTCTGATGTTGAACCCTACCATCGCGTCACGCCACCACGTTTGAACCTTACCGCCGCGCTACGCGACCCCGTATTTGACCCCCCTCTATTTGAACCATGCCGTCGCATCACGCCATGGCTAACATATGTCGAGGTCGCGGCACGCGACCACATCACATAGCGGATAAAACCTGTCACTTTCACCTTTCTTCTCCAAACATCAAACATCACATAGCCGAACTCACCATACCTCACCATATCCCAGCTGAAACTCCACCATTTTCATCCATTTTTACACCAAAGTGACCAGATTCGAGTGCTTAACAAAACCCACCACAAAATCCCATCATTCATCCCCTAATTCTCCTCGGATCGGGACTCTCCATATCTCGAAATTTACAGTTTTTTCTTGCATATTTCAAGTAACTTAAGTATGTTTTTTCTGCTTTAATCTCTTACATTTGCTGTTTAGATTATTTATTTGAGTCCGTAGGTTAGTAGGTTAATCAGTCGAGTCATGTGGGTAGTTGAGTCATGTTGAGTCAGTTTTGTCGAGTTGTTGTGCGTCTTTATGTGGTTCAGGTTGCTAATTTCGTGGCGTCCTTTGTGTCACACCCCCAAAATCCACACGCGGAGTATCATCGCAGGGAGCGTGATTGACCAGGATCCAGCCACCAATCACATTGAACAATGTAATTAAATAAATAAAAGTCCAACCACACAATATAATTGGTGTTCAAAGCAAGTTAATCAGATGCAAGTTATCAGCGGAAGCAGAAAGTTTAAAACCAAAGCATAAGTTTAAAAGTTCAAATTTTTAACATGGAACTCAACAGTCCATGTCCCACAACGACCTCGACTTCCCGTGCAAGCTCCATCAACGCATCTAACGACCTGCAAGTCATGTAACAACGAGTCAACAACAAAGTTGAGCGAGTTCACATTTGATGTTCATTTTAAGGTTGTTTCACTTCCTCCTTAGTATAAAACCCCGACACTATGGCAAACCTCGCCATGTTCATCTCAAAAACCTGCCTCCCCAAACTGAACGACACAACTGTGTCCTGATCAAACTTTCCCTCCTTGTGCATCTACGTGCTATGAAACTCTAGCACCAGCTCCTCATACTGCGACTGTATACACTCCAATGCATCTGTCAACTTTGGACCCAAAAGGTCCATCACCTCCTGCTTCGAGCCTATCTCACTCAACCACAACCAGTCTATAACCCTGTGCTGAAGCAAATCATTTTTCTTCAACTTGTCATATTTATTCCATTCTGGTGTACTCAGGTCGAACTTCAATATCGGGTGATTAGCTCGACTACATTTCTTATCGGGAATAATGTTGGATCTGAGTTTGATTTTGATTGTATTTTACGTTTGAAATTAAGATGAAGATGGATGAGTTGTGCAGCGGAATTAAGATGAAAGCAAACTTTGCATACAATCAAACGAGAGTATTGCTTTGATCAAGACATTTTCTACAAAGAACCGAAAGATTGAATTTAGTTTCAACACCGATTACAATGTAATGCTTAATACAAAGTCCCCCTCAGCCAGAGCTCACCGTTTGTTCGTGCAGGAAAACAAGTTTGCAAAGAGCTAATAGAACAGTACAGAGCACTGTTCTATTTATAGGCACTAGCAAACCACTGAGCATCTAAGCTAACGTCACCATGAAAGTGACATCTAACCTCCTAACAAACTCTAACCTCTGATCTATACAAACACTGCTTTACTAACTACTGTTATTACATTTCATTACATTACATAAAAGACACTTAAACAACTGCTGCATCCTTCCACTGCTGTGAACCCGGCAGTGCTTGTCCGGATCAGCAGTACTTGACTCAAGGCAGTAGATTGAGCAGCAGAGCTTTAGTCTTCCATCAGCCTTTACTAGAGCAGCAGATTGACGGTCAGTGGCTTGTACGATCAGTAGATAGGAGGTCAGCAGATGTTGAAACCACTTTCAAGGGGAGAGACTTGTATGTAACATCTGCTTATTCTGGATCCACTGCTCTGACCCAATTTTGGCTTTAATTATCTGTTCCTCTGGTAGGGTTCAATCCCAACAATCTCCCCCAAGAACAGATAATGCCAAAACTCTTCATTATTGTGGAAGTTTATTGCCTCATCAACAGTTCCCTTATCTGACCTTTAAATTGTAGTTCAAAGTCTAGGGCATCTGTGTCATCATCATCCCTGCTAAGTGGAAGATCAAAGAGATCCTGCAAATCTTCAAGTCTCAGGCCAAGAGCTTGTTCCCTTGATATTTTCTTCACTTCTCCACCAGACCTGAGCAAAGTCAATACGTAGGTCTGTTTGTCAGTTTCCCACTTTAGTATTTTTGAGCCTGGTGGGTTTCTTGGGAGATGTTTATTTGCAGAGGTATTTGGTGAGGCTGGCCTATTCATGACTGGCTGAGCAGCACTTGCAGATTGTTCCAATTCAAAATCTTCTTTGATCATTAATTTAATGCCCTCTTTTACAATAGCACTTCCAGCTTTTAGATCTTGAATTGTTTCAGCACCTGACTGGTTTTGACTCCTTCTTTTGTAGATGGCAGCACCAGCTGGAGCAATGGTTCTTTTGACTTGCAGCTTTGGTGGTCTTTTTGAGACCTCTGCTTTGGAGTAGTCAGGCTTTTGTGGAACTTTTGGATCTTTCTTTCTGAGTTCCTCTAACCTTTTGTAGGTAGCCCTGACCCTATCTTCTCCCCACTTTGTCACTGAGTTCTTTGACCCATAATCAGCTGCTATCAGCTCCTCTTTCATTCTCTTCAACTCTAATGCCTTATCAGCTTCAAACTGTTTGAACTTTTCAGGAGGAGTCTGCTTGACCTTATTTTTTATCATTTCTTGAATCCTGGCTGCCTCTTTTTCAAGCTCAGGAATGGTCCAGTTTTTGTACATGTGTTTCTCCCCCTTGTATTTCTTGTAGGTCATGATGTTCTCAATGTAGTCTTTTCTCAAGGACTCATCTGCCCTTTCTGAGATTTGCTGACATACATTTTTGGCAAATTGTTCCATAGCTCTGACCTGTGTGAGTAGAAACTGATAGTTTTGCTGAAATTCCCTATCAGATTTCCCTTGTTTATTTTTTATTGCGATATCCTCTACTTGTTTGGCTTTGAGTTTCAAATATTCTTCAATATTGTGAGGCCTGGGATATCCTTCAACTGATGGCAAACTCCTTTTAGCTGGGTCATCCTCATAGTAAAAGGATTTGATTTCTTCCCTAACTGCAATGAGTTCCAGAGGAAATGAGACACTAGCAGGAGGTAATGGCTTTAGAATTTGAGCTGAAGAGAGAGGTATGGGTTTTGGAATAGTGACAAGTGACAGGGATTTTGAAGATATTGGTGGTGGTGAATGATCATCATCTTTGAGGATTAGCCTTCTCCTTTTTGGTTGAGGAGGGACTGATGATGTTTTGGATGGAACAGTGGTGGTAGATTGAGTGGCAGTGGTTTGTGATTGACTAACAGTTGTTGAAACAACTGGTGTTTCAACCACTGTTGTCATTACAACAGATGTTGTAACATCTGTTGTCTTCTGCTTTTTGATAGGAGGTGATGGTGGAGAGGTTGTTTTTAGAGGTGATTGTGGTGGTGGTAAAACAGTGGTTGTGGTGTGTGTTGAAGTGACACCAGATGTTGAAACCTCTGAAGTACCAGCAGTAGTTGATACAGCAGAAGTTACAACAGCTGTTTGGATGGAGGTTTGATGCTGATGGCTTTTGGATGGTGGTTTTGGAGGCTTTGGAAATCTGGATGGGATGGACTTAGGTTTCCTTTTTGTCTTAGGATTTTTAGTATCCTTTGATCCAGAACAACCCTGCGCATACAGCTCCATGAAAGCTCTTTTCTCCTCATTTCACCTTGAAATATCCTTTGCCATTCTATCCCTTTTCACACTTGCTACTCCTTCATCAAGTGCTTCTTGAGTAGCATCAACCTTTTTACTACCATCTGGCATAGGAATTTTTCTGGTCATTGCATCCTTTTCAGGTTTAATGTACAGACCATCATCTATTCCCTTCTTCTTCCACTCTTGAATTTTCTCCCCCTTTTTGGCATTATCTTCTGGGAGTTGATCAATGAAAAGTACTGTTGGAGGAGCAGTGCCAGTGGTTTCCAGTAAATGGGCCTTGATTGCCTTAATGTCTGCTTGAGTGTTCTTGTACCTAGACTCCATTATGTTTCTCAGCTTTTGGACATGTAGTTCATGTTGCTGATCAGCCATATCTTTTTGTTGTTGGAGAAAAGGTTGGAAGAGGTTCCAGAGCTTATTTGTAGCAGATGCTTGTGGTGGAGCAGGTGTTTGAGGTGGAACAACAGTGGATTGCATCTTTTGTGTTTTCAACACCTGTTGTAGCATATTTTTAAGATCTACAACAGATGTATCCAACTTTTCAATTCGTTCCGTCAAATCCTGATATTTTAAATCATCACCTAATTTAATGGGATCATTTGATTTCCCACTAACAGTGGTTTTATCAGTGGTTGAGGTAGGGAGTGTACTCCAAACACTAACCACTGATGCCCCTTTTTCTTGGTACTGGGGTCTTCTTCCTTCAACACTTGACAACCTTTTGATGTTGCCAGTGGGAAAAATGAATCCACTGGTGGTTGGCAGAGGTGCTATGTAAGGAATTGCCTCCAAGGAAGTCTTATTAATGTAACCACTGTCCAACTGTAAACCAGTATGTTCAACAGTTGTAGTGGCTGCTTCACTTGGACTACCACCAAGAGTTACGTGTAACTCAAGGGGTGTAACCTCCTCAGGTTGTGTTGGTGGGTTAGCAAAGATTGATACATCAGACCCAGTCATTTGTTGAGGTATGTTCTCATTGATAGGTGATTGAGAAGGACTGGTTAGTGCCTAGTTCAAATCAATTGCATCTAACAGCAGTTTAGTTGGTGAGGGAATTGTGGATGTGAGGTTTGGTATAAAAACAGGATTTGCTCCGGGCATTGAGCTGTGGATGATGAAACCAAGTGATTTCAGAGCATCATGATGTGGAGGCCCTAAGTGTACAACCTGTTCTTTTTGTGAAGAAGCAGGAGGAGTTTGGGTTATGGGTTGAGATATTTGTACCAACTGCTGTGAGGAAGTAGCAGCAGTGGTTTCTTGTGACATTTGTGCTGTCACAGACAGTAGCTCTGGTATCTCATCCTCCAGAGTTGCCTTTTTGATGGGTTTGGGGGTTTTTTGAGTTTTTCTTTTTGGCTTTTTGGTGATTTTAGGTGTGGGTTTCAAAGCAGTTGTTCTGCTGCTTTGATCACCTTGAGCAGTGGGCTCAGCAGCAGATACCTGAGGAGCAGTGGTAGCTGCTAAAATCTGCTCAGGCACCTCTGCGTGTGTTTTGCAAGGTGTTAACATTCTTGAAAAAGTTTCAGCAGTTAAACTATTTATTTGAATATAATCACCTTAGTTTATTACAGCAATATCATCCTTACTGAATTTCTTTTCAAAATAATAACTTAGAAACCTTGGAAACAGTAGGAATGATTTTGTTTCAACATTATTAACCAAGTCATTAAAGATTTCCCGAGAATAATTAAAATTTTCTTCTTGAAGAATAGCATATCCCAGATTTTGAATCTTTAATGGTATTTCATTAAAAGAAGTGGTTTTGTTTGAAACACACATTAGGAGGGTATGGAATAAAAATCTTGTTGCAGAAGGAAAGAAACCTTTTTGTAAGGTAGCTTTTTTCATCATTGTGTCTGCATACCCTCTCTCAATGAAGTCAATTTTCAACTCGTTTTTAGGGAAAGAAGTTTTACCTTGCTGATCCTCGAGTTGAAAGACCTCTGAAATTGACTGTGGTGTAATCTTGACAGGTTTTCCCTTTAGAGTAGAGTTAATGGCTATTGCAGCGTCTCCTTGTGTTTCAAGAGTTGCATTCTTCCAAAACTCCCTTTGGGTTGTCAAGTAAATTGGTGCATCGGCTATTAACAAAGTTTTGTACTTTGATTTAGCCATTTTAGCGATGATGGAATCGAAAGCATATGTGGTGCCGGGTTTTGAGAGAAGACCCAGAAGATTGTGAGATGGTTTGTGTGGGATTTCAGTGGTATTGACCTTTTGAGAGGCCGCTTTTGACGATGATTTAGAAGTGGGTTTTGCAGATGGCTTCGATTTTGTCATTTTGGTGATGATGATCAAAGAAATATGTGAAGAAATGTGAAGAAAAACTGCTTTGAGAAGAGAATTTTTTGAGAATTCAATTCGACAGTAAAACCTTGTTTTGGTGTGAAGTGGGGGTTTTATAGAGGAAAAAGTGAAGGCTGATGTGGCAGCGGTTACAAAAGTACTGACCACTATGTACTGCCCACATGCCAAACTCTGAAGAAATGAAGGACAATACTTTTATGAAAGTTACTGATGAAGGCAGTGGTTACAACGGTAAAATGGAATAAGTTGATGATTTTCACTATCAGTGGATAGCATATCAGTGGATAAGACACTGCTTTTGAACAACAGAGTTTATCAAGGAAATGAGAGAACAGAGGATGGCTTTCAGCAGTGGACATACTTTGAAGTAGAGCAGACTTTTGAACAAGCAGTGGTTATGGCAGACTTTTAAGGATTTTAATGAAAAATTCATTTTTATATACAAAAACAACTAAACTACGACTCGAACTATAAACAAACTAACTCGAAAGACATAAAAACACTAAACTTGGACTCAATGTACACTATCCTCCCTCGGCACTTTAACTGTCCGCAATTAAAACGAGTGCCTAACCAATGACATTGAAGTCCAAACTTGCTCACAAGATCAGTGATTTATTAATTTGAAAACAAATTTAGCATTGAAAAATTCCGCCTAGTTAAAGGAGGTTTTGATCTTTGCAAAAATTCCGTTTCAATGCGCAAGCTTGGAACTTTAATTCGTCAATACCCCAAACCATTCAATCATCAAGCAAATTCATTCAATATTACCAAACCGACACCACCCGCACCCATGTACCAAATGCAAGTAAAGTCGTGTGTTTCACAAGATATGATACCATAGTCGTCCAATCAATCCCAAACCAAAACCATCCGCAGCCGATATACCAAATGCCCAAACCAAACCCATGCCGCAACCTTGAACTATACTAGCTAACCTAAGTCGGTTCGACACTAAACTGACCCCAACTCACGGCTAACTATTGACCTGACTAACCAAACTCGAACCAAGAGACACATAACTGCAACATGAACCGAAAAAAGGACTCGACTGACTCAAAACTGTCGAGACTGACTTCAACGGATGGGCCGGCAGCTGACCCGACACACAAAACCCGAACAGCTAACCTAACAGGACTCTAAGATACTCAAAACATGAAGCAAGTAGAAATATAAGAAGAATACATACCTGATTTGCTGAAATTTGGACGAGAAAACTAAAAAATTTCGCGTGTATGGTAGTCCCGAATCGAAGGTGGTACAGCGGATGGATGGTGAAATATTGATTTTGTTCGACGTTGAAAACCGATCACACAGCTTCAAAAATGGTGGAAAATGGTGAAGGTTTAGCTGAGATATGGTGGATGGATGGTGGTTCGGCGGTAGGTGTGCAAGAGAAAGGGTGGGTGTGGTTTTTGGGGAAGATCGCTGAAAAGGTAGGGTTTTAAATGATTGGGGTTGCCGTCGCGTAGCGCCAGGATAAGGTGAAAGGGCCGTGGCGCAGCGCCACGGCGTGGTTCAAGCAAAAGGTTCACATTGAAGGGTCGCGTAACGCGACCAGTCGGTTCAAAAGTAGTGGCGCAGCGCCACAGGGGGGTTCAGAAGTGATTTTATGGACCTAGGGGTGGCGTTACGCGACCATAATTCATTTTTGTGGTGGCGCGACGCGACGACGTCTTTTTGGCAGTAAGTTGCGTAAATTTTTGAGTTTTATGCCTTAGAAAAAATTTTAAGTGTTACCAACCCCTCCCCAAAGCATCCTAAATTTTTTCTAAGTGTTGGGACTTACCTGGAATGTCGTTTTCCGTGCAAAATCAGCTCCTCTACGGTACAATTCCTGCAAAATTTCTCAAACACACAAAACACAAACACGAAAAACTATGAAAAATATGAAATTTAACGAAATTTCAAACGATACATACTCTACACTTGGGACTTCATCCCAAAACACTAATTGGCGGCTTTAAATGGGATTCGAGAGGAGTTTCCTCCATCTCGTCCTTGTTTATCGCTCCTCCAATGTAATGCTTCAAACGGTGGCCATTCACCTTCCAACTTCGGCCATCCGTCTTGTCCATGATCTCCACCGCTCCATGCGGGAACACATAGTGAACCATATAAGGTCCCGACCACTTTGATTTCAATTTCCCCGCAAATAACTTGAATCTTGAGTTCTAAAGAAGCACCTTATCACCTTTACTAAACTCCTTCACTTTTCTCAACTTTTTATCATGTAACGCCTTTGTTTTCTCCTTGATCCCCAACGATCTAGCATAGGCCGCATCCCTAAGCTCCTCAAGCTCATGGTTTTGAAAAAAATGCTTCCTAATGGCTTCGGTCATATCAAGGTTAACGGTTTTCAATGCCCAAAGCGATCTATGCTCTAACTCTACGGGAAGGTGACAAGCTTTTCCATAGATGATCATGAATGGTGTGGTTCCTAAAGGTGTCTTGTAGGCGGTTCTAAACGCCCACAATGCATCATCTAGCTTGTCGGACCAATCCTTCCTATTTTTACCAACGGTTTTCTCTAAAATTCGTTTGATACCGCAATTCGCATTCTCCACTTGTCCACTTGTTTGTGGATGGTATGCGGTAGACAAACGAGGAGTGACTCTGTAGCGTGCAAGCAATTTCTCCATCAATGCATTGCAAAAATGAGTGCCACGGTCACTTATTAAAGCTTTAGGTGTACCAAATCGGGAAAAGAGCTTTTTAAGGAATTTCAAGACCACTCGGGCTTCATTTGTGGGAAGAGCTTGAGCCTCAACCCATTTAGATACGTAGTCAATCGCCACGAGTATATAACGGTTTCCTTTGGAGTTTGGGAAGGGTCCCATGAAATCAATGCCCCAAACGTCAAAAACCTCTACCACTTGGATGGGGTTTTGAGGCATCTCATCTTTGGTGGAAATATTGCCGGTTCGTTGACAAGCATCACATGTCTTCACGAACTCAATGACATCTCTAAGTATGGTAGGCTAATAAAAACCACAATCAAATACCTTTTGAGCGGTGGCATGTGCTCCATGGTGTCCTCCCGTGAGGCCTTCATGCACATGTTTTATGATGTTCCACCCCTCCTCTCTCGACACACAACGTCTAAGTATTCGATCTCCTCCAATTCTAAAAAGAAAAGGATCATCCCACACATATTTTCTTGATTCACTAAGGAATTTCCTCTTTTGTTGGGTGGTCATTCCTCTCACAATATTGCCACTAGAAAGATAGTTTGCTAAGTCACAAAACCATGGCAATCCCTCTTTTTCGGCCTCAACAAACTCAATGGACTCGTGAGGGAACGTATCTCCAATATCCTCCTCACGAATCTCTTCTCCCTTGGGATCCTCTAAGCGTGACAAATGATCGGCTGCAACGTTTTTGGCCCCTCTCTTATCTCTAATCTCTATATCAAACTCACTAAGTAATAGAATCCACCGAATGAGTCAGGGTTTGGCGTCTTTCTTTTGAAAAAGAAAGCGTAACGCTGAGTGATCGGTGAAGACTATAGTCTTGGATAGAACTAGGTACGAGCAGAATTTATCAAAAGCAAAAACTACAGCTAAAAGCTCTTTTTCCGTGGTAGTGTAGTTTTCTTGAGCATCATTGAGCGTTTTGCTCGCATAGTTGATAGGGTGAAAGTGCTTATCCCTTCTTTGTCCTAATACCGCTCCAACGGCATAGTCACTCACATCGCACATTAGCTCAAACGGTAAGCTCCAGTCAGGCGAGATAAGAATAGGTGCATTAACTAGCTGTTCCTTCAAGAAGTTGAAGGCCTTAAGACACTCCTCGTCAAAGACGAATGGAACATCTTTCTCTAGCAAACCGGTCATGGGGCGGGTTATTTTTGAGAAATCCCTAATAAAGCGTCTATAGAAGCCCGCATGCCCTAAGAAGCTCCTAATGGACTTCACACTTGTGGGTGGAGGTAATCTACTAATGGTATCTATTTTCGCACGATTTACCTCAATACCCTCCCTAGAGATCTTATGCCCTAACACAATACCTTCAGTCACCATGAAATGACATTTTCCCAATTTAACATCAGCTTTGTCTCAACACACCGCTTCAACATCCTCTCGAGATTCTTCAAAAACTCATCAAAAGAGCTACCATATACCGAAAAATCAACCATGAAAACCTCCATGGACGTCTCTATCATATCCTGAAGTATGGCAACAATACATCGCTGAAAGGTAGCCGGAGCGTTACACAACCCAGATGGCATGCGTCGGTACGCATAAGTGCCATAGGGGCTTGTGAAGGTGGTCTTATCCTGATCCTCCGGTGCTATGGGGATCTGGAAGTACCCAGAAAAGCTGTCTAGAAAACAATAGAATTGTTGACCGGCAAGACGCTCCAACATTTGATCGATGAAGGGCAATGGGAAGTGGTCTTTTCGGGTGGCATCATTCAACTTTTGGTAGTCGATGCACACGCGCCAACCCGTGACCGTACGAGAAGGGATAAGCTCATTCTTAGAATTCATGACAACGATCATCCCTCCCTTCTTAGGGACAAGCTGAGTGGGACTAACCCAAGGTGAATCAGAGATGGGATATATCATCCCGGCATATAGGAGTTTAAAAACCTCCTTCTTCACAACATCTTGCATATTGGGGTTGAGCCGCCTTTAGGGTTGCACCACCAGTTTATAATCATTCTCCATGAGTATCCGGTGGGTGCAACAAGTAGGGCTTATGCCCTTAATGTCGGACAACCTCCAAGCAATGGCCTCTTTGTTGGCTTTCAACACATCCAACAACCTCAATTTCTCACTTCCCTCTAACTCAGATGAAATAATAACGGGTAGCTCGGAACCCTCCCCTAAGAAAGCATACTCTAAGTGAGATGGTAGTACCTTAAGCTCTAAGGGTGGGGGTTGGGTGGTGTCATCACTAACAGCTAACGCTTCGGGAATTAAAGGAATTTCCTCTTCTTCTACTTCATCTACCCTCATCAACTCTTCCTCTACCTTCTCTCCTACCACTAAGTCCGCACCACTAATATATTCTAAGCAATGATCGACACATGAGATGAATGAATTCAAGAAGTATACGGATTGGCAAGGACCACTATAGACGTCCGAACCACTCGGGTGGTTCATGGAACGATCTATCTCGAAAATAACTCTCTCCTCACCGACCCTAAGGGTTATCTTACTATCGTAGACATCTATGAGGGCTTTAGCGGTACGTAAGAATGGACGACCTAGAATAATAGGAACCCTCTCATCCGCTTCCATATCAAGAATTACGAAATCGGCGGGAAAAACGAACTTGTCTACCTTTACTAGCAAATTCTCAACTATGCCCCTAGGGTATTTAACTGACCGATCGGCTAAGGATAATGTCATTCGGGTAGGTGAAAGCTCTCCCAGGTCTAGCTTCTCGTAAAGAGAAAAGGGCATCAGATTAATGCTAGCTCCTAAGTCGGCTAAAGCTCTAGTGTTGGTGTTACTACCGAATAAACAAGGAATAGGAAAAACACCGGGATCGGTAAGCTTTTCGGGAAGCTTATTTAAAACAACGGCGGAACACCCTCCATTCAACGGGACGTTAGACAACTGACCTAACTTCTCTTTATTCCTACGAAGGTCTTTTAAGAATTTTGCATACTTAGGAATTGATTGAAGTGCCTCAATAAAAGGAAGATTAATCTTCAATGGCTTGAAGATGTCTAAAAATTGCCGGTATTCCCTTGAGTATTTTTGGTTCCTTAGACGTGAGGGAAACGGGATACGCGAATGGTCTACTAGGGGTGAAGGTCTAACATCTACGGGCGTTTTCTCAACTTTCTTCTCAACTTGACACTCACCGGGCTGTGCGGTACTTGCTGGGCTTAGCCTCGGTTGCACTTTGCCGGGAGCCTCCATCTCAATCTCATCATCTACAATATCCCCATCCTCATCAACTACTCTCTCCTCAACTCTCGGGTTCCCTACAGTTTTGCCACTACGAGTGGTAATGGCTTTAGCATGGGCATGGGCGTTAGGGTTCGGTTGGGTGTTACCCGCAAACTGACCGGGCAATCTCTCCTCTAACTTCCTAGACATATCACCTACGACCCTTTGGAGGTCTTGGAAAGAGGCTTGGTGGTTCTTTAGCATAAGGTCATGTTCACTAAGGGTCTTTTGGGTGGTTTGGTCTCTAACAATTAATTGACTCATCATTGCTTCCATTCTCTCAAGACTACCCCCTAAATCATAACTTGAACCTTGACCTGTTTGAACCTGGTTATTTGAACCCCCCTCTTTGACCTGGTTATTGAACCCCTTATTGAACTACCCATTTGAACCCCGACCAAAAAGTGAACCTTGACCCCTATTTGGATTTTGAGCTAGTTGAAAACCAGGGGGTCCATTTGGCCGAAAATTGTTATTATTATTATTAAAATTAGTATTATTATTACACCAACCCGAACCAAAATTATTATTACCAAATCCACTAGGTTGACCTCTACCGAAACCTCCTCCTACGAAATCGACTTGCTCCTCACCAACTAGCAATGGACACGCACTCGTATTGTGACCCCCTCGGCAAAACTCACATTTATCTACCTTAGCCTTAATTTCCTTAAGCTCCTGATGTGTGCGAGTGTGTATATAAGTTTAAGTATATTTTAACCCCTTTTTACACGTTAGTCAAGTTTTAAATTTATAAAACACGATATTTTACTAACACTAAACACACATATGGGCAAGTGCACCCATCGTGAGCGTAGTATAGTGTTGGCAAGATACCGAGGTCATCCAAGGACACAAGAGCTTTTAGTACCGGTGTATCCTCAACGTCTAATCAAATCAAAAATTAGAAAAAGATTTTTAAATACGAAAAATAAAACTAACTAGAATGCTGAAAAATAAAATAAAAATAAAAACAGATAGACAAGATGAATCACTTGGCTCCGACTCGTGTCTAGTGTAACCTTTGATTATTTCCGCACTTTTGCACTTTTTAAGAGATTATCTTAGTTATTATAGTAGGCTCCTCTTTTGAAGGTGACTTTACCCTCAACCCAGTAGTTTGAGTCAGCAAGGATACAATCCTAAAGGGTCGGATTATTGAAATATAATTAATTTAGTTATTAATGCATATTACGGTAGGCCCCTCTTTCGGAGGTGACATTACCCTCGGCTAAGTAGTCTGAGTCAGCAGGGATACAGTCCTAAGTAGCCGAGTTAAAGTATTAATAGTAGCTTACATATGAGGGGATCAAAGAGTTTGGACCCCCGCCATCCAATACCGGTGGGTATTGAAGGAGGTCCTACTAAATTTGACCCAGGTCCTTGAAGGATCTACACACTGAACAAGGCAAGACTCTTACCAAACCGTTCTCTTAACCCCCCGACCAGGTAGGCAACATACCTCCATATAGACCATGGAGATATGAATGGTGAAAATCTTTTATTTTATATAGACAGTAAAATAATGCCAAAACACCACGGACAAACGATAAGGAAGAATCACTTTCAACATAAGAAACTAGTTATTAAAGTAATTAATACATAACCAAGTAAAAAGTGCGAAAAGATTAAAAATAAAAAGTATTACACTAGACACTTGTCTTCACCAAGTGATGTAAGAGACTTAGGCAAACATGGCCTTTGATTGTCAAGAACTCTTACGATCAATCTTGGATCCCGAGACGACTCACACACTCTATGATGGACAATGGATGATGGTGGTGGATGATGGTGTTGTGATGGTGGTGGGTGAAGTGTGAGAGAGGTGGTGTGCCAAGGGATGGTTTGCAAATGAGCCAAGCACCCCTATTTATAGGCTGAACAGTAGCTCAGGCACGGCCCCGTGTCCATCCTCCTCTTTCTTCATTAATTGCAGTTTGTCTGCATTAGTTGACCACGCCCCCGTGTCCGCTGGGCACGCCCCCGTGTGCAGAAGCGAATTTGTACTATCAAGATTTCCCCAGATTCTGCGAATCTTTGAGTTGACCACGGCCCCGTGTCCGCTGAGCACCTCCCCGTGGTGGGTGATAGAAGCTTCTACAGCTTTGTCTTTTCTGCTAACACTTGGGCACGCCCCCGTGCTCATTGAGCACGGGGCGTGTTCAGCCTTCTGTTCTCTTGTTTTGCTGGGGAAGATGCTGTCGGGGAGGCTGGGCATGCCACGTTTGTTCCATTTCTTGTATTTATGTTAGATTTAGTTGTCTTTTTGCTTCTTTTGTTCATTTGAGCTCATTTAATCCTGAAAATACAAAAGGAAGAAAAAAAACACACTTTTTCCAACATTAGTACTAAAAAGGGGTTAGTTTTATGCCACAATTGATGTAATTTATATGTTGTATTTTGTGCACATCAAATACCCCCACACTTGAATCTTTGCTTGTCCTCAAGCAAAACTTTTTATAATGTGGCTTTACACTCCCAAATGGAATGGGTAGAAGAGAAGGTTTTTGGGCTTGTCATAGAGTGCCGGGATTTCCAAGATTCTTTATTAAGTTTTATTTTTATTTATTTACAATCCTATTCGTCATGATTTATTTAAAACATTACATAAGATAAATTACTTATTAGGGCATAACATGCCTTTTTTTAAATTCCATTTATATACAAGTTCACATACCTCACGGGGGATCACTCAACACTCGGCCGAAGATTTTTTTTTAAGTGAATCACTCGAGAGCGGCATGGAACTTACTCCTACCATAAGCTTGCCAAGCAATCAATCCTCCTCCTTTTTAACTATATACCTTTGTAAATATCAAGAGGACTTTTTGGGTGAAGGGTTTGGCTTGGGTTAAAGGTAGGTGGTTGGGTTAGTGGTTAGTAAAAAGGGAGAAAGTCGTAAAAGCGTCGGTTTTCGTAAGACTAAAATTTTTATTTATTTATTTATTTATTTTTTTGATGAAGCCATTATTCAAACAAAGTTATTTTTGAGAAACTTGTTTGTTTATTTCTCTTTTGCTTCATCATCAAATATATATATAGGGAGAGGATCATGAGAAAACTACATATAAATGAGCAAACTAGAAAACTAACTAAAAAAAAAAAGCTAAAAAACATACAAAATTTTTTCTTTTTACAATTTTTTAACAAAAAATCGCTAGTTTTTATACATAAAAAAAAATTTTCAAAAAAAAAAAAAATTTGTTGTATTGCACATGTGCAATATATGTGATTATATGTGTACTACACATGTGCACTATATCCGTAATAGTGCACATGTGCAATACAACAAAAAAAAAATTCCAGGTAAAAAACCTGCGATTTTTTTATAGAAATTAAAAATAAAATTGGTATGTTTTTTGGGCTTTTTTAGTTAGTTTTTTTGTTTTCTCATTTAAAGTAGTTTTCTCATGATCCATCCCCTATCTATTACTATATATAATGTATATAAGAAAGAGAATGTTGAAATTTAAGAGATACCATATGTAGAAACATTTTAGGGTTCTTTTGAAACACTTTGTTCACTTTAATCCAAATGTCCCAATCTGATTAATCTGAACCCTCACCCCCCCCCCCCCCTAAAATCAAGGGTGTATACCTGAACACCCTCTTTCTCTCTCTGGACTTTTGGCTCCATCAAATTGAGATTCGGGTTTTGAATTTTGAAAAGGGTTTGAGCTCCACAAATCTCAAATCTGAGACAAGGCTCTCTTCCACCACCACTCCATCGTCTTTCTACAGCAACGATTCTCTGTGTCAAGAAGTAGCAATGGTGGCTATGGTTCAAGTGGTGGTAGCATGCGTTGCTTGGGTTCTAATAGCATTAAGTATTCTGGCAACCACCAGTGAAAACGAGCGCCATAAACAGATTCCACTAGGTTTTCGGCGAGATTTCTAGTATGTGTACATGGTTAATGGACAAATTTGTTTGTTTTTTGTGTGTATATGTTTCTATTATGCAATTAGTGAACAAACAGATTTTTTTTGGTGGTTGCAATTTGCAGTTTCTCTTCTACTCAGACCCCACCTCCTTACTCTTCACAAGCCCTAAATCGTCTATCAAATTTGTGAATCTACAAGTTAATTTGATGATATAGTGAATGTTCAAGTTACAAATGTTATTGAAGATCTATCATGGCCTAATTTGAAGAGAGAATCTGGATGCAGAGATATTTGATTATCATTGGTTCCTGATAAAGCAAGGGGCTGAAGCTATGAATTAATCTTTTTTTGTACCTTATTCTTTATTGTGGTTGGGAGTATGGAGTATAGGGGTTAAAAAAAAAAGTTTAGGGGTTGAGATTAAAATTTGAAGCTCAGGTTTTGGCATTCTGATCCAAAATTACTTTGATTCTTATACTGGTACATGTAACTAATGTGACACTCTGGGTTTTCCCGAACAACTATCTTGTATTTAAATTGCGTGTACATAATATTAAATGAAAATTGTGATTTATCTTGATGTGCTATGTGTCGATAAGGTGTACGTATAATGTATAAGTTATGTATATATATATGAATGCGAGTATTGGTGAGCCGAGACCACCAAGACCCGACCCGAGACCACCCGGCCTCGAGTAACCCACATCGGTTGGGCCGCCATCCTTGAGCCCACTCGGAAACCCATTAGGGTGCACCGACTTGGGTTTGTATATAACCTATGTTGATGGCCAACCTTGCCACTTTTCAATCATCATTCACTCCCACACTCCCCCTACACACACTCTCCTACTCTCCCCCTAACTAAGACCCTAACAACACAACCTCCTCTCCTCCTCTCGGATCAAACCGGCAACCAAAGGGTTCTCGGATTTGTTTGAAGATCAATACTCAGAAGCTCTTTCATCAATCCTTCACATCTTCTACACTCAAAATCCCTAGCCGGTTAGTGCTTCTTTGCAAACACATATAAATGCATGACAAAAGTGTTGATTTGGTGATATTGTGCATTGTTGCTATTATTTGTTATGACGAAAGTGTTTGTTCGATTTAATGGATTCTTGTTTGTTATTGATACATGCTTGGTTCCAAATGCCTAAGATGAACAATACCCTCTTTTGTGAAAAGTGTGAATGTTGTATGATAATGTCTTGCTAAGATAAGCTTGAATGATAAAAGAATGATAGTTAGGATTGTTTATGATCATCCGATTTATGTTAGAGGTTATAGAACAACGGTTTCGTTTGATGATGGTTTATAAGATGATCTTGATATCTAGTTTATGTGTTATGATTCTTGTCCATAGAGTGCATGATTATGTAGGATGAACATGATGGTGAATGATGAAAACCCTAAAATGATGAACAAGTTTGAATGTTAATGTGAATATTTGAATATGCTATGAACATTTGAAAGATGCTTTGTTTGATCCATTTGATTAAGGTTTTAGACAAGAAAACATGTTGGTGCATTTCGGTTGGATAGTACACAGTTACATGAAATCGGAATTCTATTGGATAGTACAAACCATGACAAATGTTCTAGAATCACCAGACAAACAAGTCGAGACCCTCGGTTACGACTCGAGACCATCGAGTGATGACTCGAGACTGTGGTGGTTGCGACTCGAGATATTATGATCTAGACTCGAGACCACGAAATTGACAACTCGAGATCAAGACAGCAGACATCAAGGACTCGAGAATGGACTCGAGACCTCTGAGGTTACAGCACATGCCAGCATCACTCGAGACCAGACATTCATGACTCGAGATATCCTGGTTGCGACTCGAGACCGAGTGTTCTCGAGTCGAGACCCCCTGGTCTCGACTGGGCTGGTTCTCTCCGTTATTGGGCCAAATTGTATGGACTGTTCATGCTTGTTACTGTTTGACTGGACTATGTGATTAACTGTTACTGTTTGACTGTGCGATTATTAGAGCAGGCCCAATGACTCAAAATTGTATACCTACTATGTGTTAGATACGTGTAGGATATACGTGACTTCTTTGTACCCAACCTGACCTATACTGGTAACCATATTAGGACGTGGTGACCAGCATACTTGACCAAGTAAACTAAACTGCCGAGCAACCCAAGGTGAGTTCACACACTAAAAACATGCGTCCCAGGGAGGGACACGAACAAACTAAAGAATGTTTTCAAACTAATATTTCCCGGGGAATATGCGAATGGGTACTCTTGAATTACTACATCCGGGGGAGATACGTTTGGGTATTATTTATAAATCACAACTAGCAAAACTAAACGAATCTCTATCACGTAAAGTCCCTGCTTATAGTACCGATTAATCGCCAGGGGCGAACGGGTTATTAGTTGATAGCGCTATTAGGTTTGACAACCTCACACCGTGACCGGGGGAGATCGGGCGTGAACTAGGAGACCTTGCATCTCGGTCAATGACGATAGACATTGACCTGGGGCACCAAATCTTCTCGTCAATAGTTTCGGTAACATCAGTTTAGTAGCTTTCATATGGGGTAGCTCCCCATGACGTGATTATAAATGTGTTACCTAAACAACCTACGTTTTCGAAAAGTTAAAACTGGACACCTCGTGAACTCGCCAACATTTTTTGTTGACACCCTACTGCATGCTTGCAGGTACCCAGTGACTCAGGAGCTTGCGGCTTGGGGAAGTGTAGTGGTCGTCTAAGCCCGTGTGTTGGGCTCTAAATAACTTGAACTATGAATTTTGTTTAAACTGTTTTGCCTACGCTTCCGCTACTTCTTAAAACTGTTATTTGAAATTAAACTTTTGAACTTTAAACAATGATGTTTACTAACTATTATGGTTGGTGACCATTCTTACTATTAACTAAATGCTCAGTATAATTGATGGCTGGATCCTGGTCAGTCACGCCCCCAAGCGGTGGTATTCCGCATGTGGGATTTTGGGGGTGTGACAGATTGGTATCAGAGCCATTGGTTATAGTGAACTCGGTTTTAAAAAAGAAAGTCTTTTTGAGAAAAACCAGACTATAACCCATGACTCATGACGACACTACACTCCAAGGGCAAGACTCAACGTATTAGACCTCATAGCTCGGACTTGTGTTTACTTGCTTGTTTACTTTATGTTGTTGCTTTACTATACATACTAGTGTGCCTAATTGGATAGATACACGTCCCTCTTCTATCTTATTCTCGCTACATTACGACATCACACTCATACTGTGTTTTCTGGTTATGAAGACAATGAGTGGACGCGGAAGAGGAAACGTTAACATGACTCAGGTTCAGTTCACTAACTTGCTCAACACGGTGGCTGCAGCTTTCGCAGCTCACCCTGGAGGTAAACTCGTTATTTTAGGATGTTTAGATCCTACCCCCGTATCGTCTTTTCACCTCTAAGCCTATTCGCTTCGCTTCTCACACCAGGTCAGCAAGCGCCTGCGCAACCACGTGTTTGTACTTTCAAAACCTTCATGGATTGCAAGCCTCTCTCTTTCAATGGCACCGAGGGTGCCATAGGTCTTCTACACTGGATTGAAAAGGCCGAAGCTGTCTTTGCTGTCTGCGAGTGTCCCCCAGCTAATTGGGTAAAGTTTGCGACTGGTACGCTTGAGGGAAACGCGCTTTCATGGTGGAAGGCACAGATTCAGATGCTTGGTTTGGAAACTGCTAATGCTACTGCATGGGAAGATTTCAAGGACATGATCAAGGAGGAGTATTGTCACAGGGATGACATCCATAAACTCGAAAACGAATACTTTGAGCTCAAGATGGTTGGGTCAGAGATTGAGACTTACACCAAACAGTCCAATGACTATGCTGCACTTTGCCCAAACATGTCTCGACCTATGTATCGAAGGATCGAATTGTACATCAAAGGTTTGGCCCCAGAAATCCGGAGCCATGTGACCTCGGCCAACCTCAATACCATTCAGCCAGTGGTCCGTCTTGCTCACAAACTCACTGATCAGGCTGTGGAGGAGGGCAAGTTGCCCAAAAGGATAAATGCTACTGCCGGAACTTCTAGTGACAACAAACGAAAGTGGGATGGAAATCAGGGTAAGGATGCTAACCCTACTCAGGCCCCAGCCCAGCAAAGGAAAACTGAAAACCACAAGGGCCCTCAGCAGCAGGGCGGCTACCAGGGCCATCTCCCCAAATGTAACAAGTGTAATTGACATCACAATGGGCCCTGTGAGAGGAACAAGTGTCAGCGATGCAACAAGATGGGGCATGAGGCCAAGGATTGTAGGAGCGCTCATCCCGTAAGGCAGAACCAACCACAGCAGCAGCAGCATCATGGGAACATCAAGGGTTGTTTCCAGTGCGGAGCCGAGGGGCACATTAAGAAGAATTGTCCCTAGTTAAACCAGAACAACAACAACCAGGGAGCAGGGAATAACAACAACAACACCAACAATGTTGGGAATGGTGCAAGAGGAAGGGCTTTTGTGATTGGAGCTGGTGAAGCAAGGAACGACCCCAACGTGGTGGCGGGTAAGTTCCTACTTAATGATCGTTATGTTTCCGTATTATTTGATTCTGGAGCAGATGCTAGTTATGTATCCCTAGGTATTAGTAAGAAGATTAAGTCCACTCTTACGCCGTTAAGCTCTAGGCGCATCATTGAAATAGCTAATGGTAGGAACCTCGAGGCCTCACACATTATTCGTAACTGCAAACTAGAATTGTCTGGCCAGGCCTTCTGTATCGATCTCTTCCCCATCATTCTCAGAAGCTTCGACGTTGTCATTGGTATGGATTGGTTATCCAAGCATCGAGCTGAAATCCTCTGCCAAGAGAAAGTTGTTCGTATTCCCCGCCCTTCTGCTAAACCCCTTATCGTTCAAGGAGACAAAGGCGGAGAGGTCACGGGCATCATTTCATTCTTGAAAGCCCAGAAGTGTTTACGAAAGGGGCACACCGCTATCTTAGCACTTGTCACTAACACACAGGAAAAGGAAAAGAGAATCGAAGATTTTCCAGTGGTACGTGACTACCCCGAGGTATTCCCTGAAGAACTACCTGGACTCCCTCCTCATCGTCAGGTCGAATTCCAAATCGAATTAGCTCCCGGAGCAGCACCTATAGCTCGTGCACCTTATCGACTAGCCCCCGCAGAGCTGAAGGAACTCTCTACGCAACTACAAGAACTATTGGATAAAGGATTTATCCGTCCTAGTTCGTCACCCTGGGGAGCCCCAGTGCTCTTTGTCAAAAAGAAGGATGGCACATTCCGAATGTGCATTGATTACCGTGAACTGAACAAGGTTACCATCAAGAATCGTTATCCACTTCCCCGTATCGACGATCTGTTCGACCAGCTGCAAGGGTCGAGCTACTATTCCAAGATTGATCTACGATCGGGTTATCACCAGCTGAGAGTCCGCGATGAGGTCGTCTCTAAGACTGCTTTCAGAACCCGCTATGGTCACTACGAATTCCTTGTCATGCCTTTCGGAATGACCAACGCACCTGCAATCTTCATGGATCTCATGAACCGGGTGTGCAAACCCTACCTCGACAAGTTCGTGATTGTGTTTATTGACGACATCCTAATTTACTCAAAGAGTCAAGAGGAGCATGAACAACACATGCGTTTTATTCTAGAACTCCTTCGCAATGAGCAACTGTACGCCAAATTCTCGAAGTGCGATTTCTGGCTTAGAGAAGTCCATTTCCTTGGGCACATAGTCAATCAGGATGGGATTCACGTCGACCCCGCTAAGATTGAATCCATTAAGAATTGGCCCATACCCAAGACTCCGACCGAAGTTCGCCAATTCTTGGGATTGGCAGGATACTATCGAAGATTTATCAAGGGATTTTCAAAGATCGCTCAACCACTCACGACCCTCACTCAGAAGGGTGTCGCTTAAAAATGGAATGATGCTCAGGAATCTGCCTTTCTGGAACAAAAGGAGAACCTCTGTAGTGCTCCTATTCTTTCCTTACCTGAAGGTACCGACGACTTTGTTGTTTACTGTGACGCTTCTATTCAAGGACTGGGTTGTGTGTTGATGCAACGCGAGAAGGTTATTGCTTACGCTTCGCGACAACTCAAGATCCACGAACGGAACTACACGACACATGACTTAGAATTCGGAGTTGTGGTCTTCGCGTTCAAGATTTGGAGACACTACTTGTACGGTACCAAGTGCACGATTTACACCGATCACAAGAGTCTCCAGCATATAATGGAACAAAAAGAGTTGAACATGCGGCAACGCCGATGGGTCGAGCTTCTAAACGACTACGAGTGCGCGATTAAATATCACCCAGGCAAGGCTAATGTTGTGGCAGATGCCCTCAGCAGGAAGGAGACCAAACCTAAGCGTGTTCGTGCCTTACAGCTCACCATCCACTCGAACCTCCCTAAGCAGATCCGAAACGCTCAGGTTGAAGCATTGAAAGCCGAGAACAGCAGGGCTGAGTCCCTGCGAGGATCAAGGAAACGGCTAGAACAAAAAGAAGATGGTGCTTACTACGTAAACGGGCGTATATGGGTCCCACCTTATGGGAATTTACGCGAGCTTGTAATGGACGAGGCCCATAAATCCCGTTACTCAGTACATCCGGGTTCGGATAAGATGTACCATGACTTAAAGACTACATACTGCTGGCCTAGCATGAAAGCCCACATAGCAACCTATGTCAGTAAATGTTTGACTTGTGCGAGAGTCAAGGCTGAGTATCAGAAACCCACGGGCCTACTCCAACAACCAGAGATCCCGAAATGGAAATGGGAGCAAATTTCCATGGATTTCGTTACTGGCTTGCCTAGGTCTCAACGCGGGAATGACACCATTTGGGTGATAGTGGATCGATTAACTAAGTCTGCACACTTTTTGGCCATTACAGAAACAGACAAGTTCTCTACCTTAGCAGAGGTATACTTAAAGGAAGTGGTTTCAGGGCACGGAGTGCCAACCTCTATTATTTTCGATCGAGACGCGCGTTTTACTTATGAGTTGTGGCAAGCTATGCACAAATCCTTTGGCTCACGTTTAGACATGAGCACCGCTTATCATCCACAAACGGATGGGCAATCTGAACGCACCATCCAAACCCTTGAAGACATGCTTAGGGCATGTGTGATCGATTTTGGCAAGGGTTGGGAAAAGCATCTACTGTTAGTGGAATTCTCCTACAATAACAGCTACCACACCAGCATTCAGGCAGCACCCTTTGAGGCATTGTACGGTCGTAAATGCCGATCGCCTCTTTGCTGGGCGGAAGTTGGTGACAGCCAAATCACAGGTCCAGAACTTGTGGTAGATACTACGGAAAGGATTACCCAGATCAGACAACGCGTGGCGGCAGCTCGTGACCGTCAGAAGAGTTACGCTGATAAGGATAGGAAACCGCTAGAGTTCCAGGTTGGTGACCGGGCTCTACTTAAAGTCTCACCCTGGAAGGGTGTAGTTCATTTTGGAAAACGGGGTAAGCTTAATCCGCGATATGTTGGGCCCTTCGAAATTACCGAGAAAATTGGTAAGGTTGCTTATAGATTGAATCTGCCTGAAGAGCTGAGTGCGGTACACAACGTCTTTCATGTGTCTAATCTGAAGAAGTGTCTGTCAGATGAAACACTCATCATTCCTTTCAAGGAACTCACTATTGACGAACAACTACACTTTACTGAGGAACCGATTGAGATCACGGATCGAGAGATCAAAACCCTCAAGCGTAGCCAGATACCTCTCGTGCGAGTCCGTTGGAACTCGCGACGTGGCCCAGAGTTTACCTGGGAGCGGGAGGACCAGATGAAGCGCAAGTATCCCCAGTTGTTCCCAAATGAAACTCCCAGCACTGAAGCTACAACCGAATTTCGGGACGAAATTCCAAACTAACGGGGGAATGATGTGACACCCTGTTGAAACGTTCTCACTGGCTTGACAGTGGCTGCCTTAACTTTCGGGACGAAAGTTCTTAAAACTTGGGGATAATGTGACACTCTGGGTTTTCCCGAACAACTATCTTGTATTTAAATTGCGTGTACATAATATTAAATGAAAATTGTGATTTATCTTGATGTGCTATGTGTCGATAAGGTGTACGTATAATGTATAAGTTATGTATATATATATGAATGCGAGTATTGGTGAGCCGAGACCACCAAGACCCGACCCGAGACCACCCGGCCTCGAGTAACCCACATCGGTTGGGCCGCCATCCTTGAGCCCACTCGGAAACCCATTAGGGTGCACCGACTTGGGTTTGTATATAACCTATGTTGATGGCCAACCTTGCCACTTTTCAATCATCATTCACTCCCACACTCCCCTACACACACTCTCCTACTCTCCCCCTCACTAAGACCCTAACAACACAACCTCCTCTCCTCCTCTCGGATCAAACCGGCAACCAAAGGGTTCTCGGATTTGTTTGAAGATCAACACTCGGAAGCTCTTTCATCAATCCTTCACATCTTCTACACTCAAAATCCCTAGCCGGTTAGTGCTTCTTTGCAAACACATGTAAATGCATGACAAAAGTGTTGATTTGGTGATATTGTGCATTGTTGCTATTATTTGTTATGACGAAAGTGTTTGTTCGATTTAATGGATTCTTGTTTGTTAATGATACATGCTTGGTTCCAAATGCCTAAGATAAACAATACCCTCTTTTGTGAAAAGTGTGAATGTTGTATGATAATGTCTTGCTAAGATAAGCTTGAATGATAAAAGAATGATAGTTAGGATTGTTTATGATCATCCGATTTATGTTAGAGGTTATAGAACAAAGGTTTCGTTTGATGATGGTTTATAAGATGATCTTGATATCTAGTTTATGTGTTATGATTCTTGTCCATAGAGTGCATGATTATGTAGGATGAACATGATGGTGAATGATGAAAACCCTAAAATGATGAACAAGTTTGAATGTTAATGTGAATATTTGAATATGCTATGAACATTTGAAAGATGCTTTGTTTGATCCATTTGATTAAGGTTTTAGACAAGAAAACATGTTGGTGCATTTCGGTTGGATAGTACACAGTTACATGAAATCGGAATTCTATTGGATAGTACAAACCATGACAAATGTTCTAGAATCACCAGACAAACGAGTCGAGACCCTCGGTGACGACTCGAGACCATCGAGTGATGACTCGAGACCGTGGTGGTTGCGACTCGAGATATTATGATCTCGACTCGAGACCACGAAATCGACAACTCGAGATCAAGACAGCAGACATCAAGGACTCGAGACTGGACTCGAGACCTCTGAGGTTACAGCACATGCCAGCATCACTCGAGACCAGACATTCATGACTCGAGATATCCTGGTTGCGACTCGAGACCGAGTGTTCTCTAGTCGAGACCCCCTGGTCTCGACTGGGCTGGTTATCTCCGTTATTGGGCCAAAGTGTATGGACTGTTCATGCTTGTTACTGTTTGACTGGACTATGTGATTAACTGTTACTGTTTGACTGTGCGATTATTAGAGCAGGCCCAATGACTCAAAATTGTATACCTACTATGTGTTAGATACGTGTAGGATATACGTGACTTCTTTGTACCCAACCTGACCAATACTGGTAACCATATTAGGACGTGGTGACCAGCATACTTGACCAAGTAAACTAAACTGCCGAGCAACCCAAGGTGAGTTCACACACTAAAAGCATGCGTCCCAGGGAGGGACACAAACAAACTAAAGAATATTTTCAAACTAATATTTCTGGGGGAATATGCGAATGGGTACTCTTGAATTACTACATCCGGGGGAGATACGTTTGGGTATTATTTATAAATCACAACTAGCAAAACTAAACGAATCTCTATCACGTAAAGTCCCTGCTTATAGTACCGATTAATCGCCGGGGGCGAACGGGTTATTAGTTGATAGCGCTATTAGGTTTGAGAACCTCACACCGTGACCGGGGGAGATCGGGCGTGAACTAGTAGACCTTGCATCTCGGCCAATGACGATAGAAATTGACTTGGGGCACCAAATCTTCTCGTCAACAGTTTCGGTAACATCAGTTTAGTAGCTTTCATATGGGGTAGCTCCCCATGACGTGATTATAAATGTTTTACCTAAACAACCTACGTTTTCGAAAAGTTAAAACTGGACACCTCGTGAACTCGCCAACATTTTTTGTTGACACCCTACTGCATGCTTACAGGTACCCAGTGACTCAGGAGCTTGCGGCTTGGGGAAGTGTAGTGGTCGTCTAAGCCCGTGTGTTGGGCTCTAAATAACTTGAACTATGAATTTTGTTTAAACTGTTTTGCCTACGCTTCCGCTACTTCTTAAAACTGTTATTTGAAATTAAACTTTTGAACTTTAAACAATGACGTTTACTAACTATTATGGTTGGTGACCATTCTTACTATTAACTAAATGCTCAGTATAATTGATGGTTGGATCCTGGTCAGTCACGCCCCCAAGCGGTGGTATTCCGCATGTGGGATTTTGGGGGTGTGACAACTAAGCTTGAGACACTTGTATGTTATTTGCTAAACTGTTGATGCTTGATTGATGTATTTTAGAGAGTTTTTGAGTCAACATTTGCTAGAAGAAAGTCTATTCTAAAGGAATGGTTCTCAAAGAGGTACAAGCAGCTCACACTCAAGTGATTAAATGCGGTTTGTTGCTCAGATTGACAATTATTATCAGCCCTCTTGATTTTACTTTTGAAAACATCATAGTTTGGTTATGATATTTGTTGTTTTTTTTTTCTACTCGCAGTAGACCCTGGACTACATACCATAGACGGCATAGTGGCAGCAACCAGCTGGTACATCAATCTTTATTCAATCTACTTTTACACTTATTATCTACATAGAAAATTATATGTATTGACAGTGTAATACGTAGAAGACACTTTTATTTTATTGTATGTCTCTTTTGCAATATATTCAAGGTCACCTAAGACCTGCTAATGCATACATTTTTCTAAAAGGAAACGCCTCAAATTGGCTCGGTTAACCTACTTGATGATCGTGTTGTGCGTGTATGTGTGTATATGTATGCAATGTGTGTGCCAGTTACGTTTGGGTTTTTCAAAATCACATGTGAAGCAGTAACGAGCAGACTGTTACATCTCTTCCACATGTATGATTTTAACAAATCAAATCTGGTTGTTGTTTTTTTTTTAATTTTGTTTATTGGTCTTATTAATGTTTTAACATTCGTGCAGGTGGTAGAAAAGATTCTTGCTGGAACCATAAGGCGAGAAATGGCTTTTGTTACCAGATATTTGTAAGATTAAATATATTATGATTTAATATTTAATCTAGTAGCCATTATAATCATTTACATTATATGGATCAAAATATATAACAACCTATTAATAATTAGTTGGTAATTGTTGATGGACCATATTACCCTTATTAACTAATTAGGTTTCCTCCTGAGTGCTTATATAAGGGGACTTATGTAGAGGTTAAAGGGTTACTCAATGACACAATTAGACATACCCTATTAGCATAACATCATCGACCTCTTCTCCATAACCGAATCCCCTATTCGGTTCTCATCATCACCATCATCAGTTAGCACCCTAAGGAGGAACCAGATCAAACTGACAATCATGTCAAACACTGTTGCTGCGTCTCCATCTGGATTCTCTGCTGGCCTGTGCTGATGCAATCAAAGGTATGTTTTCATGTTTTCCATTATGTTCAAACAGAACTCTCCAACATGTGGTATCAGAGCATATGTTGATTAGTCAGTTCTGTTTTCGTATTCATCAATTCTGGGATAGAAATCTGGAAAACGGAATTTTGATAACTTAATAAAGCCAACAGCCAATTTCGAGTCATAAAGGACGACTCGAGATCTCTGTTTTCAGAAAAAGATTAATTATATGATCACTCGAAATCAACTGGGTTATGTTTATAACCGAAATCTGTTTAGAAACTATTAAAAATTCAGGTTTCTGGTTCCAGAATTTTGTTCTTATGTTTAGGGTTCTTCATGTGTTCTTAGGAAAATTCAAAAATTCCCTTATGTTTTGGAATGTAATTAGGATTTATGAGTGTTATTTCCTGTTTTGATCGGTTTTGCATTCTAAAGATTTTCGAAATCTGTTAATAGATAATCAGATAAAATTTTCGAAATATTTTGATAAAATTAGATCATCTTAAAACAGGAAATCATATCCCATAATCCCTTAGAATTCGAGTTTTCAGTTATTATCACAATAAACAGCTATCAACAGTGGGCTCGAGACCATCAGATTACGACTCGAGACCATCAGTCTCTACTCGAGACCATAATGTCTCGACTCGAAATCATCAGGTCCTTAAACCTTCACAACTCGAGACCAACAGATCTCGACTCGAGACCATAAGGTCTCGACTCGAAATCATAAGGGCTCAAAAGTTTACAACTCGAGACAAAGGTCATAACTCGAGACCATAAGGTCATAACTCGAGACCGTGGTTGCGACTCGAGACCTCATCATGAATCGAGATCTCATAAGATATAGTAGTCGAGACCATGGTTCCGACTCGAGACAACAAGGTTGCGACTCGAGACCTCATAACTGACTCGAGATCTCATAACTCAGTCGAGACCTGACTCGAAACCTCATTATTTTAGGCTGTTTAATGTGAACTAAGATTTAGCTCGGGGCTCCGCCCCGAACCCAGTGCGAGGGCACGCTGTCCCCTGCACCCCCCAGCGAACTCACCGCGGAGTTCGATCCGCGCTAACAGGTGGTTTGCTATTAAATAACTGGTTTTTTTAAAAAAATTAGTTAATTAATAAGGATCAAATAATGTTTTACAAAACCAAAATGGCTTTACTTGAATGAGCTTCTGATCTATCATTTCTGGCCAAAGCTGATTTGATACATCTACTTATCATTCAAGTATTACGAAAGCTATGTTAAGTGTGCATCATAAACATGAATGTCTTAATATCTGGCCAAAGCTGATTTAATTCCTTCATAGATGGCATACTTAACAAGTGCATAACTAAAGTGATTGTCTCAATTTCTGGCCAAAGCTGATTTGTTACAACCACTTTGCACACATGCTTAAATGATTACAATTCTGGCCAAAGCTGATTTGTCTTTGTTTAAGTAGAATTTTAAATAAGTCTATTATTTTGATGTTAGTAATAGACATATCACAACCTCTTCACATAATGATCCTTATATTAATGATCCTTAATTAATTTTTTATGATCATTTCGTCTGCCTTATTCTTAGTACCCATAATTTTTACTCACTATAATTTTCTTCTATAAATCTATATCTCATCCACTCTAATTTTTTTTAAACCTAAAATGTTTTGCTTTATTTAAAGTTTCTATAAGATTAGCTCTTAAATGAAATCCTTGATTATCTCTTAAGACACGATAATCCTATTGCTTTCTTCTGATAAAGCATTACAGAAGAAAAGTAGAGCATGATGATTAGGATAAATCGAACATGATGTTTCTTATGATAATCAAGAACTCTCTAACATAAGTGTTGTCACTAAAATGTTATTCCAGATTAAGTCTTTCCTAGGACTAATCTATAATTGTGGAATAATCACTAGAACTCCTAAGATGCATGCCTTCATTTAAATTCTAAACTATAAAGTTAAGTGGTATACGTGAATACATTATAATGTATAATACCATGACCCATAAAGTTAAGGGCTTACGCATGGAAATAAGTACAATTTTCCAGTACATAACATACTAAGATTTTCACTTGTACAATTTGATGCATTATAAATCAACTATAACACTCAAAAGTACCAAAGTATAATGAGTGTGTTGATAAGCAACATATGTACAAAGAAATAAATGTTTGAAGCTGGAAAATAAGTTGTTACTCACCTTACAGCCACTTAAACCTTAAAAGAGGATTGTTCTAAGGTCCATAGTCAAAATACAAGTACAAAATCCCAACTCTAAGGTTCTTCAAGGGAAAATCTCACTGCATAATTATGCCATTAGACTAGGCATAAGCAACGAGACTATCCATTATTTAAAAGAACAGTTGGATAAGTTAATAAGGTAGTCACTTACTAATGATATTTAAGTCTGGTAATTTTAATATTCCAATTAACACGTGATTAGTTGACTCTAGTTCCATACGTTTCCTTACCAGAACTCGACAAATAACTAACATGAGAGTTAGTGACAAAATTAAATGTTAAGGCTATAAGAACCATAATAAGAAGTCTTCCAACAAAGCTTTTCGATACCTTATATATTCTGAAGATTAATCAGAACATAGTGTCATAATTAAGCTATGTTATGAAGGTTGTGAGGTTTACATGGTCAACATAGTGTCACACTTACCTTAAACTCTCATCTTATTTGTTCTAAATATCTGGATTGAAACATTACTAAGATGAAACTAGATGATACCTTACACTTTCACAACTTTTGTCATCATGCAAATGAGAATTTCACAAAAGGAAAATGAGACTTATAAATTTAATCCATTATAACCGAAATTCATGAGAAATCATGACATGGTTAATGAGGATGATTTTCTTTCATCTAATCTCATTCTAAGTGATTTTAAATCATGACGTTAAAGCCCTAAAATATGACTTGGCTTATGGAATAAGTATGGGTCCATCATAAGTCATTCATTGACATTCGTGGAACTTATTCAAAATGGAATATTCAGACATAATTCATTTATCATTTAAAAGACTATCAACTTGTATCTAAATTTTGTCGCATATGGCTGACGGTCTTAGAAGAAATCTATTCATATATATACACTTAATAAGATTTCTATTAAATATGTCCCTAAAGTTTCTTATGATATCTGGACATTAAAGAAATCAAATAAAGTCTAACGTATATGTGATAGGTTCCCACGTCACGTAGCTCATTGAAACTTCTCTTGTAGCATTCTAGAGATATTAAAGATCAGTGGGAGCATTAAGTGTCTTAATAATAACTTGCAATAGTTGCAAGAGGTGGGGGAGTGAAAATTTTACATTACCTCAATTTGCACCTCTTGTACAAGACACCACTCCATCACGACACTGTTCTATCAAAACTTATCTCCTTAAATCTAATGCTACTCTTACAAAAGTTTCATTGTTGTCTAATTGTGGGCGCACTTAGATTTCTTACCTAAACTAACCTAATCATCAACAAGAGAAACTACAACGACTAACGTCATTAACTCGTTTCTCTATTAGAATTTGTTGGCCGTTAAATATTGACCCTAAGCATGCTGAGTTCCTAAAGATTTCTAAGGTCAGTGGGAGCAGTCAAAGTTCTTATCATGACTTGCAAGGAATACAAGAGGCGGGGGGAAGAGTGTCATTAAATATCACTCTGAATTTAACTCCGATTACACCTCTTGTACACCATACTGCACCAACTCTTATAAACTTAGAATCTCTTATAAACTTAGAATCCTGAAAATGATAGCAACCTAACCAAGAGCTAATCCATAAAACTGAAACTTTCAATAAACCCAATAATCAACTCAGGAGGTCATCTAGGTTTAAAAACCTACTAACTTTGATGATTACATAACCTCCCTAACTGAAGTTGAAATGGATTTTTGGAAATGTTTACTGATCCTATCTCTTCAAATTAAGCCATTAGTGTCAATCAATCTTCTAAATGGAATAAAACAGTTTTATAGTAAAAACTGATTTTATGTGTTCATATAACGTTTGGGATTTGATTGAATTACCTAAGAGTGTTCATAACTAAACCAAATCCTAATATATAAACGTTAAGACACTAAGAAGCATGATTGATTGTCAAAGGTTATACTTAGGAAGAAATAAATTATCAAAGATTTCTTTGAGGATCATCACTGTTCTAGTAGCTTATAATAGTTTAAAGCTACATTAGATGAACATTAAAACAATTTTCCCTAACAATTGGCTGACACATTTACATGTTTATAAAACAGCCTGAAAGTTCAAAACTGAAGGTTAAAGAACACTTTATTTGTAAGCCAATAAAATCCATGTATGGGTTAATGAAAACATCATAATGTGATGAAATCTTAACGCAATTATTTTCATCAAGAATCAAGTGGATTAATGTACCTACCTCAAAATGAGTGGGAGCAATTAAGATAAACTTGTCTATATAGATGACATTCTTTTGACAAGTATGTGTTACATAAGTCAAAGCATTGTTAACACAAACTTTGATATAATATATCTTAGAGATATCTCTTACGTGATAGATATCATAACATACCGAGGTAGACCCAATGGGACATTAGTTCTGTTCCATAAGTTTAACAGTAAATGGGTCCTTACGTATGTAACAAACAATACTGCTCTTCCTTTAGAGGATAATAGGATAAATGAGATTATTTATTTACGCTTCATTAATTAGAAGCCTTATGTAAGTTCAAGTCTACACTCGTTTAGATATTACTCACATTGCAACACACTAGATATGTCTAGATTAATGTGAAGCATCTAATGGAGTATTACAATATCTTTAAAGAAACGAGAGGCTATGATTTGAAGAAGAAGTGAGAATTAAAACCGGTTTATTACTTTAACTTTGTAATGTTCAAAGATGACAAAATGTAATGTCGGGTATATCTTTATGTCAGCAGACAAAACCTATCTCATGGAGGAGTCATAATGGACTGATATCAATAACCTAAGTTATAACGACATAATATAGTCACTAAATGTTGTTGGAAATTTATCAGTGGACTCATAAGTTTATTAACTCCATATAATTAATGTTTTGAAGACTTAGTGTGATAAAGTCAGCTACCATGACTCCTTGAACAGTAACAGTTCAAGAGGTGCTGCATTAAGTTTCGATACGCAATTAATTATTCGTTTATGAACGAATTGAGGAAACTAAGTTTTGTATCGAATACATTCATGATATGCTTAAGGATCCTATAACTGAAGGGCTATTACCCATAAGTCTTATTAAGAGAGCTCATAGACAGGTATTAATTAATGGTCGTGCGCAATTGCATATCGTACTATGAATGACTAAGTATTAGTTAATTTTCCTCATCAGTTTGATTTTGTATGTCTCTAAGAATATGTCAAGCTAGCATAATGGCATATAGACAAATATAGTTACAAATCAAACAAAGGGCTTATGCGTATTTTGATCATAACGATTAGGTTTTAAATTAAGGCTATAGTATGATTAATGGGGGTCCTGAGTCGCATAATGATTCAACGGCTGTATTTCTCTGCTATAGTACTTGTTTAAGTCTAAAATGAGTGTTAACTCCTGATCAGGCTTATCTAATACTCATGGTAAATGATTACTCGGCTAAGTGGGAGAATGTAAGATTAAATATATTATGATTTAATATTTAATCTAGTAGCCATTATAATCATTTACATTATATGGATCAAAATATATAACAACCTATTAATAATTAGTTGGTAATTGTTGATGGACCATATTACCCTTATTAACTAATTAGGTTTCCTCCTAGGTGCTTATATAAGGGGACTTATGTAGAGGTTAAAGGGTTACTCAATGACACAATTAGACATACCCTATTAGCATAACATCATCGACCTCTTCTCCATAACCGAATCCCCTATTCGGTTCTCATCATCACCATCATCAGTTAGCACCCTAAGGAGGAACCAGATCAAACTGACAATCATGTCAAACACTGTTGCTGCGTCTCCATCTGGATTCTCTGCTGGCCTGTGCTGATGCAATCAAAGGTATGTTTTCATGTTTTCCATTATGTTCAAACAAAACTCTCCAACAATATTTTCTTTTCTTTGCATGATTCCTCCCGCCTTCTTCAACCTATGTTCATGCTAGCTGCTGGGAGCTCTAGAGGCTGATGTTAATACATTACAGGAAGCTGAGCTCGTATTAACTTTTGAAAACCTCACCACTTCATAAGTATTAGTTCCATGTGTTAAGATCCTTGAAAAGTACATACGTCTTACATGTTTCAGTTGCACAGAACTTGTGAAGTTCTATTTGAACATGTGGTGCAAAATCTCATCAGATTTTGGTCTTTGATTCATTTTTGACTGGTTATATTACAAAGGTACAATGTTTCTTATAAATTATAATTGAATTTTTTTGGCATGTAACCATTACTTTGATTCATTATTGACTGGTGAGGTGACATTAGTTGGGAATTCAAACCATGCATGGGGTTCATCGAGGCCTAGGAATGAAATTAGGTAGGGGTTCAGGTTTCAGTAGTAACATAAGGAATTGGGAGAAACAGGGATCGTTCGACAACCGAGGGCGTTGAAGCGAGCGTAGGTATGTCTGCAACTTTTTTATAGTGTTTCTAGGTAGATGTTTCTTTCAGGTTTTCTAGGTTGTTTTCTGTTTTCTCTATGAAAGTTGCAACACATGTGCACAACAGGTATAGGGGGTAGAAACTTTTGCAAGCCTTTTCAAGTGCTTATTATATGATTAACACAGTATCGACTGTAGTTATTTTGTAATATTGTTAAGCTAGATTTTCTTGCAAATGGCAGTTTTTTTTATTCAGTTAAGGGTTAGTGAACGTTGTTAATGGCTGATTTAATTATTATTATTATAGTTAATTGACCATTGTATTTCTAACATATTAAAAAAAAAAAAAAAAAAAAAACAAATGTCTACAATGGTCAACTTTTTGTATGTTTTCAAATTATGATATTCGTTTTTTAGTAAGATATCATATTTTTACTATGTTCTGTGTACCGAGACGAAAATTCTAGCATTTGATTGTAAGAAATATAACACTCACGTCCTGAATCGGCATGCTTCCCGCCCTACACTGCCCATTTTGCCTGGTCTAACACTGAGCATGGTAATTATGTGGTTGGTTTTAATGGGTCACTGTGTCAAACAAGTAAAAAAAAACATTTATGAAAATAAAGACTAAACTAAAACTGTAACCGAAGGCTTCGAGTCAAGGTTTAACCAAACATATAATATATCACCATGAGGGGATTGATAACCAAACAAAAAATGAGTATCGAGTTGTGAATTGTCGACCCGCCGCATCGCGCGGGTTTCCTACTAGTATATATATATATATAGGGAGGAGTTCATGCGAGAACCACCCTTATTGCGAGAACCGCGATAACCAATGTGAACACAACCTAAAATAGCTAAAAAAACCTAACCCCCACCCCCCCCCCCCCCAAAAAAAAAAAAACCTAACCCCCCCCCAAGCTAAATGCTAAAAACTAAAACCCCCAAAAAACCTAAAAAAAACCTAACCCCCCCCCCCCCCCAAACCTAAACCCCCCTCCCCCACCCCCCAAAAACCTAACCTCCCCCCTCCCCCCCAAGCTAAAATGCTAAAACCTAAACCCCCAAAAAACCTAAAAAAATCTAAAAGAATAAAAAAAAAATCTAAAATTTTTTTTTTAATATTTTTTATGCTCAAATCGCTACTTTTAGTGACAAAAAAAAATGTAAAATTTTAATTTTTTTTTTGCTTCGAAAAGTAGCAATTTTTATATAAAAAATATTAAAAAAAAATTGTGTGATTTTTAAATATTTTTAGGCATTTTTTGTTGTGTTCACATTGGTTCTCGCGGTTCTCGCAATAAGAGGTGGTTCTCGCATGATCTTCTCCCTATATATATATATATATATATATTTCTTTTTTGAAAGTCATAAGAAAAACCGAGCTTGTTAGTAAAACAAAGGGTTTAAAAATAAAAAGGTTTTTGGTGGGTGAAAGGGTGTTTGTTTTGGGTTATCAAATGAAAAGGTTTAGGCTCAAAAGGGCTAACTAGGGGGATTTTTTTGGGTAGGTGGTAAAAAAAAGAAAAATAATGGTGTAGAAATAAAAAAAAAAAGGGTTAGTCCTAATGCCTCCGTCATTTACTTACTCGGGTTTAAGTTGGTAAGGACTGAGAATATATCGTCGTGGCAAGTTCTAGAGTCGTAAGAACCAAGCGGCTATTCACACAAGAAACGAAAAATGAGCATTTAGTTTAAAATATATATATTTGTATGCTCAATAAAGGCTCAAAACTCACTTTTTGTGGGAATGGGTTTTTATGTGGTCAAGTATATATAGTCAAATTTTAATTAACTTTGTCATGCCGTTTCATAATTTTCTTATGTTGGTTCTTTTTATCACGACGCTATCGGTTGTAAATTTGTAAAAATATAACATTTTTAGAACTTGAATTTAGTTAAACCTAGACAAGTAAAAAAAATGAAAAAAATTTTGAAAAAAATTTTGGGGTGATTAGCGGTTCCAATAGAGTTTTGTGTAAGGCTTGTTATTAGGACTTGCAAGATTCAAAGTTTTAGCATCCCCCCACACTTAAATTACACATTGTCCTCAATGTGTCCCAAAAATAAGTTTTTAGGTTGATTGAATGTGTAAAAAGGTGTGAAAAAGCAAAAAATTAATGTTACTGGGCGTCTGGACACGGCCCCGTGGTGTCCGGGCACGACCCCGTGTTCAGATCGCCAGTAACAGAAATTGTTAAAAAGAAACAGAAGCCTGGGCACGGGGACGTGTTCGGTGAGCACGCCCCGTGTCCAGTTACCTGAACTGGGCATTTTCTGCAGATTGTGCAGCACGGGGCCGTGTTGGGCGGGCACAGCCCGTGCTGAACTTGCTGTAATGAAGAAAATTTTGTCGGATGGCCCTGTTTTCATGCATGGGGTGCTGGTTCAAGTTCCCTTGTTATCCTTCACCATCCCGAGTGTGTTTTATCCATTACAACATCATCCAAACACCAAATTAGCTAAAACCATCATTCATTAAAACATAGAGAGAATTACATAAAAATCCTAAAAGTTAAAATTTTAGATAAATAGGTCAAAGAAACACAAGAAATCTAAACCAAGAAGTTCAAGCCTAATACTTATTCTATTAGCAAAATTTCCGAAAAGATAATTCCCTCGGTTGGATGCGGCTTGAAAAACTTCTTTCTCCGGGCATGGGTTCCTCACACGTCGGCGAGCCACTCCTCTATCTCCCTAGGGAGAAGAAAGGCGGGCTCATTGGCATTGGTTTGAGGGGGTGTAACCTCCACCGGGACTTCTTGTAGATCTTCAAGAGGAGGTTCCGCTGCAATGTCGTCCCATCCGGTCGGGTTGTTGATTCCAAGTGCTAAGTTCCAATCCTCTTGAGGGAGGATTGGTTCCATGGGAGGTGTCACAAGAATGTTCAACCTCTGGTGCAAGAGGTTGATTTCTTGAAAACTGTTTTCCAACCCCACCGTAAGATAATTTACACGGTCTATTAGGACCTCCTCAACCGACGTCATCTCATCAAGAGCCTCACGTAATGCCATTACGTAGCGTACGAGAGTTGCTTCAATTGATGACCTTCTTTCCCTTCGACTGTTTCTGGAGTGCGCAGAAGAGGTTCCACTGTTTTGACTAGACATTCTACGAAAACACACCAAAAATAATTCATTTTAATGGAACAGTATCTCCGGACACGGCCCCGTGTTCACCTTCCTGCAGATATTTGGAACAAGGAATCTTGGAGTTTCAAATTATTTTACCAACTTATGAAGCATTTTTTAGCAGGAATAACTTAAAACAATGTTATACAACTTATTTTTAACAAGATTCCTTGAACAAAAACCCAACAAACATCATAACAAAGCTTGGAATCATGGTGATCTCAAGCTTCAATGGAGGTGTTGAAGCAAGAAAGATGAAGAAGAAGGCAATGGATAAAAGAGGAAAAGACAAGATGGTTGTTAGAACCTTCTTTTAGAAAATACCTAGGATGGTAGGTGAGAAGATCCTTTCAAATCTCTGTCCCTGGATGCTCCAAATGTGAAGGATTCTTGGCTACATTTATAGAAAACGACAGCATGCTGGACACGGCCCCGTGTGCAGGCAAGATCCTGACACATTTTGTCCGTATTCTGACAAAAAGTCAGAAAGGAATCTTTTGGTGGACACGGGGGCGTGTTGACCTGGGCACGGCCCCGTGTCGAAAGGCTGTTTTATGAAGTTTGTCTATTTTTAAGGAACTTATCCGGATCTGGCGGTTCCTTACTGGATGGAACAACCCCAAAGTGCCTAAGATACCTTAATTGCTCTAGATTAAGACGAGAACGCAAGAGGTTGTCGGTGAGGGTGATTCCTATGCTAAATGTAGGTGGACAAGTCCAACCCTTTCCCGGGCTCTCTTTAAAGAAGGTGTATGCCAAATCGCTCAGGTCTATGTATGCACCGAACGAAGTCGATGGAGAGTCCTTCACAGCACAATCGGCATAGGGACGACTATCGCTCAAGTCCTCGCTCGAGTTAGAGGTAACACCGGGAACAACGAAGTTGTTTTTATTTGAATGCGATCCCAACAATTCTTCTTGGTTATTGTCTTGAGATAAATTATTGAAATCTATCCTAAGTTCTTTTAACCAATTCAGAATTAGATCTTCCATTTGAAATAATTCATTAAGAAGCATTTCTCCTAGAAGATCCGGTTGAGAGCATTCGAGGGAGAGATAGGGATTATTTTTACTTTCGCCCCTCTTAAGGCTACAGGAAAACAATGGGTCTATATAGTGGGGCTTATAATTTAGAAAATAACATTCTAATTCTTTATGAGGGCCACCACATATTTGACACCACGTACCATAAGAGTGCCGAAAGTAAAAAATATCAGTATCTCTCATGTTTGTGTCAGAAATTACCAACCATTGGGATCTTACGGTTCTGTTTTCAGAAACTGAATCTTGGGCACAGGGAGTGTTGAGTGGGCACGTCCCCGTGTTCAGCTTACTGTCTGAGTTAAAACAGGATTGCCAGTTCCAAGGATTGGGCACGGGGCGTGTTCAGCAGGCACGGCCCGTGCTGAGTTCTGCAGAAGCTAAAAAAATTAAGAAAATCCTAAAAAAAACACAGAAAAATTAGAAAAAACGATTAGGCCGTTGATTCCTAACTTTCTTAAAATCCTTGTGTCCCCGGCAACGGCGCCAAAAACTTGATGTGTGCGAGTGTGTATATAAGTTTAAGTATATTTTAACCCCCTTTTACACGTTAGTCAAGTTTTAAATTATAAAACACGATATTTTACTAACACTAAACACACATATGGGCAAGTGCACCCATCATGAGCGTAGTATAGTATTGGCAAGATACCGAGGTCGTCCAAGGACATAAGAGCTTTTAGTACCGGTTTATCCTCAACGTCTAATCAAATCAAAAGTTAGAAAAAGGTTTTTAAATACGAAAAATAAAACTAACTAGAATGCTGAAAAATAAAATAAAAATAAAAACAGATAGACAAGATGAATCACTTGGCTCCGACTCGTGTATAGTGTAACCTTTGATTATTTCCGCACTTTTGCACTTTTTAAGAGATTATCTTAGTTATTGTAGTAGGCCCCTCTTTTGAAGGTGACGTTACCCTCAACCCAGTAGTTTGAGTCGGCAAGGATACAATCCTAAAGGGTCGGATTATTGAAAGATAATTAATTAAGTTATTAATGCATATTATGGTAGGCCCCTCTTTTGGAGGTGACGTTACCCTCGGCTAAGTAGTCTGCGTCAGCAGGGATACAGTCCTAAGTAGCCGGGTTAAAGTATTAATAGTAGCTTACATATGAGGGGATCAAAGAGTTTGGACCCCTGCCATCCAATACCAGTGGGTATTGAAGGAGGTCCTACTAAATTTGACCCAGGTCCTTGCAGGATCTATACACTGAACAAGGCAAGACTCTTACCAAACTGTTCCCTTAACCCCCGACCAGGTAGCCAACATACCTCCATATAGACCTTGGAGATATGAATGGTGAAAATCTTTTATTTTATATAGACAATAAAATAATGCCAAGACACCACAGACAAACGATAAGGAAGAATCACCTTCAACATAAGAAACTAGTTATTAAATTCATTAATACATAACCAAGTAAAAAGTGGGAAAAGATTAAAAATAAAAAGTATTACACTAGACACTTGTCTTCACCAAGTGATGTAAGAGACTTAGGCAAACATGGCCTTTGATTGTCAAGAACTCTTACGATCAATCTTGGATCCCGAGACGACTCACACACTCTATGATGGACAATGGATGATGGTGGTGGATGATGGTGTTGTGATGGTGGTGGGTGGTGGGTGAAGTGTGAGAGAGGTGGTGTGCCAATGGATGGTTTGCAAATGAGCCAAGCACCCCTATTTATAGGTTGAACAGTAGCTCGGACACAGCCCCGTGTCCATCCTCCTTCTCTTTCTTCATTAATTGCAGTTTGTCTGCATTAGTTGACCATGCCCCTGTGTCAGCTGGGCATGCCCCCATGTGCAGAAGCGAATTTGTACTATCAAGATTTCCCCAGATTATGCGAATCTTAGAGTTGACCACGGCCCCGTGTCCGCTGAGCACGACCCTGTGGTGGGTGATAGAAACTTCTCAGGCTGAAAACTCTGAACCAGCAGAAGCACAGAGTACCGATCAATAAATGATCACAAGGCCAGAATCTCCAAACTCATCAGTTAATAAATCTCTCCCAAGAAACCCATTGGGTTCAAAAGTACTAAAATGGATGTCTGATCAAAAGACCCATGTACTGACCTTGTTCAGATCCAATGGTGAAGTGAAGTACATATCAACGAAAGAAGCACTAGGCCTGGGTGTTGAAGATCTGCAAGATCTCCTTGAACTTACACTATGCAGGGATGAGGATGACATAAGTTCCATGGATTTTGAGTTGCAGTTTAAAGGACAAGTTAGGGAACTTCTGATGAGACAATAAAGATCCATAATAATGAAGGGTTTTGGCATTATCTATTCCAGGGGGAGATTGTTGGGATTGAACCCTACCAGAGGAACATATAATGAAAGCCAAAACTGTTTCACTTCAGTGGATACATCATAAGCAGCTGTTTGCATTAAGCTTTCCCCTTGACAGTGGTTATCTGGCAACTGACAGACTTCAAAGCACTGCCTAAAAGACAACTGTTACTAAAGTACTGATGAAGATTAAAGACTGAAGCTCAATCTACTGACGGAATCTAAGCACTGCTGAAGAGTTAAAGCACTGCCCATTCAAGGTCTGATCACCCTTTGAAGAAAGCACTGATGCTCAACATCAGTGGTTGACTACATCAGTGGAATGAAGAATCAATGTTTATACATCAGTGTTTAGAATGTAATCAGTGTCTGTATGGTCGGTAGTTATAGATCAGTGGATAGAGTTTGTTAGGTTGTTAGATGTCACTTTCATGGTGACGTCAGCTGAGATGCTCAGTGGTTTGGTTTGTCTATAAATGGAACAGTACCCTGTACTGTTACATTTGATTGACTGAGTGAGTTCTTCACCTCTAGTCCAATCCTTTCATCTTGTGCAACCAACCATGGAGTATCAGGCTGAGGGGGAGTTTAGTTTGTAAGCATACTTTGTAATCTTTTGATTTGTATTGTAATCATTTGACTTAATGTGAAGCATGTGTTTATCAAAACTATTTTCTCCTTGATTGTGTTTACAAAGTTTGTTGTTCATTTCCGCTGCACCTTACATTGATTAATAACCATTCATTTGTTCAAATTATCACAAACAAACATAATCATAAGAGCCTACGATCCTAACAATTGGTATCAGAGTCTGGATAGTCAAATTCGATCTAACAATCAATTTGACATAACAGTTCAGCTCAAAATTCATTGATACTAAGGATGATTGCATTTAGTTGAAAAACGGAGTAACGAGTGATCACGTTCAAAGCTGCTATTCAAAAACTCTGTAAAACAACCAAGATGTCATAAGACACACAAAATTCGCACAACAAGTGATGTCATACATAAATCACCTATAGGTTTCAGATCTGAAAATATATATGTTAACCCTGGTGTAATTATCTTCTTTACAAAATTGATTTCAATTGTTGTTATGAAGTTTTGTGCTGTATCCATCGTGTTTTCAGCTAAAGTATGTACCTCAGGTCGACAAAAACATATGTTCATAAAAACATTAGTGTTTTTGTTTACATAAAAAGAGGGAAATTAAAACTTTAGTCATTTAGATCTTATGTATTGAAAAACAGGTTGAGAATCCTTCAAAAGGACCAAAAATCAATTGTGTTAAGAATACATTAAGAAAATCAGCAGTAAAAAATGTCCAGATCATGGGTGATGTGAAATTTGGCATAAGCATGTGCAGAAATGACCAAATCTCTCAAAACATTACTGCAAAATGATTTTGGAATAAGTATTCCTTCAATAAAACCTCCCAGTGAGTATTTCAGTACTTATGAATGGGAAGGGTAAAAAGGGAAAAAGAAAAATTTCAAATCTCAAAAGTGTATTTATCTCAAAACTTTTCTAGTCAAAAGAAAAAAGTATAAATGTAAAACACTTAAGAGTCCAAAAATAGGGTGAACAATGGTCATCAACTAACTGTGTGCATTCATTGGTACAAGGAAGTTCAGGTAACAATAGTATCTCCAGTGATTAAACTTACAAAGAGGACTAGACAAGTTTTTTCAGAATCATCACATGGTAACAAAGTTTATAACAGGACTTTCAAAAACACATGTGAACATGTCTCCTCATTTTGCAATCAATTAAACAAGAAAATGATCTCAAACAGTGCTTCTTACAATGTTTTTCAAACCACTGACCATTTTCATAAAACTTGAGAGTGATGTGATTATGAGTTTTATTGGAAAATATACCAGATCCTTTTTGATGATGTCTTCAGAAAAACCTTTAATTATTTTTCTTGAAAAGGTTCTTCTCAAATAAAGCAGGATATATTATTCTTTATCTTTTTCTTTAAGAGTGATATATTTTGTACTTTTACTTGTTTTTGATAGTAAAAGTTTCAATCTCCTGTCAGGATATAAAACCTTTATTTTTGTTGGTGATATTATCCTTAAAAACAGATCAAAAGGAAATGGTACAAGTGTCAAGGTCATGTCAAACTCAAGTTTGTTTTAACACTAATTAAAAGATTGATTGCCAATAAACCCTAAAATACTTGGGTACTCATGTTCTAATTAAAATATTAAGACACAAAATGAGTAGCCTTAGTAAAAGGGTTTTAATCATCTGGGATACTAAACCACTGTCAGGAATCTATAAAAGCTTCAAAATGTGTAATTGACATGTGGCAAAACCTTGAATGCAAATTCTCATAAAAGCTGCTGACATGTTGAACTTGACAATTTGCATCTAAAATGTATTTTGTTGAGGATAGCAATCTTGCAGACATTTCAGAATCAACGTTATCAGATGTTAGAGATGATATTGTGAATTCACAAGATAAAATCATTCCTTTCATCTGAACAGCAGATGATCAAAATACTTGTCAAAAGCTTATGCATTGATGCACTAACAGTTGCTGATATACTAGTCTTTCAAATCTTTACCATTATCTTACCCCTAACCACTGTTTTGATCAAACATCTGTTTCCTAAATACTGTCCACTGCTGAAAGTCAACCACTGATCTTTCATTTTCTTGGCAAGCACTGATGCTCAAAATCAGTGTCTTATCCACTGATATGCTATCCACTGATAGTAAAAATCACCCACTGCTCTCATATTGTTACCGTTATAACCACTAATACCTGCTTCATCAGCGGTTCTCCAAAATAACTGTCCTCCATTATTCATCTTCTCATCAGAGCTTGGCACGTGGTCAGTTTCTAGCCATCAGATCTTTGTAACCGCTGCCACATCAGTATTCACTTTTCCCTAAATAAAACCCTGACCAAAACCCCAAAAAGGTTTTTACACTATCGAATTGAATTCTACAATTCTCTTCTCAAAGCAGTTTCCAACCTTCCATCCCAAATCATTCTTCATTCTTCTTCATCAAGATGACGAAATCAAAATCATCCTCATCTTTCAAAGAGGACACTCAAATGGTCACTGAACCTATTGAAATCCCATACAAATCTCCTCACAATTACTTGGGTCTGCTCACAAAACCCACTACCACCAACACTTTCGATTCCATCATCGACATCATGTCTGCATCAAAGTACAAAACTTTGCTAACAGCAGATGCTCCAATTTACCAACAAACCCAGAGAGAGTTTTTGGAAAAATGCTACCCTTGACCAACAAGACGAGAAAGTCATAGCCATCAACTCTTCCATACAGGGTAAAGCGATTCAAATTACTCCACAATCCATTTCAGAAGTTTTTAAACTCAATGATCAGCAAGGTAAAACTTCTTTTCTTAAAAGCGAGTTAAAAACTGATTTTCTGGGAAGGGGGTATGCAGAAGAAACAAAAAGAGATACCTTACAAAAAGGTTTCTTTCCTTCTGCACCTAGGTTTTTATTCCACACACTTTTGATGTGTGTTTCAAATAAAACAACTGCTTTTAACGAAATACCATTGAAGATCCAATGTCTGGGTTATGCTATTTTAAATAATGAAAATTATAACTATTCCCAGGAGATCTTTGATGATTTGGTGAAAAATGTTGATAGCAAAGAATTTCTACTTTTTCCAAGGTTTCTAAGCTACTATTTTAAACAAAAATTTGTAAAAGAAAATGAAAATTTGCTCGAACAAGGTGTTTATTTTCAAATAAAAGGTTTAACACCTGAAACATTTACTAGAGTGTTGACACCTATAAAAACAAAAGCAGAGGTGCCTGAGACGAATTTAGCAGCTACCACTGCTCCTCAGGCATCTGCTGTTAAGCCCACTGCTCCAGGTGATCATAGCAGCACAACCACTGCTTTGAAACCCACAACTGCCATTACTAAAAAGAAAGCATCCAGAAAGCCCCCCAAACCCAAAACAAAGGCAACTCTGGAAGAAGAGATCCCAGAGCCACTGCCAATGACAACACAAATGTCACCTACAACCACTGCTGCTACTTCCTCACAGCAGATGGAAGAAAGATCTCCACCATTGCTTCGAACTCCTCCTGCATCCTCACAAAAGGATCAGGTTGTAAGCACAGGGACCCCACATTATGAAGCTCTGGATTCAATTGGATCCATCTTCCTCAGTCCTGATCCCAAGGACATGTCTCTTTCATCACCTATATCTTCACCCCTCACATTACCACAATCAATAATACCCTTGTTGCATGCAGTTGCTATAGCTCAGACACAAACCAGTTCCTCTCTATCACCTATTACTGAGAGTACACTCCCATAAGTGACTGGGTCTGATGCTTATACCTCTGCTATCCCAGCAACAACCGAGGAGGTTACACTGCAGGAGTTACAAATAATTCTTGACAGTAGTTCAAGTGGAGCAGCAACTACAAATGTTGGATCAACAGATCTACATTTGGCCAGTTGTTACAGCAATCAGACTCCCTTGAAGGCAATTTCTTCTATAGCACCTCTGATAACCACTAGTGAAGCTGTTTTGACCACTGGTTCTATCAAAAGGTTATCAAGTGCTGAAGAAAGAAGTCCCCAGTACCAAGAACAAGGGGCATCAATGGATGATTTATGGGCTTCATATCCTAAGTCACACATTGATACAACCACTGCCGGTGGGGAATCAGATGATCCCATTAACTTGGGTGATGATTTACAATATCAGGAATTGACGGGGAGAATTGACAACCTTGAAACTTCTGTTGCTGAAATAAAGGATATGGTGCAACAGCTGTTAAAAGCTCAAAATGCACAATCCACTGTTGTTCCAGCTCAAACACCTGCACAACCTGCACCTGCTGCAAATGAGCTATGGAATCTATTCCAACCCCTGCTCGAAAAACAAAGACAAATGGCAGATCAGCAACACGCAATATACGTGCAAGAACTGAGAAACATGACTGAGTCAAGGTTTAGAAACACACAAGTAGACATCAAGGCTATAAAAGCCCAAATGTTGAATGCCCCTGGCACTACTCCTTCCAATGTTCTTTTCATCGATCAAATTCCTCTAGATAATGCCAAAAAGGGGGAGAAAATTAAGGGATTAAAGAAGAAGGGAATAGAAGATGGCCTTTATGATGAACCAGAAAAAGAAAAGCAGGCTTCTAAATCATCTACCCAAACAGCTGATGTAACACCTGCTGTCTCAACAACTGTTGGTACATCAGTAGTTTCAACAATTGTTAAAACCATCACTCCAACACACACCACAACCACTGCCCTACCTTCACCTAAAATCACCTCTCCACCAAAACACATCACTTCAACTACATCACCACCCATCAAACCACCACCTGCTCAAAAGCAGAAGACATCTGCTGACACATCAGTAGTTGTAATGACAACAGAGGTTGAAACACCAGTTGTTTCAACAGCTGTTTGCCAGCCATCCACCACTGCTCTCATCAATTTCACATCACAACCAAAACCTCCTTCACCCAAAAAGCTTTACACAAGAAAAAGGAAATTTCAAAAGAATAATGATGATATACCAGCACCTACTCAAATATCCTCCACTAGAATTGAATATGTTGCTGAAAAATATCCACTAGAATTGGAAGCTGTAAAGGATGAGATGAAACAATTCTATACGATAGATGATCCTTGGGAAAGAAGATTCCCTTCTCTCATTGGCTTCAGGAATCCATTAAACATGAATGAGTATCTAAAACTCAAAGCCAGGCAAGCAGATATAAGAGCTAGAATTGAATGCAAAGATCAAGGTGATAAAGCCATTTCTGAGAGAATGGAGTTTTTACTCACTAAGGTCAAACAAATGGAAGATTATGCAAAAGACCTGAGCAAAGACATGTCAAATATGCCACCAGATGCTAACCCACAAAAGGTAATGAGAAAGGAGTTTCTTGAATTCATCATGAAAGAAAAGTTTTATCCAGCCAAAGAAGAACAATTCAGTGAATGGCCACTCATTGCATTAAAGCATGAGGTGAACAGAATCAAGAGAATCCAAAATGATCCAAGTAAGAAAAAGACAGCTCCAAATTGGAGTAAATACAAACAGGCCATTGATAAACTCACTTCAGAATACAAGAAAAAGAAACAGGAGTTGGTGGATGCAAATGTGGGAACTGCAAAAGCCATAGCAAAATGGACTAAGCAATATACAGATGAGGCCTATGAAAGGCTGAAAAGAAGGAAAATGACAGATCCCAATTTACCAAAGAATCCTGAACATAAAGAGCCAATACAGGTCATTGATCCTAAATCACTGTTCACTTCAGCAGATACCTCCATCATTATGATAAACCAAGAAAAGAGGAAACTGCAGACTAATGAAGAAGAAAAGGAAAAAGAAGCTGAGTACTTTACAGAAGCCATCAAGAAAATGGCTTTAAATGAAGATAGCTCAGCAAAACTTCAAAACCTTGTCAAAAAGGTAATACACAAATCAACATCAACAAACACTTCAGCAGATATGACAGCCATTGAGCTAGATGAAAAGAAAAGGCTAGAGCAAATTGAACAAGAAACTGCAGAAGACAAAGCTGCAGCAAATGAAATCATAAAAAGGGCCTTCAACCAAATCATAGCTGAAAACTCTGAAGCAGCAAAAGTTTAGAGTACTGATTATGTTGAAAACTCTGAACTATCAAAAGCTCAGAGTATTGATCAGGCTGAAAACTCTGAACCAGCAGAAGCACAGAGTACTGATCAACAAATGATCACAAGGCCAGAATCTCCAAACTCATCAGTTAATAAATCTCTCCCAAGAAACCCATTGGGTTCAAAAGTACTAAAATGGATGTCTGATCAAAAGACCCATGTACTGACCTTGTTCAGATCCAATGGTGAAGTGAAGTACATACAACGAAAGAAGCACTAGGCCTGGGTGTTGAAGATCTGCAAGATCTCCTTGAACTTACACTGTGCAGGGATGAGGATGACACAAGTTCCATAGATTTTGAGTTGCAGTTTAAAGGACAAGTTAGGGAACTTCTGATGAGACAATAAAGATCCATAATAATGAAGGGTTTTGGCATTATCTGTTCCAGGGGGAGATTATTGGGATTGAACCCTACCAGAGGAATAGATAATGAAAGCCAAAACTGGTTCACTTCAGTGGATACATCATAAGTAGTTGTTTGCATTAAGCTTTCCCCTTGACAGTAGTTATCTGGCAACTGACAGACTTCAAAGCACTGCCCAAAAGACAACTGTTACTAAAGTACTGATGAAGATTAAAGACTGAAGCTCAATCTACTGGCGGAATCCAAGCACTGCTGAAGAGTTAAAGCACTGCCCATTCAAGGTCTGATCACCCTTTGAAGAAAGCACTGATGCTCAACATCAGTGGTTGACTACATCAGTGGAATGAAGAATCAGTGTTTATACATCAGTGTTTAGAATGTAATCAGTGTCTGTATGGTCAGTAGTTATAGATCAGTGGATAGAGTTTGTTAGGTTGTTAGATGTCACTTTCATGGTGACGTCAACTGAGATACTCAGTGGTTTGGTTTGTCTATAAATGGAACAGTACCCTGTACTGTTACATTTGATTGATTGAGTGAGTTCTTCTCCTCTAGTCCAATCCTTTCATCTTGTGCAACCAACCATGGAGTATCAGGCTGAGGGGAATTTAGTTTGTAAGCATACTTTGCAATCTTTTGATTTGTATTGTAATCATTTGACTTAATATGAAGCATGTGTTTATCAAAACTATTTTCTCCTTGATTATGTTTACAAAGTTTGTTGTTCATTTCCGCTGCACCTTACATTGATTAATAACCAATCATTTGTTCAAATTATCACAAACAAACACAATCATAAGAGCCTCCGATCCTAACACCCCCCCGCATTAGTATCAAACCTATCACGAGTCTCTTGGGTGAGACCGTTATAGAATTTATCACATAAGGCCCAATCGGAAAGACCATGCTGGGAGTAACGAGCACAAAGGTTTTGGAAACGCTCCCAAGCAAGGTAGTAAGGCTCGTCGGTCTCCATGCGGAAGGAGTGGATTTGGTCTCTAAGACATGAAGGTTTTGCGGGTGGGAAGTATTTGTTCAAAAAGGCTTGACGAAGCCCCGCCCGTGTGGTAAAAGTACCGGTTGGTTGAGAGTCCAACCAAGTAGCCGCACGGCCGGCAAGTGAGAACGGGAAAAGATGTAAGTAAGTAGCATCATTAGGGGCACCGTGAAGGCTAAATGTAGCTAAGATACGGGTAAAACGGTTTATGTGGGCCGGGGCATCCTCCTCCTCGCGGCCATGGAACTAGATGGTATTGGTGATGGCCTGCATGGCATAAGATGGAATCTGCCATGAGTTCTCGCTAACTATGGGTGGAACGGTGATGGGTGAAGCGAGACCAGTGAAATTTTGGGTGGCTTGTTGGTGAACGGTTTGCCTAGCATTAGCCATTGGTTCTATGTTTATGTTTTCTTGGGTGCTAAGGTGCTAGAAGTAGGGCTATCGGGTGGGGAAACCTTAGGTGATGTCTAAGGTGAATGGTTTGGTGAAGGTGGTGGGGTTGGAGGTGGGGTGGGTAATGGAGTGGAATCGAAATTAGGAATTTGAGAAGAGGATGAAGTACTAACCTATTGGCCTTGGCCCAATCGAGATGACAACTCGGTGACTGGCGGCTTCGGCGGTCCGTGCGAGCGCAGATGTGGCATCCACTACAAGCAAGAAACCTGAATATAAGAAAAGCAAACACTAGTCACTACGACTCAAAATAAAGTAAAGACAAGAATTGAAAGACTCGACACAAAACAAAGCAAAACAAATAACACGTATATGTCAAGAAAATCTATCAAAGCTAATAAACGCGATTGCCAAGAGTCCCCGGCAACGACGCCAAAAACTTGATGTGTGATGAACAGACTATGAAAATTAACTATATTAGACTCTTTAAGCTAGACACTAAAAAGTTTTAATTCTAGACTCGACCTAAAACCACAAAATCGGCAAGTGTACCGATCACTATAGTATAACCCTAGGAAGTCCGGATATCGAACCACGAGACTCTATGTATCACGTAAACTAGACTCTAATAGACACTGACAGACATGACTTAAAATGTTTAATTGTTTTTTTTTGGGGGGGGGGGGGGTTACGGATAATAAAAGGAAATCTATTTAAACTAATTAATTAACTAAAAACTAGACTAGATATGAAAGAAAAACAAAGACGATTCTTATATGAGAGATGAGACCACCTAGACTAGAATCCTGGATTGATTTTAAGAATTACCGATTAAGTTAAATGCACGATTTATGGAATCGGGATCTTATAATACTAAACCTATTAAACACCAACTAAGCCCCTCAACCCTTCTCGAGGTGAAACTTATGGCGTTACCTAGGCCGTTAATCCAACCGGTTATTAGACGTCTTTCCAGTTGTCTAATTATTGTGTAAGTACCCTAATGTTGACCTACTCTTTTCCAATCATAGATCTAGGGTAGTTTGAATTATTTAGCTTGACTTGATAGACTAATAAACCGACGGGGAAACTAATTCACGACCTTTTCCAAGGACTGTATAAAGCAATTCGTCGGGTACGATCTATCAATAGCCCCTCACTTTCCGGGTATTAGGACTAGCAGAACACTAAAACCTAGCAAATTACTAACAATTACTTCTAGGGGTTATCGGCCGATTCTCCCTAAAGAGTTAAGATTTCTTACGTGATATAGACACTCACCAAAATCTAAAACCCTAGTATGACCCTATGTTGTGATAAAGACCGTCACTAAGAATCATACGAAGAAAATGACAATAATAAACCGAATTAAAGTACGCATGTGCATCAAATCAATAAAACAAACTCCTTACTAAACACAATTAGTCCATAACATTCATGCAAATAACAAAAACAGTAAAACTCTATATCAATCCATTCATCAAGTCTAGGTGGCTTAAATGTTTAGCCAAGCATGTGCATAAACGAAAACAAATCAAAGATATTCAAACTAGAATTCATGATAACAAGTTTCGTGAGAAAAAATCAAAAACAAAGAACTAGAAAACCCGTATAGTCTTCGATCCTTCGTCCCGAACTCGTACCACTGATTCGTGTGCTTCGAAATCTCCAAAATCACCTATCGAATGCTCCCAAATCGCCCAAGACTGCTCTCCGTTCATAATTAGGGTTTTTGATTAAGTTTCTTGAGTGTTTATACCAAACCCTAAAAGCATCGAATTTTGATCGTCATATAACCCCGAGCGTCGCGCGACGGGTCTTCTCCTTCTTGGTCGCGCAGCGCGACAACAACAAAATGAATAAATTGTTATTTTATCCATGGCGGGGCGCGACGGTGATGTGTTACAGCTGTGGCGCGACGCCACAGCTCAAAATGGGCAGCCATGCACGAAATTTTCCCAGCTCTAACTTCTCAAAACTCTCAAAATATTTTCTAACTCTTTAAAACTTGTTCCGGAACTTGCCGTTTCAGCATTGAAGCTCGTTTCCACTCAATTTTCAGCAATATTCAGTACCAAGACCTGGAAACAAAAGATTTTATCAAAGTATGCACATTCTAACTAAAACGGAACTAAAAATAACAGAAATCTATACAAACTATACACGAATAAAGGAAGTATTTTGCAATACATCAGGCTTCTTTGCGTATTTCGGGCAGTTGCTCTTGATGTGCCCTTTTTCATTACAACCATAACAGGTTGCATTTTTTAGGTCCTTGCACTCCAAAGTTTTATGGTTCTTTGATTTGAAGATGGTGTATTGCAAAATACATCTCTTATTCGTGTACAGTTTGTATAGTTTTCGTTATATTTAGTTCTGTTTTCGTTAGAATGTGCATACTATTGATTAAATCTCGTTTTACAGGTCCTTAATGCTGAAAATGTTGAAAACAATGAAGAATGAGCTGATTCTAGGAGTTAGAATTATTTATGGGATTTTGGAGTTGAAGCTGATTAAGAAACATGACATTCTGTGAAGATTGAGGGCTCGTGTCGCGCCACGAGAACCCATACATGCTGTCGCACCCCGCTACAATATTTAATTAATATTTTTGGTGTCTCAAGCCGTCGCGCTATGCGACTGCCTAAGGTAATACCCGTCGCGCGACGTGACGGGGGTGTTTGACGGCAATCATTCGTTTGACCAAGGGGTTACGTATATAAACTCAAGAAACTCATTAGAAAACCCTAGTTACGAATTAAGGCAATCATAGGCGATTTGGAGAGCATTCTTAGAGAAATTTTGAAGGTTTTGAAGCATTGGAATCATCGGTACGAGTTCAGGACGAAGGATTGAAGACTTACACGGGTTTTCTAGTTCTTTGTTTTTTATTTTTCTTTCGAAACTCGTTGTCATGAATTCTTGTTTGAACATCTTTGATTTGTTCTCGTTATTTGACATGCTTGGCTAAACATATAAACTACCTAGACTATGATGAATGGATTGAAATAAAGTTATAATCTTTTTCGTTAATTGCATGTATTTTGTGGATTGATTGTGTTTAGTAAACGGTTTGATTTATTGATTTGGTGTATATGCGTACTTTAATCCGGTTTATTACTATCAATTACTTCGTGTGAATCTTGGTGGTTGTCTGCTACGGAATAGGTTCATGCTAGGTCTTTACCTTTAGGGAGAATTGGCCAATAAACCCTAGAAGTGATAGTTAGTAATTTGCTAGGTTTTAGTGTTCTACTAGTCCAAATAGCTGGAAGGTGAGGGGCTATTGGTAGGTCTTACCCGGCGAATTTCTTTAGACAGTCTTTGGAAAAAGTCGTGCCTTAGTTGCCCCGTCGGTTCATTAGTCTATCAAGTCAAATTAATAAATCCAAACTACCCTAGACTTATAATTGGAAAAGAGTTGGCCAACATTAGGGTACTTACATGATAATTAGACAACTGGAAGGAAGTCTAATAACCGGTAGGATTAACGGCCTAGGTAGTGCAATAAGTTTCACCTCGAGAAAGGTTGAAGGGCTTAGTTGGTGTCTTAGTAGGTTAGTATCATAAGATCCCGGTTCCATAATTCATGCAGTTAACCTAATTGGTAATTTCTTAAATCAATCCAGGATTCTAGTCTAGGTGGTCTCTTTCATCGTCTGAGTAAAGTCTTCACATTAATTCGTATTAGTTTAGTTCTAGTTTAATATTTAGTTTAATAATTTAGTTTTATAGATTTCCTTATATTTTCAGTAACCCCCCCTCAAAACAATTAAACAGTTTGAGTCATGTCTGTCAGCGTCTATTAGAGTCTAGTTAACATGATAAATAGAGTCTCGTGGTTCGATATCCGGACTTCCTTAGGTCATACTACAGTGATCGGTACACTTGCCGACTGTGTGGTTTAGGTTGAGTCTAGATTTAAAGCTTTTTAGTGTCTAGCTTAGAGAGTCTAATTTAGTTAATTTTAGTAGTCTGTTTAGCACACATCAAGTTTTTGGCGCCGTTGCCGGGGACTCTTGGCAGTTGCCTTAATTAGCTTTGATAGACTTATTTGACATATACATGCTACGTGTTTTATTTTGTTTTGTGTCTTTTATTTTCATTTTGAGTCTTAGAGACTAGTGTCTGTTTTTCTCATATTCAGGTTTTTGCTTGTAGTGGATGCCACATCTGCGATCGCAAGGACCGCCGCTAAAGCCACCAGTCAAAGAGTCATCATCTCAACTGGGCCAAGGCCCAGAGGTTAGTACTTCATCTTTCACTACTTTCCCAGATTTTGATACCACACGAATACCCGTCCCACCACCTTCACCAAACTGTTCACCTAAGGTTTCCCCACCCGATAGTCCCACTTCTAGCACCTCTAGTGACCCAGAAAACATAGACTTAGAACAAATGGCCAATCCAAGACAGACTGTCCATCAACAAGCCGCCCAAAATTTCACCGGTCTTGCTTCACCCATCACTGTTCCACCCATAGTTAGCAAAAACTCATGGCAGATTCCATCTAATGCCATGCAAGCCATCACCAATACCATTCAGTTCCACAGCCACGAGGACGAGGACGCCCCTGCCCATATAAACCGTTTCTCTCGTATATTTGCTACTTTTAGCCTTCACGGAGCCCCAAATGATGCTACTTACTTACAGCTCTTTCCCTTTTCACTAGCCGGCTGTGCGGCTACTTGGTTGGACTCTCAGCCAATAGGTACTTTCACCACTTGGGCGGGCCTCCGTCAAGCCTTTTTGAACTAATACTTTCCACCAGCGAAGGCCTCACGTCTTCGCGATCAAATTCACTCATTCCGCATGGAGCCCGACGAGCCCTATTACCTTGCATGGGAGCGTTTTCAAAACCTTTGCGCTTGTTGCTCCCAGCATGGTCTTTCTGATTGGGCCCTTTGTGAAAAAATTCTATAACGGTCTCACCCAAGAGACTCGTGATCATTTTGACACTAATGCGGGAGGTTACATGATGGGTATTCTTACTGTTGCCGAGTGTTTAGAGCGTTTCGAGGCATTTGCCCAATCTCAATCGCGATCTGACCAGCGGTATCAAAGTGACAATTCAAATACCACTACTAGTCACCCCACTCGTGGGGTGAACCATATCACTATGGACCCTAGTATAGCCGCTATCTTAGAAAATGTGACTAGGGAGCTCAAGGAGATTAAGGCAAAGGTTGATAAGTGTGAGTTTTGTCGAGGGGGTCACGATACGAGTACGTGTCCATTGTTAGTTGGTGGGGAACAGGTCGATTTCGTGGGGGGAGGTCGAGGTGAGGTCAACCTAGTGGGTTTGGTAATAATTTTAATTCGGGTTGGCGTAATAATAATAATTTCAATAATAATAATAATTTTTGGTCCAATGGTAACCCCCCTGGTTTTCAATTAGCTCAAAATCCAAATAGGGATCAAGGTTCATTCTTTGGTGGGGGTTCAAATGGACAGTTCAATAAGGGGTTCAATGGGCAGGTCAAGGATGGGGATTCAAATAGTCAGGTTCAACCAGGTCAGGGTTCAAGTTATGATTTAGGGGGTAGTCTTGAGAGAATGGAGGCAATGATGAGCCAGGTAGTTGTTAAGGACCAAACCACCCAAAAGATCCTTACCGAACACAAACTCATGCTTAAGAACCACCAAGCTTCTTTCCAAGACCTTCAAAGAGTCGTAGGTGACATGTCTAGGAAACTGGAGGAGAGATTACCCGGTCAGTTTGCGGGTAACACCCTACCAAACCCTAATGCCCATGCCAAAGCCATTACCACTCGTAGTTGCAAAACCGTAGGGAACCCGAGAGTTGAGGAGAGAGCAGTCGAGGAAGATGAGGAGATTGTAGACGAAGAAATTGAGATGGAGGCTCCCGGTAAAGTGCAATCGAGGCTAAGCCCAGCAAGTACCGCACAGCCCAGTGAGCCTCAAGTTGAGAAAAGGTTGAGAAACCACCCGTAGACATTAGTCCTTCTCCACTAGTAGACCATTCGCGAGTCCCGTTTCCTTCACGTCATAGGAACCAAAAATACTCAAGGGAATACGGGCAATTCTTAGTCATATTCAAGCAATTGAAGATTAATCTACCTTTTATCGAGGCACTCCAATCTATGCCTAAATACGCGAAATTCTTAAAGGACCTTCTTAGGAACAAGGAGAAGTTATGGGAGTTGTCGAATGTTCCATTGAATGGAGGGTGTTCCGTAGTTGTTCTAAATAAGCTTCCGGAAAAGCTTACCGATCCCGATATTTTTACTATTCCATGTCTATTCGGAAGTAACACCAATACTCGAGCCTTAGCCGACCTAGGTGCTAGCATCAATTTGATGCCCTTTTCTCTCTATGAGAAGCTAGACCTAAGCGAGCTTTCACCTACCCATATGACATTATCATTAGCCGATCGGTCCATGAAATACCCGAGGGGTATTGTTGAGAATTTGCTTGTTAAGGTCGACAAATTTGTTTTCCTGCCGATTTCGTCATTCTAGATATGGAAGTGGATGAGAGAGTTCCTATCATACTTGGTCGTCCATTCTTACGTACCGCTAAAGCCCTCATAGATGTTTACGATGGTAAGATAATGTCACACCCCGACCACGTAGAACATACAAAACGTGGTGGAAACGTCGGGGAGTGTTGTAACAGAATCATTGTTTCATAACACATGGGAATTGAAGTATTGTTTTATTGAATAAAATAGTTACAATGTCTTGACAATCAAAGAAACATAACATAAATAACTAGTCTTGCATCTTTTATTGTCACTAAGGCCCAAGTCCGCCTAAGTGTATCTTGACCAATCCTATGCTTCATTTCCTGAAACACATGTGAAAATAGGTACGTCAGCATAAAAATGCCGGCGAGTACATAGGTTTTGCGAAAATAAGATTCATGACTTCTGTTTAAGAAAATGTTTAGTCATGAACCTTGAAATTTGCTTTGTCTTTGTAAATCATTTGAAAAACAATAAGTTCAGATGATATGTATAAATAAGAGAATAATGCATGGTTAAATGAATAACCATGTAAAATGAGTTTGTATAAGTTAAGTTGTTTGTAAAACAATGTATTGTGAAAAGTATGTTATTTGTATAAAATGTCATGTGTCTTAAATTGAAATGATTTAAATAACGCTACGATATGTAATACCATACAATCACTTATATATAGGAAGTACCAGCGGCGTATCCACCATGCTTGTATCATATTACACACGCCTCGTTACTTATATCACTTACGCAAACCAAACCAACAATGTAAGATATCTATGTTTAAACCAATTGTCAAATGTATTGAATAATATGTCAAAGTGTTTATGTCAAGGTGTAAATCATGTAATGTAAAACATATGTGATATGTATGGCTAGTGAAATGCATCAACTAAACCATAGGTGAAACGCACAAAACAAAGCATTGAAGTAAAACTTAGTTTAAATCAAAGTTATGTTTTGTGGGAAATGCATGATCAAATGTAAATCATGTTAAAATGTCTATGTCGAAATGTCTATGTCAAATGTCTATGTCAAAATGTCTATGTCAAAATGTCTATGTCAAAATGTCTTTGTGTAAACCATGTCAAAATATCATGGATGGCAAGTGGAATATATATGAATATATATATCCATTAGGCCATAGGTGAAAATGCACAAAACAATATATTGAAGTAAAACTTGGTTTAAATCAATGTTATGTCTTGTGGATATGCATGCTATACTGAATAGGAACATTTATGCGGTGTTGTTATAATGCATACATCCAAGCCTTGCGACTGTGGCGATAAACCCTTAAACGACTTAAAGGATTATCTGTGCTTCATATCATCGAATTCGGTCATTCCTTCCAATCCCCACCAACCCGGGATTTCAGAAACGGGAGTTGTCAATTCCTATGGTACCACTACCTACTAACGAACGGCGTAGCTAATGTTAATGAATGTATTGTCCCATTTAAACAAACCAAATGTCATACCAAGATGTAAGCATGTGAAGAAATGAAAATGTACTAAGTATGCAACAAATGAACATACATAGCATGTGATGTGATGTGATGTGATGTGATGTGATGTAAAACGATGTACTAAGTAATGCACACAATGGACACACCTAGCATGAAATGTAATGTAAAATGATGTACTAAGTAATGCACACAACGGGCACACCTAGTATAAACACAATGAAATCATGTACTATAATGTACTAACAAACATAGCAGGTATATGATGTGAAAACAGGAAATCATGAAAGTAACAAGTAGGCACATGTGTTCCACCCCAAAACAGTTTGGAAAACAGTAAAAGAGGGGTCTATGTACTCACTTGAGATTGCTCAGTAGTCCTTGAGTGACAACCAAACAATGCTAGAGATCACGGATATCAAACGACACCTAATATAGGTAACTATGTTAATAACCCGGACCTAAATCGGAAGACTGGGTAGCATGAGGGTTTGTAAACCAAATGAGTGTAGGAACTCATGTGATATGGTTTAACAAAGCCTACATACTAAATGAAACTTAACCTAAGTGCTTACGAACCATTACGACCCGTTTAGGTAGCTTATGCTACTTTAACGCGTCGTTCGCGTGAAACGCGTTCGGACCGCCTAACTAGTCCTATGACAAGTGTTATATGCTTAAACATGTTACATAATCAGTTATGTGACAAAAGTTTAGGTTACATATGCTTAATTACCAATTATACATGAAAAGGGTATTCTGGTAATTTACCCAAGGCATATAAACTACCTATCATACAACTACTCAAACGAAGCGACCATAGGGTATAACCTCGAAAGGTTATTCCCTACCTACTATGGTCACCTAAAGTATTTGGTCGGATCTTAATGATCGACCAAATGGGTCGAGTTCGAAGGTATAAGCTATTTATCAGATCGCTTACCCTACGACCCTAGACAACGTGGTAATCAGTAGGCATAGTCCCAAGGGACTATGACCATCGTGATTACAATCACGTTGCGAAGTTCAAACGAACTTCGCATTGACCATAAGCTGGTCAACGCTGAAAGTCAAACAAAGTTTGACTTTCGGACTCGAAAAGCAATAAAAGAACGAAGGAATACTTACGAAGGGTCCCCGAATGCTAATCTCGATCCAAGAACTCAGGTATGAAACAATGGTTTCAACTTAGAGCTCTCAAATCAAGATTCTAGTGAGAAATGAAGTTGGGGATGGATGGGTATTTATAGTAAATGGTCCACCGTTAGGATCGTTTCATGGAAACCGTGATTCGATCACATCCGTACACTTGTTGGAAGGTTATGGAAGCTAAAAATGGTCCTTATCAGCTGACTAAGCAAGTTAGAATGTGTGGGTGAGGATCAAACAGCTGGAAACTGATGTTAAATGCAGTTAATCTGGTCCAGAAGGCGGACGCGGCCCGCTTCAGCATGTGCAGAAACTCAGGCGGGCCGCCTGGGAGTTGCAGATCAGAAATAAGTTTCAGAAGTTACAGTTTTGGTCCCTGCACGTGTTTTAAGGCATTTCCGACACTTCTAAGGCCCGTAAAGCCAACTTTAAGGCCCTAAAATGATGCCTAAACATTGTGGACATGAAACATGCTCAAAAATATGTCGGATGACAGTTCGTTTGGTCGTACGAACGCGATGTTCGCTTAATTACGACGGAATGCGCATAAGCGCGAAAAACGATCCAAAATGCGTGACGAATGGATTTTTGGCAAGCCAAACACTAAATCATAATATAGTCATGATTACATAAATTTTTGGATGTCCGGATGTATTCAGAACGTAAGTTATGCGCGAAAGTGCAAACTTGTGCACTTCTTGACACTTTTAGTCCCTGAATGACCCAAAAGTTTATTTTAGCACACCGAAACCCTCAAAGCCTATTTCTAAGCTATGTAAAGGATATTTATTGTGTGTTTAACTTATGGTCATGTTCCGGAATGTCTGTTACAGTTCAGATTGGCACACTTTTGCAGTTTGTCAAATTTAGTCCCTGTAGACGAAATAACTTGTTTTTGCCATACCAAAGCCTTCAAAACTTATTTCTAAGTTATATAAAGTTTATTTAAGGTATGTTAAGCTTATGTCACTATTCCATAGTGTTTGTTGCATTAAACTGGTTATATTTACGCATCGGTGCGCGTATAACCTTCCAGAAAGCGATTTAAAGTTTGGAATTGAACAAAAATTGATATGTGCAAATGATACACATATTTATACAAATCCCAAGTATGAAATACAATATTTCATTGCTACAGTATTTGTTTGATGGCCGTGGAGGCACAGGTGTTACAGTCTCCCCTACTTTAGGAAATTTCGTCCCGAAATTTATTCAGGGGAAACTTGTGAGAGCTTGAAAACATGAAGTTGAAAAGATCGAACAACATTGGTTAGGGTTTTGAACTTCTAGTAACTTTAATAACATCATGCTTGCAATGTAAGAGGGATACTTATATACAAGTATATGAAGCGTCATTGGTGCGTCCACCGTACCTCCATTACATCGCTCTCATTTTGTCATTGTTGTCGCTATCGGTTCTTACACGTAATAAATCTTACTGCGGTTACCGTGCACTAAATCTCGTAATTATGTACGCGTCCATAATTAGACAATTCCTTGCATAGTTCACACAGTCTATTTTATAATGTGTAGGGTAAAACCAAATGAACAATCTTGGGATGAGTGTGACTAGACCACTAAAGGGTCTCTTATGAATCAAGGAGTGGTACTATATAATCCAAGGGTCTTAACTATTACATAGAAGCCCATTAAGGATGTAAGGTAGTACCTTTTGACTGCCCTGCTACGAATCCCTCATATGGAGATATGAAAGATCCTGCGAGGATTTGGATAACGAATATCCAGAGTATACAAAAACACAAAAATGCATATAAGAAAACACAAGGTGTATAAACACATAGTCACGTAACCACAAAATTGTTTGTTAATTTGTCTTGTTAATTGCGTACATGCATTTAAAGCACACTAGGAATCCATTTCGTGGATTTCATTTGGTACTTTAAACATTATCAAGAATCTAATCTATAAAGATAGGAAGATTCAAAAAGAAAATTCGATTTCGATTATAAGGAACCGAAATGTTCGAATTAAGGTACATAAGGAATCCAATTAAGGACTCTGATTTGAATGATAATCATCCACAAGGGTCTAAATATGAAGACAAAAAGATCCCATATGGATTTTAGAAGTTGAAGATGTTTTGAAACCTTGCACTGGATGTGCTTATGTCAAAACATGAAGTAAGAATGCTTATGAAGTTGAGATGCTAAATATGTCAAGGTGACATATGAAGCAGAATTTGAAGGTTAAGTCAATGTACAAGGAAAATATTTTTGAAAACTATGCATGGGATTCTAAAAAAAAATGTGTTCAATGTTTTTGAAACCTTATATATAATATATTTGAAATTATAAAGTAAGTGTACTAGGTAAGTATATTTATAAAAATGTTTTAAAATCATGCGAGATGAATTTTGAAATTATGTATAAGGTTTTTGAAAGACATGAATGATGCTTTTCGAAATCATGCACTTGATAATAAAATGTACTGTGTTAATATTGCCTTCAGACTATATGAAATATTTTGAAATTAGGTAGGTTGGTTTTGATAACATGGCCAATGTTCTTGAAATAACATGGACAATGCATTTAGAAAAATGTTTTCAAACTATATGAAATGTTTTGAGATCATGAAGATTGTTTTTGAAATACTTGTACTGTATATGTTGAAAAATCAAAACGTAATGGGTATGAGATTTGGAAATACCCTTAGTTATTTAACCAAGGATTCAAAGGCACAGATGTTCAGAAGCATGATTACTCATAATGTCACTTTATTTTATGTACTTTGTTTCTTAGAGTGAAACGAGTACTTAAAATTTTCGAGGGAATCATGAGCGATCATTTGGAAGAGAGAATCACAAGAGTAGTTTGTAAGGAACATAGTTCCTTAATACAGGTATTATAGGGAAATGACACAAACACATGTAATTATACTTGTATATCAGAATTGCGAACAACAACTTTTATTTATGAACGAGACATATTGTTTCACAATACACAAAAACAAAAGAAACAAAAGGCATAAGACAGCAACATCCTTTGTTCAGCCGAATGCTCATCCAAGGGTTGGATTTGCATTTGCAAGCTTTGGGCATTTGTTCCTGAAATGGCTTGTCTCGCCACAGTTGTAGCACGTTCCAGGCGGAAAGCGAGCTTGAGTAGGGTTGACTTGGGGTTGATTTGGACCACCTTGGTTCGGGTTACATCGGCAAGCACTCACCAGGTGACCAACTCGTCCACATGATACACACCGATGACACTGTAAGTGAGCTAGGTGATGCCCCTTACATTTGTTGCATAATGGTGCCGTTCCCTTGTATTGCTTCTTAGCAGGTGGTGTTGCCACCTGGATGGGTCCTGTTTGATTTGGTACTGCTGCAACACAAACTTTTGCTGTATGACCTTTACGTCCACAAATTTGGCATTTGCGGCACTTCACACTAGGGTGATGATGAAGGGTACATTGGTTGCACAAGGGTTCAATTCCGTTGTATGGCTTCCTAGCTGGTGGCCTTGCCACATGGCTAGGTCCCGCTTAATTAGGTGCAACCGCTGCGGGTTTCCTTGAAGCCTTATGCTTCCTTGATTTTGGTGCTGGCTTGACTTCTGCTTCCTTTGGTGGCTCTTGAGTGGCTTCATTGTCGAGACGGGAGGCTTCATTGTTGAGATGAGCCATGGCAATGCCTAGATCCACAGTCTTCTGAATCACTTCGCCTATTTGTTGGACAAATTTGGCTGTTCGCTCGGACGTTTGACCAGTGCTGAGAGGAAGAGACATTCTAGAAGAAAATGAAAGACATAGGAAGAAACAAGTGAAAGGTTATTGGATAATCAATACAGAATGGTAACGAATGAAAATTGTGATCATTTATTTGTTACCTAAGGTAAACAAATGAGATGGTGACAAATCAAAGTAAATGGGTCAAAATAATGTATCGCGAAGACATGCTCGCCTATAAGTGAACACTCATCCCAAGAATTCCCAGGTAAGCACAACTGGTCTCGCGTCTGATGAGATGTATATGAAGTGCTTGCATAGACAAAAAACCCAGAATACAGGCATTCACCCTTCCAGTTTGCATGTGTTCACATTATTTAAAACCCAAAACCTTAACGAGGTTTTGAAAATCCAAAGGGGTTCTAAACCATATAATAGAGAGTTCAAAACCTTACAATAGAGGGTTCAAAACCTAGTAATCAATCATCCTAGAACAGATGATTAGTTTTCAAGGCGGTTTTGAATTTATGTTCTTGTTGTGGTTGTCGCCTAAGGATAGGTGACAGTATTGTTTTATGACTAAACGCAAGTAAACTCGTGTTAGGGTCCTAGAAAGGTTATAGACTAGGTCAAAGTATTACTAATAACCTAATTCCCTATAACCATGAGCTCTGATACCAACTTTTCTGTCACACCCCGACCACGTAGAACATACAAAACGTGGCGGAAACGTCGGGGAGTGTTGTAACAGAATCATTGTTTCATAACACATGGGAATTGAAGTATTGTTTTATTGAATAAAATAGTTACAATGTCTTGACAATCAAAGAAACATAACATAAATAACTAGTCTTGCATCTTTTATTGTCACTAAGGCCCAAGTCCGCCTAAGTGTATCTTGACCAATCCTATGCTTCATTTCCTGAAACACATGTGAAAATAGGTACGTCAGCATAAAAATGCCGGCGAGTACATAGGTTTTGCGAAAATAAGATTCATGACTTCTGTTTAAGAAAATGTTTAGTCATGAACCTTGAAATTTGCTTTGTCTTTGTAAATCATTTGAAAAACAATAAGCTCAGATGATATGTATAAATAAGAGAATAATGCATGGTTAAATGAATAACCATGTAAAATGAGTTTGTATAAGTTAAGTTGTTTGTAAAACAATGTATTGTGAAAAGTATGTTATTTGTATAAAATGTCATGTGTCTTAAATTGAAATGATTTAAATAACGCTACGATATGTAATACCATACAATCACTTATATATAGGAAGTACCAGCGGCGTATCCACCATGCTTGTATCATATTACACACGCCTCGTTACTTATATCACTTACGCAAACCAAACCAACAATGTAAGATATCTATGTTTAAACCAATTGTCAAATGTATTGAATAATATGTCAAAGTGTTTATGTCAAGGTGTAAATCATGTAATGTAAAACAAATGTGATATGTATGGCTAGTGAAATGCATCAACTAAACCATAGGTGAAACGCACAAAACAAAGCATTGAAGTAAAACTTAGTTTAAATCAAAGTTATGTTTTGTGGGAAATGCATGATCAAATGTAAATCATGTTAAAATGTCTATGTCGAAATGTCTATGTCAAATGTCTATGTCAAAATGTCTATGTCAAAATGTCTATGTCAAAATGTCTTTGTGTAAACCATGTCAAAATATCATGGATGGCAAGTGGAATATATATGAATATATATATCCATTAGGCCATAGGTGAAAATGCACAAAACAATATATTGAAGTAAAACTTGGTTTAAATCAATGTTATGTCTTGTGGATATGCATGCTATACTGAATAGGAACATTTATGCGGTGTTGTTATAATGCATACATCCAAGCCTTGCGACTGTGGCGATAAACCCTTAAACGACTTAAAGGATTATCTGTGCTTCATATCATCGAATTCGGTCATTCCTTCCAATCCCCACCAACCCGGGATTTCAGAAACGGGAGTTGTCAATTCCTATGGTACCACTACCTACTAACGAACGGCGTAGCTAATGTTAATGAATGTATTGTCCCATTTAAACAAACCAAATGTCATACCAAGATGTAAGCATATGAAGAAATGAAAATGTACTAAGTATGCAACAAATGAACATACATAGCATGTGATGTGATGTGATGTGATGTGATGTAAAACGATGTACTAAGTAATGCACACAATGGGCACACCTAGCATGAAATGTAATGTAAAACGATGTACTAAGTAATGCACACAATGGGCACACCTAGTATAAACACAATGAAATCATGTACTATAATGTACTAACAAACATAGCAGGTATATGATGTGAAAACAGGAAATCATGAAAGTAACAAGTAGGCACATGTGTTCCACCCCAAAACAGTTTGGAAAACAGTAAAAGAGGGGTCTATGTACTCACTTGAGATTGATCAGTAGTCCTTGAGTGACAACCAAACAATGCTAGAGATCACGGATATCAAACGACACCTAATATAGGTAACTATGTTAATAACCCGGACCTAAATCGGAAGACTGGGTAGCATGAGGGTTTGTAAACCAAATGAGTGTAGGAACTCATGTGATATGGTTTAACAAAGCCTACATACTAAATGAAACTTAACCTAAGTGCTTACGACCCATTACGACCCGTTTAGGTAGCTTATGCTACTTTAACACGTCGTTCGCGTGAAACGCGTTCGGACCGCCTAACTAGTCCTATGACAAGTGTTATATGCTGAAACATGTTACATAATCAGTTATGTGACAAAAGTTTAGGTTACATATGCTTAATTACCAATTATACATGAAAAGGGTATTATGGTAATTTACCCAAGGCATATAAACTACCTATCATACAACTACTCAAACGAAGCGACCATAGGGTATAACCTCGAAAGGTTATTCCCTACCTACTATGGTCACCTAAAGTATTTGGTCGGATCTTAATGATAGACCAAATGGGTCGAGTTCGAAGGTATAAGCTATTTATCAGATCGCTTACCCTACGACCCTAGACAACGTGGTAATCAGTAGGCATAGTCCCAAGGGACTATGACCATCGTGATTACAATCACGTTGCGAAGTTCAAACGAACTTCGCATTGACCATAAGCTGGTCAACGCTGAAAGTCAAACAAAGTTTGACTTTCGGACTCGAAAAGCAATAAAAGAACGAAGGAATACTTACGAAGGGTCCCCGAATGCTAATCTCGATCCAAGAACTCAGGTATGAAACAATGGTTTCAACTTAGAGCTCTCAAATCAAGATTCTAGTGAGAAATGAAGTTGGGGATGGATGGGTATTTATAGTAAATGGTCCACCGTTAGGATCGTTTCATGGAAACCGTGATTCGATCACATCCGTACACTTGTTGGAAGGTTATGGAAGCTAAAAATGGTCCTTATCAGCTGACTAAGCAAGTTAGAATGTGTGGGTGAGGATCAAACAGCTGGAAACTGATGTTAAATGCAGTTAATCTGGTCCAGAAGGCGGACGCGGCCCGCTTCAGCATGTGCAGAAACTCAGGCGGGCCGCCTGGGAGTTGCAGATCAGAAATAAGTTTCAGAAGTTACAGTTTTGGTCCCTGCACGTGTTTTAAGGCATTTCCGACACTTCTAAGGCCCGTAAAGACAACTTTAAGGCCCTAAAATGATGCCTAAACATTGTGGACATGAAACATGCTCAAAAATATGTCGGATGACAGTTCGTTTGGTCGTACGAACGCGATGTTCGCTTAATTACGACGGAATGCGCATAAGCGCGAAAAACGATCCAAAATGCGTGAAGAATGGATTTTTGGAAAGCCAAACACTAAAGCATAATATAGTCATGCTTACATAAATTTTTGGATGTCCGGATGTATTCAGAACGTAAGTTATGCGCGAAAGTGCAAACTTGTGCACTTTTTGACACTTTTAGTCCCTGAATGACCCAAAAGTTTATTTTAGCACACCGAACCCCTCAAAGCCTATTTCTAAGCTATGTAAATGATATTTATGGTGTGTTTAACTTATGGTCATGTTCCGGAATGTCTGTTACAGTTCAGATTGGCATACTTTCGCAGTTTGTCAAATTTAGTCCCTGTAGACGAAATAACTTGTTTTTGCCATACCAAAGCCTTCAAAACTTATTTCTAAGTTATATAAAGGTTATTTAAGGTATGTTAAGATTATGTCACTATTCCATAGTGTTTGTTGCATTAAAATGGTTATATTTACGCATCGGTGCGCGTATAACCTTCCAGAAAGCGATTTAAAGTTTGGAATTGAACAAAAATTGATATGTTCAAATGATACACATATTTATACAAATCCCAAGTATGAAATACAATATTTAATTGCTACAGTATTTGTTTGATGGCCGTGGAGGCACAGGTGTTACAGATAACACTTAGGGTCGGTGAAGAAAGAGTTACCTTTGAGATAGATCGTTCCATGAACCACCCGAGTGGTTCCGATAACTATAGTGGTCCTTTCCATTCCGTATACTTCTTGAATTCCTTCATCTCGTGTGTCGACCATTGTCTAGAGTATATTAGTGGTGCCGACTTAGTGGTAGGAGAGAGAGTAGAGGAGGAGTCGTTGAGGGTAGATGAAGTAGAAGTTGAGGGAATTCCTTTGATTCCCAATGCATTAACCGTTAGTGATGACACCACCCAACCCCCACCCTTAGAGCTTAAGGTACTTCCATCTCATTTAGAATATGCTTTTCTAGGGGAGGGTTCTGAGCTACCCGTTATCATCTCATCAAAGTTGGAGGATGAAGAGAAGTTGAGGTTGTTGGAGGTGTTGAATGCAAATAAAGAGGCCATTGCTTGGAGGTTGTCCGACATTAAGGGCATAAGCCCTTCTTATTGCACCCACCGGATACTCATGGAGGATGATTTTAAGCCGGTGTTGCAACCCCAAAGGCGCCTCAACCCTAACATGCAAGATGTTGTGAAGAAGGACGGTTTTTCTGGGTACTTCCAGATCCCCATCGCCCGGAGGATCAGGATAAGACCACCTTCACATTCCCCTATGGCACCTATGCGTACCGACGCATGCCATATGGGCTGTGTAACGCCCCAGCTAAGTTTCAGTGGTGCATGGTTGCCAAATTTCAGGATATGATTGAGAGTTGCATGGAGGTTTTCATGGACGATTTTTCGGTATATGGTACTCATTTGATGAGTGTTTGAAGAATCTCGAGAGGATGCTAAAGAGATATGTCGAGACTAAGCTTATGCTAAATTGGGAGAAGTGTCACTTCATGGTGACGGAAGGTATTGTTTTAGGCCATAAGATCTCGAGTGATGGTATAGGGGTAGATCGTGCGAAAATCGATACTATTAGTTGGTTACCTCCACCCACTAGCGTGAAGTCGATCCGGAGTTTTTTAGGGCATGCGGGGTTCTATAGACGCTTTATTAGGGATTTCTCAAAAATAACCCGCCCAATGACTCGTCTTTTGGAGAAAGATGTTCCATTCATCTTTTACGAGGAGTGTCTTAAAGCCTTCAACTTCTTCTATTCTTATCTCGCCTGATTGGAGCTTATCGTTTGAGCTCATGTGCAATACGAGTGACTATGCCATTGGGGCGGTATTGGGACAAAGAAAGGATAAGCACTTCCACCCCATATACTACGTGAGCAAAACGCTAAATGATGCTCAAGAGAACTACACCACCACGGAGAAAGAACTCTTAGCTGTATTTTTTGCTTTTGATAAATTCCGTTCATACCTCGTTCTATCCAAGACCGTAGTTTTCACCGACCATTCTGCGTTGCGTTTTCTTTTTCAAAAGAAAGACACCAAACCTTGACTTATTCGGTGGATTCTATTGCTTTCCGAGTTCGATATTGAGATTAGAGATAAGAGAGGGCCCGAAAACGTAGCAGCCGATCATCTATCATATCTAGATGACCCCAAGAGAGAAGAGATTCGTGAGCAGGAGAGAGGAGATACATTCCCTCACGAGTCTATTGAGTTTGTAAAGGCCGAGAAGGAGGGATTGCCTTGGTTTTTCGATTTAGCGAATTATCTCTCTAGTGGCAATATTGTGAGGGGAATGACCACACAACAAAGGAGGAAGTTCCTTAGTGAGTCGAGGAAGTATGTGTGGGATGATCCTTTTCTCTTTAGAATTGGAGGAGACAGGATACTTAGGCGGTGTGTGTCGCGAGAGGAGGGTTTGAATATTCTACAACATGTGCATGAAGGTCTAGCGGGAGGACATCATGGCGCGTATGCCACCGCTCAAAAGGTGTTTGATTGTGGCTTTTATTGGCCTAACGGACTTCGTGATGCCGTTGACTTCGTGAAAACTTGCGATGCTTGTCAACGAACTAACAACATTTCAGCCAAAGATGAGATGCCTCAAAACCCGATCCAAGTATTGGAGGTTTTTGATGTTTGGGGCATTGATTTCATGGGACCCTTTCCCGTCTCAGAAGGGAATCGTTATATACTTGTGGCAATTGACTACGTGTCTAAGTGGGTAGAGGCTCAAGCTCTTCCTACGAATGAAGCCCGAGTAGTGTTGAGTTTCCTCAAGAAACTCTTTTCCCGCTTCGGTACACCTAAAGCCTTACTTAGTGACTTTGGTACTCACTTTTGCAATGCGTTGATGGAAAAGTTGCTTGCACGCGACGGAGTCACTCATCGTTTTTCTACCGCATACCATCCATGGACGAGTGGTCAAGCGGAAAACGCAAATCGTGGAATCAAACGTATCTTAGAGAAAACCGTTGGCAAGAATAGGAAGGATTGGTCCGACAAGCTTGACGATGCATTGTGGGCGTTTCAAACCGCTTACAAAACGCCTTTAGGAACTACACCATTTATGATCGTCTATGGAAAAGCTTGACATCTTCTCGTAGCGCTAGAACACCGAGCACTTTGGGCGTTAAAAACCGTTAACCTTGACATGACAGAAGTTGCTAGGAAGCGTTTCTTTCAAATCCATGAGCTTGAGGAGCTTAGGGATGTGGCTTATGCTCGATCGTTAGGAATTAAAGAGAAAACGGAAGCTTCACATGATAAGAAGTTAAGAAAGGTCAAAAAGTTAAGAAAGGTCAAAAAGTTAAGAAAGGTCAAAAAGTTTAGAAAGGTCAAAAAGTTTAACTAATGACCCGCTCGCCATTGGCCCGACGATTAAGTCGATATAAAAATGAGGGACTTCATGATAGAGTTTTGTCTAGGAAGTTATATGTTGTCATCCTTCCAACGGAGGATGGAGGTACGTAATCTACCCATGGAGAATACGCAGGTTTAATGTTGTCTTCCTTCCCATGGAGGATGGAGGTACATATTCTACCCAAGGAGAATATGCAGGTTCCGTTTTAGTTTCTTAACCTATTCCCAAACCACCAGGAATCCCATGCCTTATAGAAAGTGTGAACTCACCTTAGGTTAGCTCGGCAGATAAACGGAAAGGTCACTTGAGTTATATGTGGTCAACCATGTCCTAACATAGTTACCATACAAGTCAGGTCTAGGTTCAAGTAGTTCACATAGGTTTACACATAAACTAAACAAGTTACAACACATAACGAGCATGGCAAACACATCGATCATATTAACAGTCAAGTACATATCATATCCGGACTTATGCGACTCAAATGATTAGGCTCACACAAGTTCAATGGTCCAACAGCCTTGTGCGATTCACTATTTGAAGCCCAATAATACTCGGCCAAGCCTGTTGTGCGTCCAGCACAACTTGTGTGACTCACAACGGGTTGTGCGACTGAAACAACCTGGCCCAATAACATAAGCAACCCAACATGTACACGGCCCAAACACATAAACATAAATCAACTTGTGCGGTCCATTTAGTCTTGTGCGACCCCGTTTAACTTGTACGATTACAAGTATCTTGTGCGACTGAGTTGGGCCGTATGGCCCAAAATCATAACAAGGTCTAAACAGTTGTGTATGGCCCAAGGCTTGTGCGATCAACACCGTCTTGTGCGATCCACTTTGCCTTTTGCGATCATGCATAACTAAACGATACAATGTGCTTTATTGGTTGTACCCATCTTGTGCGACTACACTTGTGCGACCAGGGCTTGTGCGATCAGATCAGATCTTGTACGATCCGATCTTGTGCGATTAGTAACAAAACCCCATAATTTTAGTAAACCGGTTATATCATTTATTTTACCAAATCAATGCTAACAGTTTCCAACTATACAGAATTCGATCAAACTAGGGTTTTAACATCAAATCCTTATGAACCCTAATCATGTTCAAAACATAAACAACAACCATAACATTAAACACATTAACACGGATCATGTTATTGATTTCTAGCATTCATCCTAACAAGTTCAACACAACCGATCATCCAACTATGAACATATCACATCCGATTATCATACATTCGGTTCTAAATCATCTTTAACATCATACAATTATTAACTCTACAATGATCTAATCATACTACACATATGAGCCGATTACATGAACACCAAACCTCAACAACTTACATCATAATCAAACACAAAATTTCTCTAAGTCATTAGATAGAAACATATAAACCACAACATCATCTAACATACAATCGATAGTTAAAACACTAACCGGTTAGAAGATAGGATGAGGGGTCGATCTGAATCAAGAATGCTTCGAGGGAAAGGGGATGTGATGTCGTCGGCTTCGAGAGAGAGGGATGAGAGAACTAGGGTTTGGTGTGTGTTGTGCTTTGCAAGTAATGAGGAGTATACCCCCTCCTCATGAGGTTATGCGCAACAATTGGAATGGGCCGAACCCATTACGGGCTGCCCTTGTGGTTCGAGTGCAAAGAGTGTGGCCCAAAAGGGCTTATGCGAATGGACATAAATGGTATACATACATTACACATAATCACATAACATAATAAACATCCCATTAAAACCACGTATCACGTAATCATATATTGTTCAAACAAGTTACATCAATGTACAACGAAAGGTTTGAAATACGAGTTGTCACATCATCACCAAGTTGAAAGAAATTTCGTCCCGAAATTTAGCACGCAGTTACTGAGTAAGCTAGTTAGGTTGCATGGTTTCCTGGTTTTCCTGGGGTGTCACATCCTTCCCCCATTGGTTTGGAATTTCGTCTCGAAATTCCGCAGTAGCTTTAGCCTTAGTAGTGGTTTCACTTTTCTCGAACAACTGGGGATACTTGTCTTTCATTTGGTCTTCTCGTTCCTAGGTAAACTCTGGGCCACGACAGGAGTTCCAAAGAACTCGAACAATGGGTATCCTGGTACATTTGAGAACCATAACGTCTCGGTCTGTAATCTCTACTGGTTCCTCGACGAATCGCAGCTGATCGTCGATGGTAAGTTCCTTGAGAGGAACTATGAGGGTCTCATCTGACAGACACTTCTTCAGATTCGACACATGGAATACGTTGTGAACTCCGCTGAGTTCTTCAGGTAGGTTCAGTTTGTATGCCACCTTGCCTATTTTCTCGATGACTTCGAAAGGTCCAACATAGCATGGATTCAACTTGCCTCGCTTGCCAAAGCGAACTACACCTTTCCAATGTGAGACTTTAAGTAACACTCGATCCCCAACCTGGAACTCGAGTGGTTTCCTGCGCTTATCAGTGTAGCTTTTCTGACGGTCACGAGCTGCCGCCATTCGTTGTCTTATTTGAGCAATCTTCTCTGTTGTGTCTACGACGAGTTCTGGGCCAGTGATTTGGCTGTCACCAACTTCCGCCCAGCAGAGAGGTGATCGGAATTTTTGTCCGTACAATGCCTCAAACGGAGCAGCCTGGATGCTAGTTTGGTAACTATTGTTATACGAAAACTCCACTAAAGGTAGGTGCCTTTCCCAGCCGTTGCCAAAGTCGATTACACATGCCCGAAGCATGTCTTCAAGAGTTTGGATGGTACGTTCAGTTTGCCCATCCGTCTGTGGATGGTATGTTGTACTCATGTCTAATCGAGAGCCAAAGGATTTATGCATCACCTGCCACAGCTCAGAGGTAAAACGTGAATCACGGTCAGAGATAATGGAGGTTGGCACCCCTTGCCTCGAGACCACTTCCTTAAGATAGACGTCTGCCAGAGTAGAGAACTTATCCGATTCCTTAATAGCCAAGAAATGTGCAGACTTTGTCAGTCGATCCACTATCACCCAAATGGTATCATTTCCTAGTTGAGATCTAGGTAGGCCAGTAACGAAGTCCATGGAAATTTGTTCCCACTTCCATGTCGGGATCTCTGGTTGCTGAAGTAGGCCTGATGGTTTCTGGTATTCAACCTTGACTCTCGCACAAGTCAAGCATTTATTAACGTAGGTTGCTATGTTGGCTTTCATACTAGGCCACCAATACGTAGCTTTGAGATCGTGGTACATCTTATCCGAACCAGGATGTACTGAGTAACAAGACTTGTGTGCTTCATCCATCACAAGCTCACGTAGGATACCATAAAATGGAACCCAGATGCGTCATGTCATGTAGTAAGCGTCGTCTTCCTTATGTTCTAACCGTTTCTTCGATCCTCGCAGGGACTCAGCCTTGATGTTCTCTGCTTTCAATGCTTCGACCTGAGCATCACGAATTTGGGCAGGAAGACTAGAGTGGATGGTAAGTTGTAACGCACGTACACACTTAGGTTTAGTCTCCTTTCGACTGAGGGCGTCGACCACAACATTGGCTTTGCCTGGATGGTACTTGATCGCGTACTTATAATCATTAAGAAGTTCGACCCATCGACGCTGTCACATGTTCAACTCTTTCTGATCGAAGATATGCTGGAGACTCCTGTGATCAGTGTAAATGGTTCACTTGGTACCGTACAGGTAATGCCTCCATATCTTGAGTGCGAAAACAACAGCTCCCAGTTCCAGATCATGTGTAGTGTAGTTCCTTTCATGAACCTTAAGTTGGCGTGATGCATAAGCAATGACTTTCTCACGTTGCATCAACACACAACCAAGTCCTTGGATTGACGCGTCGCAATAAACCACGAAATTGTCTGTACCTTCAGGTAACGATAGAATAGGTGCGCTACAAAGTTTCTCCTTTAATTGTTGAAACGCGGATTCCTGTGCATCACCCCAACGATAGGTGACACCCTTCTAAGTTAGTGAATTGAGAGGTTGCGCAATCCTTGGGAAATCTTTGATAAACCTTCTGTAGTAACCCGCCAAACCCAAGAATTGGCGGATTTCAGTTGGTGTACAAGGTGCAGGCCAGTCCTTAATCGAGTCAACCTTGGATGGATCCACATGAATCCCATCCTTGTTTACCACGTGACCTAGGAAATGGACTTCACGAAGCCAAAAGTCGCATTTCGAATATTTAGCATAAAGCTGCTCTGCTCAAAGAAGTTCCAGAATAAGTCGCAAATGATGCTCGTGTTCCTCCCGACTCTTAGAATAGATCAGGATGTTGTCGATGAAAACAATAACGAACTTATCCAGGTAAGGTTTGCACACTCGGTTCATGAGATCCATGAAGACCGCAGGTGCATTTATCAACCCGAAAGGCATGACTAAAAACTCGTAGTGCCCGTAACGAGTTCTAAATGCTGTCTTGGAGATGTCCTCGTCTCGGACTCTCAGTTGATGATAGCCCGATCTCAGGTCAATCTTAGAGTAGAAGCTCGACCCTTGCAACTGGTCGAATAGGTCATCAATACGCGGGAGAAGATAACGATTCTTCACGGTCACCTTGTTGAGTTCGCGATAGTCAATACACATTTGGAAGGTACTGTCTTTCTTCTTCACAAACAAGACTGGAGCTCCCCAAGGGGAAGAGCTAGGACGAATGAAACCCTTGTACAAGAGCTCTCGTAGTTGTGCGGATAGTTCTTCTAGTTCTGATGGGGCTAATCAATAAGGTGCACGAGCTATGGGTGCAGCTCCAGGAGCTAGCTCAATTTGAAACTCGACTTGGCGATGCGGCGGAAGACCAGCTAATTCCTCAGGAAATACCTCAGGAAAGTCGCGTACAATAGGAATGTCTTCTATCTTCTTCTCTTTCGTTGAGGTGTCAGTAATAAGGGCTAGAATAGATGTGTGGCCCTTTCCTAAGCACTTCTGAGCCTTAAGGAAAGAGATGATGCCCACCACAGCACCACTCTTGTCACCACGAATCACAAGGGGTTCTTCATCAGAACGAGGGATGCGGACGATTTTCTCCTTGCAGAGGATCTCTGCTCGATGTTGAGATAACCAATCCATCCCAATGACGACGTCGAAGCTACCAAGAACAATTGGGATAAGGTCGATAGAGAAGGTCCGACCAGCTAGAATGAGATTACAACCCTTAACTACGTGTGTGGCCTCAAGATTTTTGCCGTTTGCTAGTTCTACAATGTGCTTGGTGTTCAAAGGATTTGGAGTACGCTTAAGCATCTGACTAGCTTTTGAGGACACGTAACTAGTATCGGCACCCAAATCAAATAAAACTGAAACAAAGAAGTCATCCAGCAGGAACTTACCCGTCACAACGTTGGGATCGTTCCTAGCATCACCATGACCAATCATGAAAGCACGTCCCCTGGCACCATTTCCATCATTGTTACCCCCATTGTTTCCATTTCCCTGGTTGTTGTTGTTGTTGTTCTAATTCTGGTTCAGCTGAGGGCAGTTCCTCTTGAAGTGGCCTTCAGCACCACACTGAAAACACCCTTTATTACCCTATTGTTGCTGCTGTTGGTTATGTGGTGCTTGTTGCTGCTGCTGACGATTCTGATTCGTAGGATATGAGCTCCTACAATCCTTTGCTGCGTGACCAGGCTTGTTGCATCTATGATAGCGACCCTTGCTACACGGCCCGCTGTGGTGCAAGTTACAATGGTTGCACTGAGGTTGATTTCCCCTGTACCCTCCTTGACTCTGATTACCTGAAGATTGCTGACCAGGGCTCTTCTAGTCGTCAGTCCTTCGCTGCTGACACTGAGACTGAACAGAAGTTGAACCTTTGCTTGAATTCCCATCCCATTTGTGCTTGTTGTCGCTAGGAGCATCAGAAGTAGTGGCGCTAATACGATTAGGCAGCTTGTTCTGCTCAACCACCTGATCAGTGAGACGATGAGACAGTCGTATGACTTGCTGGATCGTAGGGAGGTTAGCTGCAGTCACATGGCTCTGAATCTCTGGTACTAAACCCTTGAGGTATAGCTTGATACGTTTGATAGGAGGATCCACCATAGTAGGACACAATGCAGCCAATTCGTTCGATCTCTTTGTATACGCCTCGATTTCAGACCCCGTCATCTTCAAATTGTAAAACTCTACTTCCAGCTTGTGAATGTCGTCGCGATGACAGTACTCCTCTTTGATTATATCTTTGAAGTCGTTCCATGGGGTGGCATTAGCAGCTGCCAACCCTAGCATTTGAACCTGTGTGTTCCACCAAGTTAACGCACCACCTTCAAGTGTTCCAGTAGCAAATTTCACCCTACGAGCTTCAGGGCATTCACACATCTCAAAAACGGATTCGATCTTCTCGAACTAGTGTAGAAGACCTAGAGCTCCTTCTGTACCACTGAAGGTACTAGGTCGACAGTCCATAAAGATCTTGAACGTATATACGAGAGGCTGAGCATGTTGACCTCCTGCTTGGGCTACTGCGAGTGCCTCAGCAACTCGTTCATTGATTAGAGCCGTCAGCTGGGCTTGGGTGAAGTTGAGACATCCATTTATGATCTTCACATTGAAGCAAACATAAGTGAGAAAGGTGTTGCAAAAATGCGTAAGTATGGGATGACAGAAGAGAGTAAGCACACATAGGTTTCAAACAACAGTCGTTACGTTAACTAAGCATACCATGAACAATGCACTATGCAAACTAATAGACATGGGATATAAACATAAACCATATCACCTATAGTGTTGAGTCTTGCACGTGGAGCGAAGCGTCGTCGTGGATCGTTGAGCACTGTACAGGTTATAGTCTGTTTTTGTCAAAAAGCTTTTTCCGTTTTAAAACCGAGTTCACTATAACCAATGGCTCTGATACCAATCTGTCACACTCCTAAAATCCACACGCGGAGTATCACCGCAGGGAGCATGACTGACCAGGAACCAGCCACCAATCATATTAAACAATGTAATTAAATAAATAAAAGTCCAACCACACAATATAATTGGTGTTCAAAGCAAGTTAATCAGATGCAAGTTATCAGCGGAAGCAGAAAGTTTAAAACAAAAGCATAAGTTTAAAAGTTCAAATGTTTAACATGGAACTCAACAGTCCATGTCCCACAATGACCTCGACCTCCCGTGCAAGCTCCATCAACGCATCTAACGACCTGCAAGGCATGTAACAACGAGTCAACAACAAAGTTGAGCGAGTTCACAATTGATGTCCATTTTAAGGTTGTTCCAAAAACCATAAGTTCATTCGTAAACCATGAGTTAACCAATTCCTTGTTTCCCAAACCATAACCAGTGGGGGCTACCCCATGTTAACCACTAGACCCATTACCATATCGACAACTGACTGGAGTCATGTTTATGTGCCCTACGTCAATGTCTATCATCATTGACTAAGTATCCAGATCTATTAGTCCACTCCCGTCCTCTCCGGCACGGTGAGAGGCTTGTCAAACCTAATAGCTCTATTTAACTAATGACCCACTCGCCATTGGCCCGGTGATTAAGTCGATATAAAAATGAGGGACTTCATGATAGAGTTTTGTCTAGTAAGTTATATGTTGTCATCCTTCCTACGGAGGATGGAGGTACGTAATCTACCCAAGGAGAATACGCAGGTTTAATGTTGTCTTCCTTCCCATGGAGGATGGAGGTACATATTCTACCCAAGGAGAATATGCAGGTTCCGTTTTAGTTTCTTAACCCATTCCCAAACCACCAGGAATCCCATGCCTTATGGAAAGTGTGAACTCACCTTAGGTTAGCTCGGCAGATAAACAGAAAGGTCACTTGAGCTATATGTGGTCAACCACGTCCTAACATGGTTACCATACAAGTCAGGTCTAGGTTCAAGTAGTTCACATAGGTTGACACATAAACTAAACAAGTTACAACACATAAGGAGCATGGCAAACACATCGATCATATTAACAGTCAAGTACATATCATATCCGAACTTGTGCGACTCAAATGATTGGGCTCGCACAAGTTCAATGGTCCAACAGCCTTGTGTGATTCAATATTTGAAGCCCAATAATACTCGGCCCAGCCTGTTGTGCGTCCAGCACAACTTGTGCGACTCACAACGGGTTGTGTGACTGAAACAACCCGGCCCAATAACATAAGCAACCCAACATGTACACGGCCCAAACAAATAAACATAAATAAACTTGTGCGGTCCATTAAGTCTTGTGTGACCCCGTTTAACTTGTACGATTACAAGTATCTTGTGTGACTGAGTTGGGCCGTATGGCCCAAAATTATAACCAGGTCTAAACAGTTGTGTGTGGCCTAAGGCTTGTGCGATCAACACCGTCTTGTGCGATCCACTTCGCCTTGTGCGATCATGCATAACTAAACGATACACTGTGCTTTATTGGTTGTACCCATCTTGTGCGACTACACTTGTGCGACCAGGGCTTGTGCGATCAGATCAGATCTTGTATGATCCGATCTTGTGCGATTAGTAACAAAACCCATAATTTTAGTAAACCGGTTATATCATTTATTTTACCAAATCAATGCTAACAGTTTCCAACTATACAGTATTCGATCAAACTAGGGTGTTAACATCAAATCCTTATGAACCCTAATCATGTTCAAAACATAAACAATAACCATAACATTAAACACATTAACACGGCTCATGTTATTGATTTCTAGCATTCATCCCAACAAGTTCAACACAACCGATCATCCAACTATGAACATATCACATCCGATTATCATACATTCGGTTCTAAATCATATTTAACATCATACAATTATCAACTCTACAATGATCTAATCATACTACACATATGAGCCGAACATGAACACCAAACCTCAACAACTTACATCATAATCAAAACACAAAATATCTCTAAGTCATTTGATAGAAAACATATAAACCACAACATCATCTAACATACAATCGATAGTTAAAACACTAACCGGTTAGAAGATAGGATGAGGGGTCGATCCGAATCAAGAATGCTTCGAGGGAAAGGGGATGTGATGCCGTCGGCTTCGAGAGAGAGGGAGGAGAGAACTAGGGTTTGGTGTATGTTGTGCTTTGCATGTAATAAGGAGTATAACCCTCTCCTCATAAGGTTATGCACAACAATTGGAATGGGCCGGACCCATTACGCGCTGCCCTTGTAGTTCGAGTGCAAAGAGTGTGGCCCAAAAGGGCTTGTGAGAATGGACATAAATGGTATACATACATTACACATAATCACATAACATAATAAACATCCCATTAAAACCACGTATCATGTAATCATATATTGTTCAAACAAGTTACATCAATGTACAACGAAAGGTTTGAAATACGAGTTGTCACACTTTGTCCAGTCCATTGTGAATCATCTTATATACTTGGGTTAAGTCAGTTTGGTTATTAAGTTTGGGTCAGTTACAGCAGTTTTATGTTGACTTGATTCAGTGACTTTGCTTGTCGGCTCTGTCAAATTAGTAGCATGATGGATTGTGGTTGTTTTTATGTCATTAGAGGGTGCGGTTGGTTTGGTTTGGGATCTTTGGAAATTGACGTTGATGCATATTGATTGGTATGAAGTGGCGACACATAAAGTTTCGACCTTGCATTCTAAACGGAATTTTTGCACAAATGATAAACCCTCCTTTAACTAGGCGGAATTTATTTCATACGCGAATAATTTTGTTTTTAAACTGAAAAAGCAACTGAATTTAAGCAAGGTTGGACTTCAATGTCTTGGTTAGGCACTTGAGTTTAATTGCAGACAATTAAAGTGCCGAGGGGGGGGGGGGGGGTAGTGTACATTGAGTCCAAGTTAGGGTTTTTTGAGTCAGTTTTAGTCTAGTTCGAGTTGTTTTTAGTCGATCTTGGGTTTACTAGCACGTACAAGTGATTTAGGCTGGCCCGTACTCAATCTCCATTCGAGCGAGTTTAATTATTACTTAGCATTTGTAAAAAGTAACCTGGTGTTTTTAATTCAACTTTATTTTCAGAATTATCCGCGAATGAAATGCTATACGGACTATTCTAATTTTTTTTGAAAAATTTTATAAAAATCCAAAAAATAAAAATTCCAAAAATTAAAAAAAATTAAAATACCAAAAACAGTTTGTGATTACTGATTGTTTGCTTGTTTTGTCTTGTCAAATATCTGTTTTGCAGACATCGGCTAGCAGCTCACGGAGTGGTAGCGCACGAAAAAGAGGTGTGGATCAGACAACACCCCAGCAGGATCCGATTCCACAGGAGAACCCGATTCTTCAAATAGGTGCTGATGATCCAAAGTTGAGAAAAATTAAGTACCAAAGGGCTCATGAGTTTATTCCAACACATAAAGTTAATCGACTTGACCACCCGATACTTCAGTTCGAGCCAAATACATCGGAGTGGGAGAAGTATGATAAGTTGAAGGATAAGGAACTGCTTCAGCACAGGGTGATAGATTGGACTTGGTTGGAGGAAATAGGTTCGAGGCAGGTAGTGTTGGACCTCCTAGGTCTGAAGTTGACTGAGGCATTAGAGTGTACGCAAGATCAGTATGAGGAGTTCGTACTGGAGTTTCACAGCACATGGAGACACAAAGAAGGGAAGTTTGATGGAGACACAGCTGTGTCTTTCAGTCTGGGAGGCAAGTGTTTGAGATGAATATGGCGAGGTTTGCTATTATTACAGGGTTTTATACTGAGGAAGAGGTGAAGCAGCCTAGGTTTGTGACTAGTCTGAGAGGTGCATATTCTAACTGTGAGGGATCACAATGTAGGAGGGGCTGAGCTGCGTAATTTCTGGCAGACAATTTCCGACCACCCATTCATAGTTACGAACCTGATTACTTCGGTTCGTAACCCAGTTTATCGGTATGTTTTGAAGATCTTGTCGACTACGTTGGTGGGGTAGAAATCGGGGGAAAATAAGGCGAATTGGATCGAGTTGTTCATTCTCATGTGTCGTGTGGAGAACCGGGAGATGAATTTAGCTATGGTGCTAGCAGATTCATTCAGCAGGGGCGTAGAGGTGCTCATTGAGTTGGGTTGGCTATATGCCCATATATCACTCGTATTGCACATAATTTGGGGGTGTTTGACAAGTATGTCCCCCAATTTCTACATGAGGGGCCAAGACGATGACATTTGGGATTAAAGAGTTGCAGCAGGCTGGGATAGTATCGTATACTGCGCCCTAACGGCTGGGAGCCGATTAGGCAGGGCCCGCAGGTGCAGCCGCCAGAGGGACATCCAGCTGAGGATGTGATGCTTCAGATTGACCCTACACATCGCCAGCGGCCACTACAGCGACACGAGGGCCAACGCCTTAGTACCCGCGTAGGCAGCCACCACCTGAGCCTCTTACTTTAAAGTCGTTCTCTGGCTATGTGGAGCAGAGATTCGATAAGCTGGAGCATCTGATTCAGACGAGTCAGGATAGACAGGAGGAGGCCCTCAGGTACATTATGAGCAGGCACAGTATGGGGATCCCGGACTTCTTTCAGTCGAGACAGCAGGGTGGCTCGGCTGGTGCTAGACAGAGGTTTGACCCAGTTCCCCTATTTCGTGTATTTGGAGAGGGCAGTTCTGGAGCAGGAGGGCAGTGAGGGGACTGCCAGTGAGCACGAAATGGGGGAACTGTGTGGGGATGATGAGGATGCAGTAGCAGCAGACTATATCTTTTGTTTTATTTTTCTTTTATGCTGTTTTCATCCTCATATTTTGGTTTGTACTTATACTGATACACGTTAAACAGGTTGGTTGGGCAGGATGGTTTGGGATTTGTTTGAAACTGATATTTTGGATGGTATATATTTTATGATGTGTTGGTAGTTTGTTGATGATGATTGATAGGTTGATGTTAGTAGCCGCTTTCATTTGCGTGTCCGATGATTAGGAGTTGTTTGCTGAGCGCGTTTCAAATTGGAGGGCTTATGTGGAAACGACTGGCACTTTGACAGTCTCACATATTCAGCTAAGTCGTTTCCCTTGTATTTTTGTATTCTTTTATTTATTTATTTAGTTCGTTCTTAGTTTAGTGATAATTTAGGTAGTTTGTTGAGTCGTATTTCCGTTCTTGCATTAGGGACAATGCAATCTTTAAGTGTGGGGATGGGATACATGTAAATAATCGAGTCATAATTATGAAAAACACAAAAAAAAAAAAATTAAAATTTGAAAAATTCAAAAAAATTGAAAAATCAGAAAAATGTCTTTTGAATAAGAAGTTTGCAAATTAAAAGCGAAAAATGATAGAAAAGATGAATTTTTGCTCGGTTCAAATAATAATAATAAGAGATTAAAATAAATCAAGCTTGTGTCTAGTTAGGGATGTGTGAATAGGCCCGGG